>CM061550.1:200889305-202280805 GCA_030864225.1 Capsicum baccatum var. pendulum | reverse complement strand
AGTTCTGTATCTGTCTGAGAGTACAGAGTTTTATAACTCACTGAGTTTTGAGAGTCGTGGGTTGATTGAGATTATCGAGAAAACTGACATGGGCTCTAGACTGCAGCTAATTTGTCGAGTATAAATACTTTGCATGTATTAAAGTCTTAGCATGTATCGAAGAGCACATAATTGGGAAATTTCATGCTATCATGACACGATTCATTCACTAAGTTTTTTCAGAAAAACACTTGGCATGCATGGGCTTGCAGACAATTAGGGATTTCTAGGCAACATGTTATAATGGCTCTAATTCCTTCACATAAGCATTTTATCAAACATATGGAGAGCATGCTCTGCTTATTCAATAATTTCTATACTTAATTGACATAAACACACTACTTAACAATCAACTTGAAGCGGGTTTATCATGAACATCACATAAATATCACATTCTAGGGTCAAAGCTTGAAAATCTTGTAAACAAACATGAATCACAACTCAATAATAGCATGACCATCAATTTTAACTCACATAACTCATTAAAACTCATAAACATAAAAGATTTGAAATTTAGAAAAGGATTCTTGAGCTTCTTTGATGAAAGGGACCCAAGAATCAACATCTACATACCTTAGAGAAACTCTTTCTTAAAAGCACTTAGAGAGATTCTTGATTTCTTGATTTCTCTTGAAGAAGAAGGAAGGGTTTTGATTTAGGAACCCTAGATCTTGCTCTTGAACAACTTTGAGAGAAAACCTGTATTTTTAGGTTAAAATGAGGCTAAATACCTTGTTAAGGATATATAAAGGGGTTGGGAAAAGACCCTTTTCGCCTTTAGAATTAAACTAAAAAATCGTGATTTTACATGCCGGTGCGACGGTCAATAATCACGCCAGCTCACTGGAAATTGGACAATCGAAAAACTGCTTAATGGAACGACGCAGTGGAAATCACGTTGCCACCTTGGTTGCAAACAGGAAAGGCACTGCGACACGGTGGAATTGCATTGATGCAATGTAAATTGATAATTTTAAAATTAAGCCTTAGTGTGATGCACCATAATCGCAGAGCCTAATTGGATTTTGATGACTGCCATTTTGGCTGGATTCGCAGCACGCTAAAATGCCAGGTGGCATACTATCTCACTAAAATAACTCTAACTTTTTTCCAGAGTGTCAAATTCGGGAAAATTTGATATTGACAGAAAGCTTATTCAATTCTCTATATGAAAAAAGTTGATATTAGGGAAATTCTGCATGGTTTAAAATACTTCTCACTTGGAAATACACTTCTCGACCTTTTAGGGCTGGATTAACACTTCACTAAACACATTCTAAGGCTCAGACTAGGAGAAAATTTTGTGGGGTCTTACAATATCTCCCCTTGGAAATTTTCATCCTCGAATGTCGCTTGATAGGCTAAGAATAATGCTCAAATGAACTTACTCAAGGAATGGGAGTATCTAAAACATGACTATGCAACTTGAACTACTGATATTCTAAACTCTTATACTAGGCATGCATAGCTGATGCATGGAATACTCGACTGAAGCCACTCATAAGTAGAATTCTCATAATAGACATGCATATATAATGCATGGACTCACAACTAAGTTGATCTCATGAATACATGACTGAATACACTAAAAACCTGAACACTTTCTACTGAACATGCTATCTAATGCATGAATGTCTCTCTGAACTGACTCTTGAAAGCATGACTGGCTATACAATAATAACTGATGATAACTTCAAAAGGAGAGTCTAAACATCCAACTGAATGAGTCTAAGGACATAAAATCATCATAATATCATGGGGTATCTCCCCCTTGGGACTCTATATCTCTCTAAATACACTTCATTAAAATACTGGGGTAGTGCACGGGGCATCTATGAACTGGGTCATGATTGATCGACTGAGATCTAAATCCAATGCATGACTCATACTAACATATAAGCTCAAAATATGAGAAAAAGATTTAACAATGCATATTATTAAGATGAAGGACTCATAACATACCTGAATCCCGTGTTAAGGAGAATATATAGGGTTAGGAAAAGACCCTTTTCGCCCTTAGAATTAAATTAAAAATCCCAATTTTACATTCTGGTGTGATGCGTCATAATCCCGCCAGCTCACTGGAAATTGTATAATTGGGAAACTGCTTGATGGTGCGATGCGGTAAAAATCACGTTGCCACCTTGGTTGTAAACTAGAAAGGCACCGTGATGTAGTGGAATCGCATTGGTACACTAGAAATTGACAATTTTGAAATAAGCCTTGGAGTGATAGGCCATAATCATGGAGCCTCACTGAATTTTGGTGATTGTCATTTTAGCTAGATCCGCGATGCGTTAAAGGGTCAGGTGGCACACTGTCTCACAAAAATAACTCTAACTCTTTGCCCAAGTGTTGGATTTGGGCGAATTTGATATCAACGGAAATCTTATTCAATTATATAAATTAAAAAAAATTTGATATAAGGAAAATTATACACGGTTTAAAATACTTCTCACTTGGAAAGACACTTCTCAACCTTTTAGGGCCAGATTAACGCTTCACCAAACATGCTCTAAGGCTCAGACTATGAGAGAATTTTGTGGGTTCTTACACTCCTTCTACACATTCCTACTATTTACCCATCTATACACCTAAATTATTTTCATAGCTCTATAAGTTTCAACTAAACTCCTTTTTTCTGCAACCTCACGAGAAGCAAAAAATAACAATACTCAACCACCAAATACTTTCACTAATAACGTAAACTTTTCTAACACAATAAATACCATCAAAAACTCATTTCCTTCTTCAAGCAAAAAATAATTCACCTTAACTAATAACTCCTTCTCTACCTTCAACCAAGGAACCTGTACCATATTTATTACCCCTAAGCTAACACACAAGGACATATCACCTCACTACTAACTCGATTGTATGCAAAAGTTAATTTATATACATTTGATCAATTTCCATTACCAGATTTCTTGTCACTACACTTCTAAACACATATTCCTAACTATAAGAAGGTTCTACTACTTATGAATCATAACACTCAAGGTCATAATATCCCTCGAATGTAGACTCTATTTAACAATCTCAGTTCATATTTTCTCCTCTCATAAGAACTATCTAGATTAAAGGGGTTAATTAGGACATAAGCTTTTGACTTAAGGGACTTATAATACACTAGCGAGCTCATCTCCAGCCTTTTGTGTGATTTCTAAAGTTACTAATAGTAAATCTTCGAGCATCATCTTGAGAGAAACTGGAATCTAGTACTCATGTTATCTCGGTAAGTCATAGATAGAGAATTAAAGAGTACGACATGAATCGATAGAAGTTTCTAAAAGAATAGCTTTACTGCATGATCTAGAGTATGAAAGAAATGAGCTATTTATAAAATGCCCTGCAGCCTCTAGAAAAAAAGTACAGATGTCTTCGTACTATTCATCAAGACTCTACTAGAAATTGGTTCATAGACATCCTAGGACAGTTGAACCTTGTTCTTTGATTCAAAGTTTGTGACACCCTGATACTACCCCTAGATGTCACACGGTGCTTAGAACCACGAGTGATCCTATGTTAACCATAATACTTGCATAACTCATGAGAAACTAAATATGTTATATAAATCTGAAAGAAATAAGCGAAAGAGATGTATTTGATAAATATGTTCAATGTAAGACTATTTAAAATATACTTTGGTTATAAAAAAACAAAACTTAATGTAAATACATCAACTCTGAATGATTGTCTATGAAGCCTATACTAATACTAACTATAGGTAGCCAAGACATGACCCCCAACTATCCTTAATCAATATGACTGGATATAAAATGCAACTAGACTAGAGTTAACTTGAGTCTTCGAATCAAAAGAACTCTTCACCTGCTAACTAGAAGTTGTGAGCTATCTGATTATGATGTGCTACAACTGGTACCTATATTATGAAATAATGTAGTACATAGACATATATAGAGGTCAGTACTTCTAGAATATACTGAGTATGTGGGGGCTGAATGCATAAGTAAAATAATAACTTAATATTTATATAGACTTTTAAATGATGCATGCTAAGTGTAAATGACTCACCTTGAGCTTGAATAAGAAAAAGACTGCAAAATCATAAACATGACTAATAAAGTATAAGTATAAACTTTGTGAGACATGACACTTAGTTCTAAATGGTTTACTTTTATTCTTACTTAGGGAGGTTCTTCTAATCGACATAAACCATGTGAACTATCATGGAGTCCAACGTCTAACCCATATTGGGTAGAGTTGTTCTACCCTTGCTATCAGAATAGAACGTTAATCTTGTGATCAATTATCTTAACCCATATTGGAACTTAAACCTTAGGTGGAATGTATTTCGAGGCATGTGACCTCGGACTCAACCCAACTCCGTGCTAAATACTACTCTCATATTATTTATATGCTCATACTTTAGGAAATCTACCTTAAAATAGCAAAAGGGTTCATTGACCTAAATCCAGTTATGCTTTTGTTTCTTTAAATCATAATTAGGATGAGCAAATGTGGATTTCATATCTTATCATAGGATCAAAAGATCAATCTTTGCTTTATATCATGATATAAAACTTACCAATGGAGCTTAAGAGCATAATATTTTTGTAAACTCAATACTTGTACTTTTGACTTATAATATATCCTTAAATTCTTAGAATTTCATGAAAAAACTTAAATGCTGAATAATCATCTTGAAATCTTTCAACAATCTCAGAAAAAATAATGAAACTAAAATCAAAATATAAATCTTATAAGTTAAAATATGAACATGTGCAATTCTTGATATACTTAAAGCTTTCAATCTCATGGTAATAACATTCTTCAAGAATATAGCAATTTAGGTATGAACCGTAATGCAAAACAAGTAAATTAAATCATAAAATCATGAACTTTGGGCACAAGGGTAAAAGAGTACCCTAGTTCATAAACTCCACATGCCCTAAGTTTCTTAACTTGCGAAGAAACCTTGAAGCTCGGGACTTAAATGTGAACTTTTCAAACAAACCCTATTCTTTATATTGTTTGAAGATTTCTTGAACTTGGAAGCTTGGACTCTTGTATTCTTGAAGAAATCTTGAATTAGAAACTTAAATCCTTGTGTTCTTGAGAGAAGAATCTTAAATTATTGTTCTTATAAAGGGGGGGTTACATGAGTTTTTTTGAGGAAGATGGGCAAATAATGCCGCTTTATGTTATAAATCATGTTTGGACAACAAGGGTTGAGCGGAAAGGACTGAACTTCCAATTGGCCTATTTTTCCCATGGTAATAATCCTCATGGAACGACCCCTAGTTGGGTGAAGCATTACTTGCAACATACCCCCTAGCTGGGTGGAATAGTTGTCACAGCACGGGGCTATCATGACCCCTTATAGTCTCACATGAAAAAGGTCATAACTTTTTGTTCGTGTATCATATTAAGGTAAAATTGGTATTTTTGAAAAGATAACTCAATTATCTATCATTTGATGGGTCTTGATATGCAAAATTCTATATATTTCATAAGTTATACTCAATCAAATTTGACCCTTGTAGAATTGAATACCAAAATTTGGCCGAATCAAAGGCTCTTAACTAGCTTTGCTCTCAGTGATTCCTAGGAACATTTTTTACCTCAAAAGAATTATTAAAACTATGCTAATGATCATGACACACATATTCAAATATAAATCATAGAATTAGAGTTTATACACGTAGGAATAACTGTTCAAAGTCTAGCTTGAAAATGTGGGGTGTTAAGGTAAATATTTTAAAAAGCACTTTAATCCTTCTTCTTTATCCCAGCAATTTTTATAAATATGTGTGTATGTATATATATATATATATATATATATATATATATGAATACATGTATGTGAACATGTACATTAAATTAAACCAGATTTTGACTTGTCATTACTTTATCCTTATCCCTGAGTTAAATGCTAGTTCTCAATCCACTAACCATTTTTGGATGATGTATCACTATGCGATATAGAGTCTAGGGCAATCCTACTTTTCTTACAAATTGTTAGGTGGACTAGCTGTTCGTCGATCATTTGCGGTGAAGTGGTGAGCTTTTATTCTCTGAAAGACTTGATCCTTCCATCAATTTCCTTCAATGAATTATAATTAAGAACATTATATTTACATTTTCATTGTCAAAGTTAGGAGCATTTCTTGAGGTAGGTTGGTTTAATGGTATGGAGGTTTTGTGGATTACTGTAGATGGGTCTTGGTCCTTGACATTTATAAACTTTTGAGTCACTACTTACTCTATCTTGTTATAGGTATGGAATTCATCTGATGCCATGTGTTTGTGTCTGTTCTATATGTTAAGGCAAAAGGGGTAGTCCCCGGTTTCCGGCGAACTTGGGATGCCTGTCATAGCCAGGACCTGGTTTGGGTCATGACAGTTTGCTTCTGGGTTATCCCGTGACTTGGTATTAGAATGTAAGTTTACAATGCTAAAATATATGGACATCTCCAATCTTGGAGTTTATATGTAGCGTATAGAGAATGAGAAAAAGAGACAAGCAGATATAGGAGAAAGCAGAATAAGAAATTCAAATATTCAAAGCAGGGTGCAAATTAGCAAAATAGTGGTAGGGATAGAAGGCAATGGACTAAAAAAAGAATTAGGGAAGTTATAATTCATATTCTTTGGCTATTAATCCTCATCATAAATCATCTAGCAATTACTTTTTTCAAGCAAACAGTGGTCCTAAGGCACAGAATGCCTAGTTTTTGGCTAGCAAATCTAAGTCAACCTCACCATATCCTTTTTATAGATTTATAAACAGATTTGCCATAGTTACTATGATGAGAGAAGAAACTTGTTTTCCAATCATGGTCTACCTGGACATAAACAGAGGAACTATCCTTAAGCTAAGTAGCCATTAGAGCTAATAAGGTTCTGATCGCTGCTTCTTCATCTGTTACACCAAAAGGTGCCACTTTGAGTATCAACACTGGCCAGAATCATTACTATACTCATTCCACCAATCAAGAATCTGAGGTATCTCTTGATTTATCCATTAAGTTTTCTCCTGTGATATTTACTATTTACTTGTTCTAGGATTTACCTTTTTTTATATGACCCGTTATGTCGTGCATTTTGGTTTTTCTCTTGAGGGTATTTTTAACCCCTTCTTTTTTTCTACTCTGGTGAGTGATTTTATAATTTCTATAAAGATCTATTTGTGTGGTATTTATTTTTCATAGGGAGACATTGGTGAATCTAATAGAGCTTGACATAGTAGATTTTAATGTAATCTTGGAGATAGATTGGGTTCATTCGTGCTATGTGTCTTTGGATTGTAGGAATTAAAAGGTTAGTTTTCAATTTCCTAATGAATCGGTAATTTAATCAAAAAGAAGTTCCTTAGTTCCTGATAGGAGGTTTATTTCCTATCTTAAAGCTCAGAAGTTGATTTAAAAAGGGTACCTATTTCATCTAGTTTGAGTTAAGGATTCTAACTTTGAATGTCCATCTTTTCAATATGTACCAATGTTTAGAGAATTTCCTAAAGTGTTTCCCAATGATCTTTCTAGAATTCCTCCCGATAGGGAAATAGATTTCAGGATTGATCTTCTATCGGATACCCATTCTATTTTCATTTCTCCTTATAAAATGGTTCTAACTAAATTAAAATATCGAAAAGAGAAGTTAAAGAATCTTCTTGTTAAGGGTATAATTCATCCTAATGTTTTGTCTTGGGGTGTTTCTATACTTTTTGTGCATACAAAGGATGGATCCCTTCGGATGTGTATAGACCATTGATAGTTAAAAAGGTAATAGTGAAGAAAAAGTACCCTTTTCCTAGGATTGATGATCTTTAGAGTGCTAGATATTTCTCTAAGATTTATCATTGCTCGGGGTATCTTCAGTTGAAATTTAGGGAGATTGATATTGACAAGACTGTTTTCCACACCCGGTATGGCCATTACGAGTTCCTGTTATGTCATTTGGGTTGATTAAAGCTCCAATTATTTTTTACACATCTTATGAACCAGGTATTTAGGCAGTTTCTAGATCTACTTATGATAGTCTTCATTAATGATGTCTTGGTGTATTCTAAGAGTAAGGAGGATCATTCCAATCACCTTAGAATTGTGTTGTCGACTCTTAAGGATCAGATATTGTATACTAAATTTACTAAGTATGGGTTTTGGCTGGATGTTGTGACTTTTCTTGGGCATGTGGTGTCTAGTGAGGGGATTAAAATGGATCCACTGAAAGTTAAGAAGCTTAAGAGGTGACCTCAACCCACGACTCCAATTGACATTAGGAGCTTCTTGGGCTTGGACGGGTATTAATGGAGGTTTGTGGAGATCTTCTCTTATATTACTACTCTTCTGACGAAGTTAACTTAAAATAAGGTCAAGTTCTTCTGGTCCAATGCTTGTGGGGGAAGTTTTGAGAAATTGAAGGATAAGTTGACTTTTGTGGATGTTTTGACCCTACCCAAGGGTACTGGTGGTTTTACTTTGTTTTGTGATATATCTAGTGTGGGACTAGGTTGTTTCTTGATGCAACATTGAAGGGTTGTGGATTATGCTTCTAGAATACTCAAGGTTCTTGAAAGGAATTACTTGACTCATGATTTAGTGTTGGCAACTGGAGTTGGCGGTTATGGTTTTTGCTTTGAAGATCTGGCACCATTATTTATATGGGGTGCATATGGATAATTATTTTGATCATAAGATCTTGCAGCATGTGTTTACTCAGAAGAAGCTGAATCTCAGGCTGAGGAAGTGGCTCGAGTTGCTTAAGGATTATGAAGTGAATCTCTACTACCATCCATGAAAAGCTAACATTGGTGCTAATGCTCTTAGCAGGTGGTCTATAGGAAGCTTATCTTATATGGATGGGGAGAAGAGAGGACTGGTGAAGGATATCACTAATTAGATAACTTGGGATTCCATCTCTTAGACTCTAAAGATGGAGGAGTAATTATTTAAGAAGTGGTTAAATCATCTCTTAGTGTTGAGGTGAAGGATAAATAGGCTTAGGATCCCATTCTTATGCAAATTATAAATGATGTAGGTCAGTAAAAGGTTACGATATTTGAGATTATGTATTCCTTATTTTTATAGGTTGTAAGACAGGATTTTGCCTGAGTCTCATAAGTCTAGATATATGGTTCACCTGGTTTTATCTAAGATGTATCATGACTTGAAGGAAATCTATTAGTGGAAGAACATAAAGAGAAATATGGCAAATTTTGTGGCTAAGTGTATGGTTTGTCAACAAGTTAAGGTTGAGCATTTGAGGTCTAGTGGTATGTCTCGAGAGATAGAGTTGCTTATGTGTAAGTGGGAGATTATCAATATGGATTTCATTATGGGTCTTCCGCGATATCATAATCAATGTTATTCTATTTGGGTTATTGTGGATAGAATGACTATGTCTGCTGACTTTTTGCCTATAATGACTGATAACTCAGGAGAGTATTATGCTAATTTACTCATTTAGGAGATTACAAAGTTGTACGACATGCCAGTGTCCATAATATCAAAATAAGCTACACAATTTCTTCTTACTTTTGGCATTTATTTTGGAAAGGTTTAGATACTCATATGAATATTACACCACTTTCTACCCTCAAATAGATGGGAAAGTGGAGTGGACTATTCAGACTTTGGAAGATATGCTAAGGGCCTGTGTGATTGATTTTGGATGTAGTTAGGTTGATAACTTACCTGTCATTGAATTTGCATACAATAACAGTTATTATTTGAGTATTCATAAGGCTCCTTTGGAGAATCTTTATAGTAGATGGCGCAGGTCTCCTATTAAGGTGGTTTGAGGTTTGTGAGACTAGGTTTTTTTGTCCTGACTTAGTTCACCAAGCCATGGAGAAGGTTAAGATGATTAGATAAAGTCTTAAGACTACTCAAAGTTTCCAAAAATCTTATGCAGATGTGAGGCAAAGAGAGTTAGAATTTGAGGTTAATGATTGGGTGTTCTTGAAATTTTCTCCTATGAAAGTACTGATGAGTTTTAGGAAGAAGGGGAAGCTCGGTCCCCGATATGTTGGTCCATATCAAATTGTGAGGAGAGTTATGAATGTTGGTTTCATTGGAGTTGCCTACGACTTTGGGTTCTATTCATCCTATTTTTCATGTGTCCATGTTGAAGAAGTGTGTAGGTGATCCATCATTGATTGTTCATTTGGAAGATGTTTTTATTTTGGATTCCTTACCTTATGAGGAAGTCCCGATGGAGATATTATATAGGCAAGTTTGTAGGTTATATACTAAGTATGTAGCTTTGATAAAAGTGCTTTGGAGAAACCAAAAGCTTGAAGAAGCTATACGGGAAGCTGAAAAGGATATGAAGGTAAAGTATTCGTTCTTTTTCACTGCATTTGATGGAAATACTTGAGGTGTGACTTTTATTTCCCTTATTGTGGCACTTTAAATTTTTCATTTGGTTGTGTGTGTATTCTTTCTTGTTTTCATGCCAAGGGGTGTACTAACTTCTTATTCGAGGATGAATGATTTTGGGGGGGAGGGGGGAAGGGGTTAGTGTCATACCCCAAATTTTGGACTATGAAAAATTTTCTGTGCTAAAGACACTGCCCAGACTACGGCTCAGGTAATGATTCTTTAGCACTCTTTATGAGTCGTAGAGAGAGACTCATAGTCTCACTAGTAAAGTACACGTAGGTTACTATCTTGATCATGACTTAGTCCTCAAAAGTCATTAGGTAAGTTCATGAGTCATGGTGAGGTACTCGTGACCAAAATAGTAAGATGGCCAAAAGTTTTTGCTCAAGCCACAAGTCTACGAAATAACTCATGATCAATCACCACAAGTCATTGCCCGACTCGTAATAACTGGGAGTTATTTTTCTTCATTTTTTAATTGACGGAATTTAGATCTTTTTCCTTCCTTTAAACTTTACCCATGACTTCAAACACCTCAATGGTCCCTTTAAACATCAATCATCAAATCTAATCCTACTCTTCTCATCTTAAACTACCCAAAACAAAAGAAAGATAGGGTTTTCAAGAGATTAATCATCTAAGCTCCAATTTGTTATTTCTATTCTAATTTCTTTGGTGTTTCAGGAATGTCTCCCCTCCCTGACTTGATTTTTATATTAGGGCATATGTTTAATCATTGTTCTTGTGAATTTGAATGTGTGTTTGTAATTGGGTTGAGGATTTTGGATTTTTTACTATTGGAATTACTTTTCCCATGTTTTTAATATGATATTCTTGCTTTAAATTATGGTTTTTGAATTGAATAGGTGCATGTTTATGGGAATTTGAAATGGGAAATATGTGTTTCCCCAACTTGTTGTATTTTGGATTGATAATGATAATATCCTCAACCCACCTTCATTAACTTTTGTTTTAAATGTGGAAATTGCATGATTTAACCCACTTTTGGAACTATTGTTTTATATTAATTGACAAACGGATTAGAAATGGTTTTGAAGGACTTAGCGGCCATAGTTTGGTTTTAAAATGGAACTTAGGAGTCAATTGGTTTAACTAGATTGGAATGGCATAACTGGACTTAGATGCAAACATAATTGGTTTGACGATACCAAATGGTATTTACCTTAAAAAATGACTCCTGGGTAAACGGTTAGAATTATGTGAAAAAGTTTAAATTTGGGCTTAAAGGGGGTTGTGTATCTCGCTGTGCAGGTGGAGCCCGAGGGGACAAATACTGAAAACCACATTTTTTGGCATGGGGTTTTTTATAAGCATGTGCATAGTTCACACATTATATGTTTTTGGAATGCTTGGAGCCTTGGTGTCTCTATCCCTCCCTCAGATTTTCTTAATTCATGTGACTAACACGTGCTAGGGTCCTTTTAGCTGGGAGAGCCCATATAGCCTTTGGGTGCTCTTAGGATGAATAAAGCTCCACAGTACAGGTTAATGGTTTTAAACTCCCTTGTTCATCACCTTTTACCCTATCTCGGCATCTTAAATACGTATATATATATATGAATGTGTGCATGTGGTTTGATTATTTTGGACATGGCATTATTTTATCACTTTTTTTGAGTTACATGTTAGTGCCTATCCCACTGACCATCCTAGGATGCAACATCATTTAATGATGTAGGGTCTGAACACCTTTCTATTATTCTTATGTAGTGTTAGGTAGTACAGTTGTTCGTTGAGTTGTTGTGAAATGGTGAGCCTCCATTTTCTGGAAAGCTTTTCCATTTTCTTAGGGTATTTTTTTAGATTTTAGAAATTGAAGAGTTCCATTGTCATGGTTGGGTGCATGTCCTGACTTAATTTGGTATTCTGTCTTAGAGGCTTTTGTGGACAAAGTGTGGGTTGGTTATTTGTTTTGGGTTCATAAAACCTTCTTATTGGGTTATATATCATTCTTATGTTTTGGATTTTCTTCCACTATTATTTTATTTTTCTTAGGTGGTTAGGCTAGGAGGTGGTCTTTGGCCTATGGTGGGCTTGAGATATCCGTCATGGCCAAGCCTTGGTTTGGATCGTGACACTCTCCCCCAATAATGAGCTTCGAAGGATATATATTGAGCACTTCTAGAACTATCCCTGCCACTCTATGAATCAACTCTAACTGTAGACATAGGGGTAGGATAAAGCCTAATCTAAGAACCCGCTAGGTTAGAAATAAAGATTGTTGAGGACACTCCCTCACATATTGATCGAGATCTCCATATATGTTATATACCCTCCTACCGAAATCACACTAATAAGGACCAAAAGATCAAAAACATCATCTCTGGCTCAATGAACCAAAATTGGAGTCTTTACCTACATGACTTGTGCTTTGGCTTCCTAAAGCCTCAAAAACCATTGACCTACTATCCAAACCTTGTAAAGCTTCTACCATAATAACCATGAGCTCCTTTGTCAAGATATCTCTACCTTGAGATGCATGTTCACTGAACTTACCCTATAGATGGATCCTTTTAGCACTACTACTACCCTAAGTACCTTAATTAATCGACTCAATCAATATATCATGCTCTACAATACTCTAGAATGAAGCACCTAACACCGCAATCTAGGTTGTAACCAATTGATAATAACCTATAGAATCCTTGATAAACTTTCTAATCTTTCTTGAATCAGTGGAGATACTGCCAATGGAATACCTAGATAGTCTATGAAAATATTCCTCATACTCTACAATAGTCATGAAGCCCTACTCCAAGTGATCAAACGCATCTCTCATATGATCCCTTAGACAATAAGATACAAACTTCTCCAGAAAAGCCACAAAAAAATTGGTTCCATGTCATAGCAGGTAACTCAATAGTCTACAACTATCAAGAGACCTTCAATACTATCTAGCCAAGTCAATCATCTAATATTTTGTATAAGCAACAATACAGAACTCAAAGGATCTAAGGTTATGTAATGTCTCCTTACTGTCAAGCAAGAACTCATAGGCATCCTCTCTAATGGCACCACTAAACTTAGGAGGAGCCAAGCGAATGAATCTTTCGAACCCCTTCTAATCATTAGAAGACATCACAGGACCCAAAGTAACAAGAGAAACAGTAAGCCTCATAGGCAAGGAATTAATATGAGGAGGTACCATAGAAGATTATTACACATCTGAAGTCAAAAAAAACTTAAGTAGGAGTATGCCTACCAACTAAACATCTTCTAGTAAGAAATACCTAGCATACTTAATAGAATACCAGTCTAGGGAATTCTATCTTGATGTGCCAATAGATGAATTAATAAATCTAATAATACCGGGGTGGCAACTAAACTCTATAGGGCTTGAGCTAGTCTCACACCCTCTGTCTGATAATTCTCTACATTCTAATAACTCTCAAGTTTGGGGGAGGCTACTCTAACTCATCCTCTATCAAGAGAAACTCTATGTACCCAATCTCTACCTCTGGCTCAGCCAAGATACCTATTTTTCCCCCTAATTGGGGCTTAAACAGCAAGTGCTAGACTTAGTATCCTTAATATTTTTTGATCTAGTCCTCGCCATCTTAACATAAAAAACTGGACTACAAGTTTAAAATATTAATCATGAACAACCTGCACGATAAGGAATCACATTAGAGAAATTTTTCCTAAATATATCTTTTAGCCTCTCAAAGATAGATAAGCACATTAATGTATCAATTTGCGAGACTCTACTAGATATCTTGCTCTTGCACTTTTGATATTGGTGAATCTAGTGCTCTGGTACCAATGTGTCATAATCTACAAATTTAGGTCATAATAGCACTTATTTTGACCTAGCCTTGGTAGGTAAGTCAAAACTCACAAGACAGGGAAAAATAAAAAAAATACAAAAAAAATAAGCAAATATGAAATTTCTAGAACAAAGTCAATTAAAATAAGATAATATCCTAATGAAATACATAAAAATTCCTAAAACCTGGTCTCATAAGTGTGAAGAGCATTTAATATAAAACTAAAAATTTGAATAATACATAAGTCTATATGTAATAGTAAATAACGACATAAAGATAGAAGGGGTTCTAGAATAAGTCTTTAAACAGGGAGCTCATCAGATATCCAATACAGCTCTCTCAATGCATGAAATCATCCAACATGGGTTACACTTGTTGTACTTAATTTTTAATGATTTATGTGAAATATTTAATTCTATGTGATTTAATTATTTTACCCTTTCTCATGGTTGCTTTATGGTGTTTCTGGTGTGTGGGGATGATTGGCATGATTATCGATGCTTTTCGATGTGATTTGTGTTAAATCATGGTTGTTGGTGGCTTGAAAGGCCTTATAGTTGACTTCGACTAACATTTATTGATCTATATGTTGGATGGAATAACGAACTGCTCCAATAGATCTGGGACATTGGTTTTAGGTTGGTAACATAGTTGTTGTGGTATATTGGATTTTATATCTAATTTCTATCCTTGGTTCAAAATATTTATGCAATTGGGCTTTAGGTGTCGGCTTTATAAAAATAATGTTTTATGAAAATTAGATATCACCATTGAGTCCAAAGCATCGAATTTTATAGGGTAGCACCATTTGTTTGTGCTCATGGGATTTAAAATAAATCTCGAGGGGTTTGCAAATTATCCAAGTCTCCAGATGGTGCACTCGCGTAAGCGACACTTTGGTTGCATACACAATTCAGCAGATCAGACCAAGTGTTGCTTACATAACATCTTGGTCACATTTGCGAAACCCGCATAAGCGATGACATGTTCACTTATGCGATACTTGCCCTTCGGCAAGGTATCGCATATGCAACGCCTAGTCTCTTAAGCAGTAGTCGCTTAAGCGACCCAATGATAGCATATGCAATGCCTGGGCCCTTAAATACTTATGTTTTGCCATTTTTCACCATTTTTAAGACTTAGACCTTAGGATTTTACATTTTGAGAAATTTATCCCATTTCTAATCTTAGGTAATCTCCAAAACACCTATTTCAACTATTCTCTTTGAATTATATCATTTAATTATTGTTTAATGTGAATTGAAAGTGGAAAATTGGGGATTTTGGTTTGAAAAGCCTAAAAGTTATAGTTCTTTGATTTAAACCCTGATTTCAATCCATTTTCACTCAAATGAGTTTCTAATCTTATAATTATCACTTTTCTCTTAATTTTATCTTCAGAACAACTCCAATTCTCGATATTAAAATGGATTTTGAGGGTTTTCCTAGTAAATCTTGAAAAGAGGTTTTCATCTATTTGGACCTTGTTTTTAACTCATTTTTACTTGTCTTTTAGCTATATACTTCTAAGATTATGGTGAACATGTTTCAAAAATAAAATTATGATTTTACCTTTCTTTTTCAAAAATTTATTTTGGGGGTTCATTTTGACCCCGACTCAAAACTTAGGCAATATTGGTATCATTGGTTTTTTTGATGCATAGATTTTATATTTCTATGTCGTAGTTAAGTTTGAGTCTATTTGTGGGAGTTAGGCTTTGTATTGAAGGCTTTCAAGCTTATTTTAGGCATTCAAGGTAGGTTATGGCTTAACTTTCTTCAGACTGGATAGGGTAGTTAATGTTGATACAAAATCATGTTAAGGGTGTGGGAAGTAATCATGAAAATATCTATATTTATTATGTTGTTCTCGTGTGGGGCCTATATATTGATGTTATTTGGTAGTTTTTGAACATTATTTGCTATGTGACCATGTAGGGTCCTATATGATATTATTGGCCTTGTATATATGGAATTGTTGTATCTTGTTTGGTGAAAAGGCCTAATATGGTATCAATATTGACTTTTTAATGTATTTCATTCTATTGGCATAACGATTATGTTAGATTCATGGATGGCTGGATTAATGAGTGGATTTTGTCTCACTTAGTTTGTATATTGGTTAGATATGGAATTTCTCATTTTGGTTGATTTTGAGCATTACATCCTTATATTACATTCATTTATTAAACACTAATACCACCATTGAAAAACTAGAAATACTATCTTTTTCTAACAAAAATGTGACATCTTTAAGACCCTCTATCAATGAATGTGAAGGAGAGGATATTTCGATATTGGTATTGGATATTGGTTGTATACAGGTTGGCGAATCCCCTATGGGTCCTACATAGGGAGATTTATCTTCGTAGGTGTATACAGAGGTTGTGGGACAACCTCATGCATCATCATCATTATTAACATCATCATCATCATTATTATCATCATCATGTCCATTGCATTTGTATTTACTTTGTACTTTTCTATGATGTATTATTTTCCTTGATGTGATACCTGTGTATGTGTATTTATTCCTTTGTATTTGTATGTGTGATATTTGTATACTTGTATTTATCTCTCGTATTGCTACGGTGTATGTAAATATGATAGAACTGTTATTGGAGACCTACCATTTGGGACATTTTTTTCTAGTTGTAAGTGACCTGCCCTTAGTATCCATTTTGTATGCTTTATTTTCTACTTTACTTGGTTGGCATATGATACCTACTGAGTATAAGTGGACTTTACTCACCCCTACTGTTCTTTTTAGGTGCAGATCCTGGTTTGAGTGCACCTCACAACTATTGATTTGGGTAATACTTTACAGCTATTCGAGGTAGCGATAGGATTCTTTCTTTTTGAGCCTACTACTACCTTTCCTTATTTAGATGATGTCTTTATTTGTATTCATATACAAAGTTGTTCCTGTTTTGGATATCTTATGTATTTTGATCTTGAGTTGTACTAGTTATGTTCTTATATTATGACACTAGGTTTTGGGATTTGGTTTGGTATTATTGACTATGTCTTGCACTTTTACTATATATATATATGGTTTGACTTTGCTCTAGGAGTCTTGCCATGGGTTTTGGTATCCTTTTTCTTAATTCATATCAGTTTGGATGGTTGGATTACATGTAAAGTCTTACCGCAACAAGTGTCATCATGACCTTTGGTTTTGGGGTTGTGACAACACTCGCGTTGGGATCTACACCAAAAGGACATAAAAGTAAGAGTGAGTATGGTCTACTTATATATTGTAGGTTTCATAGGCTAATTAAGCAAAGTAGAAAACTGTAACGCCTAAAATTTGGTACCCAAAACATCACACGGTGCCCATGACCCATAAGGACCACAAGCTAACCCATAATTGATGTCTATACCTAATCACTGCATAATATCCTGTATAAATATGGAAACATCTACTGAAAAGCCATAAGGTTCAAACTGGATAAACATCTGATAAAACAATGTCTGAAAATGGTATAACAATACCAAAGCAAATCTGAAATAACTCTCTGACATGCTATAGTATGAAATCCTCTAAACTGAACTTAATAAGGAGTTGATGGGACATTTCCCCAACTAACTCCATCTACTGAAATAAACTAAAAAAATAGTAATGTAATCATCATGTCCTCGAAAGATGAGGACTCACATCTGACTCTGACTGCTGAACCAGGATATTACTGATGCTCTGGAGATCGTGCTTCTAAACCTATGGTATAAGTCACCATAGTGCAAATGCGTCAGTACTTTGAATGTACTGGTATGCAAGTGAGGTAGGCTAAATGCAATAGGTTTATATGCATGAACAATACTAACTGACTGACTAACATGAACATGAAAATACATGCATGCATACGTAACTGTAATTGACATCGTGATAGGACTGAATGCTAAGTTCTAACTATTGAGTTTACTAATAACATGGAATTACTGATATCTGAGGGACTAATACTATGTAACTAATACATGAATAAATATTTCTAAATGTTCTAATTATGAAAAACTTGTCTGGTTGACTGTGTCTAACAGTCCTAAAGTTGAATACTGATAACATGAGTTCTGATAACTAATATAACTGATAACATAAGTGACTGTATCTGAAATTCCTGAATCTGGTGGAACTAGCTGAGTTCCATACTGTATCTAAGTAACTGAATCTGAGATCAGTCTTATCTGGCCGGTGATCTCTAAATCTGATGATACCGTTACTGATTGACCATAGTTGAGATCAGTCCTGTCTAATGGGTGATCCCAAAGTCTATTTATAATAATAAGGGTTGATTGTATCTGACAGTCCTAAATCTATACTACTGAGTTGAATTGACTATATCTGATAGTTCTAATTTTGTAACTGAAATTATGGGATGTATTCATCTAACCGGCATGCCCCATACTAAGATAACTGGGGTCGAACCTATAACCCCAGCTAGAAGGGTGTCAGTACCACTCCACTGGTAAAGACAGTCCTAATCTAATGGGTGACCCTTGGGATCAATCTTATATATTTAATTGTGCTAACGGGTGATCCCTAAGTATGTCAGTATTATCTAATGGGTGACATCTCATACCTACGTTGGATACGTAGTTTTGAAACATAGGGATTGCGTCTAGGGATCTCATTCCTATCTAGCGGGTGAGTCCCCAACCCTAGGCTCGCTCGGTGCTGAATCTTACTCCCATCTGAAAGACACTGAACTGATTAACTGAACTGAACTGATACTAGTGGTATTTTTTAGTGGAGCTAAACTAAATTTACTGAGTTTCATTGACTAAAGAAATATACTGAGTTTTTAGGACTTACTGAGAATACTGAAGTTACTGACATTGACTGGGAATACTGAGGTTACTGAGATTACTAAGTACTGAGATCATTGAGATTACTGAACTACTGCGATTACTGAGATTTTTGAGATTTCCTGAGCCACATGACTGACTGAGTTCTATGGATCATAACTTGACTGAGGAGATCATAAAAACATGGCATTGCTCTAGGTACATAGCTAAATATTTGGGTACAAGTACCCCCAGGACTCGATGAAAAGAAACTGACATAGCATGGCCTACTTGAACACATGACCAACAACACAATTCATAATTCATTTATTGAAGCACTTCACCAAACATGTGATATGCATAAGCTTGTACATACATGATGATTTCATAATATCATACTAGTTGGGCATTGTTCCTTCATCTAGGCATTTAATCAAACACATGGTAGGCATAGCACATGTAGACAACATTATACAATAATTAGTCATCATAATTAATCTCTAATTTCATCATCCTAGGGTTTATTCATAGGTTCACATGGATATACATCTATACAAATCAATTCTATGTAAAATTGATCACCCAACATGGATTTGAATTCAATTGATCATTCTCAATATAAACAAAACAAACCCAACATGAAAGTCATAAAGAAATCCATAGACTTAAACTTAGAAAAGAGATTCTTGGGCTTCATGGATGAAAGGAGTCCATGAATGAACACTATGCATACCTTAGCTTGTGATTCTACGAAGATTGACAGAGAAATTCTTGAAATTTGACGGTGAATTCCCTTTGAATTGAAGCTTCTATGAAAACCTTGGGGCTTGTTCTTGAGAGTTTTTTTAGAGTAATTGAGTATAAGTTGCTGAATTATGACCAAATATCATGTTATAAGGCTTATATAGGGTGGTAAATTAACCTTTTTAACCCTAGGACATGTGTTTAATTTTTGAGAAAATTTCTCGATTTTCATCCTTGGCATGAACGCCACTATCGTGCCAAGTCACTGGAAAGTGACAAATGGGAAATTGCACGGTGGAACGACGTGGAGCTATCACACTGCCACCTTATATATGACCTGGATGTTTGGCACGATGCGCTACTATCATCGAGCAACACTGGAAATTGACAATTTTCATTTGAGCTATCTCCGCGATGCTCTGAAGGCTCAGGTGATACACTGTATCACTAAAAAGGCTCTAACTCTTCGCCCGAGTATTGGATTTGGGCGAATTTGATATCTATGGAAAGCTTATTGAATTTACCACATGACAAAAAGTGAAAATATTAAAAATACCACGTGTAAAAATTTGGATTCATCTTTCAAAGAAAGATTCTAACATTCTTAGGAAAAATTTTCAAGCTAGGAAAAAATATGGGCATTACAATATCTTTCCCTTGAGAACATTCGTCCTTGAATAAGATTGAGAGTGAGGGGAAGAACATGAACAGACATACATACTAAACATGAATAACTGAAACATGATTTCATGACTGACATGACTAAAGATCTGAATATAAATACTGAACATACATATCTGATGCATGACTAATAAGCTGAATTCATCCATACTTGATACATCACTGATAATTGACTCATGAATACATGAATAAATATTCTAATGAACTAAACTTTCCATAGTGAGAATGCATATCTGATGCATAATTACATAACTAAACTGATATATAAATACTTGACTGAATATGCAAGGGTACTTAGTACTAAGTTTGTAATACGGATCTGAGCATAAACTGAATACCAAATTTGTAATATTAATTTGAACAGGGAACTCAGTAAGTTTAAAAAAACTATTACATGAATGAAAACCACTGATGACCCTATAATAATGCTAGAATTATACATGAACTGGAACCTGAGAACATGACTGAGGCAGAAACATGATACATAAACTGAATTTCATGAATTGAACTAAGCCTCAAAATACTTGGCCCATAGATGAGGTTAGGACTTTGAGGGTCAACTTATGATTACCTTCTATTCTAAACGGGATTCCTTATGCAAAGAGAAACTTAATTTAAGATATGACAACGTTGGGGAATAATGGGGTATCTCCCCCTTATGACACTATGTCCCTCTAAGAACGCTACCTTACTAAGATACTGGGGTGATGCATAGGGCATCCATAGACTGCTTATGACTGAATAACATGCTAAAAATCTTAGGCTAAAATGAGATAAAGAGGTCTAGCAATGCATATAATGAGTATGAAGCACCTATAACGTACCCGAATCTATGCCGAGGGAATTTCCTTGATCAGGGCTAGTCTAAAAAGCGTAAAACCTCTTATGACGCTTACCACTAGTGGTACTGGAAGTGATACCCTTCTAGTGCAAATCTTTTCCCTTCTGAGCCCTTACTCTATATTTCTGTAGTCTGTGGTCTAGCTTACCACATCTATAACATACCTCACTGCCTGCTCTACATACACCTATGTAATTCTTACCACACTCTTCACAAAGTAGATATGTAAGACTCCTGCTCTCACTACCCTGGGCCTCAGAGCCTAGCAACCCATCACGACTGTCATTCCCAAACTTGGGTACTGATGCAATAGCTGAAGATGGAGCTGGGACTGAAAGCTTATGACTATACTGAATACGGATACCACCTCCTAACTTAGGCTGAGCAAAGCTGAAACCACCTGTCCTTGACCTCTTATTCTACTTTTTCTTCATCTTAATCTTTTGCTCCTCTATCAGCTAAGCATGGGTCATAAGTCATGCTAAAGTTATATCACTATTCAGCATGGCAGATCTACATTTATTAACCATACTATCATTCACCCCTGACACAAACTTACTTATTTTGGACCTACTATCTGTAACCACATAAGAAGCATATCTAGATAATTGAGTAAACTTAAGAGAATACTCTTTCACCGTCATGGTGCCCTGCCTGAGGTTGATGAATTCTCTAAGAATCCAGTGATAAAATCATCCCATTTTATAGGTCCTGCATTATCTACCCTTTCTGACTTCCACTGCTTGAACGAAGAATAAGCCACGTCCTATAACTAACATGCAGATAGCTCAACACTCTCAATAGTAGTCACCCTCATGATATCAGTCACCTTTTAAACCTGATCTAGAAATTTCTAAGGGTCCTCATCTGACTTAGACCCAATAAAGAATGTATAGTTTATTTGGGTGAAGTCCTAAATTCTGGCAGCAGCTGAATTACCCATTGGGTTGGCCGGAATGATAGCTGGCCATTCATGATTGTAACACCATGCATTTAAGGCTACAATATAGAATATGATTTTGATGCCTTGATAATCCTGAATCCATAAATCCTATGCCAATATTTCATGTTAATTATTTGCATAGTATGTGAATCCATTCAAGCTTGAATTTAGACCATGGAGGTCCTTCAACTCAAGGACGAGTTGAAACTAGTTCGATCGATTAAGTTTTAGTGGACGTTGTAATTTATGTCAGCTTTCATTGACCAAAACTCTATATATATGTTGAATTATAGAGCCTACTCTATGTCAAATTATATGTCTTTGAGTTATCTTTCCAACGATACAGATTTTGCTAAAATCCAGCACCCGAGCAAGAAGTTATGGTCTTTCAAAGTAGTAGGAGACACCTATGTAAACATAGGCGATAGCATAGGCGGCGCCTATGTAAACATAGGTGATAGCATAGGCAGTGCCTATGTAAAGGTTTCAAGTGACTTAAATACTCCATTTTGGGGGGAAAATGGTCCTTTCCCATCTTTACTTAGCCCTAAACACAAAATTCAGTTCCCAAAGACCCCAGCAAACAACTTCATTCATCAAAATTATTCAAGAAATCTCTCTAGGGATTCCAAATAAAAACCCAAAAAACTCAAGATTCAACCTTGGGTTTTAGAAACTAATTTTATATTTGGAATCCTCTCAATGTAGGCTTTAAGAAGCACCTAATATTCGTAGCAATCGAGGTACATGGGGTTATCCTAAAATCTCATAGGTGTAGTTTTTATGAACATGCATGCTTTTAAATGGGGGTTTTCAATCAAATGCTAATAACTTTCTTTCAATATTATTTCTAAGTCATTTTTCTTTATGTCATGGGAATTGTTTTCCTATATACTTCAATGGTTTAAACCATGCATATGTGATTTGAGATTTTCCATGAAAGTTTGATAAATATGAATGATAAATTGCTTTCAAATTCCCATGATAATGTCTTGATACCCCATATCATATTGTGACAAACAAAAGAGAGCATGAATTTGAAATAATTATTGTTCACCACTTGTAAATGATGAAGCACCTTGGTTTTTACATGATTATGTATATGTGGATGTGATATTGATGACTTACAAGTCGGGTATGATGATACCCTACAAAATATGATATGTGATTTAATCATACAAAATTTAAATGCATTGATTTTACATGAGATAGGTGGATGCCCAAAGAATGCGTTTGAGTGTAAGGGCTCATCGCTGGAAATTGTGTTTGCCGACACAGAAATTTGGTACTAGGCTAAGTGATCTTGTGTACTTGACTTTATGTCATTCCCAAATTGGTACTATATGTAGGATCCCGGGCTAAGTGATCTTACGCACTACTATGGGGTCGAGATACCATGCTTCATGGTGATGTGTGTCTCTCCCTCACTTATACTCTAATATCGGTGGCAACCGAGGTTTGACAGTTGGTGTAAATTATATAGGGTATTCCACCTAGCTCAGTTGCATTTCATTGTTATTGAGAAACTATTGCATCACGCCCATGTGTTTTCAAATGATTTGATATAAAAAAAATTTATAATATGTCTCAACTATATTTTGTAAAAAAAAAAATATTATGTTTTGTTTTGATATCTCTACATGCCAGTACTTTTGTGTTGACCCCCTCCTCTCTCCAACCTCTCAAGTTTAGAGGCCCATTCTAGGGGTCAAGAGAATCAGTAGATCATTCAGACAGAGTTGCAGAGACAAGTGGTGAGCCTTCTATATTTTGGAAGGTCTTATGTCCTGCAGTCCTTTTATCTTATATTTAGTTTTAGGGTCTACTGGGGGCCTTGTCCTAGTTTATATACAGTTACTTGACTAAAGATTTCACAGACAGTTGTTCAGAGGTTGATTGATATTGGGGGAACCTTATTTCCCCATTATTGTTTCTTTTCATATTTATGACTATGTTTTTGAATTATTCAATTTCTTTCGCATTACTGATTACTAGATAGATAGGGGTGTTTCAGGCCTTCATGGTTTCAAAATACTCATCATGGTCAGGCCCTGGTTTGGGTCATGACAAACTTGGTATTAAAGCATGGTTCATGGTCCCACGGTGTCTGCAAAATTGCATTAGGTATATTCTTGTTTATGGGTTTGTAGCACGCCACACTAATATGCAGGAGGCTACAAAGCGTTTAGAAATGTCTCTATTTCTTTATATTCTAGTTCGTGCAACAGAGTCAGAATGTTCCTCCTTCATACTCTAATCATGCTTTGGTGACATCCATACGAAAGTAAAATCATCCCAAATTATTTCACTACTCGGATGTTCTCAGGCCCATCACATTACTGGGGCGATTCAAGTACAGAAGTTTAGAGTCTAAATGGTATGGTTCATTCTGATCGAATTATATAAGATTTTCGCAAGGACTTGAGAAGAGTCCGTTAGTATTTTAGAGTGTGTTAGTTCTAGTGTGAACCTTGATTTTGATAAAATCGTGCTTTTTATCCTGCAATATTAAGTGTATTCAGTTCTTTTCAGAACTTATATTGCCAGTGTCACGCTTTAGAGGTAATAAGGTGTAGTAAAATATTAGAACTATGTTTCCACCCGAATAGTAGTGTGTGTTAAATTGTTGTTGTCATGACCAATTGGTAATGAAAGTAGACCAAGAAGCTGGTGATGTAAAGTCACAAAGTTAGAAGTCAGAATGAGGATGATTTACCCCTTTATAGTGATAGACTGATTTGGTAGCTAGCAGCATGTGTGGACAGTATGGTAGTCCATGGATCCATGGAGGAAGTTTCTGACTCCAATTTTATTTCTACAGAGTAAGATGTGTATTCTTAGTTCATTGAATATTGCATATTAAATCTCTATCTCATGAAATACTGTCATCAAAGTATTGTTGAAAAATAATGTCTAGTGAAGTCATGTGGGGATCTTTCGATTCACTAGCATAGTTGACTTGTCATTCATCCCATTTTTTGTTCAAAATATAAAATCAAAGTCTAGAGAAGCTGTGTAAGGCCTATTTTGATTCACTAGCAACTTGTTGTTCTTGTGCAGGTTTAATGTATGTATAGTTGAATCTGGTTGCATGAGATTGGGCCAGTAAAGAGATGATTCATCCTTATCTGTTAGTTTATTAGTACAAGATAGAGAAGGAGTTATTAGGCGATATGAATTGTCCTTGCTTAAAGTATGAAAATGGCTAGATTAGCCAGTAGGTTATAAGTATAGACTCATGGTTGTTGTGGACTTTGAACGTAGCGTAAATGTACACTTGGGTAAATAATTGTGATATGAGAAATTAGTATAAGTAGATAAGATTGTACGGGGTTATAATATAAGGATAAGGTTGACCATGTCTATTATAAGGCTTTAACCCCCTTGACCCTCTTTTCATTAGTAGTTGTAAACTTGTGCTACTTGTGAGAAGGTATGTAGTAGATTTTTCAGATATTTGGGTAGAATGTCCCAATTTGATGGATTAGTATATTTATATTATGTTGCATTCTTCATTGGTGGTAGATGATTGATACTAAACTATAGGCTTAAATTTAGATAGTGTGGTGGTAAATAGTGGCAAGAGTTTGATGATGCATATTTTGTGGGATTAAATTAGTAGGCTTGAGGTTCTAAAATAGTGCATGCTAATGGATTATGATAAGGAAAACTGTTAGGTCATGATCGATTATTGTGGTTATAAAGTTCTAGTGCACTGGTGTTTCGTGATGTTTATTTATAGTTTCCAAGTGATAATTTTATGTAAGGTTTGGTTGTAAATCATGCATAGCACTAGATATTAAGTTTGAATAGTTGATGTCCATGAAGGTGGATGTGATGATTTCTTGGTTAATGATACTAGTTATATGGTAATGGAAGTGATCTAATAGGCTTGAACGGTGTATGAAATGACTTAAGTTTAAGTTGATTCATAATGAAGTATAATGTTATAGGTATGGTGGGTAAATATGCCCAAGGCGATATGGAGTTGTGGCATTTCTCTAAGACTATTACATGTTGTGTGTGACTAGTGGTACCGTTGAGTTGCTAGTTGGAAAAAGACTAGTTAGATGGTATATGGTGTTCTAGATAGCCAAGTTAAGGAGCCTTGATGGATGGTGTTGATCCTTTTGATGTGATCTTGATTCTCATAGTAGAGGGATATAAATTTGGAGTCGCAATAGTGGTAGACTGTGTCGAAAGTGATATGGTTCATCAAAGGCTTGGTGATATCCATGTTAAGAGTTAGAATCTAAGTTTGAGTTTTGAAGGTTGAACCGATACAAATAAGTGTGAAAGCATTATACTATGACAATTGGTGGCTATGAAAAGATATAGTGTATTCCAGAAGGTAGTCATTCGGGTTAAGTTCCATGATATGCATGCATTGTCATTTTTTTCAGAACCTAGATTGTAGTAAGTGTAGTTCAGTTAGAATCTGGTAAAGGATCTCCCAAACTCTAGATGATGACGTGAAGATGAGGGGGAGATGATAGAATGAATGACGAATTAAGGCTCTCAGATTCTAGTTGTGATGCACTATGATTTAGAACATCAGAAAGTGAGGGTGAATGTCAACCTATTCCTTTCTCTGTATTTTTTTTAGTTATACGGATGCTTACTCATGCCTTACGATTCAGTTCCGTGATCATAGTTTATGATTCCAGTATATGATGGAGAGTCACGTACTCTTCCAGTTCCGAGATAATGATTTCTAGTTCATTCAAGTAGTCGGAATCACATTCCTTATGTTATGAACTCTACTTGAGGTCATGCAACTCATGACGCATGTACTCACTCTTTATAGTGTGCTCAGTCCCATATAAAGATATTTTCAAGCTTGAGGGTCTTATGTTTTAACCTTTTAGTGACCCTTCCTATGCAATGATAGTGGTGATGATGTAAATGTTCTTGTTGATAGAAGATCATAGTATGCTTGTTTAGATAAGGCCATAAGTATGAAGTAAGATTCTGGGTCAAGTTTTTGATACATGTGATGGTTAGTAGAAAAGTTTATGTGCGTATGTCTTAGGGTTGTGCGTGGGAGTTATATTGACAATAGTTTAGAAACTATATGAAGTATGTATTTATGGGTGTTTGCCTTGAAGTTAACATGTGGTTATAAATTAGGCTTGAATGACATTTTGGGACTGTAGTGGAAGGTTGCAATGTGCATTATCGACTTCATATTAAGAGTTCAGAGTAGTCATTGAAGTGGTAAGGCATGTTATACTTAGGATGTGATCTTTAAAGGAGATATAGAAGGTGGCATCATATGATTTAGAATAATAGCGTGGTCTGGCATATTGAATTTTTTTTGTAACTTAGAGTTAGGCTTGATCACGGCGAAGGGATTAAGTTATTTCCGACATATTAGAAAGATTTGTCAATGCTCATATGAGAATTTTAAGCTGAGTTGAATGAATATGATATTTATAGGGACTAGTATAGTTAAGGAATATTCGGGAAGTGCTCTAAGCCTGAAAGAAAGAAGTTGTATTGCCAAAGGTCTGAAAATTCTATCCTAATTTAGGAGTTATATGTCTATATTTCAGACTGTAGAGTAGTGTCAATGTTGTGATTTCCTCAATCGGATGTCTTGTGTAATCCATACCCAAGATTCATGGCTCCCTATTACCGCTAGACTTTCTTTAGAGAATTGTGCTGAAGAGATACTCCAATTAAGTATGGGGGTGTAGTATAATTCAGTATGTATGGCCAATAAGTCAGTCTAGTAGTCAGATTTGCATGACTTGTTTTCTCATCTTTGAACTTATTTATGCTACTCGAAATCTCAGACATGCTGCTATTCCATAATAGAGTATACCAGTAGTTACAAGTATAGCCCAGTTCATGCATCATATATTAAATTCAGATTTCTGATGTTCAGTTATGATTCAATTCGTAGGTGCCTTGTGCATCTCCTCAGTTTTTTAAGTGCTTAGTGATTTGAGCATTCATAGAGGGACATACGGTCCCAAGGAGGAGATACCCCATTTAGCTGCATACATAGATTCTTATTGCAAGCTCTGCATCAGTTGTCATTGAGCATTCAGTCATACATTCATACGTCAATTCAGTCAGATATGCATGTATTAGAAATGTATGTCCAATAGAAAAAGTTCATCTTAGCAGTGTATTCAGTTTTGCGTTCAAGAGAACAACTCAGTAACAAATCCATGCATCAGGTATGCATGTTCATTATGAGAATTCAGCTTATGAGTAGCTTCAGTCGTGTATTCCATGCATCAGATATGCATGTCCAGTATAAGAATTTAGAACATTAGTAGTTCCAGCAATATGGTCAAGTTTCAGATCAGTGTGTTCTTTATTAGAGGACATGTCGTGTCCATGTTATTCCATACCTCTAAGCTTCAATATGTTCCTACCCATCATTCGAGGACGAATGATCCCAAGGGGGAGATAATGTAACGCCTCACATTTCGGGCTATAATATAGACCATGATTTCGATGCATTGATAATCCTGAAGCCATAAATCCTATGCCAATATGGCATGTTAATTATTTTCGTAGTATGTGAATCCATTCAAGCTTGAATTTAGACCATAGAGGTCCTTTAACTCAAGGACGAGTTGAAACTATTTTGATCGATTAAGTTTTAGTGGATATTGTAATATGTGTCAGCTTCCTTCGACCATAACTCTTTGCATATATCGAATTAGAGATCCTACTATGTGTCAAATGATAGGTCTTTAAGTTATCTTTCTAACGATACCAATTTTGCTAAAATCCAGCACCCGAGCAAGAAGTTATGGCCTTTAAAATTAGTAGGCGACGCCTATTTAAACATAGGTGATAGCATAGCGGCGCCTATGTAAACATAGGTGATAGCATAGGCGGCGCCTATGTAAACATAGGCGATAGCATAGGCAGCACCTTTGTAAAGGTTTCAAGTGACTTAAACACTCCGTTTTTGGGGCAAAATGGTCCTTTTCCACCCTTACTTAGCCCTAAAAACAAAATTTAGTTCCCAAAGACCCCAAAATACACCGTCATTCATCAAAATTGTTCAAGAACTCTCTAGAGTTTCAAAATAAAAACCCAAGCAACTCAAGATTCAACCATGGGTTTTAGAAACAAATTACATATTTGGAATCCTCTCAACGTAGGCTTCAAGAAGCACCTAATATTCATAGCAATCGAGGTACATAGGGTTATCCGAAAATCTCATAGGTGCAGTTTTATGAACATGCATGCTTTTAAATGGGGGTTTTCAATCAAATGCTAATAACTTGCTTTGAATATGATTTGTAAGTCATTTGTCTTCACGTCATGGGAATTATTTGCCTATATACTTCAATGGTTGAAACCATGCATATGTGATTTGAGATTTTTCATGGAAGTTTGATAAATATAAATGATAAATTTCTTTCAAATTCCCATGATAATGTATTGATACCCCATATCATATTGTGACAAACAAAAAAGAGCATGAATTTGAAATAATTATTGTTCACCACTTATAAATGATGAAGCAACTTGATTTTTACATGATTATGCATATGTGGGTGTGATATTGATGACTTGCAAGTCGGGTATGATGATACCCTACAGAATATTATATGTGATTGAATCAAATGAAATTTGAATGCATTGATTTAACATTAAATAGGTGGATGCCCGAAGAAGGCATTTGAGTGTAAGGGCTCATCGCTGGAAACCGTATTTGCTGACATGAAAATTTGGTACTAGGCTAAGTGATCTTGTGTACTTGACTTCATATCATTCCTAAATTAGGACTATAGGTAGGAGCTCGGGCTAAGTGATCTTGGGCACTACCATGGGGTCGAGACACCATGCTTCGTGGTCTTATGTGTCTCTCCCTCACTTATACTCTAATTCGGCAGCAACCGAGGTTTGACAGTTGGTGTAAATTATGTAGGGTATTCCACCTAGCTCAGTTGCATTTCATTGTTGTTGAAAAACTATTGCATCACGCCCATGTGTTTTCAAATGATTTGATATGAAACTGATTTATAATGTCTCTCAACTATATTTTGTAAAAAAAATAATATTATGTTTTGTTTTGATATCTCTGTGTGCCAGTACTTTTGTGCTCCCTTCCCCTCTCTAATCTCTCAGATTCAGAGGCCAAGTCTAGGGGTCAAGAGAATCAGTAGATCATTCAGACAGAGTTGCAGAGACAAGTGGTAAGCCTTCTATGTTTCAGAAGGTCTTATGTCCTACAGTCCTTTTATTTTATATTTAGTTTTGGGGTCTACTAGGGGGCCTTTTCCCAGTTTATATACAGTTACTTGACTCAGTCATTTGTTAGAGATTTTCGCAGACAGTTGTTTAGAGGTTGATTGATGTTGGGGGAACCTTATTTCCCCGTTATTGTTTCTTTTCATATTTATGACCATGTTTCCAAATTATTGTGTTTCTTCCACATTACTTTGATTATATGAATTAGGTGCATGATTACCAAACAGATAAGGGTGTTTCAGGCCTCCATGGTTTTGAAATGCTCATCACGGCCAAGCCCTTGTTCGGGTTGTGACAATTATGAGTATCAACTGATTGAGCAAGAGTAGTAAATGCAAACCTGAACTCTGCATAAGAAACATGTTCGCCCAAAGATTCTTCAGGTTGAGGGGCTGACTAATTCCTATTTTTTCTTTTAGGAGGCATATTTCGTAGAAGAAAGGGAGAAATGAATTAGACTGAGATTTTGACTTTGAGCCTATGTTCACTCGCACGACATGAATACTAAAAGAAGGGAAACTATTCCTAAAACACCTCATAGCCTCCTGCACATAAGTGTGGTGCACAACACACCCATGTACAAGACTCTACTAGATGCGGCTTTCAAAATTCCTAGGACATTGTTGAACCTTATGCTCTGATACCAAGTTTGTACAGCCCCGAATCTGGTACCCAGAACACCACAAGTACCCATAACTCTGAAGGACCACAAGCTAACTCATAATTGATGCTTGTACTTAATCATTGTATAATATACTGTATAAATGCTGAAAAATATACTGAAAGGCCATAAGGTTCATACTGGATAAACATCTAATAAAATAATGTCTAAAATTGGTATAACAATACCAAAGAAAATCTAAAATAACTGTCTAACATGCTATAGTCTGAAAGCCTCTAAACTAAACTTAATACGGAGTTAATGGGACATGTCCCTAACTAACTCGATCTACTAAAATAAACTAAAAACTGAAATAGTAATGTAATCATCATGTCCTTTGAAGTATGAGGACTCACATCTGACTCTGACTGCTGAATCAAAATGTTATTGATACTCTGGAGATCATGCTACTAAACCTATGGTATAAGACACCATCGCATAAATGCATCAGTACTTTGAATGTACTAGTATACAAGTGAGGTAGGCTGAATGTAATAGGTTTAAATGCATGAACAATACTGACTAACTGACTAACATGAACGTGAGAATACATGCATTCATATGTAACTGTAAATGACATCGTGATAAGACTGAATGCTAAGTTTTGACTATCGAGTTTACTAATAACATGGAATTACTGATATTTGAGGGACTGATAATATGTTACTGATACATGAAGAACTATTCTTGATAGTTCAAATTATAAATAACTGGTCTGGTTAGCTGTGTCTAATAGTCCTAAAACTAAATATTGATAAGATAAGTTCTGATAACTGATATAACTGATAACATGAGTGACTATATCTGACAGTCCTCAATCTGATGAAACTAGATGAGTTCCGTACTGTATCTGAGTAACAAAATTTGAGATCAGTCCTATATGACGGGTGATCTCTAAATCTGATGATATCGTTACTGGTTGACCATGGTAGATATCAGTCCTGTTTAATGGGTGATCCCAGAGTCTATTTATAATATTAAGGACTGACTTTATCTAACAGTCCTAAATCTTTACTACTAAGCTGAATTAACTATATCTGACAGTCCTGATTCTGTAACTGAAACTGTGGGATGTATTCATCTAATAGACATACCCCATACTAAGCTAACTAGGTTCCAACTTGTAACCCCAGCTGGAAGGGTGTGAGTACCACGCCCTTGGCAAAGACAACTATTGTAGAGTTAGTCCTAATCTAGCGGGTGATCCCTGGGATCAGTCCTATACATTTTAATGCACTAACGGGTGATCCCTGAGTTTGCCAGTCCTATCTAACGGGTGACATCTCATACCTATACTGTCTACGTAGTTTTGGAACTTAGAGATTGCTTCTAGAGATCTCAGTCCTATCTAGCGGGTGAGTCCCCATCCCTAGGCTCGCTCGATGCTGAATCCTACTCCCATCTGAAAGACACTGAATTGATTAACTGAGCTAAACTGATTAACTAAACTGAATTGATACTAGTGGTATTGTTTAGCGAAGCTAACTAGAATTTACTGAGTTCCATTAACTGACAAAATATACTGAACTCTGAGAACTGACTAACAATACTGAAGTTATTGAGATTGACTGGGAATACTGAGGTTACTGCGTACTGAGATCACTGAATACTGAGATCACTAAGATTACTGAACTACTGAGATTATTGGATTTCTGAGATTTCTCGAGTCACATGAATAACTAAGTTCTATGGATCATTATTTGATTGAGGAGATCATGAAAACATAACATGCCTTTAGGTACACAACTAAATATTTGGGTACAAGTACCCCCAGGACTCGATGAGAAAAAACTGACGTAGCATGGCTTACTTGAACACATGACTAACAACACAATTCATAATTCATATAGTGAAGCACTTCACCAAACATGTGATATCCATAAGTTTGTACATACATGGGGATTTCATGATATCATACCAGTTGGGCATTGTTCCTTCATCTAGGCATTTAATCAAACACATGGTTGACATAGCACATATGGACAACATTTTACAACAATTAAGAATCATGATTCATCTCTAATTTCATCATCCTAGGGTTTATTCATAGGTTCACATGAATATACATCTATACAAATCAATTCCACATAAAATTGATCACCCAAAATGGATTTGAATTCAATTGATCTTTCTCAACATAAAAAAAACAAACCAGATATGAAATTCATAAAGAAATCCATAGACTTAAACTTAGAAAAGAGATTCTTGGGATTCATGGGCGAAAGGAGTCCATGAATGAACACTATGCATACCTTAGCTTGTGAGTCTATGAAGATTGATGGAGAGATTCTTAAAATTTGACTGTGAATTCCTTTGGAATTGAACCTTCTATGAAAATCCTAGGGCTTGTTCTTGAGATTTTTTTTTTGAGTAATTGAGTATAAGTTGATGAATTATGCCCAAATCTCATGTTATAAGGAATACATTGGGTGGGAAATTGACCCTTTTAACCCTAGGACAGGTATTTAGTTTCTGAGAAAATTTTTTGATTTTCATCATTGGCGTGACGCGCCACTATTGTGCCAAGTCACTAGAAAGTGACAAATGGGAAATTTCATAGTGGCTCTACGCAGAGCTATCACGTTGCCACCTAGTCTATGACCTAAAAGTTTGGTACGACGTGCCACTATTATGGAGCAATACTGGAAATTGAAAATTGTCATTTGAGCTATCTTTGCGACGCGTTGAAGGCTCAGGTGATACATTGTATCACTAAAAAGGCTCTAATCTTCGCTCGGGTATCAAATTTGGGCGAATTTGGTATCGATGGAAAGCTTATTGAATTTCTCACATGACAAAAGAGTAAAAATATTTAAAATATCACATGTACAAAAGTGGATTCATCTTTCAAAGAAAGCTTCTAATATTCTTGGGAAAAATTTAAGCTAGGAAAAGTACGGGTATTACAGAAACTATACAAGTAAAAGATACTATGAGCACGGTCCACCTGCATACAGAGAATTTTCCAATAGCTCACACTTTCTCCACTAATATTTTTATAATATAAATTCAAAAAGGGATAGCTACACATAAAGTATATAGATAAATCTAGGTACACGTCAACAATCATATATTTGGAAGTATAGACGATGCAATTCAATCCAATAATAATGGGATAATGAATGATGTGAGTCATCATATATGCCTTTCGAGCCTACTCACTTCTAGGATAGAATCATATACTTTTACAATCTTGATCTCAAGTATTGTATATGCCTTTTGAGCCTACTTATTTCTAGGATACGACTGTATACTCTCATAACCTAAACTTTCAAGTATCAACCACGTTTATGGCTAATGATCACGACCAATGGCTATATAAAGTGCTTCCTTTTCTTTTAAAATAAGTGTTTCTAGTAATACAAATTTCTCATGGATATGTGTGTATAAATTGAGGATGTAATGCTCATAACTAATTAGTATGAAGATAATAATCAATTTATAAGGAATAAATGAGCTTAAAATCAACACAATTTGTCAAAAACTCATGAATAAGTCATCGCAGGGCACCACTAGTAGAAATAGTCATATAAGATACCAATAATATCATTTCAAGCCTCTTTATCGGGCATCACTCTAATGATAAAGATAAAGATGCATAAGTAAGGCCTATAATATCAAGCCAATCCCCTACACGGGCAGAACAATAAATATAATCTCTCAAGTCAATAATAATATAAAGAAATACCCTACATGGGCAATACAATAATAATAATAATTTTAAGATACAGTTTTCCCAATTAGTTCCCTAACCATAACATGTTTTACAAGAATGGTTAACTAACCAGAGAGTTTGGAGGAATTTAAGTGTTGCTCATAGCACACACTCAAATGTATGTGGTCACCTAAGTAGTAATGTGGCCTTTAAAAGCCAATTATCGATTCCATAAGGACTTGTGCATAGCAATAATCCAATTCTAGTTTCACTACTAAAATTAAACAAGTGCAAGTGTAACTAATAAAGTTTGATCTTTGAGAATTCAAAATTAACCATAAAATATTTGAACTTATAAAGTATTGGAGACAATAATGGGGAGAAATCTAGGGTCAAGGCACTACCAACAATCCTACTTAGCTATACAATCTCGTTAGTTTAGTTAATTATCTTAGTTGTTGGTTCACGAGGTTGATAACATAATTATGGTCTTTCAAGCCTCTAATCGTCTATCTAACTTAGCCTCACAGCTACATCACTGAGAAGGGATAAAACAACAAAGTTAAACGCATTTATATCTCGTCCTGTATATGAATCAATTGGGGGAAATTAGGTATATTTCTATCCTAAATGCACATCCTATATTTAATTCGTCTAAAGATTAAGAACCCATTCCATATATCCCATAGAGTCCAAAGCTAAAAGGGTTTTTCTTGGACCAAAAATTACAAAGGGGACACTTGATTTGAAAAGAAACCAAAGGGACAAAACATTGTAGGTTCAATGACTTGCTAGTCTCCTGGTGTCGAGCGAATTGCAAGTCACCTAGTGTCCAATGAATTGCAAGTTGCCTGGTGTCCAGCGACTTGCAAGTCTCCTGGTATCCAGTGACTTCCATGGATTTTTTCCATTATTTAAGTAGTTTCTTATTGTGACCCATTTCAGATCGCTTTACACTCCTATTTCAACTCAAGTATTTATTCTTGTTCAGCTTACAGTTTCACTAGAGTATTTATTCTTTTTCTTCTTATCGTTTTTTGTATTAAAAATGAATCAAGATACAGTAAGAGTAAATTTATATTGGGATTGTAAAGGTTTATATGAAGTTGGTTCGGTAATATATAGTCGGTGGACTATAGTTGTGCAAATGTTTCTATTATCTCTTAAATATGAGCGGTTTCAATGCTTACTAAAAAACAAAATAGGTATAAGTGATCCAAAAGATGTAGTGGTTATCACTAGATGATATCCAATGTCTTTTCCTGTAAATAGAGTTATAATGTATGGTGAGACTTGTATTTGGAATGACGATTCTTTATCTATATTTCTCCATAACATTAAAACTTTTGATAGTTGCATAAAATTAACAAATCTTGTCAAATATGGGTTAACTGAACATTGTCCTATCATTCAAGAACCCACCAACAATTAATTAATCTTTGTGATACTTCATATTTATCAAATTTGAATGACTGTTCTTTGAGGGGCATCGTCTAACAAAAAATAGTGGAAGAATTTGATAGACACTCAAATGATATAAGTAACTTGTCTACACAATGTGATGGTTTCTTTGATACACAGTATCATAACTTTGATCGGAGCATGCACAACTTTGATATTAGGGGGATTAGAAATTCTCCTATGCACATGCAAAATTTGAATTCTAATCAGCATTAACGTTTTTTTCCGCTGGAATCTAAGTTTTTAAACTGAATTAAGTTATAATTTAGACTTATTATATTTAATAATTTTTTTATTATATAGATGTAATGATTTTAAAGGTAAACTGACTAGGTTTACACAAATTGTGTAAAATAATAATGACATAGCTGATAATGGAGTGTGCAGATTAGACAGTGATGAACCTTCAAAATATGAATCAATGGATGATGGTGAAACATCCGGTGATGATGATATCATTAGTCAGGGTGCAGCTCTAGTTGTTCGTAGTGTTAGTCATCCTTCTATGGAAATTTTGTATTTGGATAATACCAAATAAAAAGCAGAAGATTTTGCATGCACATGTGCTAATAGTTCTATCCAAACTGCTTTTTGGAATCTCAAGAATACGGAATTCATTCAAACAGGTTTGATTTTTTATGACTAAAATTCTAAAAATAATTAATTTTATTTCTTTTTTTATCAACTAATACTCGTTTGAACCTGTATGAAATTAAATATGTTATTCATAAACAAGAAACAAATGAAAGTTGTTGTGAGAATGTATAGTCTTAAAAAACCAAAAGAGTATATTTGTGATAGATCTAAAGCTAAGAGTTGGAGGGTTATGTGAAAGTATCACATGTTGAGATGCAAATGGATGATTCTCTTTCGAGAGATTTTGGGTAGTACGTGGAAAATAGGAAAAATGATATAACCACACACTTGTCTGACTGATAAATACAAGGAGGATCATTTCAATCTAAACAACAATATGATTGTTGATACGTTGATACCATATATTATGATTAGCCTTAACATCAGTATTAAGGTGGTTCGAGAACTCATCAAGTAAAAGCATCATTTTACTCTCAACTATAGAAAAGCTTAAAGAGGTTGAAAAAAACATTAGTGATGGTCTATGGAGATTTTCAAGGTTCTTTCAAAGCATTACCTCACTACATGGCTGCACTATAATGTTCCAATCCCGGTACTGTTGTTGAATGGAAGCATTTTTCTTCAATAATGCAAGGTGATAAAATATTTATTTCTATATTGGCTTTTAAACTGAGCATTAATGGTTTCAAATACTGCCGGCTCATCATTTCAACGGACGGTACCCATGTTTATGATTTGTATGATTTTAAACTATTATTTACTGTTGGGAGTGATGCTAAGGGTAGTATTTTTTCGCTTGCATATGCACTTGTGGCACGTGAAAATTTTGAATCATGGTCATGGTTTCTTAAGTTATTATGGAGGCATGTTGTCGATGAGAGAAAAAATTGGTCTCATTTCTGACCTTCATCAAGAAATATTACAACCTGTTCAATCTTATGATTGGTCGAGTCCACCACAAACATACCATAAATTTTATGTTTGACACTTTAAAGACAATTTTAATTACAAAAAAATTAAATAGTGAGCTCTATAACTTAATGTGGTTGGCCAGTACGGAGCACTAAGAAAATAAGTTATTTCAAACAATGAAACAAATTAAGATATTATCCCCTGCAGCGCATATGTGGTTATACAAAATTTTGTGGGATAAATGGATAATGTATAAAGATGTTGATCGTAGATAAGGTTCCATGACGATAAATGTATCCGACTCATCCAATGGTTTGTTGAAGAAAGCTCAGGGGCTTTCAATGGCTGCTATGGTTCACATGGCTTTTAAAGCTCTTATTGATCGTTTTGTGGAATAAAGCAATCTTATTGATGCTTTATTCAATATTACTAAGTCATGGCCTCTTGACATTGAAAAAAAAATCTTATATTATTGGGAGAGAGCACAATCACATATTGACATAATGACTTATCAAATTGGCGAAAGGATATTTGAGATTCTTACTTTTGTACATGATGGTAAGGGTTGAAATATCCACACAGTTAATGACATGAGAAAAATATTTTCTTGTGGAAAATGGAAGAATTATCATATGACATGAACGCTTTGTATTACGTTTTGTGACAACCATGGCATTGAACTTAATACATATGTTAGAAAGTACCACAACACCGAGTTATACAAACAAACGTATAGTAGTAATTTTACCCCATGGGCGATGAATGTTATTGGCCGCCAGCCCCATTTTCTTAAATTGCAAACATTGAATATATCGGGCATCTGGTGTTGAAGGAAGAACCCGACTTAAGAATGATATAGATATTTTCTTGGCTCGCATGGCCATAAAGTGTAGTATTTGTAGGGAAACAGGTCACACTAAGGCACGTTGTCCTAGACGAGCTCAGTAGTTAGTGACTTTCATGTAATATTATTCTTATGTTGTGTTATTGGTCTATAGGTAGTGTTTTTAATGTAATATGTCTTTATTATAATATTATTTTTAATACAATCAATGCTTGAAATGTGGTCTTTTAGTAGTTCCAACTTATAAATCTCACTTGTGCAGGTACATATGAACTCCAAAAAAAGTTTTAGCCTTTCTTGTTAAAGTACATATTTATTGTCGTTAATAGCCTTTAGTTATAGTGTGTCTCGTGGGAGCCTTTAGTTAAAAGCCACTGTTAAAGACAGATAGTGACATTTATCTGCTATCATTATCACATTTTGATGTGTAGAAATAATACAATATTTCAACGATTAAAAGGCCTTTGATAGTTATCTTTTTTAGAGTTTAACGACATGTTTTATTACCATGCTGCAAGTCATATAGTTCATAAATAAATAGGACTCAAAGTTGAACATTTCACATAATCTGCAGTGATAATGTTTATACATAATATGTAATTCTTATGCATGATTATATAACATAAATGTTTATTTTATCCTTTCTTCTCTCTCTCTCTCTCTCTCTCTCTCTCTCTCTATATATATATATATATATATATATATATATATATTAATTTATGTATCGTAAATAGAATTTAGATAATTAATCACTAAAATAATTTAATTTTTTAATTATTGTGATTTATAATACGTTTTCTTCTATTTCAATTTAAGTGACAATGATATAATTTCGAGAGCCAGCCAAATATTTTATATTTTTAAATTTTTAAAATTGTTGATTATGTGATATATAATTTCTTTTACATAATTTTTCAATAAGATATGAATACTCTCTTCGTCTCAATTTATGCGGCACAAACAAAATTTTGACAATCAATCAATTTTCTAAAAAAAATTTTAACTATTGTTATTTACAGTACTTTTTATTTTATTTTCAGATAATATATGTTGTTTTATATCTTCCTCTATCTCGTCCCAATTTATATGACTCTAATATAATTTTGATAGTCAATAAAATTTTGTATGTTAATATATCATCTTGTTATTCTTAATTTTCTAATACATAAATGACTTATAATAAGGGGTGGTATAATAAAATCATCATTTGAAGGACGACAATTTAATTTAAAACATCAAGAGTTAATTTTGTATTTTATGTCTATTTTATCTTTTTATTAAATATTATTAATTTTCTTAATACCTAGATGACTCATATTAATTAATTAAGAATGATTGATTATTTTACTGATTGATTATTTTACTCCTATAAAAATTGACATAATTTTACCATACACATTAGTAATCATTGATAAGGGTGACAAAATTAGCTCAAACCAATTTAGCCGGCCCAACCCGCCCATATTTTAATGGGTTGGGCTAGAGTGATTTTAAAGATGGGCTGATTTGGACTAACCCAAGTGAACCCATCATAAATTATCAACTCAAATGGGCTCATAATGATGCCCAACTTTGACCTATACAGATGTTTAATCCTAGAATTTATAAGGAAAAATTACCTAAAAGAACAACTTATGTTTCAAAACTACTAAAAATCCCTTCACTTTTAAAATATTACATATATCCCAATACTTACTACTTTTACTAAAAGTTGAGATACAAGTTTAAGATCTCGTATTCATACGCTTTATTTTACCAAAACAAGACCCCTTTTTCTTCCTCATTGTACGCCATAATTTCAGCTGCAGTTTCAATCCATTATTTTCCTCTAATTCAAACTTTTGAATTAAAAAAAAATTTCATATTCACTGCCTTCTTATCAAAAAGGAGATAAAAAAAATCCTAGCTCTCGTACTCTTTCTTCTCCCAGGCGATCTCAATGGAAGTTTAACCCCCATGACTGCGGCTGCTTTACCCCAAACGATCTAGATACACAAACTTATGTGACACTATTCAAATCAACTCCTTGCACATCTGGGAAGGAATTTCAATTGTAATCTGGTGATATAATCAATAATGAACCTATTATTGTATTTGAACCATCTGATATTATATTCAAGGTTATATTAAAAAGGAAAATTTGCAATATGCTCTTGCTGCAAAATTTCTCTGTGGGAGGTCGTTGACAATAACCCTAAGGGGTAAGACGATAACCCTTGAAATTGAATCCAGCGATACCATCGCCAACGTCAAGACCAAGATTCAGGAAAACGAAGGTATTTCACCGGACCAGTAGCGACTGATCTTTGCTGATACAAAAAAGATTCTTTATGAAAAATAACACACTTTTTCCTCTTTGTACGCCACAATTTATGGAGCGATTTCTATCCAACTTCTTCATTTAATTCAAAACTTGAAGCAAGGTAATTTTCCTCCCTAAAATCCGCTTCAATTTTTTCTAATTGTTTTTACATTTTTTTCAAAAAATTATTTTGCACCTAAGTTTACAGAGTAAAATTTGGTGATTTGGTTGAGCAATTTCTTCGATTAATTATTCTTTAGGCTTCATTGTTTGAATTGCCATTATGAATAGAGATTTGGAACCTTCCTTTAATATTTGGGTTTCTCAATTAGAAAGTATCAAAGAATCTCATGAAATTATTAACTTCGTTTCCACAAGTTTTGATTATGAATTTGTTGACTTTGATAAAAATAGATTAAAGCATAGAAACGATCCACAAATTATGAAGAAGTTATGGTAAAAGAATTCTAAGGACAAGAAAAAAGAAAGTGGTTCTAACAAAAAGGAATCCAATAGTCCTGAAAGTAAAGCTCCTGCCAAGAGAAAAAGAATTGTCGAAGCAATTTTCAGAGATGAACTTACCAAGGTAATTGCATGTTCAAATCTATTGAATGTTACGCCGAGATACATATTTTGGGTTGCATGATACGTTTAGAATTTTATTGTTTATCTGTTTTTTTGTTGCTAAGTTATTTGTATCTTATATATTTTATTTTTTATTGAAATTAATATAACAAAATACAAGTTCATAAGTACATAGATATATGTTAAGTGAATTTGTATATGTGAGTGATCATTAATGCTTTGATTTGTATCTAGTTTTGTTCAATTTTACTTAAAGTCTAAATATAATAGATACATGTTTTTATTTCTAAGATACATTTTATATTAACTTGTATTTGTGAGTTACTGTTAATGTTTTGATATGTTTCTTGTGTTGTTTAAATGGTATAGAAAGTAGAATTACACAAGATACATTTTTTCACGTTGAGATACATGTTGTAGAGATTAAAGATACATTTGTACAATCTTGTATCTAATGTTTTATATTCTTAGTGTTTTTATATATATTGTACTGTCTTAGAGTAAACTTGTTGCATCTCAAATAATTTTTTTTATTTTTTTGATTTTTAGTGATTGAATAACGTTACAAGTATGTTATAACAAGTTAAATGAATTGATAATGTAAAAATATTTTTACATTATTTGTTTATAAAAGTTAATTTAATATTAAATCCTTAGATGGGGAGCTCTTGTGCATCCTAAATTCTGCACATAATCAGACAGTAGCTAGACTAACCCTCATTTTGTATTAGATACATAATAACAAAACATGTATCTTTCTGTATTAATATGTATCTTGTTCATTATCTGAAGCAATTATTTATTACCTGAATTAATCACATTAGATACATAAAACATTTAATTTGTACCTCTTTCAGTTTTAATGATTACGGTAGGCTGATGTAACATATATTTCATTTGTTTCAATTTAAACAGCATTTGAATGTCATCATGTACTACTTGAGGAAGAATTACAAGAACAAGAATTTTCCAAGCAAGAGATACACTATCACAGATTGTTTTTCAAGGTGTACATCGATAAGGCATATGTAAATTACTATGATTTTAACGTTGGCAGCGAGATTGCCACACAAGATGTATCTACAAAGACTAATGAGGTTGCTAATATGGAGATAACATTGATTAACACCATGAAGGGATTCAGTCCGCGCGCAGGTCGGCCTTGGCATTTGGTTGATGAAGTCTTTGTCCCAATTAACTGTGATGGTGCCTTTCACTAGATATTAGCAGTCATTGCATTAAAGTATCGATGCATTCGTGTGTACGATTCAATAGTCTCTTCACAAAAATATTGTTGATGATATAAACTTTGATGATGTTAGTAGTGTTTAGACAAGTATACATTAAGTTTTTTTAATGAATAATTACTTCTATTTGCATTAACATTCTAATGCAATGTTAAATAACATAAAGATATATTTATGTTATCGTTATGATATTTTTTTCACGCAATATATAGACATTGTATTGGCTACATGTTTTACTGTATTTTATAATTTTATGTATCTAAAATAAAGAAAGATATATTAAAATATAGGTATTAACCATCACAACATTGTCTTATAATGTATCTATAACAGTTTTTTGTTATAGATAATTCATGTTTTCTCTTACATGCATACCAAATTATATTATAACTTAATAGAACTAAGTCTTAAAAATATTAACCTGTTACATTTTACATGTGAAATAAATTATTTGATCTTGTATCTATTACTTTATATGAGATACATCTTCTCAAATTGTATGTATCTATTATAAGAAAATTATTTTACTATATAATCATAGTAACCAACAAATTATTACATTTTTATGTATCTAAAACCCTTTTTATCAATCAAAAAAAGATGTTTGACTATAACCTGCATAACAAATTCTAGCAGAACTTATATTACTAAATCTTAATAATATTGACAAATTATATTTTACAAACGATGCATATTTGTAAAAATTTAATGGCGATACACATTATAAGAATGTATCTATTTTCTATCGTTCACTATGACAGAACTACTAATATAATGTATAATAACATTGTCAATTCAATATATCTAAATTTCTACTTTATGTGTTACGAAAAAATACACCATCAAAACATATATAACTAAATAACAAATTAACAAAGAATGCTATTTATTTCGATAAATATCTTTTTCTAAATTTCATAAAAGATCAAAAATCTCATCAACTAAAATGTTGAACAAAATAGATAAAAAATCTAGCGACATTCCAAGGAACTATTCAAAATTATTCATTAGTAAACTACATTTGTCACTCCTTCTTTGGAAAGAATTTGCAAGTTAACGTGTTGTGACCTTCATAACCACATCTCCCGCAAAAATTACTGCTCGATGTCATTGTTTCACTTGATTTCTGATGCATGTTTTTCTTTGGCCTTCCAGGTTGAAGTTTGTATTTAGGTGGTAACACAACTTACCGAGATGATGCTTTAAATGTCCAAACATAATTCTCTGAACGGCATTGTAAGATATAACTGAATCAATGAAAATAAAACTTCAACTTTATAACCTTCAGTTACTTTCAAACTGTATAATAAGACATCAATATATTCACCGAGATTCAAAATTAGACATCAATATATTAACCTAGATACAAGATGATTAAAATGTATCTTTTATCATAAATACGTATATCGACCAAATTAACATAACGTCTTGACTAGAACACAAGAAACATAATCAAACATAACTTCATAAACGGAGATACAAGATGGAGAAAAATGTATCATTTTCATCACAAAATGTATCTCAGCGTGAAACTTGTACAACATGTATCTAGGACATTTTTATTATATCTTTGGCCTTCCAGGTTGACGTTTGTATTTAGGTGGTAACACAACTTACCGAGATAATGCTTTAAATATCCTAACATAATCCTCTGAACGGCATCGTAAGACATAACTGAATTAATGAAAATAAAAATTGAACTTTATAACCTTCAATTACTTTCAAACTGTATAATAAGACATCAATATATTCACCGAGATACATAATTAGACATCAATATATTAACCTAGATACAAGATGATCAAATCGTATCTTTTATCATAAAGATGTATCTCGACCAAATTAATATAACATCGTGACTAAAACACAACAAGAAACATAATTAACCAAAACTTCATAAACTGAGATACAAGATTAGCAAAATGTATCATTTTTATAACAAAATGTATCTCGGCATTAATAACATAAAACACACAAAAACAATCTGTAAATAATCATCAACCAAACATTGAATCCAAATTTAAATTAATGTACAACAAATTAACAACACCTGCTACAAAAAAAAAAAACCTTAACATACCTTTTCTTGACCGATCTTTTGGCATAGTAATTGAAAGAATGCTCAATTACAAATCGCGTCATAACCGAAATGAGAGTACTCTTGTCTATTTTTTTCCTTGTTTCATCGATTTCAAGTTTTCCCGTAATTATAGAAATCAGTTTTTCATAAGTAACATGTTCACTGGCCAGAATTCAATCACTCTTATAACCAACATACTCGATTTCGTTAACCCAACACCAAAATGACGTAAAAACACCGAAATATTCATATCAAACAAACAAAAATAACAAATAAAAAAAACGGTATGTTTTATCTGAACAAGAAGAAGGAAAATTTTTCAATTTCAAAAATATAGTAAAAGAGAGTTTATGTTTTAACAAAGTGGAGTAATAAACGAATTTCCATTAATTCTGGGATTTGATTTTGCTTTTTTACCTTATTAGTTAGCTTTAATGCTGATTTGATGTAAAATTATTTGTTACATTCCTTAAAAGGTGTTGACTTAGTTAATTAATACATGTATCAGCAGTATGTATATAATGTGATTAACTTGTATCATCAAAGGTCAAATGTTTGAATTTTAGGAGATTTTGAAAAAAGTTGAGATTTTTAGTAATTAGTAGTAAACATGTCGTTATATATGTAATTTTTACTATTTATAATTTCTCTTTTAATATTTTTAGTTGCTTCAATTATATTCTTTTTTCATCTTGAAATAATTGTAGTAATAAATCAGTTTTTGAATGAAGAAAAATAATTTTTTTTCTTACACCATTGCACTACCCCGACCTCCACCTCCCTACTCCGACCCCTACCAGCCCTCTCCCTCCCTCCCCCACCAAAAAAATATATAATTTTTTTTAAAAGAAAATAAATCAAAGTCGATTTTTACCCCAACCAACCCCTACCCCAACCCTTCTAAAAAACAAAAAAATTTAATAAAAAATAGATTCTTACACTATCCCCTTACCCTCAACTCCCTAAATATGACCCCCTACCCTCACCTCCCTAAAACAAATTAACTTTTCCTTAAAATTTAATTTTTTTACTAAAAAAACAAACTTTTTCTTACCCCACCCCTCACCCCTCCATACCCAGACCCACCCCCAGCCCCCTTTTAACAATTAATTTTTTTTAGTTTACATTTTAGAAAAAAATTAAAACTTTTTTTCTTAGCCCACCCCCTACCCTTACCCCTCCTCCCCTACCCAAAAAAAAATTAATCTTTAAAATTTATTTTATAAAAAAATCATATTGTTTGCTTTTTTCATCTCTCGTATCTTATTCGTTATCATTGTTTTGTGTTAAATATATATACAAATGCTTTTATTAAATTTTTTTAGTTTTCATATGTTATTTTTACGTGAAAATAATAATATAAATATAAATATAAAAATAAAATTAAAAATATCATTTGAACTTAAATTGCTACTGGAATGGTAACTTGTTCAATGATGGGTTAAGTTGGGTGGATTAGGCAATAACCCATTGTTTAGCCCATCTTGGCGCAACCCATGTTAGCCTATCTATATTTTGGGCGGGTTGGACAAAGACCTATTTGTTACTTTAGCCTCTTTTGACCCGCCTAAATTCGGCCCAACCCGCCCATTTGCCACCCCTAAATTCACCGATAACTCACCGGAGTAGTATACTAATTAAATACGGGATGTTATATTTTTCATATACAAAATATAATATTATTAAATATTATTGGATAGTGCATTATGTTTATCTCTCACAATAATAAAATTTTATTATATATTTTTCTTTATTTCTTTTTTACTCAATACATATTGCTCCCACACAAATCTTAACAAAATATTCATTAGAAATTTATTTTATTAAATTAAATTTATTTTTTCGTACTTTAAAAATTTAAAGTTAATTTTAAATATTAGTATTTTTATATAAGAAAAAAATAATTATAAAATTAAAATTTACTAAAATAAATAAGTAAAAAAAATAATTTTGAATATAAAAGTCAATTAAAATAATAAAATTAAATTACTTTAACTATTTAGCTGCATTTAATTAAGATAACATTATTATATTATTAAATTACGTAACTTTAAGATGCTATATTTCGCATAGACTAAATATGATATTATTAAACATTATAGAATAGTGTATTCTGTTTATCTCTCACAATAATAAAATTTTATTATATATTTTTCTTTATTTCTTTTTTACTTGATAAATATTTACCCAACACATATCTTAAGAAAATATTCATTAAGAATTTATTTTATCAAATAAAATTTATTAATTTTGTACATAAAAAAATTAAAGTTAAGTTTAAATATCAGTACTTTCATAAAAGAAAAAATAATTTTAAAATTTAAATTTACTAAAATAAATAATTAAAAAATAATTTTGAATATAAAAGTTAATTAAAATAATAAAATTGATTTAATTTAAATATTTAGTTTCAATTAATTAAAATAAATTTATTATATTATCAAATTACATAAATTTAAATAATTTAAATTAAATTTTTTGAAAGTAGAGGGCAATCTTGTAAATAAATAGAATAAGGTGAACTTCTTTTAAGGGAATGGTCTACAATAAAATAAAAGATTGTGAGCATTTTTTAAATTTATTAATAAGGTACAACTAACATAGCACAAAGGACAAATTCTTTAATCGGATTCTTCTTGTAAGAAAATTAAAATACCCTCAATATAGATAAAAACGATACTTCATACGTAAACTGGGGGTGGTGGACAACTTTTAAGCCTTTGGTAATGGTGCAAAAACAATAACACGCTTATTCCACACATAAATTCTTATGGGTGTAAAAAAAATATTTTACTTTGGTAAAAATTATAGTGTTTGACCATAAGAATAGGTCTAAGTATATTTTAGTTTAAACCAAAAAAATCAAAAAATTAAATAAAAATTTAATTTTGATTTTTCGGATTGGTTTTGGTTTCAAATTTTAGAAATTTGGTTAAACGGTTTAGTTTTTAGATTTTCAAAAAACAAAATTGGATAAATTGAAAAACCAAAATTATATAAATAATATATTATAATTTATATATATATATCATTATATATGTAAATATACTAAAAATATAATATAATCTGATATAACATATAAATATATACATTATAATCATTTAGCAACCCTAAATCCTAATATACTACTGTGCTTTAGGCCCTAACATTAACGTGATGGCTGCAACGATGCTCAGTCATTCCCAGTTCGTCAGTTCATTTGAAATTTCAACATCGCCAACGGCAGTCGGCAGTCGTTTGCTCAATTCGTTACTGCCATCGGCAGTCGCTGCCGAGTGCGGTCACTGTCATCATGCCAATGATGATGAATCAGTAAGGTCGATATTTATGGTTATTTCATGTGTGTTGAATTAATTATATTTGGGAATGAAAAATACCTTTGAAAAAAGATTATTTTTCTAGAAAAATCACCATTTAATGCTCACTTCTTTAGTCTTTAAAACCAAAATAAAAATTCAAAATAATCGAACCGAATTTATGAAAATCTAACTAAATCGAAATAATTTTGGCTTGATTATGGTTGTCATTTTTGTCAATCCGAAAATCGAAAAATCAAACCGATACTCAATAATCAAACCGAATGCCCACCCCTACATAAGAATTTCAAATATAATTTGAAATTGTATTTGAAAAAGTAAAAACAAGTTAAACTTATTTGCACTTTTTTCACTTTTACTTCTCTCATAAAAAATAAAAAAGAACTCTGACCCACTTCGACATTTGTACAAGTAACCTTCAAGAATCTTACGGCACAAGACTCGAAACTGCAAATCAATCCAGTCAAAAAGATAAAGTTTATGTATTCTTTTGTTGCAAAAATATTTCATTGAAATCATGCTCCTAAAGGAATATGAATAGCAAAATGTTTCATTGAAATCATGCTCCTATAGAATCTTTTAGCTTTTTTTATTGTCATGGCTTTTCACTTTTCTTTTCTAAGAGGAAATAGCAAAATGTTTCATTGAAATCATGCTCCTATAGAATCTTTTAGCTTTTTTTATTGTCATGGCTTTTCACTTTTCTTTTCTAAGAGCTTTCCTCTTCTGTTCCCTAGCTTTGGGGTGCTTCAAAATATTATATTTGCATAGAATATTACTTCCTCCATTCTTTTTTAATTATTCCCTTCATTTTTCATAAGTTAATTTGACTAAGTTTTAAAGCTAAATTAGATTAGATTAATTTAATTTTTTTAGATTAAAATTTAGATATTCAAAAAATACATGAAGAGTACTGTATTAAGAAATACATCTTACAATATTGGTCAAAATTTGTATCGATTGACTCTAAAAAAGAGCAATTAAAAATAAAAGAATGGAGTATGTGCTTTTAAATATTATATTCGCATACAGTGTGATATCAAATCCATCTGCGAATTCAGTGAGATTCTTGAGATTACACAAGATTTCTTACAGAATTTTGCAATGAATACAAACAAGAAAAATTCCTGACAAAATCCAAAGATACTGGTGGTGGAAGGCTTGAAAATTGGACTCTCAGTGACTTATAAGTCGCTGGGCTCACAGTGACTTATAAGTCATTGGGCACGCAGTGACTTATAAGACTGGACTCACTATCATTTCTGACTTCTAACTTGCGTTTTAAGGGTCCGATTAAGTTAGATATTGAACTAGTTTATTTGAGTAATTTTTCCTGTTGATCTAAAATGTTGAACGACGTCAAATGTTTAAATCGTAATGGTGCACAGTTTAATATTCAAATGTGTTTTTAGATTCAAAACATTTTAATCTTACTAAAAACAAGTGAGACTTAAATGAATAATATGTTAAATATTTATATATGAAGAATATGTAGATATTATTGTTATTTAAGTAGTACATAAATCTAAAGTTCATTTTTGTAAATTAGTATGTAAAGGTCTGTTTATGGCATCAACAAAGCACCAAAAATCAAGGGCAATGATAATGAATCTTCGTTGCAAATCTTATACCTATGAAGATGTCATGATGATAAAAGCTTCTTGCCTTTTTCCTCTGTACTTTTTGATAAACTAATGTTACTTTTTCTAAGGTTATTATTATTCCAACACCCATGACACAAGATTAGTTAATTTTCCTCAAGTTCCAAACCATTCAATAATATTTTTATGATCTCTTCAATTGCACATATTAATCTATGATAACTTTGGTTTGCAAAAACGCCATCATATTCATTCACGATATGTTAGAGTTACATGTCATGAGCACCATAAAAAATAATATTCTGAGAGAAGGAAATTTTTATAGCATAAGTATATTTTGAGGGAAACAGAAATAATTGGATGATATTGTAGTTCTAAATGAAACAAAACTGTTTTACTCTCTACTATGACTTGAAATTTCCATTAGTTGCATAAAGGAGTTTCATTCAAACTACTTTAGCCTACTTTTTACCCTTTTGGGACTACAAATGGGATATATAGTCTCTTATTTAATTGGAAGTGATACATGACTTCATCCTATTTAGATACTTGTGTGTAACATAGAGGCATTTCAAACTTCTACAGTATCTTTTAAAGGGAAATGACTTCAAATTAAAAAAATTTATTAGAATTTTTACACATTAAACAAAAAGGTAATACATTAAACATACTAATATAAATCAAGGCAATAAAATCTTGATCAATGTTCCACAACATGATCATGACGACTACCCATGACATAATAAGTTGGTACATGTGGTCTAGTTGATCTTCGAAGGCCATCTTCTCTAATAACAACCTGTAAAAATCATTTTTAATGGTAAGGTTATTTAAGAACAAAAATAAAATAAAATATGTAAATCAAAAAAACAATATCATACATGTGGTTGGAAAGTTCCTACAGAAGACATTGTTGTTATAATAAATGAAATATGATTAAATAAAAATTAATTAATTAATTAATAATAAATTATGAAATATACTATATGGATTACCAACTCACGTCAGAAAAAATCAACATCCCAGTAAATGGAGAGTTATTCATGAAAAATGCATGTGTTTCAGGTTGGAAAGCATGATGGAATCTTCTTAATTGTGCAATGGATGACGCTACAAAACCAACCATTTCTTCACGTTAAAATCAGAGACAGTCGTCGAGGGGTCACCAAAGTCAAATTTAGGATAATAGACCTTGATAGTAGTAGCCAAAGACAAGCTAAAATTATCAACAAGTTTTTCGTCATGATCAACCATATTATCTACTCTAAGACCACCTCTTCTACCTTGACGCGTCTTATCTCTAGATGCATATTGGCATCCCTGACGACGAACATACAATGGTGGTGATTCCTCAGATTCAATAGATGGTGAATAATTAGTAGCAAAGCTCAATCACATTCCTAGAAAGGCAGAATTCTTTGATTCTGATGAAACACGGGCAGCCTCTCCTGTAAATCGGTATATCTAACTAGATGTTCTTGGATCATTTAAAACCTGTTGAGCTAAACTATAAATTATTTCATGTCCCATAGACTAAAAATATAAAACAAAATAGAATGGTTATTGACAAGTATTTAGGAGATCTTTGACGTGTATTAAAGTTTTATGAATATACATATCAAGGCCTCATGTTTGCCTGCCATGTATTGGTATCCTCTTTGAACAACATGATTTGGATTTTCAATTAACATGTGAACATGATTACAATACCAATAAATATACTCTGATTGGTTTCTTATATGACGGGGCTCAATAATTAATGTTACATGTTCTTCCCACTTTATTTTTGTAACATTAAACATATTTAAAACTTCTTATATTATCATATTTCGTTTATCATGCTTAAAATATTATTTGTGAAAGTTAGCACATGATCCAGGTACATGCTAAAGATAACCAAATTGTCTAACTACGCGATCAATCATATTCCACCCACGAACTATTCGACAAATAAGTGGCACTCTAGCCATCCAAATAGGTTGCCCCCTCCAGCACCACTTAGACAATTCATTACGTGCTTCTCCTCAATAAGGCTCCCAATTAAATTATAAAATAAATAGATCATTCTAAGAAACTGTAATAATATTGCTACTTTCAAATAGAAGTAATATTAATTTTTAAAGTTATATATAAGAAAATATACTAGCAGCAAGTATGGTACTTTACAATTCTTACATTATAAGTTTTTTGTTAATCAATATGACAAATCATTAGTATTAGAAGTTTATTTACCTGCTCAATAATTAGGTTATCTTGGACATCTTGATTATGGAAAGTACATTTCTCGCTTCATTTTGATGATTCTACCTCGACTCCACTAACGTGCAAGTGGAGTTGAGGCCTCATGATGATTTGCCTTCGGAGAGAGCAGTGATGGCTGAAGTAAAATAATACGCTCCCATGTCTATATCTACAAAATTATAAAATAAGATAATAATTTTACTAACACAATAAAATTAAGTAGTAAAAATTTTAAAATATAAATATAAGTTTCACGTATCTGAACTAAGGAATGAAATCCACATACATCGCTAGAAGAAAACATGGATGCACGACATAAAGAATAGTACAAAAATGACAATGTGGTTGTGCCCCAAGCCTTTGTTGACATTGTGTTTAAGTCTTGCATCTCAATCAAATATCCAAAGAAATTTTAGAATTGGACTTATCTGAAAATAATATATCTCCGCACAATTATAAAAGGTACAACCTAACTCTCAATTGCATAGTAATTTTGGGAGTATCATCAGTAACATTTCCTAACTGATTTATATAATTTGCTAATCTAGAGACACATATTTTACAAATTTCGAAAAAGCAATCTACAGGAGGTTCCCATCCTATTAGGTCACACATCATTTGTCGTCTAGATGCAACCACTAAATCGTTAGCACCTTCTAGAATTATAGGACCTACATATAAAACCATGACTAACATAATTCAACATCTTGTAATGTAATGGTAGTCTCACCAATTTACATATGAAATGTGTGAGTTTTCGGGCGCCACCTCTCAACCAATGCACTTATTAGTCAAACATCGTAAGAAATGTATTGTGTGTCTAGAATTCCTCTAAACCCATACTAACTTAAATATTGAAGGATTCTACAATGCAATGAACGCTGCTTTATGTGCTACCAAAATTTAGTATCGACACAACGTGTATGTAAAAACACTTCTTGTCCCTCGTTGTCCAAAATTTTTTAGAACAGTATTTATCTTGTAATTTTAACAAACAATTCATATCTATATAAAAATAAGTTTTTTAGGACCAAAAGTAAACTAATAAAAATTATTTAAAGAGGGTAATTTTTAAGCTTAAGAATTCAATGAAATATTTTTATATTTCAAAATGTAAGATAACATAAAAAAATATACATTAGTATACCTTATTACTGAGAATACCTTAAATTGTATTTTGATAGAATATTTCTAAAAAGATTATTTTTGCTTAGAATGTTTCTCTATTTACTAATAGAGATGTATCTACACTTGAGAATTGAGGATTTATATAGGCCTAACGTGTTTCAATAAAGAAACTCACATGCAGATAGAAATCACGTCATGCAAGTCGTTGGACACCAGGTGACTTGCAATTCATTAGACTGTGCTTTGTCCCCTTTGATTTCTTTCCAAATCAAGTGTCGCATTTGAAATTTTTGATTAAAAAAAGAGCCCTTACAGGCTCACAATAGAAATATAGGTTTATTCTATAGGTCACAAATCTGTAGAATAGTAATAACAAGGATATACGAACTAAATATAATGATAATTAATTTTAAAAAACTCATTGAAAGCATAAGTAATAATGCTCTTGGATCAACTCTAGACGAGGGTGTTTAGCCACTCATGGATTTACAACGAATCACAAGATTGAAATATATGTATAAAACTAAAAGTAAATGAAAAGAAAGATAAAGAACCCTAATTGCAGCCTTCTTAAGTGTATTTCCATCCCCAAAAGTCATCCAAGGTATCTACAATAAAACCTAAGTGTTCTATTTATAATAGGAAGCAAGTAGCCCTTTTGTTCCCATGGGTGTGTCACATTTGTGTTGCTTCGCATTTAGGGGTGCGAAACACCTTTAATGAGGATGAACACTATTTATTGATATGTTGATTTGTGTCTTAGAGCATGTAAACCCTTATTTTGGATGTTCAAGGGCTTGACACACCCATGAGCTCAGAAATTTCAGGTTTCATCAAGATTTACTCCTATTTGCCTTTGAGTTCCTCACTTAGTGGGTATCTTTACACTTAAAATGTAGATTTTTTAGCTTCCTAGAAATGCTATTAACATCACTATTTGTATCCTATAATAACAAACACCAAAAATTAGTGTACACAGCACGCTAGAATTCAACGAGATACACTAGATCAACACATTTTTCAAGCTAGTAACACTAGTTTTCTCGAATAAACTCTGTGTAACCAATATGATTCTAAACTTGTTTCAAACACACCTTAAACACTATAAACATGTAGTCTCAATTATATCATTAAAAATCATTAAGAACACAAGAAGTCCTAAAAACTAGGTAAAGCACATGTAGATTATGACACATAGGTGCACAAATACACCTAAGGTCATCACACCACACTTTAAGCCTTGTTCGTCCTCGAACTCTTTACATAAAGCACTACATAAGGAAGACTCCAACATTACTACTACAAGCAAGAAATTCGGGTAGCACTATAATGACTATATAAATTGCAACTTTCATATTATGAATGTCATGTACAATTGAAACTCGTAAACATTACTTCAAAACATTCTAGACTCAAAATTTACTCTACCAAGTTTGAAAACTCATGCATATTACTTAGTCAAAGAGATCATATAAGTCACCTAACTATTATGAAACATGCGCCCCCAACAATAGAGTTATCCATAGTCACTCATAGATATGCAATTTATTAAAAGAATAGCTATAACAATCAAATTATGCTTACTAATAAGGAATTCATATGACACATAAGATTAACCATAGGTTTGTCCATAATGTAGTACTCCACTAATGTCAGAATGTAGAGATTCAAGATCAAGAAGGGCTTAGAAGGGTTATAATGTAGGCTAAGGGATGGGTAAAAACTATTTTATCTAGCAATTACGACGAACGACATCGCTTTTCTAGAATTAATATTTTAAAACATAAAAATTATAGCTACGTTGTCCGTTGCTTTTAATAAAAATAAGAAAAATAAAAATTAAATTTAAAAAGCGACGGACAACATCGCTTTTTAAAAAATTAATTTTTATTTAGTTTTAAAAAAAGCAACGTTGTCCGTCGCTTTTTCTAAAAATAAAGAAAAATTAAAAATAATTACAAATTGCGACGAACAACGTCGCTTTTATAGAATTAATATTTCAAAAAATTAAAATTATAGCGACATTGTCCATCACTTTTAATAAAAATAAAATAAAAAATAATATTTAAAAAGCGACGGACAACGTATTTTTTCAAAAAATTAATTTTTATTTAATTTTAACAAAAGAGATGTTGTCCGTCGCTTTTTATAAAAAATAAAAAAAATAAAAATAATTACAAATTGCGACGGACATCGTCTTTTTTCTAGAATTAATATTTTAAAAAAAAAATTATAGCGACTTTGTCCGTTTCTTTTAATAAAAATAAACAAAAATTAAATTTACAAATCGATGGACTACGTCTCTTTTTAAAAAATTATTATTATTATTGTTTAATAAAATACAACGTTGTTCGTCGCTTTTATTAAAAAAAATATAAATTATTTTTTAATTACTTGGCACAAAAATTCGCAAAAAAAGCGACGGATATTAAGTTGTTGGCCGTCTCTTTTAATAATAAATAAATAAAAATCAAAATTAAACTAAAAAAGCGATGGCCAACGTCGCTTTTTAAAGCGATACAATCCGTCGCTTTTTGGTTATTTTTTAGTAGTGATTTCGTAGGAGACCTTGATAATAGGAAATCCTTACAGGCTATGTTTTCACCATTGGTGGTTGTGCTATCAGTTGGAAAGTTACTTTATAGACTACGGTTGCTTTGTCTTATATTGAGGCAGAGTACATGGCTATTGCAGAGGCTTGCAAGGAAGAAATTTGGATGAAGGATCTATTTGCTGAACTTAGAAAAGACTTACGGATTAGTACAGTCTTTTGCGACAGTCAGAGTTCTATCTTCCTTACAAAATATCAGATGTTTCATAAAGTTATTGATCATGGTGAGATTGTGGTATGCAAGATTAGTACCCATGATAACCCTGCTGATATGATGACCAAGACACTGCCAATTGCCAAGTTTGAGCATTGTTGGACTTGGTTGGTGTCAGTTGTTAATATGTGTCCTTAGGGGCTTTTGAGGAAGAAATGGAGAGTTTTCTTGAAATGGTTTTGAGTTCTGAAATAGAATTCGTGTCAAGGTGGAGATTGTCAGAGTTTGTGACCCAAATTCTATTCATCCGTCCATGAAAAGTTCGCGGTGCAACTCATGTTTGTGATTTTCATGGGGTCTGTGGTGGTAGAGTAGGGATCGAACCTGAAAAGTTCGGGGTGCGACCTGTATGTTTTTAGGCTTGAAATTATTTGTACGCACAAATTATATAAGTGCATTTAGTGGGTCGGTTTTGGATGTAATATATATACGTCATTGAGACTACGTCTCCGTTGTTGTACTCCTCTCCATTATAGTGAAAATCCTTCTCCTCTGCCCGTGATTTTTCCCGCAAGGATTTCCACGTAAATCGTTATGTTCATCTTGTTTTCTTTTGCTGGTGGTTTGCTTATTGCTATACGATTATAACACCCACAACTCACAAATAACATACAATATCAACTACAAAGAAGGACAAGATGGTCAAAACACATAAAATGTGAAATTCACAAACTACGGTTTGTTATACTAGATTTAAGCCTGCTGCAAAGTAACTGTTTGTTTGAGGGCATGGTAGTGTGACTCTTATATCGAACCTGGTAAGGCCCTTTGGACACAAGATGATTACTCGTTCTCTCACTAGACTCACAAACTCTAAGTTTAGAGTGGTGTCTAGAACCTTTGCAATTGACTTTGGAACTTTCAGAGGGGCTAGAATGGGCTTCCAACTCTCTGTTGTTTTGCTTGAGCATTTCCATGGTCTTTGCTCGCGCCAGCATCTCTATGGCCACTGGAAGGATGGGTTACTCCACTAATTGTGTTGGAATAGTGGAGATTGCTAGGGCCCCATTCTCTTTCACAAAAGCTGGACCTTTAGTGAGGAGGCCCAACATTATTGGAGGGAAAAAGGGGAGGCTCCTGGTGTATGGTCATTCAGTGAGTTCCTAGTGTCATGTTTTCTTGGGACGGTTCGCTTAACACCTTCATTAGTGTCAGCATCCGTACATTCTGTCCCAGGTTTGTGAAGCCCAAATTCAGGTAATCCATGTCTATTTGGTTTGTTAAATAGGGTCTTGTAGAGTGATTTACAAAAGGTATGTTAGGTATTTATGTTAGGTTAAACAGTTTGCTAAAAAAGAATTATGAGTGCAGTGGTCTCTCTAGAAGTCTATCTTCCATAAATAAGATTTCAGAATTACATTTTGAATGCAAGGAGATTGGAAATAGTTAAGACAAACAAAAGAAGCAACTGGAGTGACAACTCTTTAATTTATATTATGTTGATCAAGAAAAAGTACATGTTGTCAATGTTAATATTACTAGATATCTCTTACTGGCCAGTGATTCTGGCAAGTTGGAGTTTCATCCAACAAACATACAAGTAAAACATTTTTTTTGTTTAGATATGTTAACATGTTGAATCCTCTTGATATAAGAGAAATATAGGTTTGAATCCCAAGTGAGACATTCTTGAATCCCCTAATCAGAATTTCTGGTTCCGTCACTGTACTTATTGTTTGTGTGCTCCAGGAAGAGGGGTTGAACGTTTGAATGATACATCAACATTCGTAAGGTACTTGAAGGAAGAAAGACAAGCTGGCAATGGACCTTGAATTTTGTTTTGAGAAATATATAGAACACTAAGCTGAGTAAGTCCACAAAAGGAAATTGACAACTGATGACCAAGAGATAACTGGTTGTTATTGACCTTTAATGTCTGCAATTTTTTTATTTTTCCCAAACCAGAAGGAATAGGTCCTGTAAGTTGATTATATGATAGAGAGAGTGTCGAAAGTGTTGTCAAATAGCCAATTGAATCAGGTATACTTCCAGTGAGTCTGTTATTTTCAAGAACCAAAAAGTTGATTGAAGGCCATTGTCCAGGACTTGAAGGACATTGTATTCCCCCCACAAGCTGATTTTTGTCTAGGTTAATGCCGAAAATGGAACGTATTTTTGTAATTGAATGTGGGATTTTGCCAGTTAATGAATTGTTTGACAAAGTAAGCCTCTGTAATGCTTGTAAATTTCCTATACTCTCTGATATTCCCCCTGTCAAGAGATTATTTCCAAGATTCAAGATTGACAAAGATGTCAAGTTTGTGAATATACACTCTGGTATTGGACCAGAAATTTTATTGGTATGTAAATTGATTTCTTTGAGATTCTTGAGAACCCCAATGGACTGAGGAATTGGTCCTGTTAATCCAACTAGTTTGTTAAGATTAAGGATTTCTAGTGAAGTGAGAAGTGAGATCGAAGAGGAGATTGAGCCACTCATTGTGCTTGACACAAAAGTTGGAGATTCATCATCACCATCTACATAGTAACCAGGGAGATTGATTTCTTTAACTCTGCCAGTAGTACTGTGGCAAGAAATGCCTGGCCAATTGCAGCAATCTTGGCCTTTCCATTTACTTAGCCTGCGAGAAGTATCAGAATGTATGCCAGCTTCGAAGCCATAGAGACCCTTGAGATCATCAGGGTGACATGCCTTGTGTGCACTAGTATTGGTGATCATAAGAGAGACCAATGCTAGGAAACAGATAAAGTGATGAGGTGCCATTTTGGTCTGCAAAAAAAATGGATGATTATGTCAACAATGGATTCATAACATGATAGTTCAGTAAATTAAGCATCCAACTTTGCTATGTTAATCCTTTTTAAAAATAAACCTATTATCTCAATTTTTGGATCGAACTAATCCATTGATGCATATAATTGATGGAAGATAATTAAGTTATCTTGAACTGGTTTTTGAAATCGAGATATTCGTCCTTTTTAGACCATGTCAATATTTAAGAAAGTAAACAAATAAAGAAATTACTATAACATCGTATTATATAACAGAATTCGAACACAATATTACAACTCCCCTTCATAACTCTTATTTTTGAAATATATATTCGTAAATTGCCTAAAATATTACTACTGAAGTTGATTAGTAATAATGCATTATCATTCCACTATATATTATAGTCAGAAACATAATCAACTAGTCTAGTTGAATCTTATTTACGGAGGATTTCACTGGATCCATTCTTTACTATTTTTATCATCTTAACAAATTGACCAATGAAACCTCCAAAAGTTCACATTTTTAAGAAGATATTCCAACCGTTGACATTAACTCAGGGGCAGACTATATATACAAAGTAGAAATTATAATTTATGTATGTATATATATATATATAATATTGTGAATATATCTCATCTATGAATTTATGAATAAAGGAACAATAAATAGCTTGAGTGGTTAGACAAATTACCGACTGTCAATGTTCCTTAAAAATCCGATGACACTCCGTGTTAAAGATTTTTCGGTAATACCTACTTAGGTTAGAAATATGTAACAACTTGTGTCAAGAATTGTAGGTAATACCTATTTGTGTTTATGAACATAATGTTAACATTCGATATTTAAAGGCTCAAATAGGTGCAAATTGTGAGGTAATCCACAAATAGTTGAGAAAGTTAAGATGCAAACCGTTAAAATAGTAATGTAGCTTTATTGAATATTTGATATCCGTTCACGTACAACAACCTTGATTTAATTTTTTGTGGTCCTAAATTACCTCCTAAATAAAATAATTTCAGGCTTTGTACGATTATCCTGAAACTTATTTGAAGCTTTTTTTGAATAAATTAACATTTTGTATGATTATCAATTTATTTGGGACTTGTTTTCCTCCTTTGATCCATCTCAAACTAAAAGAATAGGGAATTTTCAAGAAATTACATGAAATGAAATGTACTCCAGGGCTGTCAAGTGGGCCGGGCCGGGCCAACCCGGAACCGGCCCGTGTTATTAACCGGTTGAGGGCCGGGTCGGGCCAGGCCGGTGTCTAAGTGGGCCGGGACGGTCCGGGCCCAACAGTAAAAAAATCAAAAACCACCCTAACCTGGCCCACTTATCCCAACCCGGCCAAACTCACCTAAACCCGGTCAAACCTATTTAAAAAATCGGTCAAACCCGATCAAAAATATAATTTTTTTTTTTCAATATACATTATATATACCCACCTATATACATTATAAATACATTAAACAATATATATACACTATATATATAGTATATACTACATTAGAATTTAAAAAATATATACACATATACACAATTACACATATATATGCACCATCCAAATATATATATACTACTTTAAACTTTAAAGTTTAAATAAAATATACTACTATATATATATATATATATATATATATATATATAATTAAATATATATACACATGTATACGTTAAATATACACGTCTATAGAAGATCTATTCACATATATAAACTCTAATCTATGTATATGTAATACTTTAAATGAAATATACTATAATATATAAACATTACAATATATATTTGTATAGTTATATACTAATTTACAGAACATATACACATGTATACGTTAAATATACACGTCTATAGAAGATCTATTCACATATATACACTCTATTCTATGTATATGTAATACTTTAAATGAAATATACTATAATACATATACATTACAATATATATTTGTATAGTTATGCACTAATTTATAAAACATATACACATGTATACGTTAAATATACACGTCTATAGAAGATCTATTCACATATATACACTATATTCTATGTATACGCACCATTCAGTGTATATGTACTACTACTTATAAAATATACTACATTATATATACATTATAATATATATAGATATACTTATATACTAATTTATAAAACATATACACATGTATACGTTAAATATACACTTCTATAGAAGATATATGCACAAATATACAAATCATATGCTACTTAATATAATAAATTAATAATATTTGGTAGTAAATTAATAATATATTAGAAGTAAGTTTATAATTTAAAGTAGAAAACTAGAAATTCAATGTAAAATTTTAAATCGTTAAATGGAAAAAAATAAAAAACAAGGACTAAGGAGCGAATGAATTTGGGGAATTTTATTGATTGCAAAATGATCCAAAATTTATAATTTACATGAATGAAAAATCTATAAATTATGCATCATTTTTTCCAACTCATTCATGTTAATATTAATGGGATCTTGCATAGGATAGTCGAAGTCAACGGGGGCAAAACCATGCATTGGACTTGATTCTGCTGAGTTCTCCCGTGAAGTCATAATTTCTTCAAGTTTCAATTTGTCGCTCGGCTCTGGTTCCATTTCTTGGTTTCTTATTTCCGCTCTAATCCAATCTCTGAGGCAAACTAGAACATTCATTGCATTGCTTCCAAATGAGTGTCGGTTGTCTCCAAGCTGCTGTCGTCCCTGACTAAAGGCGCTCTCTGATGTAACGGTTGACATTGGAACATTCAAGATATCTCTAGCTAATCTTGAAAGGACAGGATATTGTGTTTCATTACTCCTCCACCAATCCAACGTGTTGATCCGTCGTCTGCGATCTTCTGGTGCCGTCCGAAGATAATATTTCAGCTCTTCCCGATAAGTTGATGTGTAAGTTCTCTCATCAACACTGTTCCAACAATTTAAATCATAAAACGAATCAGAAAAACCACTATGTGCTGGACTTTTGGAAGATGATGGCTCCTCGGGAGGATGAGGAGCGACAGTTGGAGTGATATTTGTAGGTACGGCTAAATCAAATAAATCAGCATAGTGATTATATAATGTTTCTATGTAATCCTTTGCATCAGCCGTAGCCGTCCACAAATCAGGTTGTACTTGTTCAGAATCATGGTTAGTATTTATTTCTAAGTTAGTATAAATAAGAGTATTAAAGTGACACATGATTATATTTCATGCACGGATTTAGCATAGCACCAACCAAGTAAATAGGGGGAATCGGGGGAAAATATTTTTTAAATTTCGTAAACATGGCGCCAACAGCTTCTTTATAACCTTCTTTATTTTTATATTCTTTGAGCAAACAAGAAATATTGGTTATATATGCCAAAATATTACAAACAGTAGGATAATAAGCACCAGAAAATTCAATCGTAGCTACATAAATTTTTTCTAAAAACTTAACAAGATCATTAATTACAACCCAATCAGAATTATGTAGCATGCAATCAGCAGAATCAGCAAATGAACCGCAATGTTGGTTAAAAGCTAGTGTAATAGGAGTTCTATATTTATAACAAGTTTTTAAAAATTCATACGTAGAATTCCATCTAATATCAATTTCCTCAGGCATCAAAATCGGTGTAAGTCCATTTTCTTGACATTTAACATTAAATTCTTCAATTCTTGATCTACGATTATTTCCTTGAATAAAACCAACGGCAAGACGAATTTTTTCAATATAAAGCTCAAAAAACTCAAGACCATCTTTTACAATTAAATTATATATATGACATGCACACTTAATATGAAAAATTTCAGGCAAGGGCGAAGATAGCGTAGATTTTATTTTTGATATAGCAGTCTTGCTGTTAGAAGCATTATCAAAAGCAATACATAAAATTTTATTTTCGATACCATAATATCCGACAATTTTAACAATAGAATCAACAATAAATTGTCCAGTATGTTTACGATCTTCATCATATAAAAAAGCAAGAATACATTTTTGCATCACGAAATTACTGTCCATCCAATGACAAGTAACGGTTAAATAATCATTTTTATTTACAGCATGACCAAGATCAAAAGTTAGGGACAATCTACATTGTATATTTTTTAACAATGTTGATAAATAAAAACAATATTGTGAATGGAGTCTAAAAATATCAGACCGACAAGTAGTTCTAGGAATACCGTTAAACATAGGATTATAAATTCCTTGTATATAACAAATAAAGGCATCAGAAGAAGGAAAACTAAAAGTCAAACAACCCACAGCTACCATTTTAGCTATTTCTTCCCTGTCCCTCAATTTATTATACTTCTACACTACGTGATCGGTTGCTGGGTCCATTCTAGGTTGCGTTGACCCACCAACATCCCCACCACCTTTTGTAATATTTAACTCTCTTTTGTGATCTTCAACTACATGTCTTATTAACGTACCCGTACCCCCTTGCTTGACTCCACTTCTATGCTTATATATTTATTGACAAATATTGCATTGCACCTCAATATGTGATATACGTTCAGAATATTGTCATGCAATACTAGTTCTTTTACGAGGTTTTGGGGCACTGGGAGGATGGGAAGGGAGATTAACTAATTCAGATCTAACGTTAGCATCTCCTACTGCGGGTGTCTCAGTAATATTTTCATTATCTTCGTCTAAATTAACCTCATCTACTTCATTTTCTTCTTCTATACCGTAATTTTTTCGAGCTTCTACATAATCCATATCGTGAGCACCTACACCTATTTCTTCCTCAAAAGGTGTACCAAGCAGTACCGGAGGCGAAGGTACACCGGTATATCTACTACTTGAACTACCTTTACCACTAGTAATTCGCTTTTTACTACCACTACCGCTTTCGGAACAAAAATTTTTAACACCTTTAGTAGCGAGTTTTCTTAATTTATCCATAATATAAATTAAATTAAACTAAAAATATTCAAAATACACAAATATAATAAAATTAAATATTAAACAATTAATACAATAAATAAAAATTAAACGTAAGAGATGGAACGACAATATCAAATTTTGGAAGTATCCGAAGATTGCGACTCTAGAAACTTCCGCTCGTACTTTGTAAACGAAAAATTAAAAAATTAAAGTGAACACTTTAAGAAATTAAATATATTGAATATTTGAGAATTGAGAATTGAGATTTGAGAGAGAATGAGACTTGAGAGAGTGAAAAATTGTGTGAAAAATGATTTGAAGTTGTAGGGTATTTATAGATTTTTTTTGGGATTAAATAATATTTCATAAAGTTTTTTTTTGTTTTTTAACAAATGGGCCCAAACTAGCCGTTGGGCCAACGGCTAGTTTGGCCCAAAAGCCAAAATATCTTTTTTTTTTTTAATTTTTCCAGGCCGGGCCTGTTAACCGGCGGGCCTGGACCGGGCTTGGTCTGGCCGGGTTAGCCGATCCCATTTTAACAAAATAACCGGCCTGAGACCCGAAACCCTAAAGCCCTAGGGCTTACCGGGCCGGGTCAAATCGGGCCGGGTTAGGTACGAGAGCTGGGTCGGGCCGGGCCGCGACACCCCTACGCCATAATGGGTGATTTTATTTTTTGTCTCCTCGTAAGAAAAGTGTCGAGTCTTCATTCCTTTTTATATATAGAATAAGTACTTTTTGCCCCTCTACATCTCAAATAGTTTTATACTTTCCATGTTTATTTGTATTTCCACTTTAATTTTATTTTTCTTTCTCATTTTTTCTTGATTTTCATTTTTTTCTTATTTTAATTCATGTTTCTCAACATCTATTTTCTTTTATTTTTTTCCTTTTTCTCAAACATTATTTATTTTTTGTTTCTATTTTTTTTATTTATTTGTCTCAACCTTTTTTTTTTTGTTATTTTTTCCTCATTGTTTCTTTTCTTTTTTTTTATATTCTATTTTTAATTTTTTCTTTTCATTTTTTTCAATCTTTATTTTTTTCTTTCTTATTTTTCATTCTTCTCTTTTTTTCTTCATTCTTTTTTCTTATCCTTTACTTTTTTTCCTCTTTTTTTCTTCTTTTCTCAATCTTAATTTTTTCTTTCCTTCTCTCTCTTTTTTTTTTCATTCAACTTCTATTATTTTTGGCTAATGAATAGAAAGTTGGATGATCCACAAAGAAAGTCTTCTTTCTTTGACACTAAAGTAAAACTTAAGGGTGTGAGCTGTTGTTTTGAAGTCTTTTTGGATAAGTCTTGTCTCTAAGTCAAGAGTTATGAACCATCTCATAATTCAAGACACAACATGATAGTGTCAACTTTTAGTTGTGAGGAGTAACTTGTTTGAAAGTCCTTGGGGAGTAACTTTAATTCTTTATATTTTGGTAATTTTTGTACGTTATTCATCTTTATATCAAATAAATCCAAATATATACTATTTTCGTAACTTTAAACAGCATAGGCTCTGATACCAACTGTAGGGGGTGCGGATTTAGGCGCGGTAACTTTACTAGATAATAAATACTTATTAGGTATAGTTATAGTTATTAGGTAATAAGTATTTATTTTTATATAATATATTTTGTGAATATTATTGATTGGATTAATTTTCATTTTTATCTTCTTGACTTAGATGTTTTATTAGTTCATATTCTAAATTAGATATTATCGTAATTAAATTATCTAGTGTTCTAGGATCCTCGTTAGTATTATGTAATCTTTTGTATTCTAGGTATAAACTATATAGTTTATTTTTGATTTCTTTTAATGATTTATTCTTTTCATAAGATGTATCCATTAATTTATGTAATTGTTAAATACTTTGTAGTAATATTTATTAACTGTTTTTCTTCGTTATTGTATCTTTTACTTTCATACATCTTGTTAACATGTTCAATTTTACTGTTATTCATATTTTGGGGGGTGATTAAATGATAGTTGATTAAACGCTTTGCTATAATATTCTTTAGCTTTTTCTCTTAGTTTTTGTAAGTCTTCTATATTATTTTTAAGATATTCTAAATATTCTCTATCTTTTATTTTAAAATATTCAATTAAATTTATTTTTATAAGGTTTTCTGTTAATCTTATTTCTTTCATTTCTTATCTCCAATATTTTAGATATTCGTAGTTTATCATTTTATTCTTCTAAAGTAAATGTATAATAATCTATTCTATTTGTACTATATTTAATATCTTGTTTGAGGTTATTAATACTACTAACTATTTTTTCTTGTTCTCTTCTTAATGAATTTTTTACTCTATCTAGACTTTTGTCTTTGCTTTTTTCTAAATTTTTCAAGGTTTCATCTATCCATTTTAATTTTTCTATTAGATTTTTCATTATTTCTCTAATTTGTTTTCTATAATTAATTTCTTTATGTAGGTCTTCTTGGTTTTCTCTAATTTTCTTAATATATTCTGACATTTTTAGTCTGTATAATATCCGTCTGAATCTAAATAGTATTGATGTTCATAATATATGCGTAAGTTTTCTATATTGTTTAATAATTCTTCCTCTTCATAATCTTGTAATTTTTCCCATATTATTTTCTTTATGTCTATAATTTCTATATCTCTAAGCATATATAAAATAAGTATTTTAATATCATCTGTCTTTTAGGCTTGATTAAATGCTTTTTCATAATATTTACTAGTTGTTTGTTTGTCTAAATAATTCTTGCGTATTTTCATTAAGAAATTATATATATTTTGTTTCCATATATTTGTCTAAATTGGTTTTCATTTGTTTTTCTACTAGTTGTATGTTTCTCATATTTTTTTTCCAAAATTCTAGATATACGTAATTTATCATAGTTGGTGTGTACGTAAGTACTTGTAAGATTAGTTTGGTAGGTATGGTATGTAATTTACTCTAGTCATATAATCTTTTCCAAATAGTTTTTCTAATATGATTTTTCTTATATTTGTTATTTCTATATCCTTAAGCACATACAAAATAAGTATTTTAGATTTATTTACCATTTCGTCAGACAAATAATTATTCATTTTTCATAAAATGTTATTATCAAAATATTCCTTCCAATCATATACATAACAAAATATGATCATTTTAGATTACTATATACTAGATTATTCTTAAATAACATGTTTGTTGGTCACTATTAGCATGGTAATCTAGATACTTTCCCTTAAACAACACGTCTACTTTGACTACTCCCCACCATGGCTTCTTGCCTCATTGGTTTCACCTTTAGGATGACATAGTTCTTAGGGATTTTTCTCCGTTTCCACTTTGCTAATAAACTTCTTAATATGCTATTCTTCGAATAATTCTACTATAAGGTAACTAACATGAACTTCTTTTATCATATCATGATAATTAGAAATTTATGAATTTAGCTATTCATAACTGTAAATGAATATACTTGTTCTGGTAGGTTTGATAATTATAAGTTTTGTTCCTCCATAGATTTTTCTATTGAAATATATACCTGTTTTTTAATAAATAAGCAAAATATCTATTGTAGGCAAGTGAGTTTTTTACTTCAACACATGAAGGCTTGCCTTTGCACTGCCTTCAATTTTTCTATTTATAACTAAAATTTATAGATGATTTCTTTACATATTTCCTAAAATGACTTGAAAAATCAAAGCCTATACTAGTCTAGGCTAGACTAATTAATGCTTACAAGAAAGTCTTCATCTTTTAAAAGAAGATGTAAAGCACTAAATGACACAAAACTTTAAATGTCTAAGACTTTACATCAAAACTTTGTACAAGATTTTACATAAAGTAAAGTTATGCTAATTTATTCATATGTCTTTTGTCTTTATCTCTTTCTTCCTTGTATCTGCTTTGGTTATCTTCTCTATTTTCTTGTCAGTGTAGCATCACATCTAGAATAAAATTGTTCTTGCCACTATCTCTACTGCATATGTGGTCTTTTTATTTTTAGCCAACTTTTTCACAAAATTGATCCATAGCTTCTTCTGAAATAATTCCCTTTCTGATAGATCTTGTTAACGGTTGTTCTTCTGGTCTAAGGAGTGTTAATCCCCATTTTCAAAGTTCTTCCATATCTTGATCTCTAACTTATTTGCAAGTTGAAAAAATCAATGCTTGATTCCTCGAATTATATATCCAAACTAGTTTTTTATTTGAATAATTATTAAGTAACTCTGATAATATATTACTTATTCCAATAAGTCTTTTGTTACGGTAAAATTCTAGTATCTACATTTTTGATATCTCGTCCTGTTCACATATTTCTTTCGAAATAATATAATTTTTTGTCATACCTATTTTGACCACATTAATAGTCTTTAATTTCGTCAAATAATATTTCAGCTGGTGCAGAATAAAATCGAACATAGAATAATTGTCCGTTGGTAATTCTCTTGTAAGTCATAAATTCTTTGTAAATTTCTGAGATTCCTTCTAATTCTTATTCATTGGTTGTGTAAACCATAGATAATAATCCATAATAGTAAAATGATTTAATAAAATTTGGGTTTGTACCTGGTAGGGCAATAAGTTTATTGTAATTTTGGCATTTTGGGGTAATTATCCTTTTTGTTGTGCGACTAGCTCTTCACTTTGAATAGGTTTGGTATTTAATATGATTTGTATGGTGTATATGTTGTCAATGTATTTACGAGAAGCATAGTTGTATATTTGTTTTTCTTGGTTAAGTGATTCAGAATATGTATATATCTGGGGCGGTGCGAATGATTCTAATTTTATATATTTGGTGTATATGGTTTTGAAAATATTTGGTTGAGGTTATAATTCTTTTTCTTTGGTATTTCAGGTCTATTTTGAGTGACTATATTTTTCCCTTTAGATGTTCCTGCAACTGTAATTGAAGTTTCGTTAGTAATTTGAGTTTTAAGTTGTTTCTCATCGTCACTTTCTAGGTCTAGTTTTTTAATGTGTTCTTCCTGCACTGTATCTTGTTTTTTATAGTGCTCGACCTGCACTTTTACATTTGTAACTTCAGTAGTTAGCATAATAATTCATTCTTGTAATAACCTCATTTGTTTAAACATTTGGAGTAATAAGTCAGTCTGGGTATCATTGGCATCAGTCTCTTCCATTGGTAAATCAGTTTGAGTAGCTTTGTCTTGATAAGTAATTTGCAATGATATTTTTGTTAGTATTGACTACTTCAATTGTAAATCTAAAATTCAGTATATTTAATACTAGTCTCCGAATTTCCTTTGTCGTAACTGAGTTTTATATTTTTCTTTTTAGCCACCATCGTATCTGTGTATTATCTGTTCTAACAATAAACTTGTTATATACAATATATGGTTCAAATGCTATTAAAAATTTATATAAAGAACATAATTCTTTTCTATTTATTTCTCATTTTATTTGTGTTTCATTAAACGTTCCTGAATAATATCTACAATGATATTCTAATTTTTCTTCTTCATATCTATATTTGAGTACTCCTCCATAACTATATTCACTTGCATCAGCTTCTACTATATATGTAAATTTTTTATTTTTCATCTGAAAATTGTAATTTTGGTAATTCTTTACAAAGTAATTTTATTTTCTGTACCTGTTTTTTTGTCTTCTTCATTATAGCTATATTCTACATCTTTGTTAAATTTTTTCTGTAATGGTTTTAAGTTTTCTGCTAATTTTGGAATATATTCTCTTACTTGGTTTACTAATCCTAAAAATGATTGTAATTTCTTTTTTGTATCTAATTCTTCTTCTGAATTTATTAGTTTTTGGACTATACATTGTTGCATTTTTACTCCACTTTTATCTATTTGTATTCCTAAAAATTCTATCTGATTTTTCATTATTTCTAATTTTTTTCACTTAAACTTATTCCCGATTTTTCTATTATATCTCTAAATTGTTCTAATAATTTTAAATGTTCTTCTTTAGTTTTTGTGCATAATAGTATATCATCTATGTATACTATACAATTAGACAATTGTTTAAAATAGCTATCCATAAAATGTTGATATCTACCTGGTGCATTTTTATATCCAAATGGTAGTACATTCCATCATTCCATTCATAAAATCCTTGTGGTACCATAAATGCGGTTAATTCCTTAGATTCTTCTTCTAACTTTAAATGGTAAAATCCTGATTTACAATCAAATTTGCTAAAGTAATTATATCCTTGTATTTGTCTAATTTTTAATATCTTATTTGGTATTAGGTAATTATATGTCATAGTTTTTACATTTAAATTTCTATAATCAATAACCATTCTACTTTTTCCTCTTTTTTGTTCACTATGTTTATTTACTATAAATGATGGACTATTGTGTTTACTATTACTTTTTCGTATATATTGTTTTTTCTAATAATTCATCTATATGCATTTTAAATTCTTTTAAATCGTCAAAATTATATGTTAATGGTTTTTGAGTTATTATGCTATTTTTATCTATTAATTCAATTTTTATTTTTGTTTTATGTTTTTTCCAAACTTTTAATGGATCTTCACCATATAATTGTTCTAATTTTTTCTTAATTATTTCTATCTTATTTATTGAAAATATAGTTATTTCCTTTTTATTTATTGAAAATATGACCATTTCTATTGTATCTTCAGTATTTTTATATTTTTTAATTTTTGTGTAATTTTTCCACTTCCTTCTGTCCAATCAGTTTTCTTTCTTATTTTATTAATAGCTCTTTTTGCTCTAACTTTCTGTATACATGTTGTTGTAAACCACCAATCCGTTCTAATTATTATATATCGATATAATTTATCTAAAAATGACATTCCTAAAAGTATATTTTTTGATGTTAGCTCATAATTATAGATTTCTTCTATTGTTAATATTTTATCCCATACTTGTGTTTGTACATTCTTAGCTTTATAAGTAATTAAGTTTCCTTCATTATTAAATTCTTTAACTATTATTGGTGTTTTTAATTTGTCCCATTTACTTTCTGGAAAACAATTATATCTACATAAATTAGCTTCTGCTCCTATATCTATCATAGGCGTATAATATCTACTGTAATACCCTTCTACTACTATCTTCATTAATACATATATTTTCATATCATGTTAAAGCTCTTCTTCAGAATAATTTCTCTCTGTTATATGTAATAGATAATTGTGTATGCTCTATATTATATGGTTTTACTTGTTCTTGCCATTTTATTCCTAATATTGTGTCTGCTTTTTGCATTTCTTCCTTTATTTCAAATTCTATTTTTATTTTTCTAAATCCTATTGTTATTTTTTTCTGCTGTATTTTTAGTGTTTAATAAACTTCTTGGTAGATCTAAGTATATATTATTGTCAAATTTTATTTCCTCATTTTTACTAGATATCTTGCTATATAATTTTCTTCTTGTTCTATATTTAAGAGTATTAAATATTCTTTTTCATTTATTGTTCCTGTTATGTAATATTGGTTTAAATTAGTTGTTGAACTTGTTTCATAACTTGTTCTTTTTTATGAACTTGATGATTCTGATTTTTCATAAGCTATTCTTTTTGTTGTACTTATTCTATCATTTATTATTTCTAAATTATCATCTATCTATGTCTCTATAACTATAATCATTTTTATCAATTGTTTTTACAAATTGTTCGAAAGACTTTCTATTTGTATTTTGTCAATTTTATTTTTACCCTTTATTTTATGTTTTGTTGTTAATACATATAGATTTTTACATCTTGCTTTAAATATTTTACTTCCTGGGGTTAGTTCTATTCCTGTCCAATATAATACTAATAATTTATCTATATTTTTATCTGTTATTGCTACTGAATAATTTGCAATTATTATAAATTTAAATTTTTGGTACATTAAATTTCCTTTTATGGCAGTTATTATACTTTTTTCTATAGGTTTTTATAATTCTATCATCTGTTAAATATAATTCTATTGGTGTACCTATTCCCTCTCCAAAACATGCTTTTATTAATATCTCTGTACCTCCAAGGTGTACATATTTTATTGAGTTTCTACTTTTTATATCGTTTATTTCTTTATTAATTATTCTTTTTGTTACTAGTGGTATACTAGCTTTACCCTTTGCATATCTACAGTCTATTACATGTTCTCTTTGGCTTACTACGTAATATTCTTTTTTTCTTCTACTAAATATTTTTTTTATTGTTGGTATTTTAAATATTTTTTCTACGCTTAAATCTAATTCTTTTCCTTTTATTTCATCAAATATATGACTATCAAATATTATTTTTTGATCTGTTCCTTCTTCATTTAATATTCTTCCTTTGTTATTATTTTTATATCTTCTTAAGTTATTTGGTTTATTCTTATATCTTTTTCAGTCATTTAATTCATCTAATTCACTATCTATTTCATTATCTGTTTTGTTCTCTGAAATTTCATATATACTATCTTCACTTTCTAATTCGTAATCTATATAATCTATCTGCATATATTCTATATTTTTTAATTTTTATTTTTGATATTTGTTTATTTTTTGGGGTTTTAGGTAATTTACAATCTCTAGCTAAATGTCCTAATTTTTCGCAATTATAACAAGTACATTCTTTTATAGATTTATTTTTCCTATATGGTCTTTTATGTTTATAATTTTTTACATAATATCTTTTTCTTGGTTTCTTATATTTATCTTTTGATTTTTTGTATTTCTTATATTTCTTATGTCCTTTTCTTTTCTTATAATATCTTTCTTCGCATCCAAATTGAGGTGCTATTTTGTCTTTGCAACATGCTAAATTTCTTATTAATGTTTTTTTTTCATTTTTATTTCTTCTCTATATTTTTCACATAGGTTTCTCTAACATTGTTGTGAAAATTTTATTCTTGCTCTTAGAGTATCTACTATTTTTGATTCATCCCAACTTTTTATTATTTTTGAACTAAATGGTTCAGGTAATTTACTAAAATATAATTTTCTTATTTCTTTACTTTCTTCTGTATTATATGTTCCTTTATAATAATATTCTTTAACTGCGCAAGTATATTCATCTATGTAACACATATTACATATTGCTAATTTTAACATTAAATTCCTATTTGTATCTTTCTCTTCATTTTGTTCTTCTTCTGTTGTTGTCATGTTGCTAAATTCGTCTTTTATAGCTATTTCATATTTTTTTAATAATTCTATAGGTGTTAATTTAGTTGTAATTGTTGATGATGTTTCTTCTATAGGTTTGTCAGTTCTTAATACTCTTTTACTATTTTCAGTTAGATTTGAAAACCATAATTTCACTGTTCCTATTAGTGTTTTTTCTATATATTCTGGTACATCTATTATATTTATATTATTATCTAATAATTATTTTGTCATATATCCTATCCATAATTGTATTATTTTTTCTGTATCTATTACACAATCTAAGTCTAAAAAGTTATAATTTTTATTAACTATTTGTTTTGGTGTCCATTTGCCATATTCATTCTTTAGATTATATCTTTTAAACTTATTCTTATAATATGTAGGTTTTCTTATTTCTGATGTTCTAGGTATTATATTTTCAGCTTCTTTTTTATTAAGAGTATTTATTTCTATGTTTCTATTTTCTAAGTTTTCTTCATTAATTACTTCTTGTTTTTCATTGATTTCTAATTTTTTTGTATTTGTTAAGATTTCTGTATATGTTTCACTTTCTTCTGAAACATAATTATCTGTTTCTTCAACATCTATTGTATTTATTTCTAATTTTTCTTAAAATTAATTTATCTCGTTTAATAATTTTTGTTCTTTATCTTTTTCTTCTTTTTCTTTCTGTCTTTTTTCATACAAATCTTTTAGCATTTGTAGTTTTTTTTCTAATTCAGCAATCCTACTATTTTTAGTTTCTTCTATTTTTCGTATTTCTTCTTTAGTTTGTTGTTTTACTTTTTCAATTTCCTTTTTTCTATCTATTTCTTTATTTTCTGTTTCTATTCTTACCATAACTGTCAATTTATCTTCTAATTTTAATTCTTCTTTTTCTAACATTAAATATAAATGTTCACCTATTTTCTTATACCTTCTTCCTAGATTAGAAAATACTATTTTTATTTTTAAACCTTCATGGTTTTCATATATTTTTTCATCTATTAAAAATTCTTCTTTGTTCATTTTTTATTTAATTGTTAATAGATCATGTTGGTATGTATATTCTATACTATCTATTGTTGATTCTAAATTTGATATTTCTTCTTTTTGTGTATTTATTGAGTTTTTACCAACTCTGGCAATTATGTTATATTGTAGTCTTTCTATCCTTATTTTTAATTCTTTATGTTTTTCAGATATTATTTGCTTTACTTCATTATATTTTGGTAATTTTTGTATGTTATTTATCTTTATATCAAATAAATCCAAATATATACTACTTGCGTAACTTTAAACAACATAGACTCTAATACCAATTGTAGGGGGGGTGCGGATTTAGGTGCGGTAACTTTACTAGATAATAAATACTTATTAGGTATAATTATAGTTATTAGGTATATTCTTATATCTTCTTCAGTCATTTAATTATGATAATATCTAATTTAGAATATGAATTAATAAAACATCTTAAGTCAAGAAGATAAAAATGAAAATTAATCCAATCAATAATATTCACAAAATACATTCTATAAAAATAAATACTTATTACTTAATAACTATAACTATACCTAATAAGTATTTATTATCTAGTAAAGTTACCGCGCCTAAATGGGATTAGCACTAGCATGTAACTCAGAAAAAAGATAAAATAATTCCATAATTAAAATAGTCCAAAACCATCCAAAAATCATATGTACACATTCATAAATATACATATATAAGATGTCGGGGTAGGGAACAAAGTTTACACATGAGATTTAAAATCATTAACCTAGACTGTATAACTCAACCGTCCTAAGGGCACCTATGAGCAATATGGGTTCAGCTTCCCCGACTGAAAGGGTCCCAATACGTGTTAACTGCACAAACAAGGAAAATCTGAGGAAGGGCTAGGGGATCCACGACCCCAGCCATTCCAAAATATATATAAAGTATGATCTGTGCACATAGTCATGATGACTCTCACGCCGACAAATGTGGTTTCCAGTATTGTTTCTCCCAGGACCTCCACCTTCCATGACGAGCTACACAACCCTCTTTAAGCCATAGTTAAAACAATTTATACATTCTCATCCATCAATTATGCATATATCAATATTTCAAAACCAATTAGCTAAGTTGGATAGAGGATAAAGCCAATTCCAAAATATCAAACCATAAATATTGGGAAACCCGTGTTCCCTATTCTAATTCCACGGCCCATGCATTTATTTAGTTCAAAACTACAAGATAAAACATGAATAACCAATTCAAAACCCTAGGGAAATCTATTCATATGATAATCATTCCAAATCCCTCAACCCTCTTTCAAAGAACAATAATTAAAATCACATGTATAACAATTAAACATATGCTTTATGTAAAAATTATTTAGCAAAGAGATACATGCCTGAAGACACAAAGAATTTTTGAAAAAAATACCACCAATGAAATCCTAGATAATTAAGTCCTTGAAACCCTAACTTTTCTTGACTTTGAAGCTTGAGAGGAGAGAGTAGTTTATGACTTGATGATTTTGTGTTAAAAAGATGAAAAGAGAGGTTTTAAGTTGTGGGAAATAGTGGGATAAGGGTAAAAGACCATCATATCTTTAAGGAAAACAAGTAGGAAATATAACGCCTAGTCGCTATAGGTCAGATAACGAGTCATGGTTACTAGTCATGAGTCATCACCATGACTCATAGCCCAGGTAGAAACTCAGGGCCACCTTACTGGAATGGTCACGAGTCACACCCTACGACTCAAAATTAGATCTTACAACTCATGAGGACAAGTCGTGACTCTAATAAAAACACTGGACAACCTTACTAGTTAGACTATGAGTTGCACTATACGACTCATATAGAGTGACTATGAAACGTCACCTGGGTCATACTCCAGAAATTAAGGACCATTAAGAAATTTTAGAGGCTAAAAACCTAGGGTATTATATTAGTCTTCCCTCCCCAGGATCATTAATCCCTCAATGAAGAGTCAAGCCATTCATTAGCATGATAACAAGAAAGAATGAACACATATCCAAATGACGAATTTGAAAGTCCATAAGAAAGAGAATGGAAATCGTACCTCAAGCATTTTATCCAACACAAGGAATATGAGTGGATATTTAGACTTTATGTCCTCTTCACCTTCCCAAGTAGCTTCTTCCACTTTTTGATTCCTCCAAAGCACTTTCACCAAAATTAAATCTTTAGTCCTTAACCTATAACCTTGCCTATGCAAGATCTCAATCGGGACTTCCACATAGGCAACTTTATCTCTTGAGACATCCCACCAAGCCTTAAGTATTCAACCTTCACCTACTGACAAACCATACACTTGGACACAAAATTTGCCATATCCTTCTTGATATTGCTTCACCAATAGATTTCCTTCAAGTCATGGTACATCTTTTTCGTACTCGGATGAACTGTATACCTAGACTCATGAGCCTCAGTCAAAATAATTTCTTGCAGCCCATTAATATTAGGAACATACAACCTACCTCGATATCTGAAAATACCATATCCCCAAATCTTAAAAGCCATGACTTTTTGCTGTCCTGCATCAACCTTAATCTATATAAAAAAATGATCTATGGCCTGCTTCTTCTTTACCTTAGCATTAAGAGATGATTTAACCACTTTCTGAACAAATATTCTTCCATCCTCAGAGTCCATAAAACGAACTCCCAAGTTATCCAACTGGTGAATATCTTTCACTAATCTTTGCTTCTCTTCATCCACATAAGACAAGCATCCCATGGACAACCTGCTAAGAGCATCAGCGGCAACATTAACTTTACCTAGATATTAGTGAAGACTCATGTCATAATTCTTGAGCAACACAAGCCACCATCTCTGCCTGAGATTCAACTTCTTCTGAGAGAATACATACTGTAAGCTCTTATGGTCTGAATAGATGTCTATATGCACTCCATACAAGTAATGGCACCAAATTTTCAAAGAAAAAACCACAACCAGCAACTCTAAGTCTCGAATCAGATAATTTCTTTCATCAACCTTAAGCTGTCTAGAAGCATAGTACACAAACTTACTATGCTACATCAACACACAACTTAGTCCTACATGGGACACATTATAATATACAATAAAACCCACAGTACCCTCGAGTAGGGTTAAAAGTGGAGCAGAGGTCAACTTATTCAACTTTTAAAAACTATCCTCACAAGCATTGAACCATAAGAACTTTACCTTTTTTTTAGTCAATCTTGTCAAAGGGGCAACAATAGAAGAGAAACTTTCCACAAACCTTCTATAATACCTAATCACGCCCAAAAAGCTTTGAATATTAATTGGAGTCGTGAGTCTAGGCCACCTCTTAACCGTCTTAACCACCTTAACCTTCTGTTGATCTATATTAATCTCTTCACTAGAAATGACATTCCCCAAAAAACTCACAACATTTAACCAAAACTCACACTTAGAAAATATAGCATACAATCATTGATCCTTAAGAGTTTGCAATATTATTTGGAGGTGACAGACATGATCCTTCTCACTCTTAGAATACACCACGATATCATCAATAAATACTATTACAAATAAATCTAAAAAATCTCTAAGCACCCAATTCATAAGATCCATAAAGGCAGCTATAATGCCTTGAGTCTGTACATCGTACGCGACACGATGCTTATGACCCTAAAAGATCATAAGCTAGCCTATGATTGGTTCCTGCAATGAGCACTGAATAATAATACTAAAATAAATATGAAAGTTAGGATAAAGTTGCCGTAAGGTTCATAACTAAAAACAAATACTGAATACTAATAAATAAATTCTGAAAAATTGAACATCTGTCTGAAATAATCTAGCATGAAAGCCTCTAACTATCTGAACATGGATTTGATGTGACAAGTCCCCGACTAACTCCGACTACTGAACATGCTAAACTACTGAAATGATAACTATGTCCTCAAACTATGAGGACTCACCACTAAATTTGTTGATGATATTCTGGGCTGCTAAGTACGGTCAGGATCCCGTACATTTGAACCTATAATAAAAGATATCATAGTACAAAAGAAAAAGTATGCGTCAGTACTTTGAATGTACTGGTATGCGAAGTGAGGTAGGATGATATGCATGGGATCATATGAATGAAAAATAACTAGCTGAGTAATATGAGTATAGCTGAATAAAAGTACATATATATCCAAAACTACTGTAAATACTGATTATAAAATATTTCATGTAAATCTACTTTACTGTAACTGAGATCACTAATACTGAATTACTGATAATTGAGTTACTAATAACTGAGTGACTATTTCTGATAGTCCTAATTCTGTAGAACTAAACTGAGTTCTATACTAAGCTGGGTGATTGTGTCTGACAGTCTTGATTCTGAAAATTGATTTGAGATTTTATACTAAGTCTGAAATTGTAACTGTAATTATGTGAGGTAGTCATCTAACCGACATGCCCCAAATATGATAACTGGGATTTAACCTATAACCTCAGTTTCAAGGGTATCAGTACCGTGCCACGGGTAAAGACAACTAAAGAGTCGCCCTCATCTGGCAGGTGCCCTAAATGAGAACGGTGGTACCCTCAACTAGTATGTAGAACACCTTATCAACCCTTAACTGGTAGGTTAAAATATCAACCTACACTATCTACGTAGTTCTGGAACACAAGGATTGCTTTTAAGGATTACACCCTTTACTAGTAGGTGAGCCCACATCCTAGGGTTCACTCGGTGCTGAATCCTACTCGCAACTGAATAGACACTTAACTAATCACTAGATTGTACTAGGCTTGACTGAACTATTACTGATTGTGGTATCTAACTGAACTAAATTGAGTTTACTTAGCTCTGTTAACTGGCTGAATACATTGAGTTCTGTAACTGACTGAGCACTACTGTACGTGACATCACTAAGACTATTTTGTAACTACTGTAGCTCTAGGTAAACAATTACATTTTTGGGTATTGAGTACCCTAGGACTCGATAACATTGAAAATAAAGCATAGCATGATCATAAAAGCATAACAATACTTACTTGTTAACAACACACTAATTTGGACATTTTGTCAAACACTTAATATACATGAACTAGTACATGAGTAGAATCACATAATGACATGTCATGGTTTCACTATCTAATTCACATAGGCATTTTATCAAACACTTGGGGAGCATGATTATTTCACATATTAATAATCAACACATGAACATCATGGATGCAATAATCAATTGTAAATTCAAGGGTTTATTATGATAATCACATATTCATCACACATGCTATTTAATTTCATGAAACTTGCAATTTAATCATGGATTGAAACCCAATTAATAACATAAATATGAATAAAATCAATTTCAAGCATGGAAATCATAAATCTATAAACTTGTAGATTTAAATAGGATTCTTGGACTCCATGGGTGAAAGAAAACCCAAGGATGAACACCTAACATACCTTGGTAATCAAATTCATGAAGATTGATGGTGTGTTCTTGAAGCTCGAATTTGAATTTGGATGCCCTAGGGTTTGTTCTTGAGAAAATTTAAGAGAGAATGGGTGATTTAGCCTTTAGAGTAGGTTAATCCCGTGTTTTTGGGGCTGATTAAGGGTGGGAAAAAACTCAAATACCCCTTTGGACGCGGAGTTTTACTGACTAAAAATGTGCCCAATGACGTGCAAACCGCCACACCGCGTCGATAGTGTCAACGCGATAAATGCCGCATCGCGGAGAGTTCGCATTGGCTCACTAGAATTTGCATGGAATAATGGAAAATAATATCCGTCGATGCAATAGGCAACGCAACGCGCTGAGATTGCATCGACCCACTATTTTGGTCACCCAAACAAGCTTCAAACGAGGTCAAAAAAATCCAACACTCACTCAAAGTGACCTATTGACACACCTGATCATGACTCAATCTAAGGACAGACATTTTAAGGTCATAAGGATCATAAAATAAGATCACCAAATTATGAAGGGCAAAATAATTCTAAGTGTAAATACTTAGCTGAAATTTCTAAGTCTAGGACCTCTTTTCATGTTCTAAAGGGCTGAGTTAAGAAAGGATTTTGCGGGGTCTTACAATATCTCCCCCTGAGAACATTCATCCTTGAATAAGACTGACTAAGCGGAGGACACTGCTAGATTGAGTCTATATACTGAACATACACAACGGAAGCATGATTTCATGACTGAAACTACTGATAAGCCGAGTTTTTTTACTTAACATGCATATCTGATGCATAAGTACATGACTGGACTGATTCGTGAATGAATGACCATCATGAAGATGATATTCAATGGTAATGAAGACCAAGTTTGTAACTATAACTGAACATAGAATTGAGTAAATCTAAAGAAGGCTATTACCTCAAGCTGAGTCTGACTTTGTGGAGAAGAGGTGAGGGTACTTAGTTCGTATGCCTGCTTCTGCTTCCAAAGTAGCTCCCTTAACGGACTGATTCCGCCAAAGAACTTTAACCAAGGGAACTCTTTTGTTCCTTAGTCTGCGGATCTGACGATCAAGGATTTGAACTAGAACTTCTTCATAAGAGAGACCTTTCTTAATATATACACCCTCGAAGGGGACTACGACTACTGGTCACCAATGCATTTCTTTAGCAAGGAGATGTGGAACATCGGGTGCACTGAAGTAATGTTGGGCGTATTTATACGTCTAAGAGTCATAATTTACTCATATTTTAGCTATGTTTTGAGGACAAAATATATAATTCCTGCACTTTTAGTCCATTTTCCTTTAAGTGAACTGACCTATGTGATTAGCATGTTTTTCAGGTACTAATGATGAAGATTTCAGCACTTTGGGACCTATGAGTAGCAAAGGAAAACTTCACATTAGAGGGAAGGCAGCTTTTGGAATGAAAGTAATTCATGGGAACTTTTTCCCGGGCAAACCCAGTATTTTTAAATACTTAAGGATGCAGTAGCAACTTAGTGGACAAGGATATTATTAAAAACCTTATTGCTGAATTTTCAGCAGAATTCATTCATTATCCAATTTTCAGATTCTGTAATATTGGTGAACAGAGAAAAACGGCGAAGGCTTGAGCATCGGATAGAAGGGAACACGTTATTCCCTCACTGTCACTAATCATCCCCATCGCTAAGATTATTCTAAGTTGTGGTATGATGATTGTCTATTGTGATTTTTGTTGTATTCATGAGTAGCTAAACTTTTCTGTTAGGGTTATGGAAACCTTGTAAGATACTATCTATTGCTATGAGTTTGTGAATTCTTGATGTGTTATGCTACTTATATCATTACTCTCTTCATTTTAATTGAATTCCCATGGTTGCAAACATAGGGAATGTGCCAGTATAGCATTAACTTGTTTGATAGAAAAGTTACATGTTTGGAAAAGAGAGTATGACAAGAAAATAGGGTTTTCAACCTCTATTTACACGTTAATGCCTTAGCAGGATTAACTTTCTTGGAGAGTTCATACCATTTGTTATACACTTTAGGTTCGAGAGAGCTAAGGTGAAATAATCCTTGATGGTTGAAAAACACTTAGATTTAGAATTAGAATACAACTCTCTATAAGTGCATGCATGTCTAAATTCCGCAATACTCATAGTTAATAGAGAAGTAGAAACTACAAGGTGGACATAACCCTAACTTATCATTCTCTGTGATTAAATGTTACTACGTATATCGTGTCATTCGTTACTTTGATAATATTAGTTCACGCCTAAACCAAACCCCCCTTTTTCCTTGGAATTTTTGACCAACAGTCTACTAATAGTCGCAATACTTAGTGACTAGAGTATTCCCTGTGGGATTCGACACCCAACCTAGTTGGGTTCTATATTTGACAACGACCTCTTACACTTTCTAACGAGATTTGTAATTTGGGCGTATTAAATTTTGGCGCCGTTGCTGGGGAATACAGTTGTCAACTAAGTTTGTGATAGTTAATAGACCCTTTGGTCAAAGATTCTCAAATTTTACTTTTAGTTGTTGTTTTTGTTTTATTCAGGTTCGGTTGAGTGCATGCCAAATACTCGAAGATCTGGTCAACCGTTATTACCTATTAATCCTGAACCACATCTTATTGGTAGAATGGATGCACAACGAAACCTTGAGCGGATGGCTACTCAACAGGAGCAGGCTAGATTAGCTACATTGGCAGCTGCTCAAGTGCATCAACAGAATATTGATAACCCAGGTCGGATAACAAATATTGATAAAGAGGACCTGGGTGATGATGAGTTACTAAATCTAAGGCATGCAGATAAGGTGGCAGCGCCTGTGAACATGAGAGATCATCAAGCTAAAATGAGACCTGAACGCCGAGCTGTGCAGGTTCTTTTTGTTGATGATGATGACGATTTGGATGGGGATAGTGCCACAGGGGCTATTATTCTCCGCCCTTGGCACCCGAAGCCAAGTTCAATATCACTAGCACCATGATTCAGCTATTGCAACTCAAAGGGTTATTTGGTGGACTTGCAGGCGATGATCCGAATATGCTTCTGATTAATTTTATCTCAATATGCAAGTCGTTTGACAATCCAGGAGTTGGACAGAATGCAATTCAGCTGCACTTATTCCCATTGTCTCTATCTGGAAAGGTAACTTTATTGTTGAACGGGCTAACTCCTGACTCTATTACTAATTGGAGCCAACTAAAATACGCTTTCCTAGAAATATTCTTTCCGCCATCCAAGAGAGCACGATTAAGAGATGAGATCAATAATTTTCGACAGCTTCCAACCGAAGCTCTCCACAAAACATGGGAGAGGTTCAAGAAGAAGCTTATGCGGTGCCCAAACCATCAGATGACCAATATCCACTTGATGGAAATATTATATAGGGCTTTGAGCTTGGGGACTAAGCCAGTGGTTGATAATGCTGCGGGTGGGTCATTCATGGACCTTACTTTTATTGAGGCAAGTGATATGCTAGATCGTATGACAAAGCAGAGTAGAGGTTGGCATACCAGGGATTCTGAGGTAGCAAGCTCTACTGTATCTATTGGCATGACTGCGGAACAGAGATGAAGAGAAGAGGAACGTGATTAGGATATGACTCACATGAAAGCACAGATGGATCTTCTTACCAAGCATTTATTATTAGGGAAGATAGAAAAGGTCAAGGTTTTTATATCACAAGAAAGAAATAACTCCGATTTTGAGGAGGAAGCAAATTACTTGAATAATCAGGGGGGTTTCCGAGGCAATGCCCAAGGAAACCAAAGTCAGAACTATTATGAAAAATCCGGATACAAGGACCGAGACCAAAGAAGTTAGAAGAATAAAACTGACAGGAGTGGTCTGTATGTTCCTCTTGGAAATCGTGAAACTGCTACATTTGGCGCTGGGAAGATGTCTGTGGAGGACATGATGGCTAAGCTGTTGAAAGGAGTGGAGGAAACCAACATGGGCGTAACTGAGGTAAAAAATGATTTGTCCTCAATAAATCAATTGGTTGACTCACATTCCACTTCAATAAAATAGCTGGAACAACAATTGAGTCAACTATCAGCGGCATTCAATCAAACAAAGGCTGGCACTTTACCTAGTGACACTACAAAATACAAGGAATGATGGATCATGTTTGGCTATTACTACCAGGAGTGGTAAGGTGTTGGAAAATCCATCCAAAGGCAAGTAGGTGGTTGATAATATAGAAGAGAATGTTATTGAAGTAGATTATGATAATTCTGTAAAAGCTGAAAATCAGAATGAGAACGTTCATGATGTTAACCCTAGATGTCTGCAGCCTGAAAAGATCGATAATGGGAAGCAAAATAAAAAGGAAGTGGTGGAGAAAACTCTTCCCAATCCACCACCACCTTTTCCTCAGATCTGAAGAAGAAGGCTGATGACACCAGGTTCAGTAAATTCATGACCATGTTGAAGAAGTTGACTATTAATGTGCCTTTGGTGGAGGCATTGGAGCAGATGCCAGGGTACGCCAAATTCATAAAGGACCTTTTGACAAAGAAGCGGGCAGCAAGCAATGAACTAGCAGATAATGTTCATCATTGCAGTGCAATTTCCATGAGGTCATTAGTACAGAAGAAGGCAGATCTTGGTGTTTTCACTATTTCTTGCATGGTTGGATCTTTGGATTTTGCTAAGGCGTTGTGCGGTTTGAGGGCTAGCATTAATTTGATGCCGTTATCCATTTATAGATAGTTAGGGTTGGGCGATCCTGCACCAACCAATATGTGGCTCGTGATGGCAGATAGGTCGGTTAAATGACCAGTTGGTATCTTATATGATGTACTGGTGAAGGTTTCTACCTTTATTTTTCCTGCAGACTTTGTTATTTTGGATTGTGAGGTGGATTCTAAAGTTTCCATCATCTTGGGTCATCCTTTTCTCGCAACAAGAAGTGTGCTTATTGATTTACAAGCCAATAAGCTTTTATTTCGGATGAATGACGAAGTGGTCTATTTTGATGTATGTAAAGCAATGAAGCAACCCAAAGATATGAATGTGTTCTCTGTAGCTGATGTTTATTATGAGGATGAGAAAGAAGTATCTATAGAGAAGCAACTTACTATTGAGCCATTGGCTGCTATACTTTTAAACTTTAAGCGTGAGGATGTTGAAGAATATGAAGAAACCATCTGTGCTCTAACAGGAATGGGGTCATATTCTCATGCTCCTAAGAAGCTGGACCCTGATCTTAAGAATCGACCTTCACCACCAGCGAAACCATTCATTGAAGAGCCACCATTGCTAGAATTGAAAGAGATACCCAATCACCTAAAGTATGCATTCTTGGGAAGTGGAAATACACTTCTGGTTAGTGTTGCGGCTGATTTAGGTGAACAACAAGTAACGGATCTCATCTCTGTTCCGAAGAGATATAAGAGAGCCATTGGTTGGACTATTGCTGATATAATTGGTATCCCTCCTGGGATATGTATGCACAAGATTCAGCTCGAAGAAGATTGCGTGCCCACTATTGAGCATCAACGTCGTTTGAATCCACCTTTGCAAGAGGTGGTGAAGAAAGAAATTATAAAGTGTTTAGATGCAGTGGTGGTGTATCCAATCTCAGACAGTAAATGGGTGAGTTCGGTGCAATGTGTGCCCAAGAAAGGGGGCATGACAGTAATCGCAAATGGAAAGAATAAGCTAATTCCACTTAGACCTGTTATAGGATGGAGAGTGTGCATGGACTATTGGAAGCTGAATTCGTGGACGCTAAAGGATCACTTCCCAATGCCAATCATGGATCAAATGCTTGATCGATTGGCAGGGAAAATTGCTTGCGTGCGAGGCAAGGTAGCGCAAGCAAGGCAATGGTTTTGTTTCTTAGATGGTTATTCTGGATACAACCAGATTTGTATTGCTCCTGAAGATCAGGAGAAGACCACTTTTACATGCTCGTATGGTACTTTTGCATTCAAACGAATGCCGTTTGGGCTATGTAACGCACCTGCCACTTTTTAGCGATGTATGATGTCCATCTTCTCTGATATGGTTGAAGACACCTTGGAGGTGTTTATGGATGACTTTTTGGTTGTAGGTGAGTTATTTAAATCATGCTTGGCAAATCTGAGTATGGCTTTGCAGAGATGTGTTGAATTCAACTTGGTAATAAATTGGGAGAAGTGTCATTTTATGGTTAAGGAAGGCATTGTTCTTGGGCATAAAGTCTCTGAAAGGGGAATTGAGGTTGATCGATCCAAGATTGAAGTTATTGAGAAACTACCACCTCCAATTTTTGTAAAGGGGGTTCGTAGTTTTCTCGGTCATGCAAGTTTTTATCGGAGGTTTATTAAAGACTTCTCCAAGATTGCTATCCCATTATGCAAACTTTTGAAGAAAGAGGCAAAATTTGACTTTGGTGAAGATTGCTTGAAGGCATTTGAATGCCTCAAAGGGAAGCTAGTTGAAGCTCCTATTATTGTAGCACCCGATTGGTCTCTACCTTTTGAAGTTATGTGTGATGCAAGCGGGGTAGCCTTGGGTGCTGTACTTGGTCAGAAAAGAGAAAGGCTATTTCATACAATCTACTATGCGAGCAAGGCCTTGAATGGAGCCCAAAAGAACTATACCATCACTGAACAAGAGCTTCTAGCAGTTGTTTATGCTTTCGAAAAGTTCCATGCTTGCTTGTTGGGAACCAAAGTAGTGGTTCATATAGATCATGCGGCTCTGATATATCTAATGGCAAAGAAGGATGCTAAGCTAAGGCTAATTAGGTGGGTGTTACTGCTTCAAGAATTTGATTTTGAGGTAAAGGATAGAAAAGGTTGCGAAAACCAAGTAGCTGATCATCTATCTAGACTTAAGAGTGAGCACATAGTGCAACCCAAACTTGATATTGATGATACATTTCCCAACGAAGAGATACTAGCCACTATGGTAGAAGACCTACCGTGGTATGCAGACTTTGCAAACTCTATGGTAAGTAAAGTGATTCCTGAGCATCTCTTCTTTCATCAAAAGAAAAAGTTAATGCATGATGTGAAACACTACTTTTGGGATGAGCCGTATCTTTTTCGATGATGTGCTGATAGTATTATTAGGCGATGTATCTCAGATGTGGAGGTGCCTAGCATACTGGAAGCAAGTCATGCTTCCCAAGTTGGGGGTCACCATACAGGTGATTGGACGGCCAGGAAGGTACTGCAAAGCGGCTATTATTGGCCTTTATTATTCAAGAATCCCTATGATTTTGTGAGAAGATGTGATCAATGTCAGAGGCAAGGCGCTGTCTCAAAGCACCATGAGATGCCCATGTCTAAAATGCTTGAGGTAGAGTTATTTGATGTCTGGGGTATTGATTTCATGGGCCCATTTGTGAGTTCGTTTGGGATGAAATATATCCTAGTTGCTGTGGACTATGTATCCAAATGGGTCGAAGCAGTCGCGCTAGCTGATAATGAAGGTAAGCGTGTTGTAGCATTCTTTAAGAGAAATATCTTCTCTTGTTTTAGGGTACCACGTACCATCATAAGCGATGGAGGATCACACTTTTGCTATAAGCTTTTCAGAGCCGTATTAGTGAAATATGGTGTTAAGCAACATAAGGTAGCTACACCTTACCACACATAAACTAGTGGGCAAGTAGAGGTTTCTAATCGGGAGATCAAGCTGATCCTTGCTAAGACTGTGAATGCCAGTAGAAAATATTGGTCCAAAAAGCTGGACGATGCATTATGGGTGTATAGGACTACATTTAAGAAACCAATTGGCATGTCACCATACTAACTAGTTTATGGGAAGGCTTGTCACTTGCCAATTGAGCTAGAACATAAAGAACTGTGGGCACTGAAGCGGCTTAACCTGAATTGGGATGATACTATTAATCTGAGATTGGAACAACTGAATGAGATGGATAAGTTCCATCTAAATGCGTATGAAAAACCAGATCTCTACAAGGAAAGGATGAAAAAGTACCATGATCGGAGGATTATCCAACGAAACTTTCAGAAGGGTGATTTGGTACTTCTTTTCAACTCCAGACTAAAGCTATTTCTAGCTAAGTTGAAGTCTAAATGGTCTGGTCCATTCAGAATTAGCCAAGTCTACTCATCTAAAGTAGTGGAGTTAGAAAACAATGATGGTGGTGTCTTTAAGGTGAATGTCCAACGAGTGATCCATATATCGGTCCACCCAACTCGATAAAATGTATAGCCACCATATATCTCAATAAAGTCTGAGTAATCGAGATAACTATGTCGTGCCGTGACAATAAATCAAGCGCTACATGGGAGGTAACCCATCATATTTAATCAGTTTGTTTCTCTAGGATTTTGTTTTTGATAAATAAAAGTTCAAAAAGAAGAGTCGAGCCATGACCAAAATTAAGGCGCTTGGTGGGAGGCAACCCATCATTCTAATCATTTTTGTTGTTTTTGATTAAGTGTAGGTGCAAGACGTACAAAGGAGGAAATTAGTCCCAAATTTTGATTTGAAAGTGAGCCATGCGAAAGGTGGTAAGTTAGGAATGAAGGAGCAAAGGCTATCGGCTAGGCATTGCCTATGCCAATGTAGGCAATACACAAGGCATTGCCTATGACATTGCCTATGCTCAATGCCTCACATAGGCAATGGACAAGGCATTGCCTATGCCAATGTAGGCAATAGACAAGGCATTGCCTATTCGATTTCCTATGCTCACTGCCTCACATAGGCAATGGACACGGCATTGCCTATGCCAATGTAGGTAATTCTATAGGCGCCGCCTATGCCAATCTAGGCAATACCATAGGCGCCGCCTATGCCATTGCCTATGCTCACTGCCTCACATAGGCATAAGGCAAGGCGCCGCCTATGCCAATGTAGGCAATAGGCAAGGCGCCGCCTATGCAAATCTAGGCAATACCATAGGCTCCGCCTATGCTAGCATAGGCAAAGCAAAAGGCGCAGCCTACTTATACTTTTTTGCCTCCTAACCCGTTTGGAAATGGATCAAAACCGACCCATGTCTTAGTCTTTAAATAGATCCTCAACCTTAGAACACAATGCACTTGTTTGCTCAACCTAGGCGCCGCCTAAGCTCTCATATTCTCTCCAAGTTTTTCTTTTTTCTCATCTAATCATGCAAGCTCATCTTCTTGATCCATCGTCACGTAAGTTATTCTTTTATACTTCGTAGTTGTTGAAATGCTACGTTTATAATGATTTATTAGATTTTTAAGTGGTGTTTGGTGATAAGAATATGGTTGGTTTGTTATGATGCATCTAGTTGAGTAAATGGATTCGTATGGGTATTCTTGACTTTTTTCCGACTTGTATTTGATTGGTATACACTGTCATATTTTTATGGAGTTGAAATTGTGAAGTTAATGCATAATCTTGAAAGTTTAAAGCTTGAATGTTTGAATGACTCGTTTTTCGAGATACAGATCATGATTGACCACAAGTATAAGATGGTGTGATTATTTCTATGCAATAACCTAATACGATCTCTATGTGGTAGTCTTGTTCAAAAAGTGCATTAATCCAATGAAATAAAGTTGGAAAGGATAGTCAAGATTACATGAAAGTATGACTGTGCTAAACATGTTGTTGGAACATATCGCCTAAATCTATGTCAATGAAGTCTGAGTAATCGACATCACTCACTTAATTAGTCTGTGCCAACAAATTAAGTATGGGGTGGTGCCATTACTGTTTGTTTTTCGATTATAGTGAATCTTCCGAGATGAAGCTAACATGACTCTATTGTGATCTCAGGTAGAATGGCCCCAAAAGGACGACAAGGAAAAGAAAAAGTGTCCACCTCACAGAAAGATCAGAAAAGGTCAAGAAAAGAGCCAGCTGAGTCCTCCTCAATGCAAGTGCCTCAACGAACTTTTGGAATCAAGTGGGTTCTAGATGAGGAAGGGAAAGAATGGTATAGGAACAACAAAGTAAAAAAATATGTTCATGTGGATTTGATGTAGAAGGAGAGTCTAGCAAAGAGAGACCCCCGCATTTTGGCTAAAATTATGGCACTAAATCTTGACTTCATTTTCTAAGATATGGGGGAATTCAATCTTGATCTAACGCGAGAGGTTTATGCCAATTGGTCCCCAAATACTACCGGAAGTGAAGTGAAGATTCGGGGCCAAATCCTGCAATTGAACACGGAGTTCTTCAACTCTTTTCTGGGCGCTCCATCTGTAGATCCAGCACCACTCAAGGAGCTTTATCACAGACCTCCCTACTGGGCCATCAGACATACACTGTGATGAACAAAGTCCATGACCCGGTGGATTCGTCACAAGGATAATGGTGGTCACAATACTTATCCGTATGATTCTTTAAAAAGAGAGGCTCACATATGTTAAGGATAGTCAACTCTTGCTTGATTCCTGAGACACAGTACAAAAAGATCACACGTGATCGAGTATGTTTGGTGTACGCTCTGATGACGAATATTCCCATCAACATTGGTTCAGTTATACGATCGTCAATGCGTAAAGCAAGGTTGCACAAAAAGTCCCATTTTAGTTTCGGCAATTTGTTGACCGCGATCTTGAGGAAAGAGCACATTAAAGAGGAACCCGCAGACCATAAGCTTCCACACAACCCGAAGAAGGTTGATCTCATGAAAGTTAAAGAGCCCGAAACTGGTCAAGGCATCAACCTTACCACTGCTGAGAGACATGCTCGAGATAAAAGTTTCTTTCGCCATCTATATGGCATGACTAGGTTGACCATGATGAGTGGGGGTCGTGTTCTGACTGATGCAGAGCTTCAACAGTTGGACTATGACTACTCGCTTAATGAGCATGCACGGGCCATGTGTGGAGTGGGGATACATTTTGAGGAACCTCTCGATGATGACGTGCTGACTGACAATGATCACCGACTGCCAGACTCAGATGTGGAGGACAACTCTGATGATGACGACTCTGATGATGATTCCGACGCAGGGGGTATGACCCAAGACATAGAAGAGGAGTCCAACTGATCAGGTTTTCCTTATTTATTTCTACTGAGGGCAGTATGTCCCGTCTAAGTGTGGCGTGAGGGTATATGTCTGCTGTATTGTACTTCTTTGCCTACATTTATTCTTGTTGTTTGAATTAGTCGCAGTTAATTAGTCGTAATTAGTTAGTAAATTTTAGATTTTGTTAGATTTTGCATGAAATTGGTCTGATAGACGGCATGGTATTATAACAAGAGTTTGTGCTAAATCAATACTATTGAGACATTTAAGCTCTAAGTGTGACTCACTGTGTGATAATTGTGTGGTTTAATTCATTCATCTGTTAGGTCAAGAATCTATAATGCTCCCAATTAAGTTGACCATGTGCCTTGTGTGGGTGAGGTTATTGTATATTCTTTATTATGACTGATGCTAGAACTTGCCTGGTATGTGTGTAAAGCGAAATAAAGAGTGTGAGTTTAGGAGATGATTTAGGCATTTATTTGGCAACCCTGAATTTGTCTATCTAATTTTTACCTACCCTTGTACATTGTCGTAGTAAACACCCTTTGATCCTTTATCTATATTCTTTGGCAGCCTCATATGTAGCCTAATCCATTTTTTTCAAGACCATAAATTGATCCAAATTCCTAAGCGATTTAAATTGTAGAGTCATGTGGCAAAATAAGAGGAAAATGGTGAGAGTGATGCCTCAGAGTGTATTGGTACTTGAAAATGTTATGAAAAAGAGTGGCTATCATAGAGGTGCTTTATAAAATAAATAAATAAATAAATAAATAAAATATAATTAAAAAAAGAGAAATAGAAAAATAAAAAGATAGTTGTGCTTTTGATTGAATAACAAAATAGGTGAAAAGGGGTTGGTAGATGAAAGGAAGGTAGAGGGGTTGTTAAAAGAGAGTGTAAATGGCACAACGTAGTGTATTAAAGCGCTTAGGGAACATAGTCACTATTTCTGGCCAAAATAGTCCTACCTGTCCCTTAGCCTACATTACAACCTCTAAAGACCCATTTGATCCTAAGCTTAGCATTCTGATATTAGTGGAGCATTACACTAAGGGAAAGCCTATGGTCATCAGTTGCAATATAAGAATTCTTTGTGAGAGTGAGAGCAAGGAGAGTCTTTTACCCATGTTTCGAAAAATGCAAAACTATGAGTGATTATGGGTGATATCTTGTGTGAGACACACATGGTTGATGATTGTTGGGTAGTTTTATATGATTCTTTGTGTCTTAACTTGTGGATACGAATTAAACATGCTAATGAGTCTATGTTGGAGGTTGAGTTGTTTCTAGTAATGATCAAGAAACCTACACTTTGTTAATAATTGTCGTGCATGTCTTGTTAAAAATTGTGTTGCTATTGTGAAATTCTAGTTAGGTGTTTGCATGGATGTAATATTTTGTTCGAGGACAAAGAAAGATTTAAGTGTGGGGTGGTGATGTTGGGCGTATTTATACGTCTAAGAACCATAATTTACCCATATTTTAGCTAAGTTTTGAGGACAAAATATATAATTCCTGCACTTTTAGTCCATTTTTCTTTAAGTGAGCTGACCTATGTGATTAGCATGTTTTTCAGGTACTAATGATGAAGATTTCAACACTTTGGGGACCTGTGAGCAGCAAAGGAAAACTTCACATTAGAGGGAAGGCAGCTTTTGGACTGAAAGTAATGCATGGGAACTTTTTCCCGGGAAAGCCCAGTATTTTTAAATACTTAAGGATGCAGTAGCAACTTAGTGGACAAGGATATTATTAAAAACCTTATTGCTGAATTTTCAGCAGAATTCATTCATTATCCAATTTTCAAATTCTGTAATATTGGTGAACAGAGAAAAATGGCTAAGGCTTGAGCATTGGATAGAAGGGAACACGTTATTCCCTCACTGTCGCTAATCATCCCTATCGCTAAGATTATTCTAAGTTGTGGTATGATGATTATGTCTATTGTGATTTCCGTTGTATTCATGAGTAGCTAAACTTATCTATTAGGGTTATGGAAACCTTGTAAGATACTATCTATTGCTATGAGTTTGTGAATTCTTGATGTGTTATGCTACTTATATCATTACTCTCTTCGTTTTAATTGAATTCTCATTGTTGCAAACATAGGGAATGTGCCAGTATAGCATTAACTTGTTCGATAGAAAAGTTACATGTTTGGAAAAGAGAGTGTGACAAGAAAATAGGGTTTTCAACCTCTATTTACACGTTAATGCCTTAGCAGGATTAACTTTCTTGGAGAGTTCGTACCATTTGTTATACACTTTAGGTTCGAGATAGCTAAGGTGAAATAATCCTTGATGGTTGAAAAACACTTGGATTTAGAATTAGAATACAACTCTCTATAAGTGTAAGCATGTCTAAATTCTGCAATATTTATAGTTAATAGAGAAGTAGAAACTACAAGGTGGACATAACCCTAACTTATCATTCTCTGTGATTAAATCTTACTGTGTATATCGTCTCATTCATTACTTTGATAATATTAGTTCACGCCTAAACCAAACCCCCTTTTTCCTTGGAATTTTTTACCAACATTCTACTAATAGTCGCAATACTTAGTGACTAGAGTATTCCCTGTGGGATTCGACACCCAACCCAGTTGGGTTCTATATTTGACAACGACCACTTACACTTTCTAACGAGAGTTGTAATTTGGGAGTATCATGAAGCTAGATCAGAAGGCAACTCAAGCTCGTAAGTTACCTTTCTGAAATGACTGAGAATTCTATAAGGACTGATATATCGGGGGACTGAGCTTCCCCTTCTTGCCAAACTTCTTCACTCCCTTCATAGGAGAGATTTTCAAATATACCTAATCACTAATCTCAAACTTGCGATCTCTTTTTTGTACATTTGCATATGATTTCTGTCGGCTCTGAGCTGTACTAAGCCTTACCCTGAACAACTAAACTTTTTCTAAGGTATCAAATACCAAGTCAGGACTTACCACAGCGGCCTCACCTACTTTAAACCAACCAATAGGAGATCTACATCTCCTCCCGTAGAGCGCCTAAAATGGAGCCATCTAAAAGCTGGAATGATAGCTGTTGGTATACGCAAACTCAATCAAAGACAAGTGGTCATCCCAACTACCCTTAAAGTCAATGACACATGCTCTTAACATATCTTATAAAGTCTGAATGGTCCTTTCTTCTTGACCATCTATCTGAGGATGAAAGGCTGTACTGAGGTGAACTTGGGTACCAAGACCCTTCTCGAAGGCTTTCCAAAAGTGAGAGATGAACTGTATACCTCTATTTGAAATGATGGAAAATGAAACTCCGTACAATCTGGCTAACTCTCTAACATATATCTTGGCATAATCCTCAGCTGAATAAGAGGTGTGAACTAGTAAGAAATAAGTTAATTTGGTCATCCTATTCACAATGATCCAAATAGAATCATGATGATACGAGTACGAGGCAAACCTATCACAAAGTCCATGTTCACTTCTTCCCACTTCCATGTGGGAATACTGAACTCTTGCATGGACCCACTAGGATTTTAGTGCCCAAGCTTAACCTGCTGACACGTAAAAAACCTAGATATAAACTTTTCAATATCCCTCTTTATCCCACTCTACCAATAGATCTACCATAAATTACGGTAAATCTGAGTGGCCCCTGGATAAATAGAGTAACGTGAACCATGCACTTCTGCAAGAATTCATTGCCTCAAGTCATATACACCTGGTACACATAGCCGACCCCGGTAATGCAACATACCATCTCTCTCTTAGGAGAAAACCTCTACTTTCTGATCTCTAACTAACTCTTTTAACTTAACTAGACTGGGATCTTTATCTTGTTTTTTTTCACCTCAGAAACTAGAGATGATTCTGAACTATTCTTAATCCACACACTACCCTCTACTGAATCGACTAAACAGACACCTAGTCAGGCAAGATGATGAACTTCCTGAGCTAACTTCTTCTTATAATTCTTAAAATGAGCAACACTACCCATAAACAACCTACTGATAGCATCTGCCACTACATTGGCCTTGCCTGGATGGTATAGAACACTCATATTATAATCTTTCAATAATTCTAACCACCTTCCCTGGCGCAAATTTAAATATTTATGAGAAAATACATATTGTAAGTTTTTGTGATCTTTGAACACATCAACATGCACCCCATATAAGTAATGCCTCCAAATCTTTAAGGCAAACACTATAACTGCTAACTCAAGATCGTGGTTAGGGTAATTCTTCTCATGGGGATTAAGCTATCTAGGGGCATAAGCTATAAAATTACCTCTCTATGTTAGGACACAACCCAAACCAACTATAAAAGCATCATAATACACAACATACCTGTCTGAATCATCTGGTAAAGTCAAAACTGGAGATGTAGTGAGTCGAGTCTTCAACTCCTAAAAAGTCTTCTCATAAGAATTTAACCACTGAAACTTGATTTTCTTCTTAGTCAATCTGGACATGGGGGATGCAATAGACAAAAATCCTTTAATGAACCAACGGTAATAGCTAGCTAAACCTAAGAAACTCCTGATATCTGATGGAGAGATGGGTTTGGATCAGTTTTTCACTGCTTTGGTCTTTTGAAGATCAACTGTAATGCCATCTCCAGAAACTATATGACCAAGGAAAGCTACTGACCTTACACCAAATCGCACTTACTGAATTTGGTGAATACTGATGGGCTTTGAGGGTCTGCAACACCATTCTGAGATGGTCTGTATGATCATGTTCTCTGAGGGAGTAGACAAGAATGTCATACATGAAGACTATGATGAATATGTTCAAGTACTGCTTGAAAACTCTATTCTTCAAGTTAATGAAGGCTACTGGGGCATTGGTAAGACTAAATGACATTACTAGGAATTTGAAGTTACTATACTGAGTTCTGAAAGCTGTTTTTGGAATGTCACATTCTCTGACTCTGAGCTGATGATGGCCTGATCTAAGGTCTATCTTAGAAAAGTAACTGGCACCTGAAGTTGGTCAAATAAGTCTTCGATTCTGGGAAGTAGATATTTGTTCTTGACTATGAATTTGTTTAGCTGACGGTAGTTAATACATATTAGGAGAGAACCATCTTTTTTGCACATAAATAAAACTGGTGTACCCCACGTGGAGATACTGCAACTGATGAATCCCTTATCTAGGAGGTCTTTCAACTGTTCTTTTAATTCTTTAAGTTCAGTTAGAGCTATTTTATATGGCGGATTAGATATAGGCTGAGTATCTGGAAGAAGGTCTATGCCGAAGTCAATTTCCCTTTCGAGAGGGACTCTAGGAAGATCTTTAGGGAACACATTTGAGAATTCATGTACTACTGGAAATGACTCAAGACTAGGAGTCTCTGAACAAGAGTCTTTGACTTTCATAAGATGGTAGACACATCCTTTGGATACCATTTTTCTAGCTCTAAGGTATGAAATCAACTGACCCTTAAGCGCTGTGGTACTACCCCTCAATTTAAGGACTGGTTTATTTGGAAAATAAAAATAAATAATTATTTTTCTATAATCAACTGAGGCATAGCATGACTAGAGCCAATCCATGCTAAGAATGACATCAAAATTTGTCCTTTCTAACTCTACTAAGTCTACTGAGGTGACTTTCTTAGATATCATAACCAGACAGTTCCTGTATACTCGCTGGGCTATGATAGACTAACCTACTAGAGTAGAGACTGAGAAAGGTTCTGTTAAGATTTTTAGTCTGACTTTGAAATTGACTGTTATGTAAAGAGTTACAAAAGATGGAGAAGCTCCTGGATCTAGTAACACATAAATATGTAAATGGAAGATCTGTAACGTAACAGTGACCACATTAGGAGAATTTTCCTAATGTTGTTGAGACTGAAGTGTATAGAGCCTGTTTACGCATTACCCACTGGTGGCACTGGAAGCGACACCCTACTGATTCGGGCGACTGAACTAAGCTGAGGATGATTGTACTGACCCTGAGAGCCTGACTGAGGACAATCTCTGATCCTATGGTCTGGCTTACCATACTCGTAACAAAGATCACTGCCAATCCTGCAGATACTCTGATGGTTTCTGTTACATTTTTGACAAAGAGGATTTGTTCGAGCGCGATTGACATTACCCTGAGATTTGAAGCCTGGCGCCCTATCTTTTTTATCACTTCTGAACTTAGGGACTGGAGCACTGGCTGAGCACGGAGTTAGAACTAAAGATTTCAAGCAAAATTGAGAATGATTTCCACCCTCTGACTAGGATGAGTGAATTTGAAGCTACCTGTTCTAGCTCTCATATTCTCCCTCTCTTTCTTTTTATTCTTAGCCTCCTCTATTTGCTGGGCATGAACCATAATACTGGATATGTCCATCTTCTTAATCAGCATTGCGGTCCTACACTCTTTGACCACACTGTTAGATATACCTGACATAAGCTTACTCATCTTAGATCTGCTATCTGCTAACACATGAAGGGCATACCAGGCTAACTGAGTAAACTTGAGGGAATACTTATTCACTGTCATGTTGACCTATTTCAGATTAATAAACTCCAAAACCTTGGCTTCCCTGAACTCCAGTAGGAAGAGCCTATCAAGAAAAGCAGTAGCAAACTTCTCCCATTCTATGGGCCCTATATCTGCACCCATATCTATCTTTTATTGCTTAAACCATGTATGAGATACATCCTACAATTGATATGCGACTAACTCAACACTCTCACTAGAAGTCACCCCCATGATATATTTAAATTTCTACGCTATATCAAGAAATTCCTGTGGGTCCTCTTCAGGCATAGACCATGTGAATAATGGGGGATTCATTTGGGTAAAGTCCCAAATACTAGCTACGGCAGTATTGACCACTGGGTTGACCTGTATAGTAGCTGTACATTTATTATGAGCTGCTACAGAATTGGCTAGAGTAGTGGACGCAGCTATGAATTCTGCATGAGAGACATGCTCGTCCAAGGGATCTGCCCGAATGGGCTGGGGTGCTGACTGGTTTCCTATTCTTCTTCTATTGTTTTTTTGGGAGGCATATTTTATAAATGGAAGGAAAAAAAGAATTATATTGGGATTGTAACTTGAGCTTATTCTCACTCGCATGCCATAAATACTGAAAGAAGGGAAACTTTTCGTAAAATGCCTCATAGCCTCTTGTCCATAAGTGTGGCGCGCTACACACCTATTCACAAAAATCTATTAGATGCGACTTTCAGAATCCTTAGGACTCTATTTAACCTTAGGCTATGATACCAAGTTTGTAATGCCCAGAGTCTGTACCCCAGATGCCACACGGTGTTTATGATCCCGAAGGATCACAAGCTAACTCATGATTGGTACCTGTAGTGACCATTGAATAATAATACTAAAATAAATGCAAAAGTTAGGTTGAAGTTTCCGTAAGGTTCATAACTGAAAACAAATAGTAAATACTAATAAATAATTACTAAAAAATTGAACATCTATTTGAAATAATCTAGCCTGAAAGCCTCTAACTATCTGAACATGGAGTTGATAGGACAAGTCCCCAACTAACTCTGACTATTGAACATACTGAACTACTAAAATGATAAATCTTTTCTCGAACAATGAGGACTCATCACTAAATCTGCTGATAATAGTTTGCGCTGCTAAGTACGGCTAGGAGACCGTGCATCTAAACCTATGATAAAAGACATCATAGAGTAAAAGAAAAGGTATGGGTCGGTACCTTGAATGTACTGATATTCTAAGTGAGGTAGGATGATATTCATGGGTTCATATGCATGAACAATAACTGTCCGAGTAACATGCGTATAGCTGAATGAGAGTATATATATATATATCCAAAACTGCTGTAAATACTGATTATGAAATATTGATGTAAATCTACTTTACTGTAACTGAGATCGGTGATACTAAATTACTAATAACTAAGTTACTGATAAGTGAGTGACTGTTTTTGACAGTCTTGATTTTGTAGAACTAAACTGAGTTCTATACTGAGATGGGTGACTATGTCTGATAGTCCTGATTTTGAAAACTAATATGAGATTTTATACTGAGTCTGAAACTAAAACTGTAACTATGAAAGGTAGTCGTCTAACCGACATGCCCTAAATAAGATAACTTAGGTCCAACCTGTAACCTAGTTGGAAGGGTGTTAGTATCGTGCCACAGGTAAAGACAACTGAAGAGTCACCCCATTTAGCAGGTGCCCTAAATAAGAATGGTGGTACCCTCAACTGACAGGTAGGAAAGTTTATCAACCCTTAACTGGCAGATTGATATATCAACCTACACTGGCTACATAGTTCTAGAACACAAGGACTGCTTCTAAGGATCACACCCTTTACTGGAAGGTGAGCCCCCATCCTTGGGTTCACTCGGTGCTAAATCCTTGGTTTCACTCGGTGCTAAATCCTACTCCCAACTGAATAGACACTTAAATGATCACTAGACTGTACTAGGCTTGATTGAACTATTATTGATCGTGGTGTCTAACTAAACTGGACTGAGTTCACTAAGCTTTGTTAACTGGATGAATACACTAAGTTCTGTAACTAACTGAGTACTACTGTACGTGAAATCACTGAGAATGTTCTATAAATACTATAGCTCTAGGCAAATAGCTAGATTTTTGGGTATTGAATACCCCCAGGACTCGATAGCATTGAAAATAAAGCATAGCATGATCATAAAAGCATAAAAATACTTGCTTATTAACAACACACTCATTTGGACATTTTGTCAAACACTTGATATACATGAACTTGTACATGAATGAGATCACATAATGACATGTCATGGTTTCACTATCCAATTCACATAGGCATTTTATCAAAAACTTGGGGAGCATGATTATTTCACATATTAATAATCAACACATGAACATTATGGATGAAATAATCAATTGTAAATTCACGGGTTTATCATGATAATCATATATTTATCACACATGCTATTTAATTTCATGAAACTTGTAATTTAATCATGGATTGAAACCCAGTTAATATCATAAACATGAATACAATTAATTTCAAGCATGAAAATCATAAATCTATAAACTGGTATGTTTAAATAGGGTTCTTAGACCCTATGGGTGAAAGAAAACCCAAGAATGAAACCTAACTTACATTGGTAATCAAATTCGTGAAGATTGATGGTGTGTTCTTGAAGCTTGAATTTAAATTTGGGTGCCCTAGGGTTTGTTCTTGAGAAAATTTAAGAGAGAATGGGTGGTTTATCATTTATAGTAGATTAATCTCGTGTTTTTAGGGCTGATTAAGGGTGGAGAAATGACCCAAATACCCCTCTGGACGTGAAGTTTTACTGACTAAAAACGTACCCAGCGACGCGCAGACTGACGCGATGCATTGATGGAGTCAATGCGATAACCGACGCGCTGTGTTGAGTTTTGTTGGCTCACTGGAATTTGCATTGAATGTTGGGAAAAAATATCCGTCGACACGATGGGTGATGCGATGCATTGAGATCGCGTTGACCCACTATTTTGGTCACCCAAATAAGCTTCAAACGAGGTCCAAAAATCTGAAACTCACCCGAAGTGACCTATTGACACACCTGATCATGACTCAATCCAAGGACCGACATTTTAAGGTCATACGGGTCGTAAAATAAGATCGCTAAATTATGAAGGTGAAAATAATTCTAAGTGTAAAAACTTGGTTGAAATTACTAAGACTGGGACCTCTTTTCATGCTTTAAAGGGTTGAGTTAAGCTAGGATTTTCCGGTGTCTTACAGTAGCCGGAGCATTGGTCAACTGAAATGACATAACCAAGAACTCATAATGGTCATACTATGTTTGGAAAGTAGTCTTAGGAATGTCAATTTCCCGAATCATCAACTAATGATAACTTGAACGAAGGTTAATCCTCGAAACGTATCTAGCACCCTGAAGCCAGTCAAAAAGATCACCAATCCTAGGTTATTATGTTATTCAACTACCAATAATCTATGCACATTTGAAGAGACCTATCCTTTTTACACACGAAAAGCATGGGAGCACCACAAAAAATAGTAGGACGAATGAACCCCTTATTAAGGAGATCCTTTAACTGCTCCTTTAGCTCTTTTAATTCAGTTAGAGACATTCTATAAGGAGGAATAAAGATAGGAATAGTATCCATTAGAATATCAATCCTAAAGCCTATTTCCCTATCGGGAAATATAATAGGAATATCCTCGGGAAACACTTCAGGAAACTCATTGATAATAGGGACAGAATGAAAAGAGGGTCACTCAAACTAAAATCCTTAACCCAAACAAGGTGAAATAAATACCCCTTAGAGATCAACCTTTAGGCTCTAAGATAAGAGATAAACCTTTCTTTAGGCACTAAGGAACTTCCATCCCATTTAGTTATCCATTCATTAGGAAATTAGAAACTAACCTTCTGGGTCCTATAATTCAGAGAAGCAAAACACGAATGAAGCTAATCTATCCCCAAGAGTACATCAAAATCTACCATATCAAGATCTACCAATGTCTCCCTATGAAATACAAATGCCACACAACCCCTATATATCCTTCTAGTAATCCCTCAATTATCTTATGCATTTCAGTCAGTCCTTATCTAATATATCAGTGTATTTAAAGTACTGATCGCATAATTTTCTTTGAGCTATGTTGCCATATAACATAGCTTTGGATGCTTAGTTTACCGACCACTCTTAGACAACTAAGCATACTTAGTAGAAGTACTGGTAAGTCCTTATCTCTTGAGGACATGATTTGTTTATTTTAGTTGCTTTAGTACTTCCTTATGTTCAACTAGTTGGAGTTAGTTGGGAGTTTGTCCCAGTAAATCCTTAGTCAGTTTAGAGGCCTTCAAAAAATTTAGTCAGGCAGTTAGTCAATTACCATTTCTTTCAATACTTTTCTGTCGTTCAGATAGACAATTGGTTTTCAGTATTTATCAGATGTTTTAGACTTGTGATGTAATCACATCTCAGTATTCATATTGGTATTACTTCAATAGTTTATTTTTTTTATACGTGTTTTATTATTAATTTATTCAGTGCTCATAGCAGGTACCAACTCATTGGTTAGCTTTTGGTCATTTATAACTGTAAGTACCATTGTCACGGCTAGGAGATAGCTTTGGGTCGTGACAATATGGTGGGCCTAGCTTATCTTGACTAGCCTAAGATTGAGAACCCTAGGCCTTAGGAACACTACTTTCCCAAAAATAATAATGACCAAATAGCTTTAGATAAGGAGTACTAGCCAAAGAATATGAATCAGAATTTCATCAAGTCTTCTTCTTGTTCCACTGTTTGCTAATATGAATCAGGATTTCGTCAAATCATCCTCTTTCTCCACTGTCTACCATCTCTCTCACTAGCTTGCTAACCTCTACCCTACTATGAATACCTAAAATTCTTATTCCACCTTTCTTCAATCTTTGCCTGTCTCATTTATTCATCCTCTACCTGCTGCATGTAAATTACAAGCATAGAGATATCCATGTCATTATTCAACCTAGAAGTCTTACACTCCAATATTAAGTCATGGGATAACCCAAAAGAAAATTTTCTCATCTTCACCCTTATAGAAGATACCAACTCTGGATCATAACAAGACAACTGCTAAAACTTCGAAGCATACTCCTTCACACTCATCTTCCCTTGTTTCAGATTCACAAACTCCTTCGCCTTAGCTTTCCTTAACTTTTGAGGAAAGAAATAATCAATAAAGGAATTCAAGAACTCATCCCATAAATCTATCTCCGCATTATCACCTTTCAACTGCTCCCACTCATCATACCATAGATAACCTACATCCTTCAGCTAGTGTGTAGTAAACTCCACACCCTCAGAATTACTAGCATGCATCACCCTGGATATTCTCTCTATTTTATCAACAAAACCTTGAGCATCCTCCTCAACCTTAGAGCCTATAAAGGTTGAGGGATTCAACCTCATAAATTAGCCAACTCAAGTGATCTAAAAAAAATTAGCAACAAAACCTATATGACCAGACTGATAGGATTAAGAGGCCATCAATTGAGTAAAGAGATAAATAGATTGGCAAAACTTTGCATCTAAAACATTACCTTGAGGCATCAGGGCATGCGTATCATCATCCTGAGAAGCTCGGGGAGGACTAGTAGGGATTGGTGGAACTCTACATGGGGCAGTATAATTAGGAGTAGGGACCCTAGATCGGGTCTGCACTACATAGATAAGATGAGTTACATCCAAATTATCCTAAGGTGGAACAGATGTTCCCAAAGAGTTTTTATGAGCAACAAATCTTCGGGGAGGAATAATCTGAAATGTGAGCAAGTCAGAGATTAGAGGAATTTCAAGACGCCAGAATTTGTAGCCCAAAATAAAATACAAAAGAGGGAAACATTCCTAAATCTATTGTAGCCTCCCCCTTACAAGTGTAGCACACTACACACTCATAAAAGGGAATCTACTCGACATGGCTTTGTGCACACCTAACGACCCTGAACCTGGCTCTGATACCAAGCTTGTCACAACTCGACCCTGGGCCTATTCACAATAAGAATATCAACCCCACCGAGGGTCAAAGACTTCTCTCTTTGCTTAGTCACTAGAGTATGATAAATGTAATGGTGGAGCAACCGAAATATAATGTGAAAGATAGACAAAATACTTGACAGGAACTAAGATTTAATGAACAGTAACCGCCCACACATTGTCCATAAAATCCTCAAAACTAAAATGACTACTTAGGTTGGGACGTTCCCCTGACCAGGTCCAACAGATAATCCAAAAGTATGAAAAAATTAAGGGGATTATTGAAAACATAAAGAAAACAGTGAAATTTTGGCCTTCCGAAAGATGGAGGCTCACCACTTTAAGTTGACCAATGAATAAACTAGAACTACCTAACTCAACACAAAGTAACCGAAGAACCCCTAGGACCATAAATCATGAAACGATGCAGTATTCAGAGATGGTTAGTGGGATGAGCACTAGAATTTAACTCAAGGAAAAAATAATATAATGCTATAATCAAAGAGTCCAAAATCATGCAAAAACCATATGCACACATTCATAAATATGCATATATAAGATGTCAAGATATGGAACAAAGTTTAATCATGAGATTGTAAATTATTAACCTGGACTATGCTATATGGATTCAGCTCCCATACTGAAAGGGTCCCAGCGCGTGTTAGCCACAAGAACCAGGAAAATTAGAGGAAAGGATAGGGAATCCATGACCTTAGCCATTCCAAAATATATATTAAGTGTGAACTATGCACACGATCATGAAGACCCCCACACCGACAAATGTGGTTCCCATTATTGGTTCTCCTGGGACCTTCACCTTCCACGATGAGCTACACAACTCCTTTTAAGTTCAAGTTAACCATTTATGCATTCCCATCCATCAACCAAAAAGTGTTTCAACTAGGCATTTACCATTTGTATCATCATACCAAACAAAGTTAAGCTTGTGCAAGCCAATTCCATTATGCCATCCTAAAACAAATTTGCCAAATTGACTCCAAAGTTTCCAATTTAATACCAATCCATAGCCACCAAGGTTTTCCAAAAAATATTTTAATTTTTACTTAGCTTTTATACAATGTGAGGTTCTAAAAGTGAGTTCAATTATGTGTGTATCCATGTTTCAAAACCAATTAGCCAAGTTGGGTTAAGGGTAAGGCCAATTACAAAATATTAAACCATAATTTTGGGGAAACTCATGTTACCCATTCCAATTACCTCACCCTTGAATTTATTTAGTTCAGAACCATAAGATAAAATATAAATAACCTATTCAAAACCCAGGGAAATCCATTCTTATGATAACCATTCCAAATCCTTCAACCCTCATTCAAAGTACAATAATTAAAACCACATGGATAATAATTAAACACATACTTTGTTTAAAATAATTTAGAGAAGATATACACGCGTAAATACACCAAGAATATCTAGAGAAAAGACGACAATGGAAGGCTAAATAATCAAGTCCTTGAAACCCTAACTTTTCTTAACTTTGAAGCTTAAAAGGAGAAAGTAGTTTATGACTTCATGATTTTATATTAAAAGTGTCAAAAGAGGGGTTTAAATCGTGGAAAATAGTGGGATAAGAGGAAAAAACCACAATTCCATTAATAAAAATGGGCAACAAATATAGCACCTAGTCGCTACGGTCCAGGTAACGACTCATGATTACTGGTCGAGTTGTCACCACAACTCGTAGCCCGGGCAGAAATTCAGGGCCACCTTAGTGGAATGGTCACGATTCATACCCTATGACTCATGACCAAACCGTACAACTCATGAGGGACAAGTTATGACTCCAATAGAAACACTAGACAACCTTACTGGTTAGATTACGAGTGGTACTATATGACTCATATAGAGTGACTATGACTCGTCACTTAGGTTATACTTCGGGCAGTAAACGCCATCAAGAAATTTTTAGAGGCCAAAAACCTAGGGTATAATATCTTTCCTCTGAAGCAAGAATTGTAGAATATCTCATGAATCAAGACACAATATGGTAGTGCTAACTCTTGCTCGTGGGGCATAACTTGTGCCTTTGGCAGGCTAAGTCTTGCCTCTAAGGCAAGAGTTATAGAACTTCTCATAAATCAAAAAACAATGTGGTAGTGTCCACTCTTACTCATAAGGGTGACTTTTTATTTGGAAGGAATCGAAGAAAAAAAAGAGAAGGAAAAATAATAAGGGTTGAAGAAAAAGAGAAAATAAGAAAAATAAAAAATAAAAGAAAAAGAAAGTTGATAATATATATATATAAAATAAAAAGAAGAAAAAAAATAGGAGTTGAGAAAGAAAATGAAAAAAATAAGAGTTGAGAAAAAAAGAAAACAAAGAAGGAAAAAAAGACAAAAAAAAAAAATTGAGGAAAAAATAGATAAAAAAATTGAAGAAGAATAAAAGAGAGAAAAACATATTTAAAAAATAGAAGTTGTGAGGAAAAAAAAATGTAGGTTGAGAAATTTAAAATAATAAAAAATAAAATCAAAGAAAAATAAAATAGAGAAAAAAATATAAGTTGAAAGACAAATAAGCACAGAGAGTTGTATAATAATATTTGCGGTGGAAATATAGGTGTTTGTTCTATACATAAAAAAGAAGGAAAACTTATTTTATAAGACTTTTCTTATGGGGTACAAAAAAAGTAAAGCCACTCAAAAGGAGGGTCATTTCTACAGTTTATTCGAAAATTTTAATAGCTCAAAAGATTGACTACCCAAACCTTGACCTTGGTTATCAAAATTTGATTTCCCACCTTTTAATCTCTTTTTCCATTTTTCCTTGCCTCCAATTTTTATCTTTTTATTTTTGTAAAAAAGAACATATGTAAAATTTTAAACCTTTTTTGTTTTTCTTTTCTCTATCAATTTTTGTCTTTCATTGTTTTCAAATAGAGTAACAAGCATATTAGTGCTGTAACTATAGTTATAGTTGTGCTATCAATGGAAGAATATGAGCGGGATGGAAAATTTAGGTGGTCGTTGGTACACCAGATAAGGAAAATAATTTTGAAATAAAGTTTAGGATTAACTTTGCCCCTTTTTTGATATGAAAAATCTACTAATTTCAGGATTATTTTTTCATCACTTGTACTAATGATTACTATCCCATATAGAGGGTGGATAAAAGGTCCTATTGATAATGTTAAGTTTTGATGAATGGTCCTTTATTTTGATTTGATTGTAGGAATTTAGTAATAAGAACAATCAAAAGAATTCCGTTTGAAACCCCCAAAAAGGAAGAAGCATATCACAAGAAGGAAAGGAAAATTGTTGCAGCACTAAGGAACAAAAATCATGGTATTCCACAAAAAAGAAAAAAAAGAAATTTTGTTAATAGATCTCTTGTCCAAATATATCAAGAAGCATTTCACAAAAATGGAAAGATTTTTTTCTCTAAATAGTTTGAAGAAAATCTACTTAGAAGATATTATGATATTCCAGGAAAGGAGAAAGATTTGACGCATTAAGAGGATTACTTATTTCATGGAACTGCCACATCTCTTACTTTTTTGTATACATTGTACTTAGTTGGAGTTTCCTTTTTACTTATTTAAAAAAAATGAATATTCCTTATTCATTTTCCTAAGAAGAAAAATACTTTGGGTTGCCTTCTAGCTTCCAATGACAAGTAGTAGTCTAATCAATAGTATATAAGCATTGAAAGTCAAAGGAAGAGATATACGCTTGTCTCAACCTTCTCTAGGTCTCTGCCATAATTTACTTAAGCAATGTGTTATCTAAAAGAATTACCATGTACTTAAAAATAGAGGAGAGAAATACATAGTTGATGAGGCATTGTGTCAGAGTATGAAAGAAAGAGGAGAGTGTGAGTCAAAGCCAAACAACTTGACTCAATCTTGTACTTTAATTTTATTCACAAAAAAACTAGTAGATTTTATTGCAACCCAAGGGGTAGAAGTACCAACCTGTATAAAACATCTAGTGTTACTTACTTTCAACATTTAATTTTTTGAATTTCTTATCACTGCAATCAATAGTCGACTGTTTGGTCAAAAAAAGAGATTCACCTTCTCTTACTACTTTCAACTGGTATCAGATCCAGGACTCACTAGTATTTTCTTAACAAAAAGTAAGAAAAGATCATGACACAAACTGTTGCTGGAGATTTGTTTTTTGAAGGTACATCCCAACTACATGTCCTTACTTCAATAAAAAATACTTTTCTCATTGGAAAATAAAAATGGAGACTATCATTAAGTCTTATGAGGTCAAAGTTTGGAGAGTAATCAAACTTGATGATCTTCTACTTGTCTCTATAAATAAAGACAAAGATGGAAAGAAATTAGAAAATAATAAGAAATCTATTGAGAGCATTTCATCCTTGAAAAATTAAATTGGTGAACAAATGGAGACCATTCAGATCAACTTTAAGGCAAAAATTATTTTTTACAATGGAATCAGTGGTAAAAACATGAAAAGATCTCATGTTGTGAAACTACCAAAGATATATGGGATACGTTTGAAGTGACATATGAAGGAACTGAGAAGGTCAAACAAACTCTTTTAAGTTTATTAGTATATGACTATGAACTTTTGAAGACGAAAGATGGTGAATCCATTATAAAACATTTGCCCGGTATGGAAAAATTATTGGAGAACTCAAAGCTACAGGAAAAGCCAATCTTGTAGCAGATCAAATTATAAGAATTCTCAGAAATTTATCTCCTCGGTGGCTTTCTAAGGTTGTGTCTCTTGAAAGCATGAAGTTGAATAACATAACCTATGATGAAGTCAGAGGAGACCTCATTGCCTTTGAAAATACCCACCTGAATAAGAAGGATCAATAACATGGCAAAAAGAAGAAATTGTGGCCTTTAAAGCTAGAAATGATAAAGAAGATGCCCTGAATACAGATGAACTTGCTCTCATCACAAGGATAGTTGTTGAAAATTACAAAAGATCCAGGAATCAAAGAATGGTAAAATGAAATTACTCATAATGAAAACAACATGTTGATTAGAACAGGAATGAAGGTAAGTTCTATAATTGTAGTAGATATGGTCATATTGCTTATGATTGTCTAGAAGCTAGAAAAGGACCTTCCAGAAAATCAAAAGGAATTCAGTTGCTGGGATGATGAAGTACAATCAAACCATGAAAATGATAACATTGGAGACTATTCTTTCATGAAAAATGGAGAATCCAGCCAAGTAAGAGCTAACTCTTATAATGAATGCTCAAAACTTCAAAATTTGTTGTACCTTGCCATAGCTGATTTAAATAAAACTCATACAAAAAAGAGCTTTATTAAAAGAAAGAAAAGACTGGGAACTTATACTTTAATTTTTTGAAATAAAAAAATATTACTAACAAGAAGAATGATGATTTAAAAATCAAAATTAATAGTTTTGTAAAATTTCCCTATCATAGATTGTCAAGTCAAATCAGTTGACAAGTACTGATAAATCTAATAGTGGTAAGCATAATAATAGATATCATAGCTATGAAGGATCTCAATGGGTAGCTAATTCGAGTAATTCAACTAAAGGAAGCAATCATAGTCCAAGTTCCTATAAAAAAGGTACTATAGCTATGATAAATCTCAAAGGTCAACTAATTCAAGCTAGCCGACTATAAGATACAATAATAGTCATAATGCTTATTATGCAACCACTAATCAATAATATACTTCTTTCTAACACAGTGGGAAACTTGTTTATAAATATTATAACTGTAGATTTCGCTCTAGAAATCCTGGTAAATGGATTTGGAGACCTAAATCTGAGTCAACAAATCTAATAACTAATTAAAAGGAACCCAATAATGCTTGGGAACCTAGAAATAAGTGATATATTTGTTTTGTAGAAAATCCACCCAAAATCTAAAGGAAAATGGTATCTTGACAGTGGATGTGTTCAAGTCACATAACTAGAAGGAAAAATTTGATCGAAATAATAACTGACATTGATGAAGGTGACATTAACTTTAAAGATAAATCCAAAGGTAAAGTAATAGGTATTGGAAATATCTTCTTTAATAATTCATGTGATATTAATAATGTGTAATTGGTCAAAAATTTAAAGCATAACCTTCTAAGAATCAGTCAGCTATGTGATGCTGGATTGAAGATCAGGTTTAGAAAGGAAGGATGCATAACTGAAAAACATAGAAGAAAGATTCTTACTGGAAAATATGTAAAAATATGTATGTTCTAGACTCTATCAAAAGGACAAAAGAACATATATGTCTTGTCGCCATATCCGATGATCCTTGGATTTAGCAAAGAAAACTTAATTATGCAAGCATGAGGCATATTGAAAAATTTGTCTAGCATGAACTTGTGACTGGCCTTTCAAATCTTGATTTCAAAAAGACTCATATTTATGATGCCTTCCATCTTAGTAAGTAAACTAAGGACTCTTTTCCTATTAAATATATTGTTTTCACGACTAAATCTTTGCAGCTACTTCATATGGATTTATTTGGTCCAACTAAAACTTCTAGCATTGGTGGTAAAAGGTATGCTTTTATGATTATTGATGATTATTCTCGATTTACCTAGGTCATGTTTTTAGATACAAATATGATACCTTAAAGATTTTTGAAGTTTTCCATGAAAAGGTTCAAAGAGACAAGGGTTACTACATTTCTTCCATTAAAAGTGATTATAGAGAAGAGTTTGAGAATAAAGATTTCAAAATCTTTTGTGATACTCATGGATACACTCATAACTTCTCTACTCTAAGAACCCCTAAAAAATGGTGTAGTTATGGAAAAATAGAATGCTTCAAGACATGGCTCGAACCATGCTATGTGAACACTCTCTACCACGTAAATTTTGGGTAAAGGCTATTAGTACTCCATGTCATGTTTTAATAGGTGTCTCATTTGACCTATTCTGAAGAAAACATCATATGAGCTTTGGAACAACAAAAGACCCAACATTGGATACTTCCATGCATTTGGCTCAAAATGTTTTATTAAAAACAATGGCAAGGACAACATTGATAAGTTTGATCCATGAAGAGATGAAGTTATTTTTACAGGCTACTCTAACTTTAGTAGATTATGTAGAATTTTAAATAAACACACTCTTTGTATTGAAGAATATGTGCATGTTATTTTTGATATACTAATCATTATGTGAAGAATGTTAGCTCTGGGATAATGAGATTGAATAGGTAGAAGTTAACAAAACTCCTTCTACAAAGGATAACTTCTCCCCCAAATCAACTAGTACTGAAATTGACTAGCCTGCTACTACTTCAATAGATCAACTTTAACAAAAAGTAATTCCAAATGAATGGAGAATAGAGATTAATTATCCAAATAAATTCATCATTGGGATCCACAAAAATAGAATGCAAATAAGGGCTTCCAGTAGAAGAAATGTGAACATAGCCCTCATATCTCAACTTAAACCAAAAAAGTCAATGAAGCTTTGGAAGATGATAGTTGGGTAAAGGAAATAAAGGAAGAGCTTGAGCAGTTTGATAGAAATAATTTGTGGACTCTTGTTCTCAAACTATAGAATATCTTCAGAAATAAATTGAATGAATCGTTAAAGTTGTGTGAAATAAACCTCGTCTAGTTGCTCAAGGATACTCACAATAAGAGAGAGTCATGATGAGACCTTCGCACCTATTGCAAGGTTAGAATACATTATAATTTTACGTTTTTATGAATCTTATAAAGGGGTCAAATTATTCCAAATGGATAAAACAAGTGCTTTAATTGACTTTATTGATGAACAAGTTTTTGTGAAAGAACTCCTAGGTTTTAAAAATCTAAAATTTTTATATCATGTTTTTAAAATCTCTAAAGCTCTCTATGGTCTAAAACAAGCTACTCGATCTTGGTATGATAGATTATACAATTTTCTAATTGAATATAACTTCACAAGAGGAAAAATTGATACTACTTTTTTTATCAAACGAACCTCATCTAGAAATTTAAACATTTGAATTTATATTGATGATATTATCTTTGAAAGTACTAATGCTAATTTGTGCAAGGAATTCTCTAAGTTAATGCAAAGTGAATTTGAAATGACCATGATGGAAGAATTAATGTTCTTTTTGGGATTACAAATCCATTATTCTACTGAAGGAACATTCATCTCCCAAGGTAAGTACATCAAAGATCTCATTCAAAAATTTAGGATGGAAAATGCCAAACTATCCAATACTCCTATAAGTTCTACTTATGTTCTAGAGTCATGTGAAGATGGCAAGAAAGTTAGAAAGATAAAGTATCGTGGTATCATTGGTTCACTTTTATATCTTACAACCAGTCAACTTGACATTCTTTTCAATGTATATAATTGTGCCATATTTCAGTCAGCTCCTAAATAAGATCATCTAATTGCTGTAACATGTATTATCAAATAACTTATTAGAACAAGATCCTATGGCTTATGGTATCCTAAGTATACTGATATTATCTTAAAAGGTTTCTCAGATACATATTATATAGGCAATAAAGTGAATAAAAAAAGCACCAGTGATGCTTGCTAATTCATGAAAAAAATTCCTTGTCTTATGGAATAGTAAGAAACAAAATTATTTTTATTTATCTACCACTGAATCTAGATACATTGCTATTAGGTTGTGTTGTGACTAAATTATTTGAATTTCTCATCAACTCAGTGATTATAATCTGTGTTATAAACCTGTTAAAATATTTTGTGATAACTTTAGTGCTATCTTCTTATCTAAAAATCCTATGCATCATTCAAGAGCAAAACATATGGTTGTTAAGCATTATTATAGATCATGTTTATAAAGGAGATATTAAATTATCTTTTATGAGCACTGAATTACAATTATTTGAAATATTTACTAAACCTTTGTTTGAATAAAGATTTTGTAATCTCGAAAAATCAATTTGCAACAAATATTTTTTGAACCAAAAGAGCTTGATTTGAGCAACTAGTTTTTCTTTGTCTATGCCTACATATATTTTCTTTTTTCTCATGGGTATTTTGTGTGCTGCCATTCTTCCTTTTGATTGATGACAAAGAAGGAGAATGGTGTATTTAATTTAACCATGCACGAAAAGTCAAAAGTCACTAATTCAGGGGAGAACTTAACAGGAAAGTAATCTAATTTTGGTCATCTATCAAAAAGGGGGAGATCGATTAATGTTAAATTTTTATGAATGATCCTTGAGTTTGATTTTCATTTTGAGTGTTGTATTTATGTTATGTCATCTTGTTCTATGCTTTTTTATGAATTTATTTATTATTCCTTGTCTTGAGTCGGGGGTCTATCGAAAATAATCTTTCTACTTCTCCGGAGGTAGTGGTATGGACTGCGTATATCTTACCCTCCCCAGACCCTACTACATGAGAATACACTGAGTTTGTTGTTGTTATTGATCCTAGAGTTTGATTTGATTATAGGAATTTAGCCGCAATTATATTTAAAATAATTCTATTTGAAACACTAAAAAAGGAAGAAACATCTCACAAGAAGGAAAGAAAGATTATTGTAGCTACTAATGAGCATAAATCATGGTATTTCAGGAAAAAGAAAAAAATAAAGATTTTCAAAAGATCTCTTGTCCAAATATATCAAGAAGTATTCCAAGAAAATGGGAAGATTTGTTGCTCAAAATAGTTTGAAGAAAATTTACTCAGAAGATTCTATCGCATTCTAGGAAAGAAGAAAGATCTGCTGCATTAAAAGAATTACTTATTTCATGGGACTGTCGCATCTCTCTCTCTCTGTTCTATATATTGTACTTAGTTGGAGCTTTTTTTGATTCTTTACTTATTCTTTGAAAATGAATATTCCTTATTCATTTTCCTAAGAAGAAAATCCTCTGGGGGTTGTGTTCTAGCTTCCAACGGCTAGTAGTAGTCCAATTACTCTATATAAGCATTAGAAGTCAAAGGAATAGATAAACACTTATCTCAACCTTCTCTAGTTCATTGCTCTATTTTACTCAAGGATTGTATTCTCTTAAAGTTTTACTGTGTCCTAAAAAAAAGAGGAGAGAAATACATAGTTGGTGAGGCATTTTATCAAAGTGTGAAAGAAGGAAGAGAGTGTGAGTCAAAGCCAAAAAACTTGACTCAATCTTGTACTTTAATTTTATTCACAAAAGAACTAGTAGAATCCGTTGTAACCCAAGGGTACTGGGGAAGATACCGTTTAGGTTCTTACATGTTCTCCTAAAATAAGAGTTATTCAAGTAATGTTTTGAAGGCATATGAAATGATTCTATCTCTAAACATTCTATGTACAAAATACCTAGGAAATTGAAGGTGTTGAAGGTGAAAACAAAGGATATGCATAGAGAGTTATCCTCTTTTAATAAAATAGCTAATTTAGTCAAGATGAAGCTCATATAAATCGAAGATGATCTTAATGATGTTTACTCAATCTTTAGCTTATAAGTAACTAAAGAGAAGTTATCTCTCAACTGCACAAATGGGAAGCTATACATGAGAAAGTCTTGAGGAAAAAACCTAGAACCACTTGGATAGCCATTGGAAACTCAAACACAAAATTCTTTACAGTCCATATCAAAGCAAGGGAAACAAAGAATAACTTATCATGTATTTTTTACAGAAATCAGTCAAGAGGCTGATGTATTTTGACATCTGAAATTTGATGTAAAATAAGGAAATTTAATATAAAACTTCATCAAAAATCAAGTCTGAACTAGTTTCCAAATAAAAGAAATATGATTTCTAGATCTAGGGTAAAAAACATTGATTTTTCCAATAAACTCAGATATAAAAATGAAAAATAACTGAAGAAATAATGGAAGGACATCATAAGTAAGGATCAGATACTTACCCCTCATTAAATCAAAAAGAATGTCACAAATATCACTAAATTTCGACATTTAGAACTCCAAATATGCAAATAAATAAATAAACACGCTTTAAAATTAAACCAATGTTCAAAAAAACTAAACCAATAATTCTTGTACCAACAATATAATTTTTCACTAAAATGACTGTAATTTCTATTACCATGAGTTAGGGAGATTACTTGGTTTTCCTTTAATGAGTAGATATATTTTTAATTATTAGTATTAATTAGAATATTTGGATTGTAGTAGCATATTATTTGGGGTAGTAATTTCTTTTCATTTCTTTGTAATCCTATATATTATATGTTTGATGCATAACAAAAATATACTTCTTTCGCCCATACTCCATACGATTTTGAAATGAACCAATTTTTTTCCTGTGAGTCCCAAATAACAATACAAAGATAGACATTCAATCAAAACTCAATTTCCTGCTTATTTTTCTAGACAGATATCACTTTTGCTTGTTAAAAAATTATTTCATGTTTCTTGATAAAAGTCTGATCTCAACTTATCAAAATTGCATCAAAGTTTTTAGATTAGTCTAATAGTTCATATGAAAATTTTAAAGTCTCAAAATAATATTCTAATCTCTAGAACTAAAAATGAACCTCTCAAACGTCACATTTTTATACCTAAACATTGTCTAAGTACCTAAATTATTCAAAATCCATTTAAAACTTATCAAATTAAGCCAAAATTTGTGGGCAAGTCCATAATCATCATACACACATGTTGGAACTTTCAGATCATGTATTTGAACTCCTTTGATCAATTATTTCACCGAGGTCAATTATTAACTTTAGATTCAACTAGAATAACTCGAGGATTCAAAATTCATCAAGAAATTCTTGGATACAAATGAAATATATAAATTAATTATAAAACATGTTTCGAATCTATTAGAATCATCAAATCACTAGTGTCTTGACCAAATGTTGACTAAATTCACCGGTTAGCTTTTAAATTTTTAAAATTTCAACCAACGAGGATCCAAACTAAAGGTCCAACTAATAAAAGAATTATATTCCAAAACTAACAGGAGTGTTAGAATTTCATCTTGAGCTTATCTTATCATGCTAACTTTAGTCAACCATTCAACTTTTCAACCTTCCAAAATGAAAAATTCATAACACCACTTTGGGAACCATGTCACCCACCCTGTAAACCACAAATATCATACTGAAGCTATGAGAAGGGGTAAAATGCAAAACATACAAAACCATAAAACGAATGTGAGGGTCGCTAGAAAAATCACTTAGAACAAGCCAATTCAAACAGATTCTGTGTTTGGTAAATATTTTTGAATTTTTTCATGTTCCTTTGGTTAAAAAGTTTGGAAATAATAAATCATTCTAGCAATAAATTTTTGGCCACAATAGCCCAAAAACATAAAAAGTTCTATTCACTCTATGAACAAGTTTTCTTTGGACATTTTACCCCTTTCCCTTAAAAATTGAATATTTGCTTCAATCCTATTTTCAATACATGAAAAATGATTAATGAGATCAATTATGGTAATTTCCAATGTCAAATATGGGAAACGAGCCACAATGTCCGATACTTTTTCTAAAAATAAGTATGTGTCATTTTTCATAGCCAAATTTGTTATTTTGAGTATTATACATATTTAATAAAAAGGGATATAAATTCAAGCACATAATAATTAAACTATAGTAAGAAATTAAATTTAAAATATTAACGATGAGCAATAGGTATAATTTTATTGTTGGAAATTCTTAAAAAATTCACTCAAGATCATCAAGTAAATCACTAGATAGAGATTTCCATACAGAAGAATGGTAAACACTAACCTTGTTCTATTTCAAGAATTGATTGAAGAAGATATAGTTTTATAAGCATTGAAGAATGCCCTTTAGTTGTATTCTTCTTCTGAGTTGGAGAGAAAAAAATAGAGCATCGGTTCTTCTGATTTAGGGACCAATCTCTATATAAGAGCTAAGTTCCTTTTAGGTTGAAAAGGTACCTGTTCAATAAGTCTCCATCAGACTTAAGAAAATGTCCAAAGGTTTTTTGTAATTCCAAATTAAACCCACACTAATATATATTTACTTTTACGCTAAAAAACTTTAATACTTTATTAGATAATAAAATGGGTTCTTTTAATGATAGCATATCTATGTATATATATTAATACTAGTCGCATTTGGCCCGTGCCTAGCCCGAGGCCAAAATTAATATTAAATGTTATAGTTGTAATTTTTTAAATCTTATTGCTATTCTTGTTTTTTATTTTTATAAATTATATTAGTTGTAAAGATAGTTTGAAAATATCTCAATATTTTAATATTAATTAAATAATATTTTATTTTGTAAATTAAAAGAATAATTTTTTTTGTTAGAGTTTATTTTAGATTTTCATTTTAGTTTCAAAAACATGCTTGCACCAACATTATTTTCCTTTTTATTTTATTGGTAGTTTTGGAGATTAAAGTTTTTAATAATCTAAATTGAGTTTTATCTTATGTTGAATTAACTTCATCATTTTTTTCTCGATTCAACTTATATTGGCTAAACTATTTTTCACAAAGTTTTTCTCAATTACACTTATATTAATTAACCCATTTATTAAAAAAAAAATAAAAAAATTGACATTCAAAGTAATATAATAAATTTTTAGTACTGCAAATTGTTGTATGATAACGTAAGTAAAGTTAACTTATAAATAAAGATAGAATTTAATTAAAATAATTAAAAAATTTATTCAACAAAATACCTTTGTAGATGTTCCTTCGTATTAAACCATACAAAAGAAATCAAAAAGTTAATAATTATTTTTTAAACTTTAATAGTTTCTTTTCCTAAAAAAACATTTTTCAAAATTTATATTGAAATTTCTTAAACGTTAATGAAGAATTAATATTTCATGTTAAATTAATTAATTTATCCTAAATTACATAAACTATTGAATATCCCCCTTTTTTTGTCAAAAATTTCATTATAGAAAATGTGAAAAGAATTACTAGCATTTTGTTATTTAGTATCATTAATATTTAGAGATTATGACAAAGTCTCTAAGGAGATTATGTGGAGGTTCTTGGAGGTTAGAGAGGTTCCCATGGCATACACGAGGTCAATTCATGACATGTTTGATGGCATGAAGACTCGTGTGAGGATGGTAAGTGGATATTTTTAGAAAATTTTTATTTTAGTAGGGTTGCACCAGGGATCGACTGTTAGCCCATTTTTATTTGCCTTGGTGATGGATGTTTTGATGAGTATTCTAGGAAAGGTGCCTTGGTGTATGTTATTTATTGATGATACAGTACTGATTGACGAGACTTCGAGAGGAGTTAATGATAAGTTGGAGATTTGGAGACAGAACTTTGAGTCTAAAAGATTTTGGTTCAGTAGGACCAAGATGGGGTACGTGGAATTTAATTTTAGATCCTTGAGCAGGACCAAGATGAAGTACTTGGAATGTAAGTTTAGTGGTTTATCAAAGGAGGTGGGCATGGTAGTGGAGCTAGATTCTCAGGCCATTCAGAAGAAGGATAGTTTAAAGTATCTGGGGTCTATGATTCAGGAAAATAGTGAGATTAACAAGAGTGTCACGCACCATATTAGTGTAGGGTGGTTTAGATAGATGCTTGCTCCAGGAGTTTTATTTTATAAGAAGGTGCCTACGAAGCTTAAAGGGAAGTTCTATAGACTGGCAGTCTAGCCAGTTATGTTATATAGAGCGGAGTTTTGGCCAATTAAGTACTCCAACATCTAAAAGTGTAAGGTGGCAGAGATGAGGATATTGTGATAGTATGGACTTACCAGGATAGATAGAGTTAGGAATGAGATAATTTGGGAGAAGGTAGAAGTGACTTTGGTGGAGAAAAAGATGCAGCAAGTGATGTTATATTAGTTCTGACACGTGATGAGAGTGGGCTCAGATACTCCAGTATAGAGGTGTGAAATGCTGACTATGGATGGTTTTAGGTGGGGTATAGGTAGGATAAATAAATATTAGAAGGAGGTGATTAAAAATGATATGGAGTAGTTATAACTTACGGAGCACATGACCCTTGATAGAATGGTATGGAGGATGCATATTAGGGTAGAGGGTAAGATTGTGTCTTTAACAGTAGGGGGGAGTACTTTTGTTTGCGTCTGGAGTTTCTTATTCGTGGTTGGGTGATGTCTATTATTTTGAAATAGATAGTTTATAGTGTTATCTTGTGGTTGTATCGTTTCCTGTATTAGCTAGTAGTGTTAGTTTATTTTACATACTGTATTAGTTTATATGATTTTATATTTTGTGTTTGTTGTACTGTTATTTGTCCTAAGCCGGGGGTCTATCGGAAGCAACCTCTTTCTACTTCGCTGAGGTAGTGGTATGCTCTGCGTACACTTCACTCTCTCCAGACCCCACTATGTGGGAATACACTAGGTATGTTGTTTGTGTTGTGTTTTTGTAATATTTGGAGAGTTAAAGTGTATTTTTTAAAAATTAACTTTTCAAACATTTTTAGCCATATATAAAATATAATTTTTAATTTATAAGTAAGCATGTACTAAGTTAGAAAGGAGATGTTAAGATACTTTGTTTATTTGTCTATGATAAATTTGTTATAAAAAATGATAATTTGAAATAAAATTAATAAACACTTTTAAGAAAATAGAACGATAATAAACTTTTAGATCAATTTTGAATTTGATTGTATAAATATTCTGTTATGATTCACTATTATTTTTCACGACTTATCACTTTTATAGTATTTAATAAGCCCATATAATAGTCTAAATTTACCAAGAAGGATGAAAATTTGTGGAGTAATTTAAACTTAAACTAGAGATAAAATTGACAAAAAGGCTTCTATGACTATCAAAATCTCACATTCTCTCTTATATATAATATTAATAATTATAAATAAAAATATCATAAAATAATAAATGAGGACAAATGTAACATGTATGGGAAAAATAAACATGTGTTTCTATCTAATTTCTCCAAAAAGTTTGTGAGGACTACCAAAACGGGAGATTCTATCTTATATATGTTATGTGAATCCACAAAATAGAAATGACTAATAATATCTACTTGGACCATATATATTTTTGAAGAATCATACATAGATAAAAAAAACTTGATTGTGAACAAACTTTTATTATCTTAATTTAAATATCTCAAAATAATCTGGACCATCGATACTATCAATATAGGATCAAAGTAGTTTTTGTAAAATATAGTCAACATAAAACCATCAATGGTCACAAATATCAGCAATACCAATGACATAGATCAAGTACAAAAATTAGATGTAAAATGATCTAAGTCATGCCTATTTCCACTTGTCCTACCTTATGACTTTATTAGTCCAAAATTACTTTCTTATACCTTATGTCAGTGTAATGACCCTCTCTATCATGACGTATGAGTCCTGCATTTAAAGTCTCATATCCAAATTCTTTACGATTTAAAAGTTATGAATTTTTGGATAGACTAGTTTTGATCGATTTTGGAGTGAGGTATGACATAGAAAAATTTCAAAATGATTTAAATAGGACTAGTGGTATTTATCTTGATTTATAGTTAGCTAAGATGATAAAAAATCTGAAATTTATGGAATCCAATTTGGATAAGTAAATCTTATGAAATTGATCTTAATGTAAAGGACACTATTCGGAATGTTTCAGGTTTAAGATATGTTGCAAAAAATAGAATTTTGGCTGGAGACGGACATTCTATCCTATTGACACTACTACACAGTCGGTACACCACTATAGCAGTATGCGCTAGATCGGAATAATTCCTGACAAAACAGTAGTTAAGGACGGTCAACGAGCACTATAGTGGTGGCTACCGCTATAGTGGTGAAAATCATAGTTTTAATGAAATAATTCACTAAAATAATTTATTTTCTCAAAAACTCATTTTCGGGAAAAGAAAGGGCAATTTTGGGCCAAATACACCAGAAAATCTTCTTTTGGCTTCATTAAGGTAAGGAATTCATCCTCGTTAAATCATACTTAATTATTAAGTCTTAGAATTATTAATTCACAGAGTCCAGAGAGGGTTTTAGGATGGATTTTGGTTAATTGATGGAGCAGAAGGGGAAACTAAGGAATAAGTTAATGGATTTTGAGTATTACCATCTAATTTAGCCTTGCATTCTGTTAAGACACTAATTTATCCATAAAATCGATAGTTTTAGGTGAATTATAGTGGAAAATCCTTAGAATAGGAAGAGAATGATCATGAATTTGAGTTATATGTGAGTTTTAAATCCTGACATGTTAGGTCATTCTTTTAATTATGGATTTATATACATGTTGTAGACCATGAGCAAGTAGAAATTACATAGAATAACAAAGCTCCAGCATAGAGTTGTAAAATCTTGGTTCAAGATAGGTGATGTTGTTGTAGTTTAATACAATTTGTGTTACATGTACATGTTATTTACTTTGTAGTATGACGTGTTTGTGTATGTTGTTTGGTGTGGTATTTATAATGATTTATGGTTGTTACATGATTTTGACCTACCTTACTTGCTAAAGATAGAATGTTCGGTAGTTAGAATATTCTCATGGGCTTTTGGTGGAACAAGGTTAACACAAAATTGTGTCTGAGATTTTATTACATGGATGGTAATTTTCCTATACATGTCATGTCTAGAGGAAAGTTGTGTATCCCTTCATTTGTATATACGAGGGTCAGGTGAGTTTAACGGTTCCATGAGCGGACCAAAAAGATATATGTTTATATTTAATAAATTGTCCTAACTTTTCTTTGTCTTAGTTTGACTAAGTTTTACTTGGTGATAATATGTTGACTTGTTGATTTGATTCCAAATTATTCATTGTTGCATGTTGTGCTAAGTGTATGTTTATTAAGCATTGATTAACTTGTTGTACTGTAACTTAGTTATATGTTTCGATTCTCATCTTGGGTTGGCCCAATGACCCTACCAGTACGCTGGTGTTCTTATGTGTTGATACTGTACCTATATTTATTTTTGTGAGTGCAACGCATATTCTAGTGGCCCCTACGAGTCCTTACTTATGATTTCTATGATCGCCTCCAGTTTTCAGGGTGTGCAACATATTGGGATACCATGAAATCTCTTTTTATGATGTTGTCCTTTGTTTGGACTTACGTACTTTCTTTAGTTTTTGGGTTTGCAGCCCCTTCTTGAAGTTCTTAGTATGTTTTGGTACACTGACTTTTGAATTTTAGGGGCGAATAGTTTTGTCTTTATTTCTGTATTTCTCATAAGTTGTTAAACTATTAATGGAATAGCTGTCTTAATTTATTTTAAGTGTTGGATTTTGTCTCTGGGGTTATTGGTTCTCTAAGTGAGTAGTGTGGGTATCACTCATGATGGGTTTGGGTCGTGAAAAGTAATATCAGAGCCAAGGTTTTTCAACCTCATTGTACCAAAATAAGTTTATTAGAGTCTTGTAAAATAGTATGGAAACATCTATAATTTTCTTTTAGAGGCTATAGGACATTGGGAACATCTATCTTTCTTGATTCTTAACTTGATTCCAATTGGTATTTGGTGATCAAAATTCGTATCTAATCTTCATTACTCTTTTGTCTACAGATGGTGTACACTAGGTCCAATGGAACCCGGCCATCATCTCCCATACCGGCCGCTCCAACTATAGATCTAGCCGAGAAGCAAAGAGGATAAGAGAGAAGAAGAAGTAGGGGAAGGAGAGGACGAGCTACATCTAATAAGGGTAGAGCATAAGTGGCGGTTGTCCAAAATCTTGAGAGATCAACATCACCTCCCCTACCCCAGGATTATTTTGAGATGGAAGTAGTAGAGGATTTGGGTGTGGAGCCCGAGGTAGAGACAAGCTGTGGTTGCAGGACTACCCTTATGCCCATTGAGATTGTTCAATAGGTTTTAGATTTTTTGAATGGATTTATAAGACTGGAGTCACACCCATGATACTGATTTATCAGGCTCTAGTTGTTTATCCTATTGATGTCATTGCTTCTAGAATAGGTAAAGCTTCAGGGATTGATGTTTTTCCTCATTTGATATTGGGTTTAGCAATGGTGAATAATAACATAAACTGCTGACAAAATTTTTAAAGATGAAACCTCTAACATTTAAGGGTACTGAGTCTAAGAATGCCTTTCAGTTTATTATTGATTGCTATGAGAGGTTACATAAGATTGGAATTATGAAGCAACATGGAGATAAATTTGTGACTTTTCTATTAGAGAATGTTACTAAACAGTGTTGGAGAGAATATGTTGAATGTTGATCACCAATTTTGCCTCAAATATCATGGGAGTAGTTACACACTTTATTCTTAGAGAAATATGTGCCATGGGAGCTCTGCGACCACAAGAAGGATAGTTTTTTTTTGAATTGAAGTAGGGTAACTTATCAGTTGCAGCATGTGAGGCCATGTTCCATGCCTTGTCTCTATTTGCTAAACATCTGATGACTTCTACAGAGAAGAGGATTTTCCTTAACATTAAAGGTTTAAATTATGACCTTTGAGTATTTTCTGTGCATATGACTTCTACAGGGAAAAATTTTAATAAAGTTACTGGCTACGTAAAGAAGTTGCAGAGAGTTACCCAAATGGGCCAGGCTAAGATGTTAGTCAAGAAATCTCTAAATATTGAGAATTTCAGTGGATCGTACTCTAAAGGCCATGGTCAACATGCCTATTTAGACAGTCCTATTTAGTTGGACATGCAAACTTTTATTGTTGTTCTAGTTATGGATTCTTCTTAGGTATAGGTTTTTAGGGACCAATGGGCTTCTATTCTTCTACAATTAGGCCTTCTTTGAAGTGGGGATGTTACTTTTATGGTACAATTGGTCACTTTAAGAAGGAGTGTCCTGTGAGGCAGGCGAATGCCCAGATGTAGTAGACTAGGGCTATAGTTCCTTCAGGTAAAGGGTGATGAGGTAATGGTAGGGGACATTTACAAGGTAAATAGGGAAATAAGATAGGTGGTTGAGGAGGTTGAGGAGGTGGTAGTACAAAGGGAAGAGAGTAGGGGGAAAATTATCTTAGAATGATAACCGAGCTCATTGTCATGCATTTACAGAAAAGATTAATGTCGAGCCTTCTGATGTAGTGATCACAAGTACTATTTCTTTTATAACCAGTTGGCTTCTAATTTATCTGACCTAGGCTTACTTATTCCTATGTTTCTATCCAATTTATGATAGGTTTGAATCTGGTTTGTGATGTACTTGATTATCCTATTTTTATGTCTCTAATGGGTGAGTCTGTGATAGTGACGTATGTTTATTGTTCTTGTCCTGTTTTGTTTGTAGGTTTTAAGACTTGTGTAGACTTAGTTATTCTTGATATTTTGGACTTTGATGTAATTCTAGATATGATCGGGTTATCTACATATAATGTTGTTTTAAATTGTAATGCTAAAATAGTAACTTTATCTATGCCTGTGATAAAGGAACTAGAGTGGCAAAGAGTGCATAAGGCAAACCAGTAAAGGTTATATCATATGTCTAGGCTAGGAGGCTAGTGGGGAAAGGGTGTTCAACATTTTTAGCTCATCTTAGGGATGTCGATGCGGGGTCCCTTTCTAGTCAGTTTTGGTTGTCTCTAAATTTCAGGATGTGTTTCCTATTAGATATGCCTCCTGATATGGATATAAATTTCTGCATTGACTTAGAGTCGGGCACTCACATTATTTCTATTCCACCTTATCGAATGGCTTCAGTAGAGTTGATGGAACTCAATATTCAACTGCAAAAGATACTTGACAAAGGTTTTATTCGTCCAAGTGCTCTGCCTTGGAGTGCTCCGGTCCTATTGTTAAGAAGAAGGATGGTAGTATGATGCTGTGTAATGATTATAGATAGCTGAACAAGGTTACCATAAAAAATAAATATCCCTTGCCTCACATAAATGACTTGTTTGACTAGTTATAGGGTAAATCATTTTTTCCAAAAATTAATTATAGGTTGAGTTATCATTAGTTGAAAATTTGACCAATTGACATAATGAAGAAAATTTTTAGAACTCGGTATGGACATTATGAATTTCTGGTGATGTCTTTATAGTTGACTAATGTTATTGCAACCTTTATGAGTTTATTGAACAAGATTTGTGAGTCGTTATTGGATTAATTATACTTATTGATGATATCCTTATGTACTCCAACAGTAAAGAAGAATGTGTAGGCCATCTTGAGATTCATAGGGATAAACAGTTACTTGCTAAGTTTTCAAAGTCTGAATTCCGATTGTATTCATTGACTTCTTGGGGAACGTTGTTTCTGAAAAAAGACTTATGGTGGATCCCCAAAATATTGAGGTACTAAATACATAGGCTTGACCTAGTTCAATGACAGAGCTAAGGAGTTTTGTGGGGCTTCCTAGATACTACCACAAATTTTTCATGAACTTCACATCGATTACAACAAACTTGAAAAGGTTGACTAAAAAAGAAGTGCCATTTGTTAGGTCAGCCGATTTGAAGAGAGCTTCCAAAAGCTCCAAACTCACTTGACTTCAATGCCTATTCTTTCATTGTCGATTGAAGGTAAGGACTTTACTGTATTTTGTGATGCCTCAGGATTTGGGTGTTATATTAATAAAGGATAATAAAGTCATTGCATAAGTTTTGAGATGGTTAAAGCCTTATGAAATGAACTAGACAAACCCATGACTTGGTGTTGGTAATGGTGGTGTTTGCATTAATATTTGGAGACACTTTCTCTATGGTAACAAGTGTGAGGTCTTCATATATCATTGTAGCCTACAACACATACTTACTCAAAAGGTTTTGAACCTAAGGAAATAAAAATGGATGGAATTGTTGAAGGATTATGATGTGAGTATTTAAAATCATCCATGTAAGGCCAATGTGATGGCATATGAATTGAGATAAAAATTTGTGGGTATGGGTAGTTTATCATTTTTTAGGGTATCCAGGAAATCATTAGCTAGAAAGTTTTAAACTCTAGCATCTCTGAGCATTCAATGTAAGGTCTCGAATAACGGTGGTGTATTGGCTAATATAGAGGTAAAGTTAACATTTACGGAGCATATTAAGGCTAAAAAATTCTTGAATAAGAAGTATAAAGAACTTTAGCATAAAGTAGTATCGGAGAAATAGTGGATGCCACTCTTGATACTGGAGGGGTGTTGTGGTTTAAGGAAAAATTATGTTTTCCTTGGTTTGGTGATCTGATTCATGATGTATTTTCATAGGCCCATGGCTCAAGTTATTCTATCATCTTGGTACAACTAAGAAGTACCTGCGACTTAAGGCAGCTTTATTGGTGGTCAATATGGAATAGAGAATTATGTGTCCAAGTGTCAAAATCATCAGTAGGTAAAGTATGAGCACGAAATACCTTCGGGGTTGCTTTAAAGAGTGACTATACCCTTGTGGAAGTGGGATCATATTGCTATGGACTTCATAATGGGCCTCCCCAGGTATTTTAGGGAAGGATGTCTCTATTTAGGTAATAGTAGATCGACTTACGAAGTTATCTCACTTTTTAGTGGTTGGGTAGATTACAACTCTAAACATTTAGCTAAAATATATGTCAAGGAGATTGTGAGGCTTATGGGATGACATTTACTATTGTTTATAATAGAGATGTAAAGTACACTTCAAAGGTTTTGGATAGGTTGCAGGAGGAGTAGGGCACCAAGCTCACATTCACACTCAAACTAATGGGCAATCAGAGAGGACAATTCAAGTTCTAGAGGATATATTGATGGCATATGTGATTGATTTTGGTGGTAATTCGGATCATTTTCTTCCATTGTATGAGTTCTTACACATTAATAATTATTACTCCAGTATTAACATGACACCATTCGAAGCACTTTATGGAAGGAAGTGTAGGTCATCTATTGGGTGGTTTGAGTCATGAGATATTAAGTCTTTAGGCATGGTTTTGGTACAGAATGCTTATAATAAGGTAAAATTTATTCAGTGCTAGTTATTGGCTGCTCAAAGTCGAGAAAAACGAGTATGTGGATCGTAAGTTGAGGAACATGTTCTTCAAGATTGGTGAGTAAGTTTTGATCAAGGTGTATCCTATGAAGGGAGTCATGAATATCATCAAAAGGGGCAAACTCAACCCTCGGTATATAAGTACCTTCAAAGTTCTTAAGAAAGTGGATCCAATTTCATATCGGTTCTCTCTACCACCTGGGTTTTCTGAAGTCCATCTTGAATTTCCAATTTAAATGCTAAAAATGTATCACGGGAATAGAGACTACATCATTAAGTGGGATTTGATTCTTCTAGATAAGGATTTGACTCATGATGAAAAACTAGTAGTGATTCTATATCGGGATGTTTGAAAATTGAGGATGAAGAGAATTCGTTCAGTGAAGGTGCAATAAAATTGAAGTGGCATAGAAACATGAAACTTTTGAAGCCTAAAAAAGTAAATTTATGCAAGAACTTAGGATATTTTGTTGGATATGATGTACTTTGGCTTGAATTGCAGGTTAAACAGGTTTACAACAGTAGTTGAATGAAAAGAGAAGAAAAAACTTGAAAAAACCCAACTCTGATCAATATACGAGTCAACTCCTGAGTTATAACCATCCAATACGATTCGTATGCTGAATCGTATAAGTAACAGATATAAAAGCTAACCTGAGGATCTAAGTGTGAGAAAGATATGAATCAAGTATACCAGTCGTAATCCAAGATACAAGTCATACAAGATAGTCGTAAGTATAACAGAATCTAAGCTGCCATTTAGGAGTTGAAGTGTCAAAAGTATACGAGTCAAAAATCTGAGTAGGACTTGTACAGGAATGTCGTATACAAAACAGTGTTCAACACTTGGAAAGACTGAAGTCCCAAGTGGATGCGAGTGAAGGACACGAGTCGTACACTCAGTTACAACTCGTATGAAAAAGTTGTATGTTGAATAGAAAGTTGAAGCCTTTGAAAGAGAAAACATTGGAATCGATACGAGAGGACCGGGTACGACTCGTATTGAGTTGATATGAATGTTGATTGAGTTGTACCGACTGCCGAGGTTACTTTACCTTTCCCATTTTTATTAGGATTTTTTGGTTATTTTTTAGACACTCTGAATACCCTAGGGTTTATCTTTTATTAGGTTATGTTCTATTACACATTCTTAAGTACTTTCACATTTACTCTTTTTTTTCTTCTGCAATTGATTTTGTATTCTTCATTGATTATCATGGTTTCTTGTACAAACATGAGTGGATAATCTCCTTAGCTAGGGTTGTGGGAACCCTAGTAGATTAGCTACATAGAGAAAGTGTTAGCCTCAACTATTCTAGGTTTTCTATGTGATTCTTAATATTTAGTGCAATAATTGATCTCAAGTATTGGTCGTACCTTGAGATAACCTGTATTCGCGTCTATCCCTACCAAGGAAGTTTTGATTGGGAAAAGAAGTTAAGATAGTGTTTTTTGATTTCTACCCCTACCATTTAGTTCCTGTATCTCATCTAATAACTTGATCCTATCGCGATGAGTGAACTGAGATCTTAGTAAGGGGCAATAAGGAAACACCCTGAGACTTACTGGGTAAATGGTGAAACTTATCTCTGAGCTTACCCGACAATCGATAAGACTTATCCTATAGACTTTGCATGTAGAGCAACAGAATAGTTGGGTTGATCACGAGAAATTTATGGAGTTAAGAAGCCAGAGGAAACACAAACCTAGTGTTCATCTCATATTGATTACAACTCAAAAACACTCAAAATTTGGTTACTATTTGTGATTGATAACAAAATCCCCCTATTTACTTTCCTATACTACGTGGATTAAATCAAGTCAAGCAAATATTCACATTTTCTCTGTGGGATCGACCCTAACTTAGTTGGGTTATTATATTTACAATCAACCGCATTATACTTCTAGTTGAGGTGTAGTTTTCGATGACATCAAATTTTGGCATCGTTGCTGGGGAAAACAGTTTCAGTAGTTAATTGAATTGGTGAAGTTTATGGGTTTTTAATTTTTATTTTTGCTTTGGCATATGCCGGTGTATGCCAAGTAATAGGACTAGAGGCAATACTTTACTCTCCTTTGATCCACAACCAAAAAGAGTCCTTATAACACCGAGAAGGATGTCAGGACAAGTTTGTTAAGGGGTTCAAGATCCCCCACCTATGGATCCAAACACAACACTCCTGTGTGCCCCATTAGATCCATAGAATATTGTAGACTTACTGACCTAACAACTGTTAGAGAAAGAATGTAGAGAAGTAGAAGAATTCAGACTTGCTGCAGAGACGGTATTAGCTTAGAAAGTTTGACTAGCAATGCAGAGACAAGTTGTTGGTTATCGATTTAAGAGAGGTAGGGCTCCATTTATTCTAGCATATCAATACTTAGACCGATATAAGGAAGTTGATAAAGATCTGGGTTATCGAGCCATTGTTCTTCCCGCATTAGCCCCTAATGCGAAGTTTTATATTACTAGTGCTATGATCCAATTTTTGAATATGAAGGGTGTATTTTTGGGTGCAACTAAAGATGATGCAAACATGCACCTTATAAATTTTCCTGGGATCTACAGTAATTATAATATTCCAAAGGTTAATCTAGAAGAGATTAAGGTTGTTCCCATTCTCTTTAACAGGTCAAGCATTACTATGGCTAAGGGAACTTCCAAGAGGATCTATCACTACTTGGCATGAGTTAAAGACATAGTTTCTGAAAAAATTCTTCCCTCTTTCACGGATGTTACAGTTGTAGGGTAAAATTTATACTTTGATACAGCTATCAACAAGTTTATGTATGAGGTATGGTTTCGATTCAAGAAGAAGCTAAACATGGTACCAAATCACAGAATTAGAGGATCTAATTTTTCTGAAATCTTCTATAGATCACTGAATGACAATTTAAGAGTTATGGTATACACTATTTTAAAATAAGCATTTATGCGCCTTTATTGGGATGTTGCGCGGGAGATTCTGGATGAAATCACGGTTACCAAAAGAGGATGGCATACTCGAGATTCGGAATATGGTGGTGGTACATATGCTATAGGAGCAACAAATACATATGGAGCAGTGAATGACTTGGTATCATAAAAGATTGCACAACTTTCTACAGATATTGGGTTATTTATAAAATAATTTGTATCGATAAGTGCTGAGAAGGTGAATATAGTTATGTTACAGGGGTCTACTTCCAAGCCATTCGAGATTTACTCAAAAGAAGAGGCAAAGAATCTTGATCGTAGATTGGCAGGTTTTTGAGCCCAAGTCAAGTGCATCAAGGTCAGAACTGTTATAATGATAGATATAGTGATAGGGATGGTGATTGGAGGCATAAAGATGACTCTAAGGAGAAGAGTGACAAATATATTTCACCTGGTAGTCGAGATACAAAGTCTAGAATGGAGGATCTTTTGTCTAAGTTGGTAAATGGGAAAGAAAGTCAAGAGAACTACTTGAAGGATATCAAAGTTGATCTGTCGGGACTGAACCAAAAAGTAGAGTTACATGCTACAACAGTCAAGAAATTGGAGCAACAATATGGTTAGATGTCACCCACAATGAATCAGAGACAACCTGGCCCTCTTCCAAGCAATATAGTGGTAACTCCCCTAAATAATAGTCAATGCCATGCCATTACCACTCAGAGTGGAAAGGTTACTTATGACCCATCTGTACCCACAGTCAATAAGCAGAAGAATGAGGATAATCCATTCAATATTAGGAGTAGTGGTAAGAAGAATAGAGGAGAAGAGAAGTTTCAAGATCCTGTGCTGAAGCCCATTCTAAGACCCCTTCCTCCCTATCCATAAAGATTGATAAAAAAAATAAGAAGAAGGTAAGTATAATAAATTTTTGTCTATGTTAAAAGAGTTAAGTATCAACATACTTCTTGTAAAGGCATTGGAGAAGATGCCAGGATATGCAAAATTCATGAAGGATTTGATCACCAAAAAAAGGTCAGTTAGTTATAGGCCAGTTGATAATATTCATCATTGCAGTACTGTAGTTACTAGATCTTTGGTAGAGAAGTAGGAGGACCCTGCTACTTTTATAATACCTTGCACTATTGGGTCTTTCAACTTCACTTGAGCATTATGTGACTTGGGGTATAGAATCAACCTCATTCCCTTTGTTGTAGTCAAACAGTTGGGGTTGGGAACTCCCAAACCAACTACCATGAGACTAGTGATAGCTAACAGAACTGTGAAGAAGCCTATTGGTATCCTTTATGATATTTTGGTAAAAGTGTTTTCTTTTATATTTCATGATAATTTTGTTATATTAGATAGTGAAGTCGACTTTTAGGTCCTAATTATTTTGGGATGTCCATTTTTAGCTACAGGTAGGATGCTGATTGATCTGGATAAAGGACATCTGATGTAATGACTCAATGATGAACATGTGACATTCAATGGATGCAAATCTATGAAGCAAACAAATGAATTAAGAATGGTATATTTGATTGAAGTAGATGATAAGGAGAGATATTTTTTCCACGATATTGATGCAGTTATTTTATGGGATGATGGTTCTGACATAGTTGTTTCAATTAAAGAAAGACTAGGTATTGAAGCACTTGCATCTGTGATCATGAACTTTGACTGTGATGGTATTGAGGAGTATGAGGAGTTAGTGGATGCATTGCATGGGAATGGTTATAATTTTTCACCAAATAAGCTTGATTTAGACTTGAAAAATAAAACTTCTCTACCTGCTCGCCAATACATCGAGGAACCACCAGTGTTAAAGTTGACGGCCCTTCCATCTCACTTACGATATACATGTTTAGAGGCTAACAATACTTTGCCAGTTATTATTGAAGTTGATCTGAGACAGTCAGAAGTAGAAGCATTATTGTTAGTATTGAAGAGATTCAAAAGGGCCATTGAATGGTTCATTACAGATACTGTGGACATTCCACTGGGTTGTGTACTCATAAAATACAACTTAAACCGGATTATGTTTCATCTATTGAACATAAGAATCAACTCAATCCTCATATGTAGGTGGTGGTGAAGAAATAAATAATTAAGTGGCTAGATGCTAGTGTCATTTATCCCATTGCTGATAGCAAGTAGGACAGTCTGGTATAATATATCTCGAAGAAAGGTATAATTACTGTGGTGCCTAAAGAGAAGAATGAGAAAGTTCCTATGAGGCCAGTTACTGGATAGAGAGTGTGCATGGATTACAAAAAATTGAATGCATGGACTCAGAAGGACCATTTCCCTATGTCTTTCATAGATCAGATATTATACAGATTAACAGGTAGAGGATGGTATTGTTTTCGTGACGGGTACTCAGGCTACAATCAGATCACTATTGCACCTAAGGACTAAGAGAAGGCTACATTTACATGTCCTTATGGTACCTTTGAATTCAAACACACATAATTTGGTCTATGTAACGCTCCAGCCATATTTCAGAGATGTATGATGTGTATTTTCTCTGATATTGTCGAAGACACCATTAAAGTTTTTATGGATGATATTCAGTTGTTAGTGATTCTTTTAAAGATTGACTAAGACACTTGGCAAATGCCCTACAAAGGTGTGAATAATGTAACTTAGCACTTAATTGGGAAATGTGCCATTTTATGGTTAAAGAGGAAATCATGCTTGGGCACAAGATTTCAAAGAGAGGCATAGGTTGATCGAGCGAAGATTGAGGTGATTGAAAAAGTATCTTTCCCAATTTCTGTCAAGGGAATTCGTAGTTTTCTAGGGCATCCCAATTCTTATAGGTAATTTATCAAGGGCTTCTCAATAATTTTTAGTCCTCTTTGCAAGCTTCTTGAGAAGGAGGTAAAATTTGATTTTGATGATGCATGTAAGAAAACTTTTGAAAGCCTGAAAAAGAAGTTGGTGTCTGCTCCAATCATTGTATTTCCTGATTGGTCTTCACCTTTTGAGATTATGTGTGATGCTAGTGGATTGGACTTAGGATTGGTACTAGGCCAATGGAAAGAAAAGATTCTTCATCCCATCTACTATGCTAGTAAGCCACTAATCCTGCTCAGAAGAACTATACCGTGATGGAACAATAGTTAAAAGTAGTGGTTTTTGCCTTTGAAAAGTTTAGATCTTACTTGATTGGAACAAAGATAATTGTGCACACAGATCATACGGCATTGTGGTTCTTAATGTATAAGAAATATACAAAGCCGAGGCTTATCGGTTGGGTGCTGCTATTGTAAGAATTTGATTTCAAGGTGAAAGACAAAAAAGGCATAGAAAATTAAGTTGCAAATCACTTGTCTAGACTAGAAGGGAAAGCTATACAGAAGGTTGCCAAGGGATTGGAGATTGATGATAGTTTTCTAGATGAACAGTTATTGGCAACTTCCTAAGACCTTATTCCTTGGATTGTAGACTATGCGAATTACCTAGCCAGTGATCTAGTCCCAGAAGATCTTTCATATCAATAAAGGAAGAAGTTCATGCATGAGGTAAGGAAATTTTTTTGGGATGAACCTTATTTAAAATTTATCCAGATGGAATCATTTAGAGATGCATACTTGAGGCAGAGATGATGAACATACTTGAAGCATGTCATTCATCGCCAGTTGGGAGACATCATAGAGGGGCCCGCACGACTTACAAAATCCTAATGTTCATGATTTCGTGTCTTCTTATGATCAATGCCAGCGACAAGGTACTATTTCTAGAAGACACAAACTACCTATGATTCCTATTCTAGAATTAGAAGTGTTTGATGTACGAGGCATAGAATTCATAGGAACTTTTGTGAGTTTGTGTGGCATAAAGTATATACTTGTAACTGTAGACTATGTGTCGAAAAGGGTGGAAGCAATTGTACTTCCTAACAATAAAGCTCGTAGTGTCACTGTATTTTTTAGAAAGAATATTTTTTCTTAATTTGGTATGCCATGTGCTATTATTAGTGATGGGCGGTCAAATTTTTGCAACTACTTATTCAAAAGTCTGCTTAAAAAATATGGTGTGAAACATAGGGTGGCAACACCCCATCATCTGCAGACTAGTGGATAGGTTGAAGTATCTAATAGAGAAATCAAGTCCATATTGGCAAAGACTGTCAATGCCAATAGGATTGACTGGGCAAGAAAGTTAGATAATGCACTGTGGGCTTACCGCACAGCTTATAAAACATCCATAGGTACTTCACCTTATCAACTTGTGTATGGAAAAGCTTTCCATTTACCAACTGAGCTTGAATATAAAGAACTATGGGAGTTGAAGAAGTTGAATCTAGAATGGAAAGATGCAAAAAACTCAAGTCTGAATAACATCAATGAGTTGGATGAATTTCGGCTCCGGGCATATGAAATTTCAGCACTTTACAAAAAGAAGACGAAGTTGAATCACAAAAGTAAGATTAAGAAACGGGTATTTAATAAAGGTGACCAAGGGCTACTATACAACTCCAAGCTTCATTTGTTTCCAGGTAAGTTAAAGTCGAAGTGGCATGGTCCATTCATAGTAACAAGAGTTTTTCCCAATGGTGCTCTAGAACTACAGAGGAACGGTGATCACTTATTCAACATAAATGGACAAAGAGTAAAACATTATATGGAAAAAATAAAAGATGTGCAAAAAGTAGCTGATATTGACCTTGATGAAGTTTGTGTAATCAAGGAAACTGGGTCGTGCCGCGATGTAAAATCAAGAGCTGCTTGGGAGGCAAATCATGTTTTTGTACTTATGTCATTTATAGGGTAATATGTTTGTTCAATGTGCAGGACTAATGAACGCAGACAAAATCCAAAAAAGAAGAAAAGAAATTAGACAGACTCTTTATGAGTCATATCTATATGGTACGACTCATGAGTAGGAGTCATATTAAACTAGGAGAAACATCAGAAATAGAAACTAGTTTCTGGAATGAATACGATTCTTAATACGAGTCGTATCCTCTAGGTACGATTTGTGACTGAAAATAGTATATACTCAAGAGCGAAGGTAACTTCCAGGGCTATACAAGTCAAAGAAATGACCCATAATCCTGGGTACGATTCGTATACATCACTCATACCCAAGCTTACTACGTCAAGTCTCGGGTTAACCTGGCCTATTGATTAAATAAAAAGAAAAGTAGCACGCGAACGGGCACGCGATTGTATCTAATAGCACACAAACCATTTGTCACCTAAATTTGAACTTCCAAACAATAAAATCACAATGTTTTCAACTTGAATAACTACTAACAACTTCATATCTTTAAAATTTTTAGCTTTAAACTCGAAATTGAGGGAAATGAGATCTAAAATCGTGAACCCAACTTCTACAAGCATCAAGTAAGTGCCTAAACTTATTTTTGCTACTTTATAAGTTAAAATATGTAGTATTTGAAATAGTGCACTTGGTTTGAGTAAGAATTATGCAAATGTTTGGGTTGTTGGTAACCTACTGTAGTTGTTTTTGTTCAAAATTGGAAATGGGGGTAGAACTAGGGTTTGGAAATGGATTTTGATATGTATCTGTGTGTGAAATAATGGAAATAACTGATTGTAGTAGTGGGTATTTTTGGAATTTTTATTGGAGTAAAACTTTGAAGTTAGACTTCCATGTTGCAGTGGATACGAGACTCTTATGACTCGTACCTACTGGTATGGGAGTCATAATGGGACTTGTACCCATTGAGAACATGGAAGTTTAACAAATTTCAAGTTTTGGAATGGAATGAGTCTACCATACGAGTCGTATACAATCTATATGAATTGTACACACTAATCATACCCACCTAGGAAAAATTAAAATAGAATAAAATTTTCTGACTATCTTACGATTGTTGGTCATGAGTCGTACTTTGGTATAACTGGTAAGGAGGAGTCATAAGCTAACAAGTAAAGCAAGATCATGCACTATCTAAGATATGATTCGGCCTGTACCCATCACTCGTACCCAATCCAAAAAAAACATATTGAACTTTAGTATTAGATTTTTCTTTTATTTTCTTTACTTAGTTACTAATAATTGTGTACTTGCAGGAATCATGCCTCCAAAGAATGCCTCCCCTTCTAAACAAGTGGCTAATAAAGTGAACAAGCAACCACCTATTGAAAATGAGGAAACTAGGCTTCCGAGTATGAATCTATATCTAATAGTTACAGAGAAGAGTATGATGGGACCTCATCAAAGAAAGTTGCACCAAAGTGAAAGGCAGCAGCTAAAGCTAAGGGGAAAAAAGTGGTCCCCCAAGAGTCTGAGTCACCACCACCAAGGGGACCGAGGAGAAATAATTCAATTGTGTCTCCTCCACATACCCCATAGTCTACTGATGATGATGAAATAAAATCTAGCTCAACAGAGGCTACGTTTGAAGAAGCTCAGGGTCCTGAGGAGGTTAATGCTATACCCATAGACAGGCAAGATCCCCACTTGCATTAACCACTACTCTTATGCCTATCGTTGAATGATGGGGGTACCCCAGTATTTAGGATACGTTCAACACGGGGTTTTTTTCATTTGTTGAGTGGTAAAATAAAGAGTGTCCTATATTAAAAAAGAAGAATGACCACTATGGGGATGTCTGAATTACCCAACTTTAGAGAACACTAGGAATAAAGAATTTGGGTGGATGATAAGAGCACCCAAAAGATACAATAAGGTTCTAGTTCATGAGTTCTATGTAACCTACAAGGGTAGCTATAGAGGCAATACCCATAAGGCCAACTGTGGAAGGGTGGAAAGCCTATCACCTCTTTCAAAATTTAAGGTGTGTGAGTTGATATCTCTCCCTAAGCTATCAGGAGATTTTTATATGGGCCAGAGTATCAAGCTCCAGCCAACACAGCAGAGATGGACTATAGGATAGCTGAGATGAGAAAGATCACAAAGCAAAAACTAAGTTTTGAAGACAAAATGGTGATTTTTAGATGGATTGTGGAGTAGATAGCTTCAAATTGTATTCATACTACATGGGTTGAAGAAGGTAGGAGATTTACAGCAGATAAAGAAGGGTACCCTTAACTTTGAGGGTAAGGCTTGGTGGATGCTAGCCCAACACTGGTTGTGTCCTACTATAGGAGATGATATACTAAGCTCGGTTTGGGCTGCTATGATAGCTGTCTTCACAGCCAAGTACACATTCAATGTTGGTGAGTTTTTTGCCTGAGAGTTGAGAGATAGGGCATTTGGGAGTCAAAAGGCATAACTATCCTACGCCTGCATAATTACACTGATTTGTTTAGTTCCAGGAGTGTTGGATCTCCTTGGTGTTGATGAAATGATAGAAGCAAGGAGAACGTTGATATTAGGCTGATAAGAGATGCAGCCAACCCATTGGCCCGACCAGTTAGATAAAAAGTAGATGCTATGGCGAGATTGTTCTCGCAGGAAGATCAGACTGATATCTCTACAGCATATGAGGTGACTAATATAGGAGCACAAACTAGGTGCTCCCATACCGATGTAAAAAGTATATTTAGTTCCCCACCACCAGTCCATTCTATTCCACCTAGGCCATGGGGTAACCCTTCAAGTATTATGATAATATCCCAGGCTTCATGGACCGAGGTTGTGACACAGTTGTCCACGTTGAATATAAAAGTTAGTCACAAAAAGGGCAGAGTAAAAAAGTGGATTGATAGGCAGTTCGAGAAGAAGGATAGGAGAGTCCAAGGATTCCTAGATATTTTTAAGTTGAGGATTACTCGATAGTTTAGTAGAGCGTAGGCACCCAATATGGCTAATGTCAGATGCGAGATTGCGGTAACAAGTAGATGGTCTCTGAACTTTATTAGAGACTATTAGTTACGTAGCCAATAGTAGAGACTATGATTCTTATAATTGAGGTTCCTAAAATTTGGACAAACCCAACCGATAGATAGGTTGAAGAAACCAAAGAAAAAAATAAGATAGAGGAATAGTAATAAGAGAGTAGATAAAGATGCTGAGAAGAAGGCCAAACGCAAAAGTATCCAAAATGAGCGGGACCATAAGCCAAAGGTATGAGAGATGGACTTAGGAGATAGTGGACCTAGAGCTCTCATAGACGATACTGGGGGGGTTGACTCTATACCCCTATCTATTATTGATTCAGTCTCGGATGATGGGATAGTAACTGATAAGAGTGGGACCCGAACTGAGGGTCTACATGCTGATTTGATGTCCTGGCGCCTTTAGTGCCTAGGTATGACCATTATCCCTTATTCTATTTATTTTATAGCACTGGGGACAGTTCAATGTTCTTAATTTAGGGGTGGGGGTTATTCCCAAAAAATTAGGAGTAGCTATAGAATACATGTAGCAAAGACTAAAAATCTTTATGACTTACAAGTTTGATGCGGGTAACAAAGATAGGGAGTAGATCAGTGCGCCTACTGAAGTAGATATTTTTGTTATTGATTATGATGTTTTGATTTTAGAGGATTTTGAAAATTTTAATGAAAGATTTTGTGTTTGTTTTGATTCTTCCATTGTGATTGTTGACACACTGCTAATTTTTGAAATACTATTGTAAAAAGTTGTGTTAACTTTGTGCTAAAATAATATCAAAATAAGTTGAGCCATTTTCAATTTCTTTTTAACTAATTATGTGATTTGTATACTTGTGTGAGACTATTGTGAAGCTGATAATGACATAAGGATTAGGGATTGAAAAATTAGGGACAAAACCGTTGCATAGTTGGATAACTAGTACTTAGTAATGTAACCCTGTACAAGTGTGTGTGAGAATTGTTGGGTTCCTGGTTGTGTCAGAATGTAGAACTTGCCCAGTTTCTTTTACCTAGGTCTAGGATAGTTGGTAGGAGGTGATCAAGGCTATTTTTTATATTAGTCCACGTTTAGCCAAATTGACCTTCCATGTGTGAATGATATCCCTTGATCCTTATTTTGAGCATGTATGCCTATTTTTCTTGTTATACCTCTCACCTTCCCATTTGTATTATAATGAACCTATTTTGGCCTGTTCCCCCTAGGACATTATGCACTTCAACTCAGGCATATCGCCTAAGTTGAGTGTGTTTATTGTAGGGGTACGTGATGTGAAATAGGTATGAGAAAAGGATAAAATAAGAGAAAATAAAGTAAGGCTGGGGTGAGTAGAAAAATTTAAGAAAAATAAACTTTGACAAAAAGAAAAAAAAAGAAACTATAGAAGACCACACACTACCTGAATATGCTTTAAAATGAAAAAGGAGAAATAAGGATGGAAATAAATGAAGTAAAAAGTTTGTTAAGTGTGGATCCCAAAAGTTAGTGTAGTGCCAAGGAGGGTTAGTCACTTTAAATGTCCTTATGTACTATACAAGCCCACTAAGACTATATTACAAGATGAACAAAGTCCTAATCTTACCATGACTGTCTAAAAATTTAGGAAAAGAGCATATGGGCAAGCGTATAGAGTTCTGCGCACACCGGTGATACTTCTTTGTGCGTGAGAGGGTTATTTTTTATATCCCTTAATAGATTGAATTATTCAAAATAAGAGTGAATGGGATTTTTTCGATTGTGAGTGCACATAGGCTACACTGTTAAGTTGCCAGATTGTTTGATTAATGTAAATTATGCTAGGACTAAGTATATATTGCTAATGTAATGCCATCATTGGATTCCCTCATGTTTGTATGTGTGCTAAATTTTGATACACAGTTGAGTTTTGAAAGTTGGAATTAGAAGGGAGACAACATAATTTAAATTAAATCCAAAATCAGTACCATGGGTAGCTTAAGATCTTCCTGTTTAAGCATTACCTCCGTGCTAGAAATTAGTTATTTTGTTTTATTTACCTAAGGATATGCAAAAGTCTAAGTTAAGGGTATTGATGTGCCATGGAAACACGATACTTTTGATGCTTAAAACCATGAATTTATGCATGAATTTAGGATATTTTGTTGGATATGATGCACTTTGGTGTGAACTGTAGGTAAAACAAGTTTACAACTGTAGTTGAATGAAAAGTAAAGAAAAATACATGAAAAAGACCAACTCTGATTAGCATACAAGTCAACTCCTGAGTCAAACCATACAATACGATTTGTATGCTGAATCGTATAAGTAACAAAACCAAATCCAACCTGAGGATCTAAGTGTGGGGAAGATACGACTCAAGTATACCAATCATAATCCAAGATACGAGTCAAACAAGATAGTCGTAAGCATAGCAAAATCTAAGCTTCCATCCAGGAGTTAAAGTGTCAAAAGTATATAAGTTAAAAGTTTAAGTACGATTCATATAGGAATGTCATATACAAACCAGTGTTCAATACTTGAAAAGACTGAAGTCCTAGGTGGATATGAGAGAAGGACATAATTTGTACACTTAGTTACGACGCGTATGATGAAGTCGTATGTTGAACAGAAAGTTACAGCCTTGAAGAACATACACTGGAATCGATATGAGAGAGTAGGGTACGACTCATGTTGAGCTGATAGAATGAATATTGAGTCATACCGTCTACCTATATTAATTTAACTTTCCCATTCTTATTAGGATATTTTGGTTATTTTTGAGATACTATAAATACGGGTTTATCTTTTATTAGGTTATGTTCTATTACACATTCTTAAGTACTTTTACGTACTATTACATTCTTTTACAATTGTTCTTGAGATTTTAGGGTTTATTCAATTTAAGACTTTGGAGTTAATTATTCTTATTCTTGTGTAATTGATTTTATGTGTTCTTCATTGATAATCATGGTTTCTTTCACAAACATGGGTGTCTAATCTCCTTAGCTAGGGTTGTGGGAACCCTAAAGGATTACCTACATAGAGAAAGTGTGATCCTCAACTATTCTAGGATTTCTACATGTATCTTATTCTTCTTTGCAATAATTAATCTGAAGTATCGTTGTACCTTGAGATAGTATTTATTCACACCCATCCCTACCAAGGAGGTTGTGATTGGGAAAAAAAGTTAAGACAATGATTTAGGATTTCTACCTCTACCTTTAAGTCCCCGCGTCTCATCTAATCACTTGATCCTACCACGACGATTGAACTGAGGTCTTAGTAAGGGGAAATAAGGCAATACCCTGAGACTTACTAGGTAAATGGTGAAATTTATATTCGAGCTTACCTGGCAGTTGGTAAGACTTATCTTGTTGACTTTGCATGTAGAGAACAGAACAGTTGGGTTGATCACGAGAAATTTACGAAGTTAAGAAGCCAGGGGGACACAAAACTAGTGTTCATCTCATATTGATTACAACTAAAATGAACTCAAGATTTGGTTACTATTTATGATTGATAACAAAATCTCCCCATTCACTTTTCTGTACTGCTCATGGATTACATCAAGTCAAGAAACTATTTACATTTTCTCTGTGGGATTGACTCCAATCTAGTTGGGTTATTATATTTACAATCAACTGCATTATACTTCTAGTTGAGGTGTAGATTTGGGCGACATCAGGAATCATCCTTCGATTGAGGAAGACACTTGGGATATTAAAAAGTATATGCGGGATAAGTAACCTCAATTATTTGAGGATACATGTACTCTCCTTTTTCCTTATTTAGCTTATATTTCTCGTTTGATCATTCGAGGATGAAAAATGGGTAAATTGGTGTATGTTGTAATGACCCTCTCTGTTGTTATGTATAAGTCTTATATTTAAAATCTCATGTCCAAATTCTTCTCAGTTTGGAAGTTACTAATTTCATATTAGGCTAGTTTCAATCGATTATAAAGCAAGGTGTGATCTAGGGAAATATAAAACTGATATGGACTAGGATGATGGTTTTTGTTTAAATTTTTAGTTAGCTAAGATGATAAGTAACTCATAGGGTTTTATAAAATTAAATTTGTGTAAGTAAAACTCTCGAAATTAATCTTAATGTAAAGAGCACTATTCAAAATATTCTAGGTTTAACGCGTGCTGCAAAAAGTGAGATTTTTGAGTGAAGTCATACATTATGTTCCATTGACATTGCTGTAGCACTCGATACACCACTATAGAAATAAGCGTTATCCGGTGATCAAGGGAGGTCAACGACCATTTTAGCGGTGGCTACCACTATAGTGATGAAAATTGCAGTTTTAATAAAATAATTCTCCAAAATAGTTTATTTTCTCAAAAACACATTTTGGGGCAAAGAAAGGGCGATTTAGGGTGAAATACTCTGGAAATTCTTCATTTGGCTTCATTAAGGTAAGAAATTCATCTTCTGTAACTCGTATTTAATTATTAAGCCTTAATTGTTAATTCAGTTCAAATTATGCCAGGGGAAAATTAAGAAATAATTTAATGGATTTTGATTATTAATATTGAATTTAGATTTTCATTTTTTTTAATTCACTAATTGACCTATAAATTGGTAGTTTCATGTGAATTACAGTGGAAAAGCCCTAGAATAGGAAGAAAATGATCATGAATTTGACCTTAGAAGTTGGGTGTGAGTTATAAATCCCAACATGTTAGGTAAGTTTTTTAATTATATATATATGTGCATATTCTATACCACAAGCAAGTGAAAATTATATGAAAGGGTAAAGCCCGAAATAGAGGAGTTATGCAAGCTTAATTTCAGGTAGGTGACAACATTGTAGTTTAATTCAAATTATGATATATTTTTATGTTAACTACTTTGTAGTATGACTTGTTAGTGCATTTTGTTTGATGTGGTCTTTACAATAATTTGTGGTTGTTGCGTGATTTTGACCTACCTTACTTGCTAAATGTGGAATTATCAGTATTTAGAACGTTCTCACAGACTTTTGGTAGAACAAGGTTGCAGACACTTTTGTCTGAAATTTTAGTACATAGATGGTAATTATCCCCTGCAGGTCATAGCTAGTGAGAGACTGTATATCCCTTAGTGTGTATGTATAAGGGTCAAATGAGTTTGACGGTTTCAAGAGTAGATCGGAGATTTATTTTTATACTTAATAAATTTTCCTGACTTGTGTTTGGGCTTGTTTGACTAAACTTGACTTGGTGATAATATGTTAATTTGATAGTTTTGTTCCAAATTGTTCATTGTTTCTTGTTGTGCTAAGTATATGTTTGTTAAACATAGATTAACTTGTTGTATTGTAATTTAGTTATATGTTCATATTCTCACCTTGGGTTGGCCAAATGATCATATTAGTACACTTTTATTTTTGTGTGTTGATACTTCACTTGCATTTACTTTTTTGAGCACAATGTATATTTTAACGACTTCTATATGACTTCAATTGTGATTTTAGCAGATGACTCCAGATTTCAGAGTGAGCACCATATCGGACTACCATGGGATATCTCCTTAAGACATTATCCTTTGTTTAGAATTATGCACTTTCTTTAGTTTTGGGGGTTGCATCCCCTTCTTGACATTCTAGGGATATTTTGGTGGCATTTGGTTTAGTGTTTATTTTTTTTTATCGTAAGTTGTAAGATAGGTTAATCCTTGAGATATTAATCGAATAGTTTTCTTCATTAATTTTAAGTGTTGGATTATATTTTTGGGGTTATGGCTTCTCCCACTAGGTGAGTAGTGAGGGTGCCACTCACGATGAGTTTGGATCGCGGTAGCAAAACTATAATAGAAAGCTAATATTTTTTATATTTTAGATTTATCAATGAACACATGAAGTTTATAAATTTTATAAAACTTTAATACGCACATAAAATAAATTTTAACATGTCAAAAGCATAAACAAAACAAACAAAACCCCACTTAAAGAGGAAATTTTTCAACACTCATATGATCCACATGCCCATTAAATACTTAAGGTGCCAATCTTTCATGATTAGTTATGGAATCATCAAGTTTGTATTAATATACTCAATCAAAATAAGATGACTCTGAACTCTTTTATTTACAACTTAATTATTCAATGTCTCTGTGCTTCGACTTAGACGAGCTATGTTTGTTCTTGGAATATAACTTGACAGACTTATTATCACAACATTCCCACACTGTAAGCTATATCTAAATATGTAAAAACTTGTGAATAAGTAAGACTTTCCATTGCTGATGCATATGATTTTTTGACCATCTCTTTATTCTCTATGTCCAAATTTGCACACAGGCAAAAACTTAACTTATCACCTTTTTCCACAAGTGTATATCCTAGTGCACAATTTTTTATGCCAAATATAGTAGCACCTTATCAATATGAGTCCTTTTTAATAGTCTAAGAACGTTTCTAGTATGATACCTATGGATCTCTATACCTAGAACAAAGGACGCCTCACCAAGATCTTTTATTTCAAAGTTACTGGATAGAAATTTCTTGATTTCATGTAATAAACCTATATCACTATTTTCAGTAGAATTTCTTCTATATATAGCACAAGGATAATGAATTTTCTCTCATTGAACTTGAGATATATGTACTGATCAGTGGAGTTTTTCTTAAAATCAAAAGAGGTTATCACCATGTTAAACTTCTGGTACTTCTCACGGAATATTTATTTTAAATCATATATGGACTTCTTAAATTTACATATAAGGTGTTTTGAATCTTGAAATTCAAAGGGTTTTGATTGCACCATGTACATCATTTATTCAATATCTCCATTGAGAAATATAGTCTTTATATCCATTTGATATAGCTCTATGTCATAATGAGCTGCAAGTGTCATAATGATTCTTTAAAATGACTGAATTCCTTTTGAGTGAGTCCCTTGACAATTAGGTGTGCTTTATATCTTTTGATGTTACCTTTTAAATCATATTTGAGTTTGAAAATCCATATACAACCAATCAGTTTTGATCATTGTGGTAACTCGACAAGATCCTAACGCCCCTTTTAATATAGATTTTGACTCATCTTTCATGGATTTAATCCATCTAGTAAAGTTTTAACGTGATTTATCTTGACTAACAATTATAGGATCATTTTTCAATTTCATATCAAAACATGTTCTTGGAGACAAACAACATAATTATCCAAAATTGTATTTGTCCTTTCTCTATTAGATCTTCTTTTAGGCACTTTAACTTGAGGTTGTTGAACATTTTTTTACATAATCCTGATTTACGGGTTTAAATTGTTTTTGTTAAAGCTACCTGACCATTTTTGCTAGTATAAGAGATATTATCAAATTACTTTTAAACACAATTTATTTGTTTTGATTGCTCCAATCATAATCAGCATCTTCAATTAATTTGACATTTTTTATTTTACCATGAATCTGTTTGAAGGGCCGTAAAACTTAAAACCTCTCAATTATTAATCTGCGTTAGATTTTTTAGTCTTACTCCCTTTTCACTTACTTGCAATGGTTTTCGCCTCAGAGTTAGATTTCAAATGAGCACTTTCAATCTCCTCGTGTTTAGGTCTATCCTCTTCTTTCACATATTGAGTTATAAGTCCATCTAAATTCCAATTCCTAAAGTTTATTCCATTAGACATGAATATTCTTCATATTGGTAGATAAAATAAATGCCGCTCACGATTAATCATTCAAATAGATCATGTATTTTTGTAGGTAATTAAACTAAATATATAAATCTATAAAAAATGATAATTAAATATAAAATTATATTTATCACACACACATATATATAAAAGTGGATCGATCTCATGATACCTAACACAATACTATCATTTACTTTTTGGACAAAAATAATAACTTGTAAGTTATACTCTTATACATAATTCATGAACATTGATTATCAAAATGACCTAACAATATGCCTTTATTTGGATTGACACATTATCAACATGTATTACAAATGTATCACATGTTCATAACTATCCGTAGTCTGGTCAAAATAATCTTTCTTGGAATAATTATTTCGCATAGACAAAACAAACTTACATGTTCAAGGTATAAAAATCTACGCAACAAAGATTACTTTGGCAACATATTGATTCAATCTACACTCTTTTAAACACGAAGCACAATAGTAGCAATTTTTTTTAAAAATAAACTTTAACAAAAAAACCCAGCAAAATCTTCACAACTATTGCTTTAAGACATAATGTAGCATACACACAATATTTTTTTAAAAAAAGATTGCAAATATTTGTAGGTTCTTGTAGTAAAAAAAATAACGAAACTTAATTCACAACTGTAACTTCTAAAAACTTTCAAAAATAAAACTGTACAGAAACCATAATGAAGGATATCAAACTACATTTATTAATTCATATTGCAGTCACATTGTATATTATGTTTTGAACCCATTATATTTTACAATTATATGCACCGTTTCATAATACGATTTATCCCATACCACTTGAAACAAGTAACAAAAATTTTGATTGTTTTGATAGGAATCAGTGGTACAAAATATGACTACCCAAAATCGTGTTTACTTTATGGTGCTGAAACTATACAAATAAAAAAAGCTTTGTTCTGCATCAACTTTTCACGAAAAATTCCACTTTTCATAAAACAAAAAATACATCTAACAAGAACTTGCTTTGATCCACTTATCTAAAATCTTTAAGGAATTCATCCAAGATCATTAGGTAAATCACTAAACAGAGAAATCACTATAGAAGAATGGTAGAAATACTAACGTTATTCCATTACAAGAATTGATTGAAGAAGATACAACCTTTTAAACCATGATGAATGCCCTTCAACCATATTTTTCTTCAGAGATGGAGAGTTTAAGATAGAGTGTCGTTTGTTCTGATTTAGGAACCAACCTTTATGTAAAGTACCTTTTCAATAAGTCTCCATCAAACTTGAGAAAAGGTCCATGCATTTTCTGTAATTCTAAATTAAACCCATATTAATAGAGCTCAAAAAACTTAAATACTTTATTAGATCATAAAATGAGCTTTTTTAATAATAGCATATCTATTATGTATATTATATTAATATGTGAGCCCATAAATTAGAAAATACTAACATTTATACCTTTACAAGTTAAGGAAAAATAATTAGATAGAAATCTCAATGTTTTCAACGTGATCTCATTCATTGATTATTTTGTCATGATAAAAAATTTATTTGTAACAGTAAAGACAACCAACACTTTCATTTACTTTTTCTAAGTTTTAACATAATGGTATATATTCTTTCAAGAGATGCTTTCATTATATGTCTATAAATAATACGTTTTTCCTTTAAGCCTAGTTCTACATATGTAGTTGTTACTGCAACAAGGAAGAGACCACAACTCTCATTATGTTTGTATTATGCTGCTTTAGGTAGATTTTTCAAATAAATTAAATTTAGGTTAATTTTTATTATATTTTGTAAATTAAATTTTTAATATTTTTACAGGCTTCGGATGCACTGAATTTTACATGAAGAAGATTGCGAAGGTCAAGAAAATTTTATGTTACATTTTAGGGAATATTGGCTTTATAATTTTTTTGCTAAGTGTGTATGCACAAAATAACTATGACTAGCTTAGATGTATATTGTCAACTTATGTTGATAAACTTGTAGTAGTTAGATGAGAAAATTGAAGGAATGATGTCATTTAAGTCTTGAATGAAAGATTGGTAACATTGACCAACTTAAAGGATCAAACCAATTAGAAAACTTGATTAAGTTAATTGTGGACTTGATTAATATTTTCAAAACTTTTAATCTTTTCAAAAATAAAAATCAACCTACTTTCAAAAATACAAATCAACCCACACGCCTTTCCTCTTTAAATTATCAACCGTCTCTCTCCCCTCTCTCTCTCTCCCCAACTAATAGTTCTACAAAATTTCTCCCTTCAATCCTCGATGACTTCAACCTCCAATAAAAAATAGTTGGACGAGTTCCTTTTCGACTTTCAATCGTCAATAGATGTGACAACAATATTCTCCGACGATAAAATTTGAGTTCTTCATCGTTCCATTTCTTCCTTCACAGGTAAAAATTATGTCTTTTTAGATATGAAGAAAAACAGGAACTTGAGCTAACTTCTCTTTTAATATTGATTAATAATTTTAATATTTCTTTCTTAAATTTGAAATGTAGACTGAAGAAAACCCTAATTTCTAGCAATTCTTCTCTAACCTTTTCGGTGTGAAATATAATTTTTTATTTTTATTATATTTTTTATTGTCGAATCGTTGATTCAATTTGTTGGTGTCTATTGAGTTTTTTGAAATTTAATTATTGTTGTTTGTGTTTGTACAAATGCAAAACAACAATTTTCATGATTTTTAGTCACCGTTGATGTTCTTAGTATGTATGTTGTGTTGGTGTTGCTGGGTTGATTTGTTATTTTTCTAGGTAAAAATGGTGTATTTGATAGTAAACAGTGATAGTGATGTTGTTTTATTGAAAAAAATCCTGGTACTTTTTTTTCTGCAATAGATGAATTATCTGATGCAATAGATGAACCATATGATGCAACAGATGAAACATCTGGTGTAATAGATCAACCATCTGATACAGCGGATTAAAATCTGATGCAACAAATGAAAATCTAAAATAACAGATAAAAATATGATGCAACAGATAGACAAAAATAGTATAATAACCCCAAAACCACTAACCTAACTCATTTGGCAACAGACGAGGGATCAATTTTAATTGGTTAGCCATATATTTTTATTATTTTCAATGGATTTCTCATCTGTTGTAATAGGTTGATTATATGTTGCAACAAATAACCTACCTGATACAACAGATGAGTGATCTGTTGTTACTGTTTTCAATGGATTACTCATCCGTTGTAACAAGCTGGTTATATATTGCAACAGATAAGCTACCTGGTGCAATAGAGGAGTGATCTATTTCAACAGATGAGTGAATTTTTTTAATTATTTCTGAATTTTCTTAATTATTTCCAATGAATTACTCATCCGTTGTAACAGGCTGGTTATATGTTGCAACAGGTAACATACCTAATGCAACAGACCAGTCATATAATTTAATAGATGAGTGATCTATTTTTATTGTTGCAATAAATTACTCATCCATTACAATAGGTTATCTATTGCAACAGATAACCTACCTGGTGCAATAGATGAGTGGTTTATTTTTACTATTTTCAATAGATTACTCATCCGTTGCAATAGGTTGGTTATATATTACAATAGATAACCAACCTAATGCAACAGAAGAGCAATCTATTTTAATAGATAAGTGAGCTTTTTTTACTATTCCCAACGAATTACTCATCCATTGCAACAATTGGTTATATATTACAACAGGTAACATACTTAGTGCAACAAACCATTCATATGTTTCAATAGATGAGTGACCTATTTTTATTGGTGCAATAAATTACTCTTCCATTGTAATGGGTTAGTTATATGTTGCAGTAGGTAACCTACCTGGGTAACAAATGTGTGATCTGTTGGAACTATTATTTTACTATTGTTCATGTCAGATATACTGTTATCCCTTTTTAATAATACATTAATCAATTATAATCTATTTTATATTCATGTTATTTTTAGATTATATGGATCCCCCCCCCCCAAAAAAAAAAAAACAAATTAAATCCAAGTAAAGGAAAAAGTTAAGTAGCTAGGCTACATCCACCACTCTGTGAGCTTTCTTTACAAGCGTTATCTCAATCAAAAGCATAAGATAATGAACATGGGGAGGAGGAATATTTTAAAATAGATGATCCAAATGCTAATAGCCCTTTCACTGAAGATTTGGTCAAAACCTTCAGCATTGACGGTTTTTCTGTGAGAAAGCAGTGCGATGGTGTCATAGAATTAACGAGTGATTTTGTGGTTAATTCAGCCATGGGAAAATCTTTTGACGCCTTCAGAAAAATATTTTGAGAAAAAAATTTGGAATTTCATTTTAGGGACAAGTGCTTTAGGCAATATCTTAATTGCTGGAGGATACTAATGCTTGATTTCAAATAAAAATGGTATATAATCTTCTCAAGCGTAGGTTTATGTATGAAAACAAAGATAAGATGGATGAGGTGTTGATAAATTATTGTGCCATGCCTATTTGTTTTGGTTGGAGAGAGTTTGCCATAGTTACTGGATCAAAATCTTATCCTCCTTCTCCTTCTCAAGTTATACCTATTCTAATCCAAAAAAGCACCCCGCATACCCAAAAAAGTCCAAGGCAAGTTGAGTGATCATGATGACCTTTTGTCCCTTGTTGGTTCAAGCTTCAAACATATAAATTTGATAGAATCATTGAAAGGTGAAAGACTTTCAAAGAAGCACAAGCAATCATTGTGCTTGGTTTGGTTTGTACATAATATTTCTTGGGCGAGAGACGTTAACAACAACATACCACTTGGCTTGATAAAGCTCTCCAAGGCTCTTGATGCATTTAACATCTATCCTTGGGGTTATGAAATCTTCAAAATGATTTCCAAATATTTTTTGACTCCGTTAATGCCAAAGACAGTCTACTTATATGTCTTTTCATGGGCTTTTATGGTAAATATTTCTTTTATTATGACATGATTCATTTTTTTATTCAATAATAATTTTGATTTATCAGCGTTATTTTATAGGCTTGGGCATTTGAATCCATTCCTTATTTAAGAAAAAAAGTGAACTATAAGTTTTCTGTCCAAGATTTTTGAGATGGTTATCGGTCGAAACTGATAAAATGTAAATTTCTTGATCTCTTCAACCCCTCGAAGGAAGAAATAGTTCAAATTCTAATTAAATTTTTATTTTATGATTTTTTAAAATGATTTCATTATTATTCTAATATATGTACTAATTTATTTTAGATTATCCATCTATGGCTTGTTCTGACCAATCGAGAGTTAAAGATGTCATTTTTCTTACTTTACGGTCTATGAAAACTTTATCAAACACTAAGGCCTTTGATAGAATAAAGAATGAATTGTTTGAAGCAACAACCATCATAAGAAAAATAATTTTGAAGGGTGGGCTTGTTGTTGTTGATGATGGTAGTGGTAGTGGTGCCGTTGTTGGGGATAATGATGCTCCTCTTACAGTTTTCGAAACAACAAGCCATTATGATTATGATCATACTAGTTATACAAATTTTTCCTCTTCTAGCTAATGTTCGGCATGTAAATGTCAAGACTGCAAGGCAAAACATGATGGAGTGATTAATGCTATTAATCCTTGACTACTTCTGTAAAGGAAATAATATCTAAGAGGGGTGTTATTTCATCAAAGATGATTACATATCCATACACTCCACTAGAGATCAAGGTGGCTAAGAAAAGAAGGAAAGAAATTTTCAAGGCATCATCAAGCATCAAAAAAGGTAAAATTGCAACTCTTCTGTCTTTGTCTTGTACTTTTGATCAATGTAAAAGGGCCACAGGATATGACCATAAGATGAAGAAGTTGAATGTATATCATCTATTCCAACAAACAAACAGACACATATCTATTTCAACAGATAATGCATCTGCTGAAAATTATCAAATAAATATATACATCTATTGCAACTGTCATCTAATCTATTACATCAGATATGTTATCTGTTTTAAAATATGTCCACTTATTTTAACAAATCAAATAGGTTGTCGTACTATTTTGATTTATACCAAAAAATGAGTCATATGTTGTAACGGATGGGTCATTTGTTCGAAATTATCGTACAACTCAATTTTACCTATTCGAATTTGTCCTAACAAATGATCTATCTAATGCAACAGATAGATAATCTGTTGTGTATCTGTGATTAGCATTGACAATTCTAGCTTTCTAGGTGGATGTCACAGTAGAAGCTACTACTGGACAATATAATATCACAGTTGATAATCCATCAACTACTTCTATGGAAGAATAAAAAGTGGAGCATGTCAGTTTGGGAGAATAAAAGAATTATCCATTTGAAGGGTTCAACATCTCAGATGAGGCTCTAAAAAACTAACAAAGTTGATCAACGACTATTCAGAATAAATTGCTAATGGGCTGTTAAAGCATCATGCCGCTAGGTACATAAATCATTTTTAAGGATATTGATTTATACAATTCTTGTTGTAAAAATATGACATTAACACATATAAATGTCACGACCAGAGCCGAGGCCCTGGTCATTATGGGTATCTCAAACCATCAAGTCCCGAGAGACTCATCTAACTCCCCAACCCACTAGTGATACTGTTCGCTTTGGGCTCAGGCCCGCACAGCTTTAAAATGTGTCACTAGGAAGTAAGGCTTTCTTACTTATATACCCAGTATCCCTCCTGTGTTTTGTCGATGTAGGACTTCTTCCTAATTTGGGCTTTTACATACACCCCCTTATGGACTCAGCGTCCTTGCTAAGGTTTGTCCCACCAAATAGGATTTGCCTACACTCAGTACTTACGTTTGCCCTGCCTTACCGGGAATCACCTACACTCATTTTGAACTCTGGCCCATATCGACAGGGTTGACATAGGATGGATATGATACCATTCTATCACGACTTGAGCCAAGGCCTTGTCCGCGATGGGTATCTCAAACCCTAAAGGACCGAGATACCCCTCTAACTCCCCAACCCACTAGTGATATTTTTCTCTTTGGGCCCAGGACGACACGGCTTTAAAATACACCACTAAGGAGAAAGACTTTCTTACTTATATACCAAGTATCCCTCCTATGTTTTGCCGATATGGGACTCCTTCCTAAGTTGGGGTGTTATAATAAATAATGTAGAAAACAAAATGACAAACACTACAAAGTGAATAAATTGAGTCTTGGTTTTGATATGTTCGACTTTGTTGTTGCACATCCCAAAATGAAGGATTGGTTCTGTTTGATGTCACGACCCTAAACTTGCTGGAATGATAAAGTTTAAATGTCATACATATTACTATCAATTAATACTTTATTTAATTACATTTGTGTATTAATTTTATTATCACGTAGTATGAAATATTTGATAATATGTGCAGTACATCGATGTTATTTTTTACTAACTCCATAAGAAGGCCAAGTTGCAAACACAAGAACAATACAAATATACAGTAGGAAATTATTTGGACAAAGTTTACATCAATAATACCTACGATAGGTTTTTAACAACAACCAGAAGTTTTCCGAAATGAGGAATGCTTAATCAACATTATCAAAGGTTTTAGCATTCCAGCTGGCTTACCTTGGTATTTGGTCGACAAAATGTACATTCCAATCAATTGTGGTGATAAATTCCATTGGGTGTTAGCTGTGGTCATTCTAAAAGAGAAGAGCATCCGAGTTTATGTCTCAATGACATGGAGGAGATATTTTGGGTCATCTTCAGAGTCTAAGATACAAAAGCTGGCCAAAATCTTGCCTACTTACCTTGATATAAGTGGCTTTTTGGATCAAAAGGTTCGTACTGATTGGTCGACGATTGAAGCATACTGGTATAAAATGGATAATCCATTTGATGTAGGATATATTGAAAGAATTTCACAAAAACTCATTATTATCCTATAAGAATCATGATTTATTTTTATTTCATAGATTTTACAACACTTACATTAATTTCAATAATTGGATTATCCATTTTTTTAAAATGCAGGGATTGCGGTTTTTTCGTTATTGCTTACGCTGAGTATTTGAGCGATTGATTACAACTACCAAATGATAGACTTAATGTTGGATTACTCCACAAAAGATATGTTGATATTTTATGGAAACACAAAGAAGTGAAAGCACAAAAACCGTATGCAAGCGACAATAAGGATCCATGACGACCAAAGCCGAATTTCATAGCACCGGATGAAGAACAACTTGTCCATATTGAGTAGATATTTATAGATTGAGTCTATCAAAGTAATAATCTATCCTTGGGAATTGTTGGCACTAAAGGTTAAATTGTTGATTTGTTTGAAGAGTAGATCATTTGTACCATAATAATGTGTCTACATTTTATTTATTTCTTGAGTTATTTCATGTAATATTTGAAGGCTTCAATTTATTTTATGTTGTCTATGAATATAATTTAATTCTTAGTTTCAAACTTATTAATTGAAATAGAATATTAGATTCAAATATCACAACAGATAATACATCTGTTACAACAAACGAAATATCTATTGAAAATTATCAAACAGATTTTGACATATGTTACAACATGAAGGTCATCTATTGAAAATTATCAAACAAGTCTTCCTACTGTTTTGATTTGTTCCAATAAATTACCTATCAGTTGCAACAGATTGACTATATGTTGCAACAAATTATATATCTATTACGATAGATAGACTGAGAAACATTTGCATAATGTAACAGATGATCAACCTATTGAAACAAATAATCAATCTGTCATAATAGATATACTATCTGTTACAACAGATAGACAATCTGTTGCAACTTATAAAAAATTCAAATTCCGTCAAATATAATAAACTGCCACTACATGTAAAGTGAAGTGGGTTGAAATAAAAAATTGTTATGGTGTTTGTCTTTGTACATTTTTTCTACACTGGCTCCAAGCATCTAGAGAGTACCCCATAAGCCCATACCTCTTGCATCTTTTTATTAATGGCGTTGCACAGACCAACCATTTCTATACTGATCAACAAATATTCAATGTTTGCAAGCGCATATGGCCTGTACACGACATTGGTTTTATTTTTTTGAAGTTCCTTGCCCTTGTTTCGACCTTCAAAATACCATGCTTTCTTCTTCAACACTTTCGGTGGAAAATGATCCATCAGTTTATTCTGCCTTAAAAAACTGGGGAGCAACTCCAACAGTGGCTGCATGTGGATAAAAAATCACAGTCATCAAAGATAGATAAGTTTTAGTTATAAACCTTAATATTTCCTTCCCCGATAAGTATGTCAACAGTGAGAAAATGTACGACTTTCACATTCATGACTGCAATAATTCTCTTTGCCTTGATCCATCCCTTGTCGTTTGGATATGGCTGCTTCCCTCTAACATAGTTAATCATATCTTCATTCCATTCATATGTAGAAACATGCCAATCAAATCCCAAGCGACCGGGAGTTTTAGCTTGCCTAGTGAGATTATTGTACCTATTCTTGAAATTATAGTAGAAGTTGAGGTCCATTATCATATTAGCTGTATAATAAGCATCCGGGTACGCTAATTTCTGACCCCTCATAAGGAAGAAAATTTCACCAGCATACTATGATATAAGTAGACAATTTTTAAATAGGTTAGTACTTATAAAGAAGAAAAACATAGTGGAAAAATGCAACGAATGGTCCATCTTTTGTAGAGGGTTCTCTGAATCTGCTCATAGATTATCCAGCTAATGCAACTTATGCAACAAATGTTTAATCTATTGATATAGAACCACCACCAATTTCACCATAATACCCAAATGTTGCAACAAATTACACATCTATTTGCGTAGCTTCTTCTTCATGGAGTATATTAGAAGGCTAGGTTAGGAAAAGTAAACTTACCTTGTACACATACCACTCACTCATATTTGTCATTATCTTGAAGTTGTCGGTATCAAGCATATGCATGGTGTATTTTTATGCAGATTTCTTTTTCTCGGCATGCGTGGTGTTTTGCAGTTCCTTCCTCTTTTCATTGCCAAGTGTCGTATATATGTCCACCTTCTTTAGTGTCCTATGAACTTCAATAACTTTTGGAGAGAAAAGACAATTGTTTTCATACTGGAGAGTATTTGGCTAATTTTTCTTTTCTTCCCCCTAACCACCACTGTAGGAGTGTATAGCTCCCTCTCCTTCTTGGATGGTATGACCCTCCCTCTTGGATTTTAATTCCTCGACAGCTTTAGCGATGGCCTCTAGTTTTTCAAGGAGTTAATCCTATTTGTCCTTGCACACTTTTCATTTGCAATGAGAATATGAGGGTGAAGAGAGGTGAGAGAGACCATTGTAAGAGTGGGAGGGACCGGGGTATGGGTGAGAGGGACTTGTGTAAGAGGTGATTTCAACCGTATTTATTTTTTCTTAAGCATCAACATGCTCATCATCATGACTAGAAACAACATCAGCATTAGGATGGCTGCCACTAACATCAACAACTCTATCAGCAACACCCCAGAAGAAGTACCCAAATTTACTGCAGTAGGTTGGTCATGAACAAATTCAACATTAGGCTGAAGCCTAACTGCTCTTCTTATGGATTCCTTCTTTATTAACTCCACCGTTGGGTCATCTATTATATCAACAAGACCTAGGATTATAAAAGAAGTCATCCCCAACTCCTGCTCAGTAAGCAATATTCAATGATGCACAACCTAATAAAAACAGATATATTTAAATCATATAATAATAATTTGCTGTCACTTGGGTTACATGTTAACATAGTCAACTTATGTAATAGATGATGTATCTTTCACAACAGTTGATCTATATATCATAATAGATTAATAATATATTGCCTCAAATTACCCATTCGTTGCATCATTTATAGTAGATGGGTAATCTGTTGAGTCGGGTTCAGAGAACTAGAGCAACAGGTGATTAATCTATTGTAAAATATGAATTGTCTATCATAATAGATTACCCATCTGTTGCACCAGTTACGGTAGATGGGTAATCTGTTGCAACAGACAACCCACCTGTCGCAACAGATGATACATCTATTTCAATATATTTATTTGAGTCAAATTATTTTACTTGAAAGAAGATGTACTACACTGTTCGGAGGGTTAAAGGCATTATTCTCCTTAATTCTTTTTCTGCTCTTTGCAGCCAACAACATAAGAATCCTTGAACGGGAAACCTCATTCGAGTAATCCTTGACCTACTTTTGGAGGGAGTAATGACTTCAAATGCCCAAGCCTAAAATATATAAATAGAAAGCAAGCAAAAAAATTGATAATAATTATTCAATATAAAATAATGGATGAGTAAATAAATTGTGATTAAATTTACCATGAAAGCCCAAGGAAAGCCATATAATGTGATCGTCTTTAGGGATAGCTTTGTCAGTCAATATTTGAAAGTTAAGCTATAGTTTCATATCTCCAGGGATGATCATTAAATTTCTCAAAATCCCCAACAAGCACCAATAAGTCATCTTCTATGACTTTCTTGCCGTCTCTTGCCAAATCACAATTGCTCCCTGTACTACTTTGGTATAGTTTTATTCTTGAGATCTTCTTTCAAATCCATTACTTTGTAGTTACATCCAGCAATGTCCAACAACCTATCTATTATTTCCTTGCATTGGTTGGTTTTGGTAGGTGGTTGCTTGGATAGTGCCTTCAGTCTATTTGATGGTGGTGGTTTGGATGTCCTTCTTTCCTTGGATGGACCTTTCGTGAGGTGTTTCCTCGATGAGAGGTTCTTCTGGATGATCACATCTCAAGCCTGTCACTATGGCAAACTCTTTTAAGCCAAAACAAATCGGCATGCCACAGTAGTTGATCAAGATTTCATACATCCTTTTGCCCCCTCCTTCAAATCTTTATCATCCCCCATGTACTTGATCCTGCACTTGAGAATACCATATACTATGATCATTCGAAAATGGGCAATGTGGTCCTTATGCAACTCAAGAAATCTTCCAAAGCAACTCTTCTTAAACAATTCATCTATATTTTCATTCTTTATAATATTCCTAAAGTCATCTAAAGGTTTCCCAAACTGACATTTGAGTATAGGATCACCAGTTAGTTTTGTAGGGTCATCTATCAGCATCGCAACTTGAAACCTGTCACTACTAATAGCTTTGACAGCCTCATGCTGGGAGTTTGAAAGCCTCATTGATCTTATTTTTCCCTGATTGAGAGTTTTTAGGAAGTTTCTTCAAATCCATCTGTAGTCTAGCCTTTTTTGTTGGGTGGCCAAAAGTTGATCCACTTTTAGTTTCTTTTCTTTTAGGAGACATCTTTTAACTACAAACAATATAAAAACAAAAACTATATTACATTTGATGTCTGTATAATTTTTTTAAAAAAGCTAAGACAAATTTTAATAAATTATTATACGCCACATTACAAATAAATATTCCAATGGATAATCCATCAGTTTGAAAAGATAGGGAATCTATTTGAAGACCCATTTAATATCTCCCAACAGATGTTCCATATATTACAACAGATGGACCACCAAGACCACCACCACCACTACCAATGCCACCACCAAGACCACCAATACCACCAGCTCGACCACTAACACCACCACCAATGCCACCAATACCAATACCAAGACTACCAATACCACCACTAATGCCACCAATACCTTCATCAAGGCCACCAAGACTGCCAGCACCACCACTAATGATACCAATACCAACACCAAGACCACCTATACCACCACTATGACCACCAATATCAATAACACCAATAATATCCACCAACAACACCACAAACACCATCCAACAATACTACTATATTCATTAAAATACTTCAACAAAAACTAGGGTTTTCTCAATTTTTTTCTATATTTTTAGTATCAAAACTCAAAATTATTAACCCATTCTAGAAGATAATACAACTAAAAGTAATCTTTTTCATCATTAACTCAAAATCCTAATTTTTAGAATAAAGAACAAATGTGGAACTCTTCTCAACTCTGTTACCTACAAAGACAGAGAAATGATGGATACAAGCAAGAATGAAGTACAAAAATAACAACTATGTAGTTGGAAATCGGAAGAAAATTAATATGTTTTGAAGGGTTGATCAATATGTTAAGGAGTTCTTTTTTGTATTTTGAGTGATAAAGAAAAGAGTAACAACTCGATATTTGAAATGATGAAATTTTTTCCCGCAAATGGATAATTTGTATGGATTAATTTGTATTTTTGGAAAACAATGATAAGTTTTAAAATTTTTAATTTGGTCTGAATGGATCTTAATTATTTTTTTAAATTTTAAAGATATGAATCTTTTCAACTCAGAGTGATTGATTGAAGACTCAGGTTGAGAGGAGCACAATACCAACATTATGCAATTGTAAAGACTTAAATGAAGTTATAGTTGAATCCGTGTCTAATCCCTAATTCTATCTAAATCAATTTAGGTATTAGCTCAACAATAAGTTAATATGAATTATTTCAACTCATATTTATCGATTGGTGACTCGGGTCAGGAGAAACGTAATACCAATATCATGCAATTGCGAAAACTCAATTGAAGTTGTAGTTGATACTATGTACTTATCCCTAGTTCTATCTAAATTAATTTAGGTATTATCTCAATAATAAGTTAATACAAAATATTCCAACTCAGATTGATCGATCGACGACTCGAGTCAGGAGAAACGCAATACTAACATCATGCAATTGCAAAGACTAATTGAATTTCTAGTTGAACCTATGTACTCATACCTAGTTATATATAAATAAATTTAGGTATTAGCTCAATAATAAGTTAATTTTTAATATTTTAACTTAGATTGATCGATGGGCAACTCATATCGGGAGGAACGCAATACCAACATCATGTAATTGTAATGACTCAATTGAATTTGTAGTTGACCCAATGTAATCATCCCTAGTTCTATCTAAATAAATTTAGTTATTAGCTCAATAATAAGTTAATATGATACATTTCAACTCAGATTGATCGATTGACAACTCAGGTCTGGAGGAACATAATACCAACATCATGCAATTACAAAGACTCAATTGAAGTTGTAGTGGATCCTATGCACTCATCTATAGTTATATCTAAATAAATTTAGGTATTAGCTCAATAATAAATTAATACAAAATATTTTGACTCACATTGATCGATTGTCAACTCAGGTAGGAAGGAACGTAATACCAATATTATGCAATTGCAAAGACTTAATTGAAGTTGTAGTTGATCATATGTACTCATAAATAGTTATATCTAAATCAATTTAGGTATTATCTTAATAATAAGTTAATACGAAATATTTTAACTCAGATTGATCGATTGGCGACTCAGGTCAGAAGGAACACAAATACCAACATCATATAATTTCAAAGATTTAATTGAAGTTGTAGTTAACCCTATGTAATTATCCATAGTTCTATCTAAATAAATTTAGGTATTAGCTCAGTAGTAAGTTAATACAAAACATTTCAACTTAGATTGGTCGATTGGTAACTCAGGTTGGGAGGAACACAATACCAACATCATGCAATTGCAAAGATTCAATTAAAGTTGTAGTTGACCCTATGTAATAATCCTTAGTTCTACCTAAATAAATTACAAATAAATTTGTTGCAATAGATGACTGAGCTATTAAAAATTTTCAAACAAATATTTATATCTGTTGCAATAGATGACATATTTGATTTAATTATCAAATAGACATTTGCATCTATTACGACTGATGACTGAGGTATTGGAAATTTTCAAATAGATATTGATATCTGTTGCAATAGATGAGATTTCTAATTTAACTATCAAATAGACATTTGCGTTTGTTGTGACATATGACTGAACTGTTGAATATTTTCAAATAGATATTAATTATGTTGCAACATATGACATATCTATTTGAATTATTTTTTTTGTAATTTTAAAGCAATATTTTTTCTGAAAAAAGAAAGATACATAAAATAGTACTACAAAGGCGGTAAAAAATATTTCTTGGATAACTCAAAAATCTCATCGTTGTGTCGCCTGTCTTGTCTTTTAAATGTCACCTGTCTTTCTTGTGCTTCTCAAGTTATTAATGAATATTTAAACCCATGTATATAATTAAATCTCCTTCATCCCTAAATTTATTCATCTCTCTTTTTTTCTCTCTTCATTAGGGTTATCACTACTGTCTTCTTTTTTCTCTCTTTTCCTTCTTCTTTCTCATAAAGATCCTTTCGGATCTAAACTGATCTATATTATTTGTCGACTGAAATTGTTCTATTGATCTCCTTGCTTTTGATATTATAGGTATGATTCACTATTGCTCTTTCATTCTCGTCTTCTTTTTTCCAAGTTATTGAAAATAGTTGTTTACATCTATTTTCTTATTTATTATCCTTTACCCATATCATATTTATTTACAAAATTTGAAGGAAAGGTTACATGTAAGTCTTAAATGAATGAACCATTGTTTTTATTAAAATATGCAAAAAAGTCATTTATTGGGAAAGTATAAAAGCCTTGTTGGTAGTATCACTTTTTGTATGTATTTTGTTTGTTTCTTTGTTGTTGATGCTGTTATTGATGTTGTTGGTGGGATTGGTATTGTTGGAACTTGTGGTGTGGTGTTGATGATGGTGTTGGAACAAATGATATTGCTTCTTTATTGTTGATGTTGGTATTGATGGTGTTGGAACAAATGATATTGTTTCTTTGTTATTGATACTATTGTTGATGTTGTTTTTTTATTGTTTTGTTTCTTTGTAGTTGATGCTGTTGTTGATGTTACAACAGATAGAGTAACTGTTGGAACAAATCAAACCACTAGCAAGGTTAGTTTGATATATTCCAATAGATTCCACATCTGTTGCAATAGACTCCACATCTATTGCAACAGACTTTACATCTATTGTAATAGGCTCCACATCTATTGCAACATATTAACAATCTATTAAATAGATGGGAAGCTGTTATAATAGATGGGTAATTTGTTGCAACAGGTGGATAATGTTCTTTCTGTTATTCTCTTGTTTAACATCAATTTTTTTCCTATTCTTTATAGATATAAGGAATTGAAAGTTTATCAACATTTTTTGGACCAACATAAGAGGCTACAGTAAAGATTGGTTTAGAGTAATAAGCTACTTGCAGATAGAACCACTTTATATGTTGGAGGTATGTATTACGGATAATATTATCATGAAAACACACATAGAGTACATTGATTTTGTGAATGATGTTTTTTACCGATTAGTCATTAATCATTCAAATAAGATATCTATAATTTTACAGTTAAGTTTGATAGGTCTAAACTGATAAGGCTGAAGGACCATGAATATGGTTCTGATACCCTGTTTAGGTTTAATGTCAGTTATTACTCATGTTTATGTGTCAAGCATTGTGAAGGAATCAAGTTTTGGTGGCATTGTAAAAAGACTCAATAGAGGTTGGACTAACTTTTAGGGTGCATTGGACTCTGAGAGTGCCTTCAAAGCCTCCCACTGCTTCAACTAAGAAATAAAATTAATATAGTTATTGCCCTATCCCAAATTTATATGGTTGGGTTGCTCAGGATGATGTTTATATGCCAGAAGGTACGGTAGAAGAATACCTGCAAGGAAAAATGGGGGGTTGATAAAGGACTATATTATTTGACATATAATTAAAGAGGAAAAATGGGATAGTAGGTGATAACACTCAATCTACAGCTCTCGTAAGAGTGTAAAGTGGTCGCTGTCAAATATATAACCCAACGGGGTTGGGTATCGATCCCACAGAGAATAGTCGGTCACTAAGTAAGCAAAGATTACTAGACTTGTGGTTCAAGTCTCGTAAAAGAGGAGGGATTGTAACGTGCAATTGATGTGAACAAAATAGTAGAGTAAAACAGAAAATAGCAAAGTAAAAGGAAAGAATGTTTTAGTAAGCTGTAAAACAATGAGAATTGAGAAGTTGGGGTTATGTCCACCTTATGAGTTGTACGTCTCTATTGGCTATGAGTTATGCGGAATTCAGACATGCATGTGCTAATAGAGAATTGTATTCGATGGTAAATCCAAGCGCCTTTCGACCTCTACAAGGACTATTTTACTTTAACTCTTTCGAGCTTAAAGCGTATCTAACGGTACAAATTCTCCAAGAGGTTAATCCAGTTACGACACTAACTTTTTAATAGGGAATGGGAACCTATTACCTTGACATTATCTCTTTTTCAGACATATAACTTTTCTTTCGAACAAGTTAATGCTATACTGGCGTTATTCTATGCGTCTGCAGCCACAAGAATTTGTATTAAGATGAAGAGAATAATGATATAAGCAGCTTACGTGTCACGAATTCACAAACTCATAGCCTTAGATAGTATCTTATTAGGCTTCCATAACCCCAACAGAGAAGTTTAGCTATTCATGAGTGTGAAAGAAATCACAATAGACATTATCATTATGAAAATCTCACGTGAATGCCTTGCAAATAGCATTTCTCTTGTTGTAAAAAATAAGAATTGAATAGATGATAAATAATGTCAACAATGAATTAATAAAGAGAATTGTTTTGATGGATGGATGGATGGTGGATGGATGGGAATTAATGGAATGGGGGAATTGTGTGGAATGGTGAAATTGTGTGGAATGGCGGAATGTATTAAAATCTCTAGCAGAATAGGGTATTTATAACACCCATATCCTATTCCTACTAAGCTAATGAATTACTTAACCCAATCCTACTAGGTTAATGTATAATCATCCTAATCCTAATAGGTTACTGCTGGTCCCCAAAGTCTTTAGAAATGTTGTTTTTGCCCGGGACAGGTCTTTCATGCATCACTTTCATTCCATAGGCGTCCAAACGCTGCTCTCCTTCTTTGGTGAAGCTTACTTTGGCGTCAAGTTATCCATAAAATGCTGAAATCTGCATCATTTATACCTGAAAACTTGCTAATCAAGTTTGTTAGCTCACTTACAAGAAAAAAGACTAAAAGTGCATGAATTATATAATTTATCCTCAAAACATAGCTAAAATATGGGTAAAATATAGTACTATAGGCGTGTAAATTCGCCTATCATCAACACCCCACACTTAGAGCTTTGTTCGTCCTCAAAAAAACTATCATGTCCATCTAAACATCAACTTAGGGTTTCACAGTAACAACACAAAATATTCGTCAAGACAAGCATAGCAATCATTAACAAAGAGTAGTTTTCTGCTCATTAGTAGAAACAATTCCACCTCTAATATAGACTCGTGATGATGGTTAATTAGTATTCAAAAGTTAAGGCACAAAGAATCATACACAACTACCCAAAACTCATCAACCATACGTGTCTCACCATATATTACCCATAATCACTCACATGTATAGTATATATTTCGAACATGGGTATAAGAGTGTCCTTGCTCTCACTCTCACAAAGAATTCATATGCTGCAACTGATGACCATAGGATTGCCCTTAGTGTAATGCTCCACTAAATGTCAGAATGCTAAACTTAGGATCAACTAGGTCTTTTACGGGTTGTAATGTAGGCTAAGGGACAGGTAGGACTATTTTGGCCAGAAATAGTGACTATGTTCCTAAGCGCTTTAATACATTCTGACCTTTATTAACACTTATCTTTCAAACAACCTTTCTACCATCTTTTATTTTACCACCCTTTTTCTCCCCTTTTGTTTTTCAATTTTAAGCAACTTTTCACCCATTTAGAATCGGATTTGGAGACCAAAAGTAACTATAGGTGGCGCCTAAGGCTTTGCCTAGTTTAGCATAATGCTTTTGCATAGGCGGCGCCTATTGCAAAGCCTTTAGTAACCATAAGCGGCGCCTATTGCAAAGCCTTTAGTGACCATAGGCGGCGCCTATTTCAAAGCCTTTAGTGACCATAGACGGAGCCTTTAGCATGGCATATGAGATTCAGAGGAAAAAGGCTTTAGCATAGGCGGCGCCTATGATATGGCACACTAGATTCCGAGACCTTAGGCCATAGTATAGGCCTTGCCTTGTTCGTGGCCTAGTTTTTCTTATGCCTAGCCTTTTTTGATGCCTATATTTTCATGAGCAATGCCCAATCCATAGCCTGTTGCTTCTTCATTCCTAACTTACCACCTTTAACATGCAATCCTTCCAAATCAAAATTTGAAACTAATCTCCTTTTTGACATCTCTTGTACCTACACTTGCTCACAGACAACAAAAATGATTAGAACGATGGGTTGCCTCCCATCAAGCGCTTGATTTATTGTCGCGGCACGACATAGCTATCTCGATTACTTACACTTCATCGAGATAGATGGGGCATAATTTTCTGAATGGATTCAGACGACGCTGATACTTACTTGTAGGCATGCAATCTTCTTCGATATGACTCTTGTGCATACATACCTCAGGAGGGATACCAATTATATCATCAATATTCCTACCCATAGCTCTGTTATACCTCATCAGAGCAGAGATGAGAGCCTCTACGTGCTGTTCACTTAAATCATCCGCCACACTTATCGGAAGTATATTTCCATTTTCCAAGAACATATACCTTAGATAATCGGGGAGCTCTTTCGATTCTAGCATTGGTGGCTCTTCAATGGAAGTCTTCGCTGTTGGTGACGGTTGATTCTTAAGATCAAGGTCCGGCTATTTAGGAGTATGATAATAGGACCCTATTTCTGTTAGAGCACACATAGTTTCTTCATAATCTTCATCATCCTCATGATCAACATTCAGCAGTGCTGCAGACAATGGCTCAACAGTAAGCTGTTTCTTTACAGATAATGCTTTCTTATTCTTATAAGCTACAGAGAACATATCCATATCGCTGGGCTGCTTCATTTCTTTGCATATATCAAAGCGGACCACTTCATCATTCAACCAAGACAAAAGCTCATTAGCTCTCACGTCAATAAGCACACTTCCAGTTGCAAGGAAAGGACGTCCTAAGATTATGGGAACTTCAGAGTCCACCTCACAATTCAAAATTACGAAGTCTGCCGAAAAGATGAATGGAGAAACCTTCACCAACACATCATTCAAGATACCCACAGGTCATTTTACCGACCTATCAGCCATCACGAGCCTCATATTGGTTGGTGTCGGATCGCCTAACCCCAACTTCCTATAGACGGATAGTGGCATCAAATTGATGCTAGCACCCAGATCGCATAATTCCTTGGCAATATTCATAGATCCAACCGTGCACGGAATAGTGAAAGCACCGGGGTCAGCTTTCTTCTGAACTAGTGATCAGGTAGCGATTGCGTTGCAGTGATGAACAGTATCCTTCAACTCATAGCTTGCTGCCCGCTTCTTTGTCAAAAGATCATTCATAAATTTCGCATACCCAGACATTTGTTCTAGTGCCTCTACCAACGAAACATTAATGGCCAACTGCTTTAACATATTTATGAATTTCCTGAACTTTGTATCATCCGCAATCTTCTTCAATCTTTGAGGAAAAGGTGGTGGTGGATAATGAATTTTTCTCTCGACGGCTTTCTTCTCCTCTTGCTTCCGTATTTCAACCTTTTCGGGCTGTAACATGCTCGGTGTGACGTCCTGGACGTCGTGGGTGGCTTCCGCGGATTCCTCTCCTTTTGCATTATCATCAATGTCTGCTACTTCATCAACCACTTGCTTGCCTTTTGATGAAGTTTCCAGCACCTTACCACTTCGAGTAGTAATATCCATGCATGACCCATCATTCCTTGGGTGTTGCACAGTGTCACTAGGTAAAGTGTCAACCTTTGTTTGATTGAGTGCTGCTGAAAGTTGGCTCAATTGCTGCTCCAGCTGTTTTATTGAAGTGGAATGCGAGTGAACCAATTGCTTCATTGAGGATAAGTCGTTCTTTACCTCATTCACTCATGTATTAGTTGCCTCTACTCCTTTCAATAGTTTAGCCATCATATCTTCCATTGATATATTTCCAGAACCAGATGCAGCGGCGTCACGTATTCTAGGAGGAACATACAAACCACTCCTGTCAGTCTTATCCTTCCAACTACCTTGATCACGGTCCTTATATCCTAAATTATCATTATAGTTCCGACCTTGGTTTCCTTGGGCATTGCCTCGGAAACCCCCTGATTGTTCAAGTAGTTGACTTCTTCCTCGAAATCGGATTCCTTTCTTCCTTTTGATGCAACATCTTTAACTTTTTTGGTCTTCCCTGATAATAGATGCTTTGTAAGAAGATCCATTTGCATTTTCATGTGAGCCATGTCTTGGTCACGATCCGTTTGTCTTCGCCTCTGCTCTGCAGTCATGCCAAAAGATACAGTAGAGCTTGCTACCTCAGAATTCCAGTTATACCAAGCTCTACTTTGTTTTGTCATCCGATCTAGCATATTGCTTGCCTGCACAAAGGTGAGGTCCATAAATGATCCACCTGCTGTATTATCTACCACTGGCTTAGTCACCGAATTCAAAGATCTGTATAATATCTCCATCAAGTGGACATTGGTCATATGGTGATTTGGGCACCGCATAAGCTTCGTCTTGAACCTCTCCCATGTTTCATGGAGGACTTCAGTTGGAAGCTGCTAAAAATTTGTGATCTCATCTCTCAACTGTGCTCTTTTGGATGGCGGAAAGAATCTTTCTAGGAAAGCGTCTTTCAGTTGCCTCCAATTAGTAATAGAATCAGGAGTCAGCCCATTCAACCATAGAGTTGCCTCCCTAGACAGAGACAATGGAAATAAGCGCAGTCGAATTGCATTCTGACCAACGTCGGGATTGTCAAATGACTTGCATGTAGAAATAAAGTTGATCAGATGCATATTTGGATCATCGCCTGGTAGTCCACCAAATAATACCTTGAGTTGCAAAAGCTGAATCATGGTGCTAGTGATATTGAACTTTGCTCCAGGTGCCAAGGGTGGCAGAATAATGGCTCCTCTAGCACCAACTTCATCCAAATCATCATCATCATCATCAAAAGGAATCTGCACAGCTAGGCGATCAGGCCTCAATCGCGCTTGACGATCTCTCCTCTGTATGGGTACCGCCATCTCAGCAGTATGTCGTGGGTTTAGTAGCTCCTCATCGCCCAGGTCCTCATCATCAGGATTTGTTACACGACCTGGGTTATGAATATTCTGTTGATGCACTTGAGCAACTGCCAATGCAGCTAACCTAGCCTGCTCCTGTTGAGCAGCCATTCTTTCTATGTCACGTTGTGCATCCATTCTGTCAACGAAACCTGAATAGAACAAAAACAATAACTAAAAGTAAAAGTACGAGAATCGTTGACCAAAGGGTCTAATAACTATCACAAACTTAGTTGACACTCGTATTCCCCGGCAACGGCACCAATTTTTGGTAACGCTCAATCTACAGCTCTCGTAAAAGTGTAAAGCGGTCGCTGTCAAATATATAACCCAAATAGGTTGGGTATCGATCCCACTGAGAATAGTCGGTCACTAAGTAAGCAAAGATTACTAGACTTGTGGTGCAAGTCTCGTAAATGAGGGGGGATTGTAACGTGCAATTGATGTGAACAAAATAGTAGAGTAAAATATAAAATAGCAAAGTAAAAAGAAAGAATGTTTTAGTAAGCTGTGAAACAATGAGAATTGAGAAGTTGGGGTTGTGTCCACCTTATGAGTTGTACGTCTCTATTGGCTATGAGTTATGCGGAATTCAGACATGCATGTGCTAATAGAGAATTGTATTCGATGGTAAATCCAAGCGTCTTTCGACCTCAACAAGGACTATTTCACTTTAACTCTTTCGAGTTTAAAGCGTATCTAACGGTACAAATTCTCCAAGAGGTTAATCCAGTTATGGAACTAACTTTTTAATAGGGGATGGGACCCTATTACCTTGACATTATCTCTTTTCCAGACATATAACTTTTCATTCGAACAAGTTAATGCTATACTGGCGTTATTCTATGTGTCTGCAGCCACAAGAATTTGTATTAAGATGAAGAGAATAATGATATAAGCAGCTTACGTGTCACGAATTCACAAACTCATAGCCTTAGATAGTATCTCATTAGGCTTCTATAACCCCAACACAGAAGTTTAGCTATTCATGAGTGTGAAAGAAATCACAATAGACATTATCATTATGAAAATCTCACGTGAATGTCTTGCAAATAGCGTTTCTCTTGTTGTAAAAAATAAGAATTGAATAGATGAAAAATAATGTCAACAATGAATTAATAAAGAGAATTGTTTTGATGGATGGATGGCTGGTGGATGGATGGGAATTAATGGAATGGGGGAATTGTGTGGAATGGCGGAATTGTGTGGAATGGCGGAATGTATTAAAATCTCTAGCAGAATAGGGTATTTATAACACCCATATCCTATTCCTACTAAGCTAATGAATTACTTAACCCAATCCTACTAGGTTAATGTATTATTATCCTAATCCTAATAGGTTACTGTTGGTCCCCAAAGTCTTCAGAAATGTTGTTTTTGCCCGGGACAGGTTTTCCATGTATCACTTTCAGTCCATAGGCGTCCAAACGCTGCTCTCCTTCTTTCCTGAAGCTTCCTTTGGCATCAAGTTATCCATAAAATGCTGAAATCTGCATCATTTATACCTGAAAACTTGCTAATCACGTTTGTTAGCTCACTTACAAGAAAAAGGACTAAAAGTGCATGAATTATATAATTTGTCCTCAAAACTTAGCTAAAATATGGGTAAAATATAGTACTATAGGCGTGTAAATTCGCCTATCATCAGTAGGATAGTAGGAGAGGTCATAACGAATCTGGCTAGTGAAACTAACTTAGAACATGATAAATCTAAATCAAGTGCAAATATGAAAGTGTATTTGGTAATGAAAAATCCATCTATTGTCTATCTCAAAGAAAAATAGTATAAATGGGCACTTTTGTAGGGAGAGGAGACTAGGTAGCATGGTCGAAATGATCACCTGCATAGAAAATAGAAAACTACCAATAAAGCAGCTTTGTAGGCACCGAGGATTGAAATGATATATAGTAAGTCAAGAAAACTTGAACCAACAATAGCTGAAGTTAAAATAAGGAATCTAAGCAAAGGTGGCAATTTCTAATTTTTTAATTGTATCCCATGCCTTCTTGTTTGTTGTTCCAATTAGGTTCACTGATATTGACATGATCGGAACCACAAACAAGATTTAAAGACAGATTGAGTATCATTACTTCCTTAGCAATATGTAATATAGGTATAATTGATTGTGTTTTCTGGCCTTAGCATGCTTTCAACATATCTTGGAGAAGATCAAATACTTCTTGTAGTATGTGAATCTCCATAATTTTTAGGCTTGCCTCCAGGTTGCTGATTCGGTATTCAAGCTTGTTGTTCCGTCATTGAGGTTAGTATAGATTTCTTGGTATTTTGTGAGCTAGTCAATGAGTAACACTTCCTTTGAAGTTGTGGCATTGTAAAAGGCCTTCAAAAGGCTTACAGAACACTTTTTTTTGAAGGCATAAATGACACATGATGGGTCACTATGTATATTTTAGGTCAACATGTTGATGCACACTTAAGCAATTGTCCCAACGGTTGAACAGTTCACCTTCTCGAGCATTGCTCAATGCAGCTTGTTCAACCAAACTTCAATGAATTTGATAGGATAATGAGCCTGAAATTAGTGAAACCATCTTAGATCAAATGGATTCCACTAATTTAAGGCTCATTATCCAATCAAAATATTTGAAGGTTGGTTGAACAAGATGCATTGAACAACACTCGAGAAAGTGAGTTGTTCAACTATTGGGACCACTGCTTGAGTTTGCATCAATACTTTGACCTAAAAAAAACATAATGACCCTCAATGTATCATTTAAGCCTTCTGAAAAAAGTGTTTCAAAAACCTTCTAAAGGCCTTTTACAATGACAAAACTTTGAAGAAAGTGTTACTCATTGACGATCTCACAAAAGACCAAGAACTCTATACTAACCTCAACGACGACAACGACAAACTTGAATATCAAATCATCAATCTAGAGACAAGCTTGAAAATCATGGGGAATCACATAATTCAAGAAGCATTTGATCTTCTCCAAGATATGTTGAAAGCATGCTAAAGAAAGAAATCACAATCAATTATATCCATATTCCATATTGCTAAGGAAGTAATGATACTCAATCTGTCTTTCAATCTTATTTATGGTTCTGATCAGGCCAATAGCAGTGGACCTAATCGGAACCACAAACAAGAAGGCATGGGATGTATTTTAAAATTCATAAATCGCCGCCTTCGTTTAGATTCCTTATGTTAACTTCAGCTATTCTTAGCACAAGTTTTTTCAACATACTATACATTATTTCAACCCTCGGTGCCTGCAAAGCTACTTTCTTGGTGTTCTGTTATTTTCTTTGTAGATGATCATTATGACCATGATTCCTAGAAACATCTCCCTAGAAAGTCTCCATCTGAACTATTTTTCTTTAAGAGAGACAATAGATGAATTTTCATTACTGGATACACTTTTATATTTGTACTTGATTCAAATTTCTTATGTTTTAATTCATTTTCATCAGCTAGATTCGCTAGAAGTTCCTTTCTACCTTATGTTTCCTCTTCAATTAGCTCTCAGATGATATAGTCTTTCATCAACTCCCCTTTCCCTTGTATTCATTCTCTTTCAGATTCTTCTGGCATATAATCATCTTCTTGAACAACCCTTCCATATAAATTTGGGCCAGGAGAATTTCTATTGCTTTTCCATTCTTTTTTTTATGTAGTGCAAGGCGTCAAAGTCCTTGTCAGAGTCCAATGCACACTTAATGTTAAATCTAAGCGATATCGGATCTATGCAATAACACCAAATATTGATCCCTTCTTAAAACTTGATACACATAAACATAAGCAACAACCGTCAATAATTCATAATAGGGTATCAACACTATTTTCATAGGCCCCCCGGCCTTATCAATTTGAACCTATCAAACTTAACTATTTAATGCAGGATCTTGTTTGAATGATCAATGCCTAATCGATTAAAAACTACATTCACAAAAATATTATACTTTATGTGTGTTGTCCGTTTGACCGTATAAGGAATACATAACTCCCACACATGAAAGTAGATCCATCCATCTGCACGCACCTTATTCTTCCTAGCCCATCTATGGCTTAATTTGAATAAACAGATGACTAACCTGTTACAACAGATAACACATCTGTTAAAATTACCAAACAATTATAGACATATGTTATGACAGATGATCAATCTGTTGCAACATATTACTTATCTGTTGGAAAAATCAAACAGATATACCCATCTATTTCAACAGATTATCAATATCTTGTAAATTATCAAGCAGATAGAATATATTTTAAAGAGATTAACTATCTGTTAGATTTATTTTAAAGTAATTTTCTTTTATTTTCAAAATATAATAAATATAAAATATTGTATTTAGATCTATTTTTTAATTTATATATTCAAAAAGTCACCAATTTTATTTAGAAAGAGTTGAATCGTCGTGGCTTTTTGACTAACCCATTCGAATTCAATCATTTATATATAGGTTCCTCCTTACTCGTCCATTCTACTCCACTTCTAAATATGGCTGATCTAGATTTGTTCAAGGTGATTTATCTCGAGCCCTTACGGGAACGTGAAAGTGAGATTCATGAACTCCAGAGGGAGTTGAGAGGCTTTAGAGAAAGGCTGAGGAGGGCCCTACTGTTGCCAAATGACGATTGGCCCGTGGTCAATACTACTACTACTACTACTACTAATAATAATAATAATAATAATAATAATAGTATTAGTAGTAGTAGTAATTAGGTTATGTTTTTTCTTTTAGCATATGTATTTTCTTTTTTAAATATCGGATCTACCCAAGGGTATTTCTGTTATTGTATATATTAGTATATAATGGATTCAAAAATCTATGTTTGGTCGACTTTGAATTTTTAATTATTATTTAATATTTAATTTTCATCCGTCTATTCATTATTCTCAACATGTCGATGGTTAGAGGTAGGGATTGAGTGTTTTTGGCAACCAATGAACCATATGTTGCAATAAATGGTTAATCTATTGCGATAGATAAATCATATATTGCAATAGACAGTTATTAATAATAAAGGAATATTATTATTGAGAGGATGAAAAGTCATGACTTTTCAATTATTTAATATGAAAAATAGTTTGTAAATAAATAATAAGGAAATAAATGATAAAACAATTTATAACAGTAAAAGAATAGTTATTTAATTTTTATAATTGATTGTGACTTTTCATGATTTTTGTTTTTAAATCTATTTTTAAATTATTTATTTATTATATAATAAAAAAATCACAATATTGGATTAATTAAGGTATATGATGATTGTTCAAAAAATGTGAACAATCGTGACTTTTTGTCTAACACATTCAATGTTCCTGACGCATCAAATTCCCCATCGTTGCGATTGCTGAATCAGCTGTTAGAAGAAATAAAAAGCTCCTAAAACAGGTGGCCAATTTTTTGCAACAGATGAGTTATATGATGTAACAGATATAAAATCTGTTGCAATAACTCAATAAAAATGATTATTATTTTATTTTAAAAATGGTTATTAAAAAAGTGTCTTCGATATTTTAATTGAGAAAAAGGTTATTTAAATTTGATAACTAATTAAGAATAATAAGTTGAAAAGTCATGACTCGTCAAAATAATAAAAAACTCACCAACTTGATTTAATTAAGTCATTTCTTTCCACAAAAAATAATAAGAAAATAAATGATAAACATAATTTATAACAATAAAAAATAGTTATTTAATTAGAATAATTGATGTTAATATTAAATAGGTGACAAGTAGTGAATTTTCGCCATTTTTATTTTTTAAATCTATTTTTTAATTTATATAATAAAAAAGTAACCAAATTTGGATTAATGATATGATGATTACTAAAGAAAAGATAGATTATATGTTGCAACAGGTTGTCGATTTGTTGCAACAAAGGATATATCTATTGTCACAGATGGATTATCTGATGCAACAAATATAGAATTTGTTGTCACAACTCAATAAAAATAGTTATTGCATAGAACTAAGTAATAATAATAAGCTGAAAAGACATGACTTTTCACAATATTCAAAAAGTTAGTCAGCAGCTTGATTTAATTAAGTTATAAATTTTCATAGTAATCAACTATGTAATTATTAAATGGAGGTGAACAGTCGTGCCTTTTTGCCTAACTCATTCAAATTCAATCCTCTATAAATAGGTTCCTCCTTACCCACTCCTTCACTCTACTATGTTCTATTTATTTCTTGCATCTTGTTTTTCATATTACACATTCAACCACTCTCTCTTCCCTGAATCAGGTAAGTTTTTATCTTGCTTTGTGTTTAAATATACCTAATTTATATTATATGTTGAATTACATTCAGATTCTTTTCTTTACTTTTGTTTTTACATTTTTTTCAATTCATGTGTGTTCTAGATATGACTGATTCAGTGTGGGCCATTATTTTTCTGCAAGACATCGTGCATAAACTTTGGAGGAAGGTTCATTACCTGAAGTGAGAGTTAAGATCTATAAGAGCAAGGATGCTCTAGGAGATCTGCAAGTTGAGCATGGCCCTGTTGCCACCGATTGAAGATTGGCAAGCTGACAATAATAATAATTGATGTTGGGCGTATTTATATGTCTAAGCACCATAACTTACCCATGTTTTAGCTAAGTTTTGTGGATAAAATACATAATTCTTGCACTTTTAGTCTTTTTTTAGCAAAGTGAGCTGACCTATGTGATTAGCATGCTTTTCAGGTACTAATGAGGAAGATTACAGCACTTTGGGGACATGTGGACAGCAAAGGAAACTTCACATAAAAAAGAAAGCAGCTTTTGGACTGAATGTGATGTATGGGAACTTTTTTTCGGGCAAACTCAATATTTTTAAATAGTTAAGGATGCAGTAGCAATTTATTAGAGAAGAATGTTATTAAAAGCCTTGTGGATGAATTTTTAGGGATTATTCACATTCTGTATTATTTTGAAAACAAGAGAAAGTGGCTTAGCTTGAGGAAAGAGAGAGAGAGAGACGATTTTCTCTCTTATTTTTACTATTCGTCTTTACCACCAAGATCGTTCTAAGTTTTGGTATGATGAATATTTCTATTTTGATTTCCGTTTTATTCATGAGTAGCTAAGTTTATTTGTTAGGGTTATGGAAGCCTTGTAGTATACTCTCTATTGCTATGGATTTTTGAATTTATGATGTGTTAATCCACTTATATTATTACTCTCTTCATTTTGATTGAATTCTCGTGGTTGCAAACATAGGGAATGCGCCATTATAGAAATAACTTGTTTGATAGAAAAGTTACTGTTTGGAAAAGAGAGTGTGACAAGAAAATAGGGTTTCCAACCTCTATTTTACACATTAATGCCTTAGAAGGATTAACTTCTTGGAGAGTTCGTACAATTGGTTGGACACTTTGGATTCGAGAGAACTAAGGTGAATAAATTCTTGATGGTTGAGAAACACTTGGATTTAGATTTAGAATACATCTCTCTATAAGTGCATGCATGTATAAAATCCTTATTACTCATAGTTAATAGAGAAGTAGAAGTTACATGGTGGACATAACCCTAATTTGTCATTCTCTGTGATCAAATATTATTACACATATCATCTCATCGCTACACTGATAATATTATTGTGCACCTAAACTGAAACCCCCTTACCTTGGAACCTTCGATCAACAGTCTAATAATAATCATAATACTTTGAACCTTCGACACCCAACCCAGTTTGGTTCTATATTTGACAACGACCGCTTGCACTTTCTAACGAGAGTTGTAATCTGGGCATATCAAATTTTGGCGCCGTTACCGAGGAATACGGTTGACCACTAAGTTTCTGATAGTTAATAGACCCTTTGGTCAAAGATTCTCAAATTTTACATTTTGTTTTTTGTTTTTGTTTTGTTCAGGTTTAGTTGATTGCATGCCAAATACACGGAGATCGAGTCAGCCATTATTACCTATAAATCCTGAACCATATCTCATTGGCAGAATAGACGCGTAACGAGACCTTAAAAGGATAGCTACTCAATAGGAGCAGGCTAGATTAGCTGCATTGGCAGTTGTGCAAGTAAATCAACAAAATGCTGATAACCCAGGTCGGGTACCAAATCTTGATGATGAGGACCTGGGTGATGATGAGTTATTAAATTCAAGGCGTGCAGATGATGTGGCTGCACCAGTGAATAAGAATGTCAACAGAGATCGTCATGATAGGATGAGACCCAAATACCGAGCTATGCAAGTTTCTTTTGAAAATGATGATGATGACTTGGATGGGGCTGGTGCCACAGGGGCTATTATTCCTCCGCCCTTGGCACCCGGAGCCAAGTTCAATATCATTGGTGCCATGATCCAGCTATTGAAACTCAAAGGGTTATTTGGTGGACTTGTAGGCGACGATCCGAATATGCATCTGATTAATTTTATCTCAGCATACAAATCATTTGACAATCCAGGGGTTGGACAGAATGCAATTCAGCTGAGCTTATTTCCATTGTCTCTATCTGGAGAGAAAACTCTATGGTTAAATAGGCTATCTCCTGACTCTATTACCAATTGGAGGCAACTGAAAGAAGCTTTCTTAGAAAGATTCTTTCTGCTATCCAAGAGAGCATAATTAAGAGATGAGATAAGCAATTTCAGATAGCTTCCAACTGAAGCTCTTCAAGAGACTTGGGAGAGGTTCAAGAAGAAGCTTATGCAGTTCCCAAATCATCAGATAACCAATGTCCACTTGATGGAAATATTATATAAGGCTTTGAACTCGGTGACTAAGCTAGTGGTAGATAATGCTGCGGGTAGGTTATTTATGGACCTTACTTTTATAGAGGCATGTGAGATGATGGATCTTATGACAAAGCAGAGTAGAGCTTGGTAGACCAGGGATTCTCAGGTATCAAGCTCTACTGTATCTATTGTCATGACAGCAGAACATAGGCGAAGAGAAGAACAATGTGACTAGGATATGGCTCACATGAAAACATAGATGAACCTTCTTACTAAGCATTTATTATCAGGGAAGATAGGAAAGGTCAAAGTTGTTGTATCACAGGGAAGAGATGACTCCGATTCTGAGGAGGAAGAAAATTACTTGAATAATCAGGGGGTTTCCGAGGCAATGTCCAAGGAAACCAAGGTAGGAACTATTATGAAAAATCTGGATACAAGTACTGAGACCAAGGGAATTGGAAGAATAAGAATGACAGTAGCGGTTTGTATGTCCCTCCTGAAAATCATGAAGTTGTTGCACCTAGCTCTGGGAAGATGTCCATGGAGGACATGATGGCTAAGCTATTAAAAGGAGTGGAAGCAACTAACATGGGAGTAGATGATGTAAAAAATGATTTGTCCTCAATGAATCAATTGGTTGACTCGCATTCCACTTCAATAAAATAGCTGGAACAAAAAATGAGTCAACTATCGATGGCATTCAATCAAATAAAAGCTGACACTTTACCAAGTGACACTGTGAAAAATCCAAGAAAAGATGGATCATGTTTGGCTATTACAACCAGGAGTGGTAAGGTGTTGGAAAATCCATCCAAGGGCAAGCCTGTGGTTGATAATATGGAGGAGAATACTGTTGAAGCAGATTGTGATGATTCTGTAGAAGTTGAAAATCAGAAAGAGAACTTTCATGATACTACACCTAGATGTCAGCAGTCTAAAAAGATTGATAATGGGAAGCACAATGAAAAGAAAGCGGTGGAGAAAGCTCTTCCAAATCCACCACCACCTTTTCCTCAGAGACTGAAGAAGAAAGCTGATGACACCAGGTTCAGTAAATTCATGACCATACTGAAGCAGCTGACTATAAATGTTCCTTTGGTGGAGGCACTGGAGTATATGCCAGGGTACACGAAATTCATGAAGGACCTTTTGACAAAGAAAAGGGCAGTGAGCTATGAACTGGCAAATAATTTTCATTATTGCAGTGCGATTGCCACGAGGTCTTTGGTACAGAAGAAGGTAGATCCGGGTGCTTTCACTATTCCTTGCATGGTTGGATCTTTAGATTTTGCTAAGGCTTTATGTGATTTAGGGGCTAGCATTAATTTGATGCCACTAGCCATTTATAGAAAGTTGGGGTTGGGGGATCCTACACCAACTAACATGCGGCTTGTAATGGCATATAGGTCGGTAAAATGACCTATTGGTATCTTATATGATGTATTAGTAAAGGTTTCTACCTTCTTTTTTTCTGTAGACTTAGTTATTTTGGATTGCAAGGTAGATTTTTTATAACGCCCAAACTACAGCTCTCGTAAGAGTGTAAGCAGTCGCTATCAAATATAGAACCCAACTGGGTTGGGTGTCGAATACCACAGGGAATACTCGGTCACTAAGTGTTGCAACTATTATTAGACTGTTGGTTGAAAATTCTACGGAAATGGGGGATTTTGGGTTTGGCGTAAATTAAGAATAGCAAAGTAAAAACAAAATGCTTTGTTTAGTAGTTTTTAATCAATGTGAAGTATAAGTTAGGGTTATGTCCACCTTATGAGTTCTACGTATCTATTAACTATGAGTTATGCGGAATTCAGACATGCATGCACTTATAGAGATTCGTATTCTAATGGTAAATCCTAGCGTCTTTCGACTATCAAGGATTATCTCACTTTAACTCTCTCGAGCCTAAAGTGTATAACTAACGGTACAAATTCTCCAAGAGGTTAATCCGGTTAAGGCATTAACGTGTAAACAGGGGTTGGTAGCCCTATTTCCTTGTCACACTCTCTTTTCCAAACATGTAACTTTTCTCTCAGACAAGTTAATGCTATAATGGCGTATTCTATATGTTTGCAACCACAAGAATTTAATTAAGATGAAGAGAGTAATGATATAAGTAGCATATGCATCAAGAATTCACAAACTCATAGTAATAGATAGTATATCAAAAGGCTTCCATAACCCTAACAGAGAAGTTTAGCTACTCATGATTACAACAGAGATCACAATAGATATAATCATCATACCACAACCTAGAATAAATCTTGGCGATGGAGATGGTTTTATGCGTCACTTAGGGTTTGACGTTTTCCCTTATCCGTTGCTCACAAGAATCGCGCTTTCTCTGTTAGAAAGTACGTGAATAAATCCAAAAGTGGTGTTTGAATTATGAAAAGCAATTGATGAAAGAATAATGAAAAACGTGAATGAAAAGCTTGCTGAAAAATTCAGCAAATAGGGTTTTTATAACATCCATGTCCTAGTCCTACTGAAATAGGGTTTTTATCCTTGTCCTAGTTCTACTGGGTTACTGTTGTACCCCTAAGTATTAAGAAATACTGATTTTGCCCGGGACGGATTCTCCATGCATCACATTCAGTCCACAAGATTCCAAAAGTTGCCTTTCTTCTTACGTGAAGTTTTCCTTGCTACCAAAAGGTCCACAAAGTGCTGAAATCTTCATCATAAATACCTGAAAACATGCTAATCATGTCGGTTATCTCAATTATAGGAAAATGGACAAAAAGTGCAGGAATTATATATTTTGTCCTTAAAACTTAGCTAAAATATGGGTAAATTATAGTGCTTTAGGCGTGTAAATACACTCAACATCATCACCCCACACTTAAAGCTTTGTTCGTCCTCGAACAAAATATCATGTCCATGTAAACATCTACTTAGGGTTTCACAGTAACAGCACAAAATATTCATCAAGACAGGCACGACAATTATTAACAAAGAGTAGTTTTCTTGATCACTGCTATAAACAATTCAGCCTCCAACATAGACTCGTGATGATGGTTAATTCGTATCCACAAGTTAAGGAACAAAGAATCATACAAAACTACCCAATAATCATTAACCATGTGTGTCTCACACAAGATATCACCTATAATCACTCACAGTTTTGCATTTTTTGAAACATGGGTATAAGATTCTCCTTGCTCTCACTCTCACAAAGAATTCATATGTTGCAACTGCTGACCATAGTCTTGCCCTTAGTGTAATGCTCTACTAATATCAGAATGCTAACCTTAGGATCAAATAGGTCTTTACAGGTTGGAATGTAGGCTAAGGGACAGGTAGGACTATTTTGGCCAGAAATAGTGACTATGTTCCCTAGGTGCTTTAATACATCACATTATGCCATTAACATTCTCTTTTAAACAACCTCTCTACTTTTATTTTATCTACCACCCCTTTTCACCTATTTTGTTATTCAATTTTAAACAGAATTAACTTTTTATTTTTATTTTCATTTTTTTTCTTTTTTTTATAACACACCTCTATAATAGCCACTCTTTTCATAACAAATTCAAGTATGAATACACTCTAAGGCATCATTCTCACCCAATTTCCTCTTATTTTGTCACATGACTTTACAATTTAAAGCACTTAGGAATTTGGATCAAATTATGGTCTTGAAAAAAAATGGATTAGGCTACATATGAGGCTGTCAAAGAAAATAGCTAAAGGGTCAAAGGGGGTTAACTAGGATAATGTACAAGGGTAGGTAAAAAGAAAGTAAACAAATACAGGCTGCCAAAGAAATGCCTAAATCATCTCCTAAACTCACACTCTTTATTTTGCTTTACACACACATCAGGCAAGTTCTTGCATCAGCCACAACACAGAATATACTATTACCTCACACACACAAGGCGTATGGTCAACTTTATTGGGAGCAGTATAGACTCTTGACCGAACAGATGAAGGAATTAAACCACACACTTATCACACAGTGAGTCACACTTAGAGCCTAAACGTCTCAATAGTAATGATTTTAGCACAAACTCTTGTCATAATACCATGCCATCTATCAGAATAGTTTCATGCAAAATCTAAAATCTAAAAAAAACTACTAACTACTAATTACGACTAAGTAGCAAAAACAAGAATAGATGTAGGCAAAGAAGTACAACATACAAATACCAGCACCCCACACTTAGATGGGACACACTGCCCTCAGTGGAAAATAAATAAGAAAAACCTGATTAGTCGAACTCCTCTTCTATGTCTGGGGTCATACCCCCTGCGTCGGAATCATCATCAGAGTCGTCATCCTCAGAGTTTCCTTAAAATGTACCCCACTTGATCCCAAAAGTGCGTCGAGGTATTTGCAGCGAGGAGGATTCAGCTTTCTCTTTTCTTCCCTTTTTCTGACCTTTCTATGAGGTGGACACTTTTTGTTTTCCTTGTCGTCTTTTTTGAGGCCATTCTACCTGGGATCTTGGTGATGGACTTGGAAGATGATCTTGTAAGGTTAGATGAGCAAAAAGTAAAGTTTTGAGAGATTTGGGAAGGATAGGCAGTGCCTATGCTATAGCATTATCGATTCAAAGAGCAAAGGCTTTGGCATAGGCGGCGCCTTTAGCTTTGCCTAGTTGAGCATAGGAGGCACCTATGCTATGGCCTAGTTGGGCATAGGCAGTGCCTATGATATGACATTTTAGATTCAGAGAGCAAAGGCAATGGCATAGGCGGTGCCTTTAGCTTTGCCTAGTTGAGCATAGGCGGCACCTATGCTATGGCATTGTGGATTCAGAGAGCTTAGGCCATAGAATAGGCCTTTCCTTGTTCGTTGCCTTGATTTAGATAGGCCTTGCCTTGTTCGTTTCCTAGATTTGTATAGGAAATGCCTAACCAATAGCCTTTGTCCCTTCATTCCCAACTTACCACCTTCAACATGACACAATTCTAAGTCAAAACTTGGGATAGATTTCCTCCTTTATATGTCTTGCACCTACACTTACTCAAAAACAACAAAAACGATTAGAAAGATGGGTTGCCTCCCACCAAGCACCTTAGTTTTGGTCGTGGCTCGACAAAATCCTTGGAAAGCAAAACAATTAAAAATGATGGGTTGCCTCCCATGTAGCGCTTGATTTATTATCGCGGCACGACATAGTTATCTCGATTACTTAGACTTCATCGAGATATATGGTGCATCATTTTCTGAATGGATTCAGACGACGCTGATTCTTACTTGTAGGCATGCAATCTTCTTCGAGATGACTCTTGTGCATACATATCCCAGAAGGGATACCAATTATATCATCAATAGTCCAACCCATAGCTCTCTTGTACCTCTTCAGAGCAGAGATGAGAGCCTCTACGTGCTGTTCACCTAAATCAACCGCAACACTCATCGAAAGTGTATTTCCATATCCCAAGAATGCATACCTTAGGTGACTAGGGAGCTTTTTCGATTCTAGCACTGGTGGCTCTTCAATGGAAGTCTTCGCTGTTGGTGAAGGTCGATTCTTCAGATCAAGGTCCAACTGCTTAGGATCATGAGAATAGGACTTTATTCCTGTTAGAGCACAAATGTTTTCTTCATACTCTTCAACGTCCTCATGCTCAACATTCAACATCACAACAGACAATGGCTCAACATTAAGATGCTTCTCTATATGTAATTCTTTGTCATCCTCATAATAAACATCAGATACAGAGAACACATCCATATCTCTAGGCTGCTTTATCGATTTGCATACATCAAAACAGACCACTTTGTCATTCAATCGAAATAAAAGCTCATTAGCTCTCAAATCAATAAGCATACTTCTGGATGAGAGAAAAGAATGACCCAAGATTATGGGAACTTTAGAATCCACCTCGCAATCCAAAATAACAAATTCTTCAGGAAAGATAAAGGTGGAAACCTTCACCAATATATCATATAAGATACCAACAGGTCGTTTTACCCGACCTATCTGCCATCACGAGCCGCATATTGGTTGGTATAGGATCACCCAACCCCAACTTCCTGTAGATAGAGAGTGGCATCAAATTGATACTAGCTCCCAAGTCGCACAATGCCTTAGCAAAATTCATAGATCCCACCGTGCAAGTAATAGTGAAAGCACCAGGATCTGTCTTCTTCTAAACTAACTATCTCATGGCAATCGCACTGCAATGATGAACATAATCTGCCAACTCATAACTTGCTTCCCTCTTCTTTGTCAGAAGATCCTTCATGAATTTAGCGTACCCAGGCATCTGTTCCAATACCTCCACTAAAGGAACATTAATAGTCAGTTGTTTCAACATAGTCATGAATTTACTGAACCTGGTGTCATCAGCTTTCTTCTTCAGCCTCTGAGGAAAAGGTGGTGGTAGAAGGGGAATAGTTTTATCCACCACTTCCTTTTTATCTTGCTTCCGATTATCAACCTTTTCAGGAGTGTCATCAGCCTTTTTCTTTAGTCTCTGCGGAAAAGGTGGTGGTGGAAGGGGAATCATTTTCTCTACCACTTCCTTTACGTCTTGCTTCCAATTTTCCATCTTTTCAGGCTGCATGCATCTTGAAGTGACCTGACAAACACCATCATCGGCTTCTTCGGCATCTGCACTTTCTGCATTGATAACATTATCCTCTATATCATCAACTACCTGCTTGCCTTTAGATGGATTGTCTAACACCTTACCGCTCCTGGTAGTAATAGCCATGCATGATCCATCATTCCTTAGATTTTGCACAGTGTCACTAGGTAGAGTGACAGCTTTTCATTTATTGAATGTCGCCGATAGTTGACTCATTTGTTGTTCCAGTTGTTTTATTGCAGTGGAATGCGAGTCAACCAATTGCTTCATTGAGGACAAATCATTTACTACCTCAGTTACTCCCGTGTTGGTTGCCTCTACTCCTTTCACCAGCTTCTCCATCATTTCTTCCATGGACATCTTTCCAGAACCAGATGCAGCGGCCTCACGGCTTCCAGGTGGAACATACAAACCACTCCTGCCAGTCTTGTTCTTCTAACTATCTTTATCGCAGTCCTTGCATCCTAATTTATCATAATAGTTCTGACCTTGGTTTCCTTGGGCATTACCTCGGAAACCCTCCTGATTATTCAAGTAGTTCGCCTCACCTTCATAATCGGATTCATCTCATCCCTGTGATACAACAGCCTTGACTTTTTTGGTCTTCCCTGATAATAAATGCTTGGTAAGAAGATCCATTTGCATTTTCATGTGCGCCATATCCTAATCACGTTCCTCTTTTCTTCGCCATTGTTCTGCAGTCATGCCAATAGATATAGTAGAGCTTGCTACCTCAGAATCCCTGGTATACCAAGATCTACTCTGCTTTGTCATACGATCTAGCATATCACTTGCCTGAACAAAAGTAAGGTCCATGAATGACCCTCCTGCAGCATTATAAACCACTGGCTTAGTCATCGAATTCAAAGACCTGTATAATATCTCCATCAAGTGGACATTGGTCATATGATGATTTGGGAACCTCATAAGCTTCTTCTTGAACCTCCCCCATGTTTCGTGGAGAGCTTTAGTTGGAAGCTGTCAAAAATTATTGATCTCATCTCTCAACTGTGCTCTCTTGGATGACGGAAAGAATCTTTCTAGGAAAGTGTCTTTCGATTGCCTCCAATTAGTAATAGAATCGGGAGTTAGCCCATTCAACCATAGAGTTGCCTCCTCAGATAGAGACAATGGAAATAAGTGCAGCCGAATTGCATTCTATCCAACGCCTGGATTATCGAATGATTTGCATGTCGAGATAAAATTGACCTGATGCATATTCGGATCATCACCTGCAAGTCCACCAAACAATCTCTTGAGCTACAATAGTTGAATTATGGTTCTTGTGATATTGAACTTGGCTCCAGGTGCCAAGGGTGAAGGAATAATAGCCCCAGTGGCACCAGCCCCATCCAAATCGTCATCATCATCATCAAAAGGAATCTGCACAGCTCGGCGATCAGGCCTCAATCTCGCTTGACGATCTCTCCTCTGCATGGGTGCCTCCACCTCAGCAGCATGCCATGGGTTTAGTAACTCATCATCGCCCAGGTCCTCATCATCAGGATTTGTTTCACGCCCTGGGTTATCAATATTCTGTTGATGCACTTGAGCAGCGGCCAATGCAGCTAATCTGGCCTGTTCCTATTGAGCAGCCATCCTTTCAATGTCACGTTGTGCATCCATTCTGCCAATAAGTCTTGGTTCAGGGTTTATGGGTAATAATGGCTGACCAGAACTTCGAGTATTTGGAATGCACTAAACAAAACCTGAATAAAACAAAAACAACAACTAAAAGTAAAATACGAGAATCTTTGACCAAAGGGTCTAGTAACTATCAAAAACTTAGTTGACAACCGTATTCCCTGGCAACGACACCAAAATTCGATAACGCCCAAACTACAGCTCTCGTAAGAGTGTAAGTCATCGCTGTCAAATATAGAACCCAATTGGGTTGGGTGTCAAATCCCACAGGAAATACTCGGTCACTAAGTGTTGCAACTATTATTAGACTGTTGGTCGGAAATTCTATGGAAAGGGGGGATTTTGGGTTTGGCGTAAATTAAGAATAGCAAATTAAAAACGGAATGCTTTGTTTAGTAGGTTTTAATCAATGAGAAGTATAAGTTAGGGTTATGTCCACCTTATGAGTTCTACGTATCTATTAACTATGAGTTATGCAGAATTCAGACATGCATGCACTTATAGAGATTCGTATTGTAATGGTAAATCCTAGAGTCTTTCGACCATCAAGGATTATCTCACCTTAACTCTCTCGAGCCTAAAGTGTATAACTAATGGTACAAATTCTCCAAGAGGTTAATCCGGTTAAGGCATTAACGTGTAAACAAGGGTTGGTAGCCCTATTTCCTTGTCACACTATCTTTTCCAAACATGTAACTTTTCTCTCGAACAAGTTAATGCTATAATGGCGTATTCTATATGTTTGCAACCACAAGAATTTAATTAAGATGAAGAGAGTAATGATATAAGTAGCATACGCATCAAGAATTCACAAACTCATAGTAATAGATAGTATATCAAAAGGCTTCCATAACCCTAACAGAGAAGTTTATCTACTCATTATTACAACGGAGATCATAACAGATATAATCATCATACCACAACCTAGAATAAATCTTGGCGATGGAGATGGTTTTATGCGTCACTTAGGGTTTGATGTTTTCCCTTCTCCGTTGCTCACAAGAGTCGCGCTTTATCTGTCAGAAAGTACATGAATAAATCCAAAAGTGGCATCTGAATTATGAAAAGCAATTGATGAAAGAATAATGAAAAGCGTGAATGAAAAGCTTGCTGAAAAATTTAGCAAATAGGGTTTCTATAACATCCATGTCCTAGTCCTACTGAAATAGGGTTTTTATCCTTGTCCTAGTCCTACTGGGTTACTGCTGCACCCCTAAATATTAAGAAATACTAAATTTTCCCAGGACGGATTCTTCATGCATCACATTCAGTCCACAAGCTTCCAAAAGCTGCCTTCCTTCTTACGTGAAGTTTCCCTTGCTATCGAAAGGTCCAAAAAGCGCTGAAATATTCATCATAAATACCTGAAAACATGCTAATCACGTCGGTTAGATCACTTATAGGAAAATGGACTAAAAGTGTAGGAATTATATATTTTGTCCTTAAAACTTTGCTAAAATATGGGCAAATTATAGTGCTTTAGGCATGTAAATACGCCCAACATCAATTTTGAGCTGCGCATAATCTTGGGTCGACCTTTTCTCGCAACAGGAAGTATGCTTATTGATTTGTGATCAAATGAGCTTGTATTTTGGATGAATGATGAAGTGGTATGTTTTGATGTATGCAAATCAATTAAGCAACCCAAGGATATGAATGTGTTCTCTATAGTTGATGTTTATTATGAGGATAAGAAGGAATTATCTTTTGAAAAGTAGCTTACTGTTGAGCAATTGGCTGCTGTGCTTTTGAAATTTGATCGTGAGGATGTTAAAGAGTACGAAGAAACTATCTGGGCTTTCATAGGAATGGGGTCGTATTCTTTTTCCCCTAAGAAACTGGACCCTGACCTTAAGAATCAACCTTCACCACCGTCAAAGCCATTCATTGAAGAGCCACCAATGTTAGAATTTGAAGAGCTACTCAGTCATCTAAGGTATGTGCTCTTGGGTAGTAGAAATACACTACCGGTTATTATTGCTGCTGATTTAGGTGAACAACAGGTAGAGGCTCTCATCTCTATTCTGAAGAGGTACAAGAGAGCTATTGGTTAGACTATTGTTGATATCATTTCTATCTCTCCTGCCATATGTATGCACAAGATTCAACTAGAGGAAGATTGCGTACCCACTATTGAGCATCAACGTCATCTGAATCCACCTATGCAAGATGTGGTGAAGAAATAAATCATCAAGTGGCTAGATGCAAGGGTGTTGTACCCAATCTCAGATAGTAAATAGGTGAGTCCTATACAATGTGTGCCCAAAAAAGGGGGCATGATAGTAGTAGCGAATGAGAAGAATGAGATAATTCCACTCAGGCCTGTCACTGGGTGGAGGGTGTGTATAGATTACCAGAAGCTAAACTCGTGGACGTTAAAGGACCACTTCCCTATGCCATTTATGGATCAAATACTTGATCAATTGGCAGGAAATAGATGGTTCTATTTCTTGGATGGTTATTCCGGATATAACCAGATTTTTATTGCTCCTGAAGATCAGGAGAAGACCACTTTTACATACCCATATGATACTTTTATATTCAAACGAATGCCATTTAGGCTATGTAATGCACCTGCCACTTTTCAGTGGTGTATGATATCCATTTTGTTTGATATGGTTGAAGACACCTTGGAGGTGTTTATGGATGACTTTTCAGTTGTAGGTGAGTCATTTGAGTCTTGCTTGGCAAATCTGAGTATGGCTTTGCAGCGATGTGTGGAATTCAATCTAGTGCTAAATTGGGAGAAGTGTCATTTTATGGTTAAGGAAGGCATTGTTCTTGGGCATAAAATCTCTTAAAAGGGAATTAAAGTTGATCGAGCCAAGATTGAAGTTATCGAGAGACAACCACCTCCAATTTCTGTGAAGGGGGTTCGTAGTTTTCTCGGTCATACTGGTTTTTATCCGAGCTTTATTAAAGACTTATCCAAGGTTGCAAACCCATTATGCAAACTTTTGGAGAAGGAGGCAAAGTTTTACTTTGGTAAAGGTTGCTTGAAGGCATTTGAATGCCTCAAAGGAAAGCTAGTTGAAGCCCCTATTATTGTAGCACCCGATTGGTCTCTACCATTTGAAATTATGTGTGATGCAAGCGGTGTAGCCTTGGGTGTTGTACTTGGTTAGAAAAGAGAAAATCTATTTCATCTAATCTACTACGTGAGCAAGGCCTTGAATGGAGCACAGAAGAACTATACCATCACTGAAGAAGAGGTTCTTGTGGTTGTTTATGCTTTTGAGAAGTTTCGTGCCTACTTGTTGGGAACCAAGGTAGTGGTTCATACAGATTATGTGGCTCTAAGATATCTAATGGCAAAGAAGAATGCCAAGCCAAGGCTAATTAGGTGGGTGCTACTGCTTCAAGAATTCGATTTTGAGGTAAAGGATAGAAAAAGTTATAAAAATCAAGTAGCTGATCATCTATCTAGACTTGAGAGTGAGCACACAGTGCAGACCAACCTTGATATTGATGATGCATTCCCCGATGAAGAGATTCTAGCAACTATGGTGGAAAACTTACCGGGGTATGCAGATTTCGCTAACTACGTGGTAAGCAAAGTGATTCCTAAGAATCTCTCCTTTCATCAAAAGAAAAAGTTCATGTATGATGTGAAACATTACTTCTGGGATGAGCCTTATATTTTTCGATGATGTGCTGATGGTATTATTAGGCGGTGCATTCCAGATATAGAGGTGTCTAGCATACTGGAAGCAAGACATGCTTCCCAAGTTGGAGGTCACCATGCAGGTGAACAGATGGCCAAGAAAGTACTGCAAAGTGGCTACTATTGGCCTTCATTATTCAAGGATGCCTACGATTTTATAAGAAAATATGATCAGTGCCATCGGCAAGGTTCTATCTCAAAGTACCATGAGATGCCCATATCCAAAATGCTTGAAGTAGAGTTATTCGATGTCTAGGGTATTGACTTCATGGGCCCATTTATGAGCTCATTTGGGATAAAATATATCTTAGTTGTTGTGGATTACGTATCCAAATGGGTCGAAGCAGTCACTCTAGCTGATAATGAAGGTAAGAGTGTTGTGGCATTCTTAAAGAGAAATATCTTCTCTCATTTTGGGGTACCCCATACCATCATAAGTGATAGAGGATCACATTTCTGCAATAAGTTGTTCAGAGCCGTATTAGCAAAGTATGGGGTTAAGCAACATAAGGTAGCTACACCGTTCCACCCATAAACTAGTAGGCAGGTAGAGGTTTCAAATCGAGAAATCAAGTTGATCCTTGCTAAGACTGTGAATGCCAACAGGAAAGATTGGTCCAGGAAGCTGGATGATGCCTTATGGGCATATAGGACCGCGTTTATGACACCAATTGTCATGTCACCATACCAACTAGTTTATGGAAAGGCTTGTCACTTGCCAATTGAGCTAGAACATAAAGCAATGTGGGAATTGAAGCAGCTTAACCTGAACTGGGATAATGCTATAAATATGAGATTTGGACAGTTGAATGAGGTGGATGAATTCCATCTAAATGCATATGAAAGAGTAGATCTTTACAAGGAAAGGATGAAAAAGTACCATGAACGGAGGATTATCCAACAAAGATTTTAGAAAGGTGATTTGGTACTCCTTTTCAACTCCAGACTAAAGCTGTTTCCAGGTAAGTTAAAGTCTAAATGGTCTGGTCCATTTAAAATTAGCCAAGTCTACTCATCTGGGGTAGTGAAGTTAGAAAACAATGATGGTAGTGTCTTTAAGGTGAATAGTTAAAGAGTGAAGCTATATATCAGTCCAACCGACTCGATAAAATGTATAGCCACCATATATCTTGATGGAGTCTGAGTAATCGAGATAATGCATCGTTCTACGATAATAAATCAAGCGTTACATGGGGGGCAACCCATCATTTTACTAGGATTTTGTTTTTGGTAAATGAAAATTAAAAAAGAAGAGTCGAACCACGACCAAAACTAAGGCGTTTTGTGGGAGGCAACCCATTCTTCTAATTATTTTTGTTATTTTTGATTAAGTGTAGGTGCATGAAGTACAAAGGAGGAGATTAGTCCCAATTTTGATTTAGAAGTGAGCCATGTCAATGGTGGTAAGTTTAGGAGTGATGAAACAGTACAGGTAAGTGGGAGTGGTCAAATGTGTAAGGCTCAAGTATGATTTGCATTAGAGTCGCTCCTCAAATTATGTAGATTAAACCCAAAACGTTTTGTGGTGCGACTTTATTTTATGACTTTCAATGAGGTTTGTGGTGGTAGCATAGGGATCGGGCCAATAGGACCGATCCCAAAGTCCACCACTGACCTCGATGGGGGTGCCAGGGCGAAGCTCCCGTGGTATGGACCTTTTCGACCAAGAGTGCGCTGCATTTCCAATTGCCTATGCTCACTGCCTCACTTAGGTGATAGGTTAGGCACTGCCTATGCCATTGCCTATGCTCACTGCCTCACATAGATGATAGGTTAGTCACCGCCTATGCCATCACCTATGCTCACTGCCTCATATAGGCGAAAGGTTAGGCGCCGCCTATGCCAACATAGGCGATAGGTTAGGCACCGCCTATGCTCACTGCCTCACATAGGCGATAGGTTAGGCGCCGCCTATGTCAACATAGGCGATAGGTTAGGCTCTGCCTACTTATGCTTAGGCGATTCCATGGGCACCGCCTATCAACGTAAATTTTCCTAATAGCCCATTTTTACATGGATCAACCCAACCCATGTCTCATCTTTTAAATATATCCTCTACTATTAAACCTCACTCAATTTTTCTTAAACCTAAACACCGCCCAAACAACCTTTCCCTCTCCAAGCCCTTCTCTTTTCTCATCTAATTTTGTAGGATCACCTTCACAATTCATCACGAATTTACCACCAAGTAAGTTGTTCTTTCATGTTTCGTAGTTGTTTCATTTATATGCTTATAATGGTTAGTTGGATTTTCTAGTAGTGCTTGGTGATAAGAGTATGGTTAGTTTGTTATGATTTTGGAAAAATACATCTCATTGAGTGAAAGGATTCTCCTGGGTAATCTTGATTTTACTCCGGCATGTATTGATTGGTATTCACTGTCATAATTTTTTATTATTATGGAGTTGAACTATTGAAGTTTAATGCATATTTCTCGGAGTTGTAATCTTGACTATGTGAGTAACTCGTTCATCGATGTAATGATCATGGTTAACCAAAAGCATAAGATTGTGTAATTGTTTCTATGTTATAGCATGATAAGATTTCTATGTGGTAGTCTTGTTCAAAGATTGCATTTCTCAAATGAAATAAAGTTGGAAATAATAGTTAAGATTACAGGACAATTGTGTGCTGCTTCTGTATATCAAACTGAGAAATTGTTATGTAAAGTGAAGGGTTGAAAGTGTGACTGCACTAATAATGTTGTTGGGACATACCATCTAAATGTATGTCGATGAAGTTTGAGTACTCGACAACACTCACTCAATTATTTTATGCATACAAATTAAGTATGCGGTGGTGCCATTACTATTTTCTTTTTCAATTATAGTGAATTTTACGAAATGAGACTAACATGACCCTATTATGATCTCAGGTAACATGGCTCCAAAAGGACGACAGGGAAAGGAGAAAGCATCCACCTCACAAAAAGGTCAAAAAAGGGCAAGAAAGAACCAGGATGATTCCTCCTCTCTTCAAGTGCCTCGACACACTTTTGGGATCAAATGGGTTCTGGAGGAGGAAGGGAAGGAATGGTATAGAAACAATAAATTGAAGAAATATGTACATGTGGAGTCGATGCAGAAGGAAATTTTAGCAAAGAACTGCCCTCGCATTTTGGCAAAGATTATGGCACTAAAACTTAACTTTATCTTCTGAGACATGGGTGAATGTAATCTTGATTTGACTCGAGAGTTTTATGCCAACTGGTCCCCAAGGACTATGGGAAATGAAGTAAAGATTTGGGGGCAAGTCTTGCAATTGAACGTTGATTTCTTCAACTCTTTCCTGGGTACTCCAAGTGTGGATCAATCACCACTCTAGGATCTCTAAAACAGACCTCCCTATAGATCCATCAGACATACATTGTATGGATCAAGGTCCATGACTCGGTGGACTCATCATAAAGATAATGGTCGTCACAATACTTACCCATATGCTTGTTTGAATAAAGAAGCTCGCATATGGTTAAGAATTGTTAATTCCTGCTTGATACCTGGGACGTAATACACTAAGGTCACACGTGATTGAGTCTGGTTGGTATATGCTCTAATGACGAATGTTCACATCAACATTGGTACAGTTATATGAACGTCGATGCGAACAAAAAAGGGTGCACAACAAGTCCTATTTCATTTTCGTCAACTTCTTGACTGCAATTTTAAGGAAAGAGCATATTAAGGAGGAGCCAGCAGACCATAAATTGACACCAAACCCGAAGAAGGTGGATCTCACAAAAATCAAAGATCCAGAGACTAGTCAAGGCATCAACCTTACCACTGTTGAGAGACATGCTCGAGATAAGTGTTTTTTTCGCCATCTGTATGGCCTGACTAGGTTTACTATGATGAATGGGAGTCGTGTGCCAACTGATGCAGAGCTTTGGCAGTTGAACTATGACTACCCTCTTAATAAGCATGCTCTGGCCATATGTGGAGTGGGATTAAATTTTGAAGAACCTCTAGATGATGATGTGCGTACAGACGATGATCACCGACTGCTAGACTCTGCTATAGAGGACAACTCTGATGATGATTCTGATGCAGGGGGTATGATCGCGAATGTAGAGGAGGAGTCTGACTAACTAGGTTTCTGCTTATTTATTTATAATGAGGGTAGTGTGTTCCTTCTTAGTGTGTGGTACGGGTATAAGTACGTGTATGCCTGGATTGCCTTGTCTGTTGTATTGCCTACTACTTGCCTGCATTTATTCTATAGTTGTTTTGATTTAGTCATAGTTAGCTAGTTGTAATTAGTCAGATTTTTGCATGAAATTGTTCTTATAGACGGCATGGCATTATAACAAGAGTTTGTGCTGAATCACTACTATTGAAACAATTAGGCTCTAAGTTGTGACTCATTCTGTGATAATTGTTTGTGGTTTAATTCATTTATCTGTTGGGTCAAGAATCTATAATCTCCTAATTAAGTTGACCATGTGCCATGTGTGTTTAAGGTTATTGTATATTCTTTGTTGCGACTAATTCTAGAACTTGCCTAGTGTGTGTGTGAAGCGAAATAAAGATTGTGAGTTTAGGAGATGATTTAGGCATTTTTTTTGCAGCCCTGATTTTTTATCTTCTTTTTACCTACCTTTGTACATTGTCCTAGTGAACACCCATTGAGCCTTTAGCTATTTTCTTTGACAACCTCATATGTAGCCTATCCATTTTTTTAAAAGACCATAATTTGATCCAAAAGCTCCTAAGCGCTTTAAATTATAGAATCAAGTTGAGTAAAGAGTGTGGCAAAATAAGAGGAAAATGGTGAAAGTTATGCCCCAAAGTATAGTTATTGGTACATGAAAATATTATGATCGGGAGTGATGCCCTGGTTCTTTCTTGGACATTATGCACCTCGACTAATGCAAATAGTCTAAGCTGAGGGTGGCTATCATAGGGATGCTTAGCAAAAAAAATAGTGTTTTTGATTGAGTAACAAAATGGGTGAAGAAAAAATAAAGGGTTGGTAGATGAAAGGAAGGTAGAGTGGTTGTTAAAATTTAGTGTAAATGGCATAATGTAGTGTATTAAAGCGCTTAGGGAACATAGTCACTATTTCTGGCTAAAATAGTCCTACCCATCCCTTTAGCCTACTTTACAACCCGTAAAGACCTATTTGATCCTAACCTTAGCATTCTGATATTAGTGGAGCATTACACTAAGGGCAAGCATATGGTCATCAGTTGTAATCTAAGAATTCTTTGTGAGAGTGAGAGCAACCAAGTTATTATACCCATATTTCTGAAAAATGCAAAACTATGAGTGATTATGGGTAACATTTTGTGTGAGCGCACAAGGTTGATGATTTTTGGGTAGTTTTATATGAATTTTTTTTTGGCTTAACTTGTATATATGAATTAACCAACTTAATGAGTCTATGTTGGATGGTGAGTTGTTTCTAGTAATGATCAAGAAATCTACTTTTTGTTAATAATTGCAGCGTATGTCTTGTTGAAAATTTTGTGTTGATCTTGTGAAGTTCAGTTAGGTATTCGCATGGATGTACTATTTGTTCGAGGACAAACAAAGCTTTAAGTTTGGGGTGGTGATGTTGGGCATATTTATACGTCTAAGCACCATAACTTTCCCTTGTTTTAGCTAAGTTTTGAGGATAAAATACATAATTCTTGCACTTTTAGTCTATTTTTAGTGAAGTGAGATGACCTATGTGATTAGCATGCTTTTCAGGTACTAATGAGGAAGATTACAACACTTTGGGGACCTGTGGACAGCAAAGGAAACTTCACATAAAAAAGAAAGCATCTTTTGGATTGAATGTGATGTATGGAAACTGTTTCCCGGACAAACTCAATATTTTTAAATAGTTAAGGATGCAGTAGCAATTTATTAGAGGAGGATGTTATTAACAGCCTTATGACTGAATTTTTAAGGACTATTCACATTCTGAATTATTTTGAAAACTAGAGAAAGTGGCTTAGCTTGAGGACGAAGAGAGAGAGACACTTTTCTCTCTTATTTTCGCTATTCATCTTTACCACCAAGATCGTTCTAAGTTTTGGTATGATGAATATTTCTATTGTGATTTTCGTTTTATTCATGAGTAGCTAAGTTTATTTGTTAGGGTTATGGAAGCCTCATAGTATACTCTCTATTGCTATGGGTTTTTGAATTTATGATGTGTTAATCCACTTATATCATTACTCTCTTCATTTTGATTGAATTCTCATGGTTGCAAACATAGGGAATGCGCCATTATAGCAATAACTTGTTTGATAGAAAAGTTACTATTTGGAAAAGAGAGTGTGACAAGAAAATATGGTTTCCAACCTCTATTTTACACGTTAATACCTTAGAAGGATTAACTTCTTGGAGAGTTCGTACAATTGGTTGTACACTTTGGATTCGAGAGAACTAAGGTGAATAAATCCTTGATGGTTGAGAAACACTTGGATTTAGAATTAAATACATCTCTCTATAAGTGCATGCATGCATAAAATCCTTATTACTCATAGTTAATAGAGAAGTAGAAGCTACAAGATGGACATAACCCTAATTTGTCATTCTCTGTGATCAAATATTATTACACATATCATCTCATCGTTACACGGATAATATTATTGTGCACCTAAACTGAAACCCCTTACCTTGGAACCTTCGATCAACAGTCTAATAATAATCGCAATACTTAGTGATCATAGTGTTACCTGTGAGATTCAACACCCAACCCAGTTGGGTTCTATTTTTGACAGCGACCGCTTGCACTTTCTAACGAGAGTTGTAATTTGGGAGTATCAATAATAATAATAATAATAATAATAATAATAATTAGATTATTTTTTTCTTTTAGCCTATGTATTTTTATTTGTTTTTGTTTAGTATGACAATTTATGCTTGATTGACTTTGACGTTTTAATTCTTATTTAATTTTTATTATTTCTTTCTTCTTCTCATCAAATATGCCGATGATTAAGGAATAATTTGAATCCAGTAGCAATAGCAAGATTATGCATCTGTTGGGTTTAATGGCAGGAGTTGTATTGTGTTGTTCCAAATAGATTACATATCTGTTGTAATAGAAATATTATCTGTTGTAATAGATAAATATTCTGTTACAATAGCTAACTAGTCTATTGTAACAGATAAGTAATATATTGCAACAGATAACTAGTCTATTGCAATAGATAATTATTTTGTTGCAATAAATTACCCATCTGTTTCATTCATGATACGGGCACTATAGGACCATAAACATGAATCCAACATATGAGTTTTCTGTTGCAACAGAAACAGACTGAGTTATCTATTTAAATTGTGGGCTCTTATGTTGTATTCATGAATGGGTTCTATCCATTGTTGAAAAAACAGCAGTAGAAGTGTCATCTAAAAATAATAATTTTACTTCCCAAAGTCACCTATGAAGTAATGACAAAGTAAAAAGTGATGTATGAAATAAAATTTCACCTAAAAATTGGTCAAGTAGCAGCAGTAGCGGTACAAACAACAATGGTCGACAAGAAGAAGATGAAGATGATAATAAAGTAGAAGATGAAGATGATAATGAAGTAAAAGATAAAGATGATAATAAAGTAGAAGATGATAAGAATAACGAAGAAGATGATGAATAAATCACCAGCAACAATGAACAACAAAAATCACAAAGAGAGAAAAAACAATAATAGATGAGAAGAGAGAGAAACATGTCTTTTCCTCTCCGTTTTCCGTTATATTAACAAACATTTAGATCAAACTATAAATTTAAAAACTTGTAGGTTATTTTCAAATTTTCCAAACTTTCTTAATCCATAATAAATTCATTGTCACCTCCACTCCATTATTAATACTTGAGTCACCTACACCTCATTTTCAAATTCTTTTGTCACTTTTAGCTCAAAGCCCCTAGTTAAAATGTCTTTCTATTATTTTTTTAATATCATGTGCTTTAATGTGTCGATAACCGATGGGTGATGGTATTTTTTGGTGGGTCTTTCTTTAGATGTGTAGGTTATATATGATACAACCAATTTATTAAATTATTTGTATCGACTCCTTAGTCCGCTTAGATTTTGACTCTACTACTTTCTTGGTTTTGCCCTTTCCTTTTACTGTTGTGGTCCTTTTTTCTTAGTCAGAGGTCGCTTCGACACTCCTTCTCTAATTTAAAATGGGACCTCTCCTCACTAGACAACCTTAGTAGTGGTGCCCTTCTTGGTGTATATGTGACCGACTCCCTAGCCTGCTTGGTGGTTTTAGTTATTGGGGGGAAAATGATAAAAACTAACAATAACAATATTATTAAACTATTATCAAAATAAGAATATAATAATATTATTACTAATATAATAGTCTTGATATATTATAACAGTAATATAATTATTTATTAGAAATATAATGATATTGAATATTAAATAAATATTACTATAATATTATTGTAAGTGATATATTGATTATACTTGAGTCATGCTAGACTTTATTCTAAGAAATCATTTCAGCAGCGTGAAATATTTCCCCATGATTAAACAAATCTTTCCTAATTTCGTAGGGGATATAGAAATCAGCAAAATTATTAATATAAAATCAGCAAGTTAAACTAGGGTATCATTTAATAAGAAAAGACAAAATCAAACACTTAAAAAATTATGAAGAGAAGGCAAAATACAAGGAAAACATGGGGAAAGAGGAGAATATGGAAAACAATTGGTTGGCTAGTTGTGCCATTTGTTACATCTTTAGAGGGCTATTTATAATGACCAATTGGTTTCAAGAAGTTGACAAGTGGCTTCTCCACATGGAAAGTGTTAACACACTTGTCCTTTAATTAGCTAACACAAATGCACTCTTGTCATACACATGACAAGTGTAAGAAAAACAACATGATAATGCCAAGTGTTTTGCCATCTCTCCATGTAATAAAATTGGTTTTCCAAATAAATTTCACATTTGTCTTTTCAAATACACTTCAATATAAGTTATTTTAAAATAAATAAATATTTTTCTTACAACCCCACATTATTTCAAAAGAATTTATAGGAAAAAGAATTTAACTTGCTGGATTTTCATGGTCAAAATGTGATAGATTTGATGTCTTCTTGACTATGAACCAATTAGACTAATAAAATTTAATTTAAAGAAGTATTGGAGAAATATATTGTGTCTATGAATCAGTAATTTTTATTGTAATCAAGAGACTTATCAATCACGTTTTGGCTGTAATTTTTTCGATCAACATAATTTTACAGTAAGCAATGGATGTGCCTGGTATTTATGAGAGATCTAGAGAATAGGCTAAAAATCTCATGGAAACAACCTCATGCCACTTATCATATAGGTGAATTCATCAAGTGTACACTTTTCTTAAATTAAAGGGCCCTTTTAGCCCAAATTTTTAAATTAAAATGACGTATATTTACATGACCGGCAGACCAACACTTTCCCGACCCAACAACAAAAAAAGAACAAATAAAGACATGAAAATCTTATGTCTACAAATCACCAATGAATGAAAAACAAAAGTTAAAAGACACTAGAATCTTCAATGATAACAACTCAGTTGAAGATGACAATGAACTCGAATTTATCTCTTCTTCATGTTATAAAACAATTTTTTTTCAAGATATGTTGGTAGAAGAAGTTACAGCGGCCATCAATGACTAAGCTCAACATAAAAAAATCTGGTACGTGTCTGAATCTGCCTCTTTAACGATATGGAGATCTCTATTAAATTTGTTTATCTCTAGGGTCTTAGTTTTTTTTTTTTTTTTAAACCCCAGAGGATCAATAGTGTTTCCACACTTCCCCTCCAGCGTGACTCGAACCCTCAACCTATCGGTTGAAGGTGGATGTGCTCAACCACTTGAACAAGCCTCACTTGTCAGGGTCTTAGTTGAGTATAAAGTATATCACTCCCCTCGTCCTTTAAACATAAGTCAATTCACTTTCTATGATATAAATTTGAATTGGTCGAACCCTTTGTGGGATTAATGCCACCACTGTTAATTAAATCACAAAAAGCTTGTTAACTATTGCTTAAACATGACTATATGAGGTGAATTTGTGGATTCTCTACTATTTAAGGTCACTTCTTCTGATAAGTTCCTTCCGGAGACCTCAGGTAACTTCTTAACTCTCTTCTTAGTTTGGAGGTGTAAAATTTATATCCTTTGCAATACCAACATATTCTTGTAGTTGAACTTTTAGAAACACTGTATTTGCACTTAAATACTAAAATAAATATGTCCTAGTTTTATATCATCAGTGATATCTAAATCTCTGTCAAGGTGCATGATATATATAACCAATAGAACATAGTTTAGACAACATTATATATTCAGTACCTTGTATAATCTAGTAGAATTTAGAAGTTCAAGATAATATCTGTGAAATGAAATATTGTCACACTCATTGAACTTACGTACACTGACTTATTCTCATGTTTGGAATACTCTATTTGTCTAAGTTAATGATCTTCTTTCGTGTGCTTGGTATATATTGAAATATTTTAAATTAAAAATTACCTACAAATTTGTAATGATACACCAGGTTATTTTTTGTATTTTTGCACTATTTTGGTGTTTAGAGCTTTTTTGTAGGTACTCCAAGTCATTTATGACTTGCTAGAGCCCATAGTTTGGTTATCGAGAAGTTCATTTGATTTTATAGCCAATTCTCTAGTTTGAAGTTTTTTTATTCAGAACTAGGTATCGGGCCTAAGATGTAAGTAAATGGCCTCGTATGCTAATTCTAACCATTTTGTTAAATCTAGAGTATTGATTTTAGTCTAGGAGAACAATTGATTTGGGTCACAATACTTCCAGACCCATTTTGGACTATTAGATTAATTATGTTTAAGATGGCCATTGAGTGTGGGACCTATATTTTATCAAAATAACCTGGTATCAAAATTTTGATGGCATCATTGATTCAAAAATGTCAAATTTGGTCGGGTAGCATAGTTTGTTTGGTTTCACAAAATTCTGAATGAATCCTGATGTTCTAATAAGATATTTGGGTACTTGGCCAAAACTACTGGTGCTTACCAAAAATGGACTTCATGTTCATGAGGCCTTGGATTCATTCATAAAGGCCAAGGAAATAGCCTAACACAATTGCGTGACCTTGGACGTGTTTGCGATCTCATCATCGTATTCGCAATGAGTAAGTCGGGCTGAACATTGCATTTTTATTAGGTCCTCGTGATTACGATGAAGGTACCCTGGCAAAATTTAAGTCCTTGGAACCCATTTTCCTTCATTTATGTCAACTCAATTCTATACTAAAACCCTAGAGGACATAGAAAAAGAGGAGATTGATTATTGGATATCGGGAGTAAGTGGAAGACCTCACCGTTGTCATTTCCCCATTATTTATTTCACAAGTTCCCTTTAATTTCTTGTTCAAAATTTTGATTCAAATTCAAATATCTAGTTTAATTTATGGGGTGATTTAGGGTTCGTTTGTGCATGAATTTCACTCACTTTTAGGGTAAATGATTCTTGAGCTTAGAGGGATGTTTTGACAATTTTAAAATTGTGATTCTACAAGCAGGCCCCATATGGGATTTTTAACTTAATATTGTAATCGAAGCATTTATATGAAATATGTGTATTTTTATTCCTGTGTTATCATGTAGATATTTATTTTTATAGCTTAGGATTGTGCAGAGGCTTCTGAAAATAAAAAACGTTTGATTTAGTGGACTTTCTCAATCTTTACCATTTGTTAGTGTCCACAAGTATGTTACGCTTAGTTTCCACATAGATTGATATTTATTATGGTATTAGTATAGTAATGTGCTAGATTTGCGTTGGGATATATGGATTGATTGGGTTATTAGCCGATTAGAGAGTCATTTTAGGTAGAATTAACCCATTCATCTTCTCTTGACTTAAATTATTGTCTTAAGGATAGTATGGACCTATTTAATACCTTATAATGGAACTTTGAAGCCATGGTCTTGTCCTAGGGAGAGATTTGCCTTAGTATGGACTTTCGAGGTAAGTAGCAGGCACCACCGACCCTCTTTTAGGTCAATTATCTTAGTTAACCCCTTATAGACCTAGGAGGCCTTATTTCACCATGTTTTATGCAATTTTGATTCTTAGGTTGATCCAGACATCTTTTTATCCATTGACTTGGCCTGTTATCTAGTATTTACTTTAAAGGTTCCAGTTCAAGTCTTGTATTTACTATTCACTTATGATATTTAAGTTTTGGTTTTACTCTTGCATTCACTACAAAGGTCCTCAGGGAAAACCTCAAGAAATTCATTCACCATCGGGACAGAATGTAAGAAAGGACCCTCTTAAGTAAGAATATTTAACCCAGACCAGATGATAGAGACACCCCTTGAAGAATAATCTTCGAGCTCTAAGATAAGATATGAACATCCCCTAAGGAGCTAAGGAAGCACCCCCTCCCCTCCTCCACTTATTAATTGGCTTATTAGGGAATTTGAAGATGAACTTACATTTCCAAAAGTCTAGAGAATCATAGCACGAGTACAACTAATCCATCCCCAATATGACATTGAAATTAACCATGTCCAGTTCAAATAAATCGACCAATGTCTCCCAACCACCCACAGATACCATGCAACCCCTATAAACTCTTCTATCCACCATAAAATCACCCATCAGTGTAGAAATGGAAAAAGGGTCTGAAATACACTCGGGGACAGAACCAAAATACACAGCCATAAACGATGTCACATAAGAGAGAGTGGACCCCAGATCAACTAAATAGCACACATCGCAAGAAAAGAGTTTCAACATACCAATAAGACATCAGGTGATGCCTCAAACTATTGATGGGTAGTGAGAAAATATAGTTTCTTTTGACCAATGCCGAAGACAGATGGTGCACCCTTTGGTGCCGGAGTTGATGAAGAGGCAACCAAAACCTTTTATTCCCTAGAAGAAAACTTGGACCCTGGACAGGTTCTAATTATGTAGCCTAGCTGACCATAGTTGAAGCACTTATCCTTTCCTTCATCATAGTAGCCCCGATGCAATCGATTATAAAATATACAGAGAGGATATGATAGAGCTGATTGGGACCTACTAGCCTGATATTAGGCACCCTGTTCCCTATAATTATTGCCACCATGAAAATGCCTATCACCCGACAACTTTGGGTAGGCATAACTAGACATCGAGTAAGACACAAAATTTATCCACTTATTTTTGGTCCACTTTCAACCATCCCTGCCGCTCTGCTATTGGCCACCACCCTGCTTAAAAAGTCTATACTTCTTGCTCTGCCTCTTCCTTGTCTCCACGTACTTCTTTTTCTCTTCCTCAACTAGCTATATGTACATAATAAACCTAGATATATCCATGTCCTTATTTAATAAGGCATCCTTACTCTTCAATATCAGGTCTTGAGATAACCTGAAAGCAAGCTTTCTTATTTTAGCCCTCATGATAGAAACCAACTTTGGATCATACTGAGATAACTGGTGAAACTTTAAGTCATACTCTTTGATTGACATCTTTCCTTGCTTCAGATTAACACAATCTTCCACCTTCGCTTCCCTCAGCTCTTGAGGAAAGAATTGGTCCAGGAAAGAATTAGAAAAATTATCGCATAGAGTTGACTCAGCATCATCACCCCTTGATTAGTCCCATTCCTCATACCATTGATAAGCCATATCTTTCAATTGGTAGGCAGCAAACTCAAAACTCTCAACATTAGTGGCACGCATCACATAGAAGATTTTTTCCATCTCATCAAGGAAACTTTGAGGATCCTCTCGATCTTAACTCCAGTAAAATCTGGAGGATTTAACTTCATAAATTGGCCAACCCATGTGCCTCAAAATATATAGTAACAGAAGTATCATATTTAGAATGAGCAACCACCAACTAAGACAACATATGGATACACTAACAAAACTCAGCATTTATCAAATCAGTTTGAGGAGCTCGAGAAGGTCTAGAGAGGATCAGTGGATCTCTAGAAGGGTAATCAAGAACTAGATACCTAGACCATGTCTGGACCCCATAAGTAGGATGGGTTCCATCAATATTATTATCGGGTGGGACAGAGGAGTTTCTAGGAGCTTTAGATCATTTGGGAGGATGATTCAAATAACAAATAAATAAGAATTAGAGAATATTTTAGGATTTTAGACTCTACAGCCCAATAATAAAATAGAAGAAAGATAAATATTCCTAAATTCCTCGTAGCCTGTACCTTATGAATGTGGCGTGATACACACCCTTAAAAGAGAATCTACTCGACACGGATTTATGGACTCCCTATTGATTATGAACCTAGGGATCTGATACTAATCCGATATAACCTGAACAAGGGCCTAGTCATGTCGAGTATCTCAAGTCTAAACAGGACCAAAGACCACCCCAATACCCAATTGTTAACTACTCTACATCCCATGGCAAATGAATTCTGAACATATAAAAAGATAAATCAATAGTAATCTATAGACAATAAATAAATTCTATAACCATAACCAAACCATCAGAACCAAGTATCCAACCAATACCGATTCCAATGCCGATACCAATACCAATGCTTACACTAATACCAACATCGCCCATGCCCATAGTAGTCTGAAAAATCCTCTAACTAGAATTAAAGAATATCTAGTCGGGACATGACATAACCCATAGCTAAACCAAAACCAAAACCAACAATGATGAAAAGAAGTTCATAGCATAAAATGGGGTCTTTCAGAGTATGGAAGCTCACCACTTTACTCTGACTCAAAGTTGTCCCTGAATCTAAGTCACTGAGTAGAAGGAATGGTAGTATGGTCAATTCCTACATCGCATGGGGATACAACACCTAATAAGCAGAGTGAACGCTAGCATGTAACTCAGGAAAAAAGATAAAATAATGGCATCATTCAAAACCAAATCAGATAACCATATGCAATCATATATATACATATATATCATGCTGGGAATAGGGAGAAAGGTTTAACATGCATTTAAAATATTAACCTGGACTGTGTAGATCTTCATTTCTAAAGTCACCCCTGGGCATAATGGGTTCATTTCTTCCTGCTGAAAGGGACCCAGTGCATGTTACCTGCATGTACCAGAGAAAAACCTAAGATGACTAGTACATTGACCAAAATATGAAGTGTGACATCATGCACACAATCACCATGACCAAATCTCACATCAACAAAGATGAATTTCCAGTATAGGTCCCCCCGAGACATCCATCTTCCATGGGTTTGCTACACAACCCCCTTTAAGCCCATATTAAAATCATTTAAACATTCCCAACCATTTACCAAAGAGTCTTTTAATTAGTAATTAACCATTAGTATCATCATACCAAAATTAGAGCTTGCAAGTCTATTCTAATCATGCCATATAAACCATTAAACCAAAACCATGGCAACCAAGGACTTTCGAAGTCATTTAAAACCAAACCAGACCATTTCATATTCCGTTACCATATATGTGATACATTAAATCAAATTAATAGTCAAACCAAGAACTTTGGGGATTTCATTGTACCCCTACTTCAAATTCCCACTTTTCTCATAACTACTAACCAGTTTTACAAAATAAGGTTGGGGTTATAATCACTGAAAAGTTACAAGCTTAAAGAAATTTATCATTATCAATTTCAACCACCATACCTATGCAACCACATGTTAAAAACTATAATTAAAACAAAGAAAATCATAATTAAACCATGAGAAACAATATTCAACCAAGAACATCCAAAACACCCAACCTTTATTTCAAAACCTTATCAATACCATAAAAATCATACATTAAAACATGAGATTTTAGTAAAATAACAATAAGGGAGGATTAACATGACTTAGACACCAAGGAATACAAAGAGAAACCACCCTTGATAGCCTTAATTAATTAGCTTAATGAAACCCTAACTTTTGCATAGAGAGTTTGAGAGATAATTAGAGATTTTTGATTAAGAATAATGTGTTAAAAAGGTCCCCAAGGATGTTTTAAGTCATTGTATCAAAGGGGGTTAAAGTGGAAAATGTCCAACATGCCCTCAACTTAAAAACTATAGAAAGGCTGCATGTGGTTACGAGTCGACCCCTTTACTCATGACCATAACATATGACTCACACCCTTGAGTAGTCACCTAGATAGTGAATGGGGCACATATACACTACCTACCATATGACTCCATAATCCAACTCGCTACCAGAACATACAACTCACATGGTCTAGTCATATCTAAGATAGAATTCAAGGGATTGAACACTAGTACTCAGAGCCAAGTCAAGTCACTAAGTTACTAATTTGATTAAAGATCATCTTAATGACTTATCACTATCCCTAATGACTCATATCACCAAGTTGTAACTAAGATAGAGAACCCAACCACCATTCATTGTACATTAATGACTAAGGTTACTTGACCTGTACCCATACCATATGACTCATATGATGAGTCGTTACTAGGTCAATGAGCTCAAGGATCAAGAAATTTCCAAGGGCCAAAATCTAGGGTGTTTCAAGGAACTACTTGTATTGTGTTCATTGCAAGATCTGCGTTAACCATCATAGTCGTCAGTATATTATGACTCAATACAGGTGGTTTGAGTTGCTAAAGGACTATGATATCTTTATTCTATACCATTAGGCTAAGTTAAATATCATATAGAACACCTTGAGTTGGAAGGTGATGAGTATGGGTATCTTGGCCTTTATTTTAGTTTTGGAGTGGCCATTGGCTTGGGACATTTAATCCTTAGCCAAATTGATAGTTAAACTTAATATTTTAGACCCTAGGAGGATGTTGCCAATATAGAGGCTAGGTCTACCTTCATAGAGAAGATTTATGATTGTATTTTGAGGATAATAGACTTTGTACCAATCGTGATCAAGTTTTTAAAGTTGAGTACAATTGGGTTACCTTAGATTATAAGGATATTTTAAAATTTGATGGAAATATTTATGTTTTGAGGGTTGGAGACTTAATTTAGTTGATATTACAGGAAGAACATTTCATTTACCTTATAAATTTAAGACAAAACTACTAGTGGAAAGGAATGAATGAGGATGCAAAAAACTTTATAGCTCATTGGCTATTTTTTCAGTAGGTAAAGGTCGAGTATTAGAGGCTCAATGGCCTAGAGATGAATCATTCCTAAGTGGAAGTATGATGGATCATTATGGACTTAGTGAGTTATTTTCCTTGCACTTTTCACAGTTATGATGGCATTTGGGTCATTATAGATCAATAATAAATTTGGCCCATTTCCTCCTTATTTAGATTCTTTTCAATGTTAAGAGGTTTGACCATATCTACATTCATGAGATAGTTCATCTGTATGCAATACCCATGCCTATTATTTTATCTAGGGGTTCATTGTTCACCTTTAGCTTCTAGAGGTATTTTTTAGAGAAGTTGGGTACTCAGGTGGACCTCAGCACCGTATTCTACCCCTGGGATAATGATCAGTCAGATAAAACTATTCAGGTCTTAAAAAATATACTTCGTGTGTATGCTATTGACTTTGAAAATTAGAGAAAGCAGCACTCGACCTTAGTAGAGTTTTCTTATAATAATAACCAACATTTGAGTATTAAGATAGCACTATTCAAGTCATTAAATGGTAGGCAGTGTTCAATCTCTAATATGTTGATTCAAGACTTTGTAGATTAGTCCTCGTGGTACAAACTTACTTCATAAGTCATAGGATATGATCTAAGTTATTTAGGAAATTTTAAGGTCAACTCAGAGTAGGAAGAAGAGTTATTTGATTGTAGACATTGTGCCTTGAATTTTGGATTTAGTGACTAGGTTTTCCTTTGAGTATCATCCTTGAAGGATCCTTGAAGGGAATGATAAGGTTTAAACAAAAGGGGTCAAGCTCAGCCCTAGGTATATTGGATAATTTGAGATGCTTTAGACTATTGGAGTGGTAACATATGAGTTATCTTTCCACCTTTATTTTCTATTGTACATCTAATTTTCCTTGTATCTGTGTTACAGTGTTACATTTCTACTAAGTCATATGTGCTTCAATGGGACTCGATTTAGTTGGATGAGAGGTTAACCTTCTAGAGGACCCATTCTCTACATTGGATAGAGATGTCAAGTGGGTGTGCTTTAGAAAGATTCTAATGGTTAAGGTTCAATAGAGGCACGGTCTAGTTGTTAAAAGTACTTGGGCCAATCAAGAGTGGGGTATGGGCCCAATATCTCCACTTGTTTGAGAATTTGGATACATCTTGATTCTTTAATTTTTTGGATGAGAGTCCTTTTAATAGTTGATATTGTAATGAACCTCCATGTCATTTTATGCATTTTCATACTATTTTGGAAGTTAGAGCTTTCCCATTGCTGCCCCAAGTCATTTATGACTTACTAGAGCTGACAGTTCGATACAGGGAAGTTCACTTGGTTTTTAAATCCAAATCCCTATTATGAAGTTTTTTTTGTTTAGAGTTGGGTATTGGGACTAAACTACAGGTAAACAACCTTGAATGTCAATTTTGATAGTTCTATTAGATTTGAAACATCGATGTTACACTACGCAGACACCTTTATTTGGGTCCTATGGCTTCAAAACTTGTTTTGGGCCTATTGAGTAGATTTTAGTTAAAACAGCCATTGGATGTGGAACCCAGATTTCATTGAAATAAACTTTAATGGAAATTTTGATGGTTTCGTTGAGTAAGAAATATCAAATTTGGTAGGGTATTACAATTTGTTTGAATTCATAGGGTTTCAGATAAATTTCGAGGGTCTTATTAGAGATTTAGCACTTGGCTAAAACTTCTGGTGCAAACCAAAATTGGCCTTCGCATTCACAAATCCATGACCATGTTTACAAAGGCCAAGGAAATATCCTTCTATAATTGTGAGACCTTGGCAAAGGCTATGATTATTGGACATTGCATTAGCGAGCACGTCTTTGTGTTTGCAAAGAGTAAGCCATGTTTAATGTCACATTTACGATGGGTTCACCATGATCACGATGAAGGGACCCCTGGCAGAATTTAAGTCCTCGAAACCCATTTTTTCTACATATATTTCAACTCTAACCTCCACTAAAACCCTAGAGATCATACTAAAAGAAGAGATTAATTATTGGATATCAAGAATGTGTTGGAGACTCGTTGTAGACATTTGACCTTTTTTCAAAATTTCCCTTTAATTTATTATTTAAAATTTTGATTCAAATTTAAATCCCTAGTTTACTTTATGGGTTGATTTAGGGTTTGTTTATTGTTGGATTTCACCCATTTTGAGGATAAATTATTCTTGAGTTTAGAGAAAGGTTTTGACGGTTTCAAATTTGTGATTTTGAAAATAGGCTACACGGGATTTTTAGCTTGATTTTGGATCTAGAGAATTTATATGAAATATTGGTATTGCTATTCTTATGTTAACACATAGATTTTTGTCTTGATAGTATGGCATTGTGTAGAGACTTTTCAGAAGGGAAAAGCTCTGATTTAGTGGACTTTCTCGAGCTTAACTGGCATCCAGGTAGGAAAGGCTTTACTTTCCTTATATATTGAGCTTTATTATGGTGTTAATATATTAATATGCTAGATTTGGGTTGGGATTTATGGCTTGATCATAAGTTTAGAAAACTTGGGTTCTTTAGCCAATTTGAGAGCTCTTTTAAGCAGAATTGACCCATTCTTCGTATCTTGAGTTTAATTGATGTCTTAGCACTAGTTAGGACTTATTTAATACCTTATAATGGAATGTTGAATCCTTAGTCTAGTCCTAGGGAGATATTTACCTTAGTATGGACATTTGGGGTTCGTAGCAGGCCCCGCTGGCCCTATTTTATGTCAATTATCCTAGTTAACCCTTTTTAGAACCAGGAGGCCTTCTTTCATCATTTTAATACAATTTTGAACCTTAGTATTATATAGAAATATTTTTATCTCTTGTCAAGTCTTGTTATCTAGTATTTACTTTAAAGGTTTTGGTTCGAGTTTGACATTTACAATTCACTTATGATATTAAAATTTTGTTTTGAGGAATTCACTTTTCACTTATGACGCTAAAGTTTCCATTCATGTTTGGTTACGGTAAGAAGTTTCTCATATATGATTTTGGTAGTCACTGATTTTATGTTTACTACTTTCAGCTCACTCTTGCTTGATAGTACTCATCGGGCTTATGGGGGCTCGGTTAGGTTAATCCTCTCTTTTTTGTGCCTTGTAGAATTATGGGGGTATCTTATATTCCTTTTGAGTTATTTATCTTGTTAACTTATCATTTGTCAGGCGGAGCATTATTTTAGGTTTTCCCCTTTAACTCTGACTTTAGTTTACATTCTCACATCTTATTATGCTTTCATTATGATGTATCTCGATTGGTCGATGATAACTACTGAGTACCCATTTTTTTGTACTCATACTACACTACTACATTTTTTTATGCAGACCTGAATGCGAGTCCTGCTACTGATGTTCTATCTAGCTTGTTCTTATGATAAGAGATAAAGTGAGCTTTTAGTGCTTGACTCTCTCTCTTTCCATTATTTTGGATAGTTATTAAATACCGTGAATATCTATCTATCTATATATATATATTGGATACTATTTGGTGTTTAGATCTTTTCTATAGCTTCTCTAAGTTATTTATGACTTGCTAGAGCCGGTAGTCTGATTATTAGCAGTTCATTTGGTTTTTAGAGGTAATTTTTTATTTTGAAGTTTTCACTTTTCGGAGTTGGGTATCGTGCCTAAATTATAGGTAAATAGATTCCTATGCTAATTATGATAGTTTTGTTATATTTTTAGGGCATCTATTTTAGGCTAAGGGTACATTGATCTAGGTTGCTAGGTTGGCTGAATCATTTTAGGCTATTGAGTTGATTAAAGTTAAAATGGTCATTAGGTATGGGACCCAAATTTTATTAAAAAAACATTGGATGGATATTTTGATGACATCATTGAGTTTGAAAAGTCAAAAGTTTGTTTGCATTCATGGGATTCTGGATGAATTTTAAGGGTCAGATTAGAGATTTGACACTTGACCAAAATTGGTGGTGCAGGGCAAAAATGGACTTCACGTTTATGGGGCCACAAATGCATTTGTGAAGGACAAGGAAATAGCATACCGTGATTTCCAGACCTTGGTCTCACCCATAAAGGTTAATAATATTGGTTATCACATTTTCGAGCTCGTCTTAACACTTACGAAGAGTAAGCCAGGTTGAACATTTCATTCACAATGGGGTTCCCGTGATCGTGATGAATAGACCCCTAGCAGAATTTAAGTCCATGGAACCTATTTTTCCTTTATTTATTTCAATGAAACCTAGAGAGCTTAGAAAAGAGGAGATTGATCATTGGAGTGAGTTAGAGACCTCGTTGTAGTCATTTATCCATCATTAATTTTGTATGTTCCCTTTAATTTTTTGTTTAGAATTTTTATTTAAATTCAAATTTATAGTTTACTTTATGGGTTGATTTAGGGTTTGTCTGTGCACCAATTTCACCCATTTTAAGTGTTAATGATTCTTGAGCTTAAAGAAATGTTTTGACGACTTCAAATTTGTGATTCTTTAAGTAGACCCGACATGAGATTTTTATCTCTATTTTAGAATCGAAGTATTTATATTAAATATGATTATTTTTATTCTTGTGGTAACATATAGATATTTTTTTTGACATCATGGTATTGTTTAAAGGTTTTTCAGAAACGGAAAGCTCCAATTTAGTAGACTTTCTCGAGCTTCATTGGTGCCTGGGTAGGCTAGGCTTACTTTCCTCATAGAATGAGCTTTATGGTGTTGTATAGTAACATGCTATAATTGGGTTGGGATTTATGGCTTTGTCTTATGTTTAATAAATTTAGGTTATTTAGCCAATTAGAAAGCCGTTTTAGGTAGAATTTACCCAATCCTCTTCTCTTGAGTTAAATTGTTGTCTTGGGACTACTTAGGACATATTCAATACCTTGTAATTTTGAAGCCTTAGTCTAGTCCTAGGGAGGGATTGGCCTTAGTATGGACTTTTGGGGTTAGTAGCGGACCCTATTGGCCCTATTTTAGGTCAATTATCCTAGTTAACCCCTTTTAGACTAAGAAGGCCTACTGTCATCATCCTTTATACAATTTTGAACCTTAAAATGCTGTAAACATCTTTTTAGCCCTTGTCAAGGCTATTATCTGGTATTTACTTTAAAGGTTCATGTTCAAGTTTGACATTTACTGTTCACTTATGATATTAAGTTTTGGTTTGAGTCAGACATTCACTATTTATGATGCTAAAGTTTTGATTCAAGTTTGGCAATTATGGTACGAAGGAATTCTCAGATATGATTTTGGTTGTCGCTTATTTTATGTTTACTATTGTCAGCTCACCCTTCTTTGATTGTAACCTTTGATCTTATGGGGGCTCAATTGAGTTAATCCCTCTCTTGTTTATGCATTTTTGGCTTATGGGGTCCTATCTAAGTTGTATCTAGCTTATATTCCTTTCGAATTATTTATCTTAGTTACTTAACATTTTTCAATCGGAGCATATATTAGGTTTGTCCCCTTTATCCTCGAGTTTAGTTTACATTCTCGTATTTAATTATGCTTCCATTGTGATCTAGCTTAGTTTTTTTATGATAACTACTGGGCACCTATTATTTGGTACTTATACTATACTTTTATATCTTCCTTGATGTAGATTTTTGTACGAGTCACCACCACTAATGTTCTATCTAGGTAGATCTCAGGGTTCAAAGATAGGGTGAGCTTTTAGTGCAGGAGCTAACTCTCTCCCCTTCTATTACTTTTGGATAGTCTTTCGATGTCGAGACTATCTATATTGGATACTATTTATTACTCTAACTCTTTTGGATTTAGTGGCTCTTGTACCGGCCATACTAGGTAATAGGATATTCTTTTGTTCTCTTTCTCTCTTTTTTATATAGTTTATTGCACTTTATTTTTTTGTCTATAATTCCATTGTATGCTTTTTTTATATATTTATTATACTTGCCACCAACTTGCCCATTACTTGTTATTCCAAACAATGGTTTAGCTTATCTATTGGCTCACTAAAGTGGCCACTGTTTGGGAATCAGTGCCCAACTCAGCTCCATCTTTTTATGGGGTGGATATGGTATAACATTAGTCTCTATGGAAGCAAATAAGCTAGAGGTCCCATTATGTGAAGTCATAGAACCAAACTTTCCATAGCGGCAACAACTATTATATCCTTAGTTTCTTGCCTATTTGTTTGATCTGCTACCTATGGGTCAACGTGAATACCAATCTAGCCTTTGTCCTTAAACAAACTATCTACCTCAGAACTATCCACTGCATCATCTAAAGCACGATCTGAATCATCAATCCCTTCATCTTCAATCACTAACGTAGTCTCATGAATAGGTGCATGATTTGGGGCCAGTATCTCAGATGAATCTCCTCACAAGCGAGTTACATCGGAGAATCAAAACTCATAAACATATAGTTAAAAGAAAGCTAACTGACCCTGCATTCTAGTAATAACCTCTTAGGGAACATACATTTTAGGGGAACTCAGGTCTCCCTTATGATACGCATCTCCTCATGTACTAGGTTCGTAACAACTTTTAGAACATTAACAATTATACCTAAAATATCTCTCTTAATCCTAGCCAAACTAGCATCTTCTGTATAGGCCATCTTCCCTATCTTAATGATGTCATTATAGGTCAATAAGGCTCTGGAGAAACCCATATTAGTGAAAGACTCAGGAGTGAGGCCACTAGGTCTAGGTGGCTGTGGAGTTGGGCCCATAGCTTAGGAAAAATTAGCAGTTGTGGGAGTAATCTCAGGGGCGGTGGAATATGTAATAGGCATAGGAGTGGTCTAGTTGGTCTCACTATTACCGAAAATATAATCAATTATTAAGGTACCTTTCTCCCGGGCTTTCTTCTCTATAACTACACCAACTAACTCTATCAGTGTAATATCAACTATGGAAAAAAGGGTGTACTCAAAATGCTTCTTATTATTGAATGAAAATTTCACACAACAACATAACTCAATTATCAAGCAAAGGAAATACAAAGAAGTTTTCTTCTGTTAAGCCCGACTAGCAATTTTTGGGACTATAAGCTTTCTCAAATTGAACTCCTCTTTAGAAATGATCGAACCAACAAGAATCTCTTGGAGACTCACTAAAATGGACTAATTCTAAAAGGATACGATATTGCTATACACGAAGCTCAACCAATATCGAGCCTATAAGTGAATGGTTGATTAATGAATATTGATTGTAGGGTCAAGCCATTAGGGTAAGACATCACTCAGCAAAGGGGACAACCAAGCCCGCACATCTATACCTGAGTCTTTAACCTAAGATTAAAAGTGATTCTTATTACACTTCATTAATGTTAGTCGCATCGCAAAATACATTGACCCATCCCATCATCATAATATCCTTTGTTGTTGAGGTACCCTTCTTTTGTTTTCATACAACAACTTCGCATACGCAGCATAAAATTTCATAACCCAATTTTCAACATAGGGCTTAAGTGGCTCAGTGAATATCTAAAAATCATGATATTTGAGTGTGGAAATAACCTGAGGATATTTTCCCTCTAGACCATATTAGGATTCTTAACCCTTTTATTTTTGGCTGATATCATCTCAAGAGTATGGAAATACTCATGATGAATGCGTGTGGTGTTTCTCTCCTCTGAGGAATTAAGGTTATACCTCTCAGAATTTGAGCTATTCACGGAGCTTTTCCTAGAAGAAATTGGGGCCTTATACTTGCCCCCATTTTTCTCTTTTTCTTCTACACATTTTTGATTATTGCCTTTTCACGGATTGTCACTGCCATTGCAAGCCCTGATATAGGAGAATGAGATCTTCATCGCTTTTTTGACACATTCTTCATCCAAGTCATCTCTACATATAAGAGTAGAAAGAGGCTTGTATAATGATATCAACTCAAAAAAATTGTAAGCTTCTAGTTAAGCATCGCCGAATAAATCAGCATATCGTCAATCGTATCGGCAATGGAAGGGTCCATCGCCGAAATTGATAGAAAGTTTTGGGACAAGTTGGAAAAGGTAGGTGGGAAATTAGCGATACGCTAAAGGATTCGGTGACACTTCTTGAGTATCACTAATTCACTAAGCTTTTTCAATTCTCGCCTAAGTTATCCCACCATATGATAACATTCAGTGACATGGGGAGCACTTCTGCGATGCACCACATAGTTAGGTGCATCAGCGAGGTTCTATAACCATTGGGAAGTGTCATCTTCCCCAAGCTTCTACTTACAACCCTTTGCCTTCAATGATAATCTTTCAAATATTTCAACCATGGGTACACAGACTTACATAGGTTTCATTATATTTATGACCAAACAATGATTTTCCCTTATGAACAACATCACCAAATCTATCATCGGAAAAACTTAATTTAACAACAACCCACAATAATTATAAACTAATTACTTTAATCCCATTGCAAAAACAACTTAAATTCATGCCAACAATTATTATTTTCAATGTTTTAGCATTAGTCATGAAGCAAAAGTAACCATTATCTAAATTTTCAAGAAAAAATTGAATAAATCTATGTACGAGTCATAAATGCAACATAAAACCATTATGAACACTCAACTATCAACAATTTTAATCATTATTTGCAACAAAACTAAACTCTAACATTTCAAATTTTGTGTAGAAATTAATAAAGAACTACAAGAACAAGGACCCAAAGTATGCGTGTGATATTGGAATTTAGATTTGAAAAATTGAGATGTGTGTTTGTGAGTTGATAAAGTAAGAGAGAAAAAAGAGAGATGAAAATGAGGGAAATAAAGAGAGTTTAAATAAATACAAAGGTTCAACAACTAATGGAAAGTCAAAAGTTGAAATTTAAACTATCACTTTTAAAACCAAATCAATTTGTTATTGTTGCCTCATCGCAAACATCATCACTGATACACTAATGTGTGGCATTATTGGAGAATTTAACTACATGTTAGACCATTGACCTTTACTTTTAACAAAATAGTTTAGCTAGGGAGGTATGTTGCTAAACATATTGGCGATACATCGATTAGAACATTCCATTGCCAATTTTAACAGATCAGGCTAAGTTGGGAAACCTGTAATGCCTTGAATCTAGTACTCATAATGCTATACGGTGCTCACAATCCCAAAAGACCACAAGCTAACCATGAATGATATCTGTAACTAAGCCCTGACTAATAATAGTAATATCATAAATACGGAAACAAGAACTGAAAGGCCATAAGGTTCAATACTGATACATAACTAAAAATATGTATAACAATACCAAACCAACTGAAATAATTGTCTGGACGTGTTTTAGTCTGAAAGCCTCTAAAACTGAATTGACTGAATAAAGAGTTGATGGGATAATCCCCCAACTAACCCCATCTGATAAAATAAACTAAGTACTAAAAGAATGAAATAATCAAATAATAACATCCTCAAATGATGAGGACTCACTACTGACTCTGACTACAGAAACTGGAATGCAACTGATACTCTAGAGTGCGTGCTTCTAAACTTATAGTATAAAATACCATAGCGCAAATGTGTCAGTACGATTGAATGTACTGGTATGCAAGTAAGGTAGGATGAATGCAATGGTTCATATGCATGAACAATACTAAATAATTGAATGACATAAACATGAGAATACATGCAAAAGTACGTAACTTTATCTGAGATCGTGATAACACTGACTCATGAATTCTAAGAACGTGGATTTACTGATATTTGGGTACTAATACTGGGATACTGAAAGACTAAGTCTATTGAGTACTGAGGAACTGATGTCATATTACTGATAAAGGAATGATTGTTTCTAACAGTTCTGATTATGAAGAACTAGTTTGATTGACTGTATCTGACAGTCCTAAAAACTGAATACTGGTAACATGAATTTCATATAATTAATATACTATTAATTAGGTGACTGTGTCTGAAGTCCTGATTTTGATGGAACTAGCTGAGTTCCGTACTAAGCTGAGCAATTGTATCTGACAGTCCTAAAATTATAAAATTATACTAAGTTCTATTACTGAGACTGGATCTGAAACTGAGACTATAGGAGGTAATCATCTAACCGACATGCCCCAAAACTGAACTAGTGAGGTCTAACCTGTAACCCCAGTTGGAAGGGTGTCAGTACCGTGCCACGGGTAAAGACAAGTTGTGAGCAAACCCTCTATGACAGGGAGCTCTTCCGTCAACCCCTTCTAGTAGGAAAACTCAAATGAGGTGTGTAATCCCTAAACTCATAGGCTACATCTCAACCTACACTATCTACATAGTTTTGGAATACAAGGATTGCTTCTAAGGATCTCACTCTCCACTGGCTAATAGGTGAGTCCCCATCCTTGGGTTCACTCGGTGCTGAATCCTACTCTCAACTGAAGAGACACTGAACTGATTTAAACTGAATTTAACTTTTATTGATAGTATCTTTTAGCTAATTTGAACAAAGTTCACTAAATTCTATTGACTGACGGAATACTACTGAGAATGGATAACTGACTGAGATTACTGAGTTTTCCTGAGTCATGTAACTGACTGAATTCTAATGATCATGGGTTGAATGGGAGTATCATGAAAACTAACACTGGCTCTAGGCTTACAGCTAAATTATTGGGTACAAGTATCCCCAGGACTCGATAGCATTAAACTAACAAGACTTGATACTTAGTGAACAAATAACCAATATCAACAATTCATAATACAATAAGTTGGGGATTTCATGAAACACATGGTTGTCATAATGTTGTACATGGATGAAAATGCATATAGGCATGTCATACTTTCATCAACCTAATCCCAAGAAAATTCCATCAAATACACATAATGCACACAATATCATGGAAGTCAGTCTTGGTCATAAGGGTAAAGCATGCAGTAATCGCTTCGAGCCTCAGAATATTTGGCTCTAGCATCCTGCACAAATTTTGACCAATGCGATTGGCAATGCGGCGCGCCATAATCGTGTTAGTCCACTATTTTAGGACTCCAAACATGATCTAAACTTGTTTTGAAAAATCCTAAATATATCTGAGAACACCCGTTGACCTTCCTGATCATGAACTAATAAAAATATGGATCATTAAAGGACGTTAATATGGCGAAATATGATTGCCAACTTTTGAAGGCCAATAATGGTCTAAGTTTGGGAACATAGCTAGAATTTTCTAAGTCTGGGACCCCTTGACAAGCTTAAAGGACTGAATTAAGCTTTAGGATTTTATGGGGTCTTACAACATCTCCCCCTTGAGAATATTCATCCTCGAATGAGACTAACTGGGAGGGAAGAAAAGATAAACTGACGTACATACTGAACATAAACAATTGGAACATAATTCCATGACTAATATGATCGATAGACTAAATGTATCATTATGAACATGCATATCTAATGCATAGTTAACTGGTTCATGAATGCATGACTGAATATGCAATAGTAATTGATACCTAGTTTATCATGGAAATTTGAGCATGAAACTAGATAAGTTCAAGGGAGACTATTTCCTTAAATTGAAAATGCTAATGAGCCTAAAATTAATTACTAGATATGCACAAGCAGAAACACGTAAATGTAAATGAGTCTAGAACATGATACATGAGCTGGATATCGTGATCTGTACTGAGTACCTTAAATATGCGGCTTATGGCTGAGGTCGGAGTTTGAGGGTAAACTCATGAGTAATCCTTACCCCAAAATGGATTCATTACAAAAAGAGAGAGCGGTATGTTTATCTCATGAAGGTTTGGGGAATTAAAATGTATCTCCCCCTTGGGACACTTGGTCCCTCGAAGAATACTAATTTTTCTGAGATACTGCAGAAAACTAGGGCGATGCACAAGGCACCTACGAACTAAATCGTGGCTAGATATTCAGGATATGAAGCTAAGACAGAGTAATAAGAAATTACACACTGCAACTGAGACTACTAAAAAGATTTACGTGGGTGTTGAGCACAAATGCATAAATATATACTAACTTTATCTGTTTAACTAAATAACGTATATCTGAATACTGGGCGTGTAAGACTTAACTGCACTTAGTCTGGATAGCTAGACTGAGACTATATGGTATTTCACATAGGAGGTAATGACTGATTGGGCAATGTGAGGTAACTGAGCATTAGTGAGGGAAAACTGTATTACCTTAGAAACGCAAGACCAGGAATCTAATTATAATTTGGAAACATTCTATAAAATGAGATACTATAATACTAATAACTGAGTAACTTATTGCATATGCTATGGTCGGGTAATCTTAAAACTGGACTAAGTTTCTGATCTGACTACTGGACTAGGACTGGGACTGAGATTGTATCTAATATGGTAATTGAGACTGTAACCGTAACTAAGACTGTAACTGAGACTGAATGCTGGTTTTTTATAACTGAGGGTTTGATTGGTACAGGAGAACTGAATTCTAATGGCTAAGTAACTGATAACTAAAAGCCATAGTTCTGTAAGACTATTTGAGTCCTTTATTGAATATTGATTATTGAACAAACACTGTAATTGCGGCCTGCTAGATGGAACATTAACACTACAAATTTATCGAGGGATCTAAACTGAGGGTATACATGGCATAATCTGAGTTTGAATAAACACTAGGAGTGAAGTCATGAATCGTGTGGGCTAAGCATACTATAAAGCATGAGATGAGTGTATAAGTCATGAGCTGCACGAACTGGGTTTTGAATTTTTGAATTTTTAGAACATGATCTACATCATTTGATGAACTTGGTCTCCTCGTACGAGGAACTTAAAATACACACTAATCTATGAAAAGTGCATGGATATAAGTTGTATGCGTAGGACTAAAACGGAAAGCATATGTAAGTATCATGATAGTTGAAGTATAAAACTTTGTACTGAGGTAGGAATGGGCTGGAAATCATCTTCCTTTATGGATTTCCTACATACACTAGTATTACTACTGGAACCTGAAGTCCTGACTTTCAGAGATTTCATAATCGGACAGTACCTGTATACCTGTTGGGCTATGTTAGACTGACTCACTGGGGTGGTGACTGGAAAAAGGTCCTGTTAACATTTGGTCTGACCTTAAAGTTGATTGCTATGCAAAGAGTTAAAAAAAAACTCCTAAATCTGAAGAAATATGAACATATAAATAAGGGATCTGTAACATACTAGTGGATGCATCAAGTAGATATTCCTGATCCTGTTGGAACCGAAGTGCATAAAGTCTGTTTGGGTGTTACCCACTGATAGCACTGGAATTGGCACCCTGCTGATTTGGGGGACCAGACTATGTTGAAGGATGACTGTGCTTACTTCTAGGGCCAGGCATAGGACAATCTCGAACCTGTCTCACCACATTCGAAACACAGATCACTACCGACTCTACATATACCCTTATAATGCTTACTATACTCTTCACAAAGTGGATGAGTACAAACCTTGCTCTCACTACCCTAGGCCTTAGAGTCTGGTACCCCATTTCTACGGTCATTTCTGAACTTTGGTACTGGTGCACTAGATGGAATTGGGGCTGAAAACTTGTATCTATATTAAAAATGGTTACCACCCTACGACCCTGGCTGTGAAAAACTATAACTACCAGTTCTAGCCCTCTTATTTTCCCTCAACTTCTTCTTAAGTTTTTTCTCCTCAATCTGTTGAGCAAGGGCTATAAGCCTAGATATGTCTATATCATTAAACAACATCGCAGTCCTGCACTCCTTAACCGCTCTACCTGATATCCCAGACACAAACTTATTCATTCTAAATCTACCATCTGCTACTACATGGGGAGCGTACCTGGCTTACTAAGTGAACAGGAGGGAGCATTCTTTTACGCTCATGCTATCTTGTCTAAGGTTGATGAACTCTAACACTTTGTCTTATTTCTGCTCTAGGGGAAATAATCTACCTAATAAAGCCGTAGCAAGCTCTTCCCATTCTATGGGATCTGCATTTGCACCCCTTTCTACCTTCTACTGCTTAAACCACGTATAGTCTACATCTTGTAGCTGATAGGCGGCTAAATCTATATCTCACTCGAAGTTATTCCCATGATATCTTTTACTTTCTGAACCTAGTCAAGGAAATCCTATAGATCCTCTATAGACTTGGAACCGGAGAATAGGGCAGGATTCATTCAGGTGAAGTCCCAAATTAGTTGTAATAGAATTGGCCACTGGGTTGGCCAGAATAGTAGCTAGCCGGTCATTCTAAGATGTGACTAAATTGGCTAGAGTAGTGAATATAGTTCTGAATTTTACATGAGAGATGTGCTCATCCAGAGGATCTGCCTGGACGGGATGAGCTGTTGACTATTTCCTTATTCCCCTTTTGTTAGCCCTTTTGGGAGGCATGTTTTGTAAATGAAAGAGAAGAAGGGATTAAATTTTGAGTTTGACTGGAGCTTATGCTCACTCGTATGACATGAATACTGAAAGAGAGGAAATTATTCCTAAAACATCTTATAGCCTCCTACACATAAGTCTTCCTAGGATGCTGTTGAATCTTAGTCTCTGATACCAAGTTTGTAACACCCCAAATCTGGTACCTGAAATGCTAAATAGTGTTCATAATCCCAAAGGACCACAAGCTAACCCATGACTGATATTTGTAACTGAGCCTTGACTAATAATGGTAATATCATAAATGCGAAACCATGAACTGAAAGGCCATAAGGTTTAATACTGATACATAACAGAAAATATGGTATAACAATACCAAAATAACTAAAATAACTATCTAAACATGTTGTAGTCTGAAAGCCTCTAAAACAGAACTGTCTGAATAAAGAGTTGATGGGATAATCCCCCAACTAACCCCATCTGCTAAAATAAACTAAGTACTAAAAGAATTAAATAATCAAATAATAACATCCTCGAATGATGATGACTCACTGTTGACTCTGAATACTAAAACTGAAATGCTATTGATACTCTGGAACACATGTTTCTGAACCTATGGTATAAAATATCATAGTGCAAATGCGCCAGTATGATTGAATGTACTGGCATGAAAGTGAGGTAGGCTGAATACAATGGTTTATATGCATGAACAATACTAACTAACTGAATGACATGAACATGAGAATTCATACAAAAATACATAACTGTATCTGAGATCATGATAACACTGATTCATGAATACTGATAACATAGATTTACTTATATCTGGGTACTGATACTGGGATACTAAAAGACAAAGTCTATTGAGTACTGAGGAACTGATGTCATATTACTGATAAAGGAATGACTAATTCTGACAGTTCTGATTATGAAGAACTAGTCTGATTGACTGTATCTGACAGTCCTAAAAATTAAATACTGGTAACATGAATTTTGTACAATTAATACACTATTAACTGGGTAACTTTGTTTGATAGTCCTGATTCTGATGGAACTAGTTGTTTTCCATACTGATCTAAGAAACTTTATGTGACAATCCTAAAATTGTAAAATTGTACTGAGTTCTATTACTGGGAATGGATCCGAAACTGAGACTGTGGGAGGTAATTTTCTAATCGACATGCCCCAAAATTGAACTAGTAGGGTCCAACCTGTAACCCTAGAAGGAAGGGTGTCATATCGTGCTAAGGGTAAAGACAAGCTATGAGTAAACCCTCTCTGACATGGAGCTCTTTTGTCAACCCCTTCTAGTAGGAAAAACTCAAATGAAGTGTCTAATCCCTAAACTCGTGGGTACATCTAAACCTAAGCTGGCTACATAGTTCTGGAATACAAGTATTGCTTCTAAGGATTACACCCTCTACTGGCTAACAAGTGAGTCCCCATCCTTGGGTTCACTCGGTGTTGAATCCTACTCCTAACTGAAGAGATACTAAACTGTACTGTTGCTGATAGTATTCTGTAGCTTATTTGAATAGATTTCACTAAATTCCATTGACTAACCGAATACTACTAAGATCGAATAACTGACTGAGATTACTGAGTTTTCCAGAGTCATGTAGATGACCGAATTGTAATGATCATGGCTTGAATAGGTGTACCATGAAAACTGACACTGGATCTAGGCACACAGCTAAATTGTCAGGTACAAGTATCCCTAGGACTCGATATCATGAAACTTACAAGACTTGATACTTTGTGAATGCATAACCAATATCAACAATTCATAATACAATAAACTGGGGATATCATGAAACACGTGGTTGTCATAATGTTATACATGAATGGAATTGCATATAGACATGTCATACTTTCGTCAACCTAATCTCATGAACATTCCATTAAATACTCATAATGCATACAATATCATGGAAGTCAATCTTGGTCATAAGGGTAAAACATGCATTTATTATTTGAGTCACAATTGAGCTAAAATACCCAATTTCTATCCTCTCAGTCATTTTGTCAAACACCCTACATGCACAACTTAGGGAATAGGTGAAATCATCAAATTACACATCATAAACAACTCAATTTATTGATTTCATCTTGCATGCTAACTTAGTTTTATGAAAACACAAAAAGATTCCAACTTGGGAATCATACAACAAGATAAACATGGTTACAAACAACCCACAACATAAATATCATGTTTTATAATTTGAAAAGGGTTCTTGGACTTTATGAATGAAAGAAATTCATAAATCAACACTTGACATACCTTAGTTCCTGATTTTACAAAGATTAACTTAGGATTCTTGAATATGATTATTGAATTTGAATCCTTAATTGAAAAGCCTAACTTGTTTTTAAGAGAAACTTGAGAGGAACTCGATATTTTGGGTGAACTATGGCTGTATCATGTGTTATTTGGGTTTTTTAAGGATGAAAAATTGACCCTTTTGCCCTTATAAATGCAAATATTTAATGACTAAAAACTAGGTGTCAACGCTATAAGTGACGCAGTGGGTTGATGGCTGTGATGTGATACTCGATGTGTCGTGCCATGATCATGTCGAGCCTCAAAAGTTTTGGCTCTGGCAACCTGTAAAAATGTTGAACAACACTATTTGCGATGTAGTGCACCATGATTGCGTTGGTCCACTATTTTGGGACTCCAAACATGATCTAAACGTGTTCTAAAAAATTCCAAAACTTGTTTGGTAACACCCATTGACCTTCCTGATCATGAACTAATAAAAATACAGACCATTAAAGGACGTTAAGGTTAAGAAATGAGATTGTCAACTTTCGAAGGCTAATAATAGGCTATGTCTGGGAACCTAGCTAGAATTTTCTAAGTCTGGGACCCCTTGACAAGTTTAAAGGACTGAATTAAGCTCTAGGATTTTACGAGGTCTTACAAAACCTCTTTGGAAAGGAACTTTGGTAATGTTCTAATTTTCTTGGTGCATCACCAAAGCCTCTTCACTAAAGCTTAGCACACAGTTCCCAATTTGTTTTCTAGTCTAGCTTGGTTCATATCAGATTTTCCACATTTCACCTCTAGTATTAATCTGCACACATCAACAAATAATATTCAAAATATCAAAATAAACTTAGGTTTCCTCCCAAGAAGCACCTTAGTTATCGTCGTGGCACAATGTTTTCTTTCATTTGTTAAGCACCATCGAGGTAGATCACCTCCAAAATATCCACCTTTGGGTGCAACCTACGCTGATGTTCAATTCATTTCTTATTCATAGTAAATTGGTACCCCGAGTCATTGTCAAGTTCTCCATTAGGAAAATAATTCACCACATTTAAGGGGCCCTACTACCTTATTTTGAATTTACCCAAAAATAACTTATACCTTAAGTTGAACATTAATACACCATCACCACATTGAACTCTTATTTCAGAATCTTAGTATCATGCCATCTCTTCATCAATTCCTTGTAGAGAGTAGAGATTTCATTGGAATTACAAATAAAATTCATCGATCTTATAAATTTAGTATACCCTCAACTTGGATGCATCATTTCAACCTATATTCAATCTCCACAAGGCCCACAATGACTTATGTTCAAATTTGAAGGAAAGGTGGTATGATTTTCTAAATACCAATCAATAAGGAGACATTCCAATAGGGGTCTTGAATATGGTCCAATAATCCTACAAAGCAACATTAAGTTTTTTTGACCAATCCATTCTATTTGCATTTATGGTTTTTGCCAAAATCTATTTTATTTCTCGATTTGAAACTTATGCTAACCCATTGGCTTGAGGATGGTATGGGATGCCACCTTATTTCTTACCTCATATTTAGTAAGCAAGGACCAGAATAATTGAATAAAAAATTGAGATCCCCCATCACTTACAATAGCATGAGGGGTGCCAAACCAGGTGAAAACTTTATTCTTAAAGAATAGACTAACACTCTTGGCTTCATTATTTGTCAATGCAATGGCTTCAACCCACTTAGAGACATAATCAACCACTACTAAGATGCAATGGTTATTATATAAACTCATAAAGGGGCCGATGAAAACTAACCCCATATATCAAATAACTCAATATCAATTATTGGTCACAAGGGTATTTCATGTCGCCTCAAGATCCCTCCTTGACTTTGAAATTTATTACACCCCTTAACTAACTCATCTGAATCTTAACACACTGTTGGCCAATAGAATCCATTTTGGAGAACTTTTGTATCTATACACAAACTACCATGATGTTCTCCAATCGATAATGAATTACATGCATCGAGAAGGGCTCTTATTTCCCTTTCTATAGCACATCGTTGAATCACTCTATCCGTACACTCTCTAAAGAGGTAAGGCTTATCTCAAGAGTAACATTTCACTTCATAGAGAAATTTCTTCTTTTGATGGAACTTTAGGTCATTGGGAAGTGCACCACACACTAGGTATTTTGAAAAATTAGTATATCAAGGCACCACCTTCTCTAAAATAGCCAATACAAGTTCATCGAGAAACTCCTAACTGATATTAATCTTATTATTTTGCACTTCATTGATTCAAGATAAGACAAGTGGTCAGCCACTTGATTTTTACATCCCTTTTAATCTTTAACTTCAAAGAAAAACTCTTGTAGAAGTAATATCCACCTAATAAATCTTGGATTTTCTTATTTCTTGGCTAATAAATTATGAAGAGCTGCATGTTCTGTGTACACAATCACTTTTCTACCAATCGAATAAGCATAAATCTTTTCAAAAGCATAGATAATGACAAATAACTCTTGCTCTATCACCATATAATTGTATTAGGCATCATTAAAAAACTTGTTAGAATAATAGATGGGGTGAAATTTTTTATCTTTCCATTGACCTAACACAACACCCAATGCCAACACACTTGCATCATACATAAATTAAAAAGGTAATGACCAATCTGGATCAACACTGATATAAGCCGATATGAGCTTCTCCATAAGATAATTGAACTTTCTTAGTCAATCACTATTAAATTCAAACTTCACATCCTTTTTAAGAAGCTTACACATAGGATGCACTATTTTGGAGAAATCCTTTATAAAGCATCTATAAAAGCTGACATGCCGAAGAAAACTTCTAACACCTTTTGTGAAGATCAAGAAGGTAACTTAGAATCATCCACCTTTTCTTGATCAACTTGAATACTGCAACCTGAGATTTTGTTCTTTGAGAACAGTACCTTCTTTGATCTTACGATGGTATTTTTTCCAATTCAATACAAGGTTCATTTCTATACACCGCTCAAGAACTTTTCCTAAGTTCTTAAGGAAATATTAAAATGATCCACCAATGATGGAGAATTCATCCATGAACACTTTCATAGTTTCCTCAAACATATACATAATAAAGATAACCTACACCTTTGAAAAGTGGCGGGTGCATTACATAGCCAAAAAGTCATGCGTTTGAAGGCAAAGGTCCCATATGGACATGTAAAGGTAGTTTTCTCTTGATCTTTGAGAGCATTGCAACTTTGATTATATCTGGAGTATCCATAGAGAAAATAATATCGCCCACGTCCACCAAATTAATCTAGTATTTAGTCCATAATGGCATAGGGAAATGGTCTATTTTGGTCCAAGAATTCAATTTTTGGTAATCCGTACACACTCTCCAACCCATGACCGAATCGACGGGTACAAGATAATTATTTTTATTTAGGAATAACATCCTACCACCCTTATTTGGAACATATAGGATTGGACTCACCCATCTATCATCAAAACTTGGTTATATGATACCCACATCTATCCATTTGATAATTTCCTTCATGACCACTTTTTGCATTAGTGGGTTTATCCTTCATTAGTTTTTCGTAATAGGTACTTGATCTATCTTCAACATAATTTTTTGGGTCCATATCCCAGTGGGTATCTCAATTATATCCTCTATGGTCAACCTGATGGCTCAGATATACTTCATCATAATAAATCTAATAGACACCAATTGCCAAGGTAAGAGATCTTTTGCGACAGTGATAGGAAAAGTGTTACCTTTACCTAAAAAGATATACTTGAGATAAGGTGGAAATGGCTTCAACTCAAGTTAGGGGGCTCAATTATTGAGGGCTTGATGGGAGGAGTTTCTAAATTTTTTAAAGCAAGGTCTAACTTGTATGGATTCTTACTATAAGTACCAAGACCCATTAATGATGAAACTATCTCATCATATTCTTCAACTTCTTCCTTCCCTATATTCGAAAAAACACCTACTAATGTATCACTTGTGAAATCAATTTTTATAACATTAACTACTTCATAATCAATCTCATTGATAATAGAGACCACTTCCAAATCCATTGGTTGTTTTAATGACTTGCACATATTGAATGAGATCACTTCATTGTTGACCTAGAATTTCATTTCTACACACTCAATATCCACCAATGCCTAAGAATTAACCAAGAATGGCCTACCTAGAATAATAGGGACCTCATGGCCAATTTCACAATTCAATATCACAAAATTGGGCAAAAAGAAGAATCGATCGACTTTCACAAGTACTTCATATAACACACCCATGGGGTTCTTTATAAAATGATCGGTCATCAAAAGTATCATTATGGTTGGCTTGGGAGAACCCAAACCTAGCTTATGATACAAGGCCAATGGAACCGATTAATATTTTTCCCAAGATCACATAAAACTTTCTCAAATTTATACACCCCGATAGTACATGGGATAGTGACCACACTCGGGTTTTTCTTTCTTCACAACCATTTGGCTAGATATTATTATAATATAATTGTGTGTCACCTTAATTGTTTCAAAATCCATGACTCTCTTCTTTATCACCAAATCTCTCATAAATTGATCACACCCAGGCATCTCTTTTAGGGCCTCAAGAAAAGGAATGTTTACTAATAGGTGACTTAACTTTTCAAGGAACTTCTTGAACTTTGAGTCATCATTATTCTTCTTGAGCCTTTGTAGAAATGGAGGAGGTATATTCACTCAAGGACTTGAAACCACCATATTTTATCTTGTTTTGAAACATTATCATCACCCCGCTTATTGCATTTCCTCACTTTCAACCTTTTCTTTTACTTCTCTCATCTTCTCAACATTCAGATGAATGGTCTTTGGAGCTTTATCAATAGACTTATCGAGGTACCTTTTTTTCTTCATAATTTACCCATAATGTTCTTATCACTAGGATCGTCATCAAGATTTAAAACATTTTTTCTAAGGGTTATCCTACTCCTAGTAGCAATAGCCATTACATAAGTATCATTCCTTGGGTTTGACATCATGTTAATAAAGAGTCCTTTTTTTGTCTTGCATTCAAATAGGAAGAATTTTGACCCAATTGGGTCTCAAGTTGTTTGATCGAGCTTGAGTGTGAAGTGATGGTTTGGTTGAGTTGCAAAAAAATCATTTTTTATCTCTCTTAGCATCTTATCCTTTCTTCAACACCTATGAGAATGCAGGTAAACACATATTAATTTTTATACTTTTGGGATCAATGAAGGTTGATACTTTACCATTGGTTCGATCATATGAAGTAATGTACCTATCATAGTCTCAATCCTTGTCTCTCCAATCTCAGTATCTTTCTCTTTCCTTATCCTTCCAATCCTTACCTCAATCGTAACCCTTCCAATTATGATCGCTCTATTCTTGGTCTCATTTATTCCACCCTTGATTCTCATCTTTCCTTGGATGAGTAAGTTAAGAATCCCTATTTGGTTTAAAGAAAAATGAATTTTGTCATCAAGATATTAGGCATCATTATCGTAAGCTTTAGCAACATATGAAGCTATGACGTTGAACACCTCTTGGAGTTGAACCCATTACATGTTTTATGAGGAGATATAATCATGTCATTACCTTTTCCAAATTCCTGTCTCTCTCCTCATCCTTCTTTCTTTGCCCTTAGCTCATAGAAGATGCAGAGGGAGCCCCTATGGCTACCTCAGTATCTCTTATGTGCTAACCTTTACTTTTCTTTGTCATTTGATCTTACAAAATCGATGCCACCCTATAAGTTTTCTTTACTATATACCCCAGGATGAATGATTTGTTACCATATTTTTTAATTGATCTAATTCTCTACAAAATATTTGGAGGAGCATTTTATTTGGGACTTCATGATTGAGGCATTGGAACAATTTCTAGTTAAACCTTTCCCATTTTCCATGTATCAATTCACTATTTAATTGGTGGAAGTTATTAATATCATCCCTTAATTATATATCTAGGAGGGATGAAAGAATGCTCTAAGAATTCTTCCATAAACTCAACCCATAAATTTTTTGAATCGGCAGGTAACTTCCAAAATCATCGAACTACCTCACTCATCAATAAAAAAAGTCTCAACCAGATGGTCATTTAGGAAATGTGGGCAACATCAAATTGTGTACATATATCAATGAAGTTTGTAAAATTAAGGTTTACATTTTGATGGTATTTTACCCCAAATAATACCATCATTTAAAGGAAATAAAGTATGATGCTAGTGACATAGAGCACTGTGTTTCCCTCCTTGGGTGAAATCCAGATGGAACTCGCTCGACCGACATCACAAAGGTGATATTTGTCCTTAAGATGACCATCAAAGATAAAAACATCACAACCATTTTGACTCATCCCTTAGAATCTTAAATTATCAATTGTATACTACAAACACAACAAAAATATAAAGTAAACACTATGACTAACACAAAGTAACTTATAACACAAATAAGAATGAATGCTACACTTCATTCTCTAGTAAAGATGTTGTTTTTTGATAACTCTCAAATTATACTATTTAAGTATAGAAATCATTGCCTATATATTTTATTAACCAACAAGAGTTGGGCCTATCATAGTCTCGATCATTATCTCTCCAATCTCAGTATCTTTTTTTCCTTATCCTTCCAATTCTTATCTCAATCGTAACCTTCCAATCATAAGCTTTAGCACCATATAAAGTTACGACGTTGAACACCTCTTGGATTTGAACCCATTACATGTTTTATGAGGATATCTAATTATGTTATTACCTTTTCCAAATTCTTGTCTCTCTTCTTATCCTTCTTTCTCTGCCCTTAGCTCATAGAAGATGTAGAGGGAGCCCCCATGGCCACCTCGGTATCTCTTATGTGCGAACCTCTACTTTTCTTTGTCATTTGATCTTACAATGTTGATGCCACCCTATAAGTTTTCTTCACTATATACCTCTGGTTGAATTGTTTGTTACCATATTGTTTAATTGACCTAATATTCTACAAAATATTTGGAGGATCATTTTGTATGAGACTTCATGATTCATCCATTTCAACAACTTTTTGTTAAACCTTTCCCATTTTCCATATAGCAGTTCACTATTTAATTAGTGGAAGTTAATAATCTCATCCCTCAATTATATAATATAGGAGGGACAAAAGAATTTCTCTAAGAATGCTTCCATAAACTCAACCCATAAGGTTTTTGAATCGGCAGGTAACTTCCACAACCATTGAACTACCTCACTCATCAATTGAAAAGGAAAGAGTCTCAACTAGATGGTTAATTGAGAAATATAGGCAATATCAAATTGTGTACACACATCAATAAAGTTTGTCAAATGAAGGTTTGCATTTTGATGGTATTTCACCCCAAATAATACCTTTATTTACAGGAAATAAAGTATGATGCTAGTGACATAGAGCACTGTGTTTCCCTCCTTGGGTGAAATCTAGATGGAACTCGATCGACCGATATCGCAAAGGTGATATTTGTCCTTAAGATGCCCATCAAAGGTAACAACATCGCCACCATTTTAAATCATTCTTTAGAGTCTTAAATTATCAATTGTATGCTACAAAAGCAACAAAAACATAAAATAAACACTATGACTAACACAAAGTAACTTATAACACAAATAAGAATAAATGCTACACTTCATTCTCTGGTAAAGATGCCATTTTTTGATAACTCTCAAATTAGACTATTTAGGTATAGTAATTATTGCTAATATGTTTTCTTCTCCAACACCAGTTGGGGTTGTATCAATAGGGAATGAGAGGATAAGTTTCACTCATAAATGGCATAAGCTACACTATATTTGCGTGTAATGTTAAAATTAAACATGCATGTAGGATTATGTCTCTTCTATTTGAATAATGTCTAGTGTCCAGTTTATAGTTCTAACTATTGGTTTTCCATAGCTAAATGTAACCAGGTTGTAACAATTAAGTTAAAGTACTTGGGGTTACGCCTTATTGAGGATGATTACATAAATGGGTATGTAAAATGCACCTAAGATCTAATTGATAGTTATGACTAGGCATGGTTTTAGATATTCGAAATGATTTTTCAATCTAAAACAAAATATCACAAGGGTTCTCAAAAACACCCAAATTTCTACACTACCTAACAACCATTTGCCTTGATATGGGACATCTATCACTAGCATTACCACTTAAATATGTGAAAATCAAGTCTTTTTTATCCAAATATAATCACCCTTGTACACTTTTTCAAGCAATTCAAATGATCTAAGAATAGACTAAGTTTGCAACCTTAATCAATAAATTAAATCATAGATATTTAACTAAAATCATAACACATAATCTAATACAAAGGTAAACAATCACTACCCATATATAATCAACACTCAATCATACATAACCCTAAGTATGGGAGTTTCGCTACTCATAGTAAATAAAGAAGAAATTATTCCAAATTCTTATCCATATTCACAAAAGAATCAAAATATTTACAAGAAAACTCTAAATTCCACTCTAAAAGTAGTAAATACCAAGATTAGGATTGGATTAAAAGCTAAAGCATAAGCAAAATTGACCAAGATAGTATTTCCAAATACCAAAAAGTCTTAAATAGCATAAGGAAAAATGCCATTATTGGACAATTCGGTTGGGCAGAGACAATCATCAAATAGGTTAGTGATGCACCAAATTGCATATGGTTTGCCAAATTAATCGATGTTTCATGCTCTTCGGGTTGGATTTTTATCGTTTAGGAAATGCAAGGGTTGGTCCACTAATCATATGGACGATGTTCTAATATGTTCTTTGCATCATTGTATTGATTTTTTTCTTGTCTTTCTTATATCAAATTTGGCAATGTCAATTATTGATTAGAAATCCATTGATCACTTCGGGGATGAACTAAAGTGTCCCTTTTATGCCTTTTCATGATTTTTCCTTTCATCTTCTATCTCCTTACCTCTTTTTTACTTTTGTTTTTGCTATTTTGAACACTTTTCAACCTTTAACCTAAAATCCAACAAAATGAATATTAAAATGCTTTAATTTATTGTTGAGAACATGTTTTCTCCTTATATTTAGGGTAAATAAGTCACACTGTACCGACTCATCACTCACTTCTGCTTTTGTATTGATTTTTCTAGTTGAGGGTAAGGGGTTTATAGTTTATTGTGATGATTTTGGTGTTAGTTTGGATTGTGTTTTAATGTAATAAGAATAAATTATATCTTATGCATTAACGCATTTAAAGGTGCACTAGCACAACTATTGTACCCATTACTTGGGTTGGCATCAATAGTTTTTGTGCTCAAGATTTGGAGGAAATAATTGTATGGTGTTTCTTGAAAGATTTGTACTAACCATTATAGACTTTAGTAAATTATGATCCAATGAGATCTTAATTTAAGGAAGCACGTATGGATTGAGTTCTTAAAGGACTATGATATCTCTATTCTATATCATTAATCAAGGAAAATGTAGTAGCGCATGCATTGAGTTAGAAGGCAATGAGTATGGCTAGATTAGTCTCTATTTTATTTTTGGAGTGGTTGTTAATTTGGGAGATTCAATCCTTATCTAACTTGATGGTTTGACTTGATACTTTAGACCTAAGAGGATTATTGCCAGTGTTGAGGCTAGATCTACCTTGTTTGGAGAAAATTTAGGATCATTAATTTAAGGATAATAGACTTTGTGCCATTCGCATCCATGTGTTAAGAGGTAAGTCCAATCAATCTACCTTGGATTTTTAGGGTATTTTAAGATCTGATGGATGCATTTGTGTTTTGAGGGTGGGATACATAATTCAGTTGGTATAGTGGAAAGCTCATAGCTCTGTATATTCTATTCACCCTGGGTTAGCTAAGATGTGTAAGGATTTGATGCAGCATTATTATGAGCAGCATGAATACAAATATACCAAAATTTATAGCCCATTACCTATTTTGTCAGCAGGTAAAGGCCAAGTCTCAATGGCATAATGGCTTAATTCAGAGACTATCCATTCCTGAGTAAAAGTATGAGGTATCAATATGGACTTAATGTGTGGTTTGCCTCACACTTACCATGGTTCTGATGACATTTGGATTACTGCAGATTCGTTGACCAAATTGGCAATTTTTCTTCATATTCATATGTCTTTCAGTACGAAGAGGTTTTTCTATATCTATGTTCTTGAGATAGTTCGCCTGCATGGAGTACCCATGTTTATTATTTTGGATTAGGTCTTAGTCTTCACCTCTAGCTTTTGGAGGACTTTTTAGGAGGAATGGGTACTCAAGTTGACCTCAACATTGCATTCTACCCTAGATTAATAGGTAATCAAAGCATACTATTCAAGTTTTTGAAGATATGCTTCATGCATGTGTTATGGACTTTGAGGGTCACTAGGAGCAGTACTTGGCCTTAGAAGACTTTGCTTATAATAATAGATACCATTCTAGAATTGAGATGGCACCATTTCAGAATTATATGGTAGATATTATCGATCTCCGATAGGTTAGTTTAAGACTTTTGAGATTAGTCCCCGTGGTACCAACTTAGTTTGTAAGCCGTTGGATAGGGTCCAAGTAATTCAGAATAGGTTGAGGGTAGATCAAAATAGTCAAAAAGTTATGTTGATCGTATACTTGGTTCCTTGAAGTTTGAAGTGAATTGGTTTTCTTTTGAGTATCGCCCATAAAGGGCGTGATGTGGTTTGAGAAGAGGGGCAAGCTCAACCATAGGCATAATAAACCATTTTATATACTTTAGGCTGTTGGAGATGTAGTTTATGAGTTGGATTTGACCCTAGAATTTGTAATTGTTCATCCAGTTTTCCATGTCTCTTTATTGCGGAGTTATTTTCCCAATGACTAATATGTGTTTCAATAGGACTAGATTCAGCTAGATGAGAGGTTGACCTTCGTAGATGAGTCAGTCTCTATGTTGACCAAGGATGCTAGATAATTACACTCTAGATAGATTTTAGTGGTAAAGGTTGAGGAAGATACCTAGGAGATCGAGAGTGAGATATATGCCTAATATCCCCATATGTTTGAGCCTTTAGGTATATCTTGATCCTTTACTTTCAAGGGAAAAAGTTCTTATAGTAGTGGATATTGTAATGACCCTCTAGGTTATTTTCTACATTTCCACACTATTTTGGTGTTTAAATCATTCCCATTGTTACTCCAAGTCATTTATGACTTGCTAGAGCCGAAAGTGTGATTATTGGGAAATTTATTTTATTTTTAGACCCAATTTTCTATTTTAAAATTCTTACTATATAGAGTTGGGCATCGGGCCTAAACTACAAGTTAACAACCCCCTTTTCTAATTTGGATAGTTTCAATTTTAGGCTAAGGGGACCCTTAATTTGGGTCCCAAGGCTTCCAGACTCGTTTTGTGCTATTAGGTAGATTTTAGTTAAAATATCCATTAGGTGTAGGACCCATATTTCATCAAAACAACCTTGGATGTAACTTTTGATGTCACCGTTGATTCCAAAATGTCAAATTTTGTAAGGTAGCATAGTTCTCTTACATTTATTTAATTTTGGATGAATCTTGAGGGTCCGACAAAGATTTGGTACTTCCCCAAAACTGCTAATTTTCTTCAATTGGTGTAGGCTAAAAGTGGACTTCACATTGTCCACAAACACATTTGCAAAGGATAAGAGATATCCTATCATAATTGCGATACCTTGGTCATGTTTATGAAGGCCAAGATTATTAAAATTGCAATCATGAGCTCATCTTTGCATTTACAAAGTATAATCCAGGTTGAACATCACGTTTGTAATAGGGTCTCTGTGCTTGCAATGAAGGGATCCCTAGTAGTATTTAATTCAAACGAACCCATTTTTTCCTTCATTTATTTCAACAGAATCCTAGGATGCTTAGAAAAAATAGAGATTAATCATTGGGAGTTGGGAGTGAGTTAGAGACATTGTTGTAGTCATTTCTCCATTATTTATTTAGTAACTTCCCTTTAATTTTTTGTTAAAAATTATGATTCAAATTTAAATCTCCAATTTAATTTATAGGATAATATAGGGTTCATTTTTGCTAGATATCACTTATTTTGAGTGTAAATGGTTTTTATGCTTAAAGGGACATTTTTATGGCTTCAAATATGTTATTCTGGATGTGCTGCCCATGTGGGATTCTTAGCTCAATTTTGGACCCAGAGCATTTATATAAAATATAGGTATTGTTATTCTCGTGGTAACGTATAGATATTTATTTGATAGCACGATATCGTGTAGAGGTTTCTCTAAAGGGAAAATCTCTAATTTAGTGGACTTTATCAGGCTTCATCAGTGTCTAGGTAGGTAATCTCACTTTCTTCATAGATTGAGCTTTATGGTGCTATAGTATATTAGTATGCTAGATTTGGGTTGGGATTTATGGCTTGGTTACATGCTTAGTGAACTTTGGCTATATAACCGATTAGAGAGTTATTTTAGGTAGAATTGAACCATTCCTCTTTTCTTGAGTTTAAATGTTGTCTTAGGACTAGTTAGTACCTATTTAATACCTTATAAAGGAACTTTGAAGCCTTAGTCTAGTCCTAAAGAGATATTTGCCTTAGTATGGACTTTCGGGGTTAGTAGCAGGCCCCACTAGCTCTTTTTTAGGCCAGTTATCCTAGTTAACCCCTTTTAGACCAAGGATGCCTTCTTTCGTCATCTTTTATACAATTTTGAACCTTAGGATGATCTAGACATTTTTTCATCCCTTGTCAAGGATTTTTATCTAGTGTTTACTTTAAAGGTTCTGGTTTGAGTCTGACATTTACTATCTTATGATATTAAATTTCTGGTTTGAGTCTGACATTCACTATTCACTTATGATGATAAAGATCTAGTTAGAGTCCAGTTGTTATGGTAGGTAGGGATTATTCACTTATGTATCCATCAGGCTTATGGGAGCTCAATTGGGTTAATCCTCTTTTGTTTGTGCCTTCTGGGCTTATGGGGATCTATCTAAGCTATAGTTAGCTTATATTATTTTCGAATTGTTTATCTTGTTTACTTATCATTTGTCATCTGAAGCATTATTACAGGTTTGCCTCTTTTATCCCTGACTTTAGTTTGCATTCTCACATCTTATTAGGCTTTTATTATTATTTAGTTGAGTTGGTCAATGATACCTACTGAGTACCCATTGTTTTGGTACTCATACTACAGTTTTGTATCTTTTTTGATACAGATTCGAGTACGAGTCACCGCCGCTAATGTTCTATCTAACATGCACTCAGGATTCGGGAATAAGGTGAGTTTTTAGAGCCGGAGCTGATTCTCTCTCCTTCTATTACTTTTGGATATTCATTAGTTATCTAGACTATATATATATTGGATAATATTTAGTACTCTGATTCTTTTGGATTTAGTGTCTCTTATATCAGCCTTACTAAGTCATGGGATATCTTTTGTTATCTTTCTCTCTCTTTTGGTATATACTCAATTACACTTATATTTTGTTGTCTATAGTTCCATTGAATGCTTCTTTTGGTATTTATTATACTTTCAACTAACTAACCCATTACTTGATGTTCTGAGTTACGGTTGGCTTGCCTACTAGTGGGTTAATGTAGATTCCATCATGACTCGTGATTCAAATACAAAAAAAGAAAAACCATGTTTGCTAAAAAAATCAGTAAGAATATTTCCCTCCCTTAAGGAGTATTGTACTCTTACTGAACAAGAATCCATCATCTTCCTAATGGAGTTGACCTATATTGTCATACTCCAAGAATTTTCTTAGACACCATTGATGATATTCACTGCTGCAAGAGATTCAGATTCAACAATTATGTTTAGAATGTGATTTTCCAAATAAAATTATAAACTTATTCATATAGAAATCAACTCAGCAACCAAGTTAGTAGAGTTAGGAATCATAATTCCGTTAGCATACACTAGATCCCATTCATGATTCCTTACATAAAAAGCATTAAAATTCAGCCTTGGATAGACTCTATAAGTCTCATCAGTATTGCATTTCCACCACCCAAAAGGAGAAGGATACAATTTGACCCATTTTACTTTAAAGTTGGGTCTAGAACACTTACAGCATTAGCAAAATATTTCCACACCATATGTGCAAAAATACCCTTTAAAAATAAATGTTCCATGGTTTTCCTTTCTGGTGTAGCACACCAATAACATAATTGTGACACATTAGGGCTTTAGTAAGATAAAATAGAAAATACTAGTACCCTTTTTGTCCAAACCTTTCAACCAAAAACGGGATTTTAAAGATAAAATCTTGCATCCAAATTGTTTTGGAAGAAATCACTAATCTTTACACTTCTTCCCAGCATCCATGCACTCTTAGTTGTAAACTTACCAGAACTATTTTTTATCCCCAAGGATGAATTCCCTCATCAAACAGCCTTACATGATTCAAGTGATGTGTAACATGGTCAATAATGTTATTTGGCAGATGATGTTGCATACTCTCATAATCCTAATCTATTTCCTGAAAAACAAAACTTTAATATCCATTAAATAATGATAAGATTGCACTTCTGTTTGGTGTTTATATAATAGACCACACTGAGTCCAACTATCTTACCAAATAGAGGAAGCACCTCCTTTAGGTTCCTACCATATGTATCATTCAATAACATCCCTGTTATGTAACATATGCTTCCATAATTGAGAACCTCTCCTCTATTGAACAAGTGAGGGGATTTTGCTTTTACAATACTTGTCCGACATGAAGTTAGACCATAAAGTGTTATGATCCCTAAACCTCCACCACAGCTTAGCATGCATAGCTTTTGACACTTTAAATATAAATCTGAAACCCCAACGACCTTCTTATTTTGCAAAGTACACTTTATCCCAAGTAGTTCAACGTTTGCTCTTACATTAACCTTATATCTCCAAAAAAAACTTAGAAAATATTCTATGAAGTCTTTTACTACATAAGTAGGGGTAAAAACATCCAGAAGGACATGAATAGGGACACTTCAAAGGACACTAGATATAAGAATCTATTTTCCCCATAATAGAGCATGTTACCTTCTAAGCATTAACATAGATTTCACCTTCTGAATTAAATCTGAATATTGTGCCTTTCTTTTCCTAGCATAAGAAATGGGATACTTAAGATACTTCACTAGGAAATGACCTCAAGATATGCCTATGCATTCTTCTTCTAGTTGCTTATCTGTTGCAACTATATTCTGGTGCATGTAGAAATAAGTCTTCTCCTTATTGATTTTCTATCCTGATTATGTCTCATATGCATGTAAACTGAAACTATTTTCTTCAAAGAATAGCTATTTGTAGAGGCAAAAATAATAGTATCATTTGCATAGGCAATATGATTTGTATGAGAACTCAACTTAGGCATACCATACCCCAAAAAGTGATCATCCTTTAAAAAAAATATAAAGATCTAGAAAGAACTTCAGCTAATAAAATAAAAAAAGTAGGAGATAGAGGATCTTCTTGCTTGACCCCTCAGGTGAATAAAAGAAACCATGAAATTGTCTATTAATCAAATTATAATACCAACTATTTGACAGTAATCTCCAAATCAGATCCACAAATATTTCAAAACCCTCTTTTCCTTAACATTTTCATCACAATTAACCATGATACCCTATCATAAGATTTTTTGTATCCAAATTTAATACCATATTTGTTGATTTTCCCTTTTTCTGATATCATTAACAATATTGTGAGTAAGCAAGACATTTTCAATGGTACTTCTACCCTTTAAAAGGCTAAATTATTTGTAAGAAATGAATTTAGGCAAGTATTCTTCAATTTTATCTTGCACAATTCTTGAAATAATCTTATTGATGAAATTACTCAGACTAATTGGTCTCAAGTCTGTGAAAGACTGAATATGTTCCTTCTTATGTAGTAGGACCAAGTTAGTATGAGTAATTGACTTAGGAAGAGAATTAATTCAAGAAAATTCTTCAACCAATTTAAGCACATCATTACCCACTACATTCAACCAACTATGATAAAAATTTTCAGTTAACCCATCAAGACCACTTACATTATGCCCATTTAAGTAACAAATTGCATTTTTAACTTCTGCAAAGCTGAGCTTCTTATTGAGAGAAACATTTTCCTACTCGCTAATGATATTTGGAATATTCCTTATCAAAGGGAAAGTAGTAACATCTCTTTCTTGTCTGAATTAACCATGATAAAAATTGACTTCCACAATAGCTATTTCACCCTCCTCATTTATCCATCTACCCTTATTATTTTGAATTCTATTCAAATCCAGTCTCTTCCTCCTAAAATTACATTACCATGGATGAATCTAGTATTTTTATCCTTGTTCTCAGACTATTCATAACCTACTTTCTACTGTAAAAAGATTTCTTCAAAGTGAAGATATCTTTTGAATTCTACCTAGGCTATTTGTAACACTTTCCTATTTTAACATTGGAGACATCTTCAAATAGTTTCTCTTTAATCTTGGAAATGTATTCACTGATTACTAATTTCTTGAATATGTCTCCATAAGTTTCATTACTCCATTTGGTAAAAGTAGTCACCACATTCCTAATGTTTGCCTTAAACCTTAGAAAAGGGGTCTAGGACCTAGTAGAACACCAATTCTGACTTCCCACCTCAAGAAAAGAAGGATTTCCAGTCTAGAATTTAAGAAACCTAAATAGTTTCTTATTTCTATAAATTCTATTTTCACAAGTTAGGAACATTAGAGCATGCTCTGAACCTATTCTAGATAGATGTTCCACTACATATTATTAAAATTTTCTTGCATCTCATGATTGACAAAATTCTATCCAAACTTTTAGAGATGTAGTTATTATGTCATGACCCAAGTCACAAATCATGCGGGCACCAACATGACCCTACCCTAGATAGGAGAACCCTTACAATCCAACCATCATTTAATGTGAAAGTTACAATAATTCATTTTTAACAACATAATCCAGTTAACTCATATATGTGATGAAAAAAGTAATGAAAAAATTAATACATTTGATGCAAAAAACTAATGTGAAAATTAATACATTTCATACAAAAAATCAATGCAAAAATTTTTAATACATTTGATGCAAAAAAGTAATGCAAAAATTAATCAGTAGTGAATTCCCAAAAACTAGCCTAATATAAGTGCACTAGCAAGGAACATAAAACTCTACGACCCAGCATTCATGTAAGATCGAGAGGACAAGAGATACGATAGAATGATCACTATAATTGCTATAGAAACTCCAATTAAACAACATATGGATATATCCATAATTGGAAATATAGTAAGTGTAGCATCAGCACAACCACATTTACTAGTAGGCATTATTATCTACCAGGGTTAGAAACAAATAACATCCATAGTAAATAGGAAGAAATCATAGAATCAAGTAAAGTTCCACTTTTCAGCGGTTGATTTACCACTGTAGCGGTAGGCAGCAAATCGACCCAATTCTTTTCTATGATTCTTAGCCTAATTATGTTAGGACCTAGCTTTCCCTATGAAATGAATTCCCCTATGTCCATTAAGAGTATTTTTCTTGTTCTATAAACTTTTCAAAGGCATTTCACATGTAATGATGTTTTGGGTCATTATACATTACCTGTTTTATTATTCCACCAGCTAAATAGACGCCCTTTGAAAGGAATTTCAATTAGATAAAAAAAATGATATAAATGTTTCAAAGTACTCATGTTCAACATCAAGGACTGGTAATCAACAAAACTTTTCTTCAAAGTTCAACACAACATCAAAATCCTCTCCTATAAATCATGGACTAGACATACCAGCTGCACCCATAACCTCAATCTCTCATCAACTGAACACTGCCCATAGACTAGTATGACAATAAATTTCAAAGCCTATATCTAAAACTACAGGTGAACAGTAATTTTTTGCTCAATATCTTTCACTATATTAATAATAACATCATACTTAGTGAATAATCAAATCTTGCTAGTGCAATTAGACTTAGCCAACTGCCTCTTCAATCTTCACTTCTACTTACTGATCTGACCAATATTCTAAATTTAAATACACCATCCAAAAGAAGTTCAAATTAATTTATTATAGGTTGAATCATAGTTGACTAATTGTTATATGCTATCTTGTGTGAAAATCTCTGCTTTCCCGGTCAGTCTCTAGACAGTATTTTCTCAATATGAATTCCAACATTCATACTAAAAATACTATTAACTTATCTTCTTAAGCAACTCAGATTGCTAATATTGAAAATAATCTTCAAAACTGGAGTATTCCAGAAGAGTCTTTTAATACGATTTATCAAATCGAAAAATTTAGTTTTTTAAAAAAACCTAATATAAAGACCTCTGAGTCCACTGTTTCCATTAATAATTCTTTAGAAATTATTCAACTTTTAAATGAGCTTGATATAAACCAATTTAAAAATCAGTTTAATTATCTGCATGTTGGACTTGTTCAAGTGTCCATTAAGCCACTCTTTAGACAGGGTCTAGACATCCCTGTATGTGCAATCCTAAGAGATTCCCATCTATTAAACTTTGACGATTCACTCTTAGGGGTTATCCAAAGTAACCTAGCCGACGGCCCGGTATACTTTAATTGCTACCCTAATTTCTCTGTAGATATTAATGATCCTAACATCATGGATGTTTTAACTCTTAATGTTAAAACAAAAAACATGAACAGTAAGGATAATACTAGAGAAATAGCGATAATATATAGATTATATTATCGGCTTATGGGTACAACTCTAGCTCCCAAAGCTAGATTCACGAGCCCTAGGGGTGTCACTACTCTTATGGAGGCAAATAAAGATAGAAGCAATGTCTTTGTTCCCAAAGCTTTGGTCTGGGATGAAGTCATACATAGCAATGAATGGCACTTTGATGCTATTGCCCAACCCCTCCGTACCTATCCTGAAAAGTCGCAAATCAAAAGGGTTATTCAGCACCCTAATGGATCTATCGATTTAAAATTCTTAGGCTTTGAAGCCTCTAGGAATTCTTCATTTAGAAGATCTGTCTCGAGCAGAGCTTCCACCTCCAAAAACCCGAAGAAAAGTGAAGAAAATGATAATGATAAGGGCAAGATAAGAGGAGTTGACTTCTCTGGTCCTGTCCCAAAAGTCTATTATCAGCAACACACTAAGGTCCATGAGTCCCTAGAACCTGAAGATCCTTATGACCTAGGCAGCCATACAGCCTCAGATATCGAACCTCCCCCTACCATATCTCATCAAAAAATTAGGACTGACCCTATCTTACTCGTCATCAAATCTGATGAAGAGTATACACCTGACCTTAAAGCTCTAGAAGTCCGCTGGTACCTCCCTAAGGACGCTATCAAAAGGAAATGGTACACTAGTACCTATTCCAAAGAGCAACAAAAGGAGTTTGGTCGGCTATGGATAGCCGATATGAAAAAACTCCAATGCGACATAGAATTCTTTAGGTGTTTTGAATTCACTGGAACAATAGACAACCAAAATGAATCCCTTAACGTTATCATTAATAAATGGTATACGCAGAGTAACAAGGTAATTGAATCTGTTACTCCTCCTCTCGAAGGGATAAAAATTTCTCATTCTAATGAAGTCTTGAATGCTTCTCCTTTCAAAAAGAAGCATGATAGACCTCTCTCGGCTCCCACTAACAGAGACCTTGATAGAGTAGTTGAACAAAACAACTAAACTAATCAAGTCCTCCACACTATCTCCCAATAGCTAGGAGAAACCAAGAATTCTATGCCTCCTTTTGATCTTCCTACATCTGAAAAAGGTGCGCCAAGCCCTAACCCTATCACCAACCCCATCTTTAAGATCCCTGAGTTCCAAAAGGAGAAATTCCCTAATATCAATGAAGACTTTAAAGTCTCCAAAAAAATCTTAGAGCAAATCAATGAAAAACTTTCTAAGTTTAAACTCTCTGAGAAAGGCGAATCCAGTAACTAAAAGAACTCCCTTTCCAAACTCACCAGTGATCGTTTTTCTTCAAGAAAAAATTACTACAAATGACCTTCCCCTACAGACGTCCAGTTTGAATAAAATCCTTACCTCGCTTCTTCTAAGTTAGTGTCCTCTATGAGAGCTCGAATGAAGAAATTTGCTTCGGGCTTAACCAGTGATTTGGTATTGGAATAAAAAGCTCTTCTGTTGACCAAAGACATGTACATCTCTAGGTTAGTGGAGTACATGCAACATGTTAAGGAGTAAAATAAGAAGTAGGTTTAAATGAGTAAAAGGAAGAAAAAGAAATTTCAGTATTCGAATCAGGATGGAGGTCAACAACAGAGTGGTAGAGATTGTAAAAGTGGCATAACAAGCAGTGGGGCAATTTTTTCTCTTACTCTATGGCTAGTTCTCCTTAGCCGAATCCATCAGTCAATCATCATCTTTATAACAGTGTTGGTTCCAAGGCACAAGGTGCCCAATCTTAGGCTCATGGGTCCCAGTTAGCTCTGTCTCATTTACTTTATAGATTTTGTGGATAGTTGCATCATGGTATATATTAGGAATGGAGAAATAAGTGTTTCAGATGCAGCCAGCCGACCACTTTTTGAGGAATTGTCCTTCAGGCTATGTTACTATGGAGGAGAATAAGGTCGTCGATTGTTGTTTCTTCTGCTCCCGCACCAAAGAGTTCTACTTCTGGCTCCGACGTGGGTCAAAACCATTTGTATGCTCTTACTACCCATTAGGATTATCAGGCTTCTCCCAAAATTGTTACTGGTATGTAAAAAATTCTCTCATGATATGTATTGTCTGCTTGATTCCGAGTCTACTCTTTCTTATGTGACTCCTTATGTGGCTATTTATTTTGGTATTAGTCCTATGTGTATTTCAGATCCTTTTTTTGTGTCCACCCCAAATGGTGATTTTACTATGGCTAGAAAAGTCTATAGAGGTTGTGTGGTATCTATTTATGGTAGGGAGACATTAGCAGAATTGATAGAGTTGAATGTGCTAGACTTTGATGTGATTTTGAGGATATACTAGTTTCACTCATGCTATGCTTCCCTTGATTGTCGGGCCTGAACGTTCAGTTTCTAATTCCCAAATAAGCTGGAAATTAAATGGGAAGGTAGTTCCCTAGTGACCAAGGAAAGGATTATATCTTATCTTAGATCCTAGAAATTGGTTTCCAAAGTATGTCTCTACCATCTAGTGCTGTTAAGGATTCTAGATCTGAAGGTCCTTCATTTTAATCTGTCCCTGCGGTCTGTGAGTTTCTCAAGGTATTTCCTGATTATCTTTCTGGTGTTTCTCATGATTTGGAAATTGACTTTGGGATAGATCTTTTCTCGAACACTTATCCTATCTCTATCACTCCTTATAAAATGGCCTTGACTGAGTTGAACAAACTTAAGGAGCAGTTGAAAATTCTTCTTGATAAAGGTTTTCTCCGCCCTAGTGTTTCTCTTTGGGGTGCTCCAATGCTGTTAGTTCATAAGAAAGATGGGTCTCTTTGAATATGTATAGACTACCTACAATTGAACAACGTAACCATAAAGAATAAGTATCCCCTTCTGAGAGTTGATGATTTGTTCGATCAGCTTCAGGGTGCTACGTTCTGTTCTAAGGTTGACCTTTGGTCGGGTTATCATCATTTGAAAATTTGGGAGGTGGATATTCTTAATACTACCTTCCAAACTCGATATGGTCAGTTTGAGTTTTTGGTGATGTCCTTTTATTTGACTAATGCCCCAACGACATTCATGGATCTTATGAACTGGGTTTTCTGTCAGTTTTTGGACTTGTTTTGTAATGACCCAAAATCACCTCCTGGGACGTCACACGGTGGTTAAGGCTACAAGTAGCTCCAAGCTAACCCTTTGAACCTATCACTTCATAAAATAACTTATTCAAGAAGGAATATACAAAATACTGGCACTGTCATATCAATTGAAAGAAAATACAAAGATAATACTCGGTCCAAACGACCACAATACTGGAAATCTCAACACAACCACAGTTTGATAACTAGTCTGACAAAGCCTCTACTACACCATGAACTCCAGAGCTGTTTGGGACAAGTACCCAACTAACTCAAATTGAACTGAAAGGAATAACATAAACACGCATATACTGAAATGCCTGAAGATAGGTTCTAGAACCATGAGGACTCACCACTGTAGAAATATAGATGACGGTACTCGGGAATCACTGACGAGGCTGGGACCGAGCACCTGAGCCTACATTATAAGACAATGTAACACATAAACGTATATATGAATCAGCACTTGGGAATGTACTAAGTATATGGGGGTGTATGCATTCACATAAAACAATATCAATACTCTTTAATCAAATCATGCATGCAAATAGGAATGACTCACATGGCTTGAATAAGTCCAAAATGTAAAGCTCATAAATCATGTAGAATGAAGCATGTAACACAAATCTCATGAGTTATTATACTTTGACTTTAAAATTTGTGCTCTCCTCTTATTCTCATTACTCATAGGATGAAGGAAGATTTAAACAATATTTTCAACTCATGCATATATCTCATGGAAAGTAAAACTTCTTTATTGCTCAAGAACTTATCACTCTTTTGAACTCAAACACTTGGAACTAGAAATCATATGACTTTGGTTTAAAAACTGATGATCAACTCTTATTAGTAGAGAAAACTACTTCCTTCTTTGGAAAATACTCAAAAGCAATTCGTTCACTTTAGAAAATATCTCATCTCAAAACTTTAGGGAAAATATTCTATCTCAATGGAAAATACTTTAGTTTATGGAGATTCTCTTAACCGCCTTAAACCATGCGAGCTACATGGAGTCCAACGTTTTGTCCTCCTAAGTAAAAAACCTCACATTAGGGAGAGGCATCATACTCTTTCCAAGGAGTATAATCTCAATGATCACTTATCTCGGCCTCGGGCCTAATCATCACGGCCTCAGGCCCAAAATCTCAAACCTACGGTAGCACGTAGTTCGGGGGTAAGAAACCATCGTAACTTACCCAACTGGTGCCAAATACTACTCCCTTTAGTTTATCTCACTCATCTCACGGAAATCCACTTTTAAAATAATCTCATGGTTCATAACAACCCAACATTCAAATCTGTAATCTCATTTGGTAGAGTGGATTTCAAAACTCTATGACCATTAGGTCAAAACATTTCTCAATAATCTCAAAATACTCAAATCATAGGTGCTTATAGCACAATAGTTCATAAAATTTCAAGTCTCATGTAGGGCTTAATGACCCATAATTCAATCTCAAGTTAAAACTCATCATAACGCCTAATAGATAGCATATAAATTCATAATTCATGTAGAAATCCGGAAGTTACAGCAATTTGTCTCAAAAAATCAACATACTCGTATACTTCAATTTCTAGAAAACTGAAACTCTTAAATTCTCAAGGAGTAACAACATAGGGTATAAACCCAGCTTCAATTTCTTAAGAAAATATGCAAAATCATTTTATTTGCCTTTCAATTTAGGGGAAACATCAAGATACTGCAATCAATAACAATGGATGAAAAATCCTAATTGAATATCATGTAAAATCTCATAGATTGTAGAAAATTATAGTTTAAATAATCCTTTGGGCACAAGGGTGAAAGGTTTACCCTTGTTCAAAACCGCGCATACCTTAGATTATGAAATTAGATGAACAAGCTTGCTTTAAACTCTTTTTCTTACTCTTGAGAGAGGGTTATTGCAAACTTTGAACTTGGAGAACTTAAATCTCATCTCAATTTGTAGAATCTATGGTAAGTTCTTTGATTTTTTGGAGAAGGGTTTTAGATTTGATCTTGAGGGAGAAACCATAGCTCTCTTGTGTTTTGGATGATGAATGAAGTCATTTGCTTCATTTGGAATATATGTGGTTGATAAAAGATTGTAAAGACCGAAGAGTCCCTTTTAAAAATGACTTAAAATACTGAACGAGGACTGCGATGGTTGAAGCGACAGTCTGCCGCTAGCCTGACGGTCCGTCGGATCGTCTGCCGTACTTTGGTTAGAAAAAGAACACACTGTCTCGATGCGATGATCTCATTGATGGTCCGTCACAAACTCAACGGTCCATCAGATCATCCATCAGATGTTGGCCAGGATGAGGCCACACTACCTCAGCGGCGATGGTCTCAGCGATGGTCCATTGCAAACTCGACAGTCCGTCATCCTAGCTGTCGCACTTGGGACAGAAAAGGGAGTTACTGCCTTGGTTATGACCGACGGGCGATGGTCCATCGCACACTCAACGGTCTGTCAACCTATCTGTCGCACCTGGGCAGTTCCAATAACTCTCGATAAAACGGCCATAACTTCCCACCCCAATGTCGGATTTGGATGAAATCGGTATGTTGGAAAGCTATTCCAATTCTCTACACTATAGGAAGTCATTTTTAGGAAAAATTCAACAAAATTAAAACATTAATCACTTGGGAAGTCTCTTCTCAATCTGTTAGGGCCGAAATTACACTTCACTTGACACGCTCAAGGCTCAAACTACAAGGAAACTTTGCGGGGTCTTACAATATCTCCCCCATAGAAACAGTTGTCCTTGAATGTCACTAGTTATACTAGGAACACAGGAAAATAGAGTACACATAGCTAAAGTAATATACTTAATGGGCTTAAAATCTTTCTAAACTCTTGAATACCTTGGAAATTACAAGAACTCATGCAATAATAGACATATAGCTGAACTTTAGATTAGAAGGGCTGAATTCCGGAAGAATAATACGTTCAGATCGATCTAAACTCATGGAAAAGAGGTGCGGGTACTTGGCTCACATGTCTTCTTCTGCCTCCCAAGTAGTTCCCTCAACTGACTGGTTCCGCCACAACACTTTGACCAACAGAACCTCTTTGTTCCTTAGTCTACGGAGCTGAAAATCTAGGATCTCAATGGGAATCTCATCAAATGAAATATTGTTCTAAATATCAGAACTCTCTGAAGGATCTACCAGAATGGAATTACCAATATGCTTCTTAAGCATGGAGAAATGAAAAATAAAATGAACAGCTGACAACTTCGCAGGCAACTCAACCTCATAGGCTATTTTCCCAACACGGCTCAAAGCTCTATATAGGCCAACATAACAGGGACGAAGCATTCCCTTTTTACCAGACCTCTTAACCCCTTTCATGGGTGAATTCTTCAAGGACACCAAATCACTCACTTCAAACTTAAGATCTCTCCTTCTCACATCAGCATATGACTTTTGATGACTCTGAGATGTCTTTAACCTCTCTCTAATCAACTTAACTTTCTCCATATGCATCAGGCCCTATCACGGCAGCTTCACCCACTTCAAACTAACCTATGGGTGATCTACATCTTCTTTATACAGGGCCTCAAATGGTGCCATCCTTATGCTAGCATGGTAACTATTGTTATAGGCAAACTCTATCACTAAAAATTGCTCATCCCAACTTACTTTGAAATCAAGAGTACATGACCTCAACATATCTTCTAGGGTTTGAATGCTCCTCTCAGCCTGACCATCCATTTGCGGATGAAAAGCGAAACTCAAAAGAACTTGGGTACCAAGACCCTACTGAAATGCCCTCCAAAACTGAAAATTAAATTAAGTACCCCTATTCAAAATGATAGGTGAGGGAACTCCGTGCAGCCTGACTAACTCCCAGATATACAATATAGCATGATCCTAAGTTGTATAAGATATATGCATGGGAAAAAAGTATGTGTACTTGGTCATCCTTTCTACAACAACTCAAATAGAATCATGATGATGACGCGAAAGGGGTAACTCGGTCAGGAAGTTCATATTCACAACCTCCCACTTCCAAGTGGGTATACCAAACTCTTGCATCACACCACTAGGTCTTTGGATCTCTACCTTAACCTATTGGCATGTTATACACTTTGCTACAAACTCATCTATTTCTTTCTTCATACCATTTCACCAATAGATTTCCCACAAGTTGCAGTACATCTTGGTACTGTCGGGATGAATAGAATACCGTTCGCCATATGCTTTAGCCATAATCCTCTACCTCAGATCATCAACACACAAAACGTATAATTTACCCTACAATCTCAACATGCCATCTCCCCCTTGGGAGAAAACCTCTATCTTTTGGTCCTTAACTGCCTCCTTCAGTCTGACTAAACTAGGATCTTTATCTTGCTTCTGCTTTACTTCCGAAACTAAAGAGGATTCGGAACTACTTTGCACCAAAGTGCTTCCCTCAGCTAAATCAAGCAACCTAACACCCTATTTATCCAGACAATGGACATCATGAGGTAAGTCCTTCTTACCTTTCTCTACATAAGCAATACTACCCATAGACAATTTGCTAAGGTGTAACGACCTGATTTTCTAAATCGAAATGCTACACGGTGCTCATGACCCCAAAGTACCACAAGCTAACCCATGACTAATATATGTACCTGCATACTGCATAATATAACATGAAAATGCAAAAAAACATCTACTGTAAGGCCGTAAGGTTCAACTGAATAAACATCTAATAAGAATAGTATTTAAAGATGGTATAATAATACCAAAACAAAACTGGAATAACTGTCTAACATGCTATAGTCTGAAAGACTCTAAACTGTCTGAATAAGGAGTTGATGGAACATGTCTCCAACTAACTCCATCTAACAACTAAAATAGACTAAAATGATAAATAAAGTAATAAACATATAGTCCTTGAATGAGAAAAACTCACTGCAACTCTGAACACTGGAATGCTACTATTGATCTGGAGATCGTGCCTCTGAACCTATGGTGTAACATAAGAGAAAGTACCATAGCGCAAATGTGTCAGTACGTCTAAATATACTGAGTATACGAGTGAGGTAGGCTAAATGCAAAGGGTTATATGCATGAACAATACTAACTGATATGAACATGAGAATACATACATTCATACGTAACTATAACTGAACTCATGGAGATACTGACTATTGAGTCTGAATACTGATAATATGAGTTTACTGATACTGAGATACTAAAAGAATAAGTTTACTGATATTGATATGTAAATTACTAATAAGTGATGGATCTAATACTATATTACTGAATACTGAGAGACTGATATTGCATTACAGATAAGGTATTATTGTTTCTGACAGTTTGAATTATGAAAAACTGGTCTGATTGACTGTATCTGACAGTCCTGATATACTAAAATCTGAAGAAGTATATGAGTTCTTTTAATGAGACTGAGACTAAAACTGAGACTGCAGGAAGTAGTTGTCTAACCGACATGCTGATGATAGGCAAATTTACATGCCTATAGTGCCATATTTTACCCAAATTTTAGCCATGTTTGAAGGACAAATTATATAATTCATGCACTTTTAGTCCTTTTTCCTGTAAGTGAGCTAACAAACGTGATTAGCAAGTTTTCAGGTATAAATGATGAAAATTTCAGCATTTTATGGATAAACTTGACGCCAAAGAAAGCTTCACGAAAGGAGGAAAGCAAAGCTTGGACGCCAAGGACCAAAAGTGGCGCATGGAAAATCTGTCCTGGGCAAAAACAGCAATTCTAAAGACTTTGGGGATTAGAAGTAACTTAGTAGGAATAGGATAATGATGCAGTAACCCAGTAGGAATGGGTTAAGTAATGCATTAAAATTTCTGAAAGAGGAATTGAAGTTGATCGAGCAAAAATTGAAGTTATTGAGAAGCTACCGCCCCCAATTTCAGTGAAGGGAGTCCGTAGTTTCCTCGGTTATGCAGGTTTCTATCGGCGGTTCATCAAAGACTTCTCCAAAATTGCTAGTCCATTGTGCAAACTCTTGGAGAAGGATGCTAAGTTTGACTTCAATGAAGATTGCTTGAAGGCATTCAAATGCCTCAAAGGAAAACTAATTGAAGCTCCTATCATGGTAGCACCAGACTGGTCTTTACCATTCGAAGTCATGTGTGATGCTAGTGGGGTAGCCGTTGGCGCTGTACTTGGCCAGAGGAAGGAGAAATTATTTCATCCTATCTACTATGCTAGAAAGGTCCTAAACGAAGCCCAAAAGAACTATACTGTCATAGAACAAGAGCTCTTAGCAGTTGTGTATGCGTTTGAGAAGTTCTAAGCGTATCTGTTGGGAACCAAAGTGAGTGTTCATACAGACCATGCAGCTCTAAGGTATCTAATGACAAAGAAGGATGCAAAACCAAGACTAATTCAATGGGTTTTGCTGCTGTAAGAATTTGATTTCGAGGTTAAAGATAGAAGAGGTTACGAAAACCAAGTGGCTGATCATCTATCTAGACTCGAGAACGAGCATGTGGCGCAGCCTGAAATCAAGATTGATGATGCATTCCCTGACAAGAAGATCTTAGCGACAATAATGGAAGAATTACCATGGTATGCCGACTTTGCAAATTTTGTGGTGAGTAATATGATACCTGCAAACTTATCTTACCATCAAAAGAGGAAGTTTATGCATGATGTAAAACACTACTTTTGGGATGAGCCATATTTGTTTCGACGATGCGCGGATGGAGTTATCCGACGATGTATATCCCATGTAGAGGTGCCTACTATATTGGAAGCATGCCACACCTCCCAAGTTGGGCGACATCACGCAGGTAATCGGATAGCAAGAAAGGTATTACAAAGTGGATATTATTGGCCTTCGATCTTTAGAGATTCCTACGACTTTGTGAGAAGATGCGACTAATGTCAGCGACAAAGTGCTAGTTCAAAGCACCATGAGATGCCCTTGTCAAAAATTCTTGAAGTAGAACTCTTTAATGTATGGGGTATTGATTTCATAGGTCTATTCATAAATTCGTTTGGAATGAAGTACATCCTAGTTGCTGTAGATGATGTCTCAAAATGGGTTGAAGCAGTAGCGTTGGCCGACAATGAGGGAAAGCGTGTTGTAGCATTCTTGAAGAGAAATATCTTCTCTCATTTTGGAGTACCATGTACTATCATAAGCGATGGAGGGTCTCACTTTTGCTACAAGCTATTCAAATCCGTGTTGGCAAAATATGGTGTCAAGCAACATAAGGTAGCCACGCCTTATCACCCACAAACTAGCGGCCAGGTAGAGGTTTCCAACTGAGAGATCAAGCAAATCCTTGCTAAAACGGTAAATGCTAATAGGAAAGATTGGTCTCGGAAGTTGGACGATGCACTATGGGCTTATAGGACTGCATTCAAAACACCAATTGGCATATCCCCGTACCAACTAGTTTATGGGAAGGCTTGTCACTTACCCATTGAGCTTTAGCATAAGGCATTGTGGGCTTTGAAACGATTAAATTTGAACTGGGATGATGCAATGAATCTGAGATTGGAGCAACTGAATGAGATGGATAAATTCCGTCTACATGCTTATGAAAGATCGGATCTCTACAAGGAGCGGATGAAAAAGTACCATGATCAATGGATTGTCCGACGAAATTTCCAATAGAATGATATGGTACTTCTCTTCAATTCCAGATTGAAGCTATTCCCAGGTAAGTTGAAATCCAAGTGGTCTGGTCCATACAAAGTTAACCAAGTCTACTCGTCTAGAGTAGTTGAGTTGGAAGATACTAATGGTGTTGTCTTCAAGGTGAATGGCCAATGAGTAAAACCATATATTGGTCCTCTTGATTCGATAAAATATATGGCCATCACTTATCTCGACGAAGTCTAAATACTCGAGATAGCCATGTCGTGCCGCGACAATAAATCAAGCGCTAGATGGGAGGCAACACATCGTTTTTCATTTTTTGTCTTTCTTTCGTTCTATTACGTGTTTTCTTTTGATAAATAAAAATCCAAAAAGAAGAGTCGTGCCACTACCAAAACTAAGGCGCTTGATGGGAGGCAACCCATCGTTCTAATCGTCTTTATTGTTTTTGAGTAAATGAAGGTGCAAAGAGGTGTAAAATGAGGAGTTCGGTTTGAAATTTTGATTTGGACGTATTGCATGTTAAAGGTGGTAAGTTAGGAATGAAGAAGCAAAAGGCTATGGATTGAGCATTTCTCATGAAAATATAGGAATCGAACAAGGCTAGGCCTAGGTAAAACTAGGCCACAAACAAGGCAAGGCCTATACTATGGCCTAAGGTCTCGGAATCTAGTGTGACATAGCATAGGCGCCGCCCATGCCCAAGTATGCCATAGCATAGGCGCCGCCTATGCTAATGCCTTTTGTCTCTGAATCTCATATTCCATGCTAAAGGCGCCGCCTATGCCTAGGAATGCCATGGCATAGGCGCCGCCTATGCTAGACAATGCTTTGCAAAAGGCGCCGCCTATGCCAAGCATAGGCAAAGCAAAAGGCGCCGCCTATGGTCACTTCTTGTCTCCAAATCTGATTTTAAATGGGTCAAAACCCGACCCAACCTTCTCCTATAAATATGAGACTTAGTCTTGAACAAAAAACACATTGAAAACCTAGCTTAAGCGCCACCTATAGTCCCCAAATCATCACAAAAATTCTCCTTTTACTCTTTTACTTCACAAGAACATCATTCAAAGTCATCAAATCAAGTAACTACTTCTTTGTTCTTCATTTATATTACGTAAGTACTACATTACTACGCCCACTATGAATTGCTAAATCTTGAAGTAGCATTGATGATTTGAATGTGATTGAATTGTTGTGATACAACCAAGTGAGTGAACATATACGTAAAGATGATCTTAACTTGTTCCCAACTTGAATTTGATTTTGATGCATTATCATACTTTTGTGGAATTGATATGGTCACAATAATTGCATAATCTTGTCACTTGCATACTTACATGTTGGAATGACTTGTTCATTGGAATAAGAATTATAGTTGCCTACCAACATAGGAGGTTGTGATTATTGATACTATACCTTGATTCAATCCCTATGTAGTAGTCTTGATATATCAAACATGAACGTATTGCCAAGATTACAAGAAGTATGACTGCTCTAATTTTATTATTGGGATATAGCACCTAAAATGTATGTCAAGGAAGTATGAGTAATCGACCACTTTCACTTCACTAGTCTGTACCAACAAACTAAGTGTGGGGTGGTGTCACTACTGCTTGTTTATAGATTGTATCCATCGAGATGACGCTAACATGACTATTGTTTAATCTCAGGTACAATTGCACCCAAAGCAAGACAAGACAGAGATAAAGCAACCACTTCACAAAAAGGCAAGAAAAGAGGACGAAAAGAGCAAGGAGAATCCTCCTCGATGCAAGTATCATGCCGCACATTCGGAATTAAATGGGTCCTACAGGAGGATGCAAAGGAATAGTATAGGAACAACAAGGAAAGAAAATATGTTCATGTGGACTTGATAAACAAGGAAAGCCTAGCGAAGAAGGAACCGCGCATGTTGGCTAAGATCATGGCATTACATCTTGATTTCATCTTCCGAGACATAGGAGAATGCAATATCGATTTAACAAGAGAATTCTATGCCAACTGGTCATCAAAAACCACAGGAAGTAAAGTCAAGATTCGGGGCCAAGTTTTACAAGTCAATGCGGATTTCTTCAACTCTTTTTTAGGCTTGCCTTCAGTAGATCCATCACCATTCAAAGAGTTGTACAGTAGACCTCCATATAGAGAAATTCGACACACACTCTGTGGAACAAGATCCATGGCAAGGTGGAGTAGACACAAAGACACCGGTCGACACAACACCTTCCCATATGCTTCTTTGAATAGGGAAGCAAGGATATGGTTGTGCATAGTCAACTCTTGCCTCATTCCAGGGATGCAATACACAAAATAACAAGAGATAGAGTGTGCTTGGTATATGCATTGATGACAAATGTCCCTATCAACATTGGGGCAATCATTCGTTTGACAATGCGGAAGGCTAGGCTACACAAGCGGTCCCATTTCAGCTTTGGCAATCTATTGACTGCAATCTTGAGGAAGGAAGACATCGAAGAGGAGCCAGCTGATCATAAACTCCCACACAACCCAAAGAAGGTTGACCTCACAAAGGTTAAAGATACTGAATCAACACATGGCGTCAACCTTACTACGGCAGAGAGACATGCTCGGGATGAGAGTTTTTTTTGCCATCTTTATGGCATGACTCAGTTTACAATGATGAGCGGAGGTCGTGTTCCAACTGCTGCAGAGCTCCAACAGCTGGATCATGACTATCCAATGAATGTGCATGCAAGGGAGATGTGTGGAGTAGGTACATATTTTGAGGAACCTCATGATGATGATGTGCCAACCGATAATGATTGACGAATGCCAGACTCCAAAGTGGAGGAGAATTCTGATGATGACGACTCCAATGATGATTTCGACGAAGGGGGTATGACCCCAGACATAGAGGAGGAGTCTGACTGACCAGGTTCTTCGTATTTATTTTCCACTGAGGGAAGTGTGTCCCATCTAAGTGTGGGGTGTTGGTATCTGCATGCTATACTTCTCTATCTGCATTTGCATTTATGTTTGTTTTGTTTTTCTTTTTATCAGTTAAATTTTTTTATTTTTTTTTGGCTTAACTTCACATGAAATTATTCTAATAGGCAGCATGAGATTATGACAAGAGTTTGTGCTAAAATCATGACTATATAGACATTTAGGCTCTAATTGTGACTTACTATGTGATATTGTGTGGTTCAATTCCTTCATCTATTGGGTCAAGAGTCTATACTACTGCTAATAAAGTCGACCATGTGTCTTGTGTGTGTGAGATAATAATATATTCTGTGTTTGTGGCTGATGCTAGAACTTGCCTGGTATGTATGTAAAGCGAAAATAAGGAGTGCAAGTCTAGGAGATGATTTAGGCATTTCTTTGGCAACCTATACTTGTTTACCTTCGTTTTATCTACCCATGGACATCATCCTAGATAACCCCCTTTGAGCCTTTAGCCTATTTTCTTTGACAACTTCATATGTAAGCCTAATCCATTTTTTCAAGACCATAATTTGATCCAAATTCCTAAGTGCTTTAAAGTGTAAAGTCATGTGACAAAATAGGAGGAAATTGGGTGAGTATGATGCTTTAGAATGTAATGGTGCTTGAAGTTTTTATGAAAAAGAATTGCTATCATAAGAGGTGTTATGAAAAGAAAAAAAGGAAAGGAAAACTGAAAAGTTAGTTATGTTTAAAATTGAAAAACAAAGGTGGAGAAAAGGGGTGGTAGAATAAAAGAAAGTAGAAAGGTTGTTTGAAAGAAAAGTGTTAATGACATAATGTGATGTATTAAAGCGCTTAGGAACATAGTCACTATTTCTGGCCAAAATAGTCCTACCCGTCCCTTAGCCTACATTACAACCAGTAAAAGACCTATTTGATCCTAAGCTTAGCATTCTGATATTTAGTGAAGCATTACACTAAGGTCAAGCCTATAGTCATCAGTTACAACATATGAATTCTTTGTGAGAGTGAGAGCAAGGATAATCCTATACCTATGTTTGAAATACATTCAATACTTGTGAGTGATTATGGGTGATATATGGGGAGACACACATGGTTGAGGAGTTTTGGGCAGTCGTGTATGATTCTTTGTGCCTTAACTTGGGGATGCGAATTTACCACCATCACGACTCTATATTAGAGGATGAATTATTTCTACTAATGATCAGAAAACTACTCTTTGTTAATGATTGTCGTGCTTGTCTTGATGAATATTTTGTATTGTTACTGTGAAACCCTAAGTAGATGTTTAGATGGACATGATAGTTTTTTCGAGGACGAACAAAGCTTTAAGTGTGGGGTGTTGATGATAGGCAAATTTACACACCTATAGTGCCATATTTTACCTATATTTTAGCCATGTTTTGAGGACAAATTATATAATTCATGCACTTTTAGTCCTTTTTCCTGTAAGTGAGCTAACAAACGTGATTAGCAAGTTTTCAGGTATAAATGATGAAGATTTCAGCATTTTATGGATAAACTTGACGCCAAAGAAAGCTTCACGAAAGGAGGAAAGCAAAGCTTGGACGCCAAGGACCAAAAGTGGCGCATGGAAAATCTGTCCCGGGCAAAAACAGCAATTCTAAAGACTTTGGGGACCAGAAGTAACTTAGTAGGATTAGGATAATGATGCAGTAACCCAGTAGGACTGGGTTAAGTAATGCAGTAACTTATTAGGATTAGGATAATGATGCAGTAACCCAGTAGGATTGGGTTAAGTAATGCAGTAGCTTAGTAGGAATAGGATATGGGTGTTATAAATACCCTATTTTGCTGGAGATTTTTATTCATTCACCCATTCATCCATCCACCCATCAATTCCCATCCATCCACCATCCACCCATCCATCAACCAAATTTCCGCCACCATCATCCCTAATCCCCTTATTCGATCTTTCTCCTTTTCTTCTTAAATTCATTGTTGACATTATTTTTCATCTATTCGACTTTTAATTTTTACAACAAGAGAAACGCTATTTGCAAGGAATTCACGTGAGATTTTTATAATGATAATGTCTATTGTGATTTCTTTCACACTCATGAATAGCTAAACTTCTTTGTTGGGGTTATGGAAGCCTTATGAGATACTATCTATTGCTATGAGTTTGTGAATTCATGACACGTGTGTTGCTTATATCATTATTCTCTTCATCTTAATGCAAATTCTTGTGGCTGCAGACGCATAGAATAACGCCAGTATAGCATTAACTTGTTTGAAAGAAAAGTTATATGTCTGGAAAAGAGATAATGTCAGGGTGATAGGGTCCCATCCCCTATTAAAAAGTTAGTGTCGTAACTGGATTAACCTCTTGGAGAATTTGTACCGTTAGATACGTTTTAAGCTCGAAAGATTTAAAGTGAAATAGTCCTTCTTGAGGTCGAAAGACGCTTGGATTTACCATCGAATACAATTCTCTATAAGCATATGCATGTCTGAATTCCGCATAACTCATAGACAATAGAGACGTACAACTCATAAGGTGGACATAACCCCAACTTCTCAATTCTCATATTTTTACATCTTACCAAAACATTCTTTCTTTTTACTTTGCTATTTTTCGTTTTTACTTTAATACTTTGGTTACATTACTGGCACGACAAAACTCCCCCCTTTTACGAGACCTGCAATAAAAGTCTAGTAATATTTGCTTACTTGTTGACCAAGCTATTCCCTGTGGGATCGATACCCAACCCAGTTGAGTTATATATTTGACAACTATCATTTTACACTCCTACGAGAGCTGTAGATTGAGCGTTATCACATGCCCCAATAAAATATATATCTAAGTTGGGGTATAGTCTCTGCCCCAACTGGAGGGGTGTCAATACCGAGCCACTGGTAAGGACAGCTGTGAGTGACCCTTATCTGGCAAGTACTCAAATAAGAATGATGGGAACCCTAAACTGGCAGGTTAAGCCACCTCATCAACCCTAATATAACAGGTTAAGATGTCTTAACCTACGCTGGATACGTAGTTCTGTAACTCAAGGATGACTGCTAAGAATCACACCCTAAACTGGTAGGTAAGTTCCCATCCTTAGGTTCACTCAGTGCTAACTTCAACTCCCATCTGAAGAGACTGAACATGAATAACTGAAATGAACTGATTTTGAGTTTACTGAGTTCCATGGCTGACAGAATATATTGATGTATGAGGATTTACAGAGATTACTATAGTTACTGAGATTTTACTTGGAATACTGTGGAATTCTACTTACATCTGAATAAGGCTGACTCTACTAGTTGATGAGGTTACTAAGGTTTTGAACTGAATACTACTGATACATAATAACTAGCTAAGAATACTGCTCTTTCTGAGTACTGAGGTCATGAGATTTTTGAGAGTACTGAATAATGGAGATTACTGAAGTTACTAAGAGCACTAGAATTTTTGAAGCTTTCGATATCACTAAGTACTAAAATTACTAAGATTTACTGAGATTAACTGAGTTACTGAACTTTCCTAAGTCACATGATTGACTGAGTTCTATGGAACATGGAATGACTAAGAGTATCGTAAAACATAACATAGCTCTAGGCACACAGTTATAGTTTTTGGGTATGAATACCCCCAGGACTCTATGGAATAAAACTGACTCACACATGACACGACTTGATCACAAAGTCGGAGTCCACAATTCACCATATCATAAGTAGGGGATATTATACTTCATGTATTTATTCAACATCTCAAACATGGTAGGGGAAAGCATGGATATATTTCATGTAATTCATATCTCCATTATCAAACATGCTTCATACCACAGCAATAACAACATATAAATAGCATCGAAATCCATATTGTAGTGTATAGCTAACATGGACTTGCCATTTAGATATCATGGAATTATGTAAATATGAATTTCTAGAATCCTAGGCATTTTATCAAACACCTTGTATGCATTCATTAAGGCATAGGTGGATTTCATACTTGCAACATATCAAACCAGCCAACTTTCGTGTTTTTCAACTAACAACCACATATATTCCATGAAAATATCTTTAGATATCATCTTGAAACTTAAACAACAATCATCAACAAGTACATGCTCATATCACCACAAAACTTTTACAAAATAATATTTAAAATCATGATTCTTGAGCTCTATGAACGAATTGAATCCATAGATGAACACTACGCATACCTTAGATTAAGAATTCATGAAGATTGATGGCAAAATTTCCTTTAAATAGACTCTTCTATGAAAACCCTAGGGCTTGTTCTTGAGAGTTTTGATCTTAAGAGGAAACCCTAATCTTGTGGTTGAGAGTGTATGAAAGAGATTTTTTTAGATGTTTAACTAAAGATAATAGAAGATCCTTGAGGGTTATAATTCATGGAAAGTGAAGGAAAAAGACCAAAATACCCTTACTAAAATAAATTCTCAATTGCTAAAAATCAAAGTTGACGACATTAGTGACAAGGTGTCAAAAATGAGACAAGCCGTCAAAAATATCGTCACACAGGAGCTAGAATTGATGGTTTCTACATAAGTCTAGCGACATTTATGAAAAGGCGTCACAAATGGGGTAAGATACCACGAATGTCATCACTTAGAAGCTGGTTTCTCCCTAAGGCTGACGACCTTCGTGATAAGGAATCACAAATGTGGTAAGTTACCACGAATGTCGTCACTTAGGAGCTGGTTTCTGCCTAAGGCTGATGACCTTCGTGATAGGGCATCACAAATATGGTAAGCTACCACGAATGTCGTCACACTATTTCCAGCCTGACATGCTGGAGTAAAATAGGAATAACTCTTTGCTCCGATAGCGTATTTAGGAGAAATTGGTATCATTGGAAAGCTAATTCAAAGAAATTTCATTTGATATATAGTAATCCACCCAGTTCTTCATATAAAACGAGTTATGGTTGATTGAAGTTGACCCAAGTTTTGACTCTTACTAAAACTTGAACAATAGGAAATCTTTCAACTTGTACTTGAGTTAGGGGACCTATATGATCTAAATTCATGCTTAAATAGATTCCCACACTACATAATTGATTAACACACTAAATTTAAATAGGATTCAAGGCTTTTGAAACATCTACGCATAGGAATGATGGATTTTCATCCTAGCCCAAAATGTGGGGTATTACATAAGGGCATCCTCCATTGCATTGGCCTTGCCCGGGTGATACAACACACTCATATCATGTTCTTTTAACAACTCTAACCACCTCCTATACGTAAGATCCAATTCCCTCTGAGTAAACACATACTTTAGGTTCTTATGATCAGTAAACACATCAACATGAACACCATAAAGATAGTGTCTCCAGATTTTCAAAGAAAAGACCACAGCAGCTAACTCAAGATCATAGGTTGGGTAATTCTTCTCATGCGGCTTTAACTGTCTAGACAGTATTTTCTCAATATGAATTCCAATATTCATACTAAAAATACTATTAACTTATCTTCTCAAGCAACTCAGATTGTTAATATTGAAAATAATCTTCAAAACTGGAGTATTCCAGAAGAGTCTTTTAATACGATTTATCAAATTGAAAAATTTAGTTTTTTAAAAAAATATAATATAAAGACCTCTGAGTCCACTGTTGCCATTAATAATTCCTTAGAAATTATTCAACTTTTAAATGAGCTTGATATAAACCGATTTAAAAATCAGTTTAATTATCTGCATGTTGGACTTGTTCAAGTGGCCATTAAGCCACTCTTTAGACAGGGTCTAGACATCCCTGTATGTGCGATCCTAAGAGATGCCCGTCTATTAAACTTTGACGATTCACTCTTAGGGGTTATCCAAAGTAACCTAGCCGACGTCCTGGTATACTTTAATTGCTACCCTAATTTCTCTATAGTTATTAATGATCCAAACATCATGAATGTTTTAACTCTTAATGTTAAAACAAAAAACATGAATAGTAAGGATAATACTAGAGAAATAGAGATAATATACAGAGTATATTATCGGCTTATGGGTACAACACTAGCTCCCAAAGCTAGATTCACGAGCCCTAGGGGTGTCACTACTCTTATGGAGGCAAATAAAGACAGAAGCAACGTCTTTGTTCCCAAAGATTTGGTCTGGGATGAAGTCATACATAGCAATGAATGGCACTTTGATGCTATTACCCAACCCCTCCGTACCTATCCTAAAAAGTCACAAATCAAAAGGGTTATTCAGCATCCTGATGGATCTATCGATTTAAAATTCTTAGGCTTTGAAGCCTCTAGGAATTCTTCATTTAGAAGATCTGTCTCAAGCAGAGCTTCCACCTCCAAAAACCTGAAGAAAAGTGAAGAAAATGGTAATGATAAGGGGAAGATAAGAGGAGTTGACTCTCTGGTCCTGTCCCAAAAGTCTATTATCAGCAACACACTAAGGTCCATGAGTCCCTAGAACCTGAAGATCCTTATGACCTAGGTAGCCATACACCTCAGATATGGAAACTCCCCCTACCATATCTCGTCAAAAAATTAGGACTGACCCTAGCTTACTCGTCATAAAATCTGATGAAGAGTATACACCTGACCTTAAAGCTCTTGAAGTCCGCTGGTACCTCTCTAAGGACGCTATCAAAAGGAAATGGTACACAAGTACCTATTCCAAAGAACAACAAAAAGAGTTTGGTCGGCTATGGATAGTCGATATGAAAAGACTCTGATGCAACATAGAATGCTTTAGGTGGTTTGAATTCACTGGAAGAATAGACAACCAAAATGAATCCCTTAACGCTATCATTAATAAATGTTATACGCAGAGTAACAAGGTAACTGAATCTGTTACTCCTCCTCTCGAAGGGATAAAAATTCCTCATTCTAATGAAGTCTTGAATGCTTATCCTTTCAAAAAGAAGCATGATAGACCTCTCTCGGCTCCCACTAACAGAGACCTTGATAGAGTAGTTGAACAAAACAACTACACTAATCAAGTCCTCCACACTATCTCCCAACAGCTAAGAGAAACCAAGAATTCTATGCCTCCTTTTGATCTTCCTACATCTGAAAAAGGTGCGCCAAGCCCTAACCCTATCACCAACCCTATCTTTAAGATCCATGAGTTCTAAAAGGAGAAATTCCCTGATCTCAGTGAAAACTTTAAAGTCTCCAGAAAAATCTTAGAGCAAATCAATGAAAAACTTTCCAAATTTAAACTCTCTGAGAAAGGCGAATCCAGTAACCAAAAGAACTCCCTTTCCAAACTCATCAGTGATCGTTTTTCTTCAAGAAAAAATTACTACAAACGACCTTCCCCTCCAGACGTCTAGTTTGAAGAAAATCCTTACCTCATTTCTTCTAACCATGACGGAAGAGGAATAACTGAGTGGAATGTTGATGGTTTGGCGGAACACCAAATCTACAACAAACTTCATGAAATAGGTGTAGCCATTACGGCTTATAAGATAAGGGGAGATTCTAATAAAGAAGCAACCACCATGATCGTATCAGGATTCACTGGTATGATAAAACATTGGTAGGATAACTATTTCACCGATGATATTAAAAACCTTATCTACGATGCTACAGCCATGGAGACGGTTGTCAAACATAAAAATGGCCAAGAAATTCTTGAGCAGGTAGCGAAAGAAGATGCTTGTGCCACGCTCCTACACCACATAGCAAGGCATTTTATAGGAGAACCCAATTTATTCCAAGACAGGAGTTTAGAAATCCTGAACAATCTCACCTGCAAAGATCTAGCAGACTTTAGATGGTACAAGGATACCTTTTTAGTAAAAGTTATGGTCTGACTGGATTGCAACAATGATTTCAGGAAAGAAAGATTCATTAGTGGTCTCCCTCCTCTGTTTGCAGAAAAGGTTAGAACCAAAATTAAAGATAGATTCGAAGGTAAAATCCCTTACGGAATCCTTACCTATGGAGACTTGATAAGTTTCATTACCACCGTAGGGATAGACCTCTGCACAGACCATAAGCTTAAGAAACAACTTAAGAAGGATAGTACTTCCAAGTATGGGCTAGGAACCTTCTGCCAAGACTATGGTTTCACCAATCTGTCTCCTAGCAAAAAACATAGAAAGAAGTCTTCCAAGTCTCACAACTGAACCACCCCAAGCAAAAGATCCTTCAAGAAAGAATCTTACAAGACCAGTAGAAAAACTAGACAAAAATCCTCTAAAAATAAAGATATTTGTTGGACTTGTGGCAAGACAGGCCATAGAGCAAAAGATTGCAAGTCAAACAGGATGAAAAAGATAAACCAATTAAATCTCCCAAAAGAAGCCAGAGAAAAATTATTCTCTATAATGGAAGATTCATCTGAGTCTTCGGACCCTTATACCTCTTCTAGTGATGACTACAGTGATGAAGAATTCATCAACGCCGCTTATGAGTCCGATCAATCCCAGCCCGGCCAAGAATGTGTTTGTAACGGTACCTTCTGTACTTGCACAAAAAAGACTGTTAATGTCATTTCAGGAAATCCTAAAGAAATTCTGTTTGATATTATAGAACACATCTAAGACGATGAGACTAGAAATAAATATCTTCTAGAACTCAAACGATTAATGCTTTCTCACGAAGAAAAGCCCCCCAAACCCATTATTCATCCTTTTAGCATGAAACAGGTTATGTCTAGATTCGATAAACCTGCTAAACCATCTATAGCTGATCTCAAGGGAGAAATTTCTACCCTAAAAGGAGAGATCCGAAATCTAAAAATCCGACTTGACTAAGTAGAACTTAACATTCTTAAAGATCAAGTCCTAAAGAATGTATCTCTCCCAGAAAAGGTTTCTCCCCCCGAGTCTCCTAAAACCTCCCTGATTATCCCGAATGATCATCTCAAAGAGCCTAGTACCATTCCCAGCTCAGATTCTACCTCTACATCTGGCAATGCTATTACGGCCATAAAAGCTTATAGCGAACACATTGTCGTAAAAATTGTCATTAATAAAGACTTTATCCTGAACAGAGTCGCACTCTTTGATACAGGTGCAGATAGTAACTGCATTGTCAATGGCCTCATACCCACTAGGTATCTCCAAAAAAGTACCTCTCGTCTTTACTCTTCCACCGGAGAGAAGATGAAACTTAATTATCAGCTTTCTAAAGCTCATGTCTGAAACAATGGCATTTGCCTTGTTAATGACTTCGTCATCACTGAAGATATCATCTTAGGGATACTTTTCGTCAACCAAATTTGACCCTACTGGAGCGATTACGATGGTATTCGAACAACTCTATTAGGCCAAGAATTGTTCTTCCCCCTATTAAGGCCCCTCTCACAAGAAGAAGGCAACCTTATCAAAGAGAGAACTGTTTTTAAGATTAACAGACTTTCTTCACATATCTGTTTTCTTAAGCAAGATATTCAACTCAAACAAATTGAGCAAACTCTAAAAACCCCGGAGATGGTTACTAAGATTTCTACTCTCCAAAAGAAGTTCGAAGATGAAATTTTTTATGAGTTTCCTAATGCCTTTTGGGAACGAAAAAGACATTTAGTAGAACTTCCTTATGTTTATGGTTTTAACGAACAAAACATTCCTACAAAAGCTAGACCCATCCAAATGAACCAAGAGATGATGGAAATTTGCAAAAAGGAAATTGACCATCTCGTAAAAAATGGTATCACCAGGACCTCTAATTCACCATGGAGTTGCTCTGCCTTTTATGTCAATAACAGTGCAGAAAAGGAACGCGGAACTCCCCGGCTTGTAATAAATTACAAACCTTTGAATGCGGTTCTGAAATGGATCAGGCACCCGATCCCCAACAAAAGGGATCTTCTAAAGAGGACTTTCAAAGCCAGCCTTTACAGTAAGTTTGATATGAAGTTAGGATTCTGGCAAATTCAAATTGCTGAAAAAGATAAATATAAGACAGCCTTCAACGTCCCTTTTGGGCACTATAAATGGAATGTCTTACCATTTGGCCTTAAAAACGCTCCCTCAGAGTTTCAAAATATCATGAATAATATTTTCAATCCTTATACTTATATGTCAATTGTCTATATTGATGATGTGCTTATTTTCTCCGAGAATATCAATTCTCACTTTAAACATCCAAATACTTTCTTTAAGATTGTTAAATTTAATGGTTTAGTCGTTAGTGGTAAAAAGATGAAACTTTTTCAAACGTCCATAAGATTCTTAGGGCATGATATTTACCAAGGTAGTTATAAACCTATTTGTAGAGCCATTGAGTTCTCCTCCAAATTTCCAAATGAAATCACTGATAAGACCCAGCTTCAGAGGTTCTTAGGAAGTCTTAACTATGTTGCAGATTTCATTCCTAATATTAGGCAGGTCTGTGAACCCCTTTATAAAAGGCTCAAGAAGACCCCAGTCCCTTGGAGTTCTGATCAAATCAATGTTGTCATCAAGGTTAAAACTTTGGTTAAAAACCTTCCTTGCTTAGGCATTCCAAACCCTGAAGCCTTCATGATAGTTGAATCTGATGCTTTAGATATAGGGTATGGGGGTATCCTAGAACAAAGGGTTGATGATAATTCTCCTGAACAATTAGTCAGGTTTACATCTGGGGTATGGAACCCAGCTCAAAAGAACTACAGCACTACTAAAAAGGAAGTTTTATCTATAGTGCTATGTATCACAAAATTTCAAGACGATCTTGGAAAGAAAGAATTTTTACTACGAGTTGATTGCAAATCAGCTAAAGAAATTTTGCAAAAGGATGTAAAAAATTTAGTTTCAAAACAAATATTTGCTAGATGGCAAGCTCTTCTATCTAGCTTTGATTTTCAAATCGAAATTATCAAAAAAGAAAACAATTCCCTCCCTGATTTTCTAACAAGAGAATTTTTACAAGGCCATCATGAGACCTACAACGCTGGGGAAAGTCCCAGTAAGCAACAAACAGGAGCAACTCCGAATGGAAAGACCATTTGATCCTCTCTCAGCTTCAGCAAACCCATTGAGACCATCAGTCCCCCAGAGGCCTGCACTCAAGGCAGAACTACAATCTCCGCTCCAAAACAGATATTTAGCTTTGGCAGAATTTCCAAAGCTCCCACCACCAATGCTACCCAAATTGGTAGATCTAAAGACGAACAAACCCTTTGACAAAGGACAATCAGCCAGTTCGTCTGTTCAAACAAAATAGAGTTATTCTATAAAGGACCCCGAGACCTTTGCTCAAGTCGTTGACCCTTCAGCGGTTAAAACAACACCACCACCTCCTACCAAGGAAGAGTTCAAATTTATCACCACTCAGGTAATGCCTATTATTGCTTTGGACAAAGAATATGAGGGATATCCTCTGGACCAGATCATTAAGCCGGTCTACAATGATAAGAATTTTGTGGATACAGAAAATCCACTTAAAATAAGACGATATTATGAAGCCATCTTAGTGGATACTGATTCCATCGAGGTTGAGCATTCGATGAATGAAAGGAATCCAGAATATATTGACTATTCCAGAATATATTGAATATTCCATGAATGACCCCTATTGCTTTATCCATGCCACATCGGCCACAAACCTACAATTGGTATGACTATAAGTTTGCTTGGTTCAATTTTTTATATGTTCGTCCAGGACATACTTGGTTTGTTAAATATTGTCCCGCCATGGTAGATGCCATTATACCAAGATGGTTTTACGAATGGTGGATATATTCTGGAGGGATAAAAGAAATCCTTCCCCAACAATTTCTTAATCGGTTTACCGAGTTCTGTTCAAAAGAAGGATGTGTAACTCTCCCGGAGCACATCCAAATATGCAAATTCTTCATTAAGAAGAGAGTTTCTTACATCATCTCCTGGAATTTTGCCAAAGGAGAACAAGACAGAATTAAATATTTATCCAAAGAGATAAAGGTTAAAGGTTGGACCCCCAAGCCAACAGCTCCAAAAACTCCTGAAAAGAGAAAAACAACTGCATCATCCACCAGCGCCTCACAGAACAAGAAGGCACTCAAAGAGAAATTGAAAAAGGCTTTAGCAGACATGGAAAGCCAAGACGCGAATGAAGAAAAAGTGTTACAGCTTCTGGAAGAAGCTTCCTCCACAGAAAGGAGTGATAACAACTGCGATATGCTAAATCCCAAAGGGATAGCAATGGCCTACCTAGACTCCTATTAAGAATAGGGAAATGACCCTTCAAAAGATAGAGGTTCAAAGAACCGGAATTATCTCTTGAAGAGGCAACCTACTATTCCTAATTGGAATCTATAAACCAATTTCTTTCTCTAGGAAAAGCCAAAAGAATCCGCTTTTCAAAAGAAAAAGCACTCAAATCACATCTGCGTTTCAAAAAGCATTCCAGTACTCAAGAAGGAATCTACTTTTAAAAAGAAGAAGCAATCAAAAGTGTCGGCAAAATCCTAGCCTTACAAGTGTACACTCAAGATGTATAATTTATATTTCTTTAGTCTATATAAAGACTGATTGTATCACCAGAGAAGGCATCAAAAAATTTCTCACACTAGAAATATTTTGCCTGCCCAATCTCTGTAATCTCTTGTAATGTTTTCATTAGAAGTTTAATAAATTTGTAAGTTGTTTTACTCTTTCTCTTTAGTATTTTAGCATTACTTTCTAAAATAATATCAACGATCCGTTTGCTGGATACGTAGTTCTATAACTCAAGGATGACTACTAAGAATCACACCCTAAACTAGTAGGTAAGTTCCCATCCTTAGGTCCACTCAGTGCTAACTTCAACTCCCATCTGAAGAGACTGAACATGAATAACTGAAATGAACTGATTTTGAGTTTACTGAGTTCCATGGCTGACAGAATATATTGATGTATGAGGATTTACAGAGATTACTATAGTTACTGAGATTTTACTTGGAATACTGTGGAATTCTACTTACATCTGAATAAGGCTGACTCTACTAGTTGATGAGGTTACTAAGGTTTTGAACTGAATACTACTGATACATGATAACTAGCTGAGAATACTGCTCTTTCTGAGTACTGAGGTCATGAGATTTTTTAGAGTACTGAATTATGGAGATTACTGAAGTTACTAAGAGCACTAGAATTTTTGAAGCTTTCGATATCACTAAGTAGTAAAATTACTAAGATTTACTGAGATTAACTGAGTTACTGAACTTTCATAAGTCACATGATTGACTGAGTTCTATGGAACATGGAATGACTAAGAGTATCGTGAAACATGACATGGCTCTAGGCACACAGTTATAGTTTTTGGGTATGAATACCCCCAGGACTCTATGGAATAAAACTGACTCACACATGACACGACTTGATCACAAAGTCGGAGTCCACAATTCACCATATCATAAGTAGGAGATATTATATTTCATGTATTTATTCAACATCTCAACCATGGTAGGGGAAAGAATGGATATATTTCATGTAATTCATATCTCCATTATCAAACATGCTTCATACCACAACAATAACAACATATAAATAGCATCGAAATCTATATTGAAGTGTATAGCTAACATGGACTTGTCATTTAGATATCATGGAATCATGTAAATATGAATTTCTAGAATCCTAGGCATTTTATCAAACACCTTGCATGCATTCATTAAGGCATAGGTGGATTTCATACTTGCATCATATCAAACAAGCCAAAGTTCGTGTTTTTCAACTAACAACCACATATATTCCATGAAAATATCTTTAGATATCATCTTGCAACTTAAACAACAATCATCAACAAGTACATGCTCATATCACCACAAAACTTTTACAAAATAATATTTAAAATCATGATTCTTGAGCTCTATGAACGAATTGAATCCATAGATGAACACTACGCATACCTTAGATTAAGAATTTGTGAAGATTGACGGCAAAATTTCCTTTAAATAGACTCTTCTATGAAAACCCTTGGGCTTGCTCTTGAGAGTTTTGATCTTAAGAGGAAACCCTAATCTTGTGGTTGAGAGTGTATGAAAGAGATTTTTTAGATGTTTAACTAAAGATAATAGAAGATCCTTGAGGATTATAATTCGTGGGAAGTGAAGGAAAAAGACCAAAATATCCTTACTAAAATAAATTCCCAGTTGCTAAAAATCATTGCTGACGACATTAGTGACAAGGCGTCAAAAATGAGACAAGCCGTCAAAAATATCATCACACAGGAGCTAGAATTGATGGTTTCTGCATAAGTCTAGCGACATTTATGAAAAGGCATCACAAATGTGGTAAGCTACCACGAATGTTGTCACTTAGGAGCTGGTTTCTCCCTGAGGCTGATGACCTTCGTGATAGGGCATGACAAATGTGGGAAGTTACCACGAATGTCGTCACTTAGGAGCTGGTTTCTGCCTAAGGCTGATGACCTTTGTGATAAGGCATCACAAATATGGTAAGCTACCACGAATGTCGTCACACTGTTTCCAGCCTGACATGCTGGAGTAAAATAGGAATAACTCTTTGTTTTGACATCGTATTTAGGAGAAATTGGTATCGTTGGAAAGCTGACCAGTTCTTCATATAAAATGAGTTATGGTTGATTGAAGTAGACCCAAGTTTTGATGCTTACTAAAACTTGAACAATAGGAAATCTTTCAACTTGTACTTGAGTTAGGGGACCTATATGATCTAAATTCATGCTTAAATAGATTCCCACACTACATAATTTATTAACACACTAAATTTAAATAGGATTCGAGGCTTTTGAAACATCTACGCATAGGAATGATGGATTTTCATGCTAGTCCAAAATGTGGGGTATTACATAAGGGCATCCTCCATTGCATTGGCCTTGCCCGAGTGATACAACACACTCATATCATGGTCTTTTAACAACTCTAACCACCTCCTATACGTAAGATCCAACTCCCTCTGAGTAAACACATACTTTAGGTTCTTATGATCAGTAAACACATCAACATGAACACCATAAAGACAGTGTCTCCAGATTTTCAAAGAAAAGACCACAGCAGCTAACTCAAGATCATAGGTTGGGTAATTCTTCTCATGTGGCTTTAACTGTCTAGAGGCATAGGCTATAACCTTACCTCTTTGCATCAACACACAACCCAAACTAATTCTAAAAGCGTCACAATACACCACAAAACCATCTGTACCATCAGGCAAAGTCAACATAGGGGATGAAGTAAGTCGAGTCTTCAACTCCTAAAAACTCTCCTCACAAGAATCTGACCACTAGAAATTAACTTTCTTTTAGGTCAACCAGGTCGTGGGAGATGCAATAGAGGGGAAACCTTCAACAAAATAGTGGTAGTATCCCACTAGACCGAAGAAACTTCTAATATCAGATGGAGAGATAGGTCTAGGCCAATTTCTTATAGCTTTGTCTTTTGGGGATCAACTCTAATACCTTTTACTGAAACAACATGACCCAGAAAGGTTACTGACCCTAGCCAAAATTCACACTTACTAAATTTAGCGAACAACTTGTGACCTCTAAGAGTTTGCAAGACAATTTTAAGGTGATCTGCATGATCAAGCTCATGCGGGAGTAGACAAAGATGTCATCTATGAACTCTATGACAAACATATCAAGATATTGCTTGAACACTCGATTCATGAGGTCCATAAAAGTTATTGGGGAATTGGTTGGCCCAAAAGACATAACTAGAAACTCAAAGTGACCACAGAGGCTTCAGAAGGCTGTCTTTGGAATATCACATTCCCTCACTTTAAGTTGATAATAGCCGAATCTAAGGTCTATCTTGGAGAAATAACATGCACCTTACAACTGATCAAACAGGTCATCAATTCTCGAAAGAGGATACTTATTTTTTACCGTGACCTTGTTAAGCTGATGATAATTAATGCACATAAGCAAAGAACCATCTTTCTTTTGCACGAATAGAACAGGTGCGCCCCAAGGAGAAATACTGGGCCTTATGAAACCTTTGTCTAAAAGATCTTTGAGTTTCTCTTTCAAATCCTTAAGCTCAGCAGGTTCCATACGATATGGCGGAATAGAAATAGGATGAGTGTCGGGAAGAAGGTCAATCTCGAACTCTATCTCTCTATCGGAAGGTACCCTTGGGAGATGTTCTTGAAAAATATCTGGAAACTCATTAACAATATTGATTGATTGAATAGTTGGAGCCTCGGACTTAGTGTATTTGACTCTAACTAGGTAATAGATGCAACCCTTAGATATTAACTTTTGGGCTTTGAGATAAGAGATAAAATGACTCTTGGGAGATACCAAACTCCTGGACCACTCAAAACTGTCTCATCAGGGAACTAAAACTTGACCACATGGGTACGATAGTCTATAGATGCATAACAAGAATGAATCCAATCAATACCCAGAATAAGGTCAAAATCCACCATGTCTATCTCTATCAAATCAGCAAGTATGACTCTATGAAGAACAGTAATAGGACAATCTCTATATACTTGTTTAGTAACAACTGAATCCTCTATTGGTGTGGAAACTAGAAAAGGCTCAAGAATCTTTTTGGGACTCATTTTGAAATTCACAGCCACAAGTGGGGTCACATAAGAGAGACTTGACCTGGGGTCCAACAACACATAAATGTCAAAATAAAAGACGTGGAGCATACTAGTAACAACATCGGGAGAGTCTTGTTGCTGTTAGCAGGATAGTAAGACAGAAAATCTGTTCTGGTGCAGACCTCCAGCATTTTTAGATGAAGCGCCCTGAACACGGACAGGACGATGGATGGGAGATAGTGTACTAGTAGTCTGTTCCTGAGGTCGGGCATCTCTGGTCCCCTGCCTAGCATATGGATAATGTCTAAGTCTATGGCCCTTCTTGCCATAACCAAAATAACCCCTCAATTCTGTGAAACACTCACCGAGATAATCCCTACCACACTTAGCACAAGGAGGATAACGGGGCATGTTACCAATACTGTTCTGTGACTTAGATATAAAAGACCTGATCCTTGCTCCTGTCTGCCTTTAGGCATGGGAGCAGTAGCTGATGAAGGCTTTGGAATAGATGGAAGTGTCTAAAACTAAGGGCGGTTTCCTCCATGGAACCTAAGCTAACTATACTCATGCTACTCAGATCTAGCCCTCTTGTTACACCTCACTTTATCTCTCTCTCTAAAATTATCTTCCTCTATCTGTTATGCATGCATCATCAACCTAGATATATCCATATCCCTATGCAGCATTACAGTCATACACTCTTTCAGCACCAAACCAGAAACACCTATCATGAACTTGCTCATACTAGCTTGGGTGTCATAAATAAAATCAGAAGCATACTTGGCCAACTGGTTTAACTTCAACCAGTACTCCTTAATAATCATGAAGCCTTACCTCTAGTTCATAAACTCCTCGAACTTTGCTTCCCTCATCTCAAGCGGAAAGAACTTTTCCAAGAATATATCTTCGAATACCGACCAAGTCATTGGAGCAGTATCCTCACCTCTACGCTTCCTCTACAATACAACCCAGTCATAAGCAATATCCTTCAACCTGTAAGATGCCAACTTAACACTTTATTTCTTAGAAATATACTTCACCTGCGTAATCTTTTTCACCTTCTTAAGTTACAACTGTGGGTCCTCACCTACTTTGGACCCATAAAACTCTGGCGGATTCATCTGCATGAAATCACAGATCCTAGAAGCAGCTACATCACCTCCCTACTAATTTGCAACTACGGCCTGGTTATTCACCCAAACGTTAGTGGTGACTGCTTGGGCTAACGCCTGAATGGCCACCCGAAACTTAGCATAAAACACGGTCTCATTCAACGGAAAAACAGGTAGGGGTTGGTCATCATCGTTTCGATGGGCATTCGCTCTTCAGAGAGGTGTTTTCTAAAATAGGAGAGCATGAATTATTAGATGAGAGGGACAACTGCAAGTATGATGAAATCTAAAATAAAGAAATAACTTTTTTCCTAAAGCATCTTGTAACCTCTTGCTCATAGATATGGCATGCTACACACCAATGATCAAGACTCTACTCAATGCAGCTTGTCAGACTCCCTAGGACTCCTTTAAAACCTTAGGTTGTAATACCAAGTTTGTAACGACCCAAAATCATCTCCTGGTATGTCACACGGTGCTTAGGGCTACAAATAGACCCAAGCTAACCCTTTAAGCCTATCACTTCTTATAATAAATCATTCAAGAAGGAATAAAAAATACTGGCAATGTTATTTCAAATGAAAGAAAATACAAAGATAATGTTTAGTCCAAACTACCATATACAGGAAATATCAACACAACCACAGTATAATAAAGCCTCTACTACTCCGTGAACTCGAGAGCCATTGGGACAGGTCCCCAACTGACTCAAACTAAACTGAAAGTAATAACACAACTCAATTAACCTACTCGAGATTCTGATGGTCCATCAAATTATCCATCGTACGTCGGTCATAAAAAGAACACACTACCTCAATATGATGATCTCAGCGATAGTCCATCATAAACTCGATGGTCCATCAGATCATCCATTGCATGTTGCCCAGGATGAGTAGACACTGCCTCAATGGCAATGGTATCAGTGACGGTCCATTGCAGACTCGACGGTCCATCTTCCTGGTCATCGCACTTGAACCAGAAAAGAGAGTTATTGTCTTGGTTATGATAGTTCAGGCGATGTTCCAACATACACTTGAAGATCCGTTAACCTGTCTGTCGCACCTAGGCATTTCCAATAACTCTCGGTAAAATAACCATAACTTCCCACCCCAATGCCAAATTTGGGCAAAATTGGTATCGTTGGAAAGCTATTTCCATTCTCTATACAATAGGAAGTCATTTTTAGGAAAAATTCAAAAAGAAACACTAATCACTTCGAAATTCTCTTCTCAATCTTTTAGGGCCATAATTACACTTCACTTGACATGCTTAAGGCTCAAACTACAAGGGAACTTTGCAGGGTCTTAAATGTTTGTCATTGTGTTCATTAATGATATTTAGGTATATTCAAAGGTCTTGGTAAATCACGTTGATCATCTCCATTTAGTTTTACAGACCCTTAAGGAATAGCAGTTGTATGCTGAATTCTCTAAGTATTAGTTCTGGTTGAATGTTCTGACTAATTTGGGTCATGTTGTTTCTAGCGAAGAGATCATGGTAGATCCGTAGTACGTTGCAGTGGTTAAGAATTGTCCTAGACCAATGACTCTAACCGATATTTAGAGTTTCTTCAATTTAGCCAATTTTTATAAAAGGTTTGTGGAAAGTTTTTTTTTCTATCGATGCCCTATTGACTAAGATGACTCAGAAAAAGATAAAGTTTTTGTGGTCAAAAGTTTGTGAGTATTTTTGAAATATTGAAGAATAAGTTGACTTTGGCTTTGATCTTAGCTCTACCTGAGGATACGGATGGTTTTGTTATCTATTTTGATGTGTCTTGGGTGGGACTGGGTTGTGTGTTATTGCAGAATAGCAAGGTGGTTGCAAATAATTCTAGACAGTTAAAGGTTCATGAGAAGAACTATCTAACTCATGATTTGGAATTGTTAGCTGTGGCGATTGTATTGAAGATCTGGAGACATTACTTGTATGGGGTACATGTTGATATATTCTCAGACCATAAGAGTCCGCAATATGTGTTCACCCATAAGAAGTTGACTCTCAAGCAAAGGAGATGGCTTGAGTTGCTCAAGGGTTATGACATAAGTCCCCATTATCATCCAATTAAAGCTAACATGGTTTTTGATGCTCTTAGAAGGTTTTCCATGGGAATCTTGTCTCATATTGATAGGGAGAAGCAAGAATTGGTGAAAGATATTTACCGTTAGAAAAATCTTGGGGTTCGTCTCTTGGACTCCGAGGATGGTGGTGTGATTGTTCAAGAAATAGTGAAGTCATCTCTAGGTGTTGAGGTGAAGGAGAAGTATATTTTGGATTTAGTTTTGATATAGATCAAGGATGATATGGGTTACCAAAAAGTGATGGCTTTTAAGATTGTTGGTGATGACATCTTGAGGTAACAAGGTAGGTTATGTGTTCCTGACATTGATAGGTTGCGAGAGAGGATCTTGGTTGAAGCTCACGAGTCAAGGTATATTGTTCATCCTAGTTCTACAAAGATGTATCCCTACATGAAGGATATTTATTGGTGGAACAACATGAAGAGGGGCGTGTCCAATGCCGAGTATATTGTCAACAAGTAAAGGTTAAGAACTTAAGGCCTAGAGGTTTCTCTCAAGAGATTGAGTTGCCCGTGTGGAAGTGACAAATCGTTAATATGGATTTTGTGACCGGTCTATCGCGTTCCCATGGTTAGTTGGATTCTATTTGGGTCATCATGGATAGGATGACTAAGTCGTCTTACTTTTTACTGATGAGAACAATTTTTTCTTTAGAGGATTATGACAAGTTGTTCATTGAAGAGATAGTTAAGCTGCATGGAACTCTAGTTTCAATCATTTCTGATTGAGGTTCTCAGTTCGCATCTCATTTTTCGCATTTGTTTCAGAGAGATTTAGGTACTAAGGTGAACCTTAGCACTGCTTTCCACCCTCAAACGGATGGAAAAGTGTCTTGACCCGAACTAGGGCCTGGCCGTGATGGGTAACTCAAGTCCCATGTGGATCGGACATCACCCCTTGTATCTAACCAAACCAAATACAGCATCCCCCACTGTCGGATGAATTTCAAACATTTAACAAGATATAAAACATCAAGCTTAAGGAAATCCAAGACATGTCTATAACCGACGACCGGTGATTGGCCAAACAACCGACCAACATCACCCAATATCCACAGTAATCCAAACAAAGCTTTCTAACACAAGCACTAGAACTAGTCTTAGTGGGTACATGTCCCCAACTCTGACAGATGACAATGAGAATGAAAGTGATAATGTTAATAATAATGAAACTCTCAACTCTAGTCTATGATAGGAACTAATGAAATGTCTAATTCTTTCGAATTATGGAATCTCACCACTTCACGATAACATACCAATGAAGTGAATTGATCCACCAAACTCTGCGCAGGAAAAGTACACTTACCTTTGGACCCAGCATTGCGTGGGGATACAGCCTCCAGAGATGGTTAGTTGTATGAACGCTAGCATGAAACTCAGGGATAAGGATAACATAATGTGGTGATCAACAGTTCAAAATCATTCAAAATCAATGTACATTAGCAAATGCATATACATATACATATACATATACATATATATATCACTTGTCGAGATAGGGAACAAGGCTTAGCATGCACTTTAAAACTTCAACTTAGATTGTGCAGCTCAATCGTCATAACAGACAAGGCACCCATGACCTATAACGGCCCAGCTCTTCCCCAGCTGGTAGTGCCCCAATGCGTGTGGCGACACAAACCAGAGGGCATACATATGCACTATGAGGGACTCGAACCTTCAGTATATCAAGGTGACACGAGCACCAAATCATGTAATGTAATATGGGGAACTCGAACCTCCCCAATCATATGATAATAATAATAATAATAATAATAATAATAATAATTAGGGGGACTCGAACCTCCCAGACATATAGACCCCCGCGCCAGCAACCACAATTTCCATTGTTAGTCCCTCGAGACCTCCACATTAATGACTCAGTTACACAAGCCTCGTTAACATCCAATTAAATAAAAGTAACATGCATTCCCATTCATTGAACCACATTACACCTTAAGGCATATATTGTTGGTATCGTCATACCAACTATACTTGCAAGGTAACATCAACATGTTAAACAAATTATCATCACTTGGGGGAATTCACAACCCTCCTTGGTTCAATTTTACATTAGCTTGGGAAATTACATAACCCCATAAGTTTCAAAATCACAATTCAATTGTTCAAGGATATTTCAATATGGGGTTGGGGTCATAACCACTTCAAAAGTCACAAGTTTGGGGGAAATCACAATTCCTTAGTTCATTCACCATACCCATGCACCCATAAGTTCAAAACTATAATTAATGAATGAATAATCATATGTAAACTATGGAAACATTGTTCAATTAATAAACATCCAAACCCTCAACCCTTGTTTCAAACCAACATCCATAGCTCATGAACAATAATTTAAAACATATACTTTTAAAAAATTAACAATGTGGGAAGAGCATCATTCCTAAAATACCAAGTTTCACGAAAGGAAATCAACCCTTAAGCCCTCGGATGACCTACTTCTTGGAATCCCTAAGTATGGCTGCTTGAGAGAATTTAAGAGAGCCTTTTTGGTGTTTGAGTGCATTAAAAATGAAATATAACCCCCTAATGTTCTTTATGGATGTGGGGTTTTAATGGGGCAAGGAGGGAATTGTCCAAAGCACCCTCAAATTAAAATCTGAATTTTAGTCGTCAATGACTATGGGTCACTATATGACTTATGTAGTCTCATTACGCGTTACCCTGAGTCATAGCCAAGACAGTACCTAGGACACCCACACATTGTTGACCCTATGACTCAACTGGTACCACTCATAATGGGACCCTACAACTCATAGGGTCTGGTCATAGTCAACATAGAACTGAATTGGGTAAACACTGAACGTCCAATAATTTACGCCCAACGACTCGTAACAAGTCCTTACAACTCTTAGTGAGCTACTCATACTCAGAGCAAAACTTAGCCACTAAATTACTGATTGGTTACAATTTGAGTCCCTAGGACCTATCAAGACTCCCTATGACTCATATCCCTAAGTCATACACGGGACATCAACTCAACAACCATTCACTGGACACCTTACAACTAGGGTCACATGACCCATCAGGACACCCTATGACTCGTAGGGTGAGTCGTAGTAAAGATAGTGAGGATAAAATCTTAGAAAAATTTCAAGGACCACAAACCCAGAATGTTACATACTTCACCCTTAGGATCATTCATACCCGATTGATAGGACAAGGCATTTATTAGCACGATTTGACTCAAAACACAATGACACTTACCTTTAATAAAGACAGGAACAAAGATGTTAAGGAATACACATACCTCAAGCATGATTATTTAGAATGGGAAACAAGCACATATACTTGGACTTCATGTCCTTCTCGGCTTCCCAAGTAGCTTCCTCAACCTTTTGGTTTCTCCAAAGAACCTTTACCGAAGCCATATCCTTTATCTGCAACCAAAAGACTTCCCGATCTAAAATAACAATCGATACCTCCTTCTAGTACAAGGAATCCAAAATCCCACCTCCTCCAAGGGAACAACCATAGAAGGATAACCCCGCACTTCCTCAATATCAAAATATGAAATATCGGGTGAATAGAGCTCAAGCTGGAAGGCAACTCCAATCCATATGTAACATTACCAACCCTCTTTAAATCCAAGTATGGACCAATATAACGGAGACTGAGCTCCCCCTTCTTGACAAATTACATTACTCCCTTTATGGGAGACACCTTTAAGAACACCCAATCACCAACACTGAACTCCAACTTCTTTTACCTCACATCTGCATAGGACTATTAGTGACTTTGGGTTACCTTAATTCTATCCCAAATCACCTTCACCTTCTCCATGGCTCGATGAACCAAATCAGGGCCAAACAACTATTCTCACAAACCTAAAACCACCCAACATGATATTTACATCTCCTACTATATAAGGCCTCGAACGGATCTATACCAAGGCTAAAGTGATAACTATTATTGTAGGAAAATTCTATGAGAGTCAAGTGGTTAACCCAACTACCACCAAAATCAAAAACACAAGCCCAAAGCATATATTCCTAAACTTGAATTGTCCTTTCCACTTGCGTATCTTTCTGCGAGTATAAAGCGGTACTAAGGGCTGCCTTAGTCCCCAAAACTCACTGGAACGACCTCTAAAAGTGAGATAAGAACTAGGCACCACAATCAGATATGATGGAGACTGGAGTACTAGGCAACTTCACGGTCTCCTCAATGAACAACTTGGCATAATCCTCAGAAAATTATATAGTCTTCAGAGTCAAGAAGTGAGCAGACTTAGTTATTTTATCTATGATGACCCAAACTGACTCAAACTACTGGTAAGACCACGGAAGACCTATAACAAAATCCATATTAATTATCTCTCATTTCCATATCGATAGCTCAATCTCTTGAGTTAACCCACTAAGCCTCGAGTGCTCTACCTTCACTTGCTGACACACCATGCACTTAGACATAAAATTTTCCATATCCCACTTCAGTTTATCCCACTAGTAAATCACCTTAAGATCATGATACATTTTCATCAAACTAGGATGAATAGTATAATCTTACTCATGAGCTTCGACCAAAGTTCTTCTTCACAACCCATCAACATCGAGAGCACATAATCTACCATGGTATCTCAAGATACCATCACCACCAATCTCAAAAATCATCACTTTCTGCCTACCTACATAATCCTTGATTTATATTAGAATAGGATCAAATATTTCTTTCTCCTTCACTTCAGTACCAAGAGATGACTTTGCCACCTCTTGAATAATCATGCCACCATCCTCGAAATCTAAGAGACGGACTCCTAAATTATCTAAACGGTTAATATCCTTCACTAAATCCCGCTTCTCTTCTTCCACGTGAGATAAGATTCCCATGGACAACCTGCTAAGAGCATCAGCAACCATGTTAGCTTTACATGGATGATGGTAAAGACTCATGTCATAGTCCTTGAGCAACTCAAGCCACCTCCTTTACCTGAGATTTAGTTTCTTCTGATTGAATACTATTTAGGCTCTTATGATAAGAATATATATCAATATGGACCACATAAAAAAATAGCGCCAGAAATTTAATGCAAACACCACAACTAACAATTTCAAATTATGAGTTGGATAATTCTTCTTATGATCTTTCAACTGTATAGAAGCATATGTAACACCTTGCCATGTTGTATCAACACGTAACCCAACCCTACCCAGGATGTATCATAATAGACAACAAAACCATCAGTGCCCTTAGGCAGAGTCAAGACCAGAACTGAAGTCAACTTATTCTTTAGCTTCTTGAAACTACACTCTCAAGCAATAAACCGTTAGAACTTCACCTTCTTCTAAGTCAACTTAGTCAATGTGGTCGGGATAGAAAAGAAACACTCCACAAACCTTCTATTATAACCATCAAACATAAGAAACTCTGAATATCGGATGGAGTTGTAGACCTAGTCCACTTCTTAACCATTGCAACATTCTGTGGATCCACCATGATCCCTTCACTAGAAACAACATAACCCATATAAGTCACAACATTGAACAAGAACTCACACTCAGAGAATTTTTCATACAAATATTGATTTTTTAGGGTCTGCAACACAAGGTGGAGGTGATCGACATTATCCACTTCGCTCTTAGAATATACCAAAATATCATCAAAAAAGACAATTATGAACGAATCCAAGAACTGATAGAAAACGTAATTCATAAGATCCATAAATGTTGTCGAGACATTGGTCATACTAAGAGACATCATCAAAACTCAAAATGATCATACCAGTTTGGAAGGTAGTCTTTGGGATATTCGCCTCCCTAATCTTCAACTTATGGTACCCCAACCTAAGATCAATCTTACAAATGAACTTAGCACCTTGAAGTTGATCAAAGAGATCATTAATCCTCAGAAATAGATACTAATTCTTTACGGTCACCTTATTCAGTTGGCGGTAACTAATACACACCCAAAGGGACATATCCTTCTTATGCATGAAAAGAATAGGAGTACCCCACGAAGACATACTAAGGCGGATAAAACCCTTGTCAAGAAGATCTCTCAACAACTCCTTGAGTTCTTTCAACTCTGCCGGAGTCATTGTAAGGAGGTATAAATATAGGATTAGTATCCAACAAAAATCAATCCAAAAATCAACTTCCCTGCTGACAGAAATTCCAAGAATATTATCACGAAATAGCTCAGGAAATTCACAAACCACAGGAGCAGACTACAAAAAAAGGACCTTTAGATCTTAAATCATTAACATGCACTAAGTGATAAAGTCACCCTTTAGAAACCAATTTTTAAGCTCTAAGATACGAGATGAACCTTTTCTTAGGTACTAGGAAACTACCTTCCTAATCGATCAATGGCTTATTAGGGAAATGGATACTGACCCTTTGGGTCCGACAGTCAAGAGACGCATAGCATGAATGCAACAAATCTATTCATAAAATCTTATCAAAGTCTAACATGTCCAACTCGGTCATATATACCAAGGCTTCTCTACCATAGACTGACCTCATACAACCTCTATAGACTCTTTTCGCTATAATGGAGTCACCCATTAGGGTGGATTCAGAAAAAGGGTCTAAAATATATTTATGATCAAAGCCAAAATAGATAGCCACATAAAGGGTTATATAAGAGAAGGTAGACCTGGGATCAAGTAGAAAATATAAATAATAAGAGAAGAGTTTAAGCATACTATAACAGTATCAGGGGGTACCTCAAAATACTGGTGAGTGGCAAGAGCGTACAGATGACTCCATCCAATGCTAAAGCAAGAAGCAAAATTATCACCTTTTGGTGTGGGAGCTGATCAAGTAGCAACAAGAATCTTATTTGCTCAGGAAGTGACCTTAGAAGGATAATCCTTCTGCATATGACCAATTTGACCATATTTAAAGAACTTGTTCCTCTCCTCCTCACAGATGCCATGATGTACCTAACCATAGAATCTACAAAAAGGATATGATAGAGCTGACTGAGCCCTACTAGCCTGAGGTTGGGCTCTTAGTGCTCTAAGCCCACTGTTATACTAAGAATAGGGATCACCCAATATCTTTTGATAAGATGCACGAGTCATAGAGTAGGAACCAGAATTTCCCCACTTCTTCTTAGACTATTTTCCACCATATATACCAGTTTGTTATAGACCTCCACCTTGATCCAAATAGCAAAACTTCTTACTCTACCTTTCACTTATCTCTACTTGCTTATTTTTTTCTTTTTCCACTTGTTGGATATACACCATAAGTCTAGAAATGTCTATATCATTGTTCAACAAGGCAGCCTTGCTCTCCAAGGTGAACACATGGGATAATCCATAGGTAAACTTCCTCATTCTAGCCTTCATGACAGACACCAACTCTGGATCATAACGCGACAGCTGATGAAACTTCAAGACATACTCCTTTACTGACAACTTGGCTTGCTTTGAATCTATAAACTCCTTAGTTTTTGCCTCCCTCAACTCCTGAGAAAAGAACAGATAAAGAAAAGCACAAGAGAAGTATCCCACAAAGCTGATTCAGCATCAGTTCCCCTAAGCTGCTCCCACTCTTCATACCACTGGCATGCTACATATTTCAACTAATACGTGGCAAACTCTACATCCTTGACATTAGTAGTAAGCATCACATAAAAGATTTTTTCCATTTCATCAATAAAATTTTAAGGATTTTTCTCAATGTTAGAACTAGTGAAAATAGGAGGAATTAACCTCATAAATTGGCTAACTCTAGTGGCCTCAGATGATGGAGCAATAGAAGCAACACACTCAGTCTAAAAGGACACCATCTGGGTAAAAAAATAAATCAATTGGAAAAACTCAGCATTAGACATGCTATCCTAGGGTGACTGAGGAGGGATAGGGGGAACCGATAGAGTTCCATCAGGATAATCAGAAGTAGCGACCCTAGACAAAGTCTGAACTTCCAGAGTTAAATAAGCTTCATCCATGTTGTCCTTAGATAAGACAGAAGGGTTTCCATGAGCATCAGATCTTTTGGTAGGCATGATGTGAAAAGTAAACATACAACAATTAGAGAAGATTCAAGGCATTAGACTGTATAGAACAAAAAAAAATAAGAAAGGGAAATATTCCTAAATGCCTCATAGCCTCTCCCTTATAATTGTGGCATGTTACACACCCATAAACAAGGCCTTACTTGACACGACTTTATTGGACACTGAATGACACCAAACTTGGCTCTGATACTATCTTGTTCATCGGCTGAACAAGGGCCTAGATATGATTGGTAACATAATTCCTATGTGGACCAAACATCAACCTCTACATCTAACTAAACCAAACACAATATCCCCCACTGTCAGATAAATTTTAAACATATAACAAGATAGCACGCATTAAGATTAAGAAAATTCAATATATTTCTATAACTGACAACCAGTAACCAACCAAACAACTGACCAACATCACCTAATAACTATAGCAATCCAAAGAAATCTTTCTAACAGAAGCACTAAAATCAGTCTTGGTCGGTACATGTCCCCGTCTCTCACAGATGATAATGAGAATAAAAATAATAATGTAATGATAATAAAACTCTTAACTCTAGTTGATGATAAGAACTGATGAAATGTCTAAGTCTTCTTAAGTATGGAATATACCACTTTACCACAACATACTAATAAACCGAGTCAATCCAACTAACTCTTCATAGGAAAAGTACACTTACATTTGCAACCTACACTGCATGGGGAAACGGCATCCAGAGACGGTTAGTGGGATGAACATTAGCATAAAACTTAGGGATAAGTATAATATATTATCATGATTAACAGTTCAAAATCATTCAAAACTAATGCCCATAAGCAAATGCATATACATATAAATATATACCACATGTCGGAAGAGGGAACAAGGCATAGCATGCACTTTAAAACTTTATCTTGGATTGTGTAGCTCAACAGTCTTAACACACAAGACACCCACAGGCTATATAGGCCCAACTCTTCCCCAGTTGGTAGGGCCTTAGTGCATGTGGCCGCATAAATTAGAGGGTATACATATGCACCATAGGGGACTCTAACCTTTGGTATATCAATATAACACAAGCACCAAATCATGTAATATAATAAGGGGGACTCAAACTTCCCAATCATATGATTATAATAATAAAGGGGACTCAAACCGTCTGATCATATAGACCCTAGCGTTAGCAACTGAAGTTTCAAGTGTTGGTCCCTCGAGACCTCCATATTAATGACTCAGTTACACAACCCACGTTAACACCCAATTAAAACAAGTTGGACCCCACCAATTTAGTTTTAGGGAATGTTGGTTAGATGATTACCTCTGAAAGTCTTAGTTTTGGATCCAGTCTTAGTAATACAACTCATTTCAGTTCTACAATTTCAAGACAGACAGATATAGTTGTGCAACTCAGTACAGAACTCAGATAGTTCCATCAAAATCAGAACTATCAGACACAGTCACCCAGTTAATAGTATATTAATTATATGAAATTTATATTACTAGTATTCAGATTACAAGACTGTCAGATACAGTTAATCAGACCAGTTCATCATAATCAGAACTGTCAGAAATAGTCATTCCTTTATTAGTAATATAACATCAGTTCCTCAGTACTCAATAGACTTAGTCTTTCAGTATCTATATATTAGTACCCAGATATCAGTAAATCCACGTTATTAGAATTCATGAGTTAGTGTTATCATAATCTCAGATACAGTTATGTATTCATGTATGTATTCTCGCATTCATATTATTCAGTCTGTTAGTATTGTTCATGCATATGAACCATTGCATTCAGCCTACCTCACTTGCATACCAGTATATTCAATCGTACTGACGCATTTGTGCTATGGTGTTTTATACCATAGGTTCAGAAGCACGCACTCCAGAGTATCAGTAGCATTCCCATTTCAGTAGTCAGAGTCAGCAGTAAGTCCCCATCATTCAAGGATGTTATTATTTGATTATTTCATTCTTTCAGTACTTAGTTTATTTTAGCAGATGAGGTTAGTTTGGGGATTATCCCATCAACTCTTTATTCAGACAGTTCAACTTTAGAGACTTTTAGACGACAGCATGTTCAGACAGTTATTTTAGGTCTTTTTGTATTGTTATACCATATTTTTAGTTATGTATCAGTATTGAACCTTATGGCCTTTTAGTTTATGTTTCTGCATTTATAATATTACCATTATTATTCAAGGCTCAGTTATAGATATTAGTCATAGGTTAGCTTATGGTCCTTTGGTATTAGGAACACCGCGTAGCATTCTAGGTACCAGATTAGAGGCATTACAATAGACAAAGATATCGTGCAATGATGTTAACTAAGGCGCTAGGTGGGAGGCAACCCATAAATGCCATAAAAATGGCTCGTATCCTTTTTGGCATGTTTTTATAGTGTAGATGTTAGCTTTATATTTGAATAAGATGCGTACATAATTCATGACTTCACTCCTAGTGTTCAGTCAAACTCAGATTATGCCATGTATACCCTCAGTTTAAATCCCTTGGTGAATCAGTAGTGTTAATGTTCCATCTCACAGGCCTCAGTTACAGTGCTAGTTCAGTAATCAATATTCAGTAAAGGACTCAGTTAGTCCTACAGAACAATGGCTTCCAGCTATCAGTTACTTAGCCATCAGAATTCAGTACTCCTTTACCAGTCTAACCCTCAGTTATAGAAAACTAGCCTTCAGTCTCAGTTACAGTCTTAGCTACGGTTACATTCTTAATTACCATCTTAGCTATAATCTTAGTCCCAATCCTAGTACAGTAGTCAGATCAGAAACTCAATCCCATTTTAAGATTGCCCGACCATAGCATATGGCCATCAGTTACTTAGTTATTAGTATTACAGTACCTTAGTTTATAGAATATTTCTAAATCATGATTAGACACCTAGTCTTTCATTCCTAAGGTAATGTAGTTTTTCCTTACTCATGCTCAGTTACCTCATGTTTCTCAGTCAGTCATTACCTCCTATGTATAATACCCTATAGTTTCTATCTAGCTATCCAAACTAAGTACAATTCAGTCTTACACGCCTAGTATTTAGATATAAGTTATTCAGTTAATCAAATAAAGTTATTATATATTTATGTATTCATGCTCAGTACCCACATAAATCTTTTTAGTAGTCTCAGTTACAGTTCGTAAGGTCTAATCACTTTGTCTTAGCTTCAGATCCTGAATATCCAGCCACGATTCAGTTTTTAGGTCCCTTGTGCATCACGATATTTTTCCTCAGTATCTCAGTAAAATTAGTATTCTTCAAGGGACCTAGTTTCACAAGGGGGAGATACACGATAATTCCCTGAACTCTCATGACAAAAAATAACCCATTATTTTTTCTCTTAATGAATCCAGTTTGGAGTAAAGGGGTACTTATAAGTTGACCCTCAAACTCCAACCTAAGTCATAAGTCCCGTATTCAAGGTACTCAGTTCAGATCATGATATCTAGCTCATTTATCACATTACAGACTCAGTTATGTTCAGGTGTTTTCGCTCGTGCATATCTAGTAATTAATTTTAGGCTCATTAGCATTTTCAATTTAAGGAAAAAGTCTCCCATGAACTTATCTAGTTTCATGCTCAGATTTCAATGATAAACTTGGTATCAATTACCATTGCATATTCAGTCATGCATTCATGAACCCATTAGCCATGCATCAGATATGCATGTTTAGTATGATACATTCAGTTTATCAGTCATGTCAGTCATGGAATTATGTTCCAATTGTTCATGTTCAGTATGTACATTAGTTTATTTTTTCTTCCCTCTTAGTCAGTCTCATTCATGGATGAATGTTCTCAAGAGGGAGATATTGTACGACTTCATAAAATCCTAGAGCTTAATTCAGTCCTTTAAGCATGTCAAGGAGTCCCAGACTTAGAAAATTCCAGCTAGGTTCCCAGACTTAGCCTATTATTGGCCTTTAAAAGTTGGCAATCTCATTTCACCACTTTAACATCCTTTAATAGTCCGTATTTTTATTAGTTCATGATCAGAATGGTCAATAGGTGTTCCCAGACAAGTTTTAGATTTTTTAGAACACGTTTAGATTATATTTAGAGTCCCAAACTAGTGGACCAATGTGATCATAGCACACCACATCACCAATTGAGTTGGTCAACATTTGTAGAGACTTCCAGAGCCAAAACTTTTGAGGCTCGATGCGATCATCGTACGACGCATCGTGTATTATGACGTAGCCATCAACATATCGCGTCGCTTGTAACGTCGGCACCCAGTTTTTTAGTCATTAAATGTTCGCATTATTAAGGGCAAAAGGGTCAATTTCCCATCCTTAGATAAACCAAATAACATGTGATTCATCCATATTTCACCCAAAATATAGAGTTTCTCTCAGGTTTCTCTCAAGAACAAGCTAGGTTTTTCAATTAAGGATTCAAATTCAAGAATCTCTCCGTCAATATTTGTAAATCAAGAACTAAGGTATGTGAAGTGTTTATTTATGGATTCCTTTCATCCATGAAGTCCAAGAACCCTCTTTCAAATTATAAAACATGATCCTTATATGCTTCAGGGTTCAGCATGCTTCAGTACTTATACCCACGATGGAAGTTATGGGGCATAAGTGGGACTTGTGGCCTATAAGTAGCCTCCTCTTCACTATTAGAAAAATCCTCAAAACTTTAGATCCTCGTATTTTCAACCTCTGACACCCACGATGGTACTTACGGTGGCATAAGTGGTACTAATGCCTTGTAAGTGGTCCTTCATTTAAATCAAATAAAAACTCAACTTTCAAGGTATCTAAAATTTCAATCTCTGATACCCATGAGTCCACTTATGATAGTCATAGGGAGTACCCACACCACATAGGTGGTCTCATAGGTGTGGTTCCTGGATAACTGTAACTATTTTTCTCTATTTAAGCTCCAAAACCTAATTAACAGCAACATAGACACAAAAACACATCATATCTACCAAAACAGACCTAAATACTTACATATTTTCTAGTTTTAAGCATCAAAAGTCCATGAAACAATGGCACATCAAGCAAGCAGTAAGAAGAAGTACAAGTCTGATGCACAAATGCAGTTGCATTTGTCATAAAAAAAAATCTCAGTTGTAATGCACAACTACATCAACTCTCACAACTCTAACTTAGATCAATATTGAGATCAAACAAGGTCCTTTGCGATAGTGTTGCATCAATTTTGTTGCAATTAAAATCAGAGATATACTCTGAGAAAAAAGATATGTTTAAATTATAAATAAATTAGATAAGTAGAAATATACTTCATTATCTTGTAGGGAATCATCCTACTCTATTCTTGTTAGCTCATTACCTATACCATTGTGTTGGCCATATCTACCACTAACTTTGCCACCACGACTGCTACCCACCCAACTAGCATGATTCACATCACTCTTGCCACTACCTATGCCACCAACACTAGTTCTTTCACTATTAATAGCTCTTAATACAACATGTGGTTATAAACCTGGAATATAGTATTCAATTCTTCCTCTAATTTAAGTTATATGAAGCCTACCATATGAATGAGCATAGTAGGGGTATTGTAATGGTACCTTTATTTAGATCTAAGTCATCTAAGTCAGGGTCTGACACAATCATCTCATTATTCCAATTTGTAAGATCATGCTCTATTCTCTTCAAATTATGCGTAACATAATAAACTTTCACGTTGTTGCACAATGCTATATCAAAATCCTAGTCAAAAATCTTCAACATGCCTCAATATTTCTTGCACTCAAGAGTCATATTTGGGCAACCTTCTAGAAAGAACTGATTTTAAATAAGGCCAAATAACATGTCTTCTCCATTTAATCAGTATATACCTCTCATCAATTTTATCAATCTTCTAGTGCCAATATCTTGAGAATATGATAGCAAAGTATACCTCTAACTTAAACCATTTGTAGCTACCATCAAAATAATCACCACTAGGCCTATATTCAATTGTTTATGCTACTCGATTTCCATTATTTTTATGAATAATCAAACAAACACTGATTCTAAATTTCTCAACACCATGAATAGCTTGATTGTGATCAAGGGTGCTAACTTCACAATGATACAATTTTTGTAAGACCCCTCAAAATTTCAACCATTTTATTTTTTACCCTTCTACATGAGTAATGTCAATTTTTTATTTGAATTATGATTAGGGGTATTGGAAGGGTTATTTGGGAAAGTTTTAAAATTTTGGAAGGGGTTCGGGGTTATTTTAGGACCATGAGATAGTAAGGGTCCACGATATTAGCGTGCCATAGAGGTTGGCCTCTGCGATATTGGCATGCTATGGAGGCTACCCTCCATGATAATGGTGTGCCACGCTGATGTTTTAATTTTACCCAGCTTTTGTTTTATTCATGTGGGTGAGGGGCTTTTGGTCTTTTTTCCCCTTATACAACCTTTAAACATAAAATAACCCCATTCTCTTCAGTTTTCAAATATCAAATTATTCTCTTTCTCTTTAAAACTCAAAACTCAAGAACATTCAAGGGTTTTACAGTGATTTCTTCATACGGGCTTCAAACTTCAAATTGTCTACAATTCTTTGTGTAGTTCAGGCATGTATATCATTTCCTAACTTTAATTTTAGAATGCGGCAATAATTTACTAATTATCCATGTGGTTTAAATTGATGTGTTTGAAATTGGGTAAACGAGTTTTGATTGACACCACATCAATTACCTTTTCCTTATTTTAAATTGATGATTTATGCTTTAAATTTATGATTTTTGGATTGATTGGGTGCATTGTTATGAGAATTGGAATAGGGAACATAGGTTTCCCCAAATTGATGACTTTTTGTCTTAGTAATGGCATTAACCCAAACCCACTTTGTAAGTTTGGTTTTTGAACATGGATAATTACATAATTCAATTAATTTATGAACCCATTACATCGCATTAAAGGATAATTGGTTAAAATGGATTTGAAAAGCTTTTGATGGCCATGATTTAGATTTTGAAATAAAACTTGGGAGTCTAATGGTTACATGGATTGGTTTGGCATGATCATATAAGCTTCCAAGCATATTTGGTATGATCATACCAAGTGATAAATGCCTTATTATAAGACTCCTGAGTTAATGAATGGTTTTATGTGCAAATTATTTTAAATTGGGCTTAAAAGGAATTGTGTAACTCACCATGAAGGTGTAGTCCCAGGGGAACTAATACTGGAAACCATATTTGCCAGTGTGGGAGGGTCTATATGACCGTGTGCTTAGTTTACATATTATATTTTGGAACAACTAGAGCATTGGTATTTCTAACCCTCCTCCCAAATTTCTTAGTTCGTGTAGATAGCACGCACTAGGCTCTTTCAGCAGGGGGATCTGAACCAATATAGTTGGTGAGTTCCTTTAGCATGGAGTAAGCTATATAATTTAGTTTAATAGTTTAAAATTTGATTTTCATAACCCTTTACCCTATCCCGACATCCTATCTATGAATATATATAAATGTGTGCATGTGGTTTTGACTGATTTTGGATATGGCATTATTTTATCACTTTTATTAAGTTACATGCTAGTGCTTATCACACTGATTGTCTCTGGATGCTACATCATTCATGATGTAAGGTCTGAAGGGTGTTTTCTTGCTCTTGTGTAGCATTAGGTAGTTCAGTACATCTATTGAGTTGTTGAGAACTGGTAAGCCTCTATCTTTGAAAGGCCTTATTATTTCACTAGTTTCGTAATTCTCTCAGAATTTTATTTTGGATTCTTTTTGGTCATAGTCAAAGGCATGTCCCAACTTAGTTGATATTCTGATTTTAAAGTCTTTTATAGACAAGTGTGGGTTAGATGTTGGTTTTGAGTCCTAGAGTTTACATTTGAGTATATACTCTTCTTAGTACTATTTGGTTGGCTTCAACTGTATTCTTTTATTGTGTTTTGGTTGTTAGTCTACGAGTGTAGCCTCCAGCTCATGATGGGCTTGAGATACCCATAATGACTAGGTGCTAGTTTGGGTTATGACAAGCTTGGTATTAGAGCACGGTTCAGGGTTCTTGGTGTCCAGAAAGTTGTGTCGAGTAGAGTCCCTTTTATGTGTGTGCCACACTTATAAGAGAGAGGATATAAGGAATTTAGGAATGTTTTCTTTCTTGTGTTTTATTATTGGGTTGTTGAGTCAACTGCTATAAAACTTCTCTAACTCCTGGCTTTCTTGCATTTCAGATCATACCTCCCCAAAGATCTAATGTTAGTAGAAACTTTGTTGGACCCTCTATCCAATCTGAGGAAAATATGGTAGGAACTCACCCTATTTATGGAGTGTATACCCAGTCTAGGTTCCTTGCTCTTGACTGTTATTTCCCATGCGGAGTTCCACCGGTCCCTACTAGTACTCCTCGAGCTTTCTGGGATGGTGATACTTATGCTCAGTCACCCTAGGGATAAATCTCTAATGCAAAGTTTCGTCGATCTATTCATATGTTTACTTAGTTGGTGGCATTATAGTTTTACTATTCTGGCTGTATTAGTTCTCTTGATCAGTCATCTAAGGTCACTCAGGTTGGCCAGTTTATAAGGTTAAATACAAGCTATCCTTGGGGGTTTATTGATGAAATAGAAATGATTTTTAGGGTGATGCATGCTACTAATTCTGAGGGTGTAGAGTTTGCTATGTATTAGTTAAAAGATCTATCTTATCAGTGGTATGATGTGTGGGGACAGCTAAGGGGCGATGATACTGGGATGACACTATGGGATAAGTTTTTAGGGGCCTTTTTTATCACTTCTTTACTCAAGAGTTGAGGGAATCTAAGGCCAAAGAGTTTGTGAACTTGAAACAAGGAAAGATGAGTGTGAAAGAGTATGCTCTAAAATTTCAACAGTTGTCTCATTATGCTTACGAGTTAGTGGCTAACATTAGATCCAAAATAAGGAAGTTTGATTCTAGTTTGTCCCGTGAGTTGGTATTGGAGTGTAAGGATTCTATCTTGAACAATGATATAGACATCTCAAGGCTAAGTTTTATATGCAGCAGGTAGAGAATGAAAAGAAAAAATAGGTAGAGATGGGAGAGAGGTAGAATAAGAAATTTAGGTATTCGGACTAGGGTGCAGGTCAGTAAAATAGTAGAAGAGATGGTAAAATGTGGACTAGGAAGAATAATTGGGGGAATTCTTATTCTACATCTAGTTCTCCCTATCCTAATCCTTTGGGTGACCGTCGTTTTCAGGCTAGCAATTGTCCTAAAGCATAGGGTGCCCGGTTCAAGTTAGTGGATCTTAGTCATCCCCACCTTATCCTCTTTGTCATTTTTGTGGGCAGATTTATTGTGGTTATTGTGAGGAGGATAGGAACTTATGTTTCAGTTGTGGTCAACCTAGTCACATCCAGAGAAATTTTTCTATAGCTAAAGTTTCCAGTAGAGCTAATAAGGTTTTGATCTCCACTTCTTTAGTTCTGGTACCTAAGGGCTCCACTACGGATATAGGCACTGGTCGGAATTATCTCTATGAACTTGCTACTCATTAGGAATCTGAGGCATCCTTTGATGTTGTCACTAGTATATTATAGCTCTTTTCTCGTGATCTTTAATATTTGTTTGATCTGGGTTCTATCCTATCTTATGTGATCCAGTATATATCTGTAAACTTTGGTTTTGGTCATGTAAGAATTTTTGACCCCTTTTTTTGTCTACACGGTGGGTGATTCAATAGTTGCTAGAAAAATCTATAGGGGTGTGTGGTGTCCATCTTTCATTGGGAGACATTGGTGGATTTGATAAAGGTTGACATGGTAGACTTTGATGAAATCTTGGGGATGGATTGGCTTTATTCTTTCTATGCTTTTTTGGATTGTAGGACCCAAAAGATAAATTTTCAATTCCTTAATGAACTGATGATCAAATGGGAGGAAAGTTCCTTAGTACCCTAAGGGAGGTTTATTTCCTATGTTAGAACTCGGAAGTTGATTTCCAAAGGGTGTTTGTATCATCTAGTTTGAGTTAAGGAATTTGTCATTGAGTCCCTCTTTAAAATAGATCTCTGTGGTTAATGAAGTTTTTGTAACGCCCCAAAAGTACACCCTGGGCATCACATGGTGCTCAAGATTATGAATAGCCCCAAGCTAACCCTTTAAGCCTACCTAACTTGGAACTTATGTGAAGAGTAAACTGACATATATAAAATCTGAAGATAACGGTGTTAATATCTTAACTCAAAGTCTTAAACTTGGAAATCTTGAAAACAAACACTTCTGAAACTAAAACAGAAAACAGTCGGACAAGCCTCTACTTCTAACTACAGAGGTAATAGGACAAGCCCCGGCTAACCAAAACTTAACAAAAATCAAATAACTAAAACACTTCATCAATATCAGAGTTTGATAAAAAAAGGTCCTCAAACTATGAGGACTCACCAAAATTTTGGGATGTAGGTGGAAATGCCCGTAGTCAATCATGCTGCAAGAACTGAACCCCAAAACCTACATTATAAAACAATGTAGCACATAGACATATTTGTGGATCAGTACGTTTGAAATGTACTGAGTATGTGCGGGTGAATGCATAAGTAGAACAATAACTCAATATGCACATATTCTTTCAAATAAATGAATGTTAAGTGTAAATGACTCAACCTTAGGCTTGAATATAACATAGATTGCAAAATTATAAACATGAGTAATGAGGCATACGCATAAACTTTGTGAGCCATAACACTTAGTTATAAAAGCTTTACTTTTATTCTTTCTTAGGGAGGTTTTTCTAATCGACATAAACCATGTGAGCTATAATGGAGTCCAACATCTTACCAATATTGGGGAGAGTTGTTCCACCCTTGCCATCGGAATAGAACCATTCAGATAAGTGATCACTATACTTAACCCATATTGGGACTTAAACCTAAGGTGGCACGTAGTTCTAGGGTATGTGACCTCAGACTCATGCCTAAATCGGTGCTAAATACTACTCCCATATTACATATATGCTCATACTTTAGGAAATCCACCTTAAAATAGCATAAGGGTTTATAGAATGAAAACTACCTATGCTTCTCTTTCTTTAAATCATAAACAAGATGAACAAAAGTGGATTCCATATATTATCTTAAGATCAAAAGATCAATCATTTGCTTTAAACCATGAAGATAATAAATGATTTTGGATTTCAAGTCTTACTTTGGAATAAAAAGATTCAAACTCTTCTTATAAACTTAGTGCTTACACTTAAGCCTTAAAATCTCATGTTTCCTTTCATAAAACTTGTAATACAATATCATGCTTAGAAATTACATAGAAATATTTCATCAATTTAAAAAACTTCAAGCAAAAATATTAAAATTATCTCATAGTAGTAATGATGTAAATCAAAACATGCATGAAAAGGGATATTCATTGTACAAGTCAATCTTTACATCACATGATAATATTATAACTCAAGAATATGAAGGTTTGGTATGAACCCTAATTGCAATTTATGTAAATTCAACATTAAAATTAGTTTTGGGAAAAAGGATGAAAGAGTATCCTTGCTCATAAACCCAACATACCTTGTTTGGACGAATCCTTAGAGAGAACTATGAATTTGGAACTTAACTTATTGATTCATGAGATGACACTTGGATTTTGTTCTTAGGTAGAGGGGAATGGTTTTTGGAGTCATGTACAGAATCTCTGGGGGTGATTGAAGTGGAAATAATTTGTTTAAAAATGCCTTACAATGTTTAGGAGTGATTTGGGAATTTAGGGGTGTGAATAGACTTCAACGCCCTTGGTTTATGTCAAAATGAAGAACTTTTGGCACTGTGCAATCACCATACGACGCGCAGCTAATCGTACACCCTCCATATGGTCCTCTCATGGCCAATCGCACACCCTCTAAGTGGGGGTCGAATGGCCAATCTCACACTCTATAAGTGGACATCTTATGGACATAGAACCTTAACCAAAGGAACTTCTTTTTTCCTTAGCTTACGAATCTGACGATCAAGGATATCAATAGGGACTTCTTCGTAGGATAAGGCTATCCTTAATATCCAAGCTTTCTAAATGAACAACAGAGATTGAATCACCAGTGCATTACTTTAACTAAGAAACATGGAACATCGTATGCACTGATGCCAAGTCTGCAGGCAACGCTAACTCATAAACTACCTTCCCAAAAAGACTCAAATTTTGTAAGGACCAACATAGCGAAGACTGAGCTTCCCTGTCTTTCCAAATATCTTTACTCCTTTTATGGGCAAAATTTTCAAGTAAACTAAGTCACTAACCTCAAACTTAAGATCCCTTCTCCTCACATCTGGATAATATTTTTGACGACTTTGGGTTGTCTTTAGACTCTCTCGAATTAACTGAACTTTTCCATAGCTTCAAACACCACATCTGGCCCTATCAAAGTAACTTCACCCACTTTAAACTAACCAATAGGTGATCTATATCTCCTCCCATAGAGAGCCTCAAAAGGATTCATTTGAGTACTGGAGTGATAACTATTGTTGTAAGCGAACTTAATCAAAGTTAAGTGGTCATCCTAAATACCCTTAAAGTCTATAACACAAGCCCTCAACATGTACTCCAAAGTCTGAATGGTCCTCTCTTCTTGACCATATGTCTAAGAAAGAAAAGTTGTACTAAGATGAACTTGGGTACCAAGACCCTTCTTAAAAGCCTTCCAAATGTAAGAGGTAAACTGTGTACCTCTATCTGAAATGATAGATAATGGGGCTCCATGCAATTTCGCCAACTCTTTAAGATAAATCCCGGCATACTCTTCAGCTGAGAACAAAGTATGAACTGGCAAGAAATGTATTGATTGGTCATTATTTCTATAATAACACAAATCGAATTATGTTGACTATGTGTACGAGGAAACCCTGTCATAAAATCCATATTCACCATCTCCCACTTCCAAGTGGGATGCTAAACTCCTAAAGCTTACCACTAGGCCTTTGGTGCTCAATCTTTACCTGTTGACAATTCGAACACTTAGCCATAGACTATGCAATATCTTTCTTCATACCACTCCACCAATAGATTTTCCACAAATCACAATAAATCTTGGTAGCTCATGGGTGGATAGAGTACTGCACACCATAAGTTTTTACCAATATTTAATGTCTCAAATCATCAGTGTATGGAACACATAGCATGCCTTGACAACGAAGCACACCATCTTCCCCTTGGGAGAAAACTTCTACCTTCTGTTCTCTAACCACCCCCTTCAACCTACCCAAACTAGGATCCTTGTCCTGCTTTTCTTTTACTTCAGCAACTAATGAAGATTCTGAACCATACTGTACCCGTGTACTACCTTCGGCCAAATCAGCTAATCGAACTCCTAACCTATCCAGCTGATGGACCTCCCAAACTAACTCCTTCTTATCCTTTCAACATGGGCAACACTACCCATAGACAATCTGCTAAGGGTATCTTCCACTATGTTGGCTTTGCCTAGATGATACAACACACTCATATCATAGTTTTTCAATAACTTAAGCTATCTCTACTAATGAAGATTTATGTCGATCGACACAAATGCATATTGTAAACTATTGTGATACGTAAACACATCAACATGAACCCATACAGATAATGCCTCCAAATTTTCAAGGCAAAGACAACTGTTGCCAACCCAAGATCATGGGTCGAATAAATCTTTTCATGAGGTTTAAGTTATCTAGAGGCATAGGCTATGAACTTACCTCTCTGCATCAAAACACAACCCAGACCAACTCTAGAAGCATCATAATATACTTCAAACCCATCGGAGCCATCTGACAAAGTCAAAATTGGGGCAGAAGTGAGTTGAATCTTCCACTCCTAAAACCTCTTCTTGTAGGAATCTGACAGTTAGATTTTGACCTTTTTCTATGTTAGCCTAAAAATGAGGAAAGAACTAGAAGAAAACCCTTCGAAAATCATTAGAATACCCAGCCAGCCCAAGAAAATTTTAATAGTAGATGGAAAGACGGGTCTATACCAATTTCTCACTACTTTGATCTTTTAAGGATCAACTCAAATACCATCTCCAAAAATAATAAGGCCAAGGAAAGCTATTGATCTCAACCAAAATTTACACTTAATGAACTTAGTAAATATTTAATGGTCTCTAAGAGTCTATAACACAACTCTCAAATGGTTTGCATGATCATTCTCACTACAGAAATCGACAAAAATATCATCAATAAAGACTATGATGAACATGTCCAAGTACTGCTTGAACACCTTATTCATCAAGTCTATGAAAGTTGCAGGGGTATTTGTTAGTCCAAAAGACACAACTAGGAATTCTAAATAACAGTTGAATATATCATCAATCCTAGGAAGAGGATATATATTCTTGATTGTGACTTTGTTCGGCTAGCAATAGTCGATGCACATTTAGAGAGAGCCATCTTTCTTGCACATGAAAAGGACTGGAGAGACACTGGGTCTTATGAAACCTTTATCTAAGAGGTCTTTAAGTTGCTTTTTTAAATTTTTAAGCTCGATCGGAGCCATACGATATGAACGAATAGAGATAGGATGAGTATCAAGGAGAAGATCAATACTAAATTCTATCTCTCTATCTGGAGGTACCCCTGGTAACTCTTTGAGGAAAACCTCAGGAAAATCTTGACTACACAGACTGAGTGAACTGTTAGAGCTTTAGACTTAGTATCCTTGACTCAAACTAAATGATAGATGCACCCTTTTGATATCAACTTTATGGCCTTAAAGATAAGATATGAAATTACCTTTATGAGACACAAAACTACCTTTCCATTCAAACACTGCCTTATCAGGAAACTGAAACTTCACCACAAAGGTGCAATAATCTATTGATGCATAACATGAATGGAGCCAATCCATGCCCAGAATAACATCAAAATCTACCATTTCTAACTCTATTAGGTCTGCTATAATAGCCTTATGAAAAATAGTGATAGGACACTTCTTATAAACTTGTCTGGCAATAACTGACTCACCCACTAGGGTAGAAACTAAGAAGGACTTAGAAAGCTATTCAGGTCTTATCCCAAAACTTACTGAAATTAAGGGGTCACATAAGAGAGATGTGATCCCAGATCTAACAATACATATGCATCAAGATGAAAGATATAAAGCATACTAGTAATAATATCTGGTGAAATCTCCTGCTCCTACCGGTATGGTAAAGCATAAAATCGATTATGGTGCTAATCGCCACCGGTATTGGATGATATGTCTTAAGGAGAAACTGGGGGACCTGGTTGAGCTGGTGCGTTAGTAATCTGAGTCTGAGGATGAGTATCCTTAACTTTGTACTTAGCATACGGACACTCCTTGATTTTATGGCCCAGCTTACCACACCAATAAAACCCCTTTTACCTAGCAAACACTCACCCAGATGAATCCTGCCATACTTAGGACATATCGGATAACTGGTTCTTCTTCCCACACTGCCCTGAGACCTGGAATTAAAAGTCTTATTCTACTACTCCTACATAGTCTTGGGTGCAGGGGCACTGGCTGACAGTGGCACTGGCACTGATAAATAACCCTAAAACTGTGAATTATTTCCCCCTCCTGACCTTGGTTGATCATACTCAAACTGTCCAGTTCTAGTTTTCTTATTTCTCTTCTCTCTTTCCATTAACTTTTCTGCCACAATCTTTGAGTATGAGTCATCAACCTAGTAATATCCATGTCACCAATGAGCGTGGTAGTTCTGTAATCCTTAACTACTAAATCAGACACTCCAGTAACAAACTTACTCATGTGAGATCTAGGGTCAGCTACCAACTCGAGAGCATACTTAGACAACTGAGTGAACTTAAGGTAGTACTCCTTCACGGTTATAGAACTCTACCTCAGGTTCATAAACTCCTCCACTTGATCTTTCCTTATCTCACGCGGAAAGAACCTACCCAAAAACTTATCCTGAAATACCTATTAACTCATAAGAGTTGCATTATCACCTCTACCTTCCCTCCATATAACAACCCAATTATAAGTAACATCTTTTAGCCTATAGGATGCTAGTTCTATACTCTCCTTTTTGGTAACATGCATAATCTGAGTGATCTTTCTCACCTCATCAATAAAGAGTTGCAGATCCTCATCCACCTTTGACCCATAGAACTCAAATAGGTTCATCCTCATGAAATCATGAATCCTGGCTATAGATAGATTACTATTTTGCTAAAATGGTACTGCCACTTGGTGGTCGCCTTGAACATTTGCATTCATAGCTTGGGCTAATGCCTGAAATTCAGCATGAGATATATTCTCATTTAGAGGGTCAGTGTGTAGGGGTGGTTGGTTATCATTTTTGCATGCATTTTCTCAATGAGGAGGCATATTCTGTCATATAAAATTATGAGTTAAAGCAGATCGATACAATGGTAAGAACGATATATCATGAAAGAATTATGATTCCTAACTCATTTTTTAGCCTCTTCCTCATAAAAATGGTGCGTTTTACATCCATGAACAAGACTCTATGTAATGCGGCTTGTATGACTCCCAAGGACTCTTTAAAACCTTAGGCTCTGATACCAAGTTTGTAATGCCCTGAAAGTACACTCTGGGTGTTACACGGTGCTCAAGACTATGAATAGCCCTAAGCTAACCCCTTTAATCCTACTTAACTTAGAATTTATGCAAAGAGTAAACTGACATATATAAAATCTAAAGATAACTATGTTAATATCTTAATTGAAAGTCTTAAACTTGAAAATCTTGAAAATAATCACTTCTAAAACTAAAATAGAAAACAGTCGAACAAGCCTCTACTTCTAACTACAGAGGTAATAGGACAAGCCCCGACTAACCAAAACTTAACAAAAATCAAATAACTAAAACACTTCATCAATATCACAGTCTGATAAAAAATATCTGTGAACTATGAGGACTCACCAAAATTTAGGACGTAGGTGGAGATGCCCGTAGTCAATCACACTGCTGGAACAGAGCACCAGAACCTATATTATAAAACAATGTAGCACATATACATATATGTGGATCAGTACATTTGAAATGTACTGAGTATGTGCGGGTGAATGCATAAGTAGAACAATAACTCAATATGCACATATACTTTCAAATAAATGAATGTTAAGTGTAAATGACTCAACCTTGGGCTTGAATATAACAAATATTGCAAAATTATAAACATGAGTAATGAGGCATACACATAAACCTTGTGAGCCATAACACTTAGTTATAAAAGCTTTACTTTTATTCTTTCTTAGGGAGGTTCTTATATTCAACATAAGTCATGTGAGCTATCATGGAGTCCAACATCTTACCAACATTGGGGAGAGTTGTTCTACCCTTGCCATTGGAATAGACTATTCAGATAAGTGATCACTATACTTAACCCATATTAGGACTTACACCTATGGTGGCACGTAGTTCTGGGGCATGTGACCTTAGACTCATGCCCAAATTGGTGCTAAATACTACTCCCATATTACTTATATACTCATACTTTAGGAAATCCACCTTAAAATAGCATAAGGGTTTATAGAATGAAAACTAGTTATGCTTCTCTTTCTTTAAATTATAAATAGGATGAACAAAAATGGATTCCATATCTTATCTTAAGATCAAAAGATCAATCTTTTGGTTTAAACTACGAAAATAATAAAAAGCCTTACTTTGGAATCAAAAGATTCAAACTCTTCTTATAAACTTAGTGCTTAAGATTAAGCCTTAAAATCTCATGATTCCTTTCATAAAACTTGTAATACAATATCATGCTTAAAACTTACATAAAAATATTTCAGCAATTTAACAAACTTCAAGCCAAAATATTGAAATCATCTCATAGTAGTAATGATGTAAATCAAAACATGCCTTAGATGAAATATTATTTGTACAATTCAATCTTTACATCACATAATAGTATTATAACTCAAGAATATGAAGGTAGGGTATGAACCCTAATTGTAATTTATGTAAATTCAACTTTACAACTAGTTTTGAGCATAAGGATGAAAGAGTATCCTTGTTTATAAACTCCACATACCTTGTTTGGACAAATCCTTAGAGAGAACTTTGAATTTGGAACTTAATTTCTTGATAATTTTGAGATAACACTAGGATTTTGTTCTTGGGAAGAGGGGAAGGGTTTTGGAGTCGTATACTGAATTTTTGGGGGTGATAGAAGTGGAAATAATATGTTTAAAAACCCCTTATAATATTTAGGAGTGATTAGAGATAATTTAGGGTGTTAAAAGACTTCAACGCCCTTGGTTTAAGTCAAGTGGAGTAGTTTTGGCACTGTGCAATCACCATGCGATGCACAGCCAATCACATACCCTTCAGGTGGGCGCTGCATGTCCAATCACACACCCTCTAAGTGGGCGTCACATGGCCAATCGCACACCCTCCAAGTGGGCATTGCATGGCCTCGCATACCCTTTTCAGTGACCTTTTGTGATTATCATGTGATGCACGACCTTTGCATGGCCATAACGTTTCCCTTGGGTATTAGATTAAGGTAAAATTGGAATCATTGGAAATCTAATTCAATACCTACCATTTAGTGTGTCTTTAACTGCAAAATTCCACATATGTAAGAAGTTATATATGTTCAAAGCTGCCCTTTAAGGAATCAAACACCAAAGTTTGGCTGAATCAAAGGTTCTTAGCTTACTTTGCTCTAAGGGAATCTTATGGATATTTTTTTACCTTATAAGCTCTATTCACACTAGTCTAATGATCATGAAACATGCATTCTAATATGAATCATAGGATTTGATTTTACACACATGGGAACAACGATTCAATTTCTAGCTTAGAAACATACGAGGTATTACCCAGTAAGCAAATGGGAGGAAAGTTTCTTAGTACCCAAAGGGAGGTTTATTTCCTATGTTAGAGCTTGAAATTTGATTTCCAAAGGGTATTTGTATCATCTAGTTTGGGTTAAGGATTCTAACATTGAGAGTACCTCTTTGCAATTTGTCTTTGTGGTTAATAAATTTTCTAAAGTATTTCTTGATGATCTTCCTAGTTTCCTCCTAATAGGGAGATAGATTTTAGGATTTATCCTCTATCGGATACCCATCCTATTTTTATTCCTTCTTATAGGAAGGCTCCGACTGAATTAAAAGAGCTAAAGAAGTAATTAAGAAATCTTTTTTATAAGGATTTCATTCATCCTAGTGTTTCTCTGTAGGGTACTCTCGTGCTTTTCATGCAAAAAATGAATGGGTCTCTTCAAATGTGTATAGATTATTGTCAGCTAAATAAGGTTATGGTAAAGAATAAAAATCTTCTTCCTAGGATTCATGATCTTTTCGATCAGCTTAGGGGTGCTAGATGTTTCTCTAAGATTAATCTTCATTCAGGCTATCACCAGTTAAATATTAGGGAGGTTAATATTCCTAAGACTGCTTTCCAAATTTGGTGTGGCCATTATAAGTTTTTGGTGATGTTATTTGGGTTGACTAATGCTCCATCTGTTTTCATAAATCTTATAAATTGAGCGCTCAGGATATTTTTGGACTTATTTGTTATAGTTTTCATTCATGATATCCTAGTATACTCTAAAAGTGAGTAGGATCATGTAAATCACCTCTAAATTATGTTATAGACTATTAAGGACCAGAAAATATATGCTAAATTTTCTAAGTGTGAGTTCTAGCTGAATGTTGTGACTTTTCTTAGGCATATTGTTTCTATTAAGGGGATCAAGGTAGATCTATAAAAAGATGGGTACTATAGGAGGTTTGTGAAGAGTTTTTCATATATTGCTTCCCCACTGATGAAACTGACGCAGAAAAAGGTTAAGTTCTTATAGTCCAATACTTGTGAGGTAATTTTGAGAAGTTGAAAGATAAGTTGACTTCTGTGGCAGTTTGGACCCTGCTCGAGGGTACGAATAGGTTTGTTGTATATTGTTATACATCCTATGTAAGACTAGGTTGTGTTTTGATACAACATGATAAGGTTGTGTCTTTTTCTTCCAAGCCCGACTCACGATCTAGAGTTGGTGGATGTGGTTTTTACTTTGAAGATTTGGCGCTACTATCTATATGAGGTTTATGTAGATATCTATTAAGACCATAAAATCTTGCAGTATGTGTTAACATAAAAGAAATTAAATTTCAGGGAAAAGAGGTGGCCTGAGTTTCTTAAAGATTACGATAAGAGTTTACACTACCATCTAGGTAAAGCTATTGTAGTTATTGATGCCCTTAGCAGGTTGTCTATGGTGAGCTTATCTCATGTTGATGAGGAAAAAAAAGGGTTAGTGAATGATATTCACAGGTTGGCTAACTTGGGAGTTCGTCCCTTGGACTCTAAGAATGGAGGAATGATTGTTCAAAAAGTGGTTAAATTATCTCTAGGTGTTGAGGTGAAAAAAAAGTAAGTTTTGGATCCCGTACTTATGCAAATTAAGTATAATATGGGTCAGCAAAAGGTTACGGCTTACGATATTAGGGGAGATGGCATTCTAAGGTATCAAAGAAGGTTGTGTATTCCTGATGTTGATAGGTTGCAAGAAAGGATTTTGATTGGGTCTCATGAGTCTAGATATACAGTTCATTAGATTTTAACTAAGATGTATCATGACTTAAGAAAATCTACTGATGGAATAATAAGAAGAGAGATGTGGCAAATTTCATGGCTAAATATATGGTTCGTCAGCAAGTCAAGGTTAAACACTTGAAGCCTAGTGGCATATCTCAAGAGATAAAGCTGCCCATGTGGAAGTGGGAAATGATTAATATGGATTTTATAACGGGTCTTTCATGGTTTTGTAATTAGTATGATTCTATTTGGGTTATTATGGATAGAATGACATAGAGTTACCCATGTGGAAGTGGGAAATGATTAATATAGATTCTGTTATAGGTCTTTCGCAGTCTTGTAATTAGTATGATTCTATTTGGGTCATTATGAATAGAATGACTAAGTCTGCTCACTTTGTTGCTGTGACAACTAACTACTCGGGAGAGGATTATGCTAATTGTTCATTCAAGAGATTGTGAAGTTGCATAAGGCACCATTGTCCATCATTTTAGATTGAGGTACGCAGTTTTCTTCTTACTTCTAATATTCATTTAGAAAGGTTTGGTTACTCAGGTGAACCTTAGCACCGTTTTCTACCCTTAAATGGATGGACAAGCAGAACAGACTATTCAGACTTTGTAAGATATTATAAGGGCCTGTGTGATTAATTTTAAAGGTAATTAGGTTGACCATTTACCTCTTATTGAGTTTGGTTATAATAATAGTTATCATTCTAGCATTCAGATGGCCCCTTTCGAGGATCTTTATGGTAGAAGGTGCAGGTCTCTTATTGGGTGGTAAAATAGGTGAGACTAGGAAGTTTGGTCCTGACTTGGTTCACCAAGCCATGTAGAAGGTGAAAGTGATTAGAGAAAAACTTAAGACTGCTAAAAGTCGCCAAAAGTCTTATGCAGATGTGAGATAAAGGGAGTTGGAATTTAAAGTAAGTGATTGGGTATTCTTGAAGGTGTCTTCTATGAAAAGAGTTATGAGGTTTGGGAAGAAGGGGAAGATCAGTCCCTGTTATATTGGCTCGTATCAAATTGTGAGAAGAATGGGGAATGTCACTAATGAGTTAGAATTGCCTGTGAGTTTAGCTTCTATTCATCCTATTTTCAATGTGTCTATGCTGAAAGTGTGTAGATGATCCTTCTTTAATAGTACCCATAAAGAATTTTGGTGTTTCGAATTCGTTATCTTATGAGGAAGTCCTGGTTGAGATATTGGATAGACAAGTTCATAGATTGAAGATAAAGAATATGGCTTTGGTGAAAGTCTTTTAGAGAAATCAATAGAAGGAAGAAGCTACATGGGAAGCTAAGGAAGATATAAAAGTCAAGTACCCGTTCTTGTTTCGCGTATTGGACAAAAGTGCTTGAGGTATGAATCTCATTCCTTTTGAATTTGTCATTTGGTTCAGATGTATTCTTGTTATTGTCATGCGAAAAGTGTCCTAACTTCTCATTCAAGGATGAAAGATCCTAAGAGGGGGTAATGTAAGACCCCTTAAAATTTCAACCATTTTATTTTTTATCCTTCCATATGTGTAACATCGACTTTTGACTTAAATTATGATTAGGGATGTTGCAAGGATAATTTGAGTAAGCTTTAGAATTTTCAAAAGGGGTTCGAGGTCATTTTGGGACCTTGAGATAGTAAGGGTCTGCGATATTAGCATGCCATAGAGGTTAGCCTCCGCAGTATTAGCAAGGCATGGAGGCTACGCTCTGTAATAACGGCGTGCTATGCTGATGTTTTAATATCGCCCTGTTTTGTTTTATTTACTTAAGGTGGGGGGATTTTTTATCCCTTGTACGACTTTTAAACATAAAATAACCCCATTTCCTTCAGTTTTTAAAAATCAAATCATTCTCTTTCTCTCTCAAACTCAAAACCTTAGAACATTCAAGGGTTTTACAGTGAATTCTTTATCCGGGCTCCAAACTTTAAATTGTCTTCAATTCCTTATGTATTTTAGGCATCTATCTCATTCTTTAACTTTAATTTTACATTGTGGAAATTATTTACTCATCATTCATATGTTTGAATTGATGGGTTTGAAGTTGGATTGAGAGGTTTTGATTGGTACCACTTGAATTACCTTTCCCTTATTTTAAATTGATGTGTTATGTTTTAAATTTATGATTTTGGGACTGATTGGGTGCATTATTATGGGAATTGGAATGGGGAACATGGGTTTCCCCAAATTTGATGACTTTTTGGCTTGGTAGTGGCACTAACCCCAACCCACTTTGTAAGTTTGGTTTTTGAACATGGATAATTGCATAATTCAATTTATTTATGAACCCATTGCATTGTATTAATGGATAATTAGTTAGAACGGATTTGAAAGGCTATTGGTAGCCATGATTTGGTTTTTTAAAATAGAACTTTGGAGTCTAATGGTTACATGGATTGATTTGGCATGATCATATGATCTTGCAAGCATAATTAGTATGATGATAACAGGTGGTAAATATCTTAATATAAGACTCTCGAATTAATGGATGAGTTTATGTGCAAATTTTTTTAAATTGGGCTTAAAGGGAATTGTGTAGCTCACTGTAAAGGTGTAGTCCTGGGGGACTTACTCTGGAAACCACGCTTTCCAGCGTGGGGGTCTATATGATCGTGTGCTTGGTTCACATATTATATTTAGGATAGACAAGATCCTTGGTGTCTTTAGCCCTTCCTTCGGATTCATTGGTTAGTGCGGCTAACACGCACTGGAGCCCTTTCAGCTGAGGGAGTTGAACCCATTAGCCTATGGGTGCCTTTAGGATAGAGCGAGCTATATAGTTCAGGTTAATGGTTTAAACTCTCATGTTCATGACCCTTTAACCTATCCTAGCATACTATATGTGTACATATGAATGTGTGCATGTGGTTTTGACTGATTTTAGACAAGGCCTTATTTTATCACTTTTCTTGAGTTACATGCAAGTACTTATTCCACTGACTGTCACTAGATGCTACATCCTTTCAAGATGTAGGTTATGAAAGGTTTTATGTTGCTCTTGTGTAGCGTTAGGTTGTTCGGTGTATCTGTTGAGTTATTGTGAAGTGGTGAGCCTTCATCTTTAGGAAGGCCCTATTATTTCACTAGTTTCTTTATTCTCTTAGTATTTCATTTTGGATTCTTTTTGTTCATATTCGGAGGTATGTCCCAGCTTAGTTGATATTCTAGTTTTAGAGGTTTTTATGGACAAGTGTGGGTTGGATATTGGTTTTGAGTCATAGAGTTTACATTTAATTATCTACCCTTCTTATTACTTTTTGGTTGGCTTCCGCAATATTCTTTTATTTTGTTTTAGATGTTAGGATAAGGGGGTGGTCTCTGGCTCACGGTGGGCTTAAGATACCCGTCATGACTAGGCCCTGGTTTGGGTTGTGATAATTTTCTTAACTGTACCTTGAAAAATTCATACATTGTACGAGTATAACACTGAATTACTTGTTTCTCCCACTTAAACAATGACTCACTTACAATATGAAAGCCTTTGACTTGTATTCCACTTCAAACTCTTTCTCATGCTTAGCTCTTATAACTAACTAGTAATGGTGAAAAAGTATCTTTGGGATGCTTTGACAGAATAGATATCCATCAATGAACACGTCCATCCCCTCATTTCATTACATAGATAGCATACCAACCCAAAAAAATAGATCAACATATGCAGGAACCTATTTCTCCTTCTCATGTAAAGCTTATTGAACTAATCCCTTGTTTACAACTTATACTTTACAATATAGTTTGTCCATATTATCTCTAAATTTTCAACACTAATACTATCAAGGATGACAGACTTAAATTCTCCTCGTAGAATTGGCATTTCCACTTAAGTAAAGATGTGGCTTTGAGAATATATGCCAAATGCAATACCTATGTGTCATATATGGAATCACTTTGGCAATGACTGACTTAATTCTCGGGCATTGATCAGTTACGATAGCACCAGGATGAACATTACCCATGGCCTCAAGCCAAGTTCTAAAAACTAATTTGTAACTAACGATATCTACATGAGTCATGAGAGTACATCCTAATAGTATTGACGGTTTATAATGATCATGGCATGTTGTAGTGATTAACAAGGTATGTCGTATCAAAGCAAATCACATCATGGAAGTGATCATAAGATGTCTTACAGTGAAAATGCACCCATACCATATTTCATAGCCTACCATAGTTATCAATGTTTATTGAATAGAAAAACTCCTTATCCTTAACTTGCATTCCTCCGAAAAAAGTTGAGCAATGACTGGGCATCATCTTCTCGCATTTCAAAATTCCTACAACCTTGTGGAGTGCGACCCAAATTTTGTGATCCAACTCAATAGACCTCAATAAGTCTAATGTTCGTAGAGGGTCTAACTCCAGATCGATGGTGAGCTGGAAGATCTCTTTTCAAAGATCCACTAATGTACCTATTCCAGCCATCAGCCATAGGGAAGGGACTAAAACATGATTATGCTCATTAACTACTTTAGAGACTCACCAACAACCATCATTATTCAGAACAACAATGATCCTAGCTTTACAATTGTTACTCTTTGTAGTATACTTAGCTTTGCCATTTCTAGATATATCACAATAGTAAGTTATATACTTGACAGTGTCACCACCCATCTTGTTGCAATTTCTTTCATGATAGAAAAATCTTTCAATCATGCATGTTCTTTATATAATGTAACAAATAATTTTTATCTCTGAATCATATTTTGGAGACTAGACATACACCCACGTCTTCTTCATTGAAAGTATCCTCTTGTTATCGATCAACATCATATTCTTCAAACTCATATCCTAAAATGTGTTCCTCACCGTTCTCAACTTCTTCAACAGTTTCTCCATCCTCATCTAAATGTACAATATTTTGGAACTGTAGTGTGAATCGACATCAACCCATTCAGTTTCATTCATCAAACTATATGTCATCCCTAGAGATCTGTACAACTCCCAAATGCGATAAGACATATTTTCATGGTTCATATACATTTTACTGAACCAATTATTGTTTCTTCCTTTGTATTAATCTATTTTTTTGCCAACGAAGTGTCTTCATTTGTATTCAGATTTTCTTCTATTGTATTCATGTTTTTTTGCACAAAGAGAGAAAGTCGAGTCGAGAAGTTGTATATTTTTGGCCTGTGTATTATTTTTTAGAAAAAGAGCTAATTGTATTTGAGTTTTAAAGAAAGAGAAAATATTTATTTTAAAGGAATAATATGTATTTCAACCGTATAAGACTTGATATTCACTACGTAAGAATTTGTGGTGCATTGGACTTTTAACTTTGGGAAATAAAAGACTTTAACTCCCTTTAATTTTGAAAAAAAAATGGAAAATAAAAGACTTTAACTCCCTTTAATTTTAAAAAAGAAGAATGAATTAGTTTGTTTGTTTTTTAGCAGAAAATTATTATAGTTTTTTTTATAAATGTGACCAAATTTGGGCCAAATTCTTATGAAAAATATTTTCTTTAGTAAAACAAGCGAAAACAAGTGACATTGTCTCCACCACTCTCACAATCATCCATCCCATCCCATCGGACCCCACTCCCCATCACACGCCCTATTACACCCACCACCCCAAACATGTCCTCCCCTTCTCCCACTATAACACCCATCACTTTAGATTCATTCTCATTATTTTATGTTAGATCTACTAATATATTGAATACAAGAAAATAACTAAGGAATTATACCCTTTGTTCAACAATATTTGTCCACTATTAACTTTACATATATCTTAAGAAACGATAAATAATAGAGTAATTTTCTAATACTACCCTTTGACTATAATAATTTTAGGGATAATTACAAAAAAAAATGCATGTAGTAAATATACATTGCAATTTCATGGCCAAAAGGTACATTACATTTTTATAGCTCAAAATAAGGATTTGGCAATGAAATAAAAAATTACTTTTGTATAACATTGTATACATATGTGGATTGTATATTGTTGTATATACATCACAGTCTTCTAATTATATTGCATAATGTTATATATACAATTATTTTAATAATATACATTATTACACAAATATATACATATGTATATATAGAATGTTTAAACAATGTATTTACATTGTATAAATATGTACAAAATGGAGAGGAACAAGAAAATCATCCAAATAAAAAAATTGTATTGTATATACAACAATATACAATACAGTATACAAATGTATACCAAAAAAATGGACTTCGTCTTCTTCTGCGAATTCAAGCACCAAATTCGTCCAAAAACACATCAAAACTGTATCAAATCATCCATAACTTCATATTTGGGCTCCTCAATACATAATTGATCTTTTGCAACCATACCCACTCGAAACAGATCTTATTTACAAAAAAAAAAAAAAAACAATTTACAAATTTTGAAGCTTAGAGCTTCAATAATGGTTGAACAACAATTGTGAAATTGTAATGTAAATTTGCTATATGTTTGGTCTACGATTTTTAACCCGTTTTTTGTTAAATGTTCATTAGTTATAGCAATAATGAACAACTAAGAAATATTTCATGAATTGTGCATTAAATGAGCATTAGACTACAGACTCTAAAGGAATATATTGGACTTCTACAATTGGATCAAGTTTTATAATGCAATTTAAAGTTTTTGGTAATGTATGGAGGCTATGTTTTGCAATATCACATTTTTTGATGCACTTTTATGTAATTTTTCCATAAATTTAAGTTTTGAAAAATATGTTGCATAATGAATAGTACATTTAATACAAAGTAAAATGGACACATATAGTAAACGATCATTGATTTTTTAAATTAGAAAAATATTAATAGATATCTAGTTTTAGAGGGTGTTTAGATTAACTTCTATTAAGTGACTTATAACAAAAAGCTAAAAGCGCTACCGATTTTTGGCTTGTAACTTTTCTTATAGTACTTTTTAAGCCTAAAGTAATGAGTAAATTACAGAAATAGCTCCCATAATGGATGATTTTGTTTTTTTGTCTCTTATAAGAAAAGTCCTAGAGAACTAGTCTTCCTTCTATTTATATATAAAACAATTATGTATTCACCCCTCTATACATCAAATATTTTTAAACAACTTCCCATGCTAATTTAGTTTTCAACTTCGTATTTTTTCTCCTCTTCATTTTACTTTGATTTTTATTTTTTTATTTGTTATTTTTTTTATTTTTTCTCAACCTTTATTTTTTTTCTTTTCTCCTCTCAACTTCTATGTTTTAAAAAAAAATTATTATTCTTATATTTTTATTTTTTATTTTCTCTTTTTTTCCTTTTTTTAATTTTCTCAACCCTTTTTTTCTTTATTTTTTCCTTTTTCTCAATCTTAGTTTTTTTTTTCTTTTCTCCTCTCAACTTCTATCTTTTTCTTTTTCTTTCTCTTTATTATTTTCTTTGAATTTTATTTTTTTATTCATTTTTTTTCTTTTTCCTCAACTCTTATTATTTCTGTTTTCTTCTATTCCTTCTAAAGAACAACTTACATCCCATAGGCAAGAATTGACACTACCACATTGTATCTTGATTTATAAGATGTTCTATAACTCTTGCCTTAGAGGTGAGACTTAAACTAAGGACTTTTAAATAATAAGTTACTCTCCATGGGTAAGAGTTGATACAACCACATTGTGTATTGATTTACAACCATCTATAAATCATGTCTTAGAGGCAAGACTTAGACTAAGGGATTTCAAACAAGAAATTATACCTCATGGGCAAGAGTTGACACTATCACTTCTCGTTTTGATTTATGAGATATTCTATGACTCTTACCTTAGAGGAAAGACTTAGCTTAAGGACTTTCAAACAACTAAGTTATGTGCTATGGGCAAGATTTGACTCCACCACATTGTGTTTTTATTTATGAGATGCTCTATAACTTTTACCTTGGATGCAAAACTTACCCAATGATTTTCAAACAATAAGTTACTCCTCATGGGCAAGAGTTGACACTAACACATTGTATCTTGATTTATGAGATGCTCTATAACTCTTGCCTCAAAGGCACGACTTAGGCCAAGGACTTTCAAACAACAAGTTACTTCCCATGGGTAAAAGTTGACACTTCCACATTATGCCTTGATTTATGAGATGCTCTATGACTCTTGTCTTAGAGGCAAAACTTAGCCCAAGGATTTTCAAACTACAAGTTACGTCTTATAGGCAAGAGTTGACACTACCACATTTTATCTTGATTTATGAGATGTTCTATAATTCATGTTTTAGAGGCAACACTTAGCTCAAGGACTTTCAAACGACAAGTTATGCCCCATATCAAGAATTGACACACCACATCGTGTCTTGATTAATGAGATACTCTATTAATCTTGCCTATGAGACAAGACTTAACCTAAGAACCTCCCCCAAAAAATAAGTTACTCCCCATGGGCAAAAGTTAACACTATTTCATTATGTCTGAATTTATGAGATACTTTATAACTTTTGACTTAGAGACAAGACTTAGCTTAAGGATTTTCAAAACAACAAGTTATGTTCCACGAGCAAGACTTAACACTATCACATTGTATCTTGATTTATAAAATGTTTTATAATCCTTGTCTTAGAGGTATGACTTATCCCAGAGGACTTTCAAACTGCAAGTCACGCCCTTAATTTATTTTGATGTCAAAGAAAGATCTTTTTTGCGAATTATTCAACTTTCTGTTCATTAGTAAAATATAATCGAAGTTGAGAAAAAAAATAAAAAGAGAAAAGAAAAAATAAAGATAGAGAAAAAAAGAAAATAGAGAAGACAAAAATATTGGTTAAGAAAAAAGAAAAAAAAGAAGAATAAAATAACGAAAAAATAAAGATAGAGACAAACAAAAATGAGAAGAAAGAAATAAAAATAAAATGTTTGAGAAAAACAGAGAAAAATAGGAAATTAAAAAAAGATAAAAATGAAGTATAAAAAGAAAAAAAATTAAAAAATAAATAGTGTTAGGGAAAAAAGAAAAATAAAGGTTGAGACAAAAGAACTAAAATAAGAAAAAAAAGACAAAAGAAAAAATAAAAATTAAGGAAAAAGAAAAAAGGGAAAAAAATGAAAATAGAAGTTGAGAGATAAATAAGTATGAAAAATATAAAAATATTTGAGGTATAAAAGGCTAAAGACGTACTTTTTGTATATATAAAAAGTAAAGAAGATTTGTATTTAAAAACTTTTCTTTATGAGTCTCAAAGAAGCAAAATCACCGACATATAATTTTCTAAAAATAATATGCTTAAAAGTATCTAGTGTCTTTGTCAAACACCTCACCAAAAAACTTTCATTTTACTCCATACAAATACTTGCATCTAATCGTGTCTCTAATTTCGGACTATAAATAATTTAGAGGGAAAATATATTTTAGACTTAAGTCATCGATAAACCTTTAAACTTGTTTTGAAATTTCACTTAAACCCTTTAACTCAGTCTTGCGCCTATTGACCACCTATACTACCCTGAATTTAAACCACATAAGCATTTTTCGCTGACATGGCACTGTAAGTGTAAGCCACTAGAGAGTGACACATAAAAGTGATTTTTTACTTCTTCAACCTCTATTATAGTTTTTCTTTTCTACATCTTGTACCACCACCGGAAAAATGGGGACCACCATTAAAATATTCAAATCTCATAATTTATTTGCATATATCTCTCTCCTACTATTCTTTCTCTCTTCTTTTTCTCATCTAACATATTGGAAATTAGAAAACAAGAAAATCCAAAAAAAATGACAACAAAAAATGTTTAAATTTAAAGTGTGGATGAGGAAGAAAACGTAAAAAGAAAAAAAAGACCATTATAATATTGAGTTTATAGCAATTTGAACCAATAAAACGAATCCAAACTCCTTCATTAACAACTGAAAAATTGGAAAAACATCAACTGAAATTAAAAAAAATGATTTTTTTATTTGTTCTCTATTTCAAATTCTTTTACTATTTTGATTTTTGACCCGATTCTCGATTTCAATGGTTCTGTTTTTTGGTTTACCGAAAAAAATCAATCCTTACTCATTGTATTTTCTTCTAGCCCAAGAAAATTTCGATTTCAATGGTTCTATTTCTATAGTTTGTTCAATAACTTTTCATTGATATTATTTTGAATTTTTACGCCATTGATGAGGTTGAATTTTTTGGCCAACGATGATAAAAATAGTGACACCAGTGATGTCGTTAATGGAGAGGGCGAGGGAAAGGGTGGAGTGGGGTAGGGGTCGGGGACTTGTTAGATTAGGTTTAATATTTAAATATAATTTTTTAACTCATAGTTATTTTTTAAAACCTGTTTGCTACGTGTTTTTTTAATTGATTATTTTTGTCATGTCATGTGAGTGTGTTACACACATTCTATATCTTTTTCTTATTGTCCAAAAAATATCTAATAGGTATAAATTTTGGATTGTTCAATTATTCAATAGGTACAAGACAGAGTCGAAGGATACAAGTAAAATTTTAAAATAAGTTTAAGGTGTACATATGACTTTAAGCCTATATTTTACGTTAAATCCATCGACGCGCAACGCAGGCTATTTTGCGCGTTCTCTACAATTGTCAAATTGAGAATTCATTTCACACAGATATTCTTACTCGCTTCATCATGTCTCTTATATAATATAACTAGACATTGAATGCCTGTACTCAGCACGAGCCCAATATATATTATTTTTTGTCTTAATTTATGTGATACAAATATAATTTTAGATAATCAATTATTAAAATAATATAAATTTTTAATTATTGTGATTTATACTAATACTTTTTCTTCTATTTCAATTTAAGTGACATTGATATAAGTTTGAGAGTCAATCAAATATTTTATATCTTTTATATTTTTAAGTGTTAAATATGTGATTTATAATGCTTTTAGCAGAATTTTTCAATAAGATATTAATACTCTCAGTCCTAGTTTACGTATTTTCTTATTTTTAAATAATGTATGTTACTTTATGTAAATCTATGTCCCATCATAATATTTTATGTTAGACATATCATTTTGTGTGCATTTCATCTTTTTATGAAATATTATTAATTTTTAATGCTTAGATAACCATAAAATTAATTAGGGCGATATAATAAAATCACAATTGAAATAACGAAGCAGACATGTCTTAAATAACTTATAACAATTAATTAGAAGTGGTAAAATAAAATTAATATAAAAAATATTTGTGAAAAAAAATTAAATAGGTTTAATATAAGACACCAAATTAATTTAAAACATTAAGACTTAATTTATCATTTTATATCCAATTTATCTTTTTTTTTTCTTTTAAATATTATTAATTTGTTAATACTTAAATGACTTAGAATAATATAGTAAAATTACGATGAAGCAGATGTAGCTCAAAATATGAAGAGTTAATTTATTATCTTTTTATTTATTTTTTATTAAATTTAGTAATTTTTTAATATTTAAATTGCTTATATTAATTAATTAGGAATGAGATAATAAAATTTAATTGAAGCAAAGCATGTTGAAGATGCCTGGCTATCCCCTCTTATTATTAGTTAGAATTAGAATTAGAATGTACATATAGAAATTGGACTCGCTAATGATGTGTTTGGTACGATGGAAAATATTTTTTATGGAAAATGTTTTCCTAGAAAAAGTTTTTCTGAAAAATAAGTTGTTTTTCTACTTATTTTCTCATGTTTGGTTGGTGAGTGGAAATATTTTTCGAAAAATATTTTATGGTGTTTGGTTGGTGAGTATTTTCTAGTGTTTGATTGGTGAGCGAAAAAATATTTTTTAGAAAATACTATTAACTGTTAACTAGTATATTAGTGCCTCTAGCAACTCAACGATTTGTAAGAACTAATTTAAGCATAACAAATAATATCAATATTGAATACTAAAATATTACAATCAGTAAATTTAATCAACTACTAATTAGAAAATATAGGAGACATTTTTTAACATTTTGTTAGGACAATCTCAAGATAATACAATCAATTGAAATACAACGGAACAACAAACTTATTCAACTTTTTGAAACAAGCTACATCGATGGCAAAATGAAATATGCAATTAGCAAAAGTAAATAGGTAACTCTTCCTCTATGCATATGGAAATAACAATACATTCAATGAACATTGGAGAAGAAAAAAATTCGGCTTCACTATTTTTTATTCAAGCAGTAAAAAATTGAAGCAAAGCACCAGCGAAAAATATTTTCGAATAATGCAAATTTTTTAAGAAATATGAATATTAGTGTTGTTGGGGTGGGGAGGAGGGGTGGGGATAGGGGCATAAATCACATTTATCACTTTCTGAAAAATGACTTTCTTTGACCCATGAGGGAAGTCATTTTTCCTTAAGTGGAGGAAAATGAATTGTTATAGAAAACATTTTCCCAATATTTAACTACAAACAAATAAGAAAATATTTTTTCGAAAACATTTTCCATCATACCAAACACACCATAAAGGTAATTAACCATTCAAATGGCTCGCATACATTTAGTATTTATGTTGATCTATCGTTCACTCTAAGGGCCTGTTTGGCTATGGAAATTTTTTCCTTTTTTCCAAATTTTTTTTCCAAAGTTGGAAATTGTGCTATTTGGCCATGAAAATTCGGAAAATAATTTTGAAAAATTTTTCTGAAAAGAGAAAATAGGTTTTTGTTGTTTTGACAATTTTCCAACTTCAATTCCAACTTTTGTTATTATTACATATAACCCCAATCTTTTAAATTTGTACATAAAACTCTCCTTATAACATTATTTTTTTCAATATTACGTATATAATAGTTTTAAAGAATAAGATAATTATAATTTCAAACTTAATGCTATCCTAATTAATAAATATCTCTTTTTCTCTCTCATCATTATTTTTATCCCTTATTTAATTTTCTTCTTTATTTAAGACATTATTTTACTGATAATTTATATTTATACTCATAAATATCTAAAGTATTATATTTATAACCAGAAATATATAAAGTATTATATTTATAATAGACATATACAAAGTATGTTATATATAAAGTTTATACTATGTATATACCATATACATACATATATAAATATACAAAGTATTAAGAAATATACTAAGTATATATTATAATATAAATATACAAAGTATGTTATATATGAAGTTTATACCATGTGTATACCATATACACATATATAAAAATACAAAGTATAAAGAGACATACTAAACATATTTATATATTTATGATATATGATATAATATATCATACATATGCAAAACATATTTTACATAAAAATAATTTATTCATACACAGTAAAATCTTTCATGTATAAGAAAATTAAAGAAATAAATTAGTGGCACCCTAAAATTTAATAATAACTCATCATTTTCTATTTATTAGGAACGAAAAATGAAGGAAATAAATTAAATAAATTTCTAAAAAAATAAATTTGTTTGAAAGATAATATTTATTATCTAATAAACAGGAAGCAGTGATATATTAATATAACATCTATATTTAAAATTTTCAAATATGAGAAAATGACTTTTAATATAAATGTTATATATATCATAATTGAAATTCATTAAATATGACTATATATATGTAATTATTTTTATAATAGTGGCAAATTGTGTTTTTTATTAATATATAAATTTTAGTTGAGTGATTTTGATAGTTTATAAAAGTTAACACATCAAAAAAAATTCAAAAGTCAAGTTTTTTTTTTTGAAAAAAATATGGTCAAACATATTTCAACTGCAACTTCGAACATTATTTGTTTTCATGACAAATGACTACTTAAAACCCTTAAGCGTGACGGTACATTTCCATCCATTTCCTTTTACACCCTTTTGCTTGACTCAAAATAGTAGGATGTTGTAGATATATTGCAGCTTTTGGTAAACAGCCTAAGTTTCAGCGAGAATAATTACTAGATCTTATGCAATTTCTAAGTGCAAGCTATGACTTTGAGTGGATGCTATTGAATTTTGTAGTTTTAAGTTGTAATAATTGAATATTGTGGATTTTATCCAGCTTCTCAGTGCAAGTTTATAGTGCAGTTTCTAGTGAAATTTTTGTAGTTCCAGTGAAAATAATTACATAGATCTTATTGAATTTCTAAATGCAAGTTTATACTATTGGTGGAAGTAATTGGATTTTATAGCTAGAGTTGAGGTAATTGAATTTCTAGATTTAAACTAGCTTCTAAATGCAAGTTTGTTGAGAGAAAATTATTGGATTATATAGATTAATATGTAGTTTCTAGTGAAATTTTATAGTTTAAGTGAAAACAATTGAACTTTGTAGATCTTACGCAATTTCAAAGTGCAAGCTTGTACTTTTAGTGGAAATAAAGTGGATGAATTTATGTAGTTTCAAAAGCAAGTTCATTGTTTGAGTTGTAGTGGTTGGATTTTATATTAGTAATTGAATTTTTATAGTTTTTTTTTTTTGCAGCTCCCAAGTGCAAGTTTATAGATTGAGTCGAAATAATTTGATTTTATAGATATATGCAGTTACTAGTGAAGTTTCATAGTTTCAGCGGAAACAATTGAACTGTATAGATTTTATGTTATATCTAGGTGAAAGCTTATAGTTTGAGTAAATGCTTAGGTGGATTTTATCGATTTTATGTAGTCCTAGAGAAAGTTTATAGTTTGAGCAAAAATAATTGGATTTTATTCATAATCTTCTTTCTAACAGCATGTTTATGGTCTTCCAGGAAGTAATTGGAATATATAGATTTTTTTGCAGTTTCTAAGTGCAATTTATAGTATAATTGAATTTTATAGTTCTTATGCTGCTTCTAAGTTCAAGTTTATGTAGTTTGTATGGAAGATTTTATGCTATTTCTAAATTCAACTTATTGCGTTTCCATTTTTTATTACTATAATTTCCCTTTTTTCTGAATGTCTATTTGCTTGGTTTAGGAATTCAAGCTTTGCTGTTTGTTGATTTTGTTGAGGAATAGCTATTCATTTGATGTATAATCTTGATATGTACAATGTAGTATCTCTTACCTGCAATCAATAAACTAAATCAGTGTCTTGGAGTGTCATTAACATAAAAAAATTTCCTGTTTTTGCTCGTAGGATTCTATTTTCTAGTTGTTACAGATAAGTGTAGCTATCCTCAGAAAGTTGCATTGATTTATCATTCAATGATGTCAATCAAATACAACCCCATGATATATAGTGTTAGTTACTTAAATTATATATAAGTAAGTATATAACAATCATGGATATTTTTATGCTCTTTATCAAAGAAGAATGTCACAGCCTCTCTACCTCTTCAGAAGTAGCGGTATGGACTGCGTACATTTTACCCTCCCCAAACCCCACTTGGTGGGATACACTGGGTTTGTTGTTGTTGTTGTATCAAATAAGAATGTCCACCGCGGGGCTTGAGCCCATTACCACAAGGTTAATAGCTTTGCTCTCTACTTTTAGTGTTATTGGAAATATTGTGGAGTTCAAATTGTAACACTATCTGTTAATATTTTCATTTTAGACAGTTTAAGGCATTGTTTGCATTCGTGAAAAAAATAAGGAGTTGTCGTGGTACTTGAATGTACATTTTTCCAGTAGACTAATTTGAACTTCTGGAATATGACTGTAGTGAAAGCTTTGAATGAAATTAAGGCATCGCTTGGATGGAGAGTGGTGTATGCATGGGTTGGATATGATCCTTGTGGAGATGGTGATTTACCTCCATGGTCGGGTGTTACATGTTTCACACAGGGTGATTATAGAGTAGTTACTGAATTGTAAGTGTTGCGCCACCACTTCGAAGTAGTTACTCACAGAATTGAATTATTCTTTTCTTGTCACTTTTTCACAATGTTCTTTTCAATTTTACCACTTGCAGGGAAGTTTATGCTGTTTCAATTGTTGGTCCATTTCCTACTGCCAGCACTAATTTATTGGATCCCACTAGACTGTAAGATTTGTCTCTTTGGCTTTGTACTGGAATTAGGGCTGCATATCGGTCGGTTCGGTTCGGTTTTGAAAATTATCGGTTTCACTTATTCATTATCGGTTTGTATATATGCTAAACCGTTAAAGAACCGTTAAGATATTGGTTAATCGGTTATCGGTTTATCGATTTTTCATTGTTATCGGTTCGGTTATCGGGTTAACCATTAACATTAAACATTAAAACTCTAAGTCACAAATTAATTTAAAACTGCTAGTACAAACAAAATAGAAAATTATTAGCAGCATCTTCCTTCCCAGAAATGAGCTGTTCAGGATGAAAAAGCTGGCGATAAGCGCCAGTTCTAACCTCATCAATAACAGTGGGTTCAAGATCAACAAATATAGCTCTTGGTACGTGCTTTCCAGAACCCCTCCCACAAATACAAATTCAAAGCAGACCCTGCATCATAGGATGTCCAAAACACCATATGGGTACCTCCCCAACAACAGATTCACAGAACTCTAGGAAACAGCATACCCGAAATTACCAGGAAACAGCGCATACATATGCCTTAAGATGTTCAACAACAACATTAATCATCATGATGTTCCATGCAACTAGTGATCAATCACTGTGAACTCATAGACCACCACCTGTTTTGAGCTAGCTCAGTTAGGATATTCTGATGTTGAGCCATTTATGCCTTGCAGTCCGGCAGAGTTCAATAGCTGCATTCCTTCCTCACCCATCTGTTGAACTTCAGTGGGCGATAAGATTCTGATGCATCGAACACATCCAACAAATTCCCTGCAAGAACATTCCAAAGATCTTAGTTGAACATACCGAGTTTGTTACTGATCTAAACTGAAAAATGCATAGTATGAGCTTCATATTCCACCCGAATATGTGAGATTTTGTCGAAGAGAACTTACTCCCAAGGATCATCACCAACGAGAAGTACAGCTGCACAACAATGAATGGAGCATAAGACACCAAGCACCAAGAGCATAATGGAGTTCCTAAATCAGACATATAATGAATGTTGGAAGTGTGTATCAACTTAGAGAAGCCCAATCTGGATGTGGGCATTCATATATCCAGTCAGGACTTCAGGTCCTGAATATTTTACACAATGCAGCCATAGACCCTCTTCATTCCCTTCATACCTGCATTTTGAAATAAAAAGGAGCATCAAACGAGACATGAGAAAGGCTTCCAAAACCAAGAACAAGCTCACAAGTTATACTTTTCAACTGAAACCACCAGACTAATGTAGCCACAATTCACAATCTAGCCCTAAAAAACCCAAAACGTGGGGTGACCCATCAGCTAACTAACCATCTAGTCATAAAAGAAGACAAGATCTTAGATGAGCAAACAAAGAAGATTTGTGGAAAATATTCAGTAGATATAGAATAAAGAGCACTAGTATACTGATCTTGAACTTGAAACATAGCATATTTCACATTTCTGCCTACTTTTTCCCTGGCAAATAGTTGTATACTGATCTTGGTGGGCATTATAGTCAGTGCACAAAACTGCAAAAAATTCAGAAACCAGAAACCATACATTCAGTGACCAGTATGCAAATTCCATAAACTAAAATCCAAATGCAATATTCTTTTCTTACCTTTATTCAAGTTGCTATATGTCATCAATGCTAGGTTCTTTTCCAACTTTAGCCAAATCTAAATAAATTAAAAGAACAAGTCAAGACTCAAGCATAAAAAATATTAAATAAATAATTCACCAAATACAAGATTTTTTCTTTTTACCTTGTTCAAGTTGCTCAAGAGAATCTAAATCCTCCTCGATACTTATAGGTTGTGATTCACTTCGAAGCCAATCCTGTAGACACACTAGAGCTTCTACCAATTTAGAAGTTAATGAACTCCTAAATGAATCAAGAACACGCCCCCCGGTACTGAAAGCACATTCCGATGCTACACTAGAAATAGGAATAGCTAAAATATCTCGAGCCATCTCAGAAAGAAAGGGAAATCTAGCCGAGTTATACTTCCACCAAAGTAATATATTAAAATCGGACGTTCCAACTTCAGTATCTTCTGCAAGATATTTATCCAACTCCGACTTAGAATTCCCGGCTCCACTCCCAGATGTGTGTCTACTCAACTCCTCATAAAAGTCTCCAATATCAACCATATAACTTGAACTAGAAGCCTCCACTTCTGAAGATAGTTTACCACATTTGTCTTTTGAAGCAGACGATGAATACTCATTAAACAGTGATTTCATGTACTCTCGCACGTCTTTTTCTATAGTTGCTCCATTATCCCCAAACATCTTCTTAAGTGCAAAACTAAGAGTGGTAAACTTGTGACGAGGATCCAAAACACAAGGTATAAAAAGCATCTTATTCATTTTTGTTGGATCACCCCAATATTTTTCAAATTTCTTCTTCATGTTTGTTGCCATTTGAGCCAACACAATATCATCACTTGATATCAATTTTGACAAACAAAAACCAACTTGACAAATTTCAAGAAAATGAATATTTGATGTAATATATAATGATCCAGAAACCTTCAAAGTGAGCTTAAAAAATAATTCAAGAAATTTTGCAATCCTTTTAATGCTATCCCAATCACTACACAAAAGTGAACCTACAGGTTGTTCTTCATCCACAATATCACTATCACCATCACACACACAGATATGGCCAAACTCGAGATGATGTGCCAACCCAATATCACGATCAGCATAAGCCAAAATTGCACCCTCATATTCAATAGCCCTATTCAACATCAAGTAGGTGGAATTCCACCTTGTGGGAACATCTAAGCATAAAGATTTTTTTGCAAGATTTTCATCGACACAACATTCCTGAAAGTTCTTCCATCTAGCAGGAGATTGCCTAATGTATCTCACTGCTTGCCTAATTCGTTCAATTGAAATATTTGCTTCTTTTATGCCATCTTGAACGACAAGGTTTATTATATGCGCCATACACCTAACATGAAGATGCTTACCACCTAAAAGATTGGTCCCCCACTTAGTCAATTGCTTAGACAACTCAGCAACACACACACTATTTGAACTAGCATTATCAACAGTTACCGTGAAAATCCGATGCAATCCCCACTCATGCAAACACTTAACAATGCCCTTTGCTAAATCTTCACCTCTATGGCTAGAAATTGGACAAAAATTGATAACTCTTTTATGCAAAGTCCAATTTTTATCAATCCAATGAGCAGTGATACACATATAATTAATTCTTTGCACAGAAGTCCAAGTATCAGTCGTTATACACACTCTTTGTTGAGTTTCCTTAAAAATGCTCCTCATTTTATTTTTCTCTTCATCAAAGAGATCAAAACAATCACGAGTAACAGTTGTACGAGAAGGAATTCGAAACAAAGGTTGTACCACTTTCATAAATTGTTTAAAGCCTTCTTTTTCAACAAATCTAAAAGGAAGCTCATCAAGAATTATCATACGACACAATGCTTTTCTACACTCTTCTTGATCAAATTTCCATGAAACAATTGATACATCACCCTTGTTACCCCCCGTAACCGATTGAAATGCTATCTTTGATTGCCTAGTATCAACATTACAAGGTATTTTTTTGCATTTTCGTATATGACCAAGCATTGCCGTCATACCATGTTCTTTTGTATCAGCTAAATACTCTTTCTTACAATAATTACACACACCTTTTTTAATTCCTTCCGAATCAACTGCACTAGTAAAATGATCCCATGCAACAGATCTTTTTCTCCTTTCTTTCTTTGCTTTAGACTCAACTATTGAATTTTGATTCACTACATTCGAATCAGAAGCTACACTCTCAGCAATCACTTTATCAACTCTAGTATCTTGTGACATGTTGTATGAATGTGACTGTAATTTTAAAATAAAAATAGTCAAACAACAAGCCAACAACAAAATTACAACATAACATGACCAAATCACCAAAACTTGACAATGTGCAGTTGTGCAAAAGAAGAACTGAACTTTCTATCAAAAGAATACTATCAACAACAATAGAAAATTGAACATGCAAATGAGACACAAAGAGTACATGGACACACATGCAGGAGCACTACCAGTACCAACATCATATTCACAATACTGCAAGACACAAAGAGTACATGGACAGAAATTGAAGATCGAGGCTTCGAGCAAAGGAAAAAACTCAATTTGTTTACAAAAAATGAACAAAATGAAGTAATTATCAATACCCAGTAACCTAAACTATCAGAAACTTGAGAAAGTCAACACTTTCACTCCAAAATACTTCAAAAAAAAAATAACTAACATAGACATACACCAAAAACTATAACAGAAAATGAAGAAACAAAAAAAAAGTGAAAGAATCTTCTGCTTCTATTTACTCTGTACTTTTTACATCATTTTCTAACGTGCTTCCATTTACAATCTGAATGAGAGTACAAGCTCGACAGTCGACAAAACATTAATATCCTTAACATAATATATCGAAAATTGGACAGAAATCGAAGATGGAGAAAAAGACTTCTAAGAATGAGATCTAGGCTTCGAGCAAAGACAAAAATTCTTACCTGTTGAGAGCAAAAGCAAAAAATCTTCTTTGGTCTCTACAGAATATCAGCAAAATTTGAGCATCAATACTGAGATTTCAGCAAAAATTGAGCAAAAATTCTGAATATTGAGACTTGAGAGAGAAGCTCTAAAACCGAGTATCGACTGTTGAGTGAGGCAGCGTGAAAATTGAAAGATTTTGGTCTCCAACTCTCCACTCTCCGTTCTCTAACCCTAATCAGAAACAGAAAGGAGCAAATGAGCAATGGGTAGGGGGTTTAACAGGAAGTGTAATGGCCTAATGGGTGGGAATTTGGGCTTGGGATTTGGGCCCTAGTGGAACGGGACATGGCCCATTATACACTAAAATTAATCCCACCAGCCCACTCCATTTCAGCCCAACCCTATGTGTATTAATTTTTATCGGGTTATCGGGTGGCCCGATAAAAAAGTTAGCTCACCCGAGAACCGAACCGACAACCCGTTAACTGTTTTTTTAAAACCGACACCCGAACCGCTAACAAAAAAACCGACCCGTTAATCCGATAATCAAATTATCGGTTCGGGATAACGGTTTGAACCGAAATCTGCACAGCCCTACTTAGAAGTTCTTCATAGCCAATTCCAAACTTCTCAATTTTCTGTTCATTTCGTCTTATTCTTCTGTCATAACAGGTTTCTTAGTGTTAAAAGGAAATTCAGGCAGGTAAATGTAGCCATAAGGACCAGTCGACTTAAATGTAGGCCCGGGAGCATAATGTTGATCATCAGAAATATTCAATATAGGCTCGCTTGCATAGTGAGAAAGCACAACCATTGGATGGCCCTCAAAAGTAGGACCTTCATGTGGAGGTGGGGTTGCAAAAATGGGAATTGCAGGTGGAGCCGAGTATGTGGTAGTTTTGTATTGAGGAGCTTGGAGAGGAATATTGAAAGTGTTAGGATAGTATTACCCCGAAACAAATCCTGATGCATGTTGTGGTGTGCCAACAAAAATAGGGCATTGTGCATGTGACACTGGAGGCAAGCTAAAAATATATTCCAGATTATCAGGGGGAAATGGAGGAGGAGGCAACCCATTAGCCCAAGCTCGATGCATTTCTATCATTTGATGCCTTAATTTTTGAATCTCTTCATCAGCTCCTATATTCTCATTCTCCGAACTCTCTATCTGATTAGTGACAATAACCTCGATATTCTTATTGTCCATAACTTTCTCTTCGACTTGGTGCAATATGGAGAATCAGCCAAAATGCCACAAACCAACCACCTCAAACTAACTGGACAAGAGATAGCAAATGCGTTAGAGTTCAACACTTTCTCAAAGCCTTTCTTTTTTTTCTTTATAAAAGATCACTGAACCCAAGAAGGCGTCTACATATCTCACTCTGAGATAGGAGAATCAAGTTGTGTAGTTCATGAAGTTTTGGCACAACATGGCCGATCAAACTCTCTTTCTTTTTCCTTTTTCTTGAAACTTTAAGAAGAAAAGTAAATAATAATTTGTTAAAAGAATTGACGAAATTTTTTTTGAATTTTTCAGTTTCCTATACAAAATAAAACTTATGATTACCAAAGAAAAATCTTTTTTTGGGTTTTCAATTTGTACTTCATACGAAAATGAAACTTCAAACTATTAAATGAAAATCTTTTTGTAGTTTTCTTAAAAAGATGTATATGAAGAAAATCGTTTAAATTTTTTTAAATAAGATCATCGAACCCACGAAGGACTGCCTACGTATCTCACTCCCGAGAGATGAGAATCAGGTGTGCGTAGTTCATCCAGATGGGATAATTAAGGATTAAACAAACGACTAAACCTTGACTTGAGAGATACGACCACAAACAGAAGATAAACAACGTTAATAAAATCTTTTTGAGTTTTCAATTTGACACTTCACCTAACAATGACACCAACAACAATACTTTTGAAATTTTCAAATTAAGAATACTTGCTCAAGGAAATAAAGGCAAAATCTCTTTGATGTTTTGTTTTTTGAGTAAATTAGTGCAAAAAGTAAAAAATCTTTTGAATTTTTGGATTGTGAAGAAAAAAAGCCATAAAAAACTCTAAAAAAACTACGAAATTCATTTTTTCTTTTCTTTTTCCTTGCCTAAACACACACTCTTTTAATTCTAATACATGTTTTCCCCAAATCAATCGGTCAAATGACCCTGTTATTCTTAAAGATGCAATAATTAGTACGTCAGGATGCTTTAGGGGTGAGTCTCCTACAAAGGACCAAGTGGGTCCCGCTAGGTTTCAATATGATGCAGATAAGTATGAACTAAAGGTTGACCTAGGTTCGGGTCTACTAATAGGCTGTTCGGGGGAGCATATGGTCAATAATGGCTGCGATTGCTTTTCACTTACTCCATACATCCAACGACTCCTCCTCCTAAAATAAGGGTGACTTAACTGGAATTCATGTACACGACATGTACTCCGGGACTTGTTGCGGAAAGAATGGCTCGGGATAATGCACATGATGTCATATATAAAGCAGTAACAGATAAGAGAAAAACTGTAAACACGTAGCACGTAAGCACTCAATAATTATAAAATAATAAAACAAAGACTAACACAAACAAAATGTTTATACTCCTATAGTGTCAAATTGAGCCGATACAACTCAAAAAATAAGCTCGAATTATAAAAGTCCCCAGTAGAGTTGCCAGAGCTGTCACTCCTCTTTTTTAACCAAAAAAGATATGATTTTAAGTTCCAAAAGGGTTTTTATTAATAAGTGACAAAATGAAGATTTGTTTCGAAAAGGATGTTTTATATTCAAAACTCAGAGTCACCACTTGACATAAATTGAGTGTGCCAAGTCACCTTTGAAAATCTGTTTTCAAAACGGTTTGACTCTAAAATCGATCTGCGAATAGAGATTCTGGCTAAGGAATTCTGTTGACAGAGGGGAAGATATTATACAATCCTTGATCCCATAGTTCAACCATGGTCGCTCTGTAGAGTATATCAGCTAGTATGAATACTATGAATGTATAAACCAACAAACACATAAACACGAAACAAACAAAACCAAAATTAGTGTCCAGTCCAATTTATTACAGACCTAAAATAAAAAGGTACTAAAGTGTAAACCTACACTAACTTACACTAGTCCTAAACTACGCTCCAATGCTTTACCCAATTCCTCGGGCCTTGATCACGAGCCTCCTTTACGTGCATGATACTTTGGGGCATTCCCCGGTGAATAAATACAAATGGCTTTAGGGCATTCCCCGGTTAAATGAATACATTTTCTATGCTAGAAGATCAAAACCATTCAACAATATTTCAAGCATTCAATAACTCATAATTTCTAAATTTGTCTACCCCTATCTTTTGCCTATCCATTTGACGGCCTAATCATGATACTATCTCATTCGAGAAAGTTAATAAACATTTCAAATCAATTCTATTGACGAACCAAAATTAATTCGAGTTCACTTTATAAAGATCAATCCCTCTCCAAATTCCTTTTATGCGTCAAATTTTCACACAAAGCAATTATCCAAACCCATTCTAATATCAAATTCATACCATGATTAACTATTCACGGATAAACAATATCAAACATCAGCAAGATCATCCAATCACAACCACCAACACACAATCATAACATCAATGTACCAAATTGAAATAAAGCGAAAAGAAGCAGTTGAAGAATTGGACCTCAATTGTCGATTTTCTATATATCAAAGATAGAACCACGCCCGAAAAATCTTGATTTGAATCTCGACAATGAACCAAACCAACTCGATACCGGGAAATAGCAAACTCGAACAAATTTAAAACCCCCTAAAAAAGAAATATCAAGCAAACCGAGACTGAAATTGTGAAAAACTGAAAAGACCTGTACACAAAATCTTGCCGAAACTAACCCAAATTTTACCTAAATTAAACCAAAAGAATTGATATAACACTGATACACCGTTTAACGGTGTTTTCTGCTGAAACAACATAACAATCGTCGGCTAAAGATTTTTCGATCAAACTCGTCAGAATGAATGATCGGATAACGTGATTTGATGGTAGATCTCGGTGGTATTGGTAGATTCGGGGTTCATGTCAGTGGTTTGGGACTTTTTTCGATGACAGTGAACGAGAAAGTGACTGCTATGCTTTTTTCGATAGCGATTCCGGTGGGAGTTTTGCTGGAAAACACCACCCTCACTGTCTTTCTCACTCTTTCAGTCTCTCTCTCTCACCGTTCTCTACTTTCTCTCTCTCTCAGTTCCTATATCTAATGGGTATGCGTATCTTTAAACTCCGGTGAAGGTGAGGATATCGGCCATGGCAGTGAGTGTTGATCCTCTCCTTCCTTTTCGTGTGTTGTGTGTTTACGTATATGTACTGTGCGTGGTTGTTCTCCAAGGCAAAAGAAATGTGAATTGGATTTTGAAAGGAGGGGGGGCCACGTGGAGTAGGTGGTGAGGTATGGGTAGAAGGTGGGTAGAAATTGCTATTTTTCTTAGGGTGAGGTGTCAAAAATAGTTATGAATTTGTTTATTTGATTTTTGATGGGGGAATTATCACATGATTGAGGGTGCCTGGTAAGACAGGGCAAATGGATACAAATACTCTCGGGAAGGACAAAACTACGTGTCTACACTCACTACTTTAAATTGAGAAATAATTTCACAGACCCTTAACAATAGTAACTATTCTTTTTCGACATAAAGGAAACAACTTTACATGCTAAAAGAAAACATATTCACCAATAACAAATTTAAACAAGGCATGAGTACGTATTTTAATCAAGCAAAGGTTGAAAATTTATCCATCTAATTTATCAAGGCAAAACAAACAATAGTAACTATACTTTTCGACATAAAGGAAACAACTTTACATGCTAAAAGCAAACATATTCAATAATGAATTTAAACAAAGCATGAGTACGTATTTTAATCAAGTAAAGATCGAAACTTTATTCATCTAACTTATTAAGGCAAAAAAAATAATAGTAACTACTCTTTTCGACATAAGGAGAATAACTTATATGCTAAAAGAGAATATATCCAATAACGAATTTAAATAAAGCATGAGTACGTATTTTAATCAACCAAAGGTAGAAACTTTATTTATCTAACATATTAAGGCGAAACAAACAATAGTGACTATTCTTTTCGACATAAAGGAAATAACTTTACATGCTAAAAGCGAACATATCCAATAACGAATTTAAACAAAGCATGAGTACGTATTTTAATCAAGCAAAGATCAAAAACTTTATCCATCTAATCATAATAATCAAATAAGAAAGCCAAAGAAATACATTCAACTATTGTTAGCCCATTTTACACAATGAACATAAAAATAGTCATAATATTGATATCACAACATCCTATGGCCTTCAAGGCCGTTTACAACAAACAATCCCAGCAAACAAAATTACAACGTGAAACTACGAAGGAGACGAAGAATAAAATGATAACAAAAATAAAAAGGAAAGGTATGTTTACCTTTTTTGAAGAAACAAAATGGGACTTCAAAAGCTTTCTTCGGAGTCTTTATCACCACCAGAATATAATCTTTCGAGAACCCCGATTAGACTACCACTTAAAAAAAATTCACTAAAAATAAAATTTAACTCTTTGCTCAAAAGTTTTTTCACTCTCCCTACCTTCTCTCTCCTCGGTCCCCGGCCCCGGCGCCGTCGCTGACCTTCGGAGCCGACCTCCGGTCGACCGTCGTCGTTGACCCGACCCGATCTCCGGCTCCGGTCGCCGGCCACCGGAGCGACCTTCGGCGTCAGCCCGCCGACCCCTCCCGACCCCCGACCCCTCCCTCTCCCCCCCCATCGCCGGATCCGGCGAGATCCACCCCCCCAACCCCCCCTCGGTCTCCAGCAGCCGCCGACCGACCCCCCCCCCCCCCCCCGCCAGCAGCCGCCGATCGACCGGCCCCCCCTCCAGCAGCCGCCGATCGACCAACCCCTCCCCCCCAGCAGCCGCAGCTCGGCCCCAGCCAGCCGCCGCCGCCGCCGCCGCAGCTCCGCCTTCACCGGCCAGCTGCTCGGTCGCCAACAGCTGCAGCACCCGGACGCCGACCAGACGCCGCCGACCAGTTCAGCCGGCCTCCCAGCAGCCGCAGCTCCATCTCAGCACCGGAACTCACCGGAACCCGGTCAACGCTGGGTTCGGGTTTTCCGGCTTGGTCTACAAGCGCGACCCGGTGATCTCTAACCTTTGATATTTCATTTCTCGCTATTTCATTTTATTCCCCGTTTACTGCTAGTTTTATCTGCTTGTGATTTGTTGATATTATCTGTTGTTTATTGTTGCTATTGTCTGTTGTTTGTTGTTGCTGTGACTGTTGTCTGTTGTTGCTGTTGTTGTGGTCGTTTCTTGCCTTTGAGTATATTTTCTTATACTTTCCTATATAGTGGCTGTGAGCGGTAATGGTTGGATAGGGTCATGTCTGAGGGGGTTGGGGTGCGGGGCAGTTGTGGGGGCGGGGGATGCGGTAAGGGCGGGAGTGGGAGGGAGGCCAAGGTATGGCTGCGGGGGCGGTAGGGGAGGGCGGGGGGATAGTGTTGGTAGGCTGAGGGTTGGTTCTTGGAATATAGGGACCCTTCAGGGTAAGTCTATAGAGCTTGTGAAGATTCTTAAGAAGAGGAGGATCAATATCGCGTGTATTCAAGAGACCAAGTGGGTAGGGTCTAAGGCTAGGGATGTGGATGGTTACAAGCTGTGGTACTCTGGGAGCGAGAGGCGGAGGAATGGAGTTGGCATCTTAGTAGATGAAGAGCTTAGAGGCCAGGTAGTAGAGGTTAAGAGGATCAACGATAGGTTGATGACTATTAAGTTGGTCATTCGGGGGTTTACCCTGAATGTGTGTAGCGCCTATGCGCCGCAAGTGGGCTCGGAGGGGGAGGAGAAGTTGCGGTTTTGGGAGGCTTTGGAGGAGGTGCTGAGAGGCGTGCCTAGCTCGGAGAAGATTGTTGTAGCAGGAGATTTCAACGGGCACATCGGTGCGTTACCGGGAGGCTTTGGTGATGTGCATGGTGGTTTTGGTTTTGGGGTGAGAAATGAAGAGGGGGCTACCCTTTTGGAGTTCGCAAGGTCCTTTGGGCTGGTGGTGGTGAACTCGGGCTTCCCGAAGAAGGACGATCACCTCATCACCTTTCGAAGCGCGATGGCCAGGACCCAGATTGACTTTATGTTGATCAGGAAAGGGGATAGGGTGTTGTGTAGGGACTGTAAGGTCATCCCGAGTGAGAACCTTTCGACCCAGCATAGGCTCTTGGTCATGGACTTGGGTATAAAGACGAATAGTAAGAGGAGGAGTAAGGAGTGTAGACCTAGAATTAAGTGGGGCGGTTTGACGCCAGGGAATGCGTGGGAGATAGGGGAGAAGTTGGCAGGAATGGGGGTGTGGGAGTGTAGGGGGGACGTGGATAGTATGTGGGATAGGGCGGCTAGGTGTATCAGGGAGAAGGCAAGTGAGGTGTTGGGTGTTTCTAGGGGTCGGGCCGGGCACCATCAGGGGGATTGGTGGTGGAATGAAGAGGTGGAGAAGAAAGTACGGTCCAAGAAAGAGGCGTATGCTAAGTTGGTGGAGAGCAGGGACGAAGAAGAGAAGCGGGTAAACAGGAAAGAGTACAAGCTAGCACGGAAGGAGGCTAAGTCAGCAGTCACGACAGCTAAGACGGCCGCGTTTGAGAGCCTGTATGCGGGGTTACAGGGGAAAGGAGGGGAGAAAAGTTGTTTAGACTCGCTAAGGCTAGGGAGAGGAAGGGCCGTGACCTCGATCAGGTGAGGTGCATTAAGGGGGAGGATGGCAGAGTGTTGATGGAGGACAGACTTATTAAGAATAGATGGAAGTCGTACTTTCATAGGCTCTTGAATGACGAAGGGGATAGAGCTATTGTGCTAGGGGAACTGGAGCATTCAGAGGAGTGTCGGGAGTTTAGTTATTGTAGACGTTTTAGGGTAGAAGAGGTTAGAGAGGCTGTTCGCAGGATGCGGAGGGGTAGGGCGACGGGGCCGGATGAGATTCCGGTGGAGTTTTGGAAGTACGTTGGAGAGGCTGGGGTAAGGTGGTTGACTGGTCTGTTTAATGAAATCTTCAAGACGGCAAAGATGCCCGAGGCATGGAGGTGGAGTACCGTGATCCCTCTTTATAAGAATACGGGTGACATCCAGTGTTGCAATAACTATAGGGGGATTAAGTTATTGAGTCACTCTATGAAGATTTGGGAGAGAGTGGTCGAAGGAAGGCTGAGACGGATAGTGTCTATTTCGGAAAATCAGTTTGGATTTATGCCTGGGCGCTCGACGACGGAGGCAATTCACCTGGTACGGAGGCTGGTGGAACAGTATAGGGAAAGGAAGAAGGACCTGCACATGGTGTTTATCGACCTAGAGAAGGCTTACGACAAAGTTCCCAGGGAGGTGCTTTGGAGATGCTTGGAGGTGAGTCGAGTCCCGATGGCTTATATCAGAGCAGTTAAAGATATGTATGATGGAGCGAAAACTCAGGTAAGGACGGCAGGAGGAGACTCAGAGCATTTCACTGTCTTGACAGGATTGCATCAGGGATCTACTCTTAGTCCTTTTTTGTTTGCCTTGGTGATGGATGTATTGACGCGACGTATTCAAGGAGAGGTGCCTTGGTGTATGCTTTTTGCAGACGATGTAGTTCTGATTGACGAGACCCGAAAGGGTGTGAATGACAAATTAGAGGTGTGGAGACAAACTCTTGAGTCTAAAGGGTTCAGGTTGAGCAGAAGCAAGACAGAGTATTTGGAATGCAAGTTTAATGACGTGAGGTTGGAGGACGAGGTGGTCGTGAAGCTGGATTCGCAGGAGGTATGTAAGAGGGATAGTTTCAAGTATCTCGGGTCCGTGATACAGGGTAACGGTGAGATTGACGAGGATGTCTCGCACCGTATCGGGGCGGGATGGTTGAAGTGGAAGCTCGCGTCGGGGGTGTTGTGTGATAAGAAGGTGCCGCCCAAGCTTAAAGGCAAATTCTACAGGATGGTAGTCCGCCCGGCCATGTTGTATGGAGCGGAGTGTTGGCCAGTTAAGAACTCCCACATCCAAAAAATGAAGGTGGCGGAAATGCGGATGTTGCGCTGGATGTGTGGGATGACTCGAGGGGATAGAGTTAGGAATGAGACTATCAGGGAGAAGGTTGGTGTGGCTCCAGTGGAGTGCAAGATGCGGGAAGTCCGATTGCGCTGGTTCGGACACGTGAAGAGGAGGGGCATGGATGCCCCAGTTCGTAGGTGTGAGAGACTAGCGTTGGATGGTTTTAGGCGGGGTAGGGGTAGGCCGAAGAAGTATTGGGGTGAGGTGATTAGGCGGGATATGGAGCAGTTGCAGCTCACCGAGGACATGACCCTAGATAGGAAGGTCTGGAGGACGCGAATTAGGGCAGAAGACTAGGGCCAGTTTGGGTCGCTAGTGTAGGGTTTTACTTGTTGGGGGTAGTATTCTTGTTATGATTCCGTGCTCCTTGTTTTAGTAAGAGGCTGGGTGCTTTCCCCTGTTTCTTTCTATTTATGGCTGCCGTATTTATGTTATTTATGTTATGTTATTTATGTTATGTAGTCTTGTAACTTTGTTCGGTGCTTTAATATGTATTTGCCTGGTATCTTGTGTCTTGAGCCGGGGGTCTATCGGAAACAGCCTTTCTACTTCTTTAGAGGTAGAGGTATGGACTGCGTACATCTTACCCCCCCCAGACCCCACCAGGTGGGAATACACTGGGTTTGTTGTTGTTGTTGTTGAGACTTGATTTTCTACCAAAATAGTGGTAGTATTTATAGGAAAGGATGGAGAATCAATTCTTTTAATCCACCAATGTGGGGGAGAAATTTATGGGTGTTTTGGGAATTTGAAATTAAGGATAAGGTTTGTTGGAATTGTACAATTTAGTACAAATTTTGAAATTAAAAATGGAAAAAGAATAAGGTTGAGATGGAATTGTACAATCTAGTATAAATTTTGAATTTCAAATTTAAAAAAGAATAAGGTTGAGGTGTAATTGTGCAATCTATACAAATTTGAAATTCAACTTGAATTTTGAGATTGAATTTTCGGTGGTTGTTGATTGGTAGCGGGTTGGGAATTGAGATTAGGATTTAGTAAATGACCCTAAATCATAGTTTTAGTCAATTTTATTTAAATTAAAATCATATTGAAAATCGATTGGTCAATTGCATTGCAATTATGGTCAAATTGGCTTCAATTATGACCAAATTCAATAAATTGACTAAAATTTAAATAAGATCCATTATAAACCGATTTAGTTTGGATCTTCTTGATTAGATAAAATCAAATAAATATTTCTCTAAATAAATTATTTTTGAGAACAAATTATATTTAAACCTAGATTTTATTCATTTAAATTAATTTTCAAGATTAATCTTAATAATAGTTTAGTTTTGATAAAAATGTCCATTTAAGTAACAAAATTTATATAATCTCGTATATGTAAATATAAAAATGTATAATCGTCACTTAAATGACAAAATTAGCACAAAATAAATATTTTAGAGCACATTTATCCAGATGAAATAAACATTCTGATTTTATTAAAAATCAAAGAAACTCCGAATTAAATTTAGTCATGGAGGATAAAAATTAGGTGTCAACTCTAATAATGCATAGAAGAGGTTCTGACCACTATCGGAACCTGAAGCATTACCTTTCTAAGTACCACAACCTGTCAAAGCTGATGGAGTAGTTGGGCTCTATTACCCTCATTTTCCTTTCTGGCTGGAGGATGGTCCTTTACCATGTGACCTTATTCTTCCTATTTAAAACACGCATCCCTGCTGTAGAGGTACCCATCCAGATGGTTCCTTCCAGACTTGTTGCAGAAAGAATGTGAAGATCATCTTACAATGTTTCCCTATGGCTGAGGGCCTGATGCTTTGAATTTTTGATCATTTCTGAATCTGGAATATGTTGCATTACATAAAGATGCTACTATATTGAAATGATTATTAAGGAAGAAGGATTGGTTCCCATTTTTAATCCTTTACTGACTGTGATCACGGTTGTCTATCTTACTCCGAAATTTTTCCATCTCCTTCAACTTATCGTCCTCAACCTTCTAAATATAAATTATAAGTTGAACTATATCCATGTATCCAATCAATGTTGCTATCTTACCTTTCCTGATTCGTGGATAGCCTGAAATAAAAAAGCTCATCTGATTTCTCGTATCGGCCATCATGTTTGAAGCATAGCGAGATAGCTAGGTGAACTTAATACTGCACTCTTTTATACTCATGAAACCTATTTCAAATTGAAGAACAATCTAACCTCAACCTTTTTTAATCCTCGAGGAAATAAATGTCCTAAAAAAGCATCTTCAAACTCGGCCCATACTGTAGGTAATACATCCTCTCCTCGAATGTTTTTCCAATGTTTATACCATATACCCACAATATCTTTAAGATGATAAGAAACAAGTCAACCTTTTTTGTTTTTGAAACATGCATAACTTGGAAAATCTGCTGAACCTCATCAATGATATTTAGTGGATCCTAACCAAACTTTGACCTAGCGAACTCTGGAGGATTCATTCTAAGAAAGTCACTGACCTTAAAATCAACCTAAGGACCAATATTGGATGGGGCTGTATAATTAGCCTAGTTGGTCACTATCTAAGTCAACATCTAAATAGTGCTCTTCAAATCAACATTTAGTGGTTGGATGATGGATGAACCAGAACCCCTCTTATAATTGATGGCACTAGTAAAGTTTAACATTTGTATTTTGATCGAAAGAACGGGCTCTATTCATAGTCTGAGTAATATGGTAGGCTTTATTCCTAGTTTGAATAATATGAATTGGAGGTGCAGTAATGGACTCACTCAAGTCTACCATTAGCAGTGGCCTTTTGAGTAGAGATTCTCTTTGGAGGCATGATCTGCAACATGCATAAATCAAGAGTTAGAACAGAAATTTAGAGTTAACTCTATTGCATAAAATAGATCATAAAAGAAGAAAAATATTCCTAGATGCGTTTTAGCCTCCCGATTATAAATATGACACGCTTCACAGTCATAAGTAGGACTCTACTCAACATGGCTTCACAAATATCCTAGTTTATCACGATTCGAGTCTACACCCTAATCGTGAGCTATATTTAGTTGCTAATGGTTCGCTAGGACCCTTGGCATACCATATTTTTAGAATAATAAGGTTACTAAAATTAATGGGAAAATATAGACAAATCATAGTGGACTAAAAGGGAAAAAATCTTTTATTATGACATGACCAAAATGGATGAAAGAATATCAACTACTAAATATTGTCTATCTTGTGAAGCCTCTACTTTAACATACAAGTTAATCGGGATAAGGCCTTGGAGATTTTATTGAATTAAAAGGACTAAATGGAATAACAAAAGAAAGATAAAGACTCTCCAAGCCTCCTGAATGATAGGAACACTCACCAATCATCTGGATGTCAGGTTCTATTGAACGTCTAGTAGCAAACCTTGAGCTCGAGTAGCTGAATTTATATCAAACAAAAATATAGTGCAAAGTGTAGTTGATACAATCAAAAGTAATTGGTATTTGTACGCAAGTATATACATAAGACGTATAATATAACTGAATATTGATCATAAAAGCATGTAAAGGATAAATTAAAACCATTGAAAAACTTAAGATAGAAATCATGAATATATAAACCTGTATAAAGTAGTTCATGAGTATAAAATAATAGATTTCATAAAGAATACTCATGTGGGGAGTTTCATGTAACCAGCAAACCATCATACGAGCTCATGATGCTCAATGTCATACACCCACACTGAAAAAGGTTGTTCTGACCGGTCAAGACGGAGAACCATGTACATGAAGATCCCGTAATCATGCATCTTGATAGAAACATATGGTGATAACGTAATTATGGAACTTGCTAATCTGAATCATTGTCCTCTCAATACTAAATAGTCCTCCCAAAACTTAGCGATGCTTTGTAACATATCTTAAATCATGATTTTGAGTTGGTACTCAACATGTGTATAACTTGTTTTTGTTGTGAACCTAAGGCTCCATATCATGTCATGAATTATGTATAGAAAATCATGTGATTTAAAGCATGTATTGTCATTATAGAGTTCATAACTTATAAATAAAGCATGTGTGTTGATGCATAAATCATAATTTGAATGAAATCATAAGTTCATGAGAAAAATATTATTCATACAAATCATGTAAAATATATAAATAATCATATTTAGTATGTTGGGAACGAACCCTGGTATTTGAATCACAATATCATATATCTTGAAAGTATTTGAACATGAGGATGGAGGAATGCATCACTAAGATACTGTGTACATTAATAAAGACAAACACTTGACAAGAGAAACTTCACGAACTTGCTTGATTAGAACCCTAACTTGTTAGATATGCTTTAGTGTCTCATACATATAGATTTTGGTGTTCAAAATATCATGGGATAGGGTAATAAGATGAGAAAAATTGCATTTGTCCTTAATGAGACATTGCTGAAAATTGTTGGTGTAGGACAACATGACTCACACCAGGAGTCATGGTCCAGAGTACGACTCGTACTCACACTCGTGGTCACTAGGAATTTTTCAACTCCTGGATCACTTCTCTATATCAATCAGTACGAGTCATTGCATGACCAGTACTTTGATAATATGACTCATAAACAGATAAGTGGTTTCGAGAAAATTTTGTCAAGTTTCATAACTTGGTTCATGGGTCAGTATATGGCTCGTACACCATCCTACGACTCATATAATGAGTCTTATTGGTCTGGGACTTCAATTCTCAGACTTTTGAGTTTTCATACTGAATGTTAGTATTTGTATGTTCGAGGTATGACCATTATCGTATAATTTCAATATTGGTCAATTCAACAACGATGGCTATTTTATTGCTTACTGTGATAGTTTAGGTAAGTAATAAAAGTATTGGATAGTTGAGATATCCATTTTTTTTATTTATTTCTAAGTCAATGCAAATTTTGATTAAAATAGGATTCGGCGGGGATAAATAAATTAACATATGTTATATTTATTAGTAAGACTTAATTAATATTGTTAGAGAATTTATATTATTATTATTATTACATTTAATTATGTATATTTAATTTATTTTTACTTTTATTTGGTATGAGGTAAGCGAAATAATAATTATTCAATTACTGTAGATTTTGAACTTATTTGGGATTGGTGTCTGGCTATTGTTATTGATACTCATTCTCTGCGTCAAATGTGAACTATGATGTTGTTAATAGTATTAGTTATTGGTTAAACTAAATGATCCTCTAGGTTTTGATAGTTAAACTGATGAATGAAGTTATACTATAAACGGAAAATTTTACTGTGGGTGGGGTGTGCCACAACATTCTTGTGTGAGGGTACTTATTAATTGACATGTGTACTATGGGTCCCACTTCATTAATGTCTTGCTCTATTTTCATTTCTCTTTTCACACCTCCCTTATTGACTAAGCTTAACAATAATAATATTTTTTTATTTTTGATTTGTTTAGGCAAAATAATATTTGATTACACAAATAAATTGGTGAAAGAATTATCCCTCCGTTTTATATTAGTTGGTCTTTTTACGCACATATTAAGAAATTATAAATAAGAAGGTAATTTTGTTAATTCACCTTTTAAAAAACTTTTAGGAAACTTTACATATAAACACTTTCAAAAAGAATTAATTGTAAGAGTAATATGAAAAAAATTAATTAGTGTTTTCTTGATTTAGTAAGGTGGTAACTAATATGAGAAAATTATTTTTAGTAAAATCAACTAATATAGGACGGAGTGAATAGTAATTTAGATTTTCGTAATTAATTAATTAAGATCATTAATGATGAAGAAAGTTAAAGATAAAAATAAATATTTTTGTTTTTACTTTAAGTTATATTTGATTAAGATAAAACACTCATAAAGTTAATTTTCTTATTTTTGTACAAGTTAATACCATAATTTATCCGATAATTTTATTTCATTGTCATTTTTAGTTAGACATTTATAATTAATTAGAATGCATAATTGATATTAAATAAGCGTTTGGCCATTAGAGCCTAACAAATTAGAGTTGGAGTTGTATTTGATCTTTTTATTTTTTTTTAATTTAGATTTTGAAAAAGACAACAAATAAATCGTGAGATGAAAAAACATAAAAATACTTCCAAGGGTGTGACTTAGTGATTCCACGAAGTGGGTTGAGCACGATGAGATCTCAATTCAATAGAGATAAATACTAAGTGATTTCTTTTCAGTATTTTGTAAAATCAATTAAGGTGCCCACAATTAAAATTGATCAAAAACAATTAGACTATAAAAGAATTAAATAAAAAAAATGGAAAGAAAAGGTTGATGAGTTAAAAAGGAGGAGCGAAAAAAACAATGAAGGGTGAGAGGCTAACCCCAAAATAAGATAAAGGGTGAGAGGGTAACTGGTTGAATCCACTTATTTTTTTATTCAAAAAGTAATTCTTCACACACCAAGTCATATTTGAGCCTCAACCATAATAAATTTTTCCACTATAAACCCTAGGAGCTTTCTTTCTTATGATGTTGAAAGGGAAAATGGTTCGATACATTTCAAACTTTGTTGAAATTTTGTAACACGCTCAAACTTTGCAGCAGTACAAATGTTCTATCATCTCAAATTTTAAATATGATCATGTCTCAATGTTTTGATTCTTTTGATATATCACCCACTTAAAACAGAGTTCGTTAATTAGTGACAACCCAAAATTTTTTACTTTTCTCCCCTCAACTTTTATATATTTTTTTCTTTGATTTTTTAAATTATTTTGTCTTTTTTCACAATTTTTATTATTTTTTCTTTTCTTCGATTTCTTCCAATTAAGTTTCGCCTCATGAGCAAGAGTTGACACTACCACATTTTAGAGAAAAGACTTATGACTTTCAAATAATAAGTTACGTTTCATGAAAAAGAGTTGACACTGCCACATTGTGTTTTGATTTATAAGATGTTCTATAACTCTTACCTTAGAGGCACTCAAGGACTTTCAAACAATAAATAATGCCCCACGAGCAAGATTTGATTTTACCACGTTATGTTTTCATTTATGAGATATTCTACAATTTTTGCCTTAGATACAAGATTTAGCTTAAGGACTTTCAAACAACTAATTATACCACACGGGCAAAAATTGATATTACCACGTTATATCTTCATTTATGACATATTCTACAACTCTTGTCTTAGAGACAAGACTTAGCTCAAGTACTTTCAAACAATAAACTATGCCCCCACGGGAAAGAGTTAATACTACTACGTTATGTCTTTATTTATGAGATGTTCTACAACTCTTGCCTTAGAGGCAAGACTTAGCTCAAGGACTTTCAAACAACAAATTATGCGCCACGGAGAAGAATTGACACTACCACGTTATGTCTTCATTTATGAGATGTTCTACAACTCTTGCCTTAGGGACACGATTTACCTCAAGAATTTTCAAACAAGTTACGTACATTGGGCAACAGTCAACACTAACATATTGTGTTTTTTACTTATGAAATGCTCTATAACTCGTCTTAAAGGTACGACTTAGCCCAAGGACCATCAAACAATAAATTATTCCCCATGGGAAAGATTTGACACCACCAGATTGTATATTGATTTATGAAATATTTTATAACTCTTTCGTTAGAGGCAAGACTTAGATCAAGGGCTTTTAAGCAACAAGTTGTGCTCTATGGATAAGAGTTGACATTACCACATTGTGTTTTGCTTTATAAGATATTCTATAACTCTTGCCTTTGAGGAAAGACTTAACCCAAAGACTTTCAAACAACAAGTTACGCCCCATGGGTAAGAGTTGACACTATCACATTATGTTTTGATTTATGAGATGTTCTATAACTCTTGCCTTAGTGGCAAAACTTAGCCCAATGACTTTTAAACGACAAGCTACGGTCCATGGGTAAGATTTGACATTGTCACATTACGCCTTGATTTATGAGATATTTTATAAATCAAGGACTTTCAAACAACAAGTTATGCCCCATAGGTAAGAGTTGACACTATCATATTATGTCTTGATTTATAAGATGTTCTATAACTCTTGCTTTAGAGGCATGAATTAGTCCAAGGACTTTCAAACAGCAAGTTACGCCCCATGGGCAAGAGTTGACACTACCATATCGTGTCTTGATTTATGAGAGATTCTATAACTTCTGCCTTAGAGGCAAGGCTTAGCCGACAAGTTACGCCCCATGGACAAGAGTTGACACTATAATATTGTGTCTTGATTTATGTGATGCTCTATTAGTCTTGCCTCTAAGACAAGACATAGCCCAAGAACCTCTCAAAAGAACAAGTTACACCCAATGAACAAGTGTTGACACTACCACATTGTTTCTTGATTTATGAGATGTTCTATAACTCTTGTCTTAGAAGCAAGACTTAACTCAAGGATTTTCAAACAAGAAGTTATGTTTCACAAGCAAAACTTGACACTACCACATTGCGTCTTGATTTATGAGTTGCTATATAACTTTTGTCTTGGAGGCAAGACTTATCCCAAAGGACTTCCTAACAATAAGTCATGCCCTTAAATTTGCTTTATGTCAAAAAGAAAGATTTATTTGCGGATTATCCAACTTTTTATTTATTAGAAAAATATAATAGAATTTCAAAAACAGAGAACAAAGAGAACAAACAAAATAGAGAAATAAAAAAGGAGATTGAGAAAAAAGAAAAAAATAAAGGTTAAGAAAAAAGACAAGAATAAATAACAAAAAAAGAAAAAAAAAGATTGAGAAAAACAAACATGAGAAGAAAAAAATAAAAATAAATTTGAGAAAAGTAAAAAATAAAAATGAGAAATGATTAAAAAACAAAAAAAGTGAATTATAAAAAAAAACCAGAAATGAAGAAATAAATGATGGTTGAGAAAAATAAAAGTTGAGATGAATATGATATAATGATATGAGGAGGGGATGCGAAAATGAAAGGTGTGTGAGTTTTGAGTTCAAGCTTATGCGGTGGATGGGTAAGTAGGTGATACTTCGAAAACGGAAACAAAAATTGTCTCTATTTGTTAGTCCTTCTCTATTACCTGTGTCTTTACATGGTACTAAATAACAAAGGTTAGACATGTAAGAAATAAACAATTAGTAAGCATAAAGTGAATGTGGAAATAGAGAAAGCATATCTATTGTATCATGGAATCACGGGATCAGTTTTTGGGTATCTCGATGCATTATGAAATCGTGTGATCAGCTATTTGGCTTCTCATCATAGGATCAGCTACTATGTTTCTCAATGCATTGTGGAATTGTGTGATCAGCTATTTGGCTTCTCATCGTGGGATCAACTTTTGGGCTTCTCGATGCATTGTGAAATCGTGTGATCAGTTGTTTGGCTTCTCATTGTGGGAAGGGGAAAAGAAAGTTTTATGGTGAGACCGAACTCATTAAATGAGCGCCACATATCACAAGGGAATCTGGTCGATCGTAGTTTAAATAACATAAGCAAGGAAGACATAAAAAAAACTGTGGAATGTAAAACTTGAAGGAATTTCAAATGTTTAGAGTCTAGAGTGGAGAATGAACATGGTAAACTCTACGATTCGGCTTTGTCATTAATCGGTGCTTGAATTTTGTCTTTCAAAGTTTGACACTCTTCTGTGGTGTGTCCTTTCATCCCTGAATGATAAGCGCAAGTTTTAGAATGATCAAGCCATGGTGTATATGTGTTCATGGCAATTGCGGAAATAGAAGTGATATAGCCAGCCATCCTCAATCTCTCATAAAGTTGAGCTATGGGCTCAGCCTAGGAAGTGTACTGTCTCGGTGGATTTTTCTGAAGTTTATGTCGAGGTCTGGTGGATCTAGTGGATCGCTGATTTGTTGGTGGACTTGGGTAAGAAACAAGAATGTAGTTTGATGTTGGAGTGACAAATATAATAGGTACCAAACAGTCTGTGGAAGAGGTTTTACGAAGGATTGTGGATAATAGGCTTGGACATAATTGGATGTTGGAATGATTTCTGCAGTTAGATACAATATTAATTGAGGTTGAGGTACGTTTACTTTCAGCTTTGGGGGTTTTGATGTCTTGTCGATGATCGTCTTTCCCTTATTCTTGGATTGTGGTTTAACTAAATTTGCCTCGATTGTGAGCTTCTTTTTTAGCTTATTGTCGAACCGTCTAACAAAGTCAGTTGCCAAATGGTCCCAAGAGACCCACTTGCTAGTGTCACTTTTGGCGTACCACATCAATGTTGGACCCTTCAGTGAACTAACAAAGAGTTTCGTCTTCAGGCTATCACTTTATCCTATAACTGATAGCTTGTCAAAGTACTCCTTCAAATGGGAATGAGGGTTCCCTAACCCATTATATAATGGAAAGTTCCAATCGTCAATTTTCTCCTTGTCTTCTTCCCTTGATTTGGATGACTTGCTCATTTTGGTCCGTTGAGATGATCCTGCCTCATAGTTAGGAACCTGTCCTTCCGTCTCTTTGTCCTCACTTGTATTTGTCAACTCAAAAAGTGATTTTAGCAATGCAATTGAAAACTACCTTGGGGACATAGGCGTATCATGATTAGACGTAGGTGAAGTTGTCAGTGTAGGGGACTACGTGGTATAGATAGGAGGGTTGGAGTTGCTTCTGGTGGTGGCCCTGGAAAACTTGATGGCATCTCAATCGAGCCTCGAATATCAGTCATTATTCCTCTAATTAACATTATTATTCTTCCTAACCTTCTGATGCTCGAAATAACTCTGTTTTGATGCAACCCTAAGCTTTCATACTCAGCTCGCTATTGACAAGATTGATAAGCATTGCTTGACTAGCCATTTCTGATGTTCAAGTATAGCAAACCTTAGAAAAAAGGACTAACGATTAGAAATAAAGAGTATGCACAGGAGTCTAGAATAAATATTCTACTCATTTGAAAATAATGAGTTACGCTCATTCGAAGTGAATGGATGTTATGAGAGCTCTATGTAACTTAGAGGTTGGGATAATTAGAGCACGACATAAATATCGTGGTAGGACAATAGTATATAAATGTTAGGAGCATTAGGAAGAAGACGTCCTAAAATAATAAGTTGCATTAAGAGATCGTGGATAAGACTAAATCCTTTATCAAAGCAAGAGTTGAGCCTAGGGATGATTAGTATACTAACAGAGCAACGTATGAGTCAGGAGGATGAATTAAGGGGAAGTTTTTTAAAATAGGCCCTAAGAGTGTATGGTAGGGACCTAGAATGTGAAGAATTTTAAGAGCAACGAGCTCTAAAGTGAGGAGCACTTAATATAAGGAGTGAGTAAGGCAAAAACTGAAACAACAAAATTGGCAAAATGTCAATACATACATAGAAATGCAACACATAGCAAATAATTATGAGTCCATTTAAGGTCGTGAACCTCTTTGGACTTTGAATGAGACTAACATTCAACGCATCAAGGATTTCAAAGCATCTTACGTTAAATGGGACGTATATTCCTTAGTGAAAGAAATATGTAGCCAAGACCTAAAGGACAAGAGTGGGTTTATGACATGGTTCCCTTGAGTGGACAACTCGAGAGTGGGAGAGCTTGTGACTGTCGACGCACTGCTGATCGACCGATCCACAAGGTATTTCCTGAAGAGCGTTTTAGAAAAGAACGTTCATGTTACCACGCAACTGTTCGTAAAAAGAAAATAAAGAAAGTTTCAAGTGGAGGAAAGTATGAGCGGGATGCCAATTATATAAAGTGATAACATGTAGCACATAACAAAAATAACATGCAAAGAAATACACATGTAAGCAAACATGATAACACATAAGCAATAGAAAAGGAAAAAGGAATAGACATGGAGAAATTTAAATAACACATAAAGGGAAAGGAGAAGAGACTAACATATAACAATAAATCGTGACATAAACAACAAAAGAGAAAGCAATTACGAAAAATAAAACAAACAAAGTGAAGAAATCCCTCATAAAACACAAACTTGTAATGGTTAAAGCCTATGATCCCCAGCAGAGTCGCCATTCTGTTGCGTCCCATTTTCCTCGCGAAAATAGAGATTCAACGTGACCACTCTTTTTCGGAATTATTTTGAAGGTAGGTGTGAAGAGTCGCCACCTAACGAATTAAGGTACGTTAGGGCACCGGTCTAGGTCAACTACGAACTTATTTTGTTGTTTTGCCTTAGTTCACCAGAGATTTGGGTAAGAGTTCAAATTACCTCAAAAGGAAGGTGTTAGACACCTTTCGAGGTTCACAAAGGTGGTTCCTGGCCGAATTCGTATTTAACGTGGGGATTCTATGTGATCAAATAAGGTATCTTATTTTATTATTAACTTAATGTTTAACTAAGTGATAAAATAATTAATGAACAAAACATGTTATTTTATTATTTCTAATTCTTAATTATCTAAGTGATAAAAAATATATAATAAGATAAGCGAGGAGAAAGAAATGACATAATTTGTAACAAAAGGGAATTGCTTATGTAACAAACTTAACTACCCCAATTAAATAAGCAAGTGAAGTAAATAAATTCGCCAAATCTAACAAAGAAATGTTTTGGTCTCATTCCGATCAGAACCCCAACTTGGTTAATCATCATCTTACCCACTGGCCGAATTCTTAGACAAGTCATATATCGTTCCTTTAATGTCGGTTGGAGATCATCACTTCCGAATGACTACCAGTCTCACCCCACCTAGGCTGGATGTCAAATCTAAAGGAGTTCTAGTACAAGGATAAAACTAACGTTTTTAGTAATTCCTATCATCCCGCTTATCGTCCAAGAGGCATTGGACATTGCTATTTTGGATTTGTGGTCTAGACAAAATAAAGCTATGTTGCTTAGAACTCGAAATGTGTAACACATTGGACGTCAAGAAGTAAGTGATGTCTCACGTTAACCCTTTGGTTATGAAAGAGTTGATTAATGTGATTAACATGCAAAGACAAATAATTACTTATTGTTTGTGTCATTAATCTATAGGCACGATATCTAAGTGTTCAACAAGTGTTAGTGTGACAAAATGTAACTGTGATTCGCGGATGTAACAACGTGATGTCAAATTATTAAAAGAGGGTATCGGAAGTGTGGTAAATATGTTAAGGAATTGTGCTCCAAATTTCATTGTGCAAGTTTAATAAACTAATGAGAATATAACAAAACATTGAAAGTGCATTAACATGCTAAGGAACACAATGATGTACTTAATATAGTGTATAATATGTTGAGAATGCTCAAAAACCTACGTTTTAACATGTTGGTAATTATGCTAATAGTGCAGAAATTTCATATTTATATACTGAAAAAAGCTAAAAAGGCCTAAAATCTAATATTTTAACATGCTAAAATTAATGATTTTATGCTGAGACGCAGTTTAGACATGCTGAAATTTAATTGTTTTATGCAGAAACGTGATTTTAACATGCTGAAATTTAATATTAACATACTGAAAAATACATTAACGCTATTGTTTTTTACATACTGAAAAAGATGTTAATGCGCAGGATTTTTTTATGTTAATCACGCTACAATTTTAACCTGGACATGCTTAATTTTAATGTCAACATGCTACAAACATATTAATATGCAAGAATTTAATTGTAGACATGCTCAAAAATATGACATGCTCAAAAATACTAACATGCTCAATGTCAATTTAATTTGTTGACATACTAAAGATATATTAATATGCTCAATGCAAATTAATATGCTAACATACTAAAAATATATTAATATTAATGTCTCATTAATATGCTCAATGTCAATGAATATGGCATGTCGGTTTTAGTTAGGTCAAGAATAATAAAAAAAATCGTAGATTAAGTGTCTAAACGATTCATATGTTCATAAATTCTAATTTTGTGTGCCTAAATGATTCACGTAGCATGTAATGCACATAAACCTAAATTATGCCTACCTATATTATTCATAGAGCACGTAAATCTCCGCCCCCGAAGCAGTCTCCAATATTTATTATTATATCAATAGTAACGTATGTACAATAATATTACAAACCCATAACAAGAACATAAAACTAAATAGAACTAATACAATTTATTGTAAACACCTCAGCGACTCTTGAGATCTCCAAAACACCACTTACCAATACCTACTAGATACAAATCGAAAGAGCACGACAAGCGCAAAACAAACAACTCATGATCCTAAAGCACACATCGTTTCAAATAGAGGAATCCAAGAAGATATGTGCATATTAAGCAAGTATTGTTTCAAATTAGTTCCTATAGATATGTTTTCTATCATTTAAATCGAAAGAAGTGAAGTAATTGCATCGAATGGAAACATACCGGCGATGATAAATAATATAATAAGAACTAAGAAGAAGATCAAATAGCTCAAAATTCAGAAAGCAAATTGCCATCGAGAGGTCAGAATTAAAGCTTCAAAAGTAAGTATAGAAGCGATAAAATAAAACTGTTTCTTTTTTGTTTCTTTTCCAAAACTTTAGTAGAAGAGAGTATATGTAGTCTATTGTAACTTCTCAAAATAAGAGAATAGGGGTTGTTTATATAGTGGAGGGATAAATCCACCAAGCCATAAAAAGGAAAAGAGAATCTGTCATGTAATCAATCAATCACAATTATATCATTCAAAGAATTTAAAATCAGTCTAAACTAATAAAAGGAAAAGAAGTATCAATCAACAGAATATTGTAATCCATCAACAAAATTGCCTTAAATATGAAGATCACACTTACTGATATAATCAGTCAAAACAAATAGAAGGAAAGAAAAATATCAATTAATCTAAATTTCCTTTTTGAACATGCAGACTAATTAAGGCAAATCATTTTGTCACTTAAGACTAAAATCATGTAAAATTCGATAAAAGAAATTAAAAAAGAAAAAGCATATTTAGGATAATCAATTAGCCAAATTTCCTTCTATAAACATGAAAATCAATCAAATTCTTGCCCTGAAGTATTAAATTCAAATCAATAATAGTGAAGGAAAAAAATCACTGCCAAGAAATCAGAATACCAAGGCTTGTCACACACCAAACAAAAAGGAAAGAAATTCCCCCAATGCAGAAACTAACAAGATCAGCTAAATACCAAGTAAATCAGTTAGAACAGGGATAAATATATGAGTGAATCGACTCTGATCTTTACCTAAATGATTAAATGATTATGAGCTAATAATCAACCAAACTCATCATGTCACAATGCCAGCTAACACCAATCACATAATAAACTTCTTCAAGTAAATATTTTCAAGTAGAGATCATATTCACAGATTAACAGACCATGAACACGGTATTCGACCTAATACATACTAGTATCATTACAATGGATTCAACAAAATTCAATTTAGCAATCCAGAACACAATAATTAAATTATTCAGTGCCCGGTTAGAAAATAGCGTCAGCCAAGCATGAAATTGAAATATTTGAAACAAAGGAAATCATATCCAAGCCACCCACGCATTTCACATCCACAAACAAAATAAAGTAAATCTAAGAACAATCTTATCGGAGATAAATCCATCATGCAAAAAGTGTTGGAATTGAATCCTTGACACTCTCGCTGGTTCGGTCAGAGCAGGCGACGGTGCTGGTGAGGTTGTCGATGGTGGCTACGATGGAGAGGACGAATGGAGGAAGATGGCGGCAATTCAAGTGGTGACTGGCTTTACTGTTTAGCCGACAGAGCCAACTGGTCTGCTGGCGGTTGATTCACCGCAGCTGGCAGCGACTGATTCCGTTGGAGTTTTGGTTGTGGACGTTGGTTTGGCTGAGAATGATGGTTCGCCGGTCGGTAGTGGTTTCTTGAATGATGTTTCACCAATTATTACCTTTGGTGAAGCGATAACGACAAAAGGCAACACCAATTTCACGGTTGGACTGACCATTTTGGTGGAGCGGCGGCATCGATGGAGAGAAGAAAGTGGGACGGCGGTGGCTGATTTATCAAAGGCGAAAGAGGGAAACCTATAAATGAAGGGATGATTAGCCGTGATGGACGCCAGAGAAGGTGGTGGTGATGGCGGTTCGAGTGTTTTTTCTTAAGAGAGAAGATGGAGAGAGAGAGATAGGAAGTTAGGCGGCTTATTTTTTATGAGAATGAATTAGGATTAGGTGTTTTGAACTAAAAAGGAAAAAAGGAGAAGGATTTGATCTCAGCCGTTGGATCAATTAGAATTAACGGTTGAGATTAAGACCCTTTAAAAAGAGGTCATGTAAAAATTAATTTGAAATTAAAATGTCATTAATTAGGCTAAAATTGATATTAATTGAATACCAATTGGCTAGAATTGTAATAAATTGAGTAAAATTAGATAGAAAATGGCAAAAGGATAAGTAAACTATGCAAGGTGATTTCAAATTAGGTTGTTATTTAAATAATAGTAGGGATAATAATTATAATAAAAAATAAAAAATGACAATATATATTAATAATAATAATAATAATAATAATAATAATAATAATAATAATAATAATAATGCAACACTAGACAATGTATTTGCAAAATGTGAGTGCACAATTACATGAAAAATAATTTAATAAATATTAATAAAATTGCATAAAATGTCATATTTGAATTTAAAAAATATAAAAAATGATACTAAAGAATAACAAAATTATTTATGCATTTTTCTAAATTATGAATGTGACATGTCAGTATGTATTTAATGTAAGAATAATGTGTAAAAATATTAAAAGTAATATCGAGGAGTCAAAATTGGGTGTCAACAGCTGCTCTTTCGTTGCTTGAGAATAATAAAAGAATTGTCAAGCAACGAAAGTTGACGTATTAGCCAATTTTGTTCGATGGATGAAGACACATTTGTGTTAAAGTGACAGGAGGTGGTTTTAAAAATAGTGTGACCGAGACTTCGGTTTCAAGTCGTCTACATATCTCTGGTCTTACGAGAATCAGATCGTTTGTAGTCCTAGATTTAGGAATGAACAACATTCCTAAAGAATGTCATTGATAAAGGATGGGGCATCAAAAATGCTATTGGGGGTCGACAAGATAAGGTGAATATGATATAATGACGTGAGGGGGGGATGTGAAAATAAAAGGTGTGTGAGTTATGAGTTCAAGCTTATGCGGTGGATGAGTAAGTAGGTGATACTTCGAAAACAGAAACAAAAATTATCTCTGTTTGTTAGTCTTTCTCTGTTACCTGCGTCTTTACATGGTACTAAATAACAAAGGTTAGACATGTAAGAAATAAACAATTAGTAAACATAAAGTGAATGTGGAAACAGAGAAAGCATATCTATTGTATCGTGGAATCGCAGGATCAGCTTTTTGGCTTCTCATCGTGGGATCAGCTTTTGGGCATCTCGATGCATTGTGAAATCGTGTGATCAGCTACTACGCTTCTCGATGCACTGTGGAATCGTGTGATCAGTTGTTTGGCTTCTCATCGTGGGATCAGTTTTTGAGCTTCTCAATGCATTGTGATAACGTGTGATCAGCTGTTTGGCTTCTTATTGTGGGATCAGTTTTTGGGTTTCTCGATGCATTGTGAAATCGTGTGATTAGCTGTTTGGCTACTCATCGTGCAATCAGCTTTTGGACTTCTCGATGCATTGTGAAATCGTGTGATCAGCTGTTTGGCTATTCATCATGGGATCGGCTGTTTGGCTTCTCGTGATGGAGTAATTTGTACCTGTTGGTCCTGCCACTTTTAACTCAACTAGATAAAAATGGTTAGCACAGATATATGTGTGTGTAAAAGAGATTGAACAATGTAGTGAAAACAACCATTACAATAATGATAAGAAGAGACAAAAAAGCGTATCTATTGTACTGTCGGATTAATCGTTGGGTCTTCTCGTCATGATGTTGGACTGGCCGTTGGGCCTCTCGTGATAGAGTGATTGTTGTCATATGTACCTGTTAATCTTGTACTCAAAGAAAAGTCGTTAGTCAAAAAGAAATGTGGATTTGTACCATGCTCGAGTCCTCGGTCGTCATTTTCTACTCCATGAACCATTGAAATTTATACTCCGTTGTGATAAAATTTTTGAAGAATTCTAAAAAATTTCTGCCCCAGTTTAAAATGTAAAGTGCCTTTCGCACGCCATTGTAAATATATTATTTACTCGTGAAATTTTTGAGGAATTCGTAAAAATTTCTGCCCCAGTTTAGAATGAAAGACGCCTTTTGCACGTCATTGTGAATTGATATATTTTTTAATTGTGAAATTTTTGAGGTTTTCTTGAAACCTCAAAAATTTTGCCCCATTTTTTATCTTTGGAGTCTTATATTCCTATACCACTCAATTGTAATCTACCTTTATATGCTCAAGAGTTGGATTAATTAGCTTGATGATTTGGAAGTGTAGGAATGTGAAAGAAAGGAGGGAAAAGTATTTTATTAGATAAAGATTGGACCTAGAGTGGGCTGCCTACGTATCCAAATGGATGTCAGGTCGAACGTAGTTCATAAGTACAAAGAAATATAGAGAAAACAAGAACATGTTGCTAACCATAATGCGGGTAAAATAGTGACGTGAAACAAGAACGTTAATTCATGTGATGCGCTTTATGTTTCTTTCATGAATGTCCAGGATCTTGTTGGACAGAGTAGGGGTGGATTTAACAAGCCTTGTTTTTTCGGACAGAGTAGGATCAGATTGATGAGCCCTGTTTTGGGGACCAAAATCAACGTGGATCTCATTATATCGATAACCTTGTGTTTGAGGTATGGAAGGTGATGAATCCTCTTCCTCTTCTATAGGTGGGTTTCTTCATTTTATGTTCTAATTTCTTTCCAATCAAAATTAGACTCTCAAAGTTGTGATTGACTAAGAAGAACATTTTCTGAAAGTATATTCCATCTAGTGTCTTGAGGAAAATTTGGATCACTTCCATCTCAAGTACAGAAGGACGTATTTTGGAAGCCTCTAACCTCCATCGAGTTGCATATTCCTCAAAAGGTTCATAGGTCACTCTCTTCATCTCGAGCAATTCTCGCATTGTCGGACCAGTATTGATGTTAAACTTGTTTGCCTCATAAAGTCTTGAGCCAATTCTTCCCAATTATGCCATTTGTCGAAGTTTTGTTGGGCGAACCATGTGAGTGTCATTCCTGACAAACTCTGAATAAACAATCTCATAAGGAGAGGCTCATTGTGCCTTATGCCAATTAGTCTGCCACAATAGTCCTTCAGATGTGTGATTTGATCTCCATGCCCATCGAATGTGTTGAATTTGGGGATTTTGTATCCTGGAGGTAAATCAATCCACGGATGTATACATAATTTCTGATACCTCAAGTCGTAGATACCCCTAGAACGCAGTTCCTCATTCATCCTTCTTTCTAAGTCAAAAAGCCTTCGCCAACGTTCATCTGATTTGATCCTTTCACTTTCAGAAGTGTCATGTGCAAAGAATTGCCGAGAAGGGGTGTGGGCAAGGCGAGGATAAGGAGACATAGTGTTTTTCCTTGGGCGATGAAAAGGAGGACTGATAGATTTTTGAATACTAAGCATATTTGTCATGTTGCAGATTGTTACTTGAGTTCGATATTCAAATGCTAGACAACCTTAAAATTAGATATGTAAGGCACACAAAATTACCTCATAACACATAAGTTCGAAATATAATAAATAAAAAACAAAAGGTATTCAAGGATGAAGACTAAGATTTGATAAGTGATATAAGCGTAAAGATTTAAGCTCCTGACACACGAAACAGGACAGTGACAGGATATGATATCGATTTTGCAATTGTAATTATAAAGAAGGTAAGAGAGATAGGAAATGAATTAGGTCGACTTTTGTTGAACATCAGATTTGTTGATTCACATCATATTGTTGATTCATCCAACTACATAGCGAAAAATGATAAAGTAGGGGAATAGAAAATTTTATTATGGTGAGATCGAACCCATTAAATGAGTGTCAACGTATCCACAAGAGAATCAGGTCGATCGTAGTTCAAATTACATAAGAAAGGAAGACATAAAAAAAAAACTGCAGAATGTAAAACTTGAAAAAATTTTAAATGTTGAGAGTCTGGAGTGAAGAATCAACATGATATCCTCTACACCAATGTAGAACCCTTGCAAGTCGAACCTAGTAACTCAATCGCCATCACGATTCAACTTTGTCGTCTATCAGTGCTTGAATTTTGTCTTTCAAAGTTCAACACTCTTCTGTGGTATGTCCTTTCATACCTGAATGATAAGCACATATTTTAGATTGATCAAGCCATGGTGCATGTGTTCATGACAATTGTGGGAATAGGAGTGATATAGTCAGTCGTCCTCAATCTCTCATAAAGTTGATCTATTGGCTCAGCCAAGGGAGTATACTATCTCGGTGGATTTTTCTGAAGCTTATGTCAAGGTTTGGTGGATCGAGTAGATCACTGATTTGTTGGTGGACTTGGATAAGAAACTGGAATGTAGTTTGATGTTGGAGAGACAAATAGAAGTGGGTACCAAACAGTCTACGAAAGAGTAGGCTTGGACATAATTGGATGTTGGAATGATTTCTGGAGTTGGGTACCATATCAGTTGAGGTTAGGATACGTTCACTTTCGGCTTTGGGGGTTTTGATGTCTTGTCGATGATTGTCTTTCCCTTATGGCTTAACTAAATCTGCCTCGACTGTGAGCTTGGTCCCAAGAGACCCACTTGCTAGTGTCACTTTCGGTGTACCACATCAATATTGGACCCTTCTGTGAACCGACAAAGAGTTTTGTCTTCAAGCTATCACTTTGTCCTATAATCGATAGCTTGTCAAGGTACTCCTTCAAATGGGAATGAGGGTTTCCTAACCCATCATATAGTGGAAAGTTCCAACCGTTGATTTTCTCCTTGTCTTCTTCCTTGATTTGGATAACTTGCTTATTTTGGGTCGCTAAGATGATCCTACCTCATGGTTTGGAACCTGTCCTTCTGTCTTTTTGTCCTCACTCGTATTCGTCAACTCAATAAGTTCTTTTAGCAATGCAATTGAAAACTGACTTGGGGACATAGGCATATCATGATCAGACGTAATGAAGTTGTCAATGTCGGGGACTCCGTGGTGTGGATGGGAGGGTTGGAGTCTGCTTCAGGTAGCGGCCTTGGAAAACCTGATGGCATCTCAACCGAGCCTCGAATATCAGTCATTATTCCTCTAATTAGTGCTATTCTTCTTCCTAACCTTCTGATGGTCGAAATGACTCTGTTTTGATGCAACCCCAAGTTTTCATGCTCAGCTTCGCTATTGACAAGATTGATAAGCATCGCTTGACTGGCCATTTTTTATGTTCAAGTATAGTCAACCTTAGAATAAGACTAACAATTAAAAATGAAGAGTACACAGGAATCTAGAATAAATAATCTACTCATTTGAAAATAATAAGTTATGCTCATTCGGAGTGAATGGACGTCGTGAGAGCTTTATGTAACCTAATGGTTGTGACAGTTAGAGCACGACATAAATATTGTGGTAGGATAATAGTATATAAACATTAGGAGCATTAGGAAGAGGATATCCTAAATTAATAAGTTGCACTAAGAGATTGTGGATAAGACTAATCCTTTATCAAAGCAAGAGTTGAGCCTAGGGATGATTAGTATACTAACGGAGTAACGGATGAATCAGGAGAATGAATTGAGGGGAAGCTTTTTAAAATAGGCCCTAAGAGTGTATGGTAGGGACCTAGCATGACAAGAATTTTAAGAGCAACGAGCTCTAAAGTGAGGAACACTAAATGTAAGGAGTGACTAAGGCAAGAACAGAAACAACAAGATAGGCAAGATGTCAATACATGCATAGAAATGTAACAGATAACAAATAATTGTGAGTCCCTATGAGGTCGTGAACCTCTTTGGACTTTGAATGAGATTAACATTCAACGCATCAAGGATGCCAAAGCATCCTACATTGAATGAGACACATATTCCTTAAAAAGAAATATGTAGCCAAGACCTAAAGAACAAGAGTGGGTTTATGATATGGTTCCCTCGAGTGGACAACTCAAGAGTGGGAGGGCTTATGACTGTCAATGCACCATTGATCGATCGATCCACAAGGCATTTCCCGAAGGGTGTTTTGGGAAAGAACGTCTGTGCTACCACGCAACCGTTCGTAAAAAGAAAATAAAGGAAGTTTTAAGTCGAGGAAAGTATAAGCGGGATGCCAATTATATAAAGCGATAACATGTAGCACATAACACAAGTAGCATGCAAAGAAATACACACATAAGCAAACATGATAACACATAAGCAATAAAAAAGGAAAAAGGGATAAACATGGAGAAATGTAAATAACACATAAAGGGAAAGGGGAAGAGACTCACGTATAACAATAAATCATGAGATAAACAACAAGAGAAAGTAATTACGAAAAATAAAAAAAATAAAGTGAAGGAATCCCACATAAAACACAAACTCGTAATGGTTAGAGCCTATGATCCCCAACAGAGTCGCCATTCTATCGTGCCTCATTTTTCTTGCAGAAAGAGGGATTCGACGTGATCATTATTTTTTGGGATTATTTTAAAGGTAGGTGTGAAGAGTCACCACCTGAATAATTAAGGTGCGTTAGGGCACCGATTTAGGCCAACTACAAACTTGTTTTGTTGTTTAGTCTTAGTTCACCAGATATTCGGATAAGGGTTCAAATTACCTCAAAAGGAAGAAAGGGTCCAGAAAGGTGGTTCCCGGCCGAATTCGTATTTAACGTGGAAATTCTATGTGATCAAATAAGATCTCTTATTTTATTATTAATTTAATGTTTAACTAAGTCATAAAATAATTAATAAACAAAACATGTTATTTTTTAATTTCTAATTGTTAATTATCTAAGTGATAAAAAAAATATAATAAGATAAGCGAGGAGAAAGAAATGACATAATTTGTAACAAAAGGGGACTGCTTATGTAATAAACTTAACTACCCAATTTAAATAAGCAAGTGAAGTAAATAAAAGAATTCGCCAAATTAAATAAAGAAATATTTTGTTCTCATTTGGATCAGAATCTCAACTTGTTTAATCATCATTCAACCTACTGGCCAAATTCTTAGACAAGTCATATGTCTTACCTTTAATGTTGGTTGGAGATCATCACTTCCGAATGACTACTCCCCCCACCCACCCCAGGCTAGATGTCAATCTAAAGGCGTTCTAGTACAAGAATAAAACTAACGTTTTAGTAATCAATCAATCACAATTATATCATTCAAATAATTTAAAATCAGTCTAAACTAATAAAAGGAAAAGAAGTATCAATCAACAGAATATGTGATGTAATCAATCAACCAAATTGCCTTAAATATGAAGATCACACATACTAATATAATCACTCAGAACTAATAGAAGGAAAGAAAAATATCAATTAATCTAAATTTTCTTTTTGAACATGCAGACTAATTAAGGCTAATAATTAAGGCATTATTATGTCACTTAAGACTAAAATCGTGTAAAATTTGATAAAAGAAATTAAAAAAAGAAAAAGCATATTTAGGATAATCAATCAGTCAAATTTCCTTCTATAAGCATGAAAATCAATCAAATTCTTGTCCTGAAGTATTAAATTCAAATCAATAATAGTGAAGAAAAGAAAACACTGCCAAGAAATCAATACCAAAGCTTGTCACACACTAAACAAAAAGGAAAGAAATTTCCCCAATGCAGAAACTAACAAGATCAGCTAAATACCAAGTAAACCAATTAGAACAGGAACAAATATACGTGTAAATCGACTCTGATCTTTACCAATATGATTAAACGATTATGAGCAAATAATCAACCGAACTCGTCATGTCACAATGCCAGTTAACACCAATCACGTAATAAACTTCTTCAAATAAATATTTTCAAGTAGAGATCATATTCACAGAATAACAAACCATGAACACGGTATTCGGCCTAATACATACTAGTGTCATTACAATGGATTCAACAAAATTCAATCTAGCAATCAAGAACACAACAATTAAATCATTCAGTGCCTGATTTAGAAAATAGCGTCAGCTAAGCATGAAATCGAAACATTTGAAACAAAGAAAATCAGATCAAAGCCACCCCACGCATTTCACATCCACAAACAAAATAAAGTAAATTCAAGAACAATCTTACCGGAGACAAATTCATCATGCAAAAAATGTTGGAATTGAATCTTTGACACTCTCGCGGGTTTGGTTAGAGCAGGCGACAGCGCTGGTGAGGTTGCCGATGGTGGCTACGATGGAGAGGACGAACGAAGGGAGATGGCGGCGGTTCAAGTAGCGACTGGCTTTACTGTTTCGCCGGCGGAGCCGGCTGGTCTGCTGGTGGTTGATTCGCCGCAGTTGGCGGAGGCTGGTTCCTTTGAAGTTTTGGTGGTGAGCGTTGCGGCGGTTGGTGGCGGCGCTAGTCGCTGGTTTGGCTGAGGATGATGGGTCGCCAGTCGGTGGTGGTTTCTAGAACGATGCTTCACCGGTCATTACCTCCGGTGAATCGACAACGACGGGAGGCAACGTCGATTTCACGGCTGGACTGACCATTTTGGTGGAGCGGCGGCATCAATGGAGAGAAGAAAGTGGGACGGCGGTGGCTGGTTTATCGGAGGCGGGAGAGGGAGTCCAGCGAATAGAGGGATGGTTCGTCGTGATTGACGCCGGCGAAGGTGGTGGCGGCGGCGGTTTGCGTGTTTCTTTTTTTTTTTTTTTTTAGAGAGAAGATGGAGAGAGATGAGAGGTAGAGAGAGAGGGAGTTAGGCGGCTTATTTTTTGTGAAAATGAATTAGGGTTCGGTGTTTTGAACTAAAAAGGACAGAGGAGAAGGGTTTGATCTTAGCCGTTGGATCAATTTGGATTAACGGTTGAGATTAAAACCTTTTAAAAAGAGGTTAGGAAAAACTTAATGTGTAATTAAAATGTCATCAATTAGGCTAAAATTGATATTAATTGAATACCAATTGGCTAGAATTATAATAAATTGAGTAAAATTGAATAAACACTGGCTAAAAGATAAATAAATTATGCAAGATGATTTCAAATTAGGTTGTTATTTAAATAATATTAGGGATAATAATAAATAATAATAAAAAATAAAAAATAATAATAATAATAATAATAATGCAACACTAGATAATGTATTTGCAAAATGTGAGTGTGCATAATTACGTGAAAAATAATTTAATAAATATTAATAAAATTGTATAAAATGTCGTATTTGAGTTTCAAAAATATAAAAAATGATACTAAAGGATAATAAAATAATTTATGCATTTTTCTAAATTATGAATGTGACACGTCAGTATGTATTTAATGTAAGAATAATGTGTAAAAATATTAATAATTAAAATTAAATAATTTTGATAAAATAGTAGCCTAAAAGTAATATCGGGGGTCAAAATTGGGTGTAACATAACTTATGCCAGTAGTAATATTACTTTCTGTGGAACACTATGTTAAATATGGTATCATACTTGGTTTAATACTTGGATTCAAACACTATGTGCATGTCATCGAGTTCATTTCGTTTGTTCAATTCAGACTGATTCTAATGTTTTTCTGTTTTCTTTTGTTTCGTGGAACAACCGGAGAACTGGAGTTCTCACTTTGATTTTTTTTAATAAGTAAAGGTCCTAATCAGTCCTTCTAATCTACTGGTTGGATCCTAGTGTCTCCTTTAGAACCTCGAGATTAGTAAGACTTGAATAAAGTTTGGCTTTAAAAAGTGTGGTGTTGGTCCATACTAGTCAAACTACATCCATGAGATTAATCAATAGCAATTATGTCATGTTCTCATCTTTCATTTAAGTATCCTCTTTGATCATGAGACATTTTCTTTCAATTGGGTGGAAATGTATTTGTATAATATTTTCACACTTTGAAATCTGCTTGTAGTCCTCGATTTATCCAACTAAGTTAATTAGTAATTGGTGTACGTTTGCTGGAACATGTGTTTGAGCACTTGCAATTTCTTGAGATTTAGTTGTTGTTTAGGAGAATTATTTTGCTCTTTCTGCTGTGTACTAACCACAATGCATAACACCTACTATTTATCTTACATTCTCATCTATTGTTAACCCAGTTTTTTTCACATATTCGTACACATTCAATACGAATGTACATAAGCATTCACTACACTATATGTGCAATCTTTTTGTAAGTTCTTGGTCTCTAATCGAAGCTAATAATCACAGTTGTGTTATTACAAGCAGATTAAAAATTACCTGGATCCCTTACCCTTCATTTTGTGTTAAGAAAATGTTTTACCTCCCCTTACATTAGTTTGATAAGTATATTTTTTCATCAATGTCTCTAATTATTTGATAAATTTTTAATTCTTTTCTTTCTTATTTCACATGTACACTCAGGAGCGCATTTGGAGTATAATGGGTTGACTATATCTTTATCCAAATCAGAGAAGCGAACAATAATCGCATTACATATTTTCGTCTAGCAATCTATGCCTCTTTCCCTCTTTTACGTTCTTGTTTGAATTATCTTTAAATATTGTAGCAAATTTAATTGTTCCCTTTCTACCTCTTAGATTCTAAACTTACCATAATCACTAGGCTTCAGTATATGATTTGTATCGTTAAAGGTTAAAACTTGGTAGGTAAAAGCATACCTTTTAGAATAAATGATCAGAGTTGTAGAATCCTTTAACGCTTCTTCAATATAAAATAATAGCTTTATCTTTCGAACCAAAGTTAGTTTCTCATTAGTAAGTAATATCGAAATAGGTAGAAATATAAATTTTGCGCTAGGCGGGCTTATTATCGTTAAACTCGAAAATCAATTTTAATAATTTTGGATATGGTAAATCAATTCAATTTTTCATCAATTTCAAATATAAGATGGCAGCTTTGTCAAACTGACTCTGCAAGACTTCTTTTTTTTTTTTTAGGATTTCAAATGATGAAAATACATTTTGGATGTGAGCCGTTTCTTAATAAAAAATAAACTCTGAAATCATTATAAATTTAAACAATTATATTTTTATAGCTATTATTCAATCCGGGTAGGATAATTAACCATTTTATTTATATCTATTTTATAAAATTTGAAGCAAGAGTCATTTTTACTTTGATAAAGAAAAGTCGTGAAGCTCTTAGCATAACTAACGTTTAAAAATTATTAATTAAAAACTTTTGTATATCTTTTAAAAGAAATGATTCGAAATAATTTTTTTTTACAACAATAAGGTTGCATCATTTTCACAGAAAATATCCAATTGCCCCTCTGAAGTATACCCAAAAGGGGTATGACACACCTTAATGGGTCCTATTACAACCCCCCCCCCCCCCCCCCCCAAACTAATTAAAAGTGAAATTTTTACCCCCTTGGTGCCTATGTGGCACACACGTGTGCCTACGTGGACACTTCAATATGTTTTGCCACGTATGTGCCACATAAGCAATAAAGGGGTGAAAAATTCACTTTTAATTAGTTCAGGAGGTAATAGGATTCCCTTTAAATTGAAGTGTGTCATAACCTTTTTGAGTATAGTTCAGGGGGGTTATTGGGTATTTTCTCTAAAAATGATGCAACCTTATTGTTGTAAAAAAAATTATTTCGAATCATTTCTTTAAAAAGATATACAAAGTTTTTAATTAATAATTTTTAAAAGTCAGTTATGCTAAGAGCTTCAAGACTTTTCTTTATCTAAATAAAAATGACTCTTGCTTCAAATTTTATAAAATAGATATAAATAAGATGTTTAATTATCCTACCTGGATTGAATAATAGCTATAAAAATATAGTTGTTTAAATTTATAATGACTTGAGAATTTATTTTTTATTAAGAAACGGCTCACATCCAAAATGTATTTTCATCATTTGAAATCCTAAGAAAAATACATAATTTTTTTGGGTATAGTTAGGGGGTTAATTCAGAGGTTTTATAGAAAGATATTTTGATAATTTTTGTAAAGTAGATGAATTTTTAAAACGTGGTTCTTCTAAAAGTTTTCTTATCTGTTTTCTTATAAATAATTAGCATGTGTTATATATATATATATATATATATATACACTTTTATATCTTCCTTATATCTTTCTTAATATAACATTTGATTTCCTCATCTAATCTAAGTTTGACCGGTTAATTGTAGTTAACGGATCCTTTAATATGCTTAATCTCTTCCCTTTAGGATAATTAGAACTCTTGTCTAGAATCATTAAGTAGACCTAAAAAATGAAGTCTTTAGTAATTTTAATTACTTAGTTTATAATAGGAGTCCTAATTCACCGTAGAACCAATTAGGTGGCGACTTCTTTAATTAACATAAAAATTTTTAATATGTTGTACCTTGGTTTGACCCGTGTTTAAACGGGATATAACAGAATACGTAGAGGTTGGAAGAGGAGCTTTCCAAAAAAAGAAAGGAAAAAAAATATTTTGAGTTAAATTAACACGTGTCAAATAAAGATTGATGTGTGATTAATATTTTCTTTGAAAAAATTAAAGCTTAATTAAAAGAGATATAATAATATAAATTCAAAATTGTCTAATAGAATCCCCTCAAAGTTAGAAAATCTTCCTGAAAATATGGTTCAAATTCAAGGAGCTATTATGTATTAACTCTTATTCAAAGTGCACCAAAAATTTTACAACTCGTTTGATATGAGGTATAAGGGATAAATAGTCCTCGGAATAAAGTGAAAGATTATTTTAACTCATTTTTTGTTGAACGTATTAATTAATACCAAAATTATTTATCCTACTATTTACATCATAGTGATGGATAAGTTATCTCATATACGTGATGGAATAACTAATTTTGAAATTAATTATCTCGAAATAACTCTTTCCCAATCAAACGACCCCTTACTTTGATGGGTTTCCAAGTACATATTAAGTCAACTATTTGACATATATATACTACAGTTCATAATTTTGAGGAAGAAGTGGGGGATTTTGTGAATCATACTTATATGAATAGATCTGTCATTCAATAGAGATAAATTGAAAAAATATTGAAGGAAGGTGATTAGATAAGATTTGGCATGCCTGTAGCTTATTAAAGACACTTTAGATATGAGGATATATAGGTTGATGATTAGGATAGAAAGTTAGTAGTTAGCTGAGCGTTATCTAATTTTTCTTATTAGTATTTTTATTATTACTCTCATGTTATTTTCCTCTTCAAATTTTTTATCATCCGTTGTTTCTTTTGCTTCGATTATCGTATTATTTATTATTACTATTGTTCCTTTCTTCATTGTTCCATCCTGGATTCTTTATTAACATATTTTTTTTCATATCTGCTTTAAACTATTTTACGTGAGCCGATGATTTATCTAAAACAATCTTTTTTACTTTACAAGTAAGAGTAAAGTATACACACGCACCATCCTCCCCAAAATCTTAATTTTAGAATTAAGATGAATATATTAGCATTGAAAATTAAAGTTATGGAAAATAATAATTTTCTCCTTGTGTTATTACGTTATGTCTATTTTAGTCCTTGTAATTTTCTATTAAGCGCAGTTGACCTTTTCTATTTTAGTCCTTGTAATTTTCTATTAAGCGCAGTTGACCTTCGATTAAGTAATGGGTGTGATTTTAGTCCTTCAACCAATGGACAACAAATAAGACTGTTAAATAGTCCTTCAACCAACGGACAACAAATAAAATAAGACTGTTAGATTACAGAGGAACAAATCAGATATTTCATATTATTTTTATTGCACACTTAAAAAGGAAAAAAGAAAAATCCCTTTATTTCTTCCATCTATGTGATTCTCATTGTCTTCTTCAATCATATTTCCTGTCACTCATAGTTGTACATGATGCAAATATATTTTTAAGACAATCTTTTTTCTTTGACGGATTTAGGACTCATTTGTTTGTAATTAATGGAGTTCTGAATTTGAATGGTTCAGACTTCAGATCATTAAGTGCATTTATTTTTTATTAAAATTTTAGTTTTTAATATGTCTGAATAGGTCTTAATCATTCAGATCTAGAACCAAGTCTTAATAGGTTTGAAGAGATATTCTGGTGTTGGATAATATTCACCACTTTATTCATAATCAGCAGTCACCACCACTAACCACCTCTGTCACCGCCAACGCTGTCAACCACCACTAACCACCTCTACCACCACAACCACCATCAACAACAAATATCACTACCAACCACTATTGTCAACCAATACTATACATACTACCTCTATTATTCTAATTATATTCATCGTCACCACTGTCGTCAACAGCACCACCATAATCAACCACTATCGATCAATCCCTACTACTGATCAACTCATCTATCACAACTAGCACCACCACAGCACCACTAACTACCACTAATACATCACAACCTCTACAAAATCTTCGGCCGCCGCCACCATTGTCACTAGTAACGCCACCTTTACCACCACTTCAACCACTACCATCACTACAATTTATCTCTACTAACAACCATCTCCACCATCACAACAAACAACATCTTCAACTAATATCGTCATTCATGATGTATTTATGTTTCAGCCAACACAATCAACACCTTAAACTACTAACATCACGCAACGTCACATCACAACTACCATCATCAATCTCAACTATCATAACAGTCACTACAATACCAACTATCACAATTATCACCACCAACATTTTTAATCACTAACATCAATCATTGTTACCGCAACCACCATTATAAACCATCTCCACTATTACTAATAAAGATAAATATTTTTTTTCTCAATCAAAAAATAATTATGTTGTATTAAATTACATACTTTTCTAATATATAATTAATTTTTTATTTGAATTGCATTTTTTATTTTATTATATATACAAATAAAAAAAAATTGCACATTCAGATATTGAAAAACAAATGATCTTGATTATTCTGTTTTCAGATTTAGAGATAATATCTTAATCATTCAGATATATATTTAGATTCAGACATCTGAATCTCAAAAAAAAAAAAAAAAACAAATGCATCCTTAAAGAATATACATAAATTATAAAGAATTCAAAAAGAAATAGACTTAAATCATCCACGACAAGTCTTCTTCAATATTGGCTTGGTTCTTCTAATCAGTAGTTTCCCCAATTTCTTTCCCCTTCACTTTTACTGGTAGCAATTTTTTTTTCTTCTGCAATTTTTTTTCCTGAAGATAACCCACTAAAATATATTTTATAAGGAATAATCATGGAGTATAACCGCACAAGAAACGTAAATACCTATATTGCCTCGCTGCAATTTAACAGATTGTTATTTTATTTAGTGGATGTTCCTTGAAGGACTAAACTCATACGCGTTGTTTGATTGAAGTTCAATGCGTTTAACCAAATATCACGAGGACTAAAATAAAAATAATGCAACACAAGGACTAAAAGTATTGTTTCCTTTCAGTTAACTTAGTCGCATAAGATGAGCATCATTGTGCAATTTTCAAATCGGAAAGATGTTTGGGTATAAAATTTAATTAATCCCAACATAAGATCTTGCAACAATATAAGGCATAAGTAGTAGGAGTGTGCAAAATTCGAACCGATCGATAAATCAAATTCATAAAAATGCTATTGATTTATTGTTATTGAGTTATTGGGTTATTGGGTTAACGATCTTTTAATAATTTTATAAAAAAAGTTATTGGGTTATTGGTTCGGTTCAATTTTTTTAATTAGGTCATTGACTAAATCGATAACTCAATAAGAAAATATATATATCTATAATCTATATCTATATCAATCTATAATATATTAAAAGTGTAAAGACCTTTAGAAAAGTGAAGTGATTTGAACTTTTTGCCTGACTTCTTTAAACAAAATTGTTTTTTCACTATTTCCTTTAATTTATTATTTAATTATTTTTATTATATTAACTTGACTCCTGGGACTCCTAAAATATATAGAAGGAGAATCAATTAATATTTTTCTTTGTACAGATCAATTAGAAAAATACTCTTAAAATTTAGGACTCTATTAAGGAAATATTCCTGTAAATATTGAGATGCACGTTAAACTAGAGAAGAAACTAGTTACTTATTGAGATGATTGATGCTCATGTAACTTGATTTGGTTGCATGTCTAGATTGATGGATGCTTAATTTTCTAACCCTTAACTTCTTCACTATTTTTGTCAACATAATAGAATTCAACGTGCGTATATGTATATCTTCTTTGTTTTCATTCAAGCCAATCTTTAGTGTCAAAATTTTTGCTCAGACAAGAATTATTTTCATCAAAACTGAAGCTTTGTCATCACTATTGTATTATTTTGTTGTAGTTTACAGGTCGTAGATGAATTTACAGGTGGTAAATGAATGTCGATCGGCTTTGAGGAATTTTTTTAGATAAAGGTTAAGTTTATTTGTATTGTTTTTATATCTCTATTTTGAGAATTTTTTTTTTATGTAAAGGAAAAGTTTAGTTGTATTACTTTGATATCTCTGTTGTGATATTATTTTGTTATAGTTTACAGGTGATAGATAGTGTCGGACGGCTTTTAGGAAATTTTTATGTAAAAATTAAATTTAATTATATTGTTTCAATGTCTCTACCATTGTATTATTTTGTTACAGTTTACAGGTAATACTTGAATGTAGATCGACTTTGAGAAATTTTTTTGGTAAAGGTAGGTTTAAATAAATAAATTCTCCAAAAGACTTTGAATTTAATTATTGCATCTATTTTTATTATTTAAACAAATATCTATTTAGTGTAACTTTTAAACTTAATAAAGTGGATATATATATATATACGAATTAACAAACATATTATTTCAATTATACAAACTCTTAATTTCTCCTAACAACATTTAGTCCAAACTTGAAAATTCTTGAAAATTAAAACACATCATGTAGCATTTTTGATTGCAACTAAGATTCAATTTTTTTTTTTTCATATTAGTTACTACTATTTTTATTTTATGAGTATTTTCTTATCGATTAAACCGAAAATCAAACCGTTAAGGATTAAAAACCGATAAATCGAAAACTGATAAAAATTATCTTACTGATTTGGTTATTGGTTTAACATATTTAAAAATTGAAAACTGATAAACCGAACCAATAATATATAAAATCAAACCGAATCCACCTATGCATGGATATAAACATTACATTCTTGTTTATTGTGTGTAAAAACAACGAACGTGTTTACTTTTTCGTGTGTTAAAAATGAAAGTGTCATTTATTTCAAATCGAAGTTGGAATAACGAACTAAAATGTAAAACAAACACTTGATTTTCTTTTTCAAATTTTCCAAGTCTTGTCTATTGATGAAGAATATCTGCCAGGAAAAAAATGTTTCACTCCTAGGAGATGATCACAATAAGCTCAAACCACATTATGAAATGGTATAATTTGCTGTATAAAAGAACATGATGGAGAAATCATGTTTTCTTATTGAGGCAAATTCTTCTAATTTGTTGTATAAAAGAACATGATGGAGAAACCATGTTTTCTTATTGAGGTAAATTCTTCAAATCATGTCTCCCTAAATCTAATTTAAAAATAAACAATAAAAAAATCTAAAAGTAACCACCAAGCTAGCTTCTTAAGGGTGTATACCAATTTTGGTAAGAAAAAGAAGAGATAACTTGAACTATCATATTTTTTGCAAGTTTCACACTCCAATTATAGTTAGCCTAATCAGCTTCAAGATTGTTTTAATTAATAGATGGTAATAGTTCGAGGGGCAATATGGTACATCGGGAACAACTAATAGTTGGATATGAAACTATAATTCAGATGTGCTTTTGAACACCAACTCAGAAAAGAATATGTGAATGGATGGATGTGTGAACTGACATTATTAGTCCAATAGTCACTGCATATTGAGACTACAAAATCTTAAGGTCTTGGACCCCTCATGAAACAACAATTTACACCATCCATATGAGAAGTAAGATCACAGTAAGAAATTTAGAAAGAGAATCTCTCAAACAAAATGAAAGAGAAGAAACATTTCTCAAGCTGTGATCTCTTTGATCAGCCACTCTAAAGCAGGATAGGCAAAGTACAACACTAGGAAAGATGGAAATCCAAAGAGAATTGTGATCAGTAAGTAGAGCGCTAGGACGGCTGCACAGGAAGGTATTGCAAACATAACAAGGAGAAGAAGCACGATAACTAACGGAAACTTGGATGTAACGCGGATAAAGAGATCAAGGGACTTGTGAAGAGAAGAGTGAACCCTCTGCGATGCAGGCGTACCACTAGTATAGTTATGACTAATGGTGCTCGACCCTGGAGATCCTAGACCATGTACCCTCCTGGAATTCATGACAGAGGTGTTGCTCCCCATAACTGAAGTGCACCGGATGTACCAATCTTGTTGATGATCCCTACATATGCCAGATGGAGACTTCACCCGGTCACCATTTCTGCCCTCCACCATCCAGAGGAGGAAGAAATTCTTGCTAGGAAATTTGAGATTCCCGTTGAATGCGAACCGGAATGTCAGCATATTGCACCATGGGCAGGAAATGAATAATGGAATCTGGACCTGTTGGGTGGAGAACTTCCACGAAGCTGATTTAAGCCCCAACAGACAGTGCTTGCAAAGCGTGTGACCACACCACAAGACATAGGGGATGTTCTCGACAATGTTAAAAGATTCCCAGCATATTGGACATTCAAGCCCTTCTTCCTCACTGCTGGAATTAGAATAGGCATCATCTAAGAATTCGTAACAAGGTTGATTGGGCTCACCACATTCCTTCTTCTGTCCAAAGCTTGTGATGGCTTTCGAGATAGATCTCCACATATCAGAGGCAACTTAAAAATCGCTATTGCCTGCAATTACTCGAGTTTAAAGCTTGGCATGTATTTGTATATAATACTAAGATGAACCCGACCTTCAGGAGCAAGCCTCTTGGTAGGAACAATCTTAAAAACTTATTGTCATGAATATACGGTATACCATCTTAAGATGATAGCAAAATTCAAAAATCACAAGCAATTATGCATAAAACTAAGAGCTGGATAATGTTTACGCTCCTCATTACTCATTAGTGAAGGTCTCTCAAATAAGCAGCAAATAAAAGTTGCACTTTATTGTTCCACTCATTAGTGAAACCACTCTACCCCCATTTAAATCCAGATTCGCAGATCACAGTCATCTGCAGGTTTAAATGAAGTAGACGATTTGGGATAGATTGGCGATTTAAAATACATTAAAAAACATAACTAGAAATCTTCAATTCCGCCATACTAAGAGAATCAATTGGTACGCCATCAATCACGACATTCTTACATAAATTTTCCTACTAAAGATCGTATGTTATAATATCCATGCCAACAGCAATTTCGGGATAAGAACTGGTGTATAAAAGGTTAATTCAAAGTACAATTTGAAAAATATATCATGAGCAGACAATGGGGCAAAAGTAGAAAAATGGCACAATTTCAGATTGTAGTTTCACAAAAAAAAAAAAAAAAAAAAAAAGAAAGAAAGAAAGAAAGAAAGAAAGAAAGAAAGAAAGAACTGCATAATTTATTTGAGGATGTTCAGAAACTTACTTGTATGGAAAATGGTATAATTGGGAGAAGAGAGATCAGAAGAGAAATGGATTCTCTCTCTCGTCTCGTCGCTCTCTCTCTCTATATTGTTTCTGAGTGGATTGAAACTACTGAGAGATTTTATCGATCGCAAGTGCGAACCTAAATATGGAAGGATCAACCTATGTCACTGATTTAAAAAATTATAAAAATTGACTGTTAATCCCAAAATAAATACATAATATATTTTTTTTTCATCTTGAAACCATTAAAATAGAATATTGCATTAAATCACTATCCATTTTTTTTATGAATAATACACTAAATAAATGTATTATATATTTATTTTATTATGGATAATACACTAAAAAGTACACTATCAATTATTTTTAATATACTACATTTTTTTGTGCATTATTTCTTTTTTCCTATAGTTTAGTGCATTTTTTTAGTGCACTATTCATAAAATAAATGGATAGTGCATTAAAAAGGTGTACTATCAATTATTTTAATATCTTACACTTTTTTAGTGAGATAAAATTTTATGTATTTTATTGTGAGATTAAATTTTATTTTTTTTATAATACCAAATTGCAACATAACGTACAATGTAAAAAGTTATGTATTTGTATGACAATGAATGGTGTAATTTTTTGTGAGATGAAATTTTACGTATTTTATTTTGAAATAATATCTTATAACTCATTACAAATAACGTATTACGCCAAACTTCAATAAAAGTTGATTTGATATTAGAAAAATAACAAATGAGAGAATTTAAAAAAATCCTACAAAAGTATTTGGGTGTTATATAGATTTATCCAGGAAAAAAATGGTGTGGCCGAATTTGTCCCTTAGAAAATAAACCTATTTCTATTTATCATGATTTACAAATTGCTGGACACATCATTGTCGGAGAAACATACTCCTCTAAAGCTGATGATTTTATTATTTGGAGAGAAATACTTCAGCAGACTCAACTATATTCTAAAATGTGTGATTATGAGGTGTTATGTCGATGGCATAGTTTAACTATTCTACAGGCACAGTCCGCGATATTTCAGATATGTAAATTCAGGAATGATGCACAAGTTGTTGAACACTTGAATAAGGAAATATCAGAAATGGAAAAAACATTAGAACTTTTTCATGCATTAGATGATTTTATCTTTCAAGGAGCAGATGAAAATGAGCACTAAAAAGTACTTAAAAATCAGAGACTACATCGAGATTCTACCTATCCAATATATCCAATTGGTAACGAATGAATAGGCCTTCAAAAATATTTACCCCAAACATTAAATTTTGAAATGTCATATTGTTGTATAAACCAATTGAGTTTAGTTGAGCCAACACAACATGAATTCAACATAGTTCCTGAAACTGACGAAGAAGATATGTAATTTTTTACATTGTACGTTATGCTGTAATTTGGTGTTATACAAATATTAAACTTTCATCTCAAAATAAAATACGTAAAATTTCATCTCACAAAAAATTACACCATTCATTGACATACAAATATGTAACTTTTTACAATGTACGTTATGTTACAATTTGATATTATAAAAAAAATGACAAAAAGATTCGATGAACCGCTGTACTATGTCAGTTTTGTAAGTTGGACACTTCTACTTACATGTTTGTTATCTAGACCCCTGAACCTACTAAAAAATAACATTTTAAACACCTTTTCGGTGAGTGTAACACACTTTCGTCACATCAGCTGCCATGTCAGCTTACACATCTACCACGTCTGCCACGTCAGCTGCCACATCAGCCGCCAAGTCATTTTAAGTATTACATTAAATTTTATGTTATTTTTAAAATGCTACACAGGAAGTTAAATATTAAAATAAATTTAATTAAATAATTTTTTTTTATAAATTGTAGAAATTCTAATACACAAATACAATAAATTTTTAATTTAAATTAAATTTCAATTATAAATTTAAAGTTTTAACTATAAATTCACATTACACAAACATAATGAATTTTCAATTTTTATTTAAATATCTTCAACAATTTGTAAAAGTTACAAAATTAATCCTAAACAAAATGAAAAATTTAAATTGATAAAATGAATAAAAAAAATAAGAAAGTAAATCAAGAACAATTTTTTTTTTTTGACAACAAACAACAAACAACAATATCACCCACAACAAAGACCTCTTCAAGGATATATATATATATATATATATATATATTCTTTTACAATGAACAACAACAACAATAATCTTAATCAGCAAAGACCCTCTTCGGGAACAATAACAATATTTTTTTTCTACAATGAACAACAACAATATCAACCATAGCAAAGTAAAGACCCTCTTCATGGATATATATATATATATATATATATATATATATATATATATATATATATATATATATATTTGGCAATGAACAACAATAACAATATCAACTATCAAAGACCCTCTTCAGGAGCAACAACATTTTTTTTTGACAATGAATAACAACGACAATATCAACCACAACAAAGACAAGAAATAACATAAACTTCCGTTGAATCTTGTCAATCTTAAATCCACTAACATTCACTTTCGTTGAAGTAGCAATAACATAATCTTCATTAACTCTCCTTAGTGGAACCCCATTAACCTTAAACGACCCACTAACAAGTAACAGTCCAGAACATACAAGTTGTTTCAAGAACAAAACTCTTTTTTCCTTAAATTTCCCAGTTAGAATAATCAAACCAGTACCAAGTGTAATACTGACTCTCAATTTTGTGGGTTTTGGTTTATGTTCGTTGATGAGGGATTGTAATACCCCGATAATTCCTTAAGCCTAAATCTATCTTTTTGAATGGATATGTATGACTTCCAAAGTGATTGATATTTAAACCATGTTGTATTTATCTAATTTCCACTTTTTGTCATGTAGAGCATTGAATAAGATTTTCATCGATACCAATTTCATCACAATATGACATCGGACGAAGGAGTTATGGCCATTTTATTAAATGGTATCAGAACGCCCAGGTTTAACGGTCGACCTGGTGGACTGTCCGGTCCTTGGTGGACCGTCAAGATAAGGCAGTAGCTCCCTTTTGGGATGTCGTGTGACGGTCAAAGTGGTGGACCTTCACAAAGTTGACGGACCATCAAGGTGTCCGTCAGACCGAGATAGAATGTCTCATTTTTGGCCCTCAGGTGATGGACGACTTGGTGGACTGTCACTTTTCTGATGGACCATCAGGTCAGCCGTCACGTCGAGGTAGAACGTTTCAGTTTTGGTGTTCGATTGACGGACGACTTGGTGGACCATCAGTCCCTCTGACGGACCGTCAGGTCGATCGTCACAGGCCTCGATCAACAATTTTCAACTCTTTTCAAAAAGGCATTTTGGTCATTTTCGCTCCTTTTAAGCCCTATATATATCTATGTATAGAAGAGAAGAACGTTTTTCTCTCTTTTCTCTCTAATCTTCCAAGAAATATCTAGAAACCTAGGGTTTCTTCCAAGATCCAAAGCCACTTTTCTTCCAAATAAATTCAAGAATCCTCCATAGTGATTCAAAGTGATTCAAAATTGAGTTCCCCAAGTCAAAGGCATCAAGTATCTTGGCTCGAAAGTGTTAAGGAGAAGTTCCAAACAAGTGTCTGCATCTTTAAAATCAAAATCCAAGGTATGTGAAGTTTGAACAAGAACACTCCTTTCGTTCTTGTGCCCAAAGATTTACTTTCTATTATTGATTAACATGATATTACAAGTGGGTTTATACCCAAATTTCTCTATTAATGATTTATGAGATTTGAGTTGAATAAGTTTGATATTTATGATTATTTCACTATCATGTTTCTTAAATTGAGAATTTATTCCATGAGTCGTATATTATCATTATGTATTGATGATTTCTAAGCAATTAATTCAAGTTCCATGTGTTGAATATTTTTATTACGAATTGATGATTTTTGAATAATTTGACACAAGTGTCATGAGTTATGCCTTTCCATGAGAAATTCGACTATTGAATGTATATTGATATATGAAATTGAGAGACAAGAATGAATCTTATGATGTTTCCATGAAGTTTTTGATATTTGAAATGATTTGATAAACAAATGTATTTGATACCGAGAAAGATTGTGTTTAGTTGAGTTAGGAATCCACAAGATGTTTATGATTTACAAATGAGATATATTTATGTTTTGGTCTTTATGATAGACCCATGAGTTGATATTGATTGAGGTGGATTTCCTAACGCGTTCTAAGCTGAGTCTGGGAGGAGTATTTAGCACCAAGCGGGAAATATGGTATTTCCCAGGAACTATGTGCCACCGTAGGATTGATGTTGATGATTGTGGGCCAAAGAACGAGTATGAGATTGTGATATTGAGATTGAGGTTGTACTCCCTGGCAAGAGTACAACACCCCTGCCAATGTGGGGTTCTCTTCTTAGGAGGGCAAAATGTTGGACTCACATGGAGTAGTTATGTCGGTTATAAGAAACTCCCACGTCCATAGTGATTTAAGTCTCTTGAGTTACAGGGTAATTCTAAGTCATGCGTTAAAGATTTCGAGTTGAGATATATGATTTATGAGATTTATGAAGCATGCATTACTACTGCTGATTTATGAGAAAAATGTTTCAGATAATTCAAGCGAAGAGAATTATTATGGTCAGCATGCATGATTTTCTTATACATTTATGATATTATTTAAAATGTTGCATCCAACCCCACATACTCAGTACATTCCCGAGTATTGACCCCCATACTCCTTTGTATTCTATATTTCCTCGTGATATAGGTGCAGGTGCTCAGTCTCAGCAGCGACAGTGATCTTTGAGTACCTTCCTCTACATTTCTGCAGTTGGTCAGTCCTCATGGTTCGAGGACCTGTGTCTCCAGTTTTGTCTTGTTAATAGATGGTTATTTACTTTCAGTTCAGTATGAGTTAGTTGGGGATATGTCCTAATGGCTTCTCAGTCCTATATATTAGAGGCTTTGTCAGATTAGTGTACCAGTGTGTACAGATATTTCAGTATTTTGTTTATGCAGGGCAGTGTTATTTCATGTTTCAGTATGTTCGTGACATGGTTATTCCTCTTTATCTTAGCATGATTTCTCTATAATGAGTTCTGAAAGTGATGACAAGTTTAGAGGATTAGCTTGAGGCCATATGTGGCCTTGATCACTATGTGACGTCTCGGGATAGGTTCTTGAGGCGTTACAGGGATTTTTCCACATCATCAGCTATGTAGAATTTTGGTGGTTTGATGGTGGTGGTTAAGGACGGAGCAACGACGGCGGTGGATTTTGGGTGGGCGGGGAATTTGCCGCCCTTTTTCTTCTTGATAACCCAAAGATCCTTTTTGTGGTACATTTTGAAACGAAAGAATTTACCGATTCCGTTGATTAGGTTAGGGTTACGGGGGAATTTCTTGGCGGCCATTGTTGTGAAGTGTGCAAAGGGCATGTTTGGAGTGAAAGGGGAATAAAATGAAAATGAAATTTAAATTGTGCAAAGGGTAAGTTTGAGAAAGTGAATAAAAAACCCTCTTTATTTTTTTCTCAATATTAATATTATTTTTATTTTTTTTAATTAGTTTAATATAAAATTGGCCAAAAATTGACCCCTCTCGCACTTTAGGCGAGTGTAATCACTCTTCTTATCCTAATCAGCATTTTAATGCCATATAGGCAAAGTCAACGGTCAAAGGGTTTAAAATATAGCTTTTTTGTGGGTTCAGGGGTCCAGATGACAAACATGTAAGTAGAAGTATCCAACTTAAAAAACCAATATAGTACAGGGGTCCAGAAAATCATTTTGCCAAAAAATTAAAATTTCATCTCATAATAAAATACGTAAAATTTCATTTCACAAAAGAAGTGCAAGATATCAAAATAATTGATAGTGCACTTTTTTAATACACTATCCATTTACTTTATGAATAGTACACTAAAAAATGCACTAAACTATAGAAAAAGGAGAATAATGCACAAAAGAAGTGCAGCATATAAAAAATAATTAATAATGTACTTTTTTTAGTGCACTATTCGTAAAATAAATAGATAGTGTACTTATTTAGTGCACTATCCATAAAACGGTGTCAAAATGGGAAAAAGGATATTGTGCACTTATTTTGTGCAAACAATCCATTTTTGTAATTTTTAAAATCAGTGGCATAGATTGGTTCCTTTTTAAATATGATGGCATATTTAGGCTTCGCACTCACATTTACCAGAAGATACGCTCATCAAACTACAAACGTTGTCGTTTTATCTTTGTTTCTCTTTCTCTTTCTTCCTCCTATTGGTAAAGGTGTGGATGTTATAGTTCATATGGTTATTTTATACGGAAAAGGGCTAAAATGCAATATGAAATGGTGTAAAAATATCCTTCATTTCTCTATTGGGCCTAAAATATCCTTTTTATTTACCTAAAATGCCTTTTTCGTCTATCTATTAGGGCTATTTTGTATTTTTATTTTAAAAAAAAATTATATAATACTACACTTATATTTATTAAACTACATAAAATCCCTATCATTTTTATTAATATCAACTAAATAAATAGTGCACAATATCAATTTTTCATCATTCTAAATTGATTTGATAAATAAAAAAAAAACATAAATAGTCATTTTAAAAAATTATTACATACACAGAGTTGTATTAGTTGGTTGTCGACATATAAAATATTTATTTTTATAACAGATTCTAATATATAGAAAAATAATTATATATTCAATTTTCATATTTCTTATTTATTTCCTATTTTTATGAAAGCCTTTGTTCATTCATTTTTTATATACTATATCAAAATTCTATATTTTTTATTTTTATTGCTTGCTTTCACGTTGCCTCCATAAAAATATATGATATATTTATATCATAAAAATTTATGGTATAGTTATATATTATACAAATTATATTTATATCATAAAAATAAATGATATATTTATACCACGCAAATTATATCTATATCATTATAAATTATATTTATACCATAAACATATATTGTATATTTTAGATATAAAAAGTTTATACCATGTAATACTGAAAATTTATATTTATATTTAATAAATAATTTTTTAACAAGAAAAGTACTTTCGGCATAATGAGATATACCATGAATATCAAAAATATAATAATTATTTGACTTTAACATAAATTATATTTACATAATAAAAATACATGGTATATCTGTACTTCCAACATAATAATTTTTATTTCATAAATATTTATTCATAAAAAATTATGGTTAACCCATTATATTATAATTAAAAATATACGATAATGAAATAATACTAGATGATTAACATACATAAAAATTAAACGAAACAGACACAAGCAAATAATGGAGTACTTAATTTATTTTAAAATATTTAAATTTTGAATATAAGAGAGAGAGATTTGAAAGCAGGGATTATCTTTTCCACTTTTAATTTGAATATTGAAAATATATCTCTTAAATTAAGGTGAATTGATAATTAGTTATAACATTAAATTAGAAATTATAATTATATTTTCTGATTTTTTTAAATGGCTATATATATAAAAAAAATTATTTTTATAATATTGAAAAAAATATTATTCTTTATGTAATTAAGTTTTAAGGATGACCTTTTCATGTAATTTGCCTAAATAAAAGGGTAAAATAGGCCCAATAGGTAGACGGAAAGGGCATTTTAGGCTCAATAGGTAGGTGAGAAGGGCATTTTAGACCCAATAGGTAGATAAGAAGGACATTTTAGGCTCAATAGGTAGACATAGGACATTTTTGCACTATTTTTCATAGTTGAAGAGCATTTTAGGCCGTTTTCTGTATTTTATAAAATTTAGAAAACATACATAAAGTCCCCTTGATGTTGTTCGACTTTTTAAAAAGGACACCTAAACTATACTTTCGATCTATTACCCCACGAAATAATTTAAAAGTGATATAAATATTCATATTTCAGCCAACTTCGAATGCAGAAAAAAAGTGTAAGTCACACACCAATAAATATTTGCCACTTGGCATACTTATTTAATATTCTAATATTTGTTTTTATATTTATTTCTTTATACTTCTTTTCCTTTATCTTTGCTCCATCTTCTTCTTCATCAATCTCCATTATACTTCTTCTTCAACCTTGTTCGTGATTAGCTTTGGCATAGCTATCATCACCATTGTTACTATAACTTTACATCCATTATGTCTATCATCTAATCATCCCCAAATACAAATTAAAATCAAAAAATCAAAATCTCCATAAAAGTGAGTATAAAGTTTGACCACTTATTAACCAAAAATAATTAATCAAAATGCTCTAATAAATCTGCTCAATTCATAAGAAAACACACATTAATTACAAATTAGAAAAGAAATTTATCGAACAAAAATCTTAAAGCAACAAAGAAGAACAGAAGAAAATATAAAGAAAGAAGCAAGAAAAATTTTATGGATCTTCTCAAGGAAGAAGATGAAGATTTGCGGAGATAAAGTTCTTCAACTTCATTATGTGTCTAATTCTCAAGGAAGAATAGAAATAAATTTGTACAAAAAGCTTTTGTTAATAGTGAATAGAAAGCTGATGATTGAGAGGATTGAGAAGAAAGAGAGTTATGGTGATAATGATATTGTTGTTGTTGCTGTAACTGATGTTGTTATTGTTGTAATTGATGTTGTTGTTGAGTTATGGTGATGGAGAAAAAGCTGTCAATGAAAAAGAAGAAATTTTAAAATTATTTGACAAATAAATTACACGTGGCAACTTTTAATTGATAATTTAAGTCAACTTTTGATCCTTCACGCTTCTGTTGTGCGTGTCTACACGTAGAGGCGGAATTTATGTCAACATAGTGTATTTAGAACGATTTAAGTAAAATTCGTGGGGTAATAGGTCGGACGTATAGTTTAGGTGTCTTTTTGAAAAAGTCGGACAACATCAGGGAGACTTTATGTATTTTCTCTAAAATTTATATGGTATTTCTTTTATAATTCTTTTATTTTATATAATTAAAAATAGACTTTTTAAAATAAATTCCATCATCTCAATTTTTCTTTGAATCAATACAGTTCAATTAATTTTTAATTTTCTTTACGTTTAAAGTTTCACCTCAAAATACACCATTATTAAACGTTTCCTCATTACTAAAAGGAATCAACTAAATAAAATTCATAGAGGGTAAAATATCTTTAGTAGTTATACAATTCTTCTGCTATATGTTAATTAACTAGCAAGAAGCATTTAACAACACAAAAATGAAGACATCATCGTGATGTAAAACTTGAAAACACCAATAACTTTATTATAGATGTCCAATGAAGTCTTCATAGTTGATATCAATATCTTCTTCATTGTGGATGAAAAGTAACTTACTTAAAAACCTTGTTGTCGTATTATTTGATCTCAAACTTTCAATGGGAGTATTTGCATAAATTTTGCAGTATTATTTTATAGAGTATCTATTATTGTATATATTTTTAACTTTTAAATATAATTAACTAAAGGCTAATTAAAGGGAAAAGGCGCAAAGAAGGGTGTCTTTGGTGGCCTAGTATCTAGGTTATAATTTATATTTGAAAAATGTTATAAAACATTATATATTAAATTTAGAATATTGTTAATATATAAAATATAGTGAAAAGGATCAAATATACCCCTAAACTTTACAAAAAAATTTAGATATACCCTCCGTTACAAGTTTAACTCACTGATGCCCTCACTATTTAAGTTTAGACACATACATACTCCTTTGAACGTTAGTTGATTTGCTAAATTTTTTCAAGCCCCCATTTTTCTTTTTATTTAAATTTCAATTGCCACATCAGCAAAATAAATATCACATCACAAGTATAAAACAACCCAATTCATCTATACACAACACCTGATCTATCAATTTGAACCAGCCTAAGATCCAACCCGAGATTCACTTCTTTTAATCCTTATAAAATCCTAATTTGTTTCATAGTTTCCTTTCCATCATCTCTCCTTCATGATTTGATCTTTCTTACTCTGTCGATTTCCTCTCCATCATCTCTCCTCTGTAATATAATTTTTCTTAGTCCGTCTATTCTTTTCAATTTCAAATTTAGTTTGAGAAAATGAGTAAAGGTTTGAGTGTCTCAAGTAGGTCGATTCTAAATTGTAAATGTTAGATTGCAACTATAATTTTTGCGGCTTATATTCCAACAAATGCTGAAAGACATTTTTATAAGTGTTCTAAGTTTGATGTACACAAACTATGTAATTTCATTAATTTTATTAAATCTATGATTGATTTCAAGTTGATATTTTGTATAGAATTAATGTGTTTTTTGAAAATGGGTTGATGATATACTTTATTATAGAGTTGTCAATCACATCCACAATTTAAAGAGAGAAATGATAGTCTTTATCGCGAAAAGAAAGCTTTGAAAACAAGGATGACTTATCTTGAAAAGTATTTGACATCTGATATTGAAGAAAATTGTGAAGATAAAGAAAAAATTAGTGTTTTCAAGTGTGAGGAGGTTTTTGTCGATAATCAAAAAATTATCATCGATAAGCCTTTGCGAGATGGTGAAATGCAAAAATTAAAGAGAAACTCTTTAAGATGTGGCTTGTGATAGTTATGTCCTTGTATTTTTTTGTTTGATTCATCACATCTTGGACAATGAAATTAGTATGATCTGTGTTATTTTTTTTACGTTTATTCTGTAATGTTTAATTTAGGAACCTTTAATTATGTGATGATTTTGAAATTCATGTCCATATATTGATTTAGATAATCTATCAATTTTTTCAATTCCAATATGACAATAATTATAAATTTCAGCAAGGATATAAATTATCAATTTTTTTGTTCAATTATAATGTCGTTTCTTACATATTATTCGGAAAAGAATATAAACTATGTGATGACTCTTTTCTCTTATAACCCCCATTTATAGAAGGGTATTGATATTTAGTAGATGATCTCATGGGTACAACGAATTCTAACTTTGGAACATATTTTTCATTCCCTCCTGTGAAATTCTCCCTAAGAATGTCAAAAGTATGTAGAGGCCTAGTGTTGGAAAGTAGTTTTTGTATCTCAACTTATAATGGTGTAAATATACAAAGAAGATTTTTTAATTTATCTTAAGAAAGAATAATTAAATTGTACTCTGCTATGTGTTCTTCTTCATTTTAGATTTTGAAGAAGCCTGTTGTTTATGAACTTATTTTATTGTAACTCGTGATTAGGAGATATGATTAATGATGTTCTTCAACTTTGCAGGTCTCAAAACTCGAAAGCAAGTTGTATTAGATGGACCTGTAATTTGTGAAAAGAATATCGCTCTTGCAATGCTTGTTAATTGAGCACATGATGAGAATTGGCTAGTTCTTTATATTATTTAATATGAAAATAATTTTAGTCCATAAGTAAGTGAGAAAAAGATCTGCTAGTGGGATATACTTGAAAATTATTTAACTTGACACTGGTATATGTACACAGTGGAAGAAAATACTACATGACATGAGCAAATCGATCACACATCCTCATTCTTAATTTATTTGGATAACATGTGAAATTTCTTTGCTTTTTTTGGAGCATTATAGCACAGTTACATATTTTTTAAGTACATGACAACATACTCTTTGCTGCTGATTTATAAATATACCAATGAAATAGGATGTTTTAGGTGTGAGACAGTCACAGTAAGAAATGAGATATTTTTTATCTAAACTTTGATATTGAACAGAACAATTCAATAATAGCAAAAGAAATTGGGCAGAAAATAGTAAAAAAATTGAATAAAAAACTATAAAATAAATTGAAAAAACAGCAGCAACACAACAACAAACTGTAAAAATTTGATAAAACAAAAAAAATTAGCAAAAAATAAGCAAAACATAACAAAAAAATTAAGCAAAAAAATTAAATAAAAATAATAAAAAATGGACAAAACAACAACAACACAGCAACAAATAACAACAAATCTTATAAAACAACAAAAAATTGAACAAAGCAACCAAGAAGAAGGAAAAACAACAATAAAACTATAAAAATCTGAATAAACCAACAGTAAAACAACAAAAAATTAAATAAATCAACAACAAAACAACATAAAAATATATAGAACAACAACCAAATAACAAAAAAATAAGTAAATCAACAGTAAAACAACATAAGAATAGATAGAACAACAAAAAAATAGATAAATCAACAACAAAATTAAAAAAAAAACAAAAAAAGTTATCATAGTCGAAAAAGATAACTAAAATAAAAACAATCAAAAGGTGTCAATACTATCATTCATCACGGCAATGAAAGTTTCACATAATTAAAATAGACAACTAAAATAAACATGATAAAAAAATTTAAATAATGTCATTCATCGAGGCATATAAAAGTTTAACCTATCTTAATCATCGGGTGCTTAACCAGTTTAAGAAAAATTACTTTCGATCATATTGTTTGTCAATCAACTGTGGTTAACCACCGAAAAATAAGTTAAAAATAAATAGAGAAATTAAATTACATCACAGAAAGCATCATTAGGTGCAAGTGCTCTTTTGCCTTTAACCTCCATGTTAGTCTTTTTCTATTTTACTTTCATTTCTAATTTTCCAGAAGAAACATCTTCTTTCTCCTTTGAAGTTGTCTTGACTGAAGAATAAAACAGATTATTTGGCACTAAAACATCAGTATAATCTTCAGTAAAACTGATTTTTCTTATACTAGTTGAAACACCTCTTGCCATTAACTTCTAAGTCAAAGATTCAAATTTAGATATACCATTGATCTTAGGGGTGGATCTTCTTCATTTCCAATATTGAGACCATATGGGTTCAAAGTCTTATACTGCAGCTTGTACTTATTCAAAGTCATCTTTATCCCCTACTGTTTTTATCTATAAACTGCTTTCAATCATTGGCCTTTTTCCTTTCCTTGATGCATTTCCAGCTGACTTTTTCTATAAAAATTTATCAAAAGTTATGTTTTTAATCAAACGAGAATAAAAAATATATTGTAAATAAGTATTTGGTAGTTTCCTTTATAACAACCTCTTGCATTGTGATTTAGTTCACCACAATTACTGTATGTCATTTGAGTGTCCTTTCTGGACTGTGACCATTCACCTTTTATTTTTCTTGCCTCATATGGTCCTCTATTCCTTTTCAATTTAGGTCTGCCAACTTGTTTAGCAATATTAGAAGGCAATATTACATGTGAAGCCTCAATCTTTCAAAACCTCTCACCCTTTACATGATACATCTTGTGTTTATAGGTTAATATGTAAGTCTTCTTGGTATACCACCTATGAATTTTAGTTTTTGAAATCACTTTTTTATGCATCAATGTTTTGATAGCATGAGGGCAATGAATACCTGATAAATCTCAAAGTCTGCAAATGTATTTTTTGTGCTCTAAATTAACAATGTATATTTTATCCATCAGAATCCTTGTACTCCTAATCTCTATTGAATTCCACCTTACATCTATGTTCTATAGACCTTCAAGGAACAAACTCATGAATTTTGGACTAACATCATTAGCCCCCCAAGTTCTTATCTTATTTTTATTTTTCACAAGTAGATTTATCACTTTCACTCTCATCTGTTCTAGCATCTTGATTATTGGCTTACCTTTAGGTGCTACAGTATATGAATTAAATAACTCAGTGAAGTTTTTGTCAATCATCATGTTCTTATACTGAGTATTGAAATAAGCCCTGCACCATGTCCTTGCTGAAAAATTCATCAAATTCCTTACAACTTCTTCTAACAATTGTCCCAACTGTTTCAACTAGTCCTTAAACTCTTCATCATATGAACTCCATGAACACCACCACATAAGCTTCCTCATTTCACCATTCCTCTACTTTTACATCAATTACTCTTAACATGTCTCATACAGTACCTATGGTAAGCTTCAGGCAATACTTTATAACATCATTCACTAATTTCTGTAATCATAAAATAAAAATAAAAGAAAATTCTATAATCATGAAACAAGAATATTAAAATAGAAATTTAATTTAAAAATATGAAACTTACTTTTTTCATATCTGAAATGAATGTGATTTTTGATACAAGTCAAACGGCTACCTTAGCTTTCGATGATATCATTCAAAGTTACTATGTAAAAAATCAAGCTTTGGTCGTATGAAGAGCACTTGATCATACTTGGAAGGGTCGTTTTGAGCATGCCAACAAACTAAACCTTGTGTGGAAGATTGCTTGGAGCCTTAAAGACTTGAGGACTCACGGGTTTGGATCATATTTGATGGTTCATGATTTTGGTTCCCTTTATTGAGGGGATTTTTGGTCACTTAACCTTAAGGGCATTTTGGTAACTTAGCCTTGTCCATTTGAAACTTTATGGCCGCTCCTCTGTCATTAAGGGCATTGGAGTCATTTTATCGCTCATTATGTAATAAGGCTATATATAGTTTATTTTAGGTCTTCTCTCTTTAGTTTATGAATAATGAATGCATGAAATATTAAAAATCCTCTCTCTTGAGAGTAGAACACCTTAGTGTAGTTCTTAGTTAGGGCTCAGAAAAGCCACCTTAGTGCAGGGCTTAAAAAAGATAGCATTGACCCTTGCTTGAAAATGATAGATCTTGAGGTAAGTCGATTACCTTGGTGGTCACCGTAAGAGTGTGGTTTTGATTATTACATTTATTAGGGGTTAGTGTTTAAATACACTTGGTTCTTAATCTTGGTCTCACTATCTATCCTTTACTTTCTTGTAATCTTGTTGTATTATTCTTGTTGCCTACTCTCGACCTTGTGGTGTTCTTGTAGCTGAAGTTGTTGTTCTTATTGTTCTTCATTTTATGTGTTGTTAATCTAATTTAGTTGTTTGGAAAATGGGTTTTAAACACCTTGTTATCATCTCTTTCTTGTTTTTATTATGAATCTGAGAGTTAGTCACCAAAGAGGTCCTCAGGTTCTTGAACTTGTGGACTGATTTTGGTGTGTCTTTCATGCCTCCCTTGTCTTATATCGTATTATTTTGTATTAGATCATGGCTTGATCTTGTTCCCACAAGATCAATATTGGGCTCGTAAACTTGAAAATAAAAAAAAGGTGTTAGAAAACTGAAAAATCAAAAAGAAGCAAATGTGTCTATTTTTGTGTCGTGGCCAAAATTGTGGTGTTGTTGTTTTTGGACGAGATTTGTGCCTAGATCTAGGTGTGTTTTACTTTTCTTAGTTGTTTATTGTGTTGGTTTTCTTTCTCTCTAACACTCCTTGAGTCTTAATCTAAGTTCTTGAACTAAGTTTCAAGTTGTGTGGTCGTAATTGTTGGACGACTTATTGTTGTTGTTCTTGGAGTTCATCTTGTTGTGTTGAAAAATTAGTTTCAAAGGGTTGTTTGATCTTAAAACAAGAAAAGAATAGTGAGACTTTTGTTTGTCTTGGAAATATCCTCAAGATATCACCAAAGTGGTAAAAGAACAAAAGACATCCCAAAAGTGTAGTTACTACAAAAGAGTAAGACCACTTTTATAGGTTGTCCAAAAGGGGAAAAGGGGACAAGACATTCAAAAAGGTTGTCTTACCAAATTAGTGCAAGTAGGTGAAAGACTTTTTGAATCTTGAAAGGGAGTCTAAGACCTTGTTTGCCTATACCTTAGCCGAAACTTCTTCTTCCAAATGTGAAAGTAAACAACTAAATTCTTGAAACAAAAATTTTTCAACTTCACCAACATTCCAATGACCAATAGTCGAGTGCCACATCATCATAAGCCCAAGAACTGGAATTCCTAGTTTCTTTTCTTTGTTCCATTGGTTCAACTTTGTTGACTCTTATACTAATTGGCAACTAGTAAATACCTACTAGGTTGTAAATTAGTTTTTGAGTATGTTCTTCATGTTAGCATTATTTTTGTGCCTTTTCTCATTTTTAACGCGTAGTAACTTCTTTGTTCAAGTTCGTAAGTAAATTTTTTTTTGTGTCTTGAGTCGATCAAACAAAAATGCATTTCGACTGCCAAGTAGAATTGACATCCTATTGACTATCGGAGTATAAACAACTTTTAATATTCACCACTCCAATTGTGAGAATCATAAAGGTGAGTGTATACGAGTCTTGGTAAGGATCTTTCACTACTAATCTTGTTTGTTCATTGTGTAGGTACAAAGGTGATATAAGGGGAATATGTCTTTGATAGACGAGGATTATTGTGACTACAACATGGGAGACTATGATTGTAGTGCGGGGTTTTGTGGCTACAAAGTTGAGAGAGATTGTGGAGGCTATGAAAATAGCCATGATCAAAACTTGGGCATATTTGAGGTACACGGTTTTAGGGGAGAAAATGAGGGGAATGAAGTATCTAGTGCTTATGGTGAATTTGGATATGATGTAAGACCTCGTGATGGTTCTTATGATGTCATTGGGGTATGTAAGGGGTCTTACACTTCCTGCTCCAAACCTGGATTTTGTGTTAGGTATAACCCTTTTATTCATAAAGCTTATGAGAGCTATGATGAGAGTATACAAGAGGAGTGTGAAAATTTATTTTCTTCACCTTGTAGTACTTCTTATCACGATCGACATAGTATGAATGGTTATCCTAGCTATAGTAGAGGTTGCTCCACAAGAAGAAGAAGATATGCATCTCCAAAACTGATGGGTAATCATGTTCCTTACAATGTTGATCTGAGAAGGAGTGTACACTTTGAAAAGGTGACTATTTGTGAGATACTGGGGTGCCTTGTTGTGTTAAGTGATAGGTACTATAGAAAGTACATCCTTCCATCCATGGTTGACTACTTAGGGTTGTTTTGAGAGCCTTTACTTGTTCCATACTTCTTGGACAATTTTAAGGTTATTGAGAGGGTTAAAGTTGTCTTATCCCAATTTGAATACCATGAATAGGTATGGTACAATATTCTTCCCTTGACATACGGTCATGTATGCTTAGGTATTGATTAGTTTGCATAACATGAAGTTCCAAATATGCAAAATTAGCCTAATATTGTAAGAGACCAATGGGGAAATCGCCTCGTGATGTACATTCTACCCGGGCCACAAAGAGAAGTATTTACCTACTCCAATACGAATGATGATGAGAGACAAAAGATTGAGAGGAGTAAGGGTGTGCAAGGTAGTAATATGAGAGCAGAAAAAAGAGAGGTTATGTGGAGTGAAGTGAGGGGATTTCCACCAAACTGAGCTAACATTATTTGTCCTTCTATGTATAAGGACATTTATGTAGGTACCTACATGGAAAGCGAAGGAGAGCAATGCCAAAATGAAGATGCTGCCCAAGCTTGTGGAGGGCCTTCAAAACATGGAAAAAAAGAGTCTACTCAAGAACTTCAAGGTAAAATATCTAACTCTTACACTTTTGTGCATGTGAATGATAATTGTGTGGCTAGTAGCCCATTGAGTGTGAGTTGTAGCTTACTTACTTATGAGTCTAATAATTTTTTACCTCTTATTAATAATGTACATGTTGTGAGTGTGTATACACTATTTGATCCTAGTGATGACCAAATTAACTCTTCTTGTAAGATCAATTTATGTCCACCTAGTGTTGAAGCCTATATGTTGAACGGAAGTACATCATCTTGTGTAATTGGTGTTGATCAACTTATTTGTAAAAATTGTCCACCACTTGAGTATGTGTGTGATATGATTAATGGAACCCAAGTGAGTGAAGTACTTGAAAATATTGGTCAACAAAAGGGGAGTGAACCCGATAGCTATTCTTGGGACAACCTTGTGCTTGAAACCGTTTTGAAACTTGATATTGATCTCTTAGAGAGTGAGGAGCTTTCTTGTTCCAAATCTGCATGTGGGCTGGATCATGCACTCTTTAGGTATAATGTCTTGTTTGAAGATGATATAAACACTCCTAATGAGCCTAGTGGTAAGAAAGATGGTATAGCTTACCTTGGAGGCTATAGCCTATATGCTAACCCACTATGGTGTGACAACATTCCTCCTAAAGATGGAAATCTCTTCTTGGAAGATGAGAGTACTCTTAAGGTTAAGGAATGTGTAGTCTTGGCAGCTACTCCTTCTTCTACTTTGTATGACTTTATTATTAAGAGTACTCATGGTGGTGCGTGGGAAACTAGTAGTGAGTACACATGAGGGAACCTTAGTAGAAGTCAACTTGAGTGATACCTTTCTCGACTCTGTATTTGCTTTGGATGATGTGTATGATATTATAGAGAGTATACCATTTAGTTTGGGTGGAAACCACTGGAAAAGAGAGTGTTGTCTAGACCCGTGTCTATGGCCACTCTTTCCGTTTGACCCCGGTACTAAATATAGAAATAGTGTTATTGGTGCACCCAACTTGTTGCTTGGTCTATATGTCAAGCAAAGTATCACCATGGTAAATCCCATAACCAAATCCTTTGTACATCTTTCCTTGGGTTTTTAATATTCCCTTCAAAGGATGTTTGGTTATACTTCAAGTATGTAACACCTTAGTGTGATGATGTTTATTATTGTACTAACCCTAACCCTCATTCTATAAGGATGATGTGATTGTTTGTCTTTTCTCTAGTTTTTCAAGGTACGGATTTGAGGTTGAATTCTTTTCAAGAAGGGAAGAATGATGCAAGTTAAATGGCCGCCTTAGCTTTTGATGACATCATTCAAAGTCACTATGTGAAGAATCAATATTTCATCGCATGGAGGGAACAATATCATACTTGGAGGGGTTATTTTGAGCATGCCAACAAACTAACCAGTGTGTGAATGATTGCTTGGAGCCTTGAAGACTTGAGGACTCACGGGTTTGGACCACATTTGATGGTTCACGATTTTGGTTCCCTTTATTAAGGGCATTTTCGGTCACTTATCCTTAAGGGCATTTTGGTAGCTTAGCCTTGTCCATTTGACACTCCATGGCCGCCCCTCCTTCATTAAGGGAATTGGCGTTATTTTGTCACTCATTATGTAATAAGGTTATATATAGCCTCTTTTAGGTCTTCTCTTTTTAGTTTATGTATGATGAATGTATGAAATATTGAAAATCCTCTCTCTTGAGAGTAGAACACCTTAGTGTAGTTCTTAGTTAGGGCTTGGAAAAACCACCTTAGTGTAGGGCTTGGAAAAGGTAATATTGACCCGTGCTTGGAAACAACAGATCTTGAGGTAAGTCGATTATCTCGGCGGTCACCGTAAGAGTGTGGTTTTGATTATTACATTCATTAGGGGTTAGTGTTGAAATGCACTTCGTTCTTAATCTTGTAATAATTTCAGTCTCACTAACTATCCTTTACTTTCTTGTAATCTTATTGTGTTGTTCTTGTTACCTACTCTTGGCTTTGCGGTGTTCTTGTAGCCGAAGTTGTTATTCTTCTTGTTATTTATTTTATGTTTTGTTAATCTAGTTTGGTTGGCTGAAAAATAGGTTTTAAACACCTTGTTATCATCTCTTTCTTTTTTTTTATTGTGAATTTGAGAGTTGGTCACCAAAGAGGTCCTCGAGTTCTTAAACTTGTGGACTGATTTGGGTGTGTGTTTCGTGCCTCCCTTGTCTTGTCTCGTATCAGTTTCAGTGCCATCTTTAAGGTCGAAAGACCTTTTCAATAGCTCTATGAACCAACTCCATGTCCTGATGGTTTATTTGTCCACCATTGCATATGCTAGTGGAAGAAAATTGTTCATAGAATCTTGTCCTGGTGCAACCAACAACATACCCTTACATTTACCTTTCAATAATGTACCATCAACTTTAATAAGTTGCCTCAATTCCTTTCTTCAGAACATAAAATCATAAGTGCATCCTCAAAAATTGATTTTTTCCTTCCGCTAAGGCATCCTTGGAGATCTTTATCACAAAATCACTTTCAGGATTAGACCTTCTAATCTCTTGTGCATAGACGTCAAGATTATTGTACACATCTATAAAACTAACTTCCAACTTCTCAAGAATCTTATGCTTAGCCCCTTTTAGTTTGTATTGAGACACATTTAGGGTGTGTTTGGTATGATGGAAAATATTTTCCTATTTTTCCTTGTTTGGTTGTAATAAAATATTGGAAAAATATTTTCCAAAATAACTTATTTTCCTCTATTTGAGGGTAAATGACTTCCCTCATGGGCCAAGGGAAGTCATTTTCTGGAAAATGAAAGATGTGACTTTTATGACCTCGCCCCCACCCCCACGCCTCTTCCCCCACTCCAACAATACTCAAATTCACATTACTCAGAAATATCTTTTACTATGCTTTGCTCCAATTTTTTACTGCTTGAAATAAAAAATATGAAGCCCAAATTTTTTCCTGTTTCCCGTGTTCGTTGAATGTACTATTATTTCCATGTGCATAGAGGAAGACTTAATTATGTTACTTTTGCTAATTGCATATTTCATTTTTTCATAGTTGTAACTTGTTTCACAAGGTTGAATAAGCTTGTCGTTCAATTATATTTCTATTGATTGTAGTATCTTGAGATTGCCCTGACAAAATATTAAAAAGTGTCTCCTATGCTTGCTAATTAGTACTTGCTTAAAATTTAGTGACTTTTAATATCTTAGTACTCGATATTGATATTATTTGCTATACTTAAATTAGTTCTTACAAATTATTGAGTTGCTAGAGACAGTGATATACTAGTTAACAGTTAGTAGTATTTTCTAAAAAATATTTTTTACTCACCAACCAAACACTAGAAAATATATTTCTGAAAAATATTTTCTACTCACCAATCAAACACCATAAAATATTTTTTGAAAAATATTTTTCACTCACCAACCAAACATGAGAAAATAAGTAGAAAACCAACTTATTTTTCACAAAAAATTTTTTCCAGGAAAATTTTTTCCATGAAAAATATTTTTCATCATACCAAACACACCCTTAATGTAAACTCATTTTCAAGTTCTCCTTTCATGTCCTTGACCCTATACTTGGGGTTATTTTGAAGCTTCTTTCTGAAGTATTTTGTTGAAGAAGTTGAATCAGCTCTAGTGTTAAAAAAAGGCTTATTGACAAAGTGTGATTGTTGATTAAAGTCTTGTTCTTGAACCCTTCAGTCCTGCCATCTTTTGAAATCAAAAACCTAAAAAGGCACCCCTCTTCACAACCATACCTAGTCTTCTTTGTGTCACCTTTGATTATAGTTAAAGCTTTTTTGTTAGCTAATGCATAATATTTGACAACCTGCTTATCTTCTTTCATATCCTTAAATGACATATCTACATACAAGTCCTTGTAGTTTTCCAATCTATCGCCTACTACCTTTTTCCTTTCCTTGCTAATAGCCTCCAACCCATCATAATCATATTCCTCACCTCCTGAAAGATCAAAATCAACACAAGAACTAATAATATGTTCATAATCTGTGCCAACCTCAATATTTACAAAATTAGTTTCAGTATGGTGTGTGATATGTTGAGTAAATACTGTCAGTTCACCCTTCCCCACAACAAAAAGTTGATGATTTTAAATTAATCACATAATAAGTTGAGAATTGCCCTAATGCCACTATCTCCATCTATAATATGATACTTTTTGGAGGGCCCGATCACTCTTAGGTCCTAGCCTTAAAGTAAACTTATTGCATATATCTTTATGACTCAGCAATTCAGGATCAAAATGAAGCTATGAGTGCATCGATTTTTAAATGCAGACACGCTCAGATGAAATGACTCAACTACCCTCATAATTGAACAGAAAATCAACTTCATCAATCATCCTTCAAATGTACATGAAAGAAATAGTAAATACATAACAAAATTATAGGCTCCATATCAGACTAAACACATCAAAATCTATAAAAATGGAATAAAAAAAATCCTAAAAGAACAAATTTATATTGGGACCATCAAAATGAACAAAATTGACCCTATAAAGACATTAAGCACACCCTTTTTTTCTTAAACAATAAATTTAATGAGATTTGATAGACAAAATCGAATTTCTCCACATGTCTCATTAGGTCGACTTTATTAACTCAAAAAGTATAGTTTTTTTAACATTAGACTTACCTTTTATGAATATATCTGTAACTAGCTAAGAAATGAAAGTCTCCTTATTTAAATCATACAGACGATGGAAAGCACCTTTTGACTAGACGATGTAGAGAAAATTGTGAAACGGGTTATGGTTTTACAAAGGTTAAAAGGGGTAGATCTTGGGATGGTTCAAATTGATGGGTCGGGTGTTGTTTATAGATGAGTTGGGTGGGTTTATTATTTTTGATGTGATATTTATTTTGCTGATGTGGCAATTGATTTAAAAAAATGGGTGGAGGGGGAGGGGGCGAGGGTGCTTGAAATTTTTTAGCAAATCAATTAACGTTCAAAGGGATATATATGTGCCTAAACTTGAACTATGAGGGCATCAGTGAGCTAAATTTGTAATGAAGGGTATATCTAGATCTTTTCGCAAAGTTTAGGGGCATATTTGGCCCTTTTTCCTAAAGTATATTTACATATATGTCTGATTATTTGGTTTGATTCATTTTTTTAGTTTTTTTTTTTATAAATTAAAAAGATCATCCCAATTATTAGGACAGTTATATGTTTAAATTAAAGTTCATAATTTTATTGAAAAAATAATATAAAACAGTTCGATATTGTTAGGTTTGGGTCAAATTTTTATTTGTTTTACACCTCTACCTGTTGGTATTACAAAGGCTTTCAATAAAATTGATTTTTTTAGACAATGATGACTTAAACGTATGCACCATTTTATTTATTTTTAAAGGCGTAATACTTAACAGTGTCTTTTAACTTGGCTTTACCTGACATCTATGCCCTTCAATTTTGATGTGCACAGGTAGATATTTAAACTTGTATAAAGTTAGACAAGTAAACACACGCGTTTAACATGGCAATTCGCATAAGTCGTCCAGTAAGACATCCTGTAAGACATGTAGGACGTGTGTGTCTACTTGTTCAACTTTATACAAGTTTAAGTATCTACTCGTGCATACCCAAATTTCAATGGCAAAGATGGTGTCTACCTATGGATACCTAAATTTGAACGGCATAGATGTCAGCTAAGGCTAGCGGTGTGCAAAAGTCAAACCGACCAATAAATCGAATCGATAAAAATGTGATTGGTTTATTGTTATTGGGTTATTATGTTAGCGATTTTCAATCGTTGATTCATTCTAATTCACTGAATTAATATATTATAAAAATACCAGATAAAAAAAGGAACGTTGCTTTTGCAAACATGAATTGAATTTTTTAACAATTTTTATGAAAAATTGTATCTTTATCCCGGAGCCTCGAAGGAAAGAAAAACCGTTCTTTGCTTTGACTTTGATGAAAATATTTTAGTTAAAATTAAAATGGATTGGTCATACCTAGTCTGATAATGAAATATGAGTTATGACTGACTCGTTATTCACTCGATTTTAGGGTCATAATCATTATGTAGGAGAGATGGCTGAGTGGTCAAGGCGTAACATTGGAACTGTTATGTAGGCTTTTGTTTACCGAGGGTTCGAATTCCTCTCTTACCGTACCTTCATTTAATTCACTAATTTTACTAACAATAAGGGCTCAAATAGCAATGGATACCATTATTTTGATAGCTAGATCCTTCTTTGATCTAAAGATATAGATTCTTAATTCCTAATTGCTTTGACACATAAAATAGAATACTAAAAAACAATCATAATCAAAATACTGGAAAGAAAAGAGTAGACAAGGAATGAAGATAGATTCTTAATCTATGATACAAATCCAGATTAAACTTAGATTTATCTTATTTAACCTTAGGCTCCAGCGGAGCGGATGACTATTGAAAGCATCTAAGTAGTAATTCCATCCCAAGATGAGTACTCTCTTATTCCGACTTCCCCAAAGCTTCTGGTAGCTCAACCGAGACATCGTTGGGTTCTCTGCGCCTGTGGGGATGGAGCGACAAAAGTTTTTTTGAGAATTCAAGAGAAGTTCATGGGGATATGAGTCGTTTATCACTATGATAGGTGTCAAGTGAAAGTGCAGTAATGTATGCAGTACAGGCATCCTAATAAACCAGTATACATGAACCTTGTTCCTACATGACATGATCAATTCGATCAGGCACTCGCCATCTATTTTTATTTTTCAAATCTTTGACAACATGAAACAATCAAAAAATCTGCCCTCCCTCTCTATCTATCCAAAGAATGGAAGGGCAGAGGCCTTTGGTATCCCCTCCAGAAATGGGGCATCACAATCACTAGCTAATATACTTTCTTTCATGTCTTTCTTCGTTCATGGTTCAATATTCTGATATCTTACGCTTAGAGGAACCACACCCATCTATTCTGAACTTGGCGGTTAAACTATACTATTGTGACGATACTGAATATATATATATATATATATATATATATATATATATATTTCTCTTATATCTTTTTAATTTCTACAAACCTATTCAATTTCTTGAAAATCTATAACCCGATAAAATTAACCTTTTCAATTTCCTCTTTGGTAAATCGTCGACGAGTGTTTGTGATGTCGACACTTGCATAGTTTGTGGATAGAATGGTGGACTTATTAATTTGTGGAATTTAGCACTGCAAGGCATATGCCATGTAAGTTGTTATTGTGTTTATTTTGTGAGCATTCTTATTGATGTCATGTTAGTTGCTACTGTTACACAAAATTGAAAATCATTGTGTTAAACTGATATTTATTTTATGAACATTTTCTTATCAGTTAAATCAAAAACCGAACTATTAAGGATCAAAAATCGATAAACCGAAAACCAATAAAAAGTATCTATGAGTTGGTTATTGATTTAGATTATTTAAAAATTGAAAATCGATAAACCAAATCGATATTATATAAAATCAAATTGAACTGACCGATGTACACATCTAGCTAATGCTAATTCAAAGAACATATTTATGTATTATGATTTTTTAAAAAGATATTTCCTCGCTTCTTGACATTGAAAATGCAAAGTGAAATACATGAAATAATAGAAGAATTTATAAGGAAGTTAAATTGTATATTGATGGTCACCATAAATTAACTTTAAAGATACCCACTTTAGAAATGTAATACAATTTATACCTATTTAAAAAAATGTTTTTAAAACAAAAAATTAAAAAGAAAAAGTGAAAGGTATTGATGAACTAATTGAAGGTGGAAGCTGGAACTTAGACAAATCTTTTTAATGTGTGGTATCAACATAATACTCAATGCCGATGAAGTAAAGACTAGTGGTTAGGATAGAAATTATATCTAGTTTTTTCCCCAAGAATTTCCAGTTGTTTTTGATTTTTCAGCTACTTTTGATTTCATAGTACCTGATGAGAGTTTTGGAGTTCATAGATGCCAATCCTTTCCAGTTTTAGTCTTTTACTTTTATGGTTTATTAGTTTTACCTCAATAAGCTTAGAACTAAAATAATGGACACATTTTTTTTTATAAAGATCAAATATTCAATAGGTAAGAACCAGTGGTGCTTGCTACCTTGTTTGCTTTTCGTGACTATTATGAATTAGATGGCGGATTTAATTATCAGGAATTGATAGGACACATTTTTTTTAGGTTCAAGGTATATGTGAATGGAAAATGGAGGAAAAATGATGGGGAGAAGGGAGACACTAATTTAGAAAGTGTACTCCTAAATTAGAAAGTTCACTCATTTCTCCCACATTGGAGGGAGAAGAGAACTTGAAAGTTTTTATAATGAGAAACACTAAATCCACATAGATAGTAAGCCAAGAACTAGGTGATGACTCGCTCCGTCGCTCGCTCGCTTGCTCGGCTCAGTTCGGCTTCGAATATGGATTTGGATTTGTCAAATGATCGATCGATGAGATATAATTTTTTAGACAAAATTTATTTGGAACTTGTTTACAAGTGAAATTTCAATCCAAAATCTGACAGTATTAATTTTCTCCAAGTGCGGGCCCATTTTGGACGTAATGCTAATGCATACGCAATGCACATCACGAAGGGATACGACCCTTTGAGAAGAGGCACACTGTTTTGCACTATAGGGTGACATGCGACCGCATACACAACGCATATACATGACTTGTAGCACAGATGTAATTTATTTTCTCACTTGAAATTGCAAAACGTCACCTGCGGCCACACTTCGAGCACAGGTCCAGCGCAGTCCCAACACAAATACGCGACTGTTGCAGAAAAGGTGCCTTTCAACTGAACCAATGCATCCTTTCTGAAAGGATACACTTAAGGCTATAAATACCTGATATTTTCCTCAGGTATTGTAATCAATTTTGACTGCAAAATCTCTCTTGTTATTAACAAAAACTTCGTCTGATCATTAAGTTGTTGAGTGAGTTCGTTGAATCCAACAATTTGAGGTACCACTATTTTTCGGATTGAAGGCCATTTTATCTTGGGAGAAAGATTCCATAAGCTCGGGTACTATGAGGGAAATTATTCCTTAAGGACACTCCGTGAAGTCGGGGAACTTAGCCTTACGAATTCTGTTTTTTCTTATTACTGAAAATTAACATACTTCTTTGATAGATTATCAGTAATATTGTGTTGAAGGTGTTAAAGAACTTCATAGGTGTTCTTGTTTATACAGGAACTTGTGTTGAAGTTGGTGTTGCATTTATACAGATTCTTGTACCCAAAACACAATAATATAACAATCTTAAGGAATAAGCTCAGAATCTTATTGCTTGCTTTTAGAGATTAAAGCTTTAAGTTTTCTACTCCGTTTGAACTTAACTATGAAAGTCATAAAAACTTCATCTAACAAGAAACAAGAAGTGTTTAAAGTTGTTTCAATTTTTTAATAAGTATTTCAATATACTAAAGGTACTGTCTTGTGGTGATAGGAAAAATAACTAACAAAAGTCAAATGCAAGATGCGGCTACGACTATGGGGGCAACTAGTATTGCCTCAATAAGTCGAGTAAATGCTCCGCAACCTATGGCACCTGCAGAGAAATCCAAAAAATTTGCGGGCATTGACTTTAAGCGACGTCAGTAGAAGATGTTCTTCTACCACACAACACTATGTCTTCAAAGGTTCACTAGTGAGGATGCTCCTGAGGTGCCCGAGGGAACCTCACACAAAGAGGGTTTCATAATTGTAGAGGCTTAAAAACACTCAGACTTCTTTTACAGGAATTATATCTTGAGTGTTCTCCAAGATGACCTCTATAATATTTACAGTGAAACTAAGACATCGAAGGAATTATGGGGGGCACTAGAATGAAAATACACGACAGAGGATGCAGAAATTAAGAAATTCTTTGTTGCAAGGTTCCTGGACTTTAAAATGATAGATAGCAAATCGGTTGTCTCTCAAGTGCAGGAATTGCAAATAATCATCCACGATCTCCTAGCGGAAGGTATATCTTTGAAAAATACCTTAGTTGAACAAATTGAAAATGTTCTTATTACTCACATAAACTATTTTGTAGGTTTGATTGTGAATGGTGTATTTCAAATAGCAATAATAATTGATAAACTACCATCTATGTGGAAAGACTTCAAAAACTACTTGAAGCACAAACGCAAGGGGATGACTGTCGAAGATCTTATTGTCTGACTATGTAGTGAAGAGGATAATAAGGCTACAGAGAGAAGGTCAAAAGGGAATTCTACAATTAATGGAGCACATATTGTAGAAGATGACCAAAACAATTCTAAGAAAAGAAAAAAAGTTGAACATGAAAGCAATCAACCCAAGAAGAAATTCAAGGAAAAATGCTTCAACTGTAGTAAGATTGGCCACAAGTCTACGGATTGTTGGTCCTCTAAGACAGGCAAGAAAAAGGACCCAACTAATATGATTGAGTCCAACAAAGAATATGATAATTTGTGTGCTATACTTTCAGAATGCAATTTGGTGGGGAATCCTCGTGAATGATGGACGGATTCTGGTGCCACTCGCCATGTTTGTGCCAACAAAGAGTTGTTTTTGTCATTCTCTCTGACTCAAGTAAAAGAAATAATCTACATGGCTAACTCCCCTACTGCTAAGGTAGAAGGAACAGGAAAAGTGTGCTTGAAAATGACTTTTGGAAAGGTGTTGACACTTAATAATGTTTTGTATGTTTTGGAGTTATGTAGGAACTTGATTTTTGTTTCACTTCTAGAAAAGAACGGATTCAAATGTGTAACCGTTTCTAGAAAAATCATAATTACCAAAGGAGAAGTGTATGTAGAAAAAGGATATCTTACCGAGGGCTTTTATAAGATGAATGTAATGAATGTTAAAATCAATAAAAATTCAAATTCTTCTTACTTGCTTGAGTCTTATGATTTGTGGCATGAAAATTTAGGCCATGTTAATTACAAAATATTATGAAAACTGATTAACTTAGAAGTTTTTCCAAATTTTAAGTGCAATAAATTTAAGTGTCAAACATGTGTGGAATCAAAGTATGTAAATCATCCTTATAAGTCTGTTGAAAGGAATTAAAATCCCTTAGACTTAATACACACTAAAATTTGTAATATGAAGTCAACACCATCACGTGGTGGGAAAAAGTATTTCATAACTTTTATTAATGATTGCACTAGATACTGTTACATCTACTTGCTAAACAGTAAGGATGAAGCAATAGATGCATTTAGGCAATACAAAACTGAAGTTAAAAATCAGTTAGAGAAAAAGATAAAAATGATAAGAAGTGATACTGGAAGAGAATATGAATCTCCCTTTGCACAAATATGAGTAGAGAATGTAATCGTCCATAAAACTACGATCCTGTATTCACCTCAATCTAATGGAATTTTGGAAAGAAAAAAACAAATATTGAAGGAAATGATGAATGCTTTACTTATAAGTTCCGGTTTACCGCAAAACTTGTGGAGTGAGGCTATCCTTACAGTCAACCGTATACTCAATAGGGTTACCCATAGTAAGACACAATCGATTCCTTATAAAAAATTGAAAGGAAGGAAACCCAACTTGAAATATTTCAAAGTGTGGGGTTATCTAGGAAAGGTCCAAGTTCCTATGCATAAAAGGTTTAAGATAGGACCTAAGACTATGGACTGCGTATTCATAGGATATGCTAAAAGTAGTAAAGCATGTCAGTTTTTATTCATAAATCCGAACATCCAGATATAAATAAAAATACAGTAATTGAATTAGATAATGTTGAATTCCTTGAAAATATTTATCCGTATAAAACTAGACATGAACAGTCTAGTAGAGGGTCTAAATGACCTCGAGATTAACCAAGTAAGAATGTAAATAATAAAGATAATCCAAGACGTAGTACACGTCAAATAACGTCAACTTTGTTTGGATCAGATTTTGTAATATTTCTCTTAGAAAATGAACCTCAAACGTTTAAATAAGCGATGCCGTCATTTGACTCATCCTTTTGGAAAGAGGTAGTCAATAGTGAGATTAATTCAATCTTAAGCAACCATACATGAGAATTGGTTGATATTCCTTCGATAAATAAACCTTTAGGTTCTAAATGGATCTTCAAAAGAAAAATAAAGGAGGATGGTACTATTGACAAATACAAGGTGAGAATTGTAGTAAAAGGCAAGAAGTCCTTGATTACTTTGATACATACTCTTCAATAACAAGGAAAACATCGATTCGAATGTTAATCTCCTTAGTGGCGGTATATGATCTTGAAATCCATCAAATAGATATGCAAACCACATTCCTAAATGAAGAATTGGAGGAAGAAATTTATATGGAATAGCCTAAGGGTTTTTGTGATTGCAGGAAAGGAGAATAAGGTATGTAAACTTATTAAGTCTCTATATGGACTAAAGCAAGCACCTAAACAATAGCATGCGAAGTTTGACCAAACCATATTGGCAAACGGGTTAAAGATAAATGAATGTGATAAATATGTTTATATTAAAGATACTCCGAATCACCAAGTCATTGTTTGTTTATATGTAGATGATATGTTGATCATCAGTAGAGATATTTCTAACATAAATGCAAGAAAATGAATGCTCGAGAGCAAGTTTAATATGAAAGAACTTGGAGTTGCGGATGTGATCTTAGGTATAAGAATCCATAGAACTCCACAAGGTTTGGCATTATCATAGTCTCATTATATCGAAAATGTACTTGATAAATTCAAGTATATGGAATTCGATATTGCCAAGACTCCTTTGGATGCGAGCTTTACACTTTGAAAGAATAAAGGTGAAAGTGACTCACGATTGGAGTACACAAGAGTATTGGGATGTTTAATATATATAATGAACTGTACACGACCATACATAGCAAGCGCTATTAGAAAATTGAGTCGGTACATGAGTAATCCCAACAAAACTCATTGGATGGCCATGAAAAGAGTTTTGGGGTATCTTAAATACACTTAAGACTATGCTTTGCATTATAATAAATATCCCACGGTACTTGAAGGATGTAGTGATGCAAATTGGATCACCGGATCAAACGAAGTAAAATCCACAAGTGGATATGTATTTACTATTAGTGGAGGAGCAGTCTCTTGGAAACCATCCAAACAGACATGTATTGCTCGCTATACAATGAAATCTGAATTTATCGCATTGGATAAAGTCGGTGAAGAAGCAGAATGGCTCCAAAATTTCTTGAAAGATATTCTTTATTTGCCCAAACTAGTGGCACCAGTATATATACACTGTGATAGCCAAATAACAATATGTAGGGCAGGGAGCATGATGTATAATGGTAAATCTCATCACATAAGACAAAGACATAATACCATTAGAGAACTTCTCTTTAGTAGAATTATTATAGTTGACTATTAGAAGTCAAAGGATAATGTGTCGGATCTACTTACAAAAGGCCTATCTAGAGAAGGAGTAGAGAGGACATCCAAGGGAATGGGTTTAAGGTCTAGGACAAGCCATCATGACGGTAACTCTACCTAGAAAACTGGATATCCCAAGAGTTAGGTTCAAAGAGATCAAACAAAGTTGTTTTTGACAGGTTCAACATTGTCAATTACCCAACCCATTCTCATGATGTAGATAATGTGTAGTAAACAAGAATAAGACTTAAAGTGAAAAGTCTTTTAATGATTATCTAAATTTCGTAGATTTGACCAAATAGTTTAATCTATAGGATTGAATGTTTAGAAATCACCTATGTGAGGGAGAAGTGGAAGCCGCTTCAAAGAGAATGTTAGTAATGGCCTATTCTCTAAGATCTCATAAAATCGGGACGTGTTCATGGGTGAAAAAAACATAGCCGTAAGAACCATAAATAGTAAAAATATGGTTGTATGACATGTGTTGTCTAGGTGTATATTAAATCTCGGTGGTTCAAATATATCAAATCTATCGATTGACCGAATGCATCCAATGAATGTTCACTACGAAAAGTTCAAAGGGAAACCTACTTATCGAGATGCAATCAATCTTTGCTAAATGATCACATGTTTGTCCATAAATTCTTCAAAAGATAGACATTACCCATTCATGTGAGGATTGTTGGGTTCAAGGTGTATGTGAATGGAAAATAGACGGAAAATTATGGGGAGAAGGGAGACACTAATTTAGAAAGTGTACTCCCAAATTAGAAAGTTTACTCATTTCTCCCACATTGGTGGGAGAAGAGAACTTGAAAGTGTTTATAATGAGAAAAACTAACTCTACATGGATAGTGAGGAAAGAACTAAGTGATACCTCACACCATCGTTATTTCTCGCTCGGCTCGGTTCAGCTTCGGCTTCAGCATCGAATTTGGGTTTTGATTTGAATTTGTCAAATGATCGATCGATGAGATCTAATTTTTTATACATAATTTATTTGGAAATTGTTTACAAGTGAAATTTTAATCCAAAATCTGATAGTATTAATTATCTCCAAGTGTGGATGAATTTCGAACGTAATGCTACCACATACGCTACGCACATCACGAAGGGATGGGACCCTTTGATAAGAGGCAAACTGTGTGGCACTATAGGGTGACATGCGACCGCATACGCTACATATATACACGATCTGTATTGCAGACGTAGTGCATTTCCTTACTGGAAACTGTAAAATGTCACCTGCGGCTGCACTTTAGGCACAGGTCCAGCGCAGGGACGCGACTGTTGCAGAAAAGGTGCCTTTCAGCTGAACCGATGTATTCTTTCTGAAACGATACACTTAAAGCTATATATACCTAATATTTTCCTCAGGTATTGTAATTAATTTTGACAGCAAAAAGTCTCTTGTTATTAGCAAAAACTCTGTATGTTCATTAAGCTGTTGAGAGAGTTCATTGAATCCAATAATTTGAGGTACTGCTATTATTCGGATTGAAAGCCATTTTATTTTGGGAGAAAGATTCCATAACCTCGGGTATAGTGAGGAAAATTATTTTTTAAGGACACTCCATGAAGTCAGGGGACTTGGCCTTGCAAATTCTGTTTTATCTTATTTCTGAAAAGTTACATACTTCTTGGATAGATTATCAGTAATCTTGTGTTGAAGGTGTTAAAGAACTTCGTAGATGTTCTTGTTTATACAAGAACTTGTGTTGAAGTTGGTGTTGCATTTATACAGATTCTTGTACCCGAAACACCTTAATATAATGATCTTAAGGAATAAACTCAAAATCTGTATTGCTTGTTTTTGGACATTAAAGCTTTAAGCTTTATACTCCATTTGAACTTAACTAGTGATTAGAAGATATAAAATCTTCATAACAAGTTAAAAATCACTCGGTTGACAATTGGAAGTCATTAAAACTTCATCATTAACTAGAAACAAGAAGTGTTTAAACTTGTTTCAACTTTTTAATAAGTATTTCAATATACTAAAGGTACTGTCTTGTGATGACAATAAAAATGACTAACAAAAGTCATGTGCAAGATGCGGCTACGACTGTGGGGGCAACTAGTATTTCCTCAATAAGTCGAACAAATGCTCTGCAACCTATGGCACCTTCGAAGAAGCCCAGAAAATTTGCAGGCATTGACTTTAAGAAATAACAGCAGAATATGTTCTTCTACCTCACAACACTATGCCTTTAAAGATTCACTAGTGAGGATGCTCCTGAGGTTCCCGAGGGAACATCAGACAAAGAGCGTTTCATAATTGTAGAGGTTTGGAAACACTCAAACTTACTTTACAGGAATTATATCTTTAGTGGTCTCCAAGACGACCTCTATAATATTTACAATAGAACTAAGAAATCGAAGAAATTGTGAAGGGTACTAGAACGAAAATAAAAGACAGACTATGTAGCAATTAAGAAATTCTTTGTTGCAAGGTTCCTGGACTTTAAAATGATAGATAGCAAATCGGTTGTCTATCAAGTGCAGGAATTGCAAGTAATCATCCATGATCTCCTAGTGGAAGGTATATCTTTGAAAAATACCTTGGTTGAACATATTGAAAATGTTCTTATTACTCACATAAACTGTTTTGTAGATTTGATTGTGAATGATACATTTCAAGTAGCAGCGATAATTGAGAAATTACCACTTATGTGGAAAGACTTCAAAAACTACTTAAAGTAAAAACGCAAGGAGATGACTGTCAAAAATCTTATTGCCCGACTACGTATTGAAGAGGATAATAAAGCTGTTGAGAGAATGTAAAAAGGGAATTCTACAATTAATAGAGCACATATTGTAGAAGATGACCAAAACAATTCTAAAAAAAGGAAGAAAGTTAAACATGAAAGCAATCAACCCAAGAAGAAATTCAAGAAAAAGTGTTTCAAATGTGGCAAGATTGACCACAAGTCCACGGATTGTCGTGCCCCTAAGAAAATCAAGAAAAAGGACTAAGAAAATATGATTGATTCCAAATAAGAATGTGATGATCTATGAGCTATGCTTTAGAATGCAACTTGGTAGGGAATTGTAATACCCCATATTTTTCCTAGCTAATTTCTTCTCAAGAATGTCTAGTATTAGATTTTAAATTGAATGATGGTTATTCTATGAGAAATTTTCAAGATTTTCACTTTTTGCATGTGGGAAATTCAATAAGTTTTCCATTAATATAAGATTCACCCAAATTCGATAACCGGGGTCAGAAGTTACAACTATTTCAAGTTCTCATCATAAAACAACATCATACTAGTCAGTGGCGCACCGCGCCACAAGAGGAAATGACATTTGGAAAATTCTAGTAGGGGTCCACAATTATGGCACATTGTGTCAGGTCCCAAATTCAGAATTGTCCTTTTCCCTTGTCTTAGGGCGATTTTCTCCGCGTTGCGCGAAAGTTTAAGGTCAAAAATAAAGGGGCAACTCGATGAATCCACATCGCGCCATCCCTCAGTTTCTCAATTGTAAAATTTCAGTGTCACAGCGAAATACACCGCATTGCGCCAGAGGTTCAGTTTGGGAAAATTTTACTGAAATTAAATGACGCATCCAGGGTTAAAAAGAGTCAACTTTCCACCCCTATTTAAGCCATTTAATACGTGATCCAAGCACTTTTCACCCAAAATACACTCTCTTCTCTCAAAAACCTCTCAAGAACAAGCTAGGGTTTTCATACAAGATCTAATTCCAAGAATGTTTCTTCGTCAATCTTTACAAAATCACGAACTAAGGTATGCGTAGTGTTCATTCATGGACTCCTTTCGTCCATGAAGCCCAAGAATTTTTTTTCTAAGTTTAAGTTTATGGATTTACTTATAAATTACATATTGGGTTTGTTTTGTTTATGTTAAGAATGATCAATTGAATTCAAATCCATGTTGGGTGATCACTTTTATGTGGAATTGATTTGTATAGATATATATTCATGTGAACCTATGAATAAACCCTAGATGATGAAATTAAAGATGAATTATGATGATTAATTATTGTATAATGTTGTTTACATATGATGTGCCTACCAAGCGTTTGATTAAATGCCTAGATGAAGGAACAATGCCCAACTAGTATGATATCATGAAATCCCCCTGTATGTACAAGTTATGCCTATCACATGTTTTGATGGAATGCTTTATAAATGTATTATGGATCATGATGTTAGTTATATGTTCAAGTAAGTTATGCTTGGTCAATTTTCCTTCCATCGAGTCCTGGGGGTACTTGTACCCAAAATATTAGTTGTGTGCCTAGAGCCATATCATGTTTCCACGATACTCTCAGTCAAGCTATGAATCCTTAGACTTCAGACAGTCTTCTGACTCAGGAAATCTCCATGATCTCACGAACTCAGTCAGCTGGCAGATATCAGTAATATTCTATCAGTCAACAGAATTTAGTAACTCAGTCCGTGCTCAGTTTATAAATTATGTTCAGTGTCTATTCAGATGGGAGTAGAAATTAGCACTGAGTGAAACCAAGGATGGGAACTCACCTGTTATATGAGGTTGTGATTCTTAGAAGCACTCCTTGCATTCCAGAACTATATCAACAACATAGGTTAAGACATCATAGCCTGCTATATGAGGGTAGATGAGGTGGCATAACCTGTTATAGGAGGGTTCCCACCGTTCTCACTAGAGTTACCTGTTATATGAGGGTTACTTACATGTTGTCCTTACCAGTGGTGGGGTATTGACACCCTTAAAATCCGGGCATACATTGGACCCCAATTCAACTATAATGCATCATTAGGGGTATGTCGATTAGATGACTACCTCCCACAGTCTCAGTATCAGTCTCCGTAAAAGAACTCAGAAAGTTCTTCAGAATTCAGGACTGTCAGATATAGTCAACTCAGATACAATACAGAACTTAGCTAATTCCATCAAATTCAATACTGTCAGATACAGTCACTCATGTTATCAGTTATCAGAATTCAGTCATTAGTTATGTTAGTCATCAACATACTTAAGTTATCATGATTTCAGATATAGTTACTATGTATTCCTGCATGTATTCTCACATTTATTATTAGTCAGTTAGTCAGTATTGTTCATGTATATGGACCCCGTGCATTAAGCCTACCTCACATGCATACTAGAATATTCAAAGTACTGACGCATTCATACTATGGTGTCTTATACCATAGGTTCAAAGACATGAGCTCCAGAGCAACAGTAGATTCTAGATATCTGCAGATAGAGTTAGAAGTGAGTCCTCATCTTTTGAAGAAATAATTATTTCCCTATTATCTCATTAATCAGTTTATTAATTGGAGTTAGCTGGGGACATATCCCATCAAATCCTTACTCAGACAGTTTAGTAGTTAGATGCTTTCTAGACTATCATGTTTTAGACTTCTGTATGTTCAGTTTTATTTTGGGTACTCTATTACCCTACACAGATATTTTATCATTCAGATCAAGTTCAGTATTGAACCTTATGGCATTTCAGTTCATTTTCACATTATAAAGTATTTTATACAGTATACAGGTACAAATATCAGTCATGGGTTAGCTTTTTGGGTCATGAGCACTGTGTAGCGTTTCGGGTACCATATTTGGGGCGTTACAAGAATCCTCGTGAATGGTGGATGGATTCTGGTGCCACCCGCCATATTTGTGCCAACAAAGAGCTATTTTTGTCATTCGCTCCGGCTCAAGTAAAAAAATAATCTACATGGCTAACTCCGCTACGGCTAAGGTAAGGGGAACAGGAAAAGTGTGCTTGAAAATGAATTTTGGAAAGTTCTTCACACTTAACAATGTCTTGTTTGTTCTAGAGTTATGTAGGAACTTGTTTCACTTCTAAACAAGAACAGATTCAAATGTGTAACTGTTTCTGAAAAAATTATAATTAGCAAAGGAGAAGTGTGTGTAGGAAAAGGCTATCTCACCGAGGGACTTTATAAGATGAATGTAATGAATGTTGAAATCAATAAAAATTCAAATTCTTCTTACTTGCTTGAGTCTTATGATTTATGGCAAAAACGTTTAGGCCATGTTAATTACAAATTATTACGAAAACTGATTAACTTAGAAGTTTTGTCAAATTTTGAGTGCAATAAATCTAAGTGTCAAACATGTGTGGAATCAAAGTATGCAAAGCATCCTTATAAGTCCGTTGAAAGGAATTCAAATCCCTTAGACTTAATACACACTGACATTTGTGATATGAAGTCAACACCATCACGTGGTGGGAAAAAGTATTTCATAACTTTTATTGACAATTACACTAGATACTGTTACATCTACTTTCTAAATAGTAAGGATGAAAAATTAAATACGTTTAGGCAATACAAAATTGAAGTTGAAAATCAGTAGAAAAAGATAAAAATGATAAGAAGTGATAGGAGCGGAGAATATGAATTTCCCTTTGTGCAAACATGTGTAGAGAATGGAATCGTCCATCAAACTATGGCCCCGTATTCATCTCAATCTAATAGAATTGCGGAAAGGAAAAACCAAACATTGATGGAAATGATGAATGCCTTACTTATAAGTTCTGGTTTACCGCAAAACTTGTTGGGGGAGGCTATCCTTACAACTAGCCGTATACTCAATAGAGTTCCCTATAGTAAGACACAATCGATTCCTTATGAAAAATGGAAAAGAAGAAAACTCAACTTGAAATATTTCAAAGTGTGGGGGTGTCCAGCAAAGGCACAAGTTCCTATGCCTAAAAGGGTTAAGATAGGACCTAAGACTGTGGACTGTATGTTTATAGGATATGTTAAAAATATTAAAGCATGTCGATTTTGGTTCATAGATCTGAACATCTGGATATAAATAAAAATATGGTAATTGAGTCAGATAATGCTGAATTCTTTGAAAATGTTTATCCGTATAAAACTAGACATGAACAGTCTAGTGGAGGGTCTAAACGACTTTGAGATGAACCAATTGAGAATGTACATAATGAAGAGAATCCAAGACGTAGTACATGTCAAAGAACATCAACTTTGTTTGGATCATATTTTATAACATTTCTCTTAGAAAATGAGCCTCAAACGTTTAAAGAAGCAATGACGTCGTTAGACTCATCCTTTTGTAAAGAGGCAGTCAATAGTGAGATTGATTCAATCTTAAGCAACCATACACGGGAATTTGTTGATCTTCCTTCAGGAAAGAAACCTTTAGGTTCTAAATGAATCTTTAAAAGGAAAATACAGACGGATGGTACTATTGACAAATACAAGGCGGGACTTGTAGTAAAAGGCTTCAAACAGAAAGAAGGCCTTGATTACTTTGATACATACTTACCAATAACAAGGTTAGCATGGATTCGAATGTTAATTGCCTTGGCGGCGGTATATGGTCTTGAAATCCATCAAATGGATGTAAAAACCGTAGTCCTAAATGGAGAATTGGAGGAACAAATTTACATGGAACAGCTTGAGGGTTTTGTGGTTCCAGGAAAAGAGAATAAGGTGTGTAAACTTATTAATTCTCTATATGGACTAAAGCAAGCACCTAAATAATGGCATGGGAAGTTTGAACAAACCATGTTGGCAAACGGGTTCTAGATAAATGAATATGATAAATGTGTTTATATTAAAGACACTCCGAATCACCAAGTCATTATTTTTTTATATGTGGATGATATGTTGATCATCAGTAGAGACATTTCTGACATAAATGCAATGAAATAAGTGCTCGAGAGCAAGTTTGATATGAAAAACCTTGGAGTTGCGCATGTGATCTTAGGTATAAGAATCCAGAGAACTCCATAACGATTGGCATTGTCATAGTCACATAATATCGAAAATATACTTGACAAATTCAAGTATATGGAATTCGGTATTGCCAAGACTCCTTTGGATGTGAGCTTTGCACTTCGAAAGAATAAAGGTGAAAGTGACTCACGATTGGAGTACACAAGAGTATTGGGATGTTTAATATATATAATGAACTGTACACGACCATACATAGCAAGCGCTATTGAAAAATTGAGTCAGTACATGAGTAATCCCGACAAAACTCATTGGTTGGCAATAAAAAGAGTTTTGGGTATGTTAAATACACTTAAGGCTATGCTTTGCATTATAATAAATATCCCACGGTACTTGAAGGATATAGTGATGCAAATTGAATCACCGGATCAAACGAAGTAAAATCCATAAGTGGATATGTATTTACTATCGGTGGAGGAGGAGTCTCTTAGAAATCATTCAAACAGACATATATTGCTCGCTCTACAATGGAATCTGAATTTATCGCATTGGATAAAGCCGGTGAAGAAGCAAAATTGCTTCGGAATTTCTTGGAAAATATTCCTTATTGGCCCAAACCAGTGGCACCAGTATATATATACTATGATAGCCAACCGTCAATAGTTAGGGCAGGGAGCATGATGTATAACGGTAAATCTCGTCACATAAGACAGAAACATAATATAGTTAGAGAACTTCTCTCTAGTGGAATTATTACTATTGACTATGTGAAGTCAAAGGATAATGTGTTGGATCCACTTACAAAAGGCCTATCTATAGAAGGAGTGGAAAGGACATCCAAGGGAATGAGTTTAAGGCCTAGGACAAGTCAGCATGGCAGTAACTCTACCTAGCAGACTGGAGATCCCAAGAGCTAGGTTCAAAGAGATCAAACAAAGTTGTGACTGACAGGTTCAACATTGTCAATTACCCAACCCATTCTCATGATGTAGATAATGTGTAGTGGACAAGAATAAGACTTAAAGTGAAAAGTCTTTTAATGATTATCTAAATTTGGCAGATTTGACCTAATATTTTAATCTATATGATTGAATGTTTAGAAATCACCTATGTGAGGGCGAAGTGGAAGCCGCTTCAAAGAGAATGTTAGTAAAGGCCTATTCTCTAAGCTCTCTTGAACCCGGGACGTGTTCATGGCTGAAAAGAATAAAATCGTGAGAGCCATAAACAGTAAAAGGTTGGTTATGTGACATGTTCCGTCTAGGTGTACATTAAATCTCGAAGGTTCAAAGATATCAAATCTACCGATTGAGCGAGTGCATCCGATGCATGTTCACTACGGAAAGTTCAAAGGGAAACCTACTTATCTAGATGGAATCAATCTTTGTTAAATGATCACATGCAAGTCCATAAATTCTTCAAAAGATAGTCATTACCCATTCATGTAGGGGATTTTTGGGTTCAAGGTGTATGTGAATGGAAAATAGGGGGAAAATGGTGGGGAGAAGGGAGACTCTTATTTAGAAAGTATACTCCCAAATTAGAAAGTTTACTCATTTCTCCCACATTGGTGGGAGAAAGGAGCTTGAAAGTGTTTATAATGAGAAACACTAACTCCACATGGATAATGAGTCAAGAACTAGGTGATGCCTCACACCGTCATCGTCACTCACTCGGCTTGGCTTCGGATTTGGATTTGGATTTGAATTTGGATTTAGAATTAGAATTGGAATTGGAAAACGATCGATGAGATCTAATTTTTTAGACAAAATTTATTTGGAACTTGTTTTCAAGTGAAATTTTAATCTAATATCTGATAGTATTAATTTTCTCCAAGTGCGGGCACATTTTGAACGCAATGCTAACGCATACATAATGCATATCACGAAGGGATGCGACCCTTTGAGAAGAGGCACACTGTTTTGCACTATTGGGTGACATATGACTGCATACGCAGTGCATATACACGACCCGTAGCGCAGACGCAGTGCATTTTCTCACTGGAAACTACAAAACGTCACCTGCAGCCGCACTTCCAGCGCAGTCCCAACGCAGGGACGCGACTGTAGCAGAAAAGATGCCTTTCAGTTGAACCAATGGAGCCTTTATGAAATGATACACTTAAGTCTATAAATACCTGATATTTTTCTCAGGTATTGTAATCAATTTTGCGTCAAAAACTCTCTTGTTATTAACAAAAACTCTGTGTAATCATTTATCTATTGAGTGAGTTCGTTGAATCCAACAATTTGAGGTACCGTTATTATTCGAATTGAAGGCCATTTTATCCTAGGAGGAAGATTCCATTACCTCGGATACAGTGAGGAAAATTATTCCTTAAGGACACTCCATGAAGTTAGGGGACTTGGCCTTACAAATTCTATTTCATCTTATTTATGAAAATTAACATACTTCTTGGATAACTTATCAGTAATCTTGTGTTGAAGGTGTTAAAGAGCTTCATAGGTGTTCTTTTTTATACAGGAACTTGTGTTGAAGTTGGTTTTTCATATATACAGATTCTTGTACATGAAACACCATAATATAACACATTTTTCTTAGAAAAAAAGGAAATTACGAGAGAATTTTGCTTTTATTTTGACTACCTTAGGCTAGAGGACTTAACGAACCACCTCAGAGGTCGAAAGAAGATTCTTTGAGACCACAACAAACCTTGTTGAAAGGGGAATAGGAGACAAGCAATGCATATAATCCCATAAAGAGGTGGAAGCCATTTGTTCATACACACATTGACTGGATCATCACAGGTCTAAGTGAAAATCAGACAGTTAAAGGGCTATGTTTGTATTCAACCTATTATTAACTTAATTATCATAAATTTTTTTGCAAATCATATAAATATATGATTTAAGAGTAAATATTACAAAATATACAACTAGTTTTATTTTTACAAAATATACCATTAGAAAACTTACAAAACTTATCAAATAAGATAAAAAGAAGAAGAAAAATACCTAAAAAAGTATCTTTCCTATAATTTCTCCTAATATATTTTTCAATTACATACCCACCTCCATTACAAAATTATTTTGGGGAAAATTTTAAAATCATTACTATAAAATTAGCATACACGAAAAAACATGAAATTTGAACTGTTACTTTTCATTCAACAATTTCTTCTTCCCATTCTTTCCCTTTTATTTTATATAGGATTTATTTTTGTTTTTCTCTTTTCTATCTTTTCTTCTTATTACTCCCTCTGTTTAAAAAAAAATGACCTACTTTGACTTGACACAAAGTTTAAGCAAATGAAGAAGACTTTTGAATCTTGTGGTCTTAAATTAAAGTTGTGTCAAATATACCAAAATGCCCTTTATTCTTGTGGTCCTAACCATGCCATGTGGAAAGTTAAAATTAAAGTATTGCCAAAAAGGGAAAGGGATCATTCCTTTTTAAATGGACTAAAAAGAAAAGTAGGTCATTCTTTTTGAAACAGAGGGAGTATTAATTATGTACCTTATTTTTATTTTTTATTTTCTTCGTGCGTTCTTAATTATCACAGGAAGAATATATAATTACCCATATGTAAAGATTGAATTTTTAGGATTTCATTTGAAGAAAGATCTAGGAAAAAATATATAGTTATCCATCTTTACATCAATTTCTATATATTTCTGATACCATAAAATTACTAATACACCTATTTCTATATATTTTAATATAAAATTATTATTATTGATAAACCTATTTCTAAAGAGTTCCAATACTAAAAAATTATTAATACACAATTTCTAAGAAACCTTAAAATAAATTTGATGATATACCAATATCTATATAATTGAGACACCATAAAATTATTAATATATAGATTTCTAACTATTTCAAAAATCATAAAATTATGAATACACCAATTTTTATACAATTCAGATACCATAAAGTTGTCGATACACTAATTTGTATACAATTTAGAAACCATAAAGCTGGTGATACACCAATTTCTATACAATTCATACATCAATTTCTATACAATTCATACATTATGATAAATCAATTTATATATAATTCATGCACCATAAAATCACTGATACAACAATTTTTATACAATTCAAACACCATAAAGCTGTTGATACACCAATTTCTATACAATTCAGACACCCAAAAACTGGTATACACCAATTTCTATACAATTCATACATCATGATACACCAATTTCTATATAATTTATACACCAATAAATCATTGATAACCTTCAGTTGCCGGTGTCATCAGACAATTCTCAAAACTTATCAAAACTACCAGAAGATCAAATCTAATCAATTTTTTTTCGTTTCAACACTGTAGAAATAGAAAAAAAATCAGTAGCAACAAACATTCAAAAAAAATCCAAAATCTCCATCGAAAATCATATATACCACCGCCACTGTCATTTCGGTTTCCTCCACCATATCCAAAATCCAAACTCAAAATCATACTAATTGATGAATAAATAGATCTTCGCTATAAGACGCTGATTTGGTATGAGAGAAAATTCCAAATTGCCGATCTGCCTCTACGACCTCCTCGGACTGCAATCGCCATTTTTTAATGTTGATGGATAGCATGCTAAGGATTTCCATAATTATTTGCTCTTGAATATGAATTCCATTCGCCTCCTCCATTTGTTGCTTAGATTGAGTAAACCCATTTATAATTTTGTCAAAGTCATTCCAATTTGAAAAAATGGGTAAAGTTTAAATCTAGGTAAGGTTTTAGATGACACTGGATGAATATTTTTCATGAAATGGCTAAAGTATTTTTTTCAATAAGGATATATTTGAATTACATATTATTCTAGAATGGTTTTTAGATGATAGATTTTGTAAATAAAAACTATATTTTGTAAATAAAAAATAATAGTGGTGGATTTTGTAATATAGACTCTAAAATTGTATATTTATATGATTTTTCCATAAAATCATTATTATTGATAAACCTATTTTGAAAGAGTTCAAACTCTAAAAAATTATTGATACACAATTTCTAAGACACCTTAAAATAAACTAAGAATTACATATATACACAAATTTAAGTTACATAATTACAAAAAATCCCCAATTGGTAAAGTAATTACAGAAATATCATAATAATTACAAAAATTCCTTTATTTGGTATTTTCTCTCTCATCAATATTATACATGTTAAAACTGATTTTTTGCTTTCGTCTTTAACTCCATTATGCTCCCATTATCAAGCTATTTTTTACTCCATTTTTGAAACCCCTCTTTTATGGCATTCTTGAAGTAACCTCTACTTGTGGTTATCAAATTGTAAGTTATTCAATAGTTAACTGTTTTTAATATTGTACTTCATTAATTGTTTTGAATTTTTTTTGTTCAACTTTACCAATTCAGGGGTTTTTCGTTTTTTTTTTGCATGTTCAAATTATACTATTGTTCAATCTTATTCAAGTTAAGTAGTTCATCTTTTCGTTATTTTTCATGTGGTAGAAGTTAGATCTGAGATTTTCTTATTTTTTAGTTCGATTTAACAATACAGTTAAGTTAAAATAGTGTTAATTGGTAATGAATAATCCACCAAGTTTTAGTTTAGGAATTACTCAGTTAGATGCAACTGTACAAGACATTCCACTTGGATTTTTTTCTGCTACATTTGATGAACAGGATCCTGATTGGGCAGAGAATCGCTCAAAGTACAAAAACGCCCCCGTTACAATAAAGAAATTGAAGGATAAGACTGCTTCTAAATTGAAGAAGTCTACTTCAAAAGAACGTAAAAAGAAATTTGATGATTCCGACCGACCATGTCTGTCGAAGGTATTTTTTTTAGTGTATTCATTCACTTGTATAATAAGACACCATATATTAGTGTTTCATCACAGGAATGTATAATATAGTTGTTCTGAAATATTATTGTAAAGGTTATACATTCTAATAAAGCTGATATTAATTTTTGAAATGTATAAGTTACCTTCATACATGTGTATTTTCTGTTTATGTTTTGGCCTGACACAATTTCTTAGATGTATACATAACCATCATACATTTCTGTATGTCGTTTAATTAGGGTACTCTTTAAAAAATTTATATGTATAAGTTACACTCATACATGTTTAGATGTAGTTTCTTTTTGAGTATAATAAGAATTTGTTATATATAAGTAACCATCATACACGTGTATGTATAGAATGGTTAGGATTGAACTTTATTATACATTAATGTAAGTGATTTTTTAATGATTAAGTAACCATCATACATGTCTAACGGATTATATTAATTTTAAATGTATAAGTTAACCTCATACATTTGTTACTGTAGTGTATATGTGGGACTGAAATTATTATACATTTAAACAGTTTAATTGTCAATGTATAAATAACCCTCATACATGACTAACTGTTGTTTAATAGGTAACCATCACACTGTAGTGTATATATTAATCATCATACATTTGTATATGTTGTTTAATAGTTAACCATCATACATGTGTATGTATAGAATGGTTAGGATTGGACTTTATTATACATTAATGTAAGAGATTTGTTAATGATTAAGTAACCATCATACATGTCTAACAAATTATATTAATTTTAGATGTATAAGTTAACCTCATACATTTGTTACTATAGTGTATATGTTGGACTGAAATTATTATACATTTAAACAGTTTAATTGTCAATGTATAAATAACTCTCATACATGACTAATTGTTGTTTAATAGGTAACCATCACACATGTTTAACATATTATATTAATTTCCAGATGTATAAGTTAACCTTATACATCTGTTAATGTAGTGTATATATTAACTTATACAGTTATAAGTTACCCTCATGCATGAGTAACAATTGTTTAATGTTGGTGTGATTTATATTATGAAAGTATAAATGAACATCATACAATCAGTAACAGTTAGCTAATTATATTATGTACTTTCTTCAGGGCATGAAATACCGAATTGATAAAGTCACACCACACTCATTGCATATGGGGAGTTTATGTAACTGTGCTTTCGGAGAAGAGATAAAGGAATATTTTGGAGAGGATGTACTGGGAGCACTTAGAAATGTGATTTTTAGCATATTTTTGGATTTTTCACGGTGCAACTGGATATGACAGATTTCAAAATGCCTACTCATGCTTGAAATTCAGCAGGATAATAAGGACGAGCATCATGTTTGGGTATAAGGGAAAATCCTCAAATTCACAATGCTTGAATTTTCCATTATAACCGGTCTGAAGTGTACCGGTAATATTGATGATTATATGTATACTTCATCATCTAAATCAGTGTTGATGTCGAGGTATTTTTCCGATAATAAAGGAGCAATAACTCGGTCAAAACTGATAACATGTGTGCAGATGGGAAACTTTGATAATGCTGAAGATGCTCTGAACCTGGCGATATTGTTCTTTATTCATACATTTATGTTTTCTCAGCATAAGAAAGCAACAATCAGTGTTGTGCACTTTCAGATTGTTGAGGACGGTCGGTATATTAACTTTCCATGGGGTAAGGTCATATTTGAAAAGTTAATGAGTTCCTGGCAGCAGGATTTCAACACTACGAAGCAGTTATATTCATTGGGTGGAATGTCACACGTTCTAAATGTTTGGATATTTGAGTTCTTCTCTGAGGTAGAATCAAAAAATGTTGTCCATCAAAGAAATGCTATTCCCAGAATACTAAACTGGTCGGTGAAGTGTATAAGGCCTAAGTACGAAACTTTTATGTCTGGCATGTTCGCTAAGGTAATTGTTTAACTTCATACTTATTTTATTTATTCACGTCGTTTTATGTGCAAATATTATATTTTGAAATTATTCTTTCCAGTATTCTTACAAGAATATACAACCTACAACTGACGAAGTTAGCAGGTTGGATTTGTCCTTTTCAAAAGATTTTGAGATATGTGATCCAACAACTTATGCTTCGACATCCGATTATGGAAAGTTGAAAAGAACAGTAGCTGAACTTCAACAGTATGTTGGTACCATTGCTGAAGAATTTGGTGATTTCAGCACTATACCGCTGCGGGAAATCCTCATAAAGGTTGGTTTTAAATCGCATGTATCACCTGACCAACCTTTGAAGAAAAGAAAGATTGTCATGTTCGAGCAAGATCATAAAGCGGTGATGGATGATAATACATCTGAACGTGGTCATGCAGTACATCATGGGTCTGATTTGTATTGTGAAACGCAAAAGGATGCCGCAGACAAGGGAGAAATTGGTGTGTCTGAAATTCAACATCATTATCATGGAAAAATCGGTGTGTCTCCTCAAAGTCGCCAGCACAAGTCTGTTCCTTTATCTTCCAAACAGCATGAAGGGACTTCTAAATCAAGTTTAGATGGTGATGAAATAAAGAATTACATCAATAAATGTGTAAGTTTAGTTTCCTTATCGTACATTTTTCTAAATAGCATGATGTGTTTCTACTAATTTTTTTTTGTTACGTGATAAGTTTGATGAAAAGATGGACGAACTAGTTACACTAACATCAAAAATACCTGCTGAGGTCGTTAAAGCATTGAAGAATGAAGAAAATAAGCAATCACAGGTATAACAATTTAATTTCATTATATTTTGCATAACGTTGATGAAATGTTCATACATTCAGAGTTTTGGTGTTATATAGGAGGACAAAATTGATGAACAACAACAAAGTCAAGAAGACGGATTCAGCAAACAGGAGAGACCACATAATAGGATATGCAGGTATGTTTTGTCACTTATTTTGTTCGTTTACTATAAATCAACATAATTATCTTATCAAAAATAAATTTTATTTCTTTTTAATACAACATGAAAACTATGCTAAGGGATCAATCAATGATATGGAAGTGTCTCGCGATGAAGAATCTAATAAGCATCACATTCTTGAAGAGCAACAGTTGCTGGTATTTTTTTTCCTTATTACTTGTTACGTACTAAATTTGGACAGTTTAATTTTTCATCATACATTAACTTGAATGTATAATGAACAGTTATACATTAAACTTACTACATTTTCCTTCAAAAAAATACATGTTAATTATGAATTTCTTCATAGATTCACCTAAAACAAGTTTATGAATAACTGTTATTTAAATCAACTTGTAATTTAATTTAGGATGTGAATACAGCCAATAAAGATGCAGGTCGTGAGGATGATTTTGAAAATAAAGACTGTTCTGATTTGAAAGCTTTGGAGGTATCTTTATGTACATTATATTTATTTTTTTCCTAAAATATATATCTATATAAATATATCTTTTGTTATTCATTGAAAAAAAGGATATTAACCTTATCGGCTGAATATAAAGTTGTATCGATCTTGACGCTTTCAATATTTTGCATATTGTTTAACAGTTGTCTTAATAAATACAAATTTTTATCTTTATGCAACTTGGATAATGATAATTATCACATAAATAATAGGATGAAATTATGGCATATGAAGAGGAATGTAGCGATGAAGAATTGGGAAAAAAGAACATTCCAGATGTGGAAGATTTGCCGGTATGTTTATGTCCCTAATAATGTTTGATTACTACTATATGTTTGTATACACATGTAGTTTCTTCTAACTTCTTCATATTAGGACAGTTAAATGTACATAAAACATTCAAATGAATGTATCAATGAGAGTCCTACATTCAACATACAAAAATTTTCATAAACGTAAAGGTTGTAATTTATGATTAACATCAAACATATTTATGTTATTAAACCAATAAAATCGTTTGTGCATCACATATGACATCGTTTGTTATTACGAATATATTTATGTATTTATATGCACCCATTGCAGATAGAACTTTCTTATCACGGGTGTAAAACATCAGCTCAAACTTTTATATTATACTTTGAATAGATGTTAATATACGATAATTATTATTAAATATAGGATGTGAATCTAACCGCTAAAGAAGATGTTAATGAAGTGAAATTGAAAAATCAGGAATCTACTGATGTGACAAATGGGCATGTATTTTTTTGTCCCTAACACTTAGTTTTTTTTTACAAAAAATATCGATCTACGTGTTCGACCTTGTAAAAGTACGTACTGGGACTTAATGTTATTTCGCTAGTGCATATCAAATTTTGAATGTGAATTTGAAACAAATGGAATGTATTGATTTTTTTCTCTACTGCATATCAAACTTTACTGATATTGATGCCGTCATGATTTCTAACATAAATGTCGTAAGCATTAATATAGTTACACATTCAGATATTGTATGTATACATTACAAATCCTTATGTGTTCACATAGGATGAAGTTGGTAGGAAAATAACTGATTCAATACAAGCAGCTGTAGATACAATTTTATTTGGTTTGTCAACACCTTCGACTACAAAGTCAATGGATATTGGTGCTTCAAGTAAAATGACCGAAAGACACTAGGACCTTCCAGACAGTCAGATTCTACCTGACTGGGTTGCTCAGGTTCGGGAGCTTCAAGCCTAAAAAACGAATGCACCTGCCAAACGAGAAAGAAAAAAGTCCAGGATTATAAGGTCACCATACATTTCAAAGTACGATTCTGGCTGTAAAGATACTGTTGATTTCGATAAAGAGGAGAAGATGAAGTATGCTTTGATAGGTACACCATCAACCAAGATTTGCCGAATGAATTGATGATTGATTACTCCCAGTGGATTGCCGTAGGATTACTGAAAACGCATTCTGCCAAGTAAGAAATTTGGTATTATTTTTATACCTAACAATAATATGCCATCTTAAACTAAACGGTTATTGTCATATATAATCAATGATTTTTTCCTAGGAAAGAGATGGACTACCACTATCGAGTAAATGCTTCTGTGTTAGATTACAGTCAATTGGACTTTGTCATTGCATACCCACAGTACAAGAATTGATTTTACTTGATGTCCAAACGCAAGACATACTGGAACGATGAGGTAACTTATTCTAAATAATCCATATCATAAGTTATTTTGCTGACACTTAATATTCTACAACACCATAACCTATCATACATGTAAACCAATGTGTAATAACAAATCATACATGTTAGCCAATGTATAATAACATATCATACATGCAGTATTTTCCATTATCAACTGTTCAACATTTACCAACATGTCATGTATAATAACATAAAACTACAGCATATCTGTATATCATACATCTAATCGGCAAATAAGCTCAAAGCTACAGATTTCTTTCAATCGTTTTTACTATTTTACCTTGTTTTCACTTGTAGCATTTAGATGTGATCTTCTACCACTTGAGAAAGAAATCAAAGATTCAGCTGGGTGATAATTATAGATATACGACTACAAGATGCTTCTTTAAATCATATGTTAAGAAGACACATACTCGTTATTATCCAACGGAACCGGTAGTTGAGCTATCGACGCAACAAAACTATGCAGAATCAATTGTGGTAGTTAAGAATGAAGATTCTATTACTAATATAATTCATGAATTTTGTATGCCTGCTAGATTACCATGGTATATGGTTGATGAGGTATATGTTTCAATTAACTGCGGTAAATAATTTCATTGGGTATTGGCTGTGATTGTCTTGAAGGAAAGATTGATACGTGTGTATGACTCACTGTCAAGTAAAAGAAAAAAAGAACCTCCTATTGGAATACAGAAGCTTGCAGTTATGCTTTCTACTTACTTGTCAGACAATGACTTTTATGATAAGACCGAGCGAGCTGACTGGCCATCACTTGAAGCGTACAAAGGAAAGATTACTCAGCAAACTGGTCTTCTAAATGAAATTCCATTTGATGTTGACTATGTGTAAAATATCTCACAACAAACGTCTGATATTTTGTAAGTAAATTACATTTTATTTTTCATGTATAATAATGTTTTAATTGATTTACTGATTATTATTTCATTTTTATTTTTGAAATCGAGGATTATGGCGTATTTGTATGTGCCTATGCAGAAATATTAAGCGAAGGACTACAAGTTCATTCATGTGGGTTTGATGCTGCAAGTCAACGTGCACGCTATGCTTTCTTACTGTGGCATTACGGAGTGGAAAAGGCAAATGAAGGGTACACGAGTGATAATAGAGATCCGTCCCAACCAAAGAAAAGTGTAATCGAATAAATTAAAGCAAGTGCAATTGTTACTTTAGAGTAGCAATGTTTTCTAATTGTTGGCATTGAAAGAACTATTTCTTATTTTGGTTGTTAATGTTACACATTTCCAGAATTACTTTCTTAATGTTAATAAACATTTTATGGATGTCTTCTTCTTTTTTAAACAATTGATTTGCAGTTTCTAACACAATACTGTAATGATACAAACTTTTTCTTCGTCGATATTGAGTTTGCCTTTTATTTATTTTTTACGATGTGTATAAACAAAAATAAAAACACACTCACATTTCTTTTGAACACATAATATTTTTACTATAACGTAAATTTTCTTATAAGTTAAAATGACATTGCACTAATAATTAGTACGTTACATATATGTAACACATAACATAATACATGTTGTCACACTTTATATTTTCTTAAATAAAATTTACAAACACAGTTTACCAGAATCACTTATTTAAAGTATTAAACAATTTCATACAATGATACAAATGTATAATCTAAATTATACATTCGTAACTTAACAAAAAAAATTTAAATAAACGTATAACGTTTAATCATTTAGTGTCATTAAAATGACATTTTTTCCTGTAAAATATACACCAACACAAAGTATAACGCTAAATCATACATTTCTTACACAGTAACTACTAACGTATAACAGTTCATATAGATTATGTTTCAACAATTTTTTAAGTGACTGTTATATTTCCCAGGTTACATAATACATATACTAATAAGTTGTAAATTACAGTGATATGTTTACGAAATATGATAAATAAAAAATTACACAAAATGTTCTGCAACTATTAAATATTAATTGAACAAGTGAAACTAAAATAGCAACCAAAAAGCTTATTATTAATTGTTCCAGCATTCAAAAAAAATCTAATTAAAATGATTATACTAAAACTAAACAAACCATCAGCAAGTAGGAAAACATATTATCTTCATCATGATTCCTTTGGAAAGAAACCGCAAGTCCTACGGTTGTGATCGGCTCGTCCGCATTTTCCGCAGCGGTTTGAATTTGAAGACAGTAATTCACTTGATTTCAGATGCCTTCCTTTTTTTGGCCTACCAAGAGTTTTTCGATATTTGGGCGGCAAAACTTCTTCATCATCAACAAAACCTGGAACACTCAAATCCTTCTTGTCTGGTATTAAAACTTTCGGGAGTTCATATGTTTTCACTATGGTTTGTGGCCTATACAATTTAGAGCAATAACGACCATAATCCTTTACATCCACATTTTTACTTTTTAATACAACAATTCCATGTGGACAAGGTATTTCATCAATTTGATATTGGTCACAATTGCACGTGCCACACTCAATATCTATAATGTACCTCTGTCCCAAATCATAAACACAATAAAGATAACTCCCTGCTGGCTTAACCTGTTACCAAAAAACATAATATGTTTCAGATGAAAAATTATTAATATACACTCAATGTAAAACAAAGTTTCTATTCCATAATTATTCTAATACATACCATCATCCGCAAAGCTTTAACACCATTATGAGTTAGAATTTCTTCAAATTTTCTGCCAAGAGTTGTATTGGTGTACGATGCAATTTCGTTGTTCTTACAATTCCATGCAGCAAATAAGATTCTAACTTCTTCTAGGAAACCTAGAATAGGAAGTTTTCTAGCCTCAACCAAACAACCATTAATACATTCGGCTATATTTGAAGTCATCATTCTACCTCTATTTACAGGAGAGTGACACCGAGCCTATTTTTCATACCCAGCTTTCTTCAGATATTCTTTATCTCGTTGATCAACCTTATCAACCTTAGACATAATATATTCAAAATCTTCTTTTTTATAAGATTTAGCCATGGTATAATAAAGGTCACTAAGTCTATCTTTGCTTTTCCTAAAATGGGTGCAAACGTTTTTCCATAAATGCCATATACAAGCTAGATGAGGGACATTAGGATAAATAATGCTTACATCTTTTATGATACTTTCATTTCTGTCTGAAACAACACACATGTTGTCTCTTTCACCAAATGCCTCTCTAAACTGTTGAAAAAAATAAATCCACGTGTTGTCATTCTCTGAATCAACAGCACCGTACGCTAATGACAGAATACAACCTACAAATAAATTAAACAAGGCAATCATTGTTAAAAAAAATAAGTCAACTATAAAGGTGCTAATTTTAGCATCTTTATGATTCATTATAAATAAAACATCAATGTATAATCTAATATAATATATAGTAAATAAAAAAACAAAAAAAGAGTACAAAAAAATATGAACGCACAGTACCTGCACCATCTAATGTGCTTGCCGATACAAATGTTCCTTCATATGGACCGCTTAAATATGCCCCGTCAACAACTACAACAGGTCAACAAAATTTAAAACCCCTAATCATCTGACACAATGCAATAAACAAGTATTTAAACTCGTTATCTACTGCCTTATGCATCTGAATATGCGATTGTGGATACACCTGGTTCATCATATAGATATAACGGGGCATTTTTCTATATCCATCTGTTGGTCCACCTCTAAGCATCGCAATCGCCTTCTCTTTTGCGCGCCATGCTTTTTTGTAGTTAATGTCAACTCCGTAAACAGTCTTCATCTCTTCGATAATGTCTGCGGGGGTGTGTATTCTTTTGTGATTGATTAATTTTAGAGTAGTAAATTTACTCACAAAATTACTTGTCGCAACTACATTATTCAGCACTCGGTCCTTAAGACTGCAACTATGCTTCGAAACAAATGTCTTAATCAAACACAATTCCGATTCATTCATACAAGACGCCTTCATGACCCACTTGCAATCTTCATTACGATAAATCAGTACATAGTTGCATCAAAATATAAAAAATTATTCATTGTATTAAATAAAATTATTAATCTTGAAAATAGAAATAAAATAAACTTTTTCCATAAACTGCCCAGTTATATTATATATAGATTTGAATGTATAATCTACATTATACATTCGTTCTTTTAACTGAAAAAATATAATTCATAAAACACATTAATCAAAAAATTAAATTTCAGAAAGTATATATTCATGTTATCAGTGCATATCTTCATCAACAAATAAAAACTTAATCAATATATAAAACAGAAATATATAAAATTAAAATAGTAAGAACAAAAAACAAAAAAACTTTCACTACAACAGTTATATTATACATATATCTGGATGTATAATTAAAACTATACATTCATATTTTTTACTTAAAAAACCTGTAATAAATCACAAACTAATTCACAATCTCTTAAACAAATGAATCATACATTTCTTTGTGTGACACAATTTTAATTATACATTATCAAACACATAAAGTATCACATTATACATTCATATATTAACATTACACATCAACAGTTCACATAACTACACAACATAAATTTCTTATAATAAAAAAAACCAAATATGTTATAAGATCAGGACATACAATTGATATCATACCTTTTTTTGTCTGTCCGTTTAGCTTTTGTGTTGAATCCATTTGCTATTGCGTGTCCTGCCATTACTGGAACAAGAGTTTCCTTATCCTTATATATCTGACTCACCATTATTTCAGTGTTCTTCTAATCAGTAATGGAGTTTTTAACTTCCATTTCAGGCACATATAGAGCATACTGATTATTCGTTTCAACAGTTAACGCAAATGAATCATATTCACTACCCTCGATACACATTACAGAACTAGTTGCTTTATCAAACTCTATTTAACTATTGGCTTTGTCGCAAGTTGAAATACAAAGCGAAAAATTAACCAAACCAGCAAGTTATTTCTTTAACTCAACGTAAACCCTCACTCCATTGTAGTTTCTTATTACAATTGGAGAAGAGTTTCCTTCAACCACATATTTCACTTCAATTTTTTTACGTACTTCGTCTATATCCAACTCAATGGCGATCGTAGAAATCAATTTCAAGAAAGTAATACTTTCCGAAATAATTATTACGTCACTTTTGTATGACTCGTAACTAGTTTCTGACTCCCAAATTTCTAAATGCCGCAGCAATATTGGGATATTCATGTTGCTTTTTGAAATTTTGAAGAACGTATGTAGAAGATTTTTGTTGTTTTTTGGAATTTTTTTAGAAGAAATAAATTGCAGCAATAGACCTTTTTTGCTTTCCAGATCTTCAATCAAATATTAGAGAAAATAATATTTGACTTGTATATTTTTTTTTTTTGAAATTCAATCTTCAGTTACTAGTTTTATCCATAAATGAGTTAATGTTAGCTAATTATTGTCGTTAATTAAGGAACAGTGATATAATTATTGATTTCTATTACCTTAAATTTAGGAATAACTGTTTCATTATATATTTCACCAATGTATAAATTCGATTGAATGTATGAGTATCTTTGCCAAAATTCGGGAGAGAGAATTTATGAAGGAATTTTGTGTAATTATTTTCTTAAGTTAGGGGATTTATGTTATTTATACTAAAATAAAATTGATGATATACCAATATCTATATAATTCATACATCATAAAATTATTAATATATAAATTTCTAACTATTTCAAAAATCATAAAATTACTGATACACTAAGTTTTATACAATTCAGACACCATAAAGTTGTTGATACATCAATTTATATACAATTTAGACACCATAAAGCTGGTGATACATCAATTTCTATACAATTCATACACCAATTTCTATACAATTTAGACACCATAAAGTTAGTGGTACACCAATTTCTATACAATTCAAACACCAATTTCTATACAATCCATACATCATACATCAATTTCTATACAATTCATGCACCATAAAATCATTGATAACCTTCACTTGCCGGTGTCGTCAGACAATTCTCAAAACTTATCGAAACTATCAGAAGATCAAATCTAATTGATTTTTTCTTTTCAATTCAACCCTTTCCTACTTCGATCCATCCGATGAACTCAAAACCCTTTCAGTCTCCGAACTCACATCTGGTAAAAAGGTTGTCCTTTTTGCTGTTCCAGGTGCATTTACACCAACATGTTCACAGAAACATCTACCTGGTTTTGTGGAAAAGTCTAAGGAGTTAAAGGACAAAGGGATTGATGTAATTGCTTGTGTTTCGGTTAATGATGCTTTTGTGATGAAATCTTGGAAGGAGAATTTGGGAATTGGTGATGAAGTTTTGCTTTTGAGTGATGGGAATTTGGAGTTTACCAAGGCTATTGGATGTGAACTTGATCTTAGTGATAAGCCTGTGGGACTTGGTGTTAGGTCTAGGAGATATGCTATGCTTGTGGAGGATGGTGTTGTTAAGGTTTTGAATTTGAAAGAAGGTGGTGCGTTTAATGTTAGTAGTGCTGAAGATATTCTCAAGGCTCTTTAGGGGTTTAGTTGTTTTGTTTTGTTGTTGTTTATGTCTTTTGAGGGAATGTTGATGACAATCTTGAGGCTAAAATGTCGCTGTTATTAGTCTTTGTGATGAATAATACAGATGTCTTTAGAGATTATGAAGCTTATTAGTTAAAGCATTGTTTTTTGTTTCCTGTTCTATCTATTTGCTAAGACAGATGAGTGCTGTTTGATTTCGATAAATGACTTGTTGAAACTTGAAATTTGCAGCGCTGAAGGTGTTCTCAAGGCTCTTTAGAGGTTTATTTGTCTTTTTTAGTCTTCTTGTTTGTATCTCGGGTCCGTGATCCAGGGTAACAGTGAGATTGATGAGGATGTCTCGCACCGAATTGGGGCGGGATGGATGAAGTGGAAGCTCGCGTCGGGGTTATTATGTGATAGGAAGGTGCCGCCCAAGCTTAAAGGCAAATTCTACAGGGTGGTAGTCCGTCCGGCCATGTTGTATGGAGCGGAATGTTGGCCAGTAAAGAATTTCCACATCCAAAAAATGAAGGTGGCAGAGATGCAGATGCTGCGTTGGATGTGTGGGCTGACTAGAGGGGATAGAGTTCGGAATGAGACTATCAGGGAGAAGGTTGGTGTGACTCCAGTGGAATGCAAGATGCGGGAAGTCCGATTGAGCTGGTTCGGACACGTGAAGAGGAGGGGCATGGATGCACCGGTTCGTAGGTGCGAGAGGCTAGCGTTGGACGGCTTTAGGCGGGGTAAGGGTAGGCCGAAGAAGTACTGGGGTGAGGTGATTAGGCGGGACATGGAGCAGTTACAACTTACCGAGGACATGACCCTAGATAGGAAAGTCTGGAGGACGCGAATTAGGGTAGAGGACTAGGGCCAGTTTGGGTCGCTACGGTAGGGAATTACTTGCTAGGGGTAGTAGCCTGGTATGCTTCCGTGTTCCTTGTTCCTTGTTTTAGAACGAATCTGGGTGCTTTTCTCTGTTTTCTTTCTGTTTTCTGTTTTCCTTTTCTTTTACTTATGACTGCCGCATTTATGCCGTATTTATGTTATGCATGTTATGTTATGTAATCTTGTAATCTGTTCGGTGCTCTACTTTGTATTGTGTGGTATCGTGTGTCTTGAGCCGGGGGTCTATCGGAAACAGTCTTTCTACCTCTTTAGAGGTAGGGGTATGGACTGCGTACATCTTACCCCCAGACCCCACCAGGTGGGAATACACTGGGTTTGTTGTTGTTGTTGTAACACTGTAGAAATAGAAGAACAATCAGTAGCAACAAACATTCCAAAAAAATTCAAAATCTCCACCGAAAATCATATACACCACTGCCACCGCCACCGCCATCCCGGCTTCCTCCACCGTATCCAAAACCCAAACCCAAAATCATACTAATTGATGAACAAACAGGTCTTCGCTACAAGACGTCGATTCGGTATGAGAAGAAATTTTGAATTGCCGATCCGCCTCACGACCTCCTCGAACTGCAACCGCCATATTTTAATGTTGATGGATAGCATGCTAAGGATTTCCACAATTATTTTCTCTTGAATATGAATTCCAGTTGCCTCATCCATTTGTTGCTTTGATTGAGTAAACCCATTTATAATTTTCTCAAAGTTATTCCAATTTGGAAAAATGGGTAAAGTTTAAATCTAGGTAAGGTTTTAGATGACACTGGATGCACATTTTTCATGAACTGGCTAAAATCTTTTTTCAATAAGGATACAGTTGAATTACATATTTAAATCTAGAATGATTTTTAGATGACAACTTTTGTAAATAAAAATTATATTTTGTAAATAAAAAATAATAGTGATGAATTTTGTAATATAGATTCTAAAATTGTATATTTATGTGATTTATCCTTTATATAAATTGAATCATAAATTTTTTATATAAATTTCATCCTCTAGCATAATATATTCAAAAATAATAATAATGATAAAAACAGAAGCAGGACTAGGCGGGTTGAAAATAACAATGGGTGTATCAATAAATCATGCAGAACTTCTGTTTGGCGGGCCGGTTATGCAAGTGTAGGCCAGGGTTAAGTCCTGCCTTGCACCCTCCCACCTGGCACGCGGAAAAAGATAATCTATGAACTTTTAAAAGAATAATAGTCGTCTAAGTTTGACATTTAGACAAATAATATTCAGTCGGCTATAAAAAAAATATCATTTTATGGCCATTTTTTAATCTTTCTCAATTTGGATCATTTTAATTTACGTAGTCCATATACAATCCATATACAATACTGATATAGTCTATGTACAATACTGATACAATATTCAACTTGGACAATTCGATCCTTTTAAAAATATTTCAATTTTTGTTTTACTATAAATTTTTAAATTGATCAAATATTCTGCTTTTTTTCATTCTTTAGAAATAATAATTAAATTATATAAAAACGATATAAGTATTAAATAGAATATGAACAGCGGTAAGCTTGCTTACCGTGGCGTGCCAGGGTCGGGGGTTCGAAACGCCTCTCCAGCAAAGTTGGGGTGAGGGCGCGTAGGTGAGGCCAGGATCGGTCCCCCCTTCCCCGACACCTACGGAGTAAGTATGAACCGGGTCGTCCCTATAAGTATTAAATAGAATATGAATCTATATAAGATATATGTATAGAAATTGTATAGTTCTATCAAATATGTATATGTACAATATATAGAAAATATATACAAATTATATAATTGTTATATAAAACATGTAAAAAAAAGTACAGTTATTATACAAATTATGTATCAAAACTGTATAATTTCCATATAGAATATTTATGTGTAGGATTTGTATAAAACCTATATAAAAGTTGTGTAAAAACGATATAGAACCAGTCAGTAAATTAAAATGGCTAGAAAGTAAAATTTAAATTTCATGACCATTTTCAAAGAAATAGTTTAATTTGAAGTGCAAATGTACAATTATTATATAAATTATGTATCAAAACTATATAATTTCCGTGTAGAAAATTGTATTAAAATGATATAAAACCAGTCAGTAAATTAAATAGCTCGAAAGTAAAATTTAAATTCCATGATCATTTCAAGAAAATAATTTAATTTGAAATGCCGTTTCTGTAATTTACCTCTACACACCCACTGCCATCCCTAGTCCAAACTTCAGACACACCCACTACCTTCACCAAAAAATATATTTTAAGCTAGATATGCATGCATCATCACAAACGTGGAATGCTTAATAGTTGAAATCGTATATCCACCTAAGCTTAGTGGTAGGAAATATGTTTATCCAAAGGAATGCTATGTAAATCCACAAGAAATTATATAAGCGATCTTCCGGGATATGATAGTCAGTAAGCCAATGGAAGATATATAAGAATGGGGGGCTACAAAGACATGTACAAAGACAATCCCCATAGCTAACTTCACTCCTCAATTTCATTAAGTCCCTAATCTGTTATCTCAATCTCTATAAATGATGAATTGACAAATAACACCCTGGTTCCCGCATTTAAGTTAACGGGGCAGGAGGATTGCCTGCAGGGCATCTTTGCCTCCGAGGGCGTCTTGTTGTTTTCCCCCACCCTGTAAGGCTTTTATCCTCCAAACTACCTTCCATATTATTAAGTTGGTGCAGTAGAGGGGGACTTATTGTGGTTAACACAGTGACAGGGGCAATGGATTCAATCACTGTTCTCCGGCTTCTTCCATTCCTGCTGCCAGTCCTCCTTGTCAATCCAGAGCTCCAAGTATGCCCCGTAGCTCTCATCAATCCTCCAAATGTCTGAAGATCTTCAGTCACCTCGTGCCTTGATAAGGAAACCAGACCAGGAAGGATATCTCTCTGAAAGTCCCTACGCTGCCTTCCCCTCCTAGCAGGCCCTCTACGGGGTCGATTTGTTAGTGAAGTGGAGCCTGCATCTTCCACTGTATGGAATTCAGGAACAAAAGGCTTTGGCATGTAGTCTTCTTCCTTGGTCTCCGTCAGTTGTAATGTCATTGCCTCGAAGTAATCTAATTCCTTAGCAGTTGAATGTGCAACAATTGCAACATCCTCACTTATTGGTCCTCTTTCAGGCCTGTTTTCAGGTTCATCAGCAAAAGAAGAGACTACATCAACAAACCAACGTAAGGATTCCAATGGATCATCAGATGGATCACAGCAGGCTTCCTCCATGAGAATGCACTGACTGGATAATGAGATGGCAACAATTGCTTCCGCTGCAATTCTGTCAATTTCATCCCGTTTTTGCTCAGGATTGTCTTCAACCAATTGTGAGCATTCCTCGTATTGCTTGTCATCTTCTTCAGGCATATCCATTTGCAAATCTGTTTGTTCAGCATCCAAAACAAAAGGTGCTTCCAGATCTATCTCCAGAACAGCCTTCACACCGACATTATTGCTTTCAACAGAGAAAGGATCTTCATCTTCAGTAATACACGAGTTCAAATCGAAGCAATTTCTGTTATTGTTGACTTTCGTCTCCATCACCTTCTCAGGAACGAGTGGTTCGATAGCATCTGGTTTCTCAGGCTCAGTCATAGAAAGATCACAAGGCATGTTAATGTCAATCAACATCTTCCTCTGTTCATGTCCAAAATTTTCACCCTCAGGTGAGAACTGAAGAGTAACACAAGTGGAAACAAGAGAAGATGATTCAGTTTTGGAAGCCAAAGAATTTTCAAGAATTGGAACCCCGAGAATTTTCTGGATACTTCGGGTTTCCCCAAACTCTTTTGTGGCACTTGCATTGCAATCTTCCAGAGATGAAGCATTTTTTAACGTGTTAGTCTGGCAAGAAGGTGGGCTTGCATATGCTTGGGGAAACCCAGATGCTGTTGAGTTTACACCTCTCATGGTATCTATGTCCTCATTTCTACGACTTTGCTTAGCTTTAAGCCATGGTAACACTGATAGAGGGTCTTGAAGCTCTCTTTTTCCATCAACCAACCTCATATCAAACTCGGGTGTTTCCTCATCTAGAGAACTCTCAGACAACAGATTCAAATCGAAACCTTTTTCAGACGTTGAGTTCCTATAATTGGGGCTATTGAGAATTTTTTGAAATCCATTAGTAGATAATCGCTCAGATGTCAAAGGCTCAACCTTAGCACGGTCCAAAGAGTCAAAAGCAACTGAAGGGAAGCACACTGGCGATACTTTGATGGCCGAAGAAGATCCCTGGTCAAACCTGCCCAAGATAGGTAGATCACTAGCCAAACCAGGATTCAACTTAGACCTATCACTGATTTGCCACTTCTCTCCAAAAAAGCCATGGCTCTGAGATGCCTGTCCAGTCTTGTTTACTGAAGCTGAGAGCAACGATGGGTTTGTATGAACTGATGAAGGCCTCTGAGTAAAGTCACCACTTGGTTTCCCCCGAGAAAAGACTGTGCGTGACCATGAATTGGGAAATACCGAGGAATTTGCAAATGGATGGGGACTCATCTGTGAACCATCAAACGATCTCACATGGGTATAGTTGGGTTCACGATTTATATGAAATGTCTCTAAACTATGCACTGCTCTCTGTTTCCAAGGGTCATTTCTTGTATGGTGAAATAGATGGATTCCAGGAGGTTGATAAGCTTTGTTAAGCATTACGTGTACCTGATGGAAAGGAGTAGGGAACTTTTCTTGCTCAAGACTCTGAGGTGCTGGAGCCATGCTACCTTTGATGTTACCTAAGAAGGAAAAGAGCACCTCATTTAACATTATGAAAATCCACAAAAGGACAAAGCTGTATCAAATGAGGAAAACAACTCTAGTGTACAGATAAGCCTATATTATGACAAACTCAACCAGTATGCAAAAACTTATAACAAGTATTATTACCAGTTCCATATGAAGAAGAAAACCAATCCCTCTCTTTGCCTTTATTGGCAATATACAGGCTATTTAAGGAGCCATTAGGGCTTGCGTGATGGGAGTTCCATGTGGTTTCTCTTGGAGAAGTCACAAATGCTGGATTTGATTTAGCAGAAACATTTAGGCCTCTACTCTCCCTATGATTATTACCATAACCGAGAAAATCAACAGGTGCTGGATTTGCTTCTTCAAGCTGAGCTGGTTCATTAAGATCAGTCAACAGATTTGAACTTCTAAACCATGTACTGGAAGTTGAGGCGTTGTTTCCGCAATTACTCTTCGCAACAGTATCATCACCATGAAACAATTTTGCACTACTCTCTTGGGCAACTGTGTAATTTCCATTAACACGATAACTTGGATTGAAAGATCCTCCATTAACCTGCAACTGCTCACTGCTATCTGTTTCATTGTACTCATCCGCTGGAAGTTCAAGATCAAACAACATTTTCCGGACTTTTGAGGGTCTAACCTCCAATACTTCACAGATATTCGAAGAACAACCATTTCGCAATTGACATTCACTGTTCCCTTTTGAAAATCTCAAGGGAGAATTAACAACTTCTGTACCCAATTTAAATGTTCTAGGACAACCAGAATTTGCTGAGGGGAAGCTGGTGATATGCCATTTCCGAGCATCTTCAGATGGTACTTGAGATCCTACGTGGCTTGATGAGTAGGATGGATCCATTGATGTCCGAAGTCTGTGCAGTTCTTCCCTTTTAATTTCATCCATCATATCCCTCTGAATTCTGTGAAGGCGATGCAGTTCCACCACCTACAAGCAAAGTTTTGGTTAAGTAAACATTGGCAATACCAGTGGACATGATCCCAAGAAGGGGGTCAAGTACTTCTTTTGTGCAGAAATGAGCCAAAGGAACACATCAAGGATAAGGAGAATCCAACTAGCCACATTGTTAGCTCTAGATGTAGACTTAAACTCATTTTTTTCAACAAAAGAAAATCACCAGTCGTGGAACAAAACTTACAACTAAAGATCCTTTTCCTGATCAAGAGACAACTTAAGTATCCTTCTGATTATTAGAAAGACAACATTGACTACTAGAACCAAAATTACCTGATTCTTGAATATGGACTCATGTTCAAGCATTTTCTCCTTTAGGACATCCTTATTATATCCTGGATATGCATCCGTTGTTGTCCTTGACATGAAACCATTACAGTATTGTCCATTTGTGAAGGTCTTATCTTCATAAAATAAAGGCCAATTACTACTGTTAGAATCCTCACTAAGGTCCCTCATGGAGTAATAACCTGGTAAGTAGCCTTTATAATGCACTTGTGTTCCCATTCCTGCCAATAGTAGAAATGAAGGACTTCAATGAATCCCAGCTGTTTACTGATCGTAAAGTTCAAAACTTAACATTGAAATTTCCCTTTATTTATTATCGTTGGATGTCTTGGATGGATATCAGTGCAAATTAGCTAAGAACCATTAATAATGGAACTTAAAAGGTAATTGAACATACAACCTCAAGGGAAACACATGAAACACATTGGAGACATTTAAATCTTCTACATATTCAAATACAACGATCCCAAAACACCAGTGACATATAAAACTTTATTATAGTGTTCTGTTAAAGAACACATTTTAATATTGAGAGCAGAACAAATTTAATATTCAGATTGCTTCATGTTAATACATCCTGGTACATTCACAAAGATCTAAGAAGAATAGTAGTATCCATATCAGCCTGCAGCTTAGCTGCAATATTTACAGAACTGATGGGGATAGAAAGAAAAGGGCATACGTTAACTTGTTTAACATACAATATATCTGAGGATAACTTCACCTTCAATATATGCTAACAGCAGCAACAATGGCATACAAAACTCACATGGCGTATCAAGTCTATAAACAAAAAGTTTAGGGTGCCTATCGATATCTTCGGCTAACATGCTTAATAATTTTAATTGCGTAAATTTTACCTCTAATACCATCAGTCACGACAGAGGAAGGGAATTAAAAAAACGTAAAAGTAAATTGACAACACCAGTCGTCCTTCAATCATAATGGGAAAAGAAGTGAATTAACATTGAAATCAAAACTCTCACATGAGACGTGAAAACTAAATAAGCACATTGCTATGTTATTGTCACCAACTCCGAAATCAAAACTTTCCAATCATTCGATATAACGGAGATGGGCAATCTTTTATTAGCTAATGGATTAATAGTTTAACACACTAGCAAATCCTTAGTAGAGCTAGTTGCAAGGATCAGATAGTCCAAAAATAAAGTCTAACATTCTTTTTTTGATAACCGTGGTGTCTGGGCTAACTTGCGTGCACCTCAACTAATTCCACCGGCTTAATTCATGCAATTTAAAGCTTGCATCCAAAACTAAAATTTGGAAAACACTTTCATACTTAATGCCCAATCAAATTACACAACAAAACAACAATTTACCAAAAATCTACCTAGAAGCATTCGACTAAAGCTTAGGGATTACTGATTAGCACACAAAAAATGAATTAAAAGTTAAACCACTTACCAAATACAAGTGAAAATTTATAATCAAATCTATCAGTAAATGAGCAAAACCCAATTTCAAGAATAACAAAAGAAATCCAAAATATTACAACCCCATAACAACTAGTTTAAAATAATTATAATAACAAAGCACAAAAATGTTAAAAAAATAAAATCCTATATTTCTTGTTGTTAAAGTTAGATATGAACAAATCTATAGTGAAACATATTTACCTTAGACCCACATCTTGGAATCACTTCTTTGTCAAAACCCATTCATGAATCGAAGTGAAACAGCATGATATCAAGAATCATGGGCAATTGGGAATTTCCAAATTGGTACTAAAGAAGAAGAAAAAAAGAATAAATGAAAAAGGAATAATAATAATAATAATAATAATAGTTGTTAATTACTATTGTTGTGAAATGAATAAAAAGGGAAGAACAAAGTGGGTTAAGAGCATTGAAGAAGCTGAAAATTCTCAGTGAATTAAAACCAAAAAAAAAAAAAATTGGAGATTTTTTCTTCTTACATGAAAGAAAAGAAAGTTTCTGTGTGTGTGTGTGTGTGTGTAGAGAGAGAGAAAAAGTAGTAATAAGAAATCTTCTTGTATTATTACACCAACAAAACGAGACCTTGTAAAACAACAGTGACATTGAAATTTGTCAACATCCGGTCCCTTTTTATTCTCTGCTTTTTCTTCACTTCTCTCTCTAATTAATTAAAAATCAGAATTAAATTTTCATTTCTTTGTTACAAGTTGTTTCCGCCCAACAATAACAATAACATCATAGAGACTAGAGAGTGTGATCTCATAAAATAAAATCAAAAAATCTTATTATAATCTTAAAAATAACTAAAAGTTACATAAATACACTATTAATATTTTCAATATTATAAGAAATTCCAACTATTTAAACATGTTATAAAAATCTCAACATATACACAAAATGTTATATATATGTCGGCTATATTATGTATATTAATAGGGAGAGAGAGTAAAATAATTAAAAAATAGGAGAGAATGTAATTACTTTCAAAAGAATTGATATTTATATTATTTATAAATAAAGATATTATTTTCGATAGTGTATATAAATTTTATCTTTATTTGAAAGAAAAAAAATTATTCTCAATATTTTCTTGCCTCAAAAATATAATAGAAGTGAAAAAAATTTAATTTATAATTTTAAATGTGTAATATATAAAAATGTTTTTTAAATCTTTTAATTTAATATATCACATTGTATGTTGGGCATAAAATAACTATTATGAGTATGAAAGTGGCATTTTTGAATTGATCTAAAAAATTAAGATAAATAAATTAAAACGAAATAAATATTTAATACATTATTATGGGTTTTGGGGAAATGAGAAAAAATGGGCATTTCTAGATTCTCTCCTGCCTCTCTTGCTTTTGGTACCCCTGTGTGTATAACTAGAGTAGATTTTGGAGTGTTTGGTACTCCCTCCATTTAAAAAAAATACTTTTTTTGTTCACTTTTACGTATCATTAATTAAATTTTTACTCACTTTTAATTAAATTTTTATTTTTATTTACTATTTTTAACATATTAAAATAAAATAATTTTTTTTATTTTATTTTTAGTATTAATTACTTCTTTTATAAATTAATTTCAAAATATAATGTAAACACCATTTAATAAAAATACTATGACAAATAATCATATTATTAATTATTTTTCTTAATTGGTGTGCCGCATCAAAATGTGACAAGTAAAATCAAACGGAGGAAATACTTTTTACGTCTCAATTTAGGTGGTATATTTATTTTTATTCATCTCAAAAAAATGTCATATTTCCTTGTTTAGAAACTATTTAATGACATTATTTTATTTTATTCTTACCGGATACACTTAATAAAAAAATAACTAAAAAATAAATATTAAAATGACTTTAAGAGGAATAATTTTATAAATTTTATAAAGTCATTATTTATTTTTTAAACTCTGTATTCGGTTAAAAAACAATACATGAAATGGGATGAATAATTTAAAATATTTCAAAAAGTAAGCATTTTTTTTGTAATTTTGTAAAGGTTAAAAATATTATTTTAAAATATTATAAATAATCTCGATAAATTCTACTCCCTTTATTTATTTTACTTATCGCTATTTCTCTTTTTGACGTCAACTTGTATGAATTTTGATCAACATTTTAAGGTATATAATTTAATATTTTAAAATTTAAAATTTAGATGGTCGAAAATATGAATAATATTATAATTTGTAATTTTTTTCATATTAATATGATAAAAAAAATATATTTTAAAATATTAATTAAAATTTATAAAAATTGATCTTAAAAGATAAAATAGTGTTAAGTAAAAGTGAACGGATGATTATCTTATGAATATGACCGAAGTTTGAAACGGAAATGGGGAAGAGAAAATCAAAAATGAAATTTAAAATTATCTTGACTATCTATATATAAAAAATATTTCTTTTCAATATCAAACATATCCTTGGCGTCATAGTTATTATAATTTTATTTTAATGTCTCTTAATTTATTTTTTTATCAAAGACATCACAGGCTCCTTAATTTAGCACCAATTTTTACTTTGATATTTAAAATGGATGTTGTTGATTTTAAATATCTACATCAGTTATTAACTGTGTCATTTTAGTATTTTTTGCACCAGTTCTGATGCGTGAATTGCATTCATTTCCAACATAAATTAAATGGTCAATTGATTTGTGTCAATTCATTTTAAATTGTCGCAATATTATATACAACCATAATTACTTTTTTTAAAAAAAATCAAAATACATGACAAGATATCCAATAAACTAATGACACGTGATTTTTTTTACCAAATAATTATAAAAACACTCCCGACAACATCTTCCCCACTCAATTTACTTTAAGCTTAACCTCCATTAATGGAGATTAGATTTTCAAGAATAATAAATATATCCCCTCATTCTCTAAGGATGATAGGTCCGCATTAATAGCTTCACAAATTTCAGGCATATGACCAAAAAAATATGGAGAAGGAGGAGGACAGTGTTCAATTAGAAAATTAATTAACGAAAAAAAATGTAAATACTATTGAAAGTTGCTTGCAAGAAAACATAGATATTTTACAGAATAGGTGCTTGGAAGTGAATCTTTGCAGATTAAATTGTATTTTAATAATATTCTTTAAGAGTTAATTATCATATTAATACAATATTTTATTCTTGTATTTTAATAATATTTTTTAAGAGTTAATTATCATATTAATACAATATCTTACTCTTCATTTTTGAATTAGGAACTCAATTTTATTAGTTTTTGTAAGAGTTTAAGTTTGAAAAAATGGTGGAAGATAATGGGATGAATAAATGGGGATGAAAAAGATAAAATTAAATTAAAAAATGGACTTAAATAAGACTGTCACACGTCAAAATGCGAGTATCGAACACTCACTTTGTCATATCAGTGAAAGATGTCAAAATAAAATAGTTTGTGACTGGTTTAGATGTTAAAATAAACAACGTTCACTTTAGGTGCTAAAGTAAAAGTTCATGCTAAGTTGAAGGGTCTGACGATGTGTTTGGCCTTTATTTTTACTTGTTCGTTATATTTAAAATAACTTTTTACTTTTTACTTATTTATTTATTTTAACATATCAAGGAAAAAATACTTTTTAAAATTTTATCTTTAATATTAACTACTCATGTCAATACTGTTTTTTCAAGTCTACCAAAATTTATTCAATTATTATAGGCATCATGATAGAATATATATTTCATTTGTTATTTCTCAAAGGGCATGTCAAGTTCATTATAAATGAGTGAAAATAAACGGAGAAAGTACATAATATTTTTTTCATAAGAAATCATTAGAAGTACTCTTTTTATTTCATTTTACTTTATGTGGTAATTTTAAGAAAGCTTTTATTAATGATGCATCTTATTAGATTAATTTTATAAATGATATTTTAAAATTTTAAATTTGACGACTAATAGTATTATTTTATCTAGTTAGCCAATACTAATAATAGTATCAGAAGAAAAATATAAAATTTTCTTAATTTACTAAAATATACAATAAAATAAATTATTTTTAACGTAGAGACTTTCATGATAGGCTTTCATTCTCCGAACAAGAACTTAAGATATTCTCCACAACTTTCTCCAATCATATTTTTCGACAAGTAATTCTCATTGATGTTTCACTTCTATTCGATCATCTCTCTGTTTTTGTCGGCCAGTATCGCTCTTCTTCCTCTTTCTAGTTTTTTGCATCTCCAAAATAGCGATCTCCGACGATATCTCCGATAACTTAGATTAGGTCAGATCTATACTTTTTTTTGTTCTCTTTTTTTTTTTCTTTCTACTCCATGCCAGGTACTTCTCCGGTGGCTCGTGGTAGTACTCAAAAGCAAGATTTCGGCAGCTGCAATAATATTTTATTGACCAATTTCATCTCTTAAATTTATCGAAATTCAATAATAGAGCAAGAAATTTATCCCTCTTAACCTAATTTCGGTGATTTCTATCCTTGGTTCTTTATTTTCAATATTCCATTCCTGATTCTTTATTTTCAATCTCTATCCCAAATTCTTCTTTTCAAGCTTTATCCCTAATTCTTTAGTTTCAATTTCTATTCCTGGTTCTTTATTTTCTAGCTATACTTACTTTTATACATATATTTTTACAATTATTGGTGGACTTCTTAGAGTAGAAGTTATTGTTTTTTTGTACTATTGATTTGTTCTTGCTTATTAAACTTCTTATGTTAGGATGCTATATAATTCAAATTTATCCTCTTTAGTATACTTGATAGTTTGTTTTATTGTATTGTTTATTTAGTTTTCTGTCTTATTCACTTGCTTCTAGTCTAGTAGATATTTTGTGTTGTTATTGATTGTTGTGGTTCTTTACTAGAATCCCTTTTGAGCTAGTGTATTTTAACACCATCGTATTTACATTTTGATATTTGTAATTGAGTTGCAAGTTAGTTTATTTAACTATATTTTTTTTATTTGTTTGATGTTCTTAAGTGGCTTTGGTGGATAGTAGTAGCCTAGGGTCATGTCATTAAGCAAGATTGGATTCGAGGTTGGGGGAAGGGGCCAGGTTTAGGTTTAGAGTCGAGGTTAGGAACAAAATTGAGTTTAGGGTCTGGGTCGAGGTCAGGTTCAGGGCCGAAGTTGAAGGCGGGGAAAGACAGATAAGTAGGGTGAGGGAGCCTTTGGGTTAAGAGTAGGATCCTAGAACATAGGAACTCTACAAGGAAAATCCGTAGAATTATTAAAGATTTTAATAAAGAAGAAGACTAGTACAACTGTATTTAAGAGACCAAATGAATAAGTTCTAAGGCATGAGATGTGGAGGGGTATAAGTTGTGGTTCATAAGGAGCGTGAGAAATAGAAATGAGGTAGGAATTATAGTAGATGAAGAGCTTAAGAGCATGTAGTAGAGGTTAAGAGGGTTAATGATAGGTTGATATCAATTAAGTTGGTCATTGAAGGGTCTATTTTAAACATCATAGTGCATACATACAACAATATGGCTTGGACATAGAGGAGAAAAGAACTTTTGAGAAGTTTTGGATGAGGTGGTAAGAGGTGTGTCGAACACTATGAAACTATTCTTAGGAGGAGATTTAATGGACACATAAGGTCATCACCGAAGGGTTACCAAGATGTCCATGGAGGTTTTAATTTCAAGGAGATGAATGAAGCAAGAGCTTCACTTTTAAATTTTTCTAGATCCTTTAGATTGTGGATAACAAGTTTTTGCTTTCCCAAGAGAGAGAAATACTTAGTTACCTTTAGTAGTTCGATGGTCAAGATCCATATAGACTTTTTGCTCCTTAGAACGGAGGATAAAGCTCTTTATAAAGGCTGTAAGGTTAACCCAAGTGAGAATCTTTCGAACTAACATAAGGTTTTGGTGATGGATTTAAAGATAAAAAAGATGGGAAAGAATAAAGATGGGGATGATCGTCCTAGAATTAAATGGGGTAGCTTGACTATAGCTAGTACCGTAGAGATAGAGTAGAAGTTGATAGATATGAGAGCTTGGGGGAGTAGTGGGGATGCAGACAATATGTGAGATAAGATGGTTAGTTGCATTAGGAAAATGACTAAAGAGGCGTTGGGTGTCTCAAATGGTTAGTCCGGCAGACATCGAAGGGACTATTAGTGGAATGAAGAAGTACAATGGAAGGTGAAGGTAAAGAAAAGGGCTTATGCAAATTTGGTAGAAAGTATGATTGAGGAATAAAAAAGAGTATAAATTAGATGGGAAGGATGCTAGTTATTTGTTACAGCAACTACAGAAACAGTATTCAAAAGCTTATACGTTAAATTTGAGCAAAAAGACGAGGATAGAAAGTTATACAATCTAGCCAAGGTGAGGGAGCATAAGGCTGGTGATCTTGACCAAGTGAAGTGCATTAAGGGTGAGGACGATAAAGTATTGGTGGATTAGGTTCTCATTAGGAGAAAATACCAATCATACCTTCATAAGCTATTAAATGAACTGAGGGATGTGTGCATTATGCTTGAGGACTTAAAGCACTCAGAGAGGCATCTTGATTATAGCTGTGATAGGTGCATTAAGGTTGATGAATTTAGGCGTGATATTCGTAGGATGCATGAGGGTAGAGCGATTGGGTTAGATAAGATTTTTGTGGATTTTTGGAAGAGCACAAGCGGGGCAGGTATGGAGTGATTGATCGGGTTATTTAATGTCATTTTATAGATGGTGAAGATGTTTTAAGCTAGAGATGGAGTACAATGATTTCTTTGTACAAGAATAAATGTGACATTCAAAATTATAATAGTTACAGGGGTATCAGGTTATTAAGTCATATTATGAAGGATTGGAAATTGATAGTGAAGTTGAGGTTGAGGGGAGTCGTGACTATTTATGAGAATCAGTTCGAACTCATGGAAGGACGCTTGACTACGGAGGCCATTCGTCTTGTTAGGTGATGGTGGAGTAGTATAAGAGAGGAAGAAGAACCTGCACACGGTGTTCAATGATCTAGAGAAGGTATATGACATTGTCCCCATAGAGGTTTTATGGAGGTTCTTAGAGGCTAGAGCATTCCTATGGCATACACTTGGTCAACTAAGGACATGTACGGTGGAGCTAAGACTCGTGTAAGAACTGTGGGAGGAGACTCAGAGCACTTTTCAATATTGATGGAATTGCACCAAGGACGTGCCTTGGTGATGGATGATTTGACACGACAAGTTCAAGGTGAGGTAACCTTGGTGTATGTATTTGCGTATGATGTAGTTTTAATTGACGAGACTCACAAAAGAGTTAATGCTAAGCTTGAGGTTTGGAGGTAAATTCTAGTGTCTAAAGGATTTAGATTGAGTAAAACCAAGACAGAATATTTGGAATGTAAGTCTAGTGAGGGGACCCATGAGACAGATATGGTAGTAAAGCTTGATACCTAGGTCATTCCAAAGAGAGATAGTTTCAAGTATCTTGGATCTATGATACAAAAAAATAGTGAGACTGATGAGGATGCCACCCATCATATTGGCGCAAGGTGGGTTAAATAGAAACTCAAATTTACAGTCTCGTGTGATCAAAAAGTTCCCCCCTTAACTTAAAGGCAAATATTATAGAGTAGCGGTTAGAATAATAATGTTGTGTGGGGTGAAATGTTGACCAGTTAAAAACTCTCATATTCAAAAGATGAAGGCGGTAGAGATGAAGATGTTGCACTGGATATGTTGGTTTACTAGGATGGATAGGATTAGAAATGAGGTAATACATGACAAAGTAGGAGTGACTTCGTTAGAGGACAAGATGTGTGAAGCAAAGTTGAGATGGTTCGGGCATGTGATGGGAAGGGGCACGAATTTCCCAGTGCAGAGGTGCGATATGTTGGCTATGGATGAATTCAAGCGAGGTAGAGGTAGACTGAAGAAATATTGAAGGAGGTGGTTAGACATAACATGGAGCAATTGCAGCTTACCGAGGACATGACTCTAGATAGGAAGGTGTGGAGGACACGTATTTGTTGTTTCGGGTACACAATCTGTATTATGTCAAAACAACTTCAACAAAAATTATAGATTAAATCAAGAACACTTATGAAGTTTTTCAACACCTTCAACACAAGTTCAATATGAACTATCAAAGAAGTGTGTCATTTTATTTCAAACAAAAAAGATGAAGCAGAATAAGCCAAGTCCTCCAAATTCACAGAGTGTCCTTAAGGAAATAATTCCCCTCAAGTACCCGAGGTACCAAAATTCTCCTCCTAGGATAAAATGGCTTCACAACTAGAATGTAGTGGTACCTCAAACTTTTTGGTTTTCTTTGAACTCACTCAACGGGAGATGATCACACAGAGTTTTTAGAAGCAAGAGAAATGTTTTTCCTATGTAGATATTTTCATACTAAACCTGTGGAAAAAATGCAGGTTTATATAGCCATGAAGTGCCTCTTCGAAAAAGAGGAAATGGTTCATTAGAAATCTGTATCATTTTGGAATAGTCATGTATGTCCATTCCGAAACAACATGTCTTTTCAGAACAGTTACAACTGATCGAATAGTCACCCCTTTTTTGAAATAGTGTGTCTTTTCCTCAAAGGGTTGTGTCCCTCCATTTTTCATTCATACTAATTGAATCCAACGATCTCCCACATAAATGGGGAATGACTATTCTTTGTAAGACTTTACATACAAGTATGTGATCATTAAGCAAAGACTGATTGTATCTGGATAAGTGGGTTTCCCTTTGAACTTTCTGTTGTGAACATGCATTGGATGCACTCGGTCAATCGTTAGATTTGATATCTTTAAACCATCGAGCTTTAATGTACACCTATATAATACATGTCACACAACCAGCCTTTTATCATTTATGATTTTCATGATTTTATTTATTTCAGCCATGAACACGTCCCGATTTTATGGAAACGTTGAGAATTGACCCTTACTAACATTCTCCTTGAAGCGGCAACCACGTTACCCTCACATAGGTGATTTCTAAACGTTCAATCCTATAGATTAAACTATTTGGTCAAATTTTCCAAATTTAGATAATCATTAAAAGACTTCACACCATAAGTCTTATCCTTGTTTACTAAACATTGTCTACATCATGAGAATGGGTTGGGTATATTGACAATGTTGAACCTATCAGACACAACTTTGTTTGATCTCCTTTAACTTAGCTCTTGGGATCTCCAGTCTGCTAGGTAGTGTTACCGCCATGCTGACTTGTCCTAGGCCGTAAACCCATTCCCTTAGATGTTCCCTCCTCTCTAGATAGGCCTTTTGTAAGTGGATCCGACACATTATTCTTTGACTTCACATAGTCAATAGTGATAATTTCACTAGAGAGAAGTTCTCTAATTGTATTATATCTCCATCCTATGTGATAAAATTTACCATTGTACATCATACTCCCTGCCCTACCTATTACTGCTTGACTATCATAGTGTGTACATACTGGTGCCAATGGTTTGGGCCAATAAGAAATATCTTCCAAGAAGTTCTAGAGTTATTCTGCTTCTTCACCGGCTTTATCTAATGTGATAAATTTTGATTTCATTATAAAGCGAGTAATATATGTCTGTTTCAATGATTTTCAAGAGACTGCTCCTCCACTTCTAGTAAATATGTATCCACTTATGGAATTTACTTCATTCGATCCGATGATCTAATTTGCATCACTATATCCTTCAAGTGTCGTTGGATATTTACTATAATGCAAAACATAGTTTTTGAGTATATTTAAGATACCCCAAAACTCTTTTCATTGCCATCCAATGAGTTTTATTGGGATTACTCGTGTACCGACTCAACTTACTAATATCACATGCTATGTCTAGCCGTGTACAATTCATGATATACAATAAACATCCCATTTGAAGTGCGAAGCTCACGTCCAATGGAGTCTTGATAATACCAAATTCCAAATACTTGAATCTGTTAAGTACTTTTTTTATGTAATGAGACCGTGACAATGCCAACCCTTGTGGAGTTCTATGGATTCTTATTCCTAAACCACATCCGTAACTCTAAGGTATTTCATATCAAACTTTCTCTTAAGCATTCATTTTGTATCATTTATGTCAGAAATGTCTCTACTGATGATTAACATAGCATCCACATACAAAAAATAATGACCTTGTGGTTTGGAGTGTCTTTAATGTATACACATTTATCACATTCATTTATCTTAAACCCGTTTGCCAACATGATTTGGTCAAACATGGCATGCCACTATTTAGGTGCTTGTTTTAGTCCGTAGAGTGACTTAACCAGTTTGCACACCTTTTTTTCTTTACCAGGAACCACAAAACCCTCAGTTTTTTTCATGTAAATTTCTTCCTCCAATTCTCCATTTAGGAATGCTGTTTTCATATCCATTGAATGGATTTCAGGACCATATACCGCCGCCAAGGCAATTCATATCCAAATTGATGTTATCCTTGTTACTGGCGAGTATGTGTCAAAGTAATCAAGACCTTCTTTATATTTGAATCCTTTTACTACAAGTCTTGCCTTGTATTTGTTAATAGTACCATTCTCTTTCTTTTTTCTTTTGAAGATCCATTTAGAACCTAAAGGTTTATTTCCTGGAGAAATATTAACTAACTCTCATGTATGGTTTCTTAAGTTGAATCAATCTCAATATTGATTGTCTCTTTCTAAAAGGATGATTCTGAAGACGACATTACTTCTTTAAATATTTGAGGCTTATTTTCTAAGAGAAATATTACAAAATTCGATCCAAATAAAGTTGACGTTCTTTGACGTGTACTACATCTTGGATTCTTATCATTATTTAAATCTTCACTTGGTTCATCTTGAGGTCGTTTAGACCCCCTACTAGATAAATGTGTTTAAAGAATTCAGTATTATCTGACTCAATTATCATATTTTTATTATTATCTAGATGTTCGGATTTTTGAACCAAAAATTGACATGCTTTACTACTTTTAGAATATCCTATGAACACGCAGTCCACTGTCTTAGGTCCTATTTTTACCCCTTTAGGCATAGAATCTGGGACTTTCGCTAGACACCCCCACACTTTGAGATATTTCACATTGGGTTTCCTTCCTTTCCATTTTTCATATGGAATTAATAGTGTCTTACTATGGGGCACTCTATTAAGTATTAGGTTAGCTATAAGGATAACTTCCCCCCACAAGTTTTGCGGTAAACCTGGACTTCTTAGTAAGGTATTCATCATTTCCACAATTCCATTAGATTGGGGTGAATATGGGGCTATAGTTTGATAGATAATTCCATTATCTACACATATTTCCGCAAAGGAAGATGCATATTCTCCAACCTTATCACTTGTTATAGTTTTTATCTTCTTCTCTAACTAATTTTCAACTTTTGTTTTATATTTCCTAAGTGCATCTATTGCTTTATCCTTACTGTTTAGCAAATAGACATAACAGTACCTAGTGCAATCGTCAATAAAAGTTATAAAATACTTTTTCCCACCATGAGAGGGTATTGACTTTATATTACAAATGTCAGTGTGAATTAAGTCCAAGGGAATGGAATTTCTTTAAATGGACTTATATAGATGCTTAGCATACTTTGATTACACACACGTTTGACATTTTGATTTATTGCACTCAAAGTTTGGCAAAACTTCTAAGTTAATTAGCTTTTGTAAAGTTTTATAATTGACATGTCCTAATCGTTCATGCCATAAATCATTAGACTCAAAGAAAGTAAGAAGAAATAAAACTTTTATTGATTTCAACATTCACTACATTCATCTTAAATAGGCCCTCAGTGAGGTAGCCTTTTTCTATGTACACTTTTCTTTTACTAAGTATAATTTTTTTGGAAATAAATACACATTTGAATCCTTTTTTATCAAGGAGTGATACAAAGATCAAGTTTTTTCTTAAATGCGGTACATATAGGACATTGTTAAGATTCAACACTTTGCCTGATGTCATTTTCAAGTAGACTTTTCCCGTTCCTTCAATTTTTGCAGTTGTGGAGTTTTCCATGTAAATCTTTTCTTTGCCTTGAGCCGGAGTGAACGCAGCAAACAATTCCTTATTTGCACAACGTGGTAGGTTACACCAGAATCCATCTACCATTCTTGAGGATTTCCCACCAAGTTACATTCCTAAAGCATGACACATAGATTATCCATTTCGTTCTTGGATTTAGCCATATTTTCTTGATCCTTATTTTTGTCTTTCTTTGGGGCACGACAATCTATAGACTTGTATGGCCAATATTTCCACAATTAAAGCATTTCTCTTTGATTTCTTCTTGGATTGATTGCTTTGTTGTCCAATTTTCTTTTGCTTCTTTTAGTTATTGGGGTCATCTTCTACAATGTTAGCTTTATTCATTGCAGAATTTCCTTTACACCTCCTCTCTGTAGCTTTATTGTTTTCTTCAATGAATAACCTCACAATAAGGTCTTCGACTGTCATCTCCTTTCATTTGTATTTCAATTAATTCTTAAAGTCCTTCCACAAAGGTGACAACTTCTCAATTATCGCAGCTACTTGAAATGTCTTGTTCACAGCCAAACCTACAACAAAGTTTATGTGAACATTAAGAAAATATTTAACATGTTCAAATAAGGTATTTATTAAATTAATACTTTCTGCAAGGAGATCGTGGATGATGACTTGCAACTCCTATACTTGAGAAATGACAGTCTTGCTATCGATCATTTTATACTCAAAGAATCATGCAACATAGAACTTCTTGGTTACCACATCCTCAGTCTTATATTTCTTTTCTAGCACATTCTATAATTCTTTAGATGTCTTCATTATGCTGTAGACGTTGTATGAGTCATCTTGGAGGCTGCTTAGGATGTAATTCCTAGATAGAAAATCAGAATGTTTCCCCAACTCTGTTACAATGAATCGCTCCTGGTCTGAAGTTTCTTCGGGCACTTTTTGAGCATATTCTAAAATAAACCTTAGAAGATATAAGGTTGTTAAATAGAAGAACATCTTTTATTGCCACCTCTTGAAATCAACTCCAATTTTTTTTTCAAACTTTTCCACTAGTGCCATAGCGGGTGGCGTATTTGTGCGACTGGTTGTGGAAACACTTGTTGCTGCCACACTTGTCACACCTTCAACATGACCATCTGTAGTCATTTTTTCCTATCACAAAATGACAGTCAACTTTAGTATAAAATTATGCTTATTACAAGTTTGTAGCAACTTATAAACACTACTTATTTCTAGTTTAATGATGAAGCTTTTATGTCTTTCAAACATTAACCGAATGACCTTAGTGATGAAGATTTTATTTCTTCAAATCACTTGTTAAGTTCAAACGGAGTAGAAAACTTAAAGCTTTAATCTCCAGAAACCAAACAACACAGATTATGAAGAAAAAAAACTTAAGTGAAAAAAAAATTCACCAAACAAGAAAAAAAAATTCAAATTATTTTCTTAAAACTGTTGTTTCGGGTACACAATCTATATTATGTCAAAACAACTTCAACACAAGTTCAAGATTAAATCAAGAACACTTATGAAGTTTTTTAACACCTTCAATACAAGTTCAATATGAACTATCAAAGAAGTGCGTTATTTTATTTTAAAGAAAAAAGATAAAGCAGAATAAGTCGTCCTCCAAATTTATAGAGTGTCCTTAAGGAAGTAATTTCCCTCAAGTACCCGAGTTTGCGGAATTTTTCTCCCAGGATAAAATGGCATCACAACCAGAATGTAGTGGTACCTCAAAATTTCTAGTTTTTCTCGAACTCACTCAATGGGAGATGATCACACGGAGTTTTTAGAAGCAAGAGAAATATTTTTTCTATGCAGAAATTTTCATACTAAACTTATTGAAAAAATACAGGTTGATATAGTATTGAAGTGCCTTTTCGGAAAGGTGGCAATGGTTCATCGAAAAGGTGTATCATTTTAGAATAGTCATGTCTGTCCATTCCAAAATAACATGTCTTTTTTGAAAAATCACAACTGACCGAACAGTCATCCCTTTTTTGAAACAGTGTGCCTTTTCCTCGAAGGATTTGTCCCTCAGTTTTTTATTCACACCAATTGAACCCAACAGTATTAGGGTAGAAATTTAGTAGGATGGGGGCTAATAGTTGTAGCGTTTCACGGGTAGTATCTTGTTCTTGGAGTTTTTGGTGTTGGTTGTGGTTTCGGGTAGATGTTGGTGGTATTATTTGGTGATAATCTTGATTCTTCTCTCATCTGTTTTTTTACTGCCTTATTTTCTTGTTCTTATATTATGTCTTCTCCTAGTTGTTTGGTCTCGAGTTTGTGCTCTATCAAAAATAGTCTCTCTACCTCACTTCTGAGGTAGTGGTATGAATTGCGTACATTCTGCCTTTCTCAGATTCCATTACGTAGGAATATATTGGGTATGATGTTCCTGTATCAGAGAGCAATAAAATAGAAAGGACAAAGTTATATTGAAGATATGTAAAAAAAAATAACATAGGAAAAGTTTAGTTAATGCTAAGGTGATGGTACAGTTCACAGCCAAAAAGAGAAAGGTGATGGTACAGTTCAAAATTGGAACCTTTCTTGCAAAAGTAATAACTTGAATGGATTTCTTGTCTATTACTAGGTACAACAAAAGTAATTTTCTACTATAATTGTTGTAGTGGTATTTTCAAAAAGAAAATCTTCAAGCTGTTATAACTTGTTATAGTTTAATCAGATGAAATTGACAATCCTCTATGTTAGTTAATAGTGTATTACATTTGATCCTCCTCGATAAATTTTAATTTTAGTTTTTGTAATATATAATTAAAAATATTTTCACTTTTAATTATTTGAAATATTTATTGTTAATTTTTTTGGGTTGTAAAGAACTACAAATTTCCTAAAGTTTTTATTATCAATGTATTATGTTAATTTTCAATGTAGTTCATGAATTGAGATTATTTTTTTATACATATGGTAACAAATATTATTTAATAATTAGTTTATCTTATTATCTATATTAAAATAATAAAAGATAAATCTCATATTAAAAAATATAACAACATAATCACATAAAATACTCTTATGCATCCTATTCCACCCATCAAATTGTTAGAACATGCACAACAGAAGCAATAATTCTACAGGATCAATAACTTACATAATATCTAGATAGCATAACTAAAACGAGAATAAGAAAACTTACCTCTTGAAGCTTTCACAAAACTAGTTCAACGCTTTTCTTTCTAGGACTGTGATCTTCTACCAAAATCGAATTAACCTTTTTCAATCAACACTTGAGTGACAAGTGATTATTTTTCAGAAAAGAAGATGATCTTGAATAAAAAATCAGCCCTTATTTATTCTCAATCTTTAATGAAGAAGGAAAGATAAAGGGGCAAAACGTTTTTGCCCTTATTGCTGCCATTATGCCATTAAACGTTTTTGTCTTTATTATGAGTTTAAAACCTAAAACATTTTTTAACCTTAATGCAGTCATTAAACCTGATTTTTTAATTCATTCTTTCCTTATTAATAGAAGGCCAGCAATTAAAACAAAATCACTTCTTCTATAAAGTTTTTCCTTTCTTTCCAAACTTCTTTTACATTATCTAGCATATGTAAGAAGACTATTGATACCGATTGTTGTACATATTTTGGATAATAATTGTATAAATTATGTTGTTGCTGGCTGTTTTTCATGTTTTTGATATCATGTTATTGTTGGCTATTTTTCATATTTTTGATGATGTTATTGATTTAAACAGAATCTAAGTTTATCATCAAGAAAGCATAAAACAAATTTTGCATAGTTTTATGAAAATTAGTTTTGTAGATTAAGGGAAAAATGATGATGAGTCTCGACTACGAACAACTATAGTCGTTACTCACTATATAAGAAGTAGAAGTAAGGACAAGCAGTGCAGGCAGCCCAGCTGACTCTCGTAATAGGTCGGCCAATAATTGCTGATTTGATCAGTTTTGGAGTTTTTTAGTTTTTGATGAACTCCGAATGACCTGAAATTTGGTACATTCATTAGAAATGACACACTTCTTGGAATAGTGGTAACCTCTATCAGTAGGGTCCCTAAGTAGGTTGGAACACTTCATCAACCCTCAACTAGCAGGTTTAATGTCTCAACCTACGCTGGATACGTAGTTCTGGAATGTAAGAATTTCTTCTAAGGATCATACCCTCTGCTGATAGGTGAGCCCTCATCCTTGGGTTAACTCGGTGCTGAATCCTACTCCCAACTGAAGGACACTGAACTATTATATTGGACTAAACTGGACTGAATTCACTGAGATTACTGAGTTTTCCTAAGTTCTATAACTGACTGAATATCTACTGAGTTCTGTAATGGACTGAGAGTACTACTGATCGTGACATAACTGATGCTATTCTGTAACTGACACTGGCTTTAGGAAAACGGCTAAATTATCGGGTATTAAATACCCCCAAGACTCGATAGTATGAAAAGTAAAGAAAAACATAATCTTGAATGACATAACAATGATCACTTGGTCATAATTCATTCATAGAGATATTCTATCAAACACTTGTAATGGATTAACTTGTACATGAATGGGGAATACATGTTAGCATGCTATAATGACATTATTTCATTCTCATAGATAATTTATCAAACACATAAAAAACATACTTGTTTCATTAAATCATAAACACTTAGGGTTAACATGGTTACAACAATCAACTTGCAAATTGAAGGGTTTATCATGAATATCATGTAATTCAACACATACTAGAATCAATTCTCGAAACTTGTAATCTAAATCATGGATTAAAACTCAAACAACATCATGAACATAAATTCAATTTAATTCAAACATGGAAATCATAAATCATAAATCTTGTATATTGAAAAAGGATTCTTGGGCTCCATGGAACGTAAGGATCCATGAATGAACATCTAACATACCTTAATTAATGAGTTCTTGAAGGTTCTTGGAGAAATTCTTGGGATTGACCTTGAATCTTGAGAGCTAAAGTTTGTTTTCTTGAGAGAGAACTACCATTTGATTGAATAATGAAGGATTTACATGTTTTTAGGGCTTAAATCCCATATCCGGAAGAAATAAAATCATTGGAAAAAATTGTTTTAACTCTAGGCGCAACTTTATTTTTGTGAGAAATTTTTTCGATCTAGACCCCTAGTGCAACTCTCCACTATCACGCCAAGCCACTAGAAAATGACAACTAGGAAATTACATGGTGGCGCGACACGGTGGTTTCGTGTTGCCGCATTGTTTGCGAACTGAAAGTACACCGCGACATGGTGGAATCGCGTTGGAATACTAAAATAGAATAATTATGAACTGGGTCTATGGCGCGACGCGCCAATATCACGGAGCAATATTGAAAATTGACAATCACTATTCTAATACACTCCGCGACGCGCTACTGGCCTGAATGATGATGTTTAACGACTGAAACTTAAAATTGCAACTTCTTACCTGGTTGTCGGATTTAGGCAAATTCTATATCATTGGAAAGCTAATCTAATTTCCTACACAATGACAGGCTCAAATATTAAAACTACTGAGCATTTCATAAATTTTATCTAGAATAACCCATGTAATGAGGGTTAATCTAGGCTAGGGAAATATGAGGTACTACAATATCTCTCCCTTAGGAACATTCGTCCTCGAATGTGGCCAGTTAAGTTGATAGAATACAGACAGACTGAGTTTACATATTAAAATAGACATGCACAACTGAAACATGATTACGTGACTGGTTTGATTGACTGAACTTACATCCTAAACATATATATCTGATGCACGGGATACAAGACTAAAAATACTGAAAAACTAAGTCTACATATTAAAAATGCATGTCTGATGCATAAGTACTTGTCTGAATGGATTAATGAATACGAGACTGAATATGCATAAACGGGAATATGAGGACATAACTAAGGACATAACTAAGTCTAAATCATGATACATGAACTGAACTGATTCCTTGGATATATGTCATGACAAGGGAATGGTTATACGACTAGGAGTTGGACTTAAGGGTCAACTATAAGGACCCATTACTTTATCTGGATTTACTATATAAAGAGAAAATGGAAGGTTTAGATCCTAATAGCTCGGGAATTATAGTACATCTCCCCCTTGGGACACTATGTCCCTCGAGAATGCTAACTCGATTGAGATACTAAAGAAAAGTACAAGACGATGCACGGGGCACCTACGAACTAAATCATGACTGAATATCTGGGATCTGAAACTAAGGCATAAATATGTAAATGGGAGAATTTGTAACATACCAGTGACCACATCAGGAGAACTTTCTTGATCTTATCTAGACTGAAGTGCGTAAAACCTGTTTAGGCATTGCCCACTAGTGGTACTGCAAGCAGTACCTTGTTGATTTGAGCAACCTGACTGAGCTGAAAGACGACTATACTGACCCTGAGAATCTGAATGAGGATAATCTCTTACTCTGTGGCCTGGCTTGCCACACCCGAAACAAATATCACTTCCAGATCTGCATAAACCCTTATGATTCTTACCACACTCTCCACAAAATGGATTAGTATAACTATTGTTTACGTTATCCTGGGTCATCGGTACAACGGCTGAGGATGGAGCTAGGACTAAGAACTTTGGACGAGACTGGGAACGGTTATCGCCTTATGACTTAGGATGACTGAAATTAAAGCTACCTATTCTAGCCCCCTTATTCTCTCTCTACTTCTTCTTAAGCTTCTGCTCTTCAATCTGTTGAGCATGGACCATAAGCCTAGATATGTCTATATTTTTAATTAATATTGTTGTTTTGCCCTTCATAACCACACTCTTTAACACCCCAGATACAAATTTGCTCATTCTAGACCTATTGTCTTCTACTATATGGGGAGCATACCTGGGTAACTAAGTAAACTTGAGGGAATACTTTTTTACGCTCATACTACCTTATCTGAGATTGAGGAACTCTAACACTTTAGCTTCTCTCAGCTCTAAGGGAAATAATCTATCTAGGAAGGCAGTAGCAAACTCTTCCTACTCTATGGGCTCTACATCTATATCCCTGTCTACCTTCTGCTGCTTAAACCAGGTATGGGCTACATCTTGTAGCAGATAGGTGGCTAACTCAATGCTCTCACTGGAAGTCACTCCCGTGATGTTTGTGACTTTTTGAACCTGATCGAGGGACTCTTGTGGATCCTCTTTAGACTTTGATCCCATAAAGGAAGGAGGATTTATTCGGGTGAAGTCCCAAATTGTGGTTGCAGCAGTATTGGCAACTGGGTTGGCCGAAATAGCAGCTGGCCATTCATTTTGAGCTACTACTGAATTGGGTAGAGTAGTGAATGCAACTCTAAATTCTGTGTGAGAGACATGTTCGCCCAGGGGATCTGCCTGAATAGGCTGAGGGGCTGACTGGTTTTCGTTTCTTCTTTCGTTAGTCTTTTTGGGAGGCATATTATGTAAACAAAAATAAGAAGTAGATTAGACTAAGAGATAAACTTGAGCTCATACTTACTCACACTACATGTATACTGAAAGAAGGGAAACTTTTCCTAAAATATCTCATAGCCTCCTATCCATAAGTGTGGTAAGCTATACACCCATGTACAAGACTTTATACGATGCGACTTTTCAGACTTCCTAGGACTCTATTGAACCCCTGTATCTGATACCAAGTTTGTAACGCTCCGAGTCTGCACCCTGGATGCTACATGGTGCTTACAATCCTGAAAGACCATAAGCTAACCAATAAAAGATATTTGTTGTGAGCACTGAACAATAATACTAACATAAATACAGAAAAATAAGTTGAAATACCATAAGGTTCAAATATTTTAAATAATAATAAAATATAACATCTGAATCTGAAATATTCTTTGAAAATCTAGTCTGAGAAGCCTCTAACTAAATCTGTTTGAAAGTGGAGTTGATGGGATAATCCCCCAACTAACTCCATTTACTAAAATACTGCTAAGATAAAGTACTAAAATAAAAGCATATCCTCGATAGATAAGGACTCACTGCTAAATCTGCTACTGCTAGCTGAATTTGGCTAAGCGTGATCAGGAACCTGAGCGTCCGAACCTATGATATAAAATATCATAGCGCAAGAAACGGGTATGCGATCAGTATGTACGAATGTCCTGGTATGCTAAATGAGGTAAGGTTGAATGCATGGGTTCATATGCATAAACAATAACTGACTAAATGATATATAAGAGTTGGATTTGCATACATGGAGGATCTGTAACTACTGAACATACTGTGCATACTATAACTGAATATACTGGAACCGAATCTGATAACTGATAACTGAATATACTGATAATTTGAGATCACTGATAATCTAAATTACTGATAACTGAGTGACTATATCTGATAGTCCTGATTCTGTAGAACTAAACTGGGTTTTATTGTGAAGACTGAGACTGAAACTGAAGCTGTGGAAGGTAATCATCTAACCAACATGCCCCAATCTAATTGATAACTGAATTGGGGTTCAATCTTTAACCCTAATTGGAAGGGTGTCAGCACCATGCCACGGGTAAAGACAAGCTAAAGAGTAACTCTCTACTGGTAGGTTACCTAAACGAGAATGGTGGTACCCTCATCTGACAGGTTAGAACACCTCATAAAACATCAACTGGCAGGTTTAATGTCTTAACCAACACTGGCTATGTAGTTCTGGAATTCAAGAATTGCTTTTAAGGATCATATCCTCTGCTGGTAGGTGAGCCCCCATCCTTGGGTTCACTCGGTACTGAATCCTACTCCCAACTGAAGGACACTGAACTATTATACTGGACTGAATTCACTAAGATTACTGAGTTTTCCTAAGTTCTGTAACTGGCAGAATATCTACTGAGTTTTGTAACGTACTGAGAGTACTACTAATCGTGACATGACTGATGCTATTCTGTAACTGACACTGGCTCTAGGTAAATGGCTAAATTGTCGAGCATTAAATACCCCCAGGATTCAATAGCATAAAAAGTAAAGAAAAGCATAATCTTGAATAACATAACAATGATCAGTTGGTCATAATTCATTCATAGAGACATTCCATCAAACACTTGGAATGGATTAACTTGTACATGAATGGGGAATACATGTTAGCATGCTATAATGGCATTATATCATTCTCATAGACAATTTATCAAACACATAAAAAACATACTAGGTTTATTAAATCATAAAAACTTAGTGTTAACATGGTTATAACAATCAACTTGCAAATTGAAGGGTTCATCATGAATATCATGTAATTCAACACATACTAGAATCATTTCTCAGAACTTGTAATCTAAATCATGGATTAAAACTCAAACAACATCATGAACATGAATACAATCTAATTCAAACATGAAAATCATAAATCATAAATCTTGTATATTGAAAAAAGATTCCTGTGCTCCATGGAAGGTAAGAATCCATGAATGAACATCTAACATACCTTAATTAATGAGTTTTTGAAGGTTCTTGGAGAAATTCTTGGGATTGACCTTGATTCTTGAGAGCTGGGGTTTATTTTATTGAGGGAGAACTACCTTTTGATATTGGGAAAAAGTGAATAATGAAGGGTTTTACACATTTTTAGGGCTTAAATCCCTCATCTAGAAGGAATAAAATCATGGGAAAAGAAAGTTTTAACCCTAGGCGCAACTTTAAATTTTTGAGAAATTTTCCCGATTTGGATCCCTAGCGCGACGTGCCACTATCGTGCCAGCCACTGGAAAATGACGACTGAGAAATTACATGGTGGTGCGGCATGGTGGTATCGCGTTGCCACTTTGTTTGCGAACTGAAAGTGCACCGCGTCGCGGTAGAATCGCGTTGGAACATTAGAAAAGGATAATTGTGAACTAGGTTTATGGAAAAACATACTCATATCGTGGAGCAATACTAGAAATTGACAATCGCCATTCTAACACACTCCGCAATGCGCTACTTGCATGAATAACGATGTTTAATGACTGAAAATTAAAATCCCCATAACTTCTTACCCGGTTGTTGGATTTTAGCAAATTCTATATCATTAGAAAGCTAATCAAATTTTCTACACAATAGAAGGATCAAATCAAACTTCCTATGCAATAAACCATGTACTGAGTGTTAATCTAAGTTAGAGAAATATGGGGTATTACAGCTAAGATGCAGAAACAAGGTACATCTTTTTCATATGTCGTTGAAATATTTTTAGTGGTTGTTTCTACCTAATTTTGGGCTATAGATTTGGGAGCCACTAATTATATCTGCACTTTATTGTAGGAGTTTTAGGAAATACGATGTCTAAGTGAAAATGAACTAAACATATTTCAAGGAAATGGGGAACCAACACCATTAGCTATAAGAAACATATCTATTTTTTAGTAGTTCTAGGGTTTTAAGACTAAATTTTGTTCTTTATGTACCTTCTATAAGAAGGAATTTACTTTCAATTTTAAGAATAATGAATGCTGGTTACAATGTTTATGTTGCTAATAATTGTGCAATTATTAATTTTAATAAGTATTTTATTATTTCTACTCCTAGAATACATGGTTTGTTTGTATTTGATGTTTCCTATGATATGATACAAAAAATAAAACTTAATAATGTTGATCAGTCACATAAAAGAAAGTGTATTTCAGAATTGAGTGAAACATACTTCTGGCACTTACATCTAGGTCATATTAACATAAAAAGGATCTCACGATTGGTTTCTGATGGACCTTTGATTTTATTGAAAGTGGAGGCACTTCCAACTTATGAATCCTGTTTAGAAGGTAAAATGACTAAGAGACCTTTTCATTCCAAAGGAAATAGAGCCAAAAATAATTTAAAATTAATTTATTCTGATTTGTATGGTCCTATGAATATACAAGTAAAAGGTGGTTTTGAGCATTTTATTACTTTCATATATGATCACTCAAAATATGGATACATTTATTTATTGCGCCGTAAATCTGAATGCTTTAAAAAATTCAAAGAATTTAAGATGGAAACAAAAAAGCAACATAACAAACATATCCATACATTACAATCTGATCGTGTTGGTGAATACTTTTTTGCAGAATTCATTAAATACTTATCAAAATCTGGAATTACATCTCAATATGCTGCTCCAGGAACACTACAACAAAATGGTAGAACAGAACGCCGAAATAGAACTCTTATGGAAATAGTTAGATCAATGTTAAGTTATTCAGCTCTTTCCTTTTCTTTTTGGGGTTATGCATTAGAAACTGCAAATTATATTCTAAACTTGGTTCCTTCAAACTCAGTACCTTTAACCCCATCTGAATTATGGAGTAGGTGCAAGCCTAGTTTATGGCATATTCAGGTTTGAGGTTGTCTAGCATATGTACTAAGAGAAAAAACTGATAAGTTGGAATATAGGATAGAAGTGTGTATTTTTATTGGATATTCAAATGGAACAAAAGAGGGTTTATTTTATTGTCCTAAGAAACAAAAGGTAATTGTTTTGACAAATGCCAGATTTCTTGAAGAGAATTATTTAATGAACCACATTCCTAGAAATAAAATAATTTTACAGTAATTGGGCAATAGAATAACGTGTAATGAAACACAAGAACAATTTCTGAAAATTGTTATTGACATACCACTGCATCTACGTAGTGGAAAAAATATCAATAGGTAAGATGTTGCATAAGAACAAACACTTGACATTACACTACCTCAAAGTAGTGGGAGTAACGTCGAGCAACCTGCAATTGTGGAGGAAAATGTTCAGGATAATGTTGAGGAACCTGTCATAGTACAGGAAGACATTGAAAGAGTACAAAATTTAGTTCCAAATATAGCAGATCCTATAGTGACTATTCATCGTAGTGGGATAATTATTCGAAACCTTTACGATTTGCGCTCTTAGGAGAATCGTATGATAAAATCTGTGAGGAGCCTAATACAGAACCTCTTAATTACGCTGGAGCACTACATGATAAAGATGTTAAAATGTGGATTGTTGCTATGAGATCTGACATGGAGTCTATGTATTACAATCAAGTCCGAGAACTAGTAGAACCATTGTAACACTCCGCATCGTCCATGAGTTAACTTGTGGTAATATGCTCTTAGAGTTAAAGACTAAAAAATTAAGTTTTCCCAATTTCAAATTTTCTTCACATGGAAAATTTTATAAGCTTTCTGTCGATTTAACATTCACCCAAATTTGATACCCGGGCAACAATTATGGCTAATTTAAGTCCTAGTCGAAAAACATCATCATTTTAGTGTTTGGCGCGTCAATTGTCAAATTCCAGTAGCCTAGCGCGATTTTGGTGCATCGCGCTGAAGCTCCAAGTCCCAACCAATGGGACAACGCGATGGCTCCACATTGCGGTGACCCTAAGAATCCCATTCATCAATTTTTAGTGATCCACCGTGATTGTGGCACATCACGGTGGCCTTTAAAATCAAGCTCCCAGTTATATTTTATTTCATCTCATTAAGGGTATATGAGGTATTTCCCCCCACCCCTATCAGCTTAAACACGGGATTATACTTCCAAGTGATCACATTATTTATACTTTCTTCAAAAATTCTCAAGAACACTCTCTAAGGTTTAAACTAAAAATCCAATTAATTCAAGATTCAACCGTGGGTTTTCAAAAATGCGTGAAGATTTGGAATCCCAAACCGTAGGCTTCAAGAATCATCCATCAAATTTCTAAATTGAGGTATGTGGGGTTTATCCTAAAACTATAAAGGGCTTGTTAAAAACACCCAATTATGATTTTAAAAATCATCCAACATGAATTTGTTAAAGGGGTTTTGAGATTCATGATTTTATTATGCTTTATACATGTTTAATAATATTGTTGGTTTGGCCTTTAGGCCTTATCCCCTTAAATTGATTTACACATATAAGTATATGTATGAAACTTGAAATTGAAGATTTGCTTGAGAGCACAAATAAAGAAAATCCCTCTCTTGTGATAACCTTATGTTTATGATCTTATGGTGATTGATTGAAATGCATGATTCATGGCTTAAAAATAGTTTACTCAAATACCATAGTATTTTGAGCATAATTTGGAGATTTATGAGAGGGAGTTTCTTGATGTAAATATATTTTATTAAAAGAGAAAGATTTTCATGAGATCAAGAGCTTTGACATGGAAGATTTGCATGAGATCAAGAGCTTTGACATGACCACCTTGCATCATTGAAAGTTTGACAAAGAGAGTTGCATATATGTGTTTATATGAGTTTTAAAGAAATAGTTCTATGAAATAGTTTATTGATAAGGTGGTCTCAAATTTAAGTTTTGGAAACTGAGAGTATAATATGCTAATAATGGATTGGAGATGTGACTTACAAGTCAATGGTATGACGATACCATAAGTATGTATGTCATAACAGAGTATGCTTTTTAGAGTTTGATTTCACAGAATGCATGTTTTAAAGAGTTAAAACTGGGCTTAAAGAGGGTTAGGTGGTTACCTGAAGAAGGTTTGAGTTCAAGTAACTCATAAGCTAAAACCGTGATTCACCGATCTGGGTATATTATATTATGTTGGCGACGACTGTGTGGCTTAGCAGAGTCAGAGACTCCAACCATTGCGGCACACTTGGGTTGGGGGCTTCTTCGTTAAGTCAATGGGGGATTCCTTATAGCTCATGGAATTTCAGTGTTGTAGGGTATACCACCTAGCGCAGAAGTAAAACAAAAAGTGTCACAGAGTTCAAATTATTTTACAGAGTTCTTAGAAATGCCCATGAGATTTCGTACTATATGATATGTTTATGAAATGTTTTAAATTGCTCTTATATATGTTGAATATAAATTATTATTTTGGATTTGCTCTACGTATCAGTACAATTGTATTGAACCCTACCTCGTAGGTTCAGAGGCTCAGCCTAGGGGTCCGACTAATCAGTAGAGTATCTAGGGAGAAGTGATCCATGCAGTGGTGAGCCTTCTTTATTCCAGAAGGCCTGTCATTTCAGATTATGTTATTTATTTATTTTGGTTTACTGGGGGCCTTGTCCTAGCTTATCAAACAGTTATCTTTAGATCATGTGGTAGAGATTTTGTAGACTGTTTTAGAAGTTGTTTAGTTGATTTTGAATTTCATTCTGTATGGTTAAACTGAATCCAGAGTATGACCATATTTCCATATTAGATTATAATTTTGCATTTTCTTTTATTATATAATTATTGTGCATGATTACCAAATTAGATAGCGTAGGACATCCGGGACTTTATGGTTTGGGATGTCTATCATGGCCAGGCCCTAGTTCGGGTCATGACAAACTTGGTATCAAAGCACCGTTCATGGTCCCAGGGTATCTGCAAAATCGTGTTGGGTAGAATCTTATTTATGCGTATGTAGCACGCCACACTTATAAGCAGGAGACTACTAGGCGTTTAGGAATGTTTCTCTTCCTTGTGGTTTAGTTTGTGCTTCAGAATCTGAATTGTTCCCTAATCAATGGTCGCTTGTGTTTTGGAAAAACAATCATGCCTCCCCATCGTACTATCAATCAGAATACATAGACAGATGAGATCTGTCCTACTCATAGGATGAGGACCCAAAACAGAGCTCAGACTTCGGATATTGATGATACTCCGAGAGTCCCACCTACTCAGACTAGCCAACCTAGGGCACCGAGAGCTTCCCAGATGGGGACTAACCACAGTCAACCTTGCGAGAGAGAGGTATCAAATGTAGAATTCAGATAGTCCATTTACATACTTGCACAGTTAGTAGCCACATAGACTCAACAATTGGAATATATTAGGTCTGTATCTGTTATGTCTGAGGCTACAAGAGTGGGACAGTTCGTAAGAATAAACCCATCCAAGTTTACTGGTACCAAGGTAGAAGAGGATCCACAGGAGTTTGTGGATAAGATGGAGAAGATCTGTAAGGTGATGCATACAGATGACGTAGGGGGGGTTGAGTTAGAAGCTTACCAGTTTAAGGATGTAGTGAACCAATGGTATAATGAGTGGGAAGATTCAAAGGGTGAGAGTGCTGAGCCCACAGTTTGGGCCGAGTTCGTGGAAGCCTTCCTCGATCAGTTATTTTCTCTTGAGATGAGAGGGGCCAAAGCTAAAGAGTTTATAAATTTAAAGCAAGGAAAGATGAGTGTCCAGGAGTATACTATGAGGTTCAACTAACTAGCTCGTTATACTCCAGAGATGACTAGTAACATGAGACCCCAAATGAGAAAATTTGCATCCGGCCTTTTGCATGACTTAGTGCTTGAATGTCAAGGAGAAATGTTGAATCAGGACATGGATTTTGCAAGACTATCAGTCCACATGCAGCATGTTAAGAAAAAGAAAAAGAAAATTGTTGAATCTAGAGAGAGGGACAGGCAGGAAAAGAGAGCCAAGATAGCACACGAGATCCATATTCATCAGTAGCCAGTGCTCCAGTGTCCAGGCCCCCAACCGAACAGCGCCCCTAAGATTTTCAGTGCAAGGGCCAAGAATGCAGGGTTTGCAGTCTCAAGGTAGTGTAGCTCAGGCCTCTCAGACATAACCATGCTGTGAGAGATGTAGGAGAAATCATCCAGGGAGATATTAATTTGGTGCTATGGTGTGTTATTCGTACGGATAGCCAGGCCATATCAAGAGTGAATTTCCGGTAGCAAAGGGTAATGTTGGTAGAGCCAAGTCACAGGCTAATTCTTCTGCACTACCACCACCTTAGAAGGGTGCCACTTCAGCTGCTGGAAGTGGCCGTAACCAGTTGTACACCTTAACCAACCACCAAGAGGTAGAGGCCTTACCAGATGTAGTTACTGGTATGTTGCAAATCTTTTCCCGTGATGTATATGTGTTACTTGATCTCGGTTCTACCCTGTCTTACGTGACACCTTATGTGGCTATTACTTTGGGGTTCGAACCTGATCTGATTCCCAAACCTTTTTCTATTTCTACTCTAATGGGAGATTCTGTTATAGCTAAAAAGGTGTATAGAAATTGTGTGGTGACTATTTAGGGCGGGATACTGTGGTAAAGCTCGTAGATATAGACATAGTTGATTTCAATGCTATCCTAGAGATGGAATGGCTCCATTCATGTTATTCCATGTTAGATTGAACAACCCAAAAGGTTACTTTTGCCTTCCTGAATGAACCAGTAATAGAATGGGAGGGATATTCCTTAGCACCTAGAGGGCACTTTATATCTTACCTCAGAGCCCGTAAACTCATTTTTAAGGGTTTCTTGTATCATCTTATTCGGGTAAAAGATTCAAATATCGAAAGCCTTTCTCTTCAGTCTGTCCCTGTGGTAAATGAGTTCCCAGAAGTTTTTTCGGATGATCTCCCTGGTATACCACCTGATAGAGAGATAGATTTTGGTAGTGATTTAGTGCCCGATACCTGTCCCATCTCTATTCTTCCATATAGAATGGCTCCTGCAGAACTGAAAGAGTTGAAAGAACAGCTAGCATATCTTCTAGGCAAAGGTTTTATCTGTCCTAGTATTTCTTCCTGGGGTGCACCTATACTCTTCATACGAAAGAAACATGGTTCCCTCCGTATATGTATAGATTATGGCCAGTTGAACAAGGTCACTGTTAAAATAAATATCCTCTTCTTAGAATTAATGATCTTTTTGACCAACTTTAAGGTGCTAGATGTTTTTCAAAGATATACCTTTATTCGGGATACCATTAGTTGAAAGTTAGAGAGTCAGAAATTTCCAAAATAGCTTTCCAAACCAGATATGGTTAATATAAATTCATAGTCATGTCCTTCGGGTTTACTAATGCCCATGCAGCCTTTATGGATCTTATGAACAGGGTGTTCCATTAGTTTTTGGATTTGTTTGTCATAGTTTTTATTGATGATATCTTGATTTATTCTAAGAGTGGGGAGGATCATGCCAATCACCTCTGAATTATCCTTCAGACTCTCAAAGATCATAGGTTGTATGGAAAGTTTTCCAAGTGTAAATTCTTCTTAATTATATTACTTTCTTAGGGCATATTGTATCTAGTGACGGGATTAAGATTGATCCTCAAAAGGTTGAGGCGGTGAGAAAACATCCCAGACCTATGATTCCAACTAACATTTGGAGCTTCTTGGGTGTGGTAGGGTATTACAAAAGGTTCGTAGGGAGTTTCTCTTCTATAGCTGCACCACTCACTAAGTTGACACAGAAAAAGGTAAAGTTTGTGTGGTCTGACTCCTGTGAGAATAGTTTTGAGAAATTAAAAGAGAAGTTAACCACTGTACCTGGTCTGACTCTTCCAGAAGGTACAGAGGGTTTTGGTGTGTATTGTGATGCATCCCGAGTGGGACTTGGGTGCGTACTTATGTAGCACAGTAAAGTGGTGGCTTATGCGTCTAGGCAGTTAAAAGTGCATGAGCAAAATTACCCCACCCATGACTTAGAGTTAGCGTCTATGTTATTTGCGCTTAAAATCTGGCGGCATTATCTCTATGGGGTAAATGTTGATATATTTACTGACCACAAGAGTTTACAGTATATTTTCTCACAGAAAGAATTAAACCTCTGGCAAAGGCGATGGTTGGAGCTTTTGAAAGATTATGACATGAGCCTGCACTACCATTCAGGCAAGGCAAATATGGTAGCCGATGCCCTCAACAGGTTATCTATGGGTAGCCTTTTGTATGTTGAAAGGGGAAGATGGAGATAGTGAAGGATATTCACCGACTTACAAATCTAGAAGTGCGACTCTTGGATTCCAAAGATGGAGGGATGGTTGTTCATGAGGTAGCTAAGTCTTCCCTTTGTCCTGAAGTTAAAGACAAACAGATTGAAGATCCCATCCTGATGCAGATCAATAAAGATGTGGGTCAACAGAAGGTGATGTCTTTTGAAATTAGTTGTGATGGAATTTTAAGATATCAGGGTAGACTATGTGTGCCAGATGTAGATAGGTTATGAAAGAGGATCCTTGATGAAGCTCATACTTTGAGGTATGTTGTTCCCCTAGGCTCTACTAAGATGTATCATGATCTGAAAACCATATGCTGGTAGAATAATATGAAGCATGATGTGGCTAACTTTGTTTCCAAGTGTTTGCATTGTCAATAAGTAAAATTGGAGTATATGAGGCCAGGTGGTACCTCCCAAGAGATAACTTTGCCCTTATGCAAGTAGAAGATGGTCAATATTGATAAGGGACAAATGACCATCTTATCTTTTGATGACATCTTTAGAGGCCAACCCATAGAGGCTCAAGACTTGGCCACCTTGAGGATACGAGAACATGCATGGAGGACCCGTTTTGGGCATGCCATTAAACAAATCCGTGTGTGGAAGATTGCATGGGGGATTACATTTGATGCCAATTCGAGACTATAAGTTTTAAAGTGTGACCCCATGGTTTTGGAGTATTGAAGAAGCACCCTTCATTAAGGGTATTTTGGGGTTTGCACATGTTAAAGAAACAACCCATGACCTCTCCTTTCATTAAGGGTATTTTGGTCCATTATACTATGTAATAAGCTAGGCCATATAGTCTCTTATTAGGTCTTTTCTCTTTAGTTTTTGAAGGTTGAACGTATGAAATACTTGAAAATCCTCTGTCTTGAGAGTATACCACCTTAGTGTAGTCGTAGTTAGGGCTTGGAAAAACCATCCTTACTATAGGGCTTGGAAAAGCTAATATTGAGCTTTGCTTGGAAACAGTGGATCTTGAGGTGAGTTGATTTCCCTGGCGGTCACCGTAAGAGTGTGGTTTTGATTATAACATTCATTAGGGTAAGTTTTGAAATACACTTGGTTCTTAATCTTGTAATAATCTTGGTCTCACTATCTGTCCTTTCATTATTTTGCAAATCCGTGTGTTTTTGTGTTTGTCATCTTGTATCCCTTTGTGTTGCTTGTTCTTCTCACATTAAGTGGATTGTTTTGGCATCTTGGTGGGCTGTTTTTGTATCATTTGGTATCAAACAAATTATTTATTTCATTCCCACGAGATCAATCTTGGGTTTGTTCACTCAAAAATTAAAAAAAAAAATTGTTGAAAAGCTAAAAAACTCAAAAATAGTAATCTGTCTATGTTTTTGTGTTTAGGCCAAAATTTGAAGCCTATTTTTCTTGTGATTTTTGTGTGTTTTGGGTGTTCTAGTGTTAGATATTTGTTTCCTAACATTAGAAGAGGTGTCCAAGGTCAAAAATCTCGCAAAAAAAGTTATTCTACAGGTTTGGTGTCTTGGCCGAAGGTTGTTGTTCTATTGCCGAATTTGTGTCTAGATTTAGGTGTTGTTTTGATTGTTTTTGTTTTTTTTTGTGTTGGTTTTCTTTCTCTCTAACACTACTTGAGTCTAACCCAAATTCTTAAGCAAAAAAAATTACAAGTTATTGTGGGAAGAATGGATGGTTTTGTTGTTGTTGTTGTTGAAGTTCTTTTATTGTGTTGAAGAAGTCTTGTAAAAGGTTGTTGTTTGATCTAAATTCAAAGGGAAGAGAGTGTGGCTCTTGTTAGTCTTGAAACAACTGTCAAGACATTACCAAAGAGGAAAAAGAACAAAAGACCTCCCAAAAGTCTTCATACTAAAAGGGAGTAAGTTCATTTTTCTAGATAGGCCAAAAGAGGAAAGGGGGACAAGACCTCTAAAAGGTTGTCTTGCCAAAAAGGTGAAAGTTGGTCAAGGTTTGAATTTTGAAAAAAAAGAGTTAAAGTCTTGTTTGTTAACCTACCAAAACCGAAATTCCCCCCATCTTTGTTAAATTTGAACAACCAAAATTGTGGGACAAAATTTTTCAACTTCAATAATATTTTTTTTGTCCATCGACCAATAGTCAAGTGCCACATCATCTATAGCTCAAGAACGTTGGAATTCCTAGTTTCAATTTTTTATTCTATTGGTTTCCATTTTGTTAGTTCTCATACTAATTATCAAACTAGTAAATACCTACTAGATTGTAGATTAGTATAAACAACTTTCAATATTCGCCGCTCCAATTGTGAGAATCACAAAGGTGGGTGTATACGAGTGTTGGTGAGGATATTTTCCTACTAATCTTATTTGTTCATTATGTAGGTACAAATATGATATAAGGGGAATATGTCTTCGATAGCCTGGTATTATTGTGACTACAATATGAGAGACTATGATTGTAGTGAGGGGTTTTATGGCTACGAAGTTGAGGGAGATTGCGGAGGCTATGACATAGCCATGATCAAAACTTAGGCAGATTTGAGAGTTATAGTTTTCAGGGAGAAAATGAGGTGAATGGAGTGCCTAGTTCTTATGGTGAACTTGGAGATTTAGGGCCTTATGATAGATCTTATGATGACATTGAGGCATATGAGGAGTCTTACACTTCTCACTTCGAACCTAGATTTGGTATTAGGTATAACCCTTTCGTTTGCAAACCTTATGAGAGCTCTGATGAGAGTTCACGTGAGAGTGTGAAGATTCATATTCTCCACCTTTTAGTAGTTTTATCAAGGTCGATATAGTGTGAATGGTTATACTATCTCTAGTGGAGGTTGTCCAACGAGAAGAAGAGGGTATGCATCTCCAAAATTGAGGGGTACTCATGTTATTTGCAATATTGATCTGAGAAGGAGTGTACACTCCAGAAAGGTGACCATTTGTGGGATACCGGGATGCCTCGTTGTGTTAAATTATAGGTACTATAGTAACTACATTATTCCATCTATGGTTGACTACTTGGGGTTATTTTGCGAGCCTTTACTTATTCCATATTTCTTGGACAGGTTTAAGGTTACCGAAAGGGTCAAAGTTGTCTTCTCCCAATTTGAATACCATGAAGAGGTGTGGTGCGATATTCTTCCATTAACATACGGTCATGTATGCTTAGGTACCAATTGGTTTGCTCAACATAGTGTTCTAGATGTGAAAAATTGGCCTAATGTTGTAAGAGACCGGTGGGGAAATCACCTTGTGATATACATGTTGCCGAGCCACAAAGAGAGGTGAATACTTAATCCAATCCAAATGCTTATGAGATATAAAAGATCAAAAGGAATAAGAGTGTACAAGGTTGTAATACAAGAGTGAAAAAATGAGAGATTGAATGGAGCGAAGTGAGGGAATTGCCACCAAACTGAGCTAACATTGTTTGTCCTTCTATTTCTAAGGACATTTGTGTAGGTACCGACATGGCAAGTAATGGAGCACAATGCAAAAGTGAATTTTATTCCCAAGTTTGTAGAGGACCTTCACAACACAGCAAAAGAGAGTCGACTCAAGAACTTTAAGGTAAAATAGCTAATTCTTACACTTTTGTGCATGTGAATGATAAATGTGTAGCTAGTAGCCCAGTGAGTATGAGTAGTAGCTTACTTATTTGTGAGTCTATTGATTCTTTGCCTTTTGTTGATGATGTGCATTTTGTGAGTATGGAGACACTAGTTGATCCTATTGATGACCAAATTGACTCTTCTTGTAAGATCAATTTATGTCCACCTAGTGTTGATGCCTATATGTTGAACGGAAGTACATCATCTTGTGTAATTGGTGTTGATCAACCTATTTATAAAAATGGTCCACCACTTGAGTATGTGTGTGATGTGATTAATCAAACTCAAGTGAGTAAAGTATTTAAAAAAGTTGGTCAACAAAAGGGGAGTGAACCCGAGAACTATTCTTGGGACAATCTTATGCTTGAAACCGCTTTGAAACTTGATATTGATCTCTTAGAGAGTGAGGAACTTTCTTGTTCCAAATCTACCCATGGGTTGGATCATGTACTCATTAGGTATAATGTCTTGTTTAAAAATGATATAAACACTCATAATGAGCCTAGTGGTGAAAACGATGGTATAGCTTATCTTGGAGGCTATAGCCTAGATGTTAACCCACTATGGTATAACAACATTCCTCCTAAAGATGGAAATCTCTTCTTGGAAGATTAGAGTACTCTTAAGGGTAAGGAATGTGTAGTCTTAGAAGTTACTCCTTCTACTTTGTATGACTTTATTGTTGAGACTACTCATGGTGATGATTGGGAAACTAGTAGTGAGTACACACATGAGGGAACCTTTGTAGAAGTCAACTTGAGAGATACTTTTGTCTACTCTTTATTTTCTTTCGATGATATGTATGCTATTGTAGAGAGTATGTCATTTAGTTTGGGTGAAGACCACGGGAAAGGGGAGTGTTGTCAAAACCCGTGTCTATGGCCACTCTTCCCATTTGACCCAGGTGCCAAATATGGAAATGGTGATGTCGGTGCACCCAACTTGTTGCTTGGTATACATGTCAAGCAAAGTGTCACTCTTGGTGGGCTATTTTTGTATCAAATATGTACTTTATCACGAGACTTCTGAGGTCCCGAAACTAATATGATTCTATTTAGGTAATTGTAGACCAGCTGACCAAGTCAGCGCACTTTATGCCTGTGAGAACCAACTATTCGGGAGATTACTACACTATGTTATACATCGAGGAGATAGTCCGTTTGAATAGAGCACCTGTATCCATCATATCTGACCAAGGTACACAATTTTCTGCATAGTTCTAGAGATTTTTTTAGAGGGATTTAGGTACCTAAGTGAACCTGAGTACGACTTTCCACACTCAGACAGATGGACAAGCCAAACGTACTACTCAAACCCTTAAAGATATGTTGAGAGCTTGCGTGATTGACTTTAAAGGTAGTTGGGTAGATCACTTGCCACTGATAGAGTTTGCTTATAATAACAGCTACCATACCAGTATTAAGATTGTTCCATTTGAAACTTTGTATGGGAGAAGATGTAGATCACCGATTGGGTGGTGTGAAGTGGGTGAGACTCAGTTGTTTGGGCCTGATCTTGTTCATCAGGTGATGGAGGATGTGAAAATTATCAGAGAAAGACTTAAAAAAGCCTAGAGTAGACAGAAATCCTATGCCGATGTTCGGAGAAAGGAGGTAGAATTTGTAGTTGGTGATTGGGTATTTCTCAAAGTCTCCCCTATGAAGGGAGTTATGCAATTCGAGAAGAAAGGTAAGCTGAGTCCTCGCTATATAAGGCCATACCATATTTTGAGAAGGATAGGTAGGGTTGCGTATGAGTTAGAGTTGCCTGGAAGTTTAGGTTCTGTTCATCCGGTATTTCACATATCTATGTTGAAGAAATATATTGAAGACCATTCATTAGTGTTTCCTGTAGAGGAGGTCAAAGTGATTGAATCTTTATTCTATGAAGAGGAACCTATTGCAATATTAGATCATCAAGTTAGAAAGTTGAGGAGCAAGGAGATAACTTCGGTTAAAGTGTTGTGGAAAAATCAGAAAGTTAAGGAAGAAACTTGCGAATCAGAAGATGACATGACAGATAGATACCCAAACTTATTTGATCTGGTGAATGACGAAATGGAAGGTACAATCCTTGTCTTATTCTTTTATGGCCTTAGTATGTTTGAAATCATCCTTGTCTGCGTTTCGTATCATCATTCGGGGATGAATGATCCCAAGGGGGGATAATGTAACACCTCATCGTCCATGATTTAGCTCATGGTAATAGGGTCTTAGAGTTAAAGACTAGAAAATTAAATTTTCTGAATTTCAACTTTTCTTCACATGAGAAATTTGATAAGCTTTCTGCCGATTTAAGATTCGTCCAAATCCGATACCCGGGCAAGAAATTATGGCTAATTTAAGTCCCAGTCAAAAACACCATCATTTTAGTTCTTGGCACATCGCGGAGGGGGTCTATTTAACAATTGTCAAATTCCAGTAGCCTAGCGCGATTTTGGCGCATCGTGCTGAAGTTTTAGGTCCCAACCAGTGGGACAACATGATTGCTCCGCATCGCGGTGACCCTAAGAATCCCATTCATCAATTTCTAGTGAGCCACCATGATTGTGGGGCATTGCAGTGGCCCATAAAATCGTGCTCCCAGTTATATTTTATTTCGTCTCGTTAAGGGTATATGAGGTATTTTCCACCCCACCCCCTTATCATCTTAAACATGGGATTATACTCCCAAGTGACCACATTATTCATACTTTCTTCAAAAATTCACAAGAACAGTCTCTAGGGTTTCAAACTAAAAACCCAATTAACTCAAGATTCAACCGTGGGTTTTTGAAACTGAGTAAAGATTTAGGATCCCCAAACCGTAGTCTTCAAGAATCATCCATCAAATTTCTAAGTTGAGGTGCATGGGGTTTATCCTAAAACTACACGAGCTTGTTGAAAACACTCAATTATGATTTTAAAAATCATCAAGCATGAATTTGTTAAAGGGGTTTTGAGATCTATGATTTTATTATGCTTTATACATGTTTAATGATATTGTTGTTTTGGCCTTTAGGCCTTATCCCCTTAAATTGATTTACACATATAAGTATATGTATGAAACTTGAAATTAAAGATTTGTTTGAGAGCACAAATAATGAAAATCCCTCTCTTGTGATAACCTTATGTTTATGATCTTATGGTGATTGATTGAAATGCATGATTCATGACTTGAAAATAGTTTACTCAAATACCATAGTATTTTGAGCATGATTTAGAGATTTTTGAGAGAGAGTTTCTTGATGTAAATATATTTTATTAAAAGAGAAAGATTTATATGAGATCAAGAGCTTTGACATGGCACCTTGCATCATTGAAAGTTTGACAAAAAGAGTTACATATCTGTGTTTACATGAGTTTTAAAGAAATAGTTCTTTGAAACAATTTATTGATATGGTGGTTTCGAATTTATGTTTTGGAAACAGAGAGTGTAATATGCCAATAATGGCTCAGAGATGTGACTTGTAAGTCAATGGTATGACGATACTGTAAGTATGTATGCCATAACAGAGTATGTTTTTTAGATTTTGATTCCAGAAAATGCATGTTTTAAAGATTTAAAACTGGTCTTAAAGAGGGTTAGGTGGTTACCCGAAAAAGGTTTGAGTTCAAGTAACTCTTAACCTAAAACCTTGATTTGCTGATTCGGATATATTATTTTACGCCGGCGATGACTGTGTGGCTTAGCAGAGTCAGAGACTCCAACCCTTGTGGCACACTTGGGTTGGGGGATTCCTCGTTGAGTCAATGGAGGATTCCTTATAGCTCATAGAATTTTAGTGTTGTAGGGTATACCACCTAGCGCAAAAGTAAAACAAAGAGTGTCACAAAGTTCAGATGATTTTACAGAGTCTTTCATAATTGCCCATGAGATTTCTTACTATATGATATGTTTATGAAATATTTTAAATTGCTCTCATATATGTTAAATATAAATTATTATTTTGGATTTGCTCTGCGTACCAGTACAATTGTATTGATCCCCTACCTCCCAGATTTGGAGGCTCAGTCTAGGGGTTCGGCTAATCAGTAGTATATCTAGGGAGAAGTGATCCGTGCAGTAGTGAGCATTATTTGTTCCAGTACGCCTGTCATTTTATATTATCTTATTGCTTTGTTTTAGTCTACCGGGGGTCTTGTCCCAGCTTTTGAGACAGTTATCTTTAGATCATGTGGTAGAGATTTCACAAACTGTTCCAGAAGTTGTTTAGTTGACTTTGGATTTCATTTAGTATGGTTAAACTGAATCCAGGATATGACCATGTTTCCGTATTAGCTTATAATTTTGCATTTTCTTTTATTATTTAAATGTTGTACGTGATTACCAGATTAGATAGAGTAGGACGTTCGGGCCTTTATGGTTTGGGATGTCCGTCACGGCTAGGCCCTAGTTCGGGTCATGTCAACCACCTACGGGAGTCATACCCACTGAATGTAGATGGATCTATAAGAAAAAAAGAAGTGTGGATGAAAAAGTACAAACTTTTGAGGCTAGGCTTATTGCGAAAGGGTTTACTCAAAAAGAAGGAATTGATTATGAGGAAACTTTTTTGCCGGTAGCTATGCTTAAATCCATTAGGATTCTCTTATCCATTGCTGCTCATTATGATTATGAGATTTGGAAAATGGATGTCAAGATGGCTTTCCTAAATAGAAGTCTTGACGAGTGCATTTATATGGCACAATTAGAAGGTTTCATGAAAAGTGGTAATGAAAATAAGTTTTGTCTACTTAAGAAATCAATTTATGGTTTGAAACAAGCATCTAGAGCATGGAATACTTGTTTTGATATTTTGATTAAGACTTTTGGTTTTGATCAGTGTGAAAATAAGTCATGTGTTTATAAAAAATGGGATGGAGACAGAGTAGTAGTTTTGATTCTGTACATAGATGACATTTTGCTCATAGGAAATAATGTGAGCTTGTTGAATTCTATTAAGGAGTGGTTGTCCTCGCGTTTGCTATGAAATACTTGGGAGAAGCGACTCATATTATTGGGATCAAGCTTAAGCAAGATCACAAACAAAGGACATTAGGCTTACCTTAAGCACTTTATATTGATACTATTCTTGCACGATTTAGCATGCAAAATTCCAATAAGTGATTCCTTCCTTTTAGGTATGGAATTACTCTATCAAAAGATCAGTTTCCCAAAATGATCGATGAGATAGAGCGAATGAAGGTGGTCTCTTATGCTTCTACTGTAGGGAGCCTCATGGATGCTATGTTGTGCACTAGAACAGATATCGGCTTTGGTGTTGGCATGCTTAGCTGATTTTAGTCTAATCCCGGGCAATAATATTGGACTGCGGTTAAGCATATAATCAAGTACCTTAAAAGGATTAGGGATTACATGCTTGTTTTTCACTCCGAGGATCTTGTACCTATTGGTATATTAATTCAGATTTTCAGCCGGATAAAGATTTTAGAAAATCTACCTCAGGATATGTGTTTACTTTAGGAGGTGAAGCCATTGTTTGGAGGAGTATCAAGAAATCATGTGTTGCTGATTCCACCATGGAAGCCGAATATGTAGTTGCCTCTGAGGCGGCTAAAGAGGCTGTTTTGGCTTGGTAACTTTCTGAAAGAGCTTGGAGTTGTTGCTTCGGTTCAAACACCACTACCACTTTATTGTGACAATAGTGGTTTAGTTGCAAACTCGAAAGAACCACCAATCCATAAAATAAGTAAGAATATTGAGAAAAAATATCACTTGATTCGGGATACAACTCAAAGGGTGATGTGAAAGTTTTGAAGGTTGAGTCAAAGAATAATTTGGTGGACCCATTTACAAAGGGCTTAACCCAGAAGATTTTTGATAATAATGAGGAAGAAATGGGTGTTAAAGTTGTACATTCATGGTTATGAGTCTAAGTGGGAGATTGTTAGGATATACTATTAACCATGTAATTTGTGTTATAGTATTATATTTTCATCCTATGTAAAAAATATTTATTATGTTAATAAAATCTTTGTTTGAATAGATCATTGTGTTAACATGTGTGTCCTTTGCTTATATAGTGGACAATTTTGTGTATGGAGTATTCTAACTTATGTACGGAAGATTAAAATTGTCGGTTCTTATAAGTAATAAATTAACGTTCACAATCAAAGATGAGGTAGGACAAACATCTTGATGATTGTAGCACAAGATTAAATATAATTTGGTCTTAATTATGGGAGTGGTAATATTTTGACTTCTTGTGCTAGTACATTTCGTATGTATTGAATGGACCAATTAGAGATATTCGTTTATGTTCTGAATATTAAGAAACAATTTCTCTAGACCATTACATGTACTTATACTCTTAATCTTGATATAATTATTATTATCTATGTGGTTTGTTTTATCATTTTAATCTATTAAAAGGTAAGACTCTTTTGTGAGTCAACATATTCCTGATAGGTTGGATGACGACGAATCACTTAAGTGAAATATTAATAAGTTGATAGAACCATGTCTCGAACTTGAGATAGAAGACACCCCTTTATGGTTGCTTATAAGTTTTCATGTGAAAACCCTACAGGTGGATTTGGTATCCGTCATGTGAAAAAAGTTAAGCATTATAAATAAAAGATTAAATTAATCAATGAATTAAATTTTTCATAGAATTTAATTTAATTGATTAGTGTCGGTAATTCTAACATGGGGATTAAAATAAGATGTAATGGTAGATTTTGAATCGAGAAGTGCAATTACAAATTTTTAGCTGAATAATTTGTAATTTATTATAATATGATAATTCTTTCATCACTGAATTAATATCATAATTAGAAGCCTCACTTGATAAATCTGCGGTTCCTGCCATGCCGGATTAATTAATTATTTTTGAAAGAAAGGAACAACTTTATAGAAGAAGTGATTTTATTTTAATTATTGGTCTTCTATTAATAAGGAAAGAATGAATTAAAAAATCAGGTTTAATGACTGCATTAAGGCCAAAAAATATTTTATGTATTAAACCCATAATAAAGGCAAAAACGTTTAATGGCAGCAATAAGGGCAAAAACGTTTTGCCCCCTTTATCTTCCCTTCTTCATTACAGATTGAGAATAAATAGGGGCTGATTTTTTTTATTCAAGATCATCTTCTTTTCTGGAAAAATAATCACTTGGCACTCAAGTGTTGATTGAAAAAGGTTAATTTAGTTTTGGTAGAAGATCGCAGTCCTACAAAGTAAAGCGTTGAACGAGTTTTGTGAAAGCTTCAAGAGGTAAGTTTTCTGATTCTCATTTTAGTTATGTTATCTAGATATTATGTAAGTTATTAATCCTATAGAATTATTGCTTTCGCTTTGCATGTTCTAACACAAACAACCTCTCTGTATTGTTTGGCTCACAACTTCCTATTTTAAGATTTTTTAATCAAAATGGTTAAATGATAGAGTACAGATACTAGAGTATATTAAGACACAAAATAAAGAGGGGGACCCACTGAAACTATAGGTAGAATAAAAATTCTTTAAGGTTATCTTTTCATTTTCTTTTGAGGGCCTAGAATTTTTCTTAAATGCCCTCAGATTTTTATAATTTATAGGAGTTAGGAGAGAGGATTCGATGAGGGAAATATTGAAGTAATAATAAAGTTAATTTTATTTAAATTTATGAAGTTGGCTCATAAAATAGACTTTAATATTGTCTTAAAACAATTTATTTATATCGTATATCTTTGTTTTGCGACCCTTCATTAAATTTGATTTGAGTACAAAATATTTTGTTCATCTATTTTTTTTAAAAAAATAAAGTTGATTTGATTCTTCTGTGTTTTCCTTTTGGGCGGAAAGGCATAAGTTGTGTGTCTGACTTGTTAAGGATGGATAGTGAATATGTGTTATTGTACTATAAGAGTCGTTTGGTGTGAGGTACTAAAGTATATAATTTCGGAATAAAATAATATTCCAAGGATAAAAATTTTGATGCGTCGTTTGATTACTAATACTTGGGATAAATTATTCTGGAACTAATAAATAGTACCGGGATAAGTTATCCCACACATATGGTGGTATAACAATCCCAACACAATTTATTCTTGGGATAAACTATAAATTAACAGAATTACCCCTAAATCCTTTAACATATATATATATATATATATATATATATATATATATATATATATTGCTACTATATGTAAGAAAATTGAAGAAGAATTGTGGAAATTTTATGATGATTTCTCATTGATCACTATGCATCTCTTTATACAAGTATTTTGTACAAAAATAAATAAATAAAAATACAAAGGAAAAAAATACTCAGCTATACACTTATCCCAATCCTAACCAATATACCCTAACTATATAACAAACCATGACAAACTATATTCTCTTCTATGATGAAACATGTGCTGCTCACGTGCTTGCATTAAGCCAAAATTATCTTCATCAAATGGTTAATAATTCATCTATCAATATTTCTCTTGGATGGTTGGATCTGTTCCACGTGGCACAATGAAAGAAACATATGCATTGTTGAAACTACTTTCCCTTTTCAATTTCTTTACATCCTAATTTAGATCCATTATCCTTTCTTGCTACACTATTTTCTTTTCTTTCTTTCTACTGCTAATGGAGAGTGAAAGTGAAGCATGGATCTTCTTCTTGCCAACATCCCCCCTCAAGTTGGAGGGAAGGGATGAAACCCCAAACTTAGATAATAAATTATGATGAGTAGATCCAGAGAGTGGTTTAATAAATAGATCAGCAAATTGATGCTTTGTTAGAGTGAATTGAAGAGAAATAAGTCTTGCAATCTGACGAAAAAAATGACTGTCAAGCTCCACATGTTTGGTTCTTTCATGGAAAATCGGGTTGTGTGAGATGTGAATCATGGCTTGACTGTCAGAGTGAAACAAAACTAGTAAAGGAGGAGAAATGAAGAGATCTTCATGCAAACGTACTAACCAGGTGATTTCGGCAGTAAGTTTTCGCATTGAGCAGTATTCAGCTTCAGCTGAAGAAAAGGAATTCGAAGCTTGCTTCTTTGATTTCCATGAAATTAGAGAGCCACCAAGGGTGATGAAGAACCCACTGATTGAACGATGAGTGTCCTTGTAGGATCCCAAATCGGCGTCACAAAAAGCTAAGAGCTTCAAAGAGGCATCAGAAGACAGAAGAATCCCTTGTCCTGGATTCAATTGGAGGTATTTTAACATGCGTAATAAAGCAGCAAAGTGAGATTGACAGGGTCTCTGCATAAATTGACTGAGCTATAGAACAGGAAATACCAGATCTAGACATGTCTGAGTAAGGTAGTTTATCTTCCCTACTAAGTGTCTGTAAATTGGAGGATCACTAATAGGAATGTCACTGTTTGCTTGTAATTTGATAGAGGCATCCAAAGGAGAATTAACTTTTCAAACATGTGTGCAGTCGAATTCCTCGAGGATATCCAAAGTAAATTTTTGTTGAGAAATGATAAAACCTTGTGGTTTTTTGATAACCTCCATACCCAGGAAATAATGAATCTCCCCTAATTCCTTGACCCTGAATTCTGTATTTAAGAAATATTTAATCTCTGCAATCTCTGTCACATCATTTTCTATTAACAAAATATCATCATACACTGCTAGGATAGATATAAGACCTCCTGAGGTCTTGTAGAATAAAGAATAATCATTTAAAGAGGCTGCATATCCCTTATTGGCAAGAGCACCAGCGAGCCTAGAATACCATTGTCGAGACGCTTGCTTCAAACCAAATAGAGACTTCTTGAGTAGGCATACCTGATTAGGTGATGTAGAATTTAGACCAGGAGGAAGTTTCATGAAAACTTCTTCTTCTAAAGTACCGTGTAATCACATCTAATTGTGAAACCATCCAATTCTTCTTAACTCCCACTTCCAAGAGACACCTGATTGTTGTCAAAAAGTATCACTATAATTAATCCCTTTCTTTTGAATATCCCCCTCACTAATAGTCTAGCTTTAAATCTCTCTATTGATCCATCTAAAAGAAATTTTACCTTGTACACGTATTTTTAAGGTAAAGCTCTCTTTTTCATAGGCAGTTCTACAATATCCCAAGTGTCGTTCATTTGCAAAGATGCAATTTCTACATCTATTGAAGCTTGCTATTTTGGTTGGGATACATCTTGAGAGTAGATGGTTAGTTCAGAGTAACAATGTAGAGAATGAAAAAGATATTGATTAGGCATGGATAAAGAGTTAAAAGAAAAAATGATAGCAGAAAGAGGCAAGGCAAAGTATGTATCAGTAAGATTGTTGATGTGCACACAAAATCGTATAGATATCCTGGTTTTTTAGACAACCTTGCTGATCTTCTAGGAGGAATAGGCTGAACAGCTGTAGGTTCTTATCCAGGAGTGGAAGAAGAAGTAGATATTGATGTAGGTGTAGGCACAATTGTGTCTTGGGAGGGAGGCACAACATATACTGTAACTTGTAGATTGTAGATTACTCATAGTGGGTCTAAAATTATATCAAAAGAAGGAGTTGGGGATGAAACAATAGGAGTGGGTGTATCAGAGTTATCAACAAAAGAAAAATGAGTCTCATAAAACATTACATCCCTAGAAATAAAAACTTTTCTAGTTTTATATTCCATAACTTTATATCCCTTTTTACCTTGTGGATATCCTAGAAAACACACTTTATGGCTCTACGATCAAATTTCCGTCTTCCTTAAGATAGAGTTGAACAAAAACAAAGACAACCAAAGGTTTTTAGGGATGAATAAGAAGGTGACTGATTGAAGAGTATTTCATAAGGTGATTTTCCTTTCAAAATTTTTGAAGGGAGAATATTAATTAAGTGTGTTGCTGTGAGAACATACTCACCCCAATATGATATAGGAACCTGTGACTGGAAAAATAACCTTCTAGCAATTTTTAAAAGATGTCTATGCTTTCTCTCCACTACCTAATTTTGTTGTGGGGTGGCTACACAACTTTGTTGATGTAGAATGCCATGTTCTTTCAAATAGGCAGCTTCATTAGTCCCTTTTCCAAGCTCTAAAGCATTGTCAGATCTTATGCATTTAACTTTCTTGCTAAACTGTCTTTCAACCATAGATAAAAAGGACTTCAAAACTGGAAAAGCATTACTCTTAGTACTTAGAAAATATATCCAAGTTCCCTTACTATAGTCATCTACAATAGTGAGGAAATATTTATATCCATTATAGGTAGCATTCTTATAAGGGCTCCATGTATCAATTTGAATAAGATCAAAAACTTCTTTAGTTTTTATAGCACTGATGGAAAAAAGGGATCTAGTTTGTTTAGCTTGAGGACAAACATGACATATGAAATCAAAATTTTGGGATTGTTTGATAAAACTGAAATGTTTCATTACAGATAAAGACAAATGCCCAAGTCTAGTATGCCAAAGTCTTACAACTGATATAGCATTTGCTACAACAGGAAAAGAAACTGGAATAGAAATGGAATTTCTTCCTTTTGAAAAAACAAACAGACTCATTAAAAAAAACTTAAACTAGACTTAGGAATAGTAGGCTGCAAAAGATAGAGCCCCTCTCTAAGATTACCAAAAGCTACCACCCTCGTCATTGAAAGGTCCTACAAGATACATTCACTTGAAGTGAATAACATATTATATTTGATTTGATCACGAAGTCTATGCACAGAAAGTAGATTATATTTGAACATTGGAACATGTAGAACATTAGTAAGAATGAGATTGGGGAGAATAGGCACACTTCCTATATGAGTGACAGTTACCTTGAAAGAATTAACTAAACTAATGTTTAAAGAAAACTGGAGAGGGGTCATAGAATAAAAAGAAACAACAACAAAACATATGTGTTCTGATGCTCCTGAGTCAATGATCCAGGTTGTAGAGTTAAAAACTGAAAAACATGCCCCTGAATATTTAAGAACAGTACCAGCTACTACATTTGCACTGATTTTTGCATTAGGACTCGATTATGAAATCTACATTTCCTTTATTATTTGAGCAACCTCTGCTCTTTGCTGAAATACTGAAAGGATCTATTACCTCCATCCTTGGAGAACTAATAAGTGTTGCTTCCCCTTTCTCTTATGTAACCTTCACCAACCTCATGATTATCTTCTTTTGTGAATGCTGCATTTCCTTTAACCGTAGCATTCTTTCCCTTTGTGAATTCAAAATCATTAGGAAAGCCCAACAGCCTAAAACAGTCATCCCTCACATGTCCTTGCTTAAAATACTACGTGCAAGTTACACTGGGGTTATATTTTCCCCTTCTTACTTTTGAATTATTCTGACTATTACTAGGTCTGTATACATTAGATCCAGACTTTTAGGGGTAAACCATAACCTTCTAATGTCCAGCTATATTTCTCCCCTACTGATTTCCACTTCTAGTTCTAAAAACTTGATTTCCATCTCGGATATTTTGTTTCCCATGATTCTCTAGCATGAAAGAGGATGAATCAAAAAAGATCTATTCATTCAAATAGATCTCTCTTTGATTTTCATCTTATAGCAACAATGAGTATGCAATATCTAAACTTGGCAAGGGCTTCATCATCAATATATTACCCCTTGCCTGCGCATATATGTCATTTAATCCCATTAAAAATTAAATCAACCTTTGATCTTAGAGGGATTTGGATAATTTTGATATTCCTTCACATGTGCACATACAAGAACACACTATGTCTGCATTCAAAGAATCTAGTTCATCCCAGATTCTTTTTATCTTTGTGAAATATCTCGACACATCAGAATTTCTCTAAACTAATTTGCTTAATTCCTTTTGAAAGTGAAAGAATTTGGCTCCATTTGATTTGCCAAATATTTGCTCAAGACTATCCCAGAGCTCCTTAGCTGTAGTGGAGTAGATAACACTATCTGCAATGTCCTTGGACAATGTATTTAACAACTAAGAAAATTGCCATATCATTGCAGCAGCTCCATTGAGAGAAATCTGGAGAAGTCAAATCTGGCATTTGACAACTGTCATTGATGAAACCAAGCTTCCACTTGGCTGAAAGTGCTATTAATTTAGATCTTCTCCATCTTGGAAATCCTCTTCTGTCAAACACTGAGCTGATCAGATTCATCCCAAGAGAATCAGATGGATGAAGATAGTAAGGGTGAGTGAAATCCACACTTGTTATAGGGGGATTAACAGAACTATTTGTAGAGTTTTTGCTGCTTAATTCTTCAGTTCTCTATTGATTTGAAAAACCTTGATTGTAAAATTTGATGGATCTCACTTCTCTGATACTATGTAAGAAAATTAAAGAGGAATTGTGGAATTTTTTTGATGATTTCTCATTAATCACTATGCATTTATTTATACAAGTATTTTGTACAAAAATAAATAAAAGAAAATACAAAGGATAAAATACTCAGTTGTACACTTATCCCAATCCTAACCAATATACTCTAACTATATAACAAACCATAACAGTCTATATTATCTTATATGGTGAAAAATGTGCTTCTCACGTGCTAGCACTAAGCCAAAATTATCTTCATTTAATGGTAAATAATTCATCTATCAATGTTCCTCTTGGATGGTTGGATCTGTTCCACGTGGCACAATGAAAGAAACATGTGCATTGTTGAAACTACTTTCCCTTTTCAATGTCTGAACATCCTAATTTAGCTCCATTATCCTTTCTTGCTATACCATTTTTCTTTTCTTTCTTTCTACTGCTAATGCAGAGTGAAAGTGAAGCATGGATCTTCTTCTTTCCAACACTATATGTAAGAGAGAATGTGAGATTTTAATAGTCCTTGCATTAATTTTTTTAATAATTTTATCTCTAATTTAAATTTTAATTACTCTACAAATTTTCATTCATTTTGATAAATTTGAATAATTTTATGAGCTTATTAAATGCTACAAAAGTGATGAGTCATGAAAAAATGATAAAGAAGTCATAAAAACTATTTATACAATCAAATTAAAAATTGATGCAAGAGTTTATTGTCTTTTTATTTTTTAGAAATGTTTATTAATCTTACTTTAGATTTTTATTTTTCCTAACAAATTTATAGTGAACACGTAATAATATCTTGACATTCCCTTTCTAACTTAGTACATGTTTAGTTATTAAATAAAAAATATTTTTTATATATAGCTCAAAATATTTGAAAAATTAATTTTTTTAAAATGTACAATTTAACTCTCAAATATGATACTAAATAATGAAAAATGAGAGTAATTGTTTTTTACATTTTTAATAATAAATATTTTTTAACAAAAAATGAGATTATCAACATTTTATAGAATTTAGGACAAAAAAAGTAATTTAACATGAAATATTAAAGCTTCATACACGTTTAAGAAATATAAACATAAATTTCTTAACATGTATTTTTAGGAAAAAGAAACTACTAAAGTTAAAAAAAAAAATTAGCAACTTTTCAATTTGTTTTGTATGGTTTAATATGAAGGAAAATAATTAAGGTGAAGGGTATTTTTGTAAACAAACTATCAATTCTTAAAAAGAATGCAATGCATGTTATTTTTAGAACCACAAACCAAACAACCACTAAAAAATAATATCAGGATAACTAATCCCAAAATAACTAATCCCAATATAACTAAACCTAACATAACTTGTTTCCCAACCAAACGACCCCTAATTACTTTACTACTTTTTATACTATCTAATAAGAGGCAAAAGGAAGGAGAAGCAGGTAACTCTTCACCAACATGTCTGCTTCATCAGCTGCTTGCTCCGTGATTTTATTATGTCATCTCTAATTATAAGTTATTTATGTATTAGAAAATTAATAATATTTAATAAAAAATAGACATTTATGACATGTCTGCTTCAACTGCTTCACCAATAATTTGACTATGTCACCCATAGTTAATTATTATAAGTCATCTAAATACTAAAAATTAATATTAAAAATTTATTATAAAGTCATCTAAGTATTAAAAAATTAATAATGTTTAATATTAAATTTACTTTACGTTTTATATGAGGTCCATTTAATTTTTTTCCACAAGTATTTTTGTATAGTAATTTTGCTATATCAACTTCTAATTAGTTATTATAAATCATTTAAGATATGTCTGTTTTGTTGTTTCAATGATGATTTTACTTGTCACTCCTAATTAATTATTATGAACATTTAAGCATTGTGTCACTTAAATTGATACTTGAGTAATTATTTTCTTTAAAAAGAAAAAAAATAAAATCTTTTTGAAATAAATAAATAAATAAATCTTATCACTTCTTATTATTTATTATAAGTCATTTAAGATATGTTTGCTTTGTTGTTTCAATCGTGATTTTACTGTCACTCCTAATTAATTATTATAACCATTTACACATTGTGTCACTTAAATTGAAAACAACAACAACAAATCCAGTAAATTCCCACATCGTGGGGTCTGGGGAGGGTAGAGTGTACGCAGTCCGTACCACTACCTTTAAAGAGGTAAAGAGGCTATTTCCAATAGACCCCCGGCTCAAGTCAAAGGACAATATATAAAACATCAAAATCCTGGAACACGATAAAAATAACATAGGTATAACATCCACACAAAATTGTGCATTGCCAAACAAAGGACACCGAGGCCCTCCTACCTACTGACTACGACTCATCCACCCACCTTAGCCCTCTACCCTAATGCTTTTTCTCTATACCTTCCTATCCAGGGTCATGTCCTCAGTCAGTTGTAATCGCTCCAAGTCACGTTTAATTACTTCTCTCCAGTTTCTCTTCGGTCTACCCCTACCTCTCTTGAAACCATCCAAGGCCAACCTTTCACACCTATGAACTGGGGCATCCGTGCCCCTCCTCATAACATAACCAAACCATCTCAACATTACTTCCCGCATTTTATCCTCCACCGATACCACTCCTACCTTCTCCCGAATAATCTTATTTCTAACTCAGTCAGCCCTAGTAAATCTTCACATCTAACACAACATCCTTATTTCCACCACCTTCAACTTTTGGATATGAGAATTCTTAACCGGCCAACACTCTACTTCATAAAGCATAATCGGCTAGACTGCAACTCTATTGAATTTGTCTTTCAGCTTATGGGGCACCTTCCTATCGCATAAGATTCCCAAAACGAGCCTCCATTTCATCTAACTTGCCCCAATACGATGAGATACATCCTCATCTATCTCTCCGTACCCCTGAATTGAAGACCCAAGGTACTTAAAACTATTTCTCTTGCAAACCGCTTGGGAATCCAACTTCACTACCACCTCCTCCTCTTACTCGAGTCACTAAACTTGCACTCCAAGTACTCTGTCTTGGTCCTACTCAATCGGAACCCTTTAGACTCTAGGGTTTGTCTCCAAACATCTAACTTATCATTAACACCTTGACGCGACTCATCAATCAAAACTACATCATTCGCAAAAAGCATACACCAAGGCACCTCGCCTTGTATACTCCGCATCAATACATCCATTACCAAGGCGAATAAAAATAGTCTAAGAGTTGATCGCTGGTGCAACTCTGTCAAGACCAAAAAATGCTCGGAATCTCCTCCCACTGTTCTTACCTGCGTCTTCGCCCCCTCATACATGTCCTTAATCGCTCTGATGTACGCCACTGGGACCCCCCATCTCCAAGAATCTCCAAAGAACCTCCCTAGGGACCTTGTTATACGCCTTTTCTAAGTCAATAAATACTATGCAAAGATCCCTCTTCTTTCTCTATACTGCTCAACCAGTCTTCGCACTAGGTGAATTGCCTCACTCGTAGAGCGATCAGGCATAAAACCAAATTGATTCTCTAAAATAGACACAATATTCCTCAACATCCGCTACACCACCCTCTCCCAAATCTTTATTGTGTGACTTAACAACTTTATACCCCGATAGTTATTACAACTATAAATGTCACCCTTGTTCTTATAAAAAGGGATCATCATGCTCCATCTCCATGCCTCAAGCATCTTTGCAGACTTAAAAATGTTGTTAAAAAAGTTGGTCAACTACCTCAACCCTGCCCCTCCAGAGAACTTCCAAAAATCCATTGAGATCTCATCGGGCCCCGTCGCCCTGCCCCTTCGTATCTTGTGAATAGCCTCACTGACCTCCTCTACCTTAAAACACCAATAATAGCCGAAATTGAGACACTTCCCAGAGTGCTCCAACTCCCCTAAAATAACACCTCTTTCCCCCTCATCATTTAAGAGCCTATGAAAATACGACTGTCATCTTTTCTTAATAAGCGCTTCTTTCACCAATACGCTTCCATCCCCCTTCCCCTAATACACTTCACTTGGTCCAGATCCTGACCCTTTCACTCCCTAACCTTGGAAAGCCTAAACAACCTCTTTTCCCCATCTTTCTCCTCTAACCCCTTATACAGACTCTCAAAAGTTGTTGTCTTAGCAGCCGCAACTGCTAACTTAGCCTCCTTCTTATCTAACTTGTACTCCTCTCTGCTCATCTATTTCTCCTCTTCAACCTTACTGTTAATCCACTTAGCATAAGCCGTATTCTTCATCTCCACCTTCTTCATAACATCTTCATTCCACCACCAATCCTCCGATACCGGCCAGACCAGCCCCTCGAGATACCCAACACCTCTCCAGCAGACTCCTTGATGCATCCAGTAGCCCTATCCCATATACAATCCATGTCCTCACTATACTCCCAAACCCCCCATCCCCTTCAACTTTGCCCCTATCTCTAAAGCACTAATCGGAGTTACGTTATCCCACCTAACTCTAGGTCGACCCCTCCGACCCTGCCTCTTCTTACCCTTTTTGATAACCAAATCCATCACCAGGAGTCTATGTTAGGTCGCCAGATTCTCACTCAAAATTACCTTACAATCCTTACACACAACTCTATCCCCCTTCTTAAGCAGCAAAAAGTCAATTTGAGTCTTGGCTAACCTATTACGGAAAGTAACCAGATGCTCTTTCTTCTTCGAAAAGTAGGAATTCACCACCACCAACCTAAAGGCCCTCGTAAAATCCAAAAGAGCAGCTCCCTCATCATTTCTAACCCCAAACCCAAAGCCTCCATGGGCATCATCATACCCTAACGGCAATGACCCGATGTTCCCATTAAAATCTCTTTCTAAGAAAATCTTCTTTGAACTAGGCACGCCTCTAACTACCTCATCCAAAACCTCCCAAAAACTCTTCTTCTCCTCCTCGTCTAGGCCCACTTATGGCACATACGCACTACAAATGTTCAATGTACAGCCCTTAAGGACCAACTTAATAGTGATCACCCTATCACTAACTCTTTTAACATCTACTACCTGCTCTCTAAGCTCCTCGTCCACTAAGATACCTACATCATTCCTACATCTCTCACTACCTGAGTACCATAACTTATACCCATATAAATCCCTAGCCTTAGAACCTACCCACTTGGTCTCCTGGACACACGCAATATCAATTTTTCTCTTCCTAAGAATATTAACCAGTTATATCAACTTTCCCTGAAGGGTCCATATGTTCCACGACCCTACCCTCAACCTATCAACTTGCTTATCCCCTTCCCTAATACCTCCCACTTCGCATCTCTGACCTAACTCAGAACCAGCCCCCAACCCTACCCCTATATCCCTAGGACATGACCCTATTCCACCATGTGTCACCCAAGCTGCTACTCAACAAAAGCACAACAAAGGCTAAAACAACAATGACTATAGAAGGCATACTCAAAGCACAAAAACAATCATAATTTCAAGAACAACAGATGCTAGACACCAATACACAGCAACAGACAACCCATAATAAATTAGCCCACACAAATTGAAAACAGTGAAAATATCAGATAAAATACTATATAGTAAAGTGTGATAAAATAAAGTTCATAAGTTAGAAGTCACCAGGATACATGGATCAAGAGCTTAACTCCTGCTTGCTATGCTGGATTCCGATAATTTGAGGTAGAAAATGGTCGTTGAAATATATCATCGAAACTTCACCGGAGGGTCGCCGACGACAATCGATTCCGTTTGCCTGAACCAATCATATACCGATCTGCTTCCTCCTCGCCTGTAACTTTTTTTTTCTTATTTTCTCTCATTGTCGACCCTGCTTCTTCCTAGCTAGCCATCGCCAGAGTGGAAATAGTGGAAACCCACACACTAGCGAGAGACCAAACCAACAGCAGAGCAAGAAGAAGAGGGGGAAGGAGAGACCAAGGGAGAGAAAGAGAGTAACATACTTACCTATCATTGGCGATATTACTATGCCGGTGTCTGCTTCACCAGACATGATGCGATCATGTCAAATGAGATATGTAAGGAGACGTTAGTTAGAGAGGAAGAGCATAAGAGAGAGGAGAGAGAAAGAAGTAGGAAATACTAAAGCACAAAATTAATTTTTAACTCATGCAATTTTAGCCCGTCAATCTTGGCAGGGAAAATATCATAGACTAGGCTTTTAGAATGGCAAGACTCAAGATTCCAAACCTTTTTTACAACTAAGGTGTAAGTTCAGGTCACTTAAATTGAGATTTGACTAATTATTTTCTTTTTAAAAAAAGTAATTTTTTTTGAAATGAATAAATAAATAAATCTTATAATTTAATTATTATTATAATTTTAATTTAATATAAATATTGGGATCGTGCAATGTCGTAACTAGTACTTTATAGAAGATCCATTTAGTAGGCAGCTCAAGTAGGCAGTTAACGATTGTCATATTTGTTTCAACTGTCTATTTGCTTCATGATTTTAATATATTATTTATAAAAGTGAGAGGTAAACTGAGTATCTCTATCTCAAATGATAGATAATAGAATTCCATGCAACTTAACCAACTTCATAAGATAAATCCTGTCTTAATCCTCAGCTGAGTACGAAGTATGAACTGGCAAGAAACGGGCTGACTTGGTCATTCTACCAATAATGACCCAAATCAAATCATGTTGACAACGCGTATGAGGCAATCCTATCACAAAATCCATGTTCACCACTTCCCACTTCTAAGTGGGGATGCTGAACTCCTGGAAAGTACCACTAGTTCTCTGGTGCTCAACTTTAACCTGCTGACAATTTGAACACTTAGCCACAAACTTTGTAATATCTTTCTTCATACCATTACACCAATGGATTTCTCACAAATCACAATACATCTTAGTGGCTCCTAGGTGGATAGAATATCGCACACCATGCTCTTCTGTATGAATTAGTTGTGTCAGACCATCAACACATGAAACATATAACCTACCTTGAAAACAAAGAACACCATCTCCCCTTTAGAAGACAACCTTCACCTTCTGGTCTCTAACCGCCTTCTTCAACTTAACTACACTAGGATCTCTATCTTTCTTTTATTTTACTTTGGCAACCAATGAAGATCAAAACCATTCTGAACCCATATACTACCCTCACTTGAATCAAACAACCAAACAACTAATCTAGCAAGCTGATGAACCTCACAGAATAACTCTTTCTTGTCCCCTCAACATGAGCAATGCTACCCATGGACAATCTACTAAGGGTATCCGCCACTATATTAGCCTTGCACAGATAATACAACACACTCATATCATAATCTTTCAATAACTCAAGCCACCTTCTCTAATGAAGATTTGTATCTTTTTACGTGAACACATACTATAAACTCTTATGGTTAGTAAACAAGTCAACATGAACTCCAAAAAGATAGTACCTTAAAATTTTCAAGGCAAAAAAAAAACAGCTGCCAACTCAAGATCATAGGTAGGATAGTTCTTTTCATGGGCATTAAGTTGTCTAGAGGCATAGGTTATGACCTTACCTCTCTGCATCAATACATAACCAAGAAAAACTCTGGAAGCATCACAGTATACAATGAACCCATCTGTACCATCTGATAGAGTCAGAACTGGGGCGAAAGTGAGTCGAGTCTTCAACTCCTGAAAACCCTTCTCACAAGAATCTAACCACTAAAATTTGACTTTCTTCTGAGTCAATCCAGATATGGGGGATGCAATAGAAGATAACCCTTCAAAAAACCACCTATAATAGCCAGCTAAACCTAAAAAACTCTTAATGTCTAATGGAGAGATGGGTCTAGGCCAGCTTCTTACTATTTTGGTCTTTTGAGGGTTAACTCGGATGCCATCACTAAAAATAATATGGCCAAGAAAAGCTACTGATCTTATCCAAAATTTTCACTACTGAACTTAGCAAATAATTGATGAGCTCTGAGGTTTTGTAATACAATTCTCAGATGATTTGTATGATTATTCTCTTTGTGGGAATAAATAAGGATATCATCAATGAAGACTATGACAAACATCTCCAAGTAGTTCTTAAACACTTTGTTCATCAAGACCATGAAAGCTACAGGGGAATTTGTTATTCCGAAGGATATAACTAGAAATTTAAAGTTACCATATTGAGTTCTGACAACTATCTTCAGAATGTCACATTCTTTGACTCTAAGCTGATGATAGCCGAACCTGAGGTATATATTTGAGAAATAACTGGCACCCTGAAGTTAGTTGAACAATTCATTAATTATGGGGAGTGGATACATATTTTTTATGGTGACTTTGTTCAGCTGATGGTAATCGATGAACATTCTGAGAGAACTATTTTTCTAATGCACGAATAGGGCTGAATCACCCCATGGAAGAAATACTGGTCTAGATGAAACCCTTAACTTGGAGATCTCTTAACTGCTCCTTCAATTCCCTAAGCTCAGCTAAAGCCATTTTGTAGGGTGGAATAGAGATAAGCTGGGTATCTGGAAGGAGATCTATTCCAAAGTCGATTTTCCTCTTAGGAGGAACTCCGGGGAGGTCTTTATGGAACACATCTGAAAACTCATTTACTACTAGAACTAACTCAAGACTCGGGGTCTGATAATTTGGGTCTTTGACCCAGACAAAATGGTGAATACACCCTTTGGATATTATCTTTCTTGCTCTAAGATAGGAAATAATATGACCCCTAAGCACAAAGTACCACCCCTTCATTCAATTACTGATTCATTAGGAAACTGAAACTAAATGACTTTATTTCAACAGTCAACTGAGGCATAACATGAGTGGAGTAAATTAATGCTGAGAATGACATTAAAATCAGTCAACTCTAGAACCACAAGATCAACTGAAGTAATTTTCTAGGATCGATAACCGGATAATTTCTGTACATCCATCTGGCTATAATAGATTCACCCACTGGGGTAGATACCAAAAAAGGCTCTGCTAATATTTCAGGACTAAAAGCAAAATTAATGGTAATATAAGGAGGCACAAAAGAAAGTGAAGCTTCAGGGTCTAGTAAAACATACATAAAGACAAAAGACCTGTAACGTACCCGTAACCACATCATGAGAACTTTCCTGATCATCTCGAGTCTGGAGAGCATACAATTTATTCTAGTACTGTCTACTGGTTGCACTAAAAGTGGCACCCTACTAAGTCGGGCGACTGGCTAGAGTTCAAGGATGATTGGACTGACCCTACTGACCAGCCCTTGGGTAATCTCCGACTCTATTGCCTGGCTTGCCACATCCAAAGCGCACATCACTTATAACCCTATACTCACCCTAGTTGTTCCTGCTATATTTTCTGCAGAGTAGATTTGTACGACCACTGTTCACACTACCCTAGGACTTAGAGCCTGTCGCTCTATCTCGACTATTTTGTCTGAACTTAGGCACTGGTGCACTAGCTGAAGATAGAGTTGGGGCTGAAAATTTTTGATTGAACTAAAAATAGTTACCACCTTCTAACCTTGGCTGAAAGAAACTACCTGTCCTGGCCCTCTTATTTTCTCTCTCCTTATTCTTATACTTCTCTTTCTTAATCTGTTGATAATGAACCATGAGTCTAGATAGATAGGTCCATATCCTTAATCAACATGGAGGTCCTACACTTCTTAACCACACTATCAGCTATACCAGATACAACTACTACACTCCTTAACCACACTATCAGCTACACCAGATACAAACTAACTCTTTCTAGACCTATTATCCACCACCATAGTAGAACATACCTCGCCAACTGAGTAAAATTAAGCGAGTACTCATTCACACTCATATTACCCTGCTTCAAGTTTGTGAGCTCCTGAACCTAGCTTCCCTCAAATCTAGAGGAAAGAACCTGTCTAAGAAAGTAATGGCAAACTCCTCCCACTCTATAGGTCCTGCATCAACACCTCAGTCCCCCTTCCACTACTTAAATCAGGTGTGAGCTACATCCTACAACTTATATGCAACCAACTCTACACTCTCACTCCAAGTGAAACCCATGATATCTGTTACTTTCTACACCATATCCAGAAATTCCTATGGATCTTCCTCAGACTTGGATCCAGAAAATAGAGAGGGATTCATCTAAGTAAAATCTTGAATCCTAACTGCAGCTGTATTTGCCACTAGATTGACTGGAGCAATAGCCTGTTGGTTGTTCTAAGTAGCTACAGAATGGTCTAGGCTAGTGAAAACAGCCATGAATTCGATGTGAGAGACATGCTTATTCAGGGGATCTTCCTGAACTGGTAGTGCGAGATGATCCCTGTTCCTTCTTCCGTTGTTTTTTCTAGGAGGCATTCTCTGTAAATGGAATAAATGATAAATTAGAAAGAGGAATTAAATAGAGCTCATGCTCTTTCACATAACATGAACACTGAAAGATGGGATATTTTCCTAAAATGTCTCATAGCCTCTTGTCTATAAGTGTGGCACACTTCACACCCAAGCACAATATTCTACTCAACGTGGATTTCAAACTCCCTAGGACACTTTAAGATCTTAGGCTCTGATACTAAGTTTTGCCACAACTAGAGACTACCCCTTAGTCAATGGTGCTTACAACCACAAGTGATCACAAGCTAACCCATGAGCCGGTACCTGCTGTGAGCACTGAGTAAAACATAAATACAACACATGTGTGCAAGATAAGCTTATAAGATACTACAAATCTAAATATTGAAATACGTATCAATGACAAGTCTAAAATATTCAATAAAAATATTGGAAACTAAACTATCTATATGAAGCAACTAATAATACTGAAAGGGCTGACTGACTGTCTAACTAATTGTCTAAAAGCCTCTAAACATCATGAGAAGTTGATAGGACAAGCCCCCAAATTACTCCAACTGGCTGAACATAAGTAAATACCAAAATAACTAGGATAAATAAATCATTTCCTCGATGGATGAGGACTCACCACTTCTTCTGCTGAGTAACGCTGAACTGTCCAAGAACGGTCGGTAAATTGAGTGTCTGAACCTATGTTATGAGACAAAATAGCCTAAAGAAAGGTATGTGATCAGTACTTTGAATGTACTGGTATATGAGATAAGTACTGGCTAAAATACATAAAATAACTGACCATGAATGCATGGACATGTAATATCTTAGAATGCAAGACCAAGCATAAACATGATACTAGAGTAATATGTAAGTTGTAAAGGTGAAATCTGTATAACTGAATAACTGATAATCTACATGCTTGGTCAACCAAACCTGAGCTAAGATACAGTGTGATATTGAATAAAACTGTGGCAGGTATCATGTAACCAACATGTCCCAATCTGAGCTAATCGGGGTCCAACCTGTAACCCCAATTGGAAGGGTGTCAGTACCGTGCCACGAGTACTAACATTAGTTGTATGGATCCACTAAACTGGTGTCCCAAAGGAATAAGAAGTCACCCTCTACTGGCAGGTGCTCTCATGAGATATACGCCAATCCTCAACTGGCAGGTAGATTTCTCAAACCTATGCTATCTATGTAGTTCTGTAACCTAGGGATTGCTACTAAGGGTCACACCCTCTACTGCAGGTGAGCTCTCACCCCTGTGTTCGCTCAGTGCTACATCCTACTCCCAACTGAACTGACATTGCTACTAAACTAAACTAGTCTTAACTAAAAATAACAACTGACATTGCTCATAATGATCATAACAACTGAATAAATGGTAATATTTATGGTTTAACTAAAATTGTTACTTAAAAAATCTGAAATGTAAGTAAACACATAGGTGTCGGGTGTTCATAACCCAACACTGAATAATCATAAAACAAAATATTAAAACTTAGAACTTTAGTAGGGAGTCATGGTTCAAAACCCCAAAACATAATATTTCACCAATTAAGTGAGAAGCATGAACTTGAGCATGAGGATGTCTTAAAACATGAGAAAACAACATGACTTCATGGCTAAATTCACAATTCAATACTATGACATGAAATTCAATTGAATACGACATGGGAAATCGAAACTTGAAACATGAGATAACCTAACTTTCCATGGAATTATACTAAAACATGAATTAAGCCAAACTAGTTTGGAAAAATTTAAATTAAACTCATCTTGAACATATGCATCTTCACAATAAAGGAAAACTCATATTTTTAATCAAAGAAAGGGTTTTGGTCTCCATGGGTGAAAGACACCCATAGATGAGCACCCTACATACCTTAATAACTGAATTCTTGAAGATTTCTTGGATTGGAAGCTTGAACGCTTGATTCCTTGGGGAAAAAACTAGATTTTGTTCTTTGGGAAAGATGTGGGTTTATTGAGAGAAATTTGGAGTGAAATGGGCAAATAATTCCCTTTTGGAAGTCCTAAATTGTGTTAAGGCCTAATTGGGTTGAGCAAAATAACTCAAATTCCCCTTAGTTTAATGACCAAAGGGATGAACGGAAAAGAACTGGCGTACCGCAAACTTTAGTCCAATGGATCAAGCCCCATGTCATGGGCTTCAGTTCGGTGACGCAAGCCCCACACTGCAACACCTAGTCTAGCAGAGCAATCCCCGTACCGCGGACCTATTATAGTGGCCCTACTATTTTTGTTTTCCAAACACACCCCTACACCTGTCTGAAAATCCCAAAACTCCCCAAAGACATACCTTTAACCTCCCTAAACATGAACTAATTTGAAAACCAACATTTTGGGGTCGGGAAGACCAAAATAAAATCATCAAAGTTTTTAGGGTCTTGAAAATGACTTAAGTCCTTAACACTTAGTGAAAATTTCAAGTCTTGGAACCCTTAAGCATGCAACTACAATTGAATCGAGTTTAGGATCTTATGGGGTATTACAATTCTTCACTTTGGATCACTCTATTATCAATTCTTTTTTATTATTATTATCACCATGCCGATTTGTGGCATCCAATCCAATCACATCTCACAATAATACCGGAATTTAAAATCGGCTATATTGCTTGAGAAATCAATAACGTAGCAATATTAAAATTTAACGTTGGCTACATTGCTACTAACAATCTTTTCATAAGTAACAATTATGTCCTAAACCTCACAATTAGAACACCATTAGCTTGTTATCGGTTTATTAAACCATAGGACTATTCAAAATTCACATTAAGTTGTACACACATGCTAAGGGACTTATTTTTGCTCAATTATTCATGACCTGTAGGGGACAATCTAAGTTCATGTATCATACCAATGTGGTACTCGATCCTTCATAAATACGTAATATCAATATTCATATTCGTACTGGAGTGGTACCCGATCCTCCATAACCATATATATATATATATATATTATCAAATTTACACTATTTCTCATTATACAATACGACGTACTAAATTTATAAGTGCACTTAAAATCATGAGAAATTTTCATTTTTCAATATTTTGACCCTCTCACGGGCATTATTCCAGTTAAGTCATTCATGACATTACTTCAAAGAGTTATCATTATCAAACAAGCCTCTCATAGACATAATTCAATAAATCATCATTATCACCAATTTAGCCTCTAATGGACATCCAATAGATAAAGTATTTTTATCATTACCAAAACAAGAATAGCATAAAATAAATCACAATTAAAACTTAATCATACAAGTTACTATTGGAGCCTTAATTACTCATTCATCATTAAAATATGACTATATTTTTAAATACCGTAACTTGAATTCTAATATCACCACCTATAACTAGCACATTCAAGCATATCATGATCCTCTACCTCTTTTCACATAATACAATTCTAATAATGACTCAAGTCATTTATCCCTTAGATATTACCATGTTCATCAATATTTTACCCTAGCGTAATTCTCCTCATCACATTATTGCCAAACATACAATTTAATATCTTTGTAACTCAACTACATTCATCAGTAGACAACTTAATGACATCGTGCTTGCAGACTTTATCCACAAATAATTTTCTTTCATGCATATCAGATAGTACCATAGAAGTAACCTATAATCGATCAAAAGTAAAGTTATCATGTCTTTATACGCCTCAAATCCATGTCCGCAGGCCTAGACATGATTTCTCCCATCAGCTCTATATTATAAAAATATAAAATAACACGTTTTCTACTCATTAACATAGCCTACCTGGACGCTAGAATTTTGGAAGAAGCAATCTAGAACAAGAATGGTCTTTCCTTTCCTTCATGTCCTGAAATAATCAATCATCTAAAAATCAAACAAAACTAAGAGTAATTAAATAATTACTCTTCAAATGAATATCTTAGGGATTCACACCCACTAATTCTACCCTTAGTTCAAGGTCAATATAATTCTTCAAGGTCAATTAACCATTAACTAGCTTCTTTTAGGCTTAACCCTCTCCATAAATGGAGTTTTTACGCTAAGGATCTCATCTTTGTGGAATTAAAAATTCCTAACCATCAAAATCATAATCTAGTTAAAGAGATTCATGTTAGTAATATATAATTTATAATTTTGAATCATAGATAGGTAATATTAAAATTACCCATAAGTTTTACCCAAACAAATCCACCACTAAAGAAATTTCTAAGGATTCTAAGATGTTAAAGATTAACAGACAAAGAAAATAATAAAAAAATTTACCTCACCGAAAGACTTTCTCCTTAAACATTTGAAAATTATCTCTCTAGTATTGGAGAATGAAGTTTGAGATTTTTAGACCTAAAACACTGCTGAAACTAATTTAAATACCACTATATTTCTGCTACAATGAAATTCCCGTTTTTGCCCGCATAGTGCCCACTAAAACAGTCATAACATTTTATTTCAAATGCAGTTTGATGAATGATTTTTTGAATTGGAAGAGAACTTAGGGATATTTTATTTGGTAGGTATTTGCCCCATAAATCCTTATATTCTAGAAGATATGATCATTTGAAGTTGACCCTAATAGAAACACATATCGAAACTCTATCGAAAAGAAAGTTTTAAATTTAAATTTGTGTAAGGGATATTGTACCACCTTAATTCATACCTAAAGATCTTTCAAACTAAAGGATTGATATTAGTACTCATGAATAAATTAAATTCATTGGGCTTGAGTCTATCTAGACACATCAGAGATTTAAATCTTAGCTGAAAATTTTGAGGTGACACAATAAATTAAAATGATGGCTATTTTGGACTCAAGTTAATTTTGAGTATTGAAAAATAAGACTTTTTATGAATTTATCATGAATAATTTAGTAACAATGAAATGGATTGTTACAATCAAATACCAATTTACTATACATTCATCTCCAAAAGGACATTCGATAGAGAGAAGAATGATGTGGGAATAAGAGAGACGTTACTAACAAAGTTGCTTATATTGCACCTTATTCACTCACTTGATTTCCTTATCAACCAACCCACATTCTATACTCAATCATTCTATCAAAGCTGTTGATAATACAAAGATGTGGAGCCAAACATTTATGCACAAATCACTTATTCTCCTTTTAATGGCTTGTCTCAAACTTGAGTATTATTGAGTCAAAGCAAGATAAATATGACTAAAAGATTCACCTTAAATAAGACAAACATCCAAAAGCACCTCTTTTTCTTTACCGGAGCTCTAGAGCCCTGAATTTAATTTTGAATAGTTCTACGAGATGTTACATGAATCTACTATTCGAATTTCAACACTAGACAAGTCACACTTAATCCACCCAACACACAAGCTCTCCCTGAGACACCTGACTTAGTTTCTACCCAAGACTATCCTATGGAGAATCTACATCTTGATCATATGTAAGTCACCACACCATTTACAAGTCACCTAACTTAGATACCCGCATGCACTCAATCAAGACTACTAGATTTATTATATAAAGCTAGCCTCAACATCTCACAACCACTATCTTTTTCACCTTAAGATCACCCATGATTCAAGCTTAATATTTACTACTATACAAATGTGGCAAGACAATCCCTCACTTATTGCATAGACTTACAACTATTCGCCATAGAAAATCCGCATAAATTAAGCCTACAAATACTCCTTCTTCTTCAGTATCACTAATACTCATTCAATCACCAAACCGTAACCACTCAACAAACAATACCCACCAAGCACCACACAAGGCAAGATCAATCATGCTATTTAAGAATTCACTTATTCTTATATTCAGGGACATTCATAATTATTCTATGAGTGTAACTAAGTCATTTGATTTTGTATAGGCATCATCATGAGAATTACTACCCTTTAAAAGTGTCATATATCAGTCGACTCTATAGGACCTCTAAATGCATAATTCAACCATTAGGTCTCAAGATTTTCCCTAATACACAAATTCACATCTAAAACTTATGCCCAAGCAATCACTAACTCTATATGTTTCACATGACAACCACTTCATTATTGATCCAAATCACCCATGTATCACGAATACTATTTAAGGAGATACAGAGTTATTCTTATTTCTACCTAATAATATTTTTATTATGGGATTCACTTAACTCTTAAACATCTCAAGAGTGATTCTCACACCACTAGAACATAAGTAAGGCCAGATAAAATCAACCAATTACAGGTCATTAATAGCCTCATCACCAATTTCACATTCAAGTAAGTTATCAATTAAATTCCTTATGTATCAACAACCTCTACTAGTTTTAGCCATTTTTATTTAAAACTCTTTATTTTGCCAAGCATTAAAAATCCATTCACAAAAAAAACTCAAAGATAATATCACTTAGTCAGTCCTCATAAGGAATCAATAATAATTTTAAATAATAGAGATGCACAAAAATACAAATATAGTCTCAATGACCTGATCACACAAGGATCCCATATAATATCAAATAACCGAACCACATATAAATACATCTACAACATCATTAGTAAGAGCCTCTCATTAAAGAAAACACATACTACCATAGTCTTTTATTCATGTCTCTTTCTCATCATCTTTTCTAGACATCATGTTCTCATATCATCCTCTCAATTCTCATATCATCAGTTTCATCAGTATAGTAGTACAAAAAAAGGTAAGCATTATAAAGTTTATTAATTTCATAACAACAAAAAAATCATATAGTCCCATTACAATTATCAACAAAAGCAACTTAATCAAATTTATCCCTGAAATTCAAATAATAATAATTCACCACAGTGACAACTATCTAGCAACCCAAGTTCACCAAATATCAAACACAAGCAACCAAATAAATTCACTACTTTCACAATTACTTACCTATTAACAATGACCTTTATCCCTTATTAGTATATACCAATTGAAAGCTCTTAGATTTCAATTCAAAATTACTAAGATACCAATTGGAATCAACTACATTTCAATTGAGCTTTGTTGAGATACCAATTAGAATCGTCTATCTACCCATTGGATTCAACCTGATAATCAAAGATTAGGATGACATGATAGAGAACAAAAATGTAAAACAACTTCTGCATGCCTTATGGCCTTTCGAAGATTGGATGTGGGGCCCTACACACTAATCTAAGAAACTTTAATTAACATTGTTCTTGTACTTATGGGATCGGTAAACCTAATTCTCTGATACTAACTGTCATGATCCAAACTAACGGATCGTGTAAGCACCTACATTATCCTAAGCAGCTAGGAGAACCCATATTACCCAACTAAAAATATTCGGAAGGCTTTTGTCTTTAAGAGATACTTGATTAAATATAATAAGTAAATTAAAATCAATATATAAAGTTTTTGAAACTTCTTACAAATTTCCTTCACTACCCTAAGACCTGATTAGACATGTACAAAAGCTACCTATTATAGAATAGATTGATAGTGAAATAAATAACACAAAGACTCCAACATCTGCCAAGAATAAAGTGTAGAAGTTAGTGTTGAATATCGTCATCCATATGGTAACTGAAACTAACTTGCATTCAGTCTATATACCAAGAAGGAATGTAGAAGAGTAGAGTCAGTATAAACACACATACTGGCAGGCATTATCGATTGACTTGTGCTAGTCCACATAATTATAAAATAGAATAAAAAAATCATGACATCTTAAATGGAATATAATTCAACTAAGGCTGTAATACCCATCATAACACTTTTCCTAAAAAATTTTCAATTCCCCAACTCTATTAACAAGATTATATTCACCACTAGCATAGTATAGCCTCAATAATTCACACTATCCAGCACAATCCAACACTAAACCATTGCTATTATTTCTTCATTTGTATTACTGTTTCCATTATGTACATCCATAGGTTCAACCTAATAATCATACACAACTCACACTAAACTCTCAGGCTAAAAACAAACACTTTCCTATAATATTAAAGAATAATAAATAGTCATTCGGGTAAGCTACGGTTACAACAGGCATAGATGAAGCAAGTCGACCAACATATAGAAAGTAAGTACATAGTTTCACTTTTCAAAGAACATGTCACATAATCAATCTCAATGATACAATCAAGTAGGGAATACAAGCCAACTCATATCTTAGTAAGACACATTAGAGAACTCAAGTCTCATAAGCAAACCTTATACATACTCTTGAAAAATGATTAATTCAATTATTGAAACTTTGGGATCTTTATTTGGGATTATTCATTGGATTCATCACTTTGGACCACCTTATAACCAATTTATTTATTATTATTATTATCACCATGCTGGCACATGGAATCCAATCCAATAACATCTCATAGCAATACAAAAATTTAACGTCGGCCATATTACATGAGAAATTAATAAAGCAGCGATACCGAAATTTAACGTCGACTCACATTGCTATGAATAATCTTTTCATATGTAACAATTATGTCCTTCTAAACCTCCCAATTAGAATATCACTAGCTCATTATCGTCTTATTAAAAAACACATCCATTCAAAATTAACACTAATTTGTACACACATGCCGAGGAACTAATTTTTTCCTAACTAGTCATGACCTGTAGGGGACAATCTATGTCCATGTATCATACTAGAGTAGTACCCACCCCTCTATAAATACGTAATATCAATATTTATATTCCTACCGTTGTGATACGCAGTCCTCCAAAACCATATTATATATATATATATATATTATCAAATTCATGCTATCTCTCGTGATACAATATGACGTACTAAATTTATAGATGCACTTAAAATCATGATATAATTCGATCAAGTTCTTTCATTTATTAACATTTTGAACCCTCTCACTGGCATTATTTCAATAATTCATCATGATCATCAACAAGTCATTCATGGCATTACTTCAAAGAGTTATTATTATCAAACAAGCCTTTCATTGGTACAATTACATAAATCATCATTATCACTAATCTAGTCTCTCATGGGCATCCATACATAAAGTATTTTTATCTACCAAAATAAGATTATTATAAAATAAATTACAATTTCATACTTAAGCATACAAGTCACTATTGGAGCCTTAATTACTCAATAATTATTAAAATACCACTATCCGTTTAAATACCACAGCTTGGATTCTAACATCAACACCTATAACTAGCACATTCAAGCATATCATCATCCTGTACCTCTTTCCACATAATGCAATTCTAATAATGATTCAAGTTATTTATATCTTAGTCTCACAACCCAAACCTATCATGACGGGTATCTCAAGCCCACCGTGGGCCGGAGACCACCCCCTTAGCCTTACCTCAAGAGTACAATAATAATAAATAGTGAAAACCAACCAAAATAGTAATAAGAGTATATAAGTTAAATGGAAGATCTACGAATCCAACAAATAACCAATCCACACTTGTCCACAAAAGCCCTCTAATTTTCAAAATATAAAAAGAAACCTAATGACATAACATGCCTTCTGAAAGATGGAAGCTCACCACTTCACAACAACTTAACAGATGCACCACACCACCTAATACTGCATAAGGGTAACAGGAAATCACTCAGACCCTACATCATGAAATGATACAATATTAAAAAATGGTTAGTGGGGCAAGTACTGGCATGCAACTCAATGGGTAGGGATAACATAATGCAATTACTAAAATCTAGTCATAAACCATATGCACCACAATCATAAAGATCTCTCTCTCTCTCTCTCTCTCTATATATATATATATATATATATATGTTTTTGGGATAGGGACCAAGGACATGAACATGAGAGTTTAAAAATTTAATCTGAATTATATAGATCGCTCCATCTTAAAGAAACCCATAGGCTATATGGGTCCAACTTCCTTTGCTAGAAGGTCCTCTGTATGTGTTAGCGACACGAACCTAGGAAAAATTGAGGAAGGCTAAAGACACCAAAACTATAGCCCTCTTATAATATATATGTGTGTGTGTGTGTATATAATGTGTGCACCAAGCACACAATCACATGGACCCTAACGCCGAAAAACATGGTTTCTAGTATGATCCCCCTGAGATCTACACCTTCATGGTGAGCTACATAATTCCGTTTAAGCCCAAATTAAAATAATTGCACATAAACCAACCATTAACCTAGGAGCCTTTCGTTAAGGCATTTACTAACATAGTATTATTATACCAATAATCTTGCAAGCTTATATAATTATGTCAAACTAATCCATATAACCAAAATAACTCTCAAGTTCCATTTAAAATCCAAAATCAAGGCCATCTAAAACTATATTCATTCATTTATCAAACAAAAGGCAAGTTAAACCATGCAATTATCCATATTAAAAATCTAGTTCACAATGTGAGTTGAGGTTAAAGCCATTATCAAACAAAAATTCCATCAATTTAGGGGAACCTATATCCTCTTCCAATAATTAAAATAATGCACTAATTCAGTCCCTAACAACATAAATTAAAGAATGAATAAATAATTTAAAATATGGGAAAGCAATCCAAGTAAACCTAATCAAAATACTCAACCCAATTTCGAACCCATAATTTAAATCACATGAATAATAATTAAATATATACCATAATGTAAGAATACAAGTTAGGGATGAGCAACATGACTGAATTATAAAACAATTTGAAGAGAATTCAAAGTTTCGAGCTTGAATAGTGCATTCCTGGTAAAACTTTTGAGCTTTCTTGGTTTTTGAGTTAGAGAGGAAAAAATAGTTTTGATCTTTGAAAATTATAGAAAAAGGGTCAATTTTATGTTTAAAAGTCGTACAAGGGGTAAATGAACCTAAAGCCTCTCAACCGAAGTGAAAAAATAAAAACTGAGCAAAATTTGCATAGCGGTGTGGCATGCCGCTATTGCGGATTATAGCCACTGTGCCACACCCTTAGCGCGGAGGCTAACCTTTGCGGCACACCACTATCACAGAGACTACTTCGGGGTCCCAAAATGACCCCGAACCACTTCCAAAAAATTTAAAACTTTCTCAAAATACTCTTTTAACATCCCTTAACATAATTCAAGTCAAAATTGACAGTATGCACGCAGATGGATCAAAAATAAAATAGTTTAAATTTTATGGGGTCTCATATTATCCCCCCCCCCCCAAGAATCATTTCTCCCTAAATAATGAGTTAGGATATTTTAAGCACAATAATAGCAAGAGTACATTAGGATCAAATGACAAATTCAAAATGTGACAAAAAGGAAATGGAAATACCTCAAGAACTTTTATTCAACTCAAGGAACAAGAACGGGTACTTGGAGTTCATATTTTCTTTAGCTCCCTATGTAGATTCTCCTACCTTTTGATTTCTCAAAAGCACTTTTATCAAAGCTACATCCTTTGTCCTCAATCTGCGGACTTGCCTATCAAATATCTCACTAGGACCTCCTTATAAGACAAAAAATCTATAACCCAAACATCCTCAACAAGCACTATCAAAGAAAGATCACCCATAAACTTTTTCAACATAGACACATGGAAAATAAGATGAATAGAGCCTAAACTCATAGTCAATTCCAACTTATAATTAGCATTCCTAATTTTCTTCATAATATGATATGTACCAATGAGATGGGGACTAAGCTTCCCATTCATCCCAAATCTTATCACTCCATTCTTAGGAGAAATCTTTAAAAATACCCAATCGCATACTTCAAACTCCAAATCTCTTCCCCTCACATCCGCATAAGATATTTGACAACTTTGAGCAGTCTTTTCTCTAATTACCTTCACCTTCTTCATGGCTTCGTAAACCAAGTTAGGACCAAACAACCTAGTCTCACCTACCTCAAACCACCCAATAGGAGACCTATACCTCCTACCATAAAGAGCCTAAAAAGGAACCATTTGGATGCTACAATGGTAAGCGTGATTATATGCAAACTTAATAAGAGGTAAATGGTCAACCCAACTACCTTTAGAATCAATCACATAGGCCCTTAACATATCTTGTAAATTCTAAAAGTTTGTTCCACTTGTCCATCCATTTGAGGGTAGAAAGTTATGCTAAGGTTCACCTGAGTACCCAAACCTTTCGAAACACATACTAGAAATAAAATAAAAATTGCGTACCTCGATCTGACATAATGGACATCGGTGCACTATGAACTAAACTATCTCCTAAATGAACAACTTAGTATAATCCTCTCCTGAGTAGTTGGTCCTCACAGATAAAAAGTGAGCAGACTTCATCATCCTATCCACAATGACCCAAATGGAATCATACTGATTGCGTGACCACGAAAGACCTTAATGAAATCCATATTAAGCATCTTCCACTTCTACATAGGCAACACTATCTCTTGGGACATGCCACCAGACCTCAAATGTTCCACCTTAAATTGCAGATAAACCATATACTTAGCCACAAAGTTCTCCATATCCCTCTTTATATTAATCCACAGTAGATTTCTTTCAAGTCATGGTACATTTTAGTTGAACCCAGATGAACTGTATATCTAGACTCATGAGCCTCAACCAAAATCCTTTCCAGCAACCCATTAACATCAAGTATACATAACCTTCATTGATACCTCAAGATGCCATCTCCCCTAATCTTAAAAGCCATAACCTTTTATTGACCCATATTATCCTCAATCTGCATAAGTATGGGATCTAAAGTTTGCTTCTCTTTCACCTTAGCACCTAGAGATAATTTAACCACTTCCTGAACAATCACTCCTCCATCCTCAAAGTAAAAAAGACAAACTCCCAAGTTAAAAAACTTATGAATATCCTTTACTAATATTCTTATCTCCTCATCAACATGGGACAATATCCCCATAGACAAACTGCTAAGAGCATCAGCAACAATATTAGCTTTACCTGGATTGTATTGCAAACTCATGTCATAATCCTTAAGTAGCTCGAGCCACCATCTTTACCTGAGGTTTAATTCCTTAAGAGTAAAAACATACTGCAAGCTCCTATGATTTGAATAAATGTCCACATGCACCGCATATAAATAATGCACCAGATTTTTAACGCAAAAACCACAGCTTCCAACTCTATATTGTGAGTCAGGTAATTCCTTTTATAACCCATAAGATTCCTGGAGGCATTGGCCACAACATTACCACGTTGCATCAAAACACATCCCAGTCCCACGCGGGAAACATCACAATACACTATAAAACCATCAATAGCCTCGGGTAGGGTCAAAATTGGCGTAGAAGTCAACTTATCCTTCAACTTCTCAAAATTACCCTCACAAGCATTAAACCTCAAAAACTTAAACTTTTTTTGGGTTAACTTCATCAGTGAACCAGAAATAGATAAGAAACTCTCCACAAACCTCCTATAATACTTAGCCAATCCCATGAAGCTCCAAATATCTGTTAGAGTTGTGGGTCTAGGCAATATTTTAACTGCCTCAATTTTTGTGGATCCACCTTGATCCCTTCACTAGAAACAACAAACCTAAGAAAAGTCACAAAACTCAGTAAAAATTCACACTTGTAAAACTTTAGATAAACCTTCTAATTTGTAAAAGTCTGCAACAAATTCAGAGGTGATTGCATGATCCTCCTCACTCTTAGAGTACACCAAGATATCATCAATAAAGACTGTAACAAGCAAATACAAAAATTGCCTAAACACCCAATTCATAAGATCCATGAAAGCATTCGGAGCATTAGTCAACCCAAATGACATAACTAAAAACTCATAATGTTCGTATTGAGTTTGGAAAGTAGTCTTGAGAATATCAACTTTCCTAATTTTTAACTGATGATAGCCTGAAAAGATATCAATATTAGAGGAACACTTAGTACCCTGAAGCTGATCAATAGGTCATCAATCCTAGGAAGACGCTGCTTATTCTTCACTGTAACCTTATTCAATCGATGATAGTTTATACACATTAGAATAGACCCATTTTTCTTTTGCATGAAAAGTACAGGAGCACCCCACGGAAGGACACTAGGACGAATGAAATACTTATTAAGAAGACACTTTAGTTGATCTTTTAGCTTCTTTAATTCATCTAGAGCCATCCTATAAGGATAAATAGAAATGTGATGAGTATCCAATAGAAGATCAATCCTAAAGTCTATTTTCCTATCTGGAGGAATCCTATGAAGATCATAAAAAAATCCTTCAAGAAATTCATAAATCATGGGAACAGATTGCAAAGAGAGACTCTAAGAGTTAGAATTCATGATTTGAACTAGATGACTAGATAACCTTTAGAAATCAACATTCGTTCTTTAAGATAAGAAATGAACCTCTCTTTGGATACTAAGGAACTCCTCTCCCAATTAATCACCCGTTCATTAGGAAAATGATTACTAACCTTTCGGGTCCTATAATACATAGAAGCATAGCATGAATGAAGCCAAGACATCCCCAATACCACATTAAAATCCACTATATAAAGTTCTAGCAGATCCACCAACATCTCCCGATATTGAATGGACACCACACAAACCCTATAGGATTTCCTAGTAATAATAGAATCACCCACTGGGATAGACACATAAATAGTGTCAGAAATATTTTCAAAATAAAAATCAGGGTGTACAGCCACATAACAAGTCATAAAATATAGGGTAGAACCCAAATCAGTCAAATAGTAAACATCATGAGAGAAAATTTATAACATACCAGTGACAACATTGGGGGATGTCTAAGATTCTTGATGAGTAGCAGGATCGTAGAGATGACTCCGGCCAGTGCCAGTATCTAAAGTGACGCCCTTAGGTATAGGATCAAAAAAAGTAGCAATTAGGACCTTATTAGCTCCAGTGGCAACTCTGGCCGAAGAATAATCTCGCTGCATATAACCAAGCTAACCACAATTATAACACTAATTTTCTCCTCCTCATTATATCCACGGTAAAGCTACCCACAAAAATGGTAAGAGAGATAAGGTGTGCTAACTGAGCTTCACTAGCCTAAGACTGGGCACCCTGTGCCTTAGTACCACTGCTATCCTGAAAATGATGATTAACCTAAGTCTTATGATAAGGAACACTAGCCAACAAATAAGAATTCCCCTAATTCTTCTTCTTAGTTCATTGCCTACCATCTCTCCCATTGTTCTGCTAACTTGTCCCCTATTATTAATTTCTAAAATTCTTGATCTTCCTCTCTCCCATCTCTACCTGCTACTTTTTCTCATACTCTACTTATTTTTTCTCATCTTCTTCCTACTACATATAAACCACCAGCCTGGAGATGTCCATATCATTGTTCAATATGCAGCCTTACACTCTAATACCAAATCACAAGACAAACTCAAAGCAAACTTTCTCTTTCAAGACACTAACTATAGAGCATAAGAGTACACTTCTAGAATTTCAGAGCATACTATTTTACACTCTTATTACCCTGCTACAAATTCACAAACTCTTCTATCTAAGATTCCTTTAACTTCTAAGGAAAGAAGTGATCAAGGAAAGTATTTAAAAAGTCATCTCATACTGATGGTTCAGCATCATCACCCTTCATCTATCCCCACTCCTCATACCACTGATAAGATATATATTTCAACTGATAGGCAGTAAAATCCACACCCACTAAATCAGTAGCATACATCACCCTAAAGATTTTCTCCATCTTATCAATAAAACCATGAGAATCCTCTTCAACCTTAGAGCCTATAAAGGTTGGGGGATTCAACCTCATAAACTGGTAAACCCTGGTGACCTCAGATGAATTAGAAATAGGACCAACATGGTTAGATCGATGGGACTATAATGCCACCAATTGAGCAAGCATATGAATAGACTGATGGAACTCTGCATTATAGATATTTCCTTAAGGTGACGGAGCATAAGTATTACATGCCCGAGAAGCTCAAGGAGGACTAGTAGGGACCGGTGGAACTCCATATGGAGTGTCACAGTCGGGAGCAGGGACCCTAGACTGTATCTGCACTCCATAAGCAGAGTGAGTTCTCTCTACATCTTCCTCGTGTGGGCAGATTTTCTAGCAAAGGTTCTACGATAGTCAGACCTTCGGGAAGGCATGATCTGAAACATGACTAAGCCAGGAGTTAGAGGATTTTCATAACCCTAGACTCTGTAGTCCAAAAATAGAACACAAGAAGGGAAACATTCCTAAATATCTTGTAGCCTCCCCCTTATAAGTGTGGCATACTACACACTAATAAAAGGAACTCTACTTGACAAGGCTTTGTAGACACCCAACGACCCTAAAACGTGCTCTAATACCTTACTTGTCAGGACCCAAACTCGGGACTAACCGTGATGGGTATCTCAAGCCCATTATGGGCCGGAGACCATCGTCCTAGCTTTACCTCAAGAGCACAGTAATAATAAATAGTAAAAACCAACCAAGATAGTAATAAAAGTATATAATTCAATGATATTTCTATGAATCCAACAATAACCAACCCACACATGTCCACAAAAGCTTTTAAACTAGAATACCAATTAAGTTGGGACATGCCCCCAACTATGACAAAATAAATCCATAATTTCTAAAATATGAAAAGAAACCTAATGAAAAAATAGGGTCTTCTGAAAGATAGAACCTCACCACTTCACAACAACTCAATAGACACACCACATACCTAATGCTGCACAGAGGTAATAGAAAAGCCCTCAAACCCTACATTATGAAGCGATGTAGCATCCGAGATGGTCGGTAGGGTGAGCACTAGCATGCAACTCAAGGGGTACGGATAACATAAGGAAATTACCAAAATCCAGTAATAAACGATATGCACTACAAGTATATACATATAGGTACCAGGTCTATGAACAAAAGAACTTAAAGATTTAACCTGGACAATGTAGCTCGCTTCAACAAAAAGGCACCTATGAACTATATGGGTCCAGCTCTCCTTATTGGAAGGGGCCCAGTACGTGTTAGCCACACGAACTTAGAAAAAACCAAGGAAGGATAAAGACACTAAAGCTATAACCCTTTTAATATATATATATATATATATATATATATATATATATATATATATATATATATATATATATAATGTGTGCACTAAGCACACAATCACATGGACCCCCCATGCCGGCAAATATGGATTTCAATTTTGATCTCCCAGGATCTACACCTTCACAAAGAGCTATACAATTTCCTTTAAGCCCAAGTTAAAACAGTTGCACTTATACCAACCATTAACCCAGGAATATTTCATTAAGGCATTTACTAACATGGTATCATCATACCAATGTGCTTGCAAGCTTATATAATAATTCCAAACCAATTCATATTGCCAAACTCACTCCCAATTTCCATTTAAAATCCTAAAACAAGGCCATATAAACCCATATTCATTCATTTACTCTTTAATGCAATTCAATGGATTTAAAAGACAAGTTAAAGCATGCCATTATCCATATTAAAAATTGAGTTCACAAGGTGGGTTCAGATTAATGCCATTACCAAATAAAAATTCAATTTAGGGAAACCTATATCCCTCATTCTAACCATTAAAATAATGCACCAATTCAGTCCTTATTACCATAAATTAAAGCATGAATAAACAATTTAAAATATGGGGAAGGTAATTCAAGTATATCCAATCACAATCCCTCAACCCAATTTCAAACTCACAATTTAAATACATGAATAATGAATAAATATATACCATAATGTAAAACACAAGTTAGGGATGAGCAACACACCTGAATTATAGAATAATTTAAAGACAATTAGAAGTTTGGAGGTTAAATAGTGAATTCCTTATAAAACCCTTAAGCTTTCTTGGGTTTTGAGTTAGAGAGGAAAAATAATGGTTTTGATCTTTAAAAACTGAAGGAAAAGGGTCAATTTTATGTTTAAAAGTCGTACAAGGGGTAAATGACCAAAATTCCCTCACCCTAAGTAAAAAAAAGTAAAAACTAGGTGAAATTTTTATTACAGCAAGGCGCATCGCTGTCATAGAGGGTAGCCTTCATGCCACACTCTTCTCGCGGAGGCTAACCTTTGTGGCATACCACTATCGTGGAGACTTACTTCCTCGGGGTCCCAAAATGACCTCGAACCCCTTCCAAAAATTCCAAAACTTTTCTAAAATACCCTTTTAACATCACTTAACGTAATTCAATTTAAAATTTGACATTACACACGTGGGATGGTCAAAACATAAATTGTTGACATTCTATGGGTTTAAATTATTCATTTTTGTGAATGAAAAAAATGTACCTACCAACTTCTTTTTCTTTTTATAGACTCCTTTCAAAAGAGGTAAGATCCGGTGAATCGGAAATAATTAATTGAGAATTCAAAACTTTTTTATGGAACAGGCATTCAGGTCTGATACGTTGTTGTATTCCTAAAGATATTTCTCTTTCTAACCAAACAATTACTGGAACACCTATTGTGATTCCAAACACAAGAGTCATGGGGTCTCACAGATAGATATTACTATGCTCATCAGTATTTGACTCTAGCGTAATTCTCCTCATGACAGTATTGTACAACATATAATTTAATATCTTTGTAACTCAACTACATTCATGACTAGACAACTTAATGACATTATGCTTGCACATTTTATCTATAAATAATTTTATTTTGTGTATATCACATAGTACCATAGAAGTAATACATAATCAATCATTAACATAATTTTTGGGATTAAAGTAAAATTCTTATGTCTTTGTCCACCTCAACTCCATGTCCGCAGGCCTAGACATGTTTTCTCCCATCAATTCTAAATTATGAAAATATGAAATAACATGTCTTATACTCATTAACATAGCCTACCTGGATGCCAAGATTTTGAAAGAAGCAAGCCGCAACAAGAATGATCTTTCATTTCTATCATGCCTTGGAATATCAATCACCTAAAAATCAAATAATATTAAAAGTAATTAAACAATTACACTTCAGAAAAATATCTTGGGAATTCCAATCCACTAATTCTACACTTAAATCAAGGTCTATATAATTCTTCAAATTCAATTAACCATTAACTAGTTTATTTTAGTCTTATCCCTCTTTATTAATGGAGTTTTTATGCTAAGAGTCTCATATTTTGGAATTCAAGGTTTTTAACCATCAAAATTCATAATCTATTTTAAGAAATTCATGTTAGAAATCTTTAATTTATAATTTAGAATCAGTTATAGGTCATATTAAAGGTACCCATAAGTTTCATCCAAACAAATCCACCATAAAGATATTTCTAAGGATTCTAAGATGATAAAGATTAAAAGACAGAGAAAATAATAATAAAAAAATTACCTCAACTAAAGACTTTCTTATTAAACTTTGCAAAATCACCTCTCTAGGTTTGAATAATGAAGTTTACATTAGGCCTAAAACACAGCTGAAACTAATATAAATACCACCATATTTTGCTATAATGAAATTCCCCATTTCAGCCTGCATAGTGATTAGTAAACTAGTCATAACATTTTATTTTGCTTTCTGATTGACAAATGGTTTGTTGAGTTGTAAAGAGGACTAAGAGATCTTTGATTTAGTGGGTATTGTCCCACCTGAATCCTTCTATTCTACGATATATGATCATTTGAATTAGTCCCAAATAGAAATCCATATCAAAACTCTATTAAAAAGAAAGTTTCAAATTTAACTTTGTGTTAGGGAAATTGTATGACCTTAATTCATACCTTAAGAACTTTCAAGATAAAGTATTGATATTAGTACTCATGAATAATTAAAATCATCGTGCTTGAGTATATCTAGACACATCGGAGATTTAAATCTTAGTCAAAAATTTTAAGGTGACATCATAAATTTAAAAGATTGCTATTTTGGACTTAAGTTAATATTGAGTAATGAAAAATAAGATTTTTTTAGTGAATTTATCATGGATAATTTAGTAACGATGAAATGGATCATTACAATCAGATACTAATTTACTATCTACTCTTCCTCGAACGGTCAATCGATGAAGAAACGCACTAGGTTGGAATTAGAGAGACTTTACTAACAAAGTTGCTTATATTGCACCCTATTAACTCACTTATATCCTTATCAACCAACCAATATTCTATACTTAATCATTCTATCAAAGCTTTTTAAAATACGAAGATGCAGAACCAAACATTTACGCACGAATCACTTATTCTCCTTGCAATGGCCTAAGTCTCAAACTTGAGTTTTACGAGTCAAATCAAGATAAAAATGATTAAATGATTCACCTTAAATAAGATAAACATCTAAAAATCACCTCTTTTTCATTGCCAGAACTCTAGAGCCCCAAATTTAATTCTGAAAAGTGCTATGAGATGTTACCTGAGTCTGCTGTTCAAATTTAAACACTAGAAAAGTCACACCTAATCCAACCAAAACCCAAGCTCTCCCTGGGACACCTGACTCAGTTTCTAGACAAAACTATCTTATGGAGATTCTACATCTTGATCATATGTAAGTCACTGCAACATTTATATGTCACCTAACTTAGCTACTCGCATGCACTCAATCAAGACTACTAGATTTATTATATAAAGCCAGTTTCAATATCTCACAACCATTATTCATTTATCATGACCCAAACCAAGGCCTGGCCATGACGGGTATCTCAAGTCTGCCAAGGACCAGAGACTACCCCCAATTGCCCAAACCACCGACTATCTTACACTCGTGTCGGATAAATCCTAAACATATAACAAGATAGAGTTTTATGATACTTATGTTAATTTATGATATGTCTATCCCAACCACCGGTAACCAGACAACCGTCTGTCACCAACCAATCAACCAAACCACCCAAGTCCATTGTAATTCAAAAAAACTTTACAAAATTAAAAGTCAATAAAATGTTGGGACTTGCCCCCGCAAATAACCAAAACCAATAGCCAAAGAAATAGTTAACTCATAAAAAGAAAACCACAACATAAAATAGGGCCTTTCGAAGGATGGAAGCTCACTACATCAATCTAACTCACTAGATGATCCTGAATCCAAGTCACTTAGTAAGAGATATTGAAGTATGGTCAATTCCTGCATCCCATTGAGATACAACTTCTGAAGATGGTTAGTGGTTGGAGCGCTAGAATACAACACAAGGATAGAGGAACAAAATAATTCCATAATAACATTTTAAAACCAATACAATATTCAATGTATAATATTATCTGAAGTATATATACATATATACATAATATCATATTTAGGATGGGGAGCAAGGCTTAGACTGAACTTTGAAGACCTTAACCTGGGTTGTGTAGTATAACTGTCACATAACAAGGCACCCACAGGCTATATGGGCCCAGCTCTCCCCTATCTAGAAGGGTCCAAGTGCATATAGCCGCATGAACTTGAGAATATACATATCCATATATACCTTTATGGGAGACTCAAACCTCTCGGTATAATAAAGGTGACTTAACCACTAATCTATACAATGTAGGGGACTCTAACCTTCCATTCATATATTTACTATGGGGGACTCAAACCTCCCGATCATTTAGATACCCACTGTCACACCCATTTTTCGACTCCTAAAGATTCGATTCTTAGTTTCGAAAGGGATTTTGTTATTAAGTGACAAAATGAAGAATTTTTGTTTCAAAAAAGGATTATTTACATTTTTTATTCAGAGTCGCCACTTGACATAAATTAGGTGTACCAAATCACCTTTGGAAATCCTTTTTCAAAACAGTTTGACTCTAAAACTGATCTGCGAACAGAGATTCCAGCTAAGGAATTCTGTTGACCGAGGGGAAGGTGTTAGGCACCCCTCGATCCCGTGGTTTGACCACGGTCGCTTGGTGAAGCATATCAGCTAAATTGACGTTACAAAGGTATAAACCACACAAAACACATAAAACAATCAATCAAACACACAAAATAAAACAAATCCAAAATATAATGTCCAGTCTAATTATATAGTCCAAAATATAAAAATGCAAAAATAAATCCTATCTAACCTACACTAATACTAACTATGCTCCCGTGCTTTACCCGACGCCTCGGGCCTTCCTCATGAACGTCTTCGCCAACATGATACGTTGGGGCATTCCCCAATGAATAAATACATCAATCTCTGGAGCATTCCCCATCCAAATGAATACATTCCAATCCGAAAACATAAATCAATACATTTTGACAATTTTATCATTCAACGATTGCAAGTCCTATTTTTCCCTACCCGAACCTACTCTTTACCTATCCAATTCGACCTATCATGACCCTATCACGATCAATGACATCAATGAATCAAAGTAAATTAACATTATCTTTTTATCAATTTCAATTCCAACCCCCCGATAGCTTTTATTTTTCATCAATCACACCAATAATTACTCCTCTTCGTTTCACATATCATCAAAAATATATCGTGAAGCACATAATCATGACATCATAACCTCAATAAAAATCCACCAACCATGATCACATCACACATAATCACGACAATTCAATAAATCGAGATAAAAAAAGAGAGAGGGTTAAGAAAATGGGCCTCGATAAAATGTCTATGTTGATAATAAAGAGAAATTCGTAGACCAAAATCATCAAATGGGAACCTCAACGACGACCAAACTTCTCGGTAACCCGAGATTCTTAACCAAACAGATTTCAAACAGGAGTAAACCTCGATATGATAATCAAATTCCAAATCTTGACACGATTTGGTCACGTCAGGACCCCAAAAAATGACCTCGACAATGAATCCCACAATAGATAACCACAAAATTCTAATAGAAAAATAAAAATCAACATGATACAAACTTTGAGGAGCTAATAGCGGTCACAAGATTGACGTGAAGAAGTTGGATTTCGGTGAATGCATTATTTCCCATCCAAATCTGTCTGAATATTGTCCTGACTGTTTCTCACTAAATTTTCATTACAGGAGCACTGTCAAACTCATTTTTATCAATGTGTGTGCGGATTAGTGTGTATATGTGTACATTTTTGAAGAGGAAGAAGAAACAATCCCAAAAAATAGAATCTATCCTCTCTCTCATCTCTCGATCCCATTATGTGTGTGTGTTCTGTTTCTTATCCGGTAGGCTATGCTAATTCTGGTAATCTCTCCCTTATTCCATGGAAAAAATGATTATATCATGGGTGTAGTGTGAAGGTTCTTACATTGTTTCTTTTCCAGTGAGTTCTCTTGAATGGAATTCAGAGTATGCGTATATGAATTGTATATATGGCTTGTATTGTTGTTCCCCTTTTTGATCCTCTTTCACTGTATCCATAGGTGGGTATGAGTATTGTGAGAAAAAAATATGAGTGGGGTGAGGTTATGTAGGGTAGAGGTATAGGGTGATTTGTCATTTTCTTATTGGAGAGGGTTGTTAGGATGTTAAAAAGAATAGAAGTTTGTTAGGGATTTTGTTAAGAGTTACATTTTTTGTATTTTTGTGGGATGTAATCATGTGGGTGAGGGTACATGATATGATAAGGTAAAAATGAATAAAATCAAACTTTTAATGGGGACAAAATTACGTGTCTACATCATGCCCCCTTTGAATGTAAACACACAGTGTTTTCAGAAAAAGAAGTAGATAACGAGATAGAATTTTGTCCCGACCATTATTCAATGGAAGAAATAGAAAAAAGAAGGACTATTGGGTCTTGAATTAGGACAACCTACCTACCCAAGTTATGAGGGAACCAATTCACGAGTATTTTAAAGGACTAGAAAGAGAAGGACTATACCAAATTGGAGAGTCGAGTGAGGTTCCATCGAGGTTCCGGTCCGCGGCTCTGTTATTACATCAAAAATAAAAATTACAAGTTAAAACATAAATGAAATTCCAAAATCCTATCTATGCAGCTTCTTTTGGACTCTTGACTTAAGTTTCATCACCCTATTCTTCAGGCGGGCTCCTGACTTGCTAATTATTTAACTTGTTGCTTGCCATTCAATTTCTTCACCCTGTTCTCCAGGTGTGTTCCTGACTTGATATTTCATCAACTTGTTTCCATGCTTTCAACTTCTTTACCCTGTTCAGCAGGTGGGCTCCTGACTTGCTATTTCTCAATCTGTTTAACTTTTAATTTCTTCACCTTGTTGCTTGGTTTTCTATTTATTCGCCCTGTGCTTCGGGCAGGCTCCTGAAATCACATCAAAAATAAAAAGAAAATTATCCCAAACAAATATTAGTATAAAGAGGTTTTATTTGCCAGAAAAGTAAAGTTTCAAAAATAGAAATTGAATTTTTTCCCCATTTTATCATCAGAAGACTTTTGGAAAAGTCACATCATACCTACTTGCATGTTGCAATGATGAATCAAGACTCTAACTAAGAAATGCATCTCTAAGAGTAAATTAAATAACCAAGACTAGGAAGTGTGTCTCCTAAGAATTAAAGTGAGAGATTCTAACTAGAAAGTGCATCTTTTAGAGATACAAGTTTAAGCTAAAAAGTGTGCCACCTAACAAATGAAAACTAGCAAGGAAGTGCGTCTCCTTAGGGTTAAGTGCGATAACTCGACTAGAAAGTGCATCTTCTAGGAATCAAGACTTACATTAGGAAGTGCATCACCTAAAAAGCAAAATTCGAATTACCCAATCAAGGAAGTGCATCTCCTTACCAATGTTACTTGAATTATCAAAACAAGGAAGTGCATTTCCTTACCAATGCCGCTTGAATTACCAAAATAAGGAAGTGCATCTTCTTACCAATGCCACTTGAATTACTCAAATAAGGAAGTGTTTCTCCTCACAAATGTATCTTGAATTACTCAAACAAGGAAGTGCGTCTCCTTACAAATGTTTCTTGAATTACCCAAACCAGGAAGTGCGTCTCCTTACAAATGTTGCTTGAATTACCCCAAACAAGGAAGTGCGTCTCCTTATAAAATACCGCTTAAATTACCCAAATAAGGAAGTGTGTCTCTTGACAAATACCACTTGAATTATCCAAACAAAGAAGTGTGTCTCCTAACAAGTGTTGCTTGAATTACCCGAACAATGAAGTGCATGTCCTTACAAATGGTGCTTGAATTACCCAGACAAGGAAGTGCATATCCTTACAGATGTCACTTGAATTTCCCAAACAAGGAAGTGAGTCTCCTCATAAATGTCACTTGAATTGCCTAAATAAGGAAGTGCATCTCCTTACAAATGTTGCTTGAATTAACTAAATAAGGAAGTGTGTCTCATGCATTTATGGAAGTGAGGCATTGCAACTTTTGATGTTTAGGCTTTGAAATCCTAGATTTGAAGGTAACATGTGTTCCTGTTTCATACAAAGAAAACTTGTTAGTTTAGAAACATGGCTGCTGGTTTGTGGCTTTGGCTTTTGTGGAAATTGCTCTTGCCCCATTCATATTTAACATCGCTTCCAACCATTGGCATATGTCATTGACTTGCTACATCATTGACCCAAACTCTGATTATTAAGAGTTCTTCTAAAACAAGCACAATATCTTTTCTTTGCCATGCTTCTCAGATAAACTCTTTGAACCTTGGTATTTTTATGAATTCCCAGAATTTTCTGTTGACACAACTTCCTGCATGCCTTATTTTGGCTCACAATCATGTCTCTTTCATGTACTGGCCTTTTGTATTGCTTTGTGCAATTGAAGAAGCTAGTAGTCAGTTTTGAAATATTTTCTCACTTGTTTCGACATAGACTTGACTCAATAACAAGAGAAAAATGACAATGAATTTTATTTGGATAACTGACTCAAGAAAGATAAACAAAAATAAAGAGAAGAAAGAAAAGATAATGAATATCCCCCTTTGAAACAAAGAAATAAAAATTTATCTAAAAATGACAGTCAGCTCTAAAAATTATGTCATACATTTTGGGTTAGGCTGCCTGATCTTTCCATTCAAAACTTTCTACCAATTGTTGTTAATGGCCTTGAAACTGAGTTGTTTCCATAGGTCAATTGCATTTAAGACCTCATTCGGCTAGTGACACCTTGAAGGGTTTTTCCCAACAAGCCTCTCTCATTTTCGATCAGCTCACTATCGTCTTATGGTGCCCGTGAGGGTTTTCACCAATAAGACTCTCTCATTTTTATTTCTCTCAACTTACCATCATCTTACAGTTCTCGTGAAGGTTTTCACTAATAAGATTCTCTCATTTTTTATTTCTCTCCTGATTTCTTATGCTAAGGAAGATAAGTAATTCCCAAATACATCATCATATCCCTTACATGCTTTTTCTTAACATCCTCAAAGATCGATTTGAAGGTCTTTCTTTAGTTGTAACTTGGATTTTGGATAGGGTTAGAAAGAAAGAATGGCATGAGGTCCAAACGATACTTGAAGTGGGTTAGGACTTACAACTTTTGGAATCGACTTAAACAAAGAGGATTAACTCATGCCTCAGTTTCTTTTGACTGGATGATTCTAAATTGTTTATTTGATTGGACCGATCCCTTAGTAGGGCAGCCTACGTATCTCACCCCCGAGAGAGGAGAATCAGGTCATGCGTAGTTCTGGCAGCTTGTTCTGTTGCTTGATTCTAATTTCCTTGTTTTTCTCTTTTATTGACTCTTTTTCTCTTTTTTTCTGACTCTATTTTTCTTGACATTCTTCCCTTTTCTTTCTTTTTGGACATTTTTATTTCTTTTTCTTCTCTTTTTTTTTGAACTTTTTCTGACTCTATTGTTTTGCTCGACACTTTTCTTTTGAGCTTTGCTGACTATAGTGATTCCAAAAGAGGGGTATGAAATAATAAAAGACTAAATCTTAAATGGGACAAACAAAGGATGACATGATGTTTGGATAGCAGAATGAAATGCCTTCGTCATATCAATCCTCGAAAACGCAAGTACATATCATGCAATATGAAAGTGGGAGATAAAGATCATGTGTGACACTTTAACAATACTAACTTAAATCGAACGTGTCACTTCTTCTTTTATACTTGTCCAGCATACAACTCTACCTTTGTTATGCATCCCTCAATCGAGTGATTCATGCTTTTGTGGAGCTGATTATCTTCTTGTTTGTCTTGATATAGGGATCACACATCCACTATTTGACCTAATTGGGACCTGCCTTTCGATCGATGACCAAGTTGTTCTTATTATTCTCAAAACAATTGCCTTAACTTGTCACCAAATGTCTCAGCACTCTATTTATTTTCTCATATGCTCTCTTTTTCTAACTTTAACCCTCTGATTCAATGTTCATGCTTAAACTGGATTTTAAGATCCGGCTGAAAATTTCACTAGCATGTCATATCACTAGAGTCAACACAAAATGTACTATGTAAAGAAAACAAACAAACAACACATATTTAAAACACAAAGGAAAATGAGACACTTCATTTAGTCAAAACAAAAGATAGAAGAGTTTGATCATAAATAACAAAAGGACAGAACAAGATAGATTCCGAACTACAACCCTAAAATAATTTTGAGAACAGATAATAAAACAAAACAAGCTACCAAACCCCTTCTTGGTAAGGAGAGGGGTGACTTCTCAATTGCTCAGCCTGACATCTTAGCCACTGGTTTGCATATCAGCATGACTAGAGTTTTTCTCACTGTCAATGTTCTGCACCATGATAGATTTATCTTGAATCATCTTTTCAATTTCTCTTTTCAAAGCACGACAATCTTCAATACTGTGACCCTGGACATTGGAATGATATGTACATCTTACATTAGGATCAAAACTTCTTGAATGTGGGTCAGGACTATACCCAAGGAGAGAAGTGATCATGCCCTGCTGTACCAATCTCTGGAATAAACTTGCATACGACTCTCCAATGGGTGTGAATCTATCCCTCGACTTCTGTCTCATTTCATTATTTGGCTTAAATTGAAAACCAGGCCTAGAAGGGCTTCAGTATGTATGTGGAGTTGGAGGATAACTCGGCAGAGTTGGCGCGCATCAGTGTGGGTAAGATGGGGGTTAAATATATGGTTGCACATTATACACTTGATATGGAGATAGGGGGAATGGAATATAATGGAATTTGGGAAGGATTCTGTGGAACTTGGCCATAAACATGGGTTTGAGCCCGTGGTTAACGATGGTATGGTCCTCTTCCCCATGCCTGTTGTCCAACTGCAATGGCAGATGCATCTTTCTCATTCTTATTTCCTCCCACACTTCCCGAACCTTTTTGAATTGCTTGAGTAGTCGCTTTCAATGTTGCAAAACTCACAATGCGACCAGTCTTAATTCTATCCTCTATCATCTCCCTCATTTTGAGGACCTCAATAAATAACTTTCCTAATGTAGGTAACAAGTATTGATAATATGTTTTATCCTGCACTTGAATAAACGCCTCCACAATCTTACTTTCTTTCATTGGCAGTTTCACCTTTTCAACTTGTTCATGCCATCTAATCGCATACTCTTTGAAAGTTTTAGTACTCTTTTTCTTCATATTAGTTAAGGATATCTCATCAGGAATCAACTCCATATTGTATTGAAATTGTTGCATGAATTCATTAGACAGGTCATCCCAGCTATTCCACTTGTCTATGTCTTGGTCAACAAACCATTCTGAAGCTAGACCTAAAAGACTCTCACCAAAATATGCCATAAGTGATTCCTCCTTCCCTCCAGCACCCCTTAGCTGGTTGCAATAGTGTCTCAAATGTGCTACAGGATCGACATTTCCATCATACTTCTCAAACTTTGGCATTTTAAAACCAAGAGAAAGATGTACACCTCGAAACATGCACAGATCTTTATATGAGACACTTTTGTACCCCCCAAGTCCTTGCAAGTTTTTCATAGTCAGTTCTAAACTTCTCAATTTTCTGGCTATTTTCTCTTGTTCTTCTGTCATAACAGGATTCTTAGTGATAGGAGGAAATTCAGGCGGTTGAGGTTAATTGTAAGGACCAGTCGAGTTAAATGTGGGCTCGAAAGCATAATCCTGATCACTAAAAATATTCAATGCAGGCTCTCTTGTAGAGTAGGGAGGCACAACTTGTGGATGAACATCAAAAGTAGGAGTTCTAGAGTAGGGAGGCATAAATTGTGGATGAACATCAAAAGTAGGAGCTTGAAGTAGGTGTGGCGCCGCAAAAGCATGAGCAGAAACTGGAGTCGAGTATATGGTAGTCTTGGATTGGGGAGTGAGGAAATGAACCTTGGAAGTGGTTGGATATTGTTGCCCCGGAGTCAATCCTGATGCATGTTGTGGCATATCAACAAAAATGGGAAATTGTGCATGTGGTATGGGAGGCAAGCTAGAAATATATTCCAAATTATCAGTGGGAACTGGAGGAGGCGGCAACCCATTAGCCCAAGCTTGATGCATTTCTATTATTTGCCACCTTAATTTCTGAATCTCTTTATTATCTCCTACATTCTCATTCCCCGAACTCCCTATCTGATTAGTGACAACTAACTCGATATCCTTGTTGGTCATAACTTCCTCTGTGACTTGGAGAAATATGTAGGACCAGCCAAAATGCCACAAACCAACCACCTTAAACTAACTAGACAAGAGATAGTAAATGGTTAGAGTTCAACAGTTTTTTTTTAAACCTCTCTTTTTTCTTGAAAAGATCACCGAACCCAAGAATGGCGCCTACGTATCTCGCCCCCGAAAGGAGAGAATTAGGTATGTGTAGTTCTTGAAGTTTTGCCAAAATGACCAATTAAACTCTTTTTTCTTTCTTGAAACAAAGTGTCAAAAGAATTGACGAATTGTTTTTTTCTTTTTTAGGTTTAAATCTCTATACAAAATGAAACCTATGATTACCAAAGAAAAATCTTTTTGGGTTTTCGATTTTTGAATTTCAGGTGAAAATGAAACTTGAGCCTATTAGAGGAAAATCTTTTTGTAGTTTTCTTTTAAAGACGTATATGAAACGCCTACTCTAAATGGAGAGTGAAGAAATATTTTTGGATTTTACAAATAAGATCCCCGAACCAACAATAGGTTGCCTACGTATTTCACTCCCAAAAGAGGAGAATCAGGGGTGCGTAGTTCATCCAGATTGGACAATTAATGATTAAATAACAGGCTAGACCCTGACTTAAGAGATACGACTAAAGACAGACGATGAACTATGTTAATAAAATATTTTGAGTTTTCATTTTGATACTTCACAGAAAAATGACATCAACAACTTTGAAAGAAAAATCTTTTTGGTATTTTCACTATACGAAATGTAAAAAATTTCTAACATCTTTTTTTGCATTTTTCTTTTATAAACACATCCTATGAATGAAAAATATTTTTGAAGTTTTCAAATTGTGAATGCATGCTAAACGAGACAAAGGAAAATCTTTTTGATGATTTTGAGAAAATGAGTGCGAAAGGTAAAAAAAGTCCTTTTGAATTTTGGAATTGTGAAAAATAAAATCCATTAAAAACTCTAAAAACTACGAAACTCTTTTTTTTCTTGTTTTTTTTCATTACCCACACACTTTACTTCTAACACATGTTTTTCCCAAATCAGTCCGTCAAATGACCACCTTATCCTCAAAGATGCAACATTTAGCACGTAGGGATGGTTTAGAGTTCAGTCTCCTACAAAGGACCAAGTGGGCCTCGCTAGGTCTCAATATGATGCACATAAGCATGACCTAAAGGCTGAACTATGTTGGGAGTCACTAACAAGGCTGTTGGGGGGAACGTATGGTCGATAGTGGCTGCGACAACTTTCCACCTACTCCATAACACCGACGGCTCCCACCCTAAAATAAGGGTGACTCAATTAGAAGTCTTGTACAACACGTGTACTATGGACTTGTTGCAGAAAGAAGGCCGGGGTAGACACATGATGCCAGATATAAATGAGGTAACACATAGGATAAATACTGTACACAAAGAGCACGAAAACATTCCATAATGATAAAACAATAACACAAAACAACACACAAAAAAATGTTTATACACCTATAGTGCCAAACAAAGCCGATACGACTCCAAAATAAGCTCAAATTCTGAACTCGTTTTCCCCAACAGAGTCGTCAGAGCTGTCACACCCCTTTTTCAACTCCAAAAGATTCGATTTTTAGTTTCGGAAGGGTTTTTGTTATTAAGTGAAAAAATGAAGAACTTTTGTTTCGAAAAAGAATTATTTATATTTTTTATTCAGAGTCGCCACTTGACATAAATTAGGTGTGTCAAGTCACCTTTAGAAATCCTTTTTCAAAATATTTTGACTCTAAAACTGATCCACGAACAGAGATTCTAGCTAAGGAATTCTGTTGACCGAGGGAAAGGTGTTAGGCACCCCTCGATCCCGTGGTTCAACCACGGTCGCTTGGTGAAGCATATTGGTTAATTTGACATTACGAAGGTATAAACCACACAAAACACATAAAACAATCAATCAAACACACAAAACAAAACAAATCCAAAATATAATATCCAGTCTAATTATATAGTCCAAAATGGAAAAATGCAAAAATAAATCCTATCTAACCTACACTAATACTAACTACGCTCCCGTGCTTTACCCGACGCCTCGGGCCTTCCTCACGAACATCTTTGCCAACATGATACATCGGGGCATTCCCCGGTGAATAAATACATCAATCTTCGGGGCATTCCCCGTCCAAATGAATACATTCCAATCCAAAAACATAAATCAACACATTTCGACAAAACACTTTTATCATTCAACGATTGCAAGTCCTATTTTTGCCTACCTGAACCTACTCTTTACCTATCCAATTTGACCAATAATGACCCTATGACGATCAATGACGTCAATTAATCAAAGTAAATTAACATTAGCTTTTTATCAATTTCAATTCCAACCTCCCGCTAGCTTTCATTTTTCATCAGTCACACCAACAATTACTCCTCTTCGTTTCACATATCATCAAAAACACATCGTGAAGCACATAATCATGACATCATAACCTCAACAAAAATCCACCAACTATGATCACATCACATATAATCACGACAATTCAATAAATCTAGATAAAGAAAAAAGAGTAGGTTAAGAGAATGGACCTCGATAAAATGTATTTATCGATAATAAAGAGAAATTCGAAGACCAAAATCATCGAATGGGAACCTCAACGATGACCAACCTTCTCGGTAATACGGGATTCTCAACCAAACAGAACTCAAACAGGAGTAAACCTCGATATGAGAATCGAATTCTGAATCTTGACATAACTTGGTCACATTAGAACCCCAAAAAATAACCTCGACAATGAATTCCACAATAGATAACCCCAAAAATCTAATAGCAAACTAAAAATCCACATGATACGAACTTTGAGGAGCTAACAGTGGTCACGATATTGACGGGAAGAAGTTGGATTTCAGTGAATGCATTGTTTCTCATCCAAATCTGTTTGAAAATCATCCTGACTATTTCTCGCCAAATTTTTATCACATGAGCTCTGTCAAACTCATTTTTCTCACTGTGTGTGTGGATTATTGTGTATATGTGTACGTTTTTTAAGAGGAAGAAAAAACAAGCCCAAAAAATAGAATCTGTCCTTTCTCTCGTCTCTCGATCCCACTGTGTGTGCGTGTTCTATTTCTTCTCTGATAGGCTGTACGAATTCTGGTGATCTCTCCCTTATTCCATGAAAAAAAATGATTATCTCATTGGTGTAGTGTGAAGGTTCTTACATAGTTTCTTTTCCAGTGAATTCTCTTGAATGGAATTCAGAGTATGCGTGTGTGAATTGTATATATGGCTTGTATTGTTGTTCCCCTTTTTGCTCCTCTTTCACTGTATTCGTAGGTGTGTATGTATATTGTGAGGAAAAAAATGTGAGTGGGGTGAGGTTAGTTAGAGTAGGGTTATAGGGTGATTTGTCATTTTCTTATTGGAAAGGGTTGTTAGGATGTTAAAAAGAATAAAAGTTTGTTAGGGATTTTGTTGAGAGTTACATTTTTTGTATTTTTGTGGGATGTAATCATGTGGGTGAGGGTACATGATATTATAACATAAAAATGAATAAAATCAAAAATTTGAGGGAGACAAAATTACGTGTCTACACCCGCATTGGCTAGTACGGTTTCCAATGTTAGTCCTCTGGGACATCCACTTTTATAGCCAGGCTACACGTCCCACTTTTAAGCCCAATTTAAAACATTTGATTTGCATTACCATTTATTAACCCATTACACATACAGACACCCCATTGGTATAGTTATACCAACCCCACTTCCAAGCATATGATATGCCATAACAATAATTTCATCACTTGGGACTCGAACCCATTGTCCAAACAAAGACATCAAGTTAATACAACATTTAGGACTCAAACCTATTTAACCAATCTACCCTAAGGTTAGAATTTAAATCAATTTATGACCATTAAGGCCTTCATAAAGACATTCATCATTCGATAGCCATTTCATGCCAATGCATTAGTTCAACACACAATTCAAACTGGTGACAAGGTCTTTCTCATTAAAAATTTCACGAATAGGTTGAGGGCATACCATTATCAAAAGTAAAACCAAGGCAACCCTCCGTCGATTTATCATTCCCTATGCACCCACATGTGCAAAATCATAATTAAAACATAGATAATTATAATTAAATCATAGGAAAACCTTGTTCAATAATAAGCATTAAAAACCCTCAACCCTTATTTCAAAACCCATGTTAATGAATCATGAACAATACTTTAAATCATATGATTTTACAAAATTTAAAATAAGGGAAGAGTTACATGCCTGATCATGAAGATTTATGAAGAGAAATTAACCCTTGGGCCCTTAGATGACCAAAGTGGTGAAACCCTAGCTTGACTTGCTTGAAACGATTTAGAGATGTAGTTTAATCCATTAAAATGTTGAATAAAAGCCCCAATAGTGTTTTATGGATGTGGGGTCTAAAGGGTTTTAAGTGGGAAATGTCTAAAGTGCCCCTAAATAAAAATCTTGAAAAGCATCATCTTTGGTTACGAGTCATTAGACTACACGTAACATCACCATACAAATCATCACCAAGAGGCACAACCAGGATAGTCTCCAAGACCTCCACTACTATTATCCTTATGAATCAGCCATACAACTCGTAATATGACCCTATGACTCATAGAGTCCTACTCATTACTAGAGCAGAACCAAATAGAGTGAATGTTGGACATCCTATGATTTGATGATTACATCTCTTAATGAGTCCTCACGGCTTGTAGTGGGACACTTGTACTTAGAGAGGAATCAAGCCAACAACTTATATGATTTGTGTATGACTTATCCTAATAACTCATCACGCGTCTTCATGACTCGTGTCCTCAAGTTGTACCCAGGATAGAAACTCAACAACATCTACTGGACACCTTACGACTGGTTCACATGACTCGTTAAGACACCTTATGACTCATGGGGTCAAGTGTAACCAAGGCAGTTACCTCAAAGCTCAAGAAGTTTTCAAGGGCCAAAGTCTGTGGTGTTTCATCATTTAACCTCAAGATCACTCAAAGCTTAGTGCTTACTATTATACATAGGTGACAACACAACCTCTCCCTCATTACATAGACTTATAAATATTAGCTAAAGAGAATACACATAAATTAAGACTACAAATACTCCTTCTATGATATCACTAATACTCATTTAATTACCAAATCTTAACCACTCAACAAGCAATACCCACCAAGTGCCACAAAAGGCAATATCAATCATGCTATTTAATAATTCATTTATTCTCCCATTCGGGGTCATTCTTAATTATTCTATAACTGTAACTAAATCATTTGATTTTGCATTGGAATTATCATGGGAATTACTACCCTCTAAAAGTATCATATATCACGAGTGAGTCATAATCACTCCAATAAAGGACCTAAGATTTAGCCCAGTGGCTACAGTTAGACCTTACAACTCATAATTGGTGACTATGAGTCATATGGAGGGACTCGTAGCCTAACCAGTAAAAGACCCAAGACTCAAGCTTTAGACTTTGACTTCATTTTACAACTCATAGTCAGTCATAAAGAGTCGTAAAGGAAAATTTATAGTCAGACCAAAAAAGGGTCTCAAACCCTAGATTCTAGCTTCTGACCCAGACTACGACTCGTAATCTAGCCCAACGAGTCATAGGGTGAGTCATAACGAGTAGGAACCCAATTTTTAGCACATTTTTCTAGGGGATTTTAACTATTTTCTCACTTCTTTTAATGTTTAACCCACATCATTTAGGCTTCCTAAAAAGTCCCAAAAACCCCCAATTGCATCATTAATCATAGTTTAACTCAAAGAAAGAAAGAGGAGTAATTTTATTTTTTTCTCAAGAGCAAATTAGGGTTTCTCGATAACAAGATCAATTTCAAGGGTTTCACCAAAGCTTTTACTTCAGGTATGAGGGATATTCATCAGTGGATCCCTTTCACCCATTAAGTCCCAAGAACTCCCTAAACTTTCAAGTGCAAAACTCTTTTCTATTTTACTGGGATTTAAATTAACCATGAATTTTATGAATTTCCTCTTAATGTTTTTATTCTAAACCATGAAAATATATTCCCTCATGAAAATTGTATTTCCATATATTTGATAATGCAAATGTCTACATCATGATTAGTTATGGAAATCTTAGGTGTTATTCATAATTTTCCCATACCATGGAGTGCTCAATATTTTCCCAAGTCATTTACATTAGATATTGCTAGTGCGTTATGAACGCCCAATACCTAGATATTCATACATGTTTTAAATTTTCAAGCCACAAGTCATTCTGATCATGATTGCATCATTATTTTTAGATTATGATATCCATGTTGAGAATTAATCAATTGTGAATTATGCTATATTTTTATCAATATTAGTGTCAGTTCAGTTGGGAGTAAAACTTAGCACTAAGAGAAACTAAGGATCACCCACCAATTGAGGACTTAGACCTTTAGTATAAGACCCTGAGTTCTAAAACTACGTAGCTAGCGTAAGTTATGAGAGGACACTTGCTAGTTGAGGACTGATACTCTCTTAGGGGTCACCTTCCAGTAAAAAACTAATACCCTAGTCCTTCAAGACACCAGTTTAGTGGATCCACATAGCCAGTGTCGACACCCATAGTACCGATACCCTTCCAACTAGAGTTATAGGTTGGACCCCAATTAGCTCAAATTAGAGCATGCCGGTTAAATGTTAGCTCCCATAGTTTTCATCCAGCATTTAGACTACATCAATATAGGTTTTTATAACCAAGTATCCATATATCAGTTACCAATTATTCAGATTATTACAATACATATTTATTCTTGTTCTCGCATTCTATTTCCATGTTTATGCATTCATGCTCAGTTTACATATATAGTCATTCCTTATCTCATATACTAGTATATTCAAAGTAATAAATGTATACTCTTTTTTATACTATGTTGTCTTATAACATAGGTTTGAATGCTCAGCTTCTCAATCATACTTAAATAGTTTGTGTGCCACTCAACTGCAGTATTAGTAAGTACTTATCAGTTGAGGACTAATATATATTACTTATCATGCTTTCTAGTATTTCAGTTCATGTTTAATTTAGTAGTCAGAGTTAGTTGGGGACCTGTCCCAACAACTCATCATGTTTCGAGGCTTTCAGATAGTCAAATAGATAGTTATGTTTTCAGTGATGTGTTTTAGACACCTTGGTTATAGAATTGACTATTTAAATATTTATTAGATGAATTTTCCATAGTATTTTGTTATCTTCCTTCAATAGTTATAGCTTGTGCCATATCATGGGTTAGCTTGGGGTCACTTATGGCCTTAAATAATATGTTACAACTGAATGGTAATCTCGGGTCATGACAAATTTGGTATCAATGCACAAGGTTTTGAGTTTCCTAGGGTGTCTAAAATTCACAATAAGTAGAGTCTTATTCATGGTGTAAAGCATGCCGCACTTATGGGTGAGAGGCTATGAGATGTTTTAGGAAATTTTCCCTTCTTTTAGTATTCATATTGTGCGATGGGTCATGAGCTCCATTAAACTTTTCTTTCTAACTCATCATCTACCATTTATATAAAATGTCTCCTAGAAGGGCTAACAAAATAAGAAATGGGGACTAGACTGCACCATCTGTTCCCAAAGACCCTCTGAATGAGCAGGTCTCCTATGCTCAATTCAGGGCCACTTTCACAGTTTTGGACCAGTCTATGGCTTTCAAAAATAACTAGCAGTTTGTTTCTCCAGCCAACCCTGTAGTTAGTATGGAAATAGCCAGAATGCGGGACTTCACTTGGAAGAATCCTCCAATATTCTCTAGATCTAAGTTTGAGAAGGATCCATAAGAGTTTTTTGACTGTATGTAGAAGGTTACATATATCATGGGTGTTACTTTGAGTGAGAGTACTGACTTCGCTGCTTACTAACTATAAGAAGTAGCTTATACTTGGTTGAAGTATTGGAAGGAGGATAGAGGCACTAATGCAGGGCTTGTAGAGTGGGAAATATTTGCTACTGCTTTCTTAGATAGATTATTCCCACTCAAGTTGAGAGGGGTAAAAGTGTAGGAGTTAATTAATTTAAAGAAGGGTAGTATAAGTGTGAAGGAGTATTCACTCAAGTTCATCCAGTTAGCAAGGTATGCTCCCACCATGGTGGCTAATTATAGAGCCAAGATAAGCAAGTTTGTATCTGGTATTTTTGAGGATGTAGTCAAACAGTACAAATAGCTATGTTTATCAAGGAGATAGATATCTCTAGGCTGATAGTTCATGCTCAGCAGATTGATGTAGAGAATCTAAAAGAAAAGGAAAGGGAGAATAAGAGGGCTAGAATTGGTAGTTTTAACTTTTCTCAACAAAGATATGATGGTAGAAATTGTTCTCAGTTCCACCAGAAATCTTCAGCCCCATCTTATGCCAATCCTCCTGGTCCTATGTTCAAATAGGATCATCAGGATAAAGCACCATGCTCTAAGTCTAAAGATAGTATTAATAGTGGTCGCACCAACCCAGTTTGCAGAAGATGTAGTATGAACCACAAAGGTGAGTGTATGACAAGCAGTGGCACATGTTTTAGGTTTGGAAAGTCATGCCACAAGATCAGAGATTATTTGATGGCTGACCAGAGAGGTAAGGATTTTTGTCAATAGGGTCAGACTCATTTCTCTTCAGCTCTAGCAAGTCACCCGACTCAGCAAGGTGTCACATCCAATGTCACTAGTGGGCATCATCAAAATCGAAATTATGCCCTACAGACTTGATAGAATTAGGAAAGTTCTCCTAGTATTTGTACTGGTACATTAAAATTCTTTCACCTTCATGCATAGAAATTATTAAACCTTGGAGCTTCATTTCCTTCTTGACTTTTTATATAGCAGTAGATTGGGCATTATTCTTGAACTATTAGAAGAACCCTTCTTAGTGTCTAATTCAGTGGGTATTTCCATTATAGATAGATGGGTATACATAAATGGCCCAGTCACATTGTCTTAGAAAGTTACCTTAGTAGACCTTGTAGATTTAGAGATGACCGATTTTGATGTAATTCTCGACATGGATTGGATCCACTCTTTCTATGCCCTAGTTGATTGTAGATATAGAATAGTCCAGCTCCATTTCCCTAATGAGTTAGTCATATAATAGAGGGGTAGCACCTCAACGCCTATTGGTCAATTCTTTTCTTACCTTAAGGCAAGGAAGATAATCTCTAAGGGTTGTATCTATAATCTTGTCTGAGTTAAGGACTAAAGTTCCAAAATCTCTAGTTTTGAATTAGTTCCAGTAGTAAATGAGTTTCCAAATATATCTCCTGAAGATCTACTCGGAGTTCCTCCCAAAAGGGGAATTGACTTCAAAATAAATCTCCTTCTAGATAGGTAACTTATTTTAATTCCACCTTATAGAATGACTTTAGTTGAGCTTAAGAAATTAAAAGAACAGTTGAAAGATCACTTGGATAAGGGTTTCATCAAGACTAATGTCTCTCTTTGGGGTACTCCAGTCCTCTTCGTGTGCAAGAAAGATGGTTCTTTCAGGATATACATCGACTATCATCAGTTAAACAAAGTCACAATCAAGAATAAGTATCCTCTCCCCAAGATTGATGACTTGTTCGACCAACTTTATAGTGAAAATTATTTCTCTAGGATAGACCACAAATTTGGCTATCATCAGCTTAGAGTCAGAGAATGTTATATTTCAAAGACAACCTTCAGAACTTGGTATGGTTACTTTGAATTTGTAGTTATGTCTTTTAGACTAATGAATTATCCTATATCTTTTATGGACTTGATGAAAATTGTTCAAGAAGTACTTGGACATATTCATGATAGTTTTCATAGATGACATCCTCATGTATTCTCGTAGTGAAGTTGAGCATGCAGACTATTTAAGGATTGTTTTGCAGACCCTTAAGAATCATCAACTATTCGGCAAATTTAGCACGTGTGAATTCTAGTTGAAATAAATAGCTTTCCTCGATCACATCATTTTTGGTGATGGAATTAGAGTTGATCTTTAAAAGACAAAAGCAGTAAGGAACTGTCCTAGACCCATCTCTCTATCAGATATCAGGAGTTTCTTAGGCTTAGCTGGACAGATGGTTTGTTGAATTATTTTCTTCTATTACTTCTCCCATGTCCAAACTAACTCAAAAGAAAGTCAAATTTTAGTGGTCATATCTTTTCAAAAAGAGTTTCCAGGAATTAACACTCGACTCACTTCCACCCCAGTATTGAATCTACTAGAAGGTTCAGATGGTTTTGTGGTTATTTTGATGCTTCAAGAGTTGGTCTTGGTTGTGTTTTAATGTAGTGAGGCAAGGTGATATCCTATTCCTCTAGACAGCTTAAACTCTATAAGAAGAATTACCTGACTCAGGATTTTGAGTTGGAAGCAGTTGTTTTTTCCTTAAATATATGGAGGCATTACCTATATGGGGCTCATGTTGACGTGTTCACTAATCACAAGAGTTTTTAATATGTATTCACATAGAAAGACCTAAATCTTCATTAGAGAAGGTGGATCAAAATGTTAAAATATTAAGATATGAGTGTGTTGTATCACTCGAGAAAGGCCAACATTATGGCAGATGCCCATAGCAGGTTATCTATGGGAGGTGTTTCCCATGTTAAGGAAGAAAATAAGGAGTTAGTTTATGAATTCCATCAGCTGGATAGATTGGGTGTTCAGTTGGTTGATTCATCCAAAGGTAGTATTTGGGTTTAAAATGGTTCAAAATCTTCCTTGGTTTCTGAGGTAAAGGAAAAGTAAGACTAGGATCCTATTCTAGTTAAGTTGAAAGAGACAGTTCTAGATCACAAAGTTGAGGTTTTCTCCCAAGAGAGAGATGGTGTGCTTCATTATTAGGGCAAGTTATATGTCCTGGATGTGGATAGTTTGAGGCAGCGAATGTTATTATAAACACATGGTTCATGATATTCTATTCATCCAAGAGCCACTAAGATGTACCGCAATTTGCGGGAAGTCTATTAGTTGAATGGTTATTTCGGAATTTGCGGCTAAATGTCCAAATTATTAGCAGGTTAAGGTTGATCACCAAAGATCTAGTGGTATTCTTTAGTATTTCAGTATCTCCACTTGGAAGTGGGAAGTGGTGAATATAGCTTTTGTTATAGGGTTACCTCTTACTTATCATCATCTTGATTCAATTTGGGTCATTGTGGATAGAATTTTTCCAATAGTTTTGCCAAACTCAAGTCTTCAACTTTCATCACATGCTTTGGTCACGTACATTTGGAAAGTGTCACGAATACCCAAAATTGATCAAGAAAGTAGCCAAAAACATCACTTTTCATCTTTTTCTTGAATTTAGCATCCAAAGCCTAATTCCTGCAAAACACACCAAAAATACATCAAATCCAATAAAATAGCCTTAAGTACATGCATATTCTCATAGTTTTAAGCATCTGAAATGCTATAAATTCATAGCACATCAATACGCTTAACTTAGAATATTGCATGTCCTTAGGCAACAAAATATAACAAAGAATACAACGATGCTTCACCAAGAGAAACCTAAGATACCTACGGCAGTTAATCATCAAATTCAAGATCAAAATCATTACCCTCTCCAAGTTCAATACTTTTAAAACCAACTGTGTGTATTAATGAAGAACAATAGTGTGACACAAAGGAGTCAAGCTATGGCATTACGCTACCAATAAACACCCATGCATATATACAAGCTAGCACACCCATCCCTACTAACTTTTTCTCCTATTTTACCCTTCTACATACCCATTTTACATCACACACCCCAATGATGGCCACCCTAAACTTAGGTGATTTTCCTGAGTTGAGGTACACAATGTCCAAGGAGAAACTGGCCAAAACTGGTTGTTGCAACATAAATAGGAAGGCGAAAGGTGTAACAAGAAAAATAGGCTATTAGGCTCAAACTTTTAGATCAAGGGATATAATTCACACATGAGAGGACATTTAGGCCTAAATTGGATTAACATAAAAAATGACCTGTGATTCTTTCCTAACCAACTATCCTACAACCTAGTCAAGACTAACCGGGAAAGTTCTGAATTCAACACACAAAGGGAAATAAGTATTATCTCACACATATATGGCACAGAGTCACATCACAAGATACTACCTATTCGGTTCATGCAATTGTTAGCAATGATTATCGTGTCCCTAATTCTAATTCCATAACATAATCCACAATAGTCACATATATATGTATCACACAATTCAAAAATAATCTATTAGAGGGGTATCATCAACAAAAACATATAAACTGCCCTAGATACTTATTTTTCTCCTAGTTAAACACAAAACACAATACACCTAAATATGCTACTCTACTAGGAACAGGACTCTGGGAAAAAGAGACACAGCAATAAAATCCCGAGAGTACATCAAGACCCATAAGTAACCCCACCCTTAACATAAAATCAGTCCCCTATACATTAAACCGCTATTAAATAAGAGAGTTAGGAACATATATGTGGCACCATAGGTGTGGATATCTGATGTTAATCACACAATACGAAATACAAACAACAAAATACCTTGGGTTGCCTCCCAAGCAGTGCCCAATTACACGTCGTGGCATGAAGGGACTTGGTTGGGTACTCAAACTTCCCCAACGAGCCCATCGGTACCTTGATCACTCAGACCTCATCAAGGTAGCTCAATAATTGGCCTCTAATTTTCTCTTTCCACTTTGAACTTATGAACTGAACCTATAATTGTTTTTCTGAGTTCTCATTATGCTTATGAGAAGGAGGTAGAAAAATAAAGGAACTACGAAATATATGTGGCATGTTGTACTTCTTGGACCTTATGTGAGGAATGTAGTTCTTTGATTCTAGCTCAGCAAATTCAAGAACATAGACATATGTTTCCTCCTCGTTGCACTCTTCTTCAGGCTTGGATGGCTCTACGAAGATTTGACTATCTAAACATAATATGGAAAAATGCTTAAAATGAGGTCCAATATGCCTCAACTCATGATTAGCAGTCTTCTTTACATCCTTACATAACTCTAATATGATCTTCATAAGCGTAACACTATCCACAAGAATATGAGCAATTTTTAACTCCTCTAATTTTAACTTCTCAAATTGTCTTTTCAAAAATGTTTTAGTCTTACACCACCCATAACTAGGTTGCTGGGCCTTACACGCAGCAACTTTTGCATCCAACTCTACATATAAGTGATAAATATACAATCTAAACCTATCAACTTTTTGAATACAATCTTGATTTCCTTTTGACAGGAACACCAACATGTCAAACATGCTCTCATTATGTTCCAATAATATATTTATCACACTCCTACAGAAGCATCATATCAAAAAAAGGATCACTAAATAAGGAGTCATCATCACTTTATACATTCTCTGGCTAGGTTGTCATCTCAAGAAGAGTAGAAAATTAAAAAAAAAACTTGATAAATCCAACAAATTTAATAAAGTACTCCAAAATTATATTCCACGACAATGATGCTAAAATCTAATAATGCCTAAATTACCCCTCCTTAAAAGGATAAAGCAGTCATTAAATATGGTAGCCCAACTAGGTTGGGGTCGATCCCAGAGAGAATAGGTCAAAAGTTCTTCTCAAACTTTTTAAAATCACCAGACAGTGTGGGAAAGTAAATGGGGAGATTTGTTGAAATAGAAAACGGAGAAGAATTGGTGGCTCTTGGTTGTAAACAATCTAATAAGAACACTAGGCTTTTGTTCCCCCTGGTTTCTCAACTCAATAGACTTATCGTGCACTAAAAAACTATTCTAATGCCTTGCATACACAATCTAATAAGTTATGTACCATCAATAATCTTTTGGACTAGTTGATAGATTTTATTCTTTACCTTTTGAGTCTCAGGATTTTGCCTTACTAACTGTTATCCTAAATATCAGTTAGCTATTACCTTTTGAGTCTCTAGTTATTAGATAATAGATAACCATTTTTCTAGTTAATACCTATTATCATGGATCGACGGTTGATCTTTAAATTACTGTTGTGATTTTTTTCCTAGTTACTACTCCTCTTTTGGAGTAAGAAGCAATAATCTAGGATGGATTGTAACATTGGCCACCACTAAGAAATTAATAAGACTGAAAAAAACCAAATATATGCAAGAACGTTTATCTAGAATGACTTGGTACTTCCTCTACTTCATTAGTCTTCCAGGGTTCCCACAACCCTAGCTAAGGGAATTACTTGCTCATAGTTATGAGATCAATCATGGAATCCATAGACAAAATTATAGAATCAATCTCACAATAATATAAGAATAAATCCCAGAGTCTTAAATTAAATAACAAGCTAAGAACATCAAGATATTTGTGAACTTGGCTCCAAAGGACCTCCATCTGAATCAATCAATATGTGAATGCCTGAATGAATGAATACAAAGCCCAAAGGATATTTATAGATTACAAAACACCCTACAAATCAATTCATAACTAAAATAGGAAAAATTAACTAACCATACATAATAAGACTTAAAAATATTATACGAGTGAATTTGTGATACTTGGAAACCCTAGGAAATAATTATGGAACGATCCAAAAAAATTGAGGTTGATGGCCACATATGGAGTCCACACGTGTCCTGGCCTTGTGTACATATGCCACATGAGGATGGGAGAATGTAGACAATGCATGTGCTTAGAAAAATTCCTGTAGCTTTTGCTCTGGGGATTTTGGACTTCTGGCACTTACCTTACCCATATGTGGTCCACATATGCTACATATGGTCCACATATTGATATAGATAAGTGCTCAAAGTTCCTTTTCATCTTTTTCACTTTTCGTATCTTCAATTTTGGTAATTACCTTATTCTTATATAGACCACATGTAGATATAGTATAATACCTAATAATATTCCAAGATTGATTCAGCTCTTAGTTGTGTGCTTAAGGGGTCCAAGGCTTGAAAATTTCACCAAGTGTTGAGGACTTAGTTATTTTCAAAACCCCTAAACTTATGAATTTTTAGTTTGGCCTTCTCAACCCTGAAATGTTAGTTTGTAAGTTGATTCATAGTTAAGGAGGTTAAAATCATATCTCGAGTGAGTTTTAGGATTTTTGGATAAGGATCGAGATGTGTTTGGAAAGCCAAAATAGTGAAGCAACACAATAAGGCCAGGACATGTTGCTTTATCCCATGCCGAGGTACTCTATGATGTGTGGATTTCTTCCCCAGAGTAAGCTACACGGTGTGTTGCTCTCACCCATAGAGAGAGAGGCATACGCGTGGTTCTGTGCCATACAGTGTCATGGTTTAAGTACCCAAGAGGCAATTGATTCATTTCCCTCATCCTATTTCATCCTTAACACGAGTTGGAACTTCTAAAATGGTGTTATTTGCCCCTTTCACCATAAATTGCTCTTAAGAAACCCTCCTCCTACCCCAATATCAAACCCAAGCTTCATTCTTAAGAAATTAAGGGTTCAAGCTTCTAAGTTCAAGCAATCGTTAGGATTATATCTATTAAGATTTGTAGGATGTTCATCCATGGGTCATTTTTACCCATGGAGTCCAAAAACCTTATTTTCAATTAAAGTATGGATTTTCTCTTATTATGGAGTTTTTGTATGTTCATGATGGATTAACTTCTGCCTTTCCTTAGTAATTAACTCAATTCATGTCCATGTATGGTTTCAAGAAAATTCAAGTTATCTCTTGCTTTATGTTCTAATTTGTCATGTCAATATCCAAATAAATTTCATGTTATACTATTGAATTATAAATTTAGCCATGTAATTACATGGTTTTCCTCATACTTAGAACATTCTCATGTTCAAGTTTATGACTCTTACATGTTTGATGAAATGTCTGTATTTTAAGACTTTGAACCATGATTTCATACTATAGTTTTAATCCTTAATATTGTATTCTATGATCATTCAGCACTGGTGGGTTATAAACTCCAGATACCCAAGTGTTTTACATAATTTTAGATCTTTCAAGTAATGATTTTAGTTAAACCATGAATATTCCCATTTACTTAGTTGTTATGATCATGATGAGCAATGTCAGTTGTTATGTTCAGTTGAATTTAGTTCATTCCAGTACTAGTGTCAGTTCAGTTGTGAGTAGGATTTAATACTGAGCGAACCTAGGGATGGGGTCTCACCTACTAGTAGAGGGTATGACTTTTAGTAGCAGTCCCTGAGTTCTAGAACTATGTAGCTAGTGTAGGTTTGATATTTCTTCCTACCAATTAAGGGTTGAAAAATATCTCATGAGAGCACCTTCCAGTAGATGGTGACTCCCTAGTCCTTCGGGATATCAACTTTGTGAATCGACATTGTTAGTCATGTGTTAGTACCCATGGCATGGTACTGACACCCTTCCAACTAGGGTTACAGGTTAGACCTTGATTAGCTCATATTGGGGCATGTCGGTTACATGATACGTCATACAGTTTTAGTAAGTATTACAGTATATTCCAGTTCTGGTTTGCTTGACCAAGTGCATAGATTTTCAGTCATTCAATTATATAGATTTCAGTCTTCTAGATTTCAAAATATTTTAGTAATATGTTTATACTTGGCCTTGCATTCTCAGATATTACATGTTTATGCATTCATGCTCAGTTATTTCATGAATCTCAGCCAGTCCTCATCTTATATACCAGTACAATCAAAGTACTGATTATATACTTTTCATTATTTTATGTTGTCTTATAACATATATTCAGATGCTTAGTTTCCCAATCATTCATAGACAACTCAATGTTTCTTCGTAGCAGTAGTGGTGAGACCTCATCCATCAAGGACCTAATATATTTATTTCAATTATTCCAATACTTTATTATGTCAGTTAATTAAAGTTAGTTGGGGGTTTGTCCCATCAACTCCTCAAGATGTTTAGAGGCTTTCAGACAATCAGTTAGATAGTTACTCAGTTATTTTAGTATTACCAGTTTTTCAGATAGACAATTTGGTTTCTAGTATTTTATCAGATATTTTAGACATGTTTTGATATGTATTTTAGTATTCAGTTTTACAGTACCTTACTAGTGTATCTTTTGCTCATATACTATATTAATACATTACTCATTTCTCACAGTAGGTACCAGCTCATGGGTTAGCTTATGGTTACTTGAGATCATAGTCGCGACTAGGGGCTAGCCTCAGGTCATGACAAAACTTGGTATTAGATCCTATGTTTTTAAAGTGTCCTAGGGAGTCTAAAATTTGCATTAAGTTAACTCCTATGCATGGGTGTGAAGCGCACAACACGTATGGATAGGAGGATATAAAATGTTTTTAGGAAAGTTTCCCTTCTTTCAGTGTTTATGTCATGTGAAAGAGAATGATCTCAATGCAATTCCTTTTTATAACTCATCCTTTAATTCGTTTATAAACAATGCCTCCCAAAAGAAACAATGAAAAAAGGAACGAGGATCAACCTGCACCACCGCCTATTCAGGAATATCCCCTAAATAGGCATGTCTCTCATGCTAAATTCAGGGTTGCTTTCACTAACTTAGACCGCTTATTAGTTGCTCAGAACAACTAAAAATTTATTGCCCAAGCTAATCTAGTGGCAAATACAGGTGCAGCCAGGATTTGGGATTTCACTCAGATAAATCCCCCTCTATTTTTTAGATCCAAGTCCGAGGATGATCTGCATGAGTTTCTTGACATGATGTATGAAGTGACAGCTATTATGGGTATTACTTTAAGTGAGAGTGTAGAGTTGGCTTCATATCAGTTGCAGGATTTAGTTCACACCTAGTTTAAGTAGTGAAAGGAGGACCGAGGTGTTAATGCAGGGCCTGTTGAGTGGGAAGAGTTTTCATAGCTTTCTTAGATAGTTTCTCTTCCCTAGAGTTGAGAGAAGCTAAGGCTCAGGAGTTATCAATTTGAAATAGGTTAATATGACAGCAAAGGAGTACTAGGTTAAGTTTACTCAGTTGACTAGGTATGCTCCTACTATGGTGCCGAATAACAGGTCTAGAACGAGTAAGTTTGTGTCTGGTATAGCTGATAGTATGGTTAAGGAGTGTAGGATCGCTAGGTTGATTAAGGAGATAGACCTATCTAGACTTATGGTTTATGTTTGGTAGATTGAGAAAGAAAAGTGTAAGGAGAAGGAGAGAGAGAATAAGAGGGCCAGAACGAGTAGTCTTAACTTTTCTTAGACAAGGTTAGAAAGAGGTAACTATTCTCATTTCTGCCTAAAATGTTTAGTCCCAGCTCCATCTTTAGCTAGTGCTCCAGTGCCTAAGTTCAGACAAAATAGTTGGGATAGAGAGCCAGGATCTAAGTCCCAGGGCAGTGTGAATAATGGTCACACTAATTTATTTTTCCAAAGATATGGTAGGAATCATCAAGGTGAGTGTAGGACTGATAGTGATGTGTGTTTTGGATATAGAAAGCCAGTCCTCAAGTTTAGGAATTTCTCGAGGCCCGGTTAGCAAGGCTAGTCCAATCGTCCTTTAGCTCTAGCTGGTCACCCAACCTAATAGGGTACCACTTCTAGTACAACCAGCAGGTAGCGCCAAAATAGATTGTATGTTTTCCAGACTCGGCATGATCAAGAATGTTCTCTTGATATGGTTACGGGTACATTATAGCATTTCCATCTTCATGTTTATATTTTATTAGACCCCAAAGTTTCATTTTCTTTTTTGACCCCTTATATAGCTATCAATTTCAGTGTCAGTCCTAAAATAATAGCAGAGTCTTTCTTAGTGTCTACCCGAGTAGGTAAATTTATTATAGCCAGACAGGTATATAGAAATTTCTCAGCACGGATTGGCTCCACTCATGTTATGCCTCAGTTGACTGTAGAAATAGAGTTATTCAGTTTCAATTTCCCAATGAACCAGTTATTGAATGGATCATTAGTACTTCAGCGCTTAGGGGTTAGATTGTTTCATAAAGTTAGAAAGATGATACCTAAGGGGTGTGCTAACCATTTTGTTCGAGTCAAGGACTTAAATTTTGAGGCTCTAGTCATGAGTCAATTTCAGTAGTAAGACAATTTCTAGATCTATTCCCTAAAGATCTTCCCTGAATTTCTTCTAAAAGAGAAATTAACTTCGGAATAGATCTCCTTCCAAATACCCAAACTATCTCTATTTTCCCCTACAGAATAGCTCCAGGTGAGCTTAAGGAATTGAAGGAACTATTAAAGGATCTCATAGATAAGGGATTCACCAGGCCCAGTGTTTCTCCATAGGGTGCTCTAATCTTGTTCGTGTATAAGAAAGATGATTCTCTCAAAATATGCATCGACTACTATCAGTTGAATAAAGTCACAATCAAGAATAAGTATCCACTCCCCAGGATTGATGACTTTTTTTACCAACTTTAAGGTGCCGGTTATTACTCTAAAATAGACCTCAGATCTGGCTATCATCAGATTAAAGTTAGAGAATGTGACATTCTAAAGACAGCCTTCAAAAATTGATATGGTCACTTTGAATTCCTAGTTATGTCTTTTGGACTAATGAATGCCTCTGCAGCTTTCATGGACTTAGTACTTGGACATATTCATCATAGTCTTCATTGATGATTTCCTTGTGTATTCCCATAATGAGAATGATCATACAGACCATCTGAGAATTATGTTGCAGACCCCTTAGAGCTCACTAATTGTTCACCAAGTTCATTAAGTGTGAATTTTGGCTAATATTAGCAGAATTACTTGGCCATATTTTTTTGATGATGGCATCCAAGTTGACCCTCAAAAGACCAACGCAGTGAGAAACTGGCTTAGACCAATCTCTCCATTAATTTTTTAGAGTTTTTTGGGTTTGGCTAGGTAATACAAATGGTTCGTTAAAGTTTTTATTTTATTGCATCCCCCATGTATCGATTGACTCAGAAGAAAGTCAAATTTTAGTGGTCAGATTCCTGCGAGAAGAGTTTTTAGGAGTTGAAAACTTGACTCCCCTCCGCCCTAGTTTTGACTTTGCTATATGGTTCAGATAGGTTTGTAGTTTATTCTGATGCTTCCAGAGTTGGGACTTTATTATGTTTTGATGCAAAGAGTCAAGGTCATGGCCTATGCCTCTGGATAGCTTAAAACCCATGAAAAGAATTATCTTACCCATGATCTTGAGCTGGCCACCATTGTTTTTTACTTGAAAATTTGGAGGCATTATATTTATGGGGTTCATTTTGGTGTGTTCACTGATCATAAGAGCTTATAGTACATGTTCACGTAGAAAAAACTGAATCTTCATAAGAGAAGGTGGCTTGAGTTGTTAAAAAATTATGATATGAGTGTGTTCTATCATCCAGACAAGTCCAACGTAGTGGAAAATTTCCTTAGTAGATTGTCCATGGGTAGTGTTGCTTATGTTAAGGAAGGCAAGAAAAAGTTAGTTAGTGAGGTTCATCAACTTTCTAGATTGGGTGTTAGGCTGGTTGATTCAACCAAAGGTAGTGTATGGGTTTAAAATAGTTTGGAGTCTTCATTGGTTTCTGAAGTAAAGGAAAAATAAGATAGGGATCCTAGTTTGGTTAAGATGAAAGAGGTAGTTAGAGATCAAAAAGTAGAGGTTTTATCCCAAGGTAGAGATGGTGTGCTTTATTGTCAGGGCAGGTTATGTTTTCCGTGTGTTGATGGTTTGAGACAGTGAATACTTACAGAAGCACATGATACGTGATACTCTATCCATCTAGGAGCCACTAAGATGTACTGAGATTTGCTGGAAATTTATTGGTGGAATGGCATGAAGTAGGATATTGCTAAGTTTGTGGCTAAGTTTTCAAATTGCCATCTAATTAAGGTTGAGCACCAAAGACCTAGTGGTATACTTTAGGAGTTTTACATCCCCACTTGGAAGTGGGAAGCAGTGAACATAGATTTTGTGACAGGGTTGCCTCGTACACTTCATCAACATGATTTGATTTGGGTTATTATTGATAGAATGACCAAATCAGTTCATTTCTTGTCAATTCATACTTTGTACTAAGCTGAGGATTATGCTAGACTTTATATTAGGGAGTTGTTTAAGTTTCATGATATTTTGTTGTCTATAATTTTAGACAGAGGTACTCAGTTTACCTCTCACTTTTTGAAGGCTTTTCAGAAGGGTATGGGCATCCAAGTTTATCTCAGTACAGCCTTTCATCCTCAAACAGATGGTCAGGCAGAGAGGAACATTCAAAATTTATAGGACATGTTGAGGGCCTGTGTTATTGACTTTAAAGGTAGTTGGGATGACCACTTACCTTTGATTGATTTTGCATATAATGATAGCTATCACTCTAGTATCTAGATGGCTCCGTTTGAAGTTCTCTATAGAAGGAGATATAAATCTCCTATTGGTTAGTTTGAAGTAGGTAAGGCTGTATAGATAGGGCTAGATTCAGTGTTTGAGGCTATGGATAAATTTTAGTTGATTCGAGAGACGCTGAAGATAACCCAAAGCCATCAAAAATCTTATGCAAATGTACGAAGAAGAAATCTTGAGTTTGAGGTTGGAGATTTGGTCTATTTGAAGACTTCACCTATGAAGGGAGTGAAGAGATTTAGAAAGAAGGGGAAACTCATTCCCCACTATATTGGCCATTATAGAATATCGAACCATTTTATAAGGTAGTTTATGGCAAGTACATCCGGTGTTCCATGTTTCCTTGTTAAAGAAATACATCGGTGATTTAGCTATTATTGTTCCTTTAGAAAGAATGGATGTTCAGGTTAGCCTTTCCTATGATAAAGTCCCATTTGATATCCTTGATCATCAGATTTGTAGGCTAAGGAATAAAGAGGTTCCCTTAATTAAAGTTCTTTGGAAGAATTAGTCCGTTGAGGGAGAAACTTGACAAGCAGAAGCAGATATGCAAACCAAGTAACCTTATCTTTTCTCTGCAAAATCAAATATAGCTTGAGGTAACAATATTTATTAGATTGACTCTATTACGTTCTCAATCTTAGCCATCTAATCGTTCTCATGTCATTGCATGCATTCACGAAATTAGTTCATCTCATGAATCATTCTTCAGGCTCAGGTAATCATGTTCTAAGTCATTCATGTTCAGTATATAATCAAAGTTGCCTTAGTTACTTAGCTAAACTAGTCTCATTCGAGGATGAATGTTCGCAAGGGTAGATATTGTAATACCCGATAATATTACAATCTTGATTCAGCTCTTAGTTGCGTGCTTAAGGGGTCCAAGGCTTGAAAATTTCACTAAGTATGGAGGACTTAGTCATTTCAAAAACCCCTAAACATTATGAATTTACAGTTTGGCCTTCCCTACCCCTAAATGTTGGTTTTTAAGTTGATTCATGGTTAGGGAGATTAAAAGTATATCTCAAGTGAGTTTTCAAATATTTGGGCATGGATAGGGATGTGTTTGGATAGCCAAAATAGTGAAGCAATGCGATAAGGCCACGACGTGCCGCTCTTTCCCGTTGTAAGGTGCTCTACGGCGCGTGGCTCTCCCTTTTAGAGTAATTTGTATGGCGCATTTCTCTCTCCCATGGAGAGAGAGGCACAGTGTGTGGCTCTGTCCTGCACAGTATTATGGTTTAAGTTCCCAATGGGCATTTGAGCAATTCCTCTTATCCTATTTCATACTTAGCATGAGTTGAAACTTCTAAAAGGGCATTATTTACCCCTTTCACCCTAAATTTCTCTCAAAAGACCCTCCTCCTTCCCAAAGAACAAACCCAAGCTTATATCCCAATAAATCAAGGGTTCAAGCTTCTAAGTTCAAGCAATCTTTAGGATTATAGGTATTAAGTTATGTGGGATGTTCATCCATGGGTCTCTTTCACCCATGGAGCCTAAAAACCATTTTTTCAACTAAAGTGTGGATTTTTCTGTTATTATGGAGTTGTTTTATGTTCAAGATGGATTAATTTCATGTCTTTCCTTAGTAATTGAACTCAATTCATGTCCATGTATGGTTCCATGAAAAGTCAAGTTATCTCATGCTTCAAGTTCTATTTTCTCATGTCAATACCCAAGTGAATTTCATGTTATAATATTGAATTGTAAATTTAGCCATGTAATTATGTAGTTTTCCTCATATTTATCACATTCTCATATTCAAGTTTATGAATCTCACATGTTTGATGAAATGTCTATATTTTGAGTCTTTGAACCATGATTTCCTACTATAATTTTAATCCTTAATATTGTATTGTATGATCATTCAGTGCCGGTGGGTTATGAACACCTGATAACTATATATTTTACATAATTTTAGATCTTTCAAGTAGTGATTCAGTTAAACCATGAATATTACCATTTACTCACTTGTTGTGATCATGATGAGCAATGTCAGTTGTTATGTTCAGTTTAATTTAGTTCTGTCCAATACCAGTGTTAGTTTAGGTAGGAGTAGGACTTAGCACCAAGCGAACCTAGGGATGAGGTTTCATCTGCCAGTAGAGGGTGTGACCTTTAGTAGCAGTCCCTGAGTTACAGAACTATGTAGCCAACGTAGGTTTGATGTGTTTTCCTTCCAGTTAAGGGATGACACATATCTCATGAGAGCATCTTCCAGTAAAGTGTGACTCCCTAGTCCTTCAGGAAATCAGCCTTGTGGATCCACATCATCATCTATGTGTTCGTACACGTGACATAGTACTGACACCCTTCAAACTGGGGTTATGGGATGGACTATGATTAGCTCAGATAGGGTATGCCGGATACATGATACCTCCTACAGTTTCAATTAGTATTACAGTATATCTAGTTCAGGTTTGCTTGACCAAGTGTACGGATTTTCAGTCATTCAGTTATACAGATTTCAGTCTTTTAGATTTCAGAATATTTCAGTAACATGTTTTTGCTTGGTCTTGCATTCTCAGATATTATATGTTCATGCATACATGCTCAGTTATTTCATGTATTTCAGTCAGTCCTCATCTTATATACCAGTATATTCAAAGTATTGACTACAAACTTTTCTTTGTGCTATGTTGTCTTATAACATAGGTTTGGATGCTTAGTTTCCCGACTGCTCTTAGATAGCTTATGTTTCTAAGCAACAATAGTGGTAAGTCCTCATCCATCGAGGACATGATATGTTTATTTCAGTACTTCCTTACTTTCAGTCAGTCAAAGTTATTTGGGGTTTTTCTTATCTCCTATGATGTTTAGAGGCTTTTAGACAATTAGTTAGACAGACAATTAGTTATTTTAGTATTTCTAATTGTTTCAGATAAACAATTTGGTTTCTAGTATTTTATCAAGCACTTCAAACATATTTTGATACATATTTTAGTATTTGGTTTTACAGTACCTTACCAGTGTATATTCTACTCATGTATTATCTTACTACATTACTCAGTAATCATTGCAGGTACCAGTTCATGGGTTAGCTTGCGGTTACTTGTGATTGTAAGCACTATTGTTACGACTAGGGGGAAGCCTCGGGTCAGGACATATAGGTAAGTGTCAGGCCTTCCAATACGTTCAACCAAGCTTCAAGTCTTCAACTTTAATCATATATTTTGGTCACGTATATTCGAAAAGTGTCTCGAATACCCAAATTGATTAAGTAAGTAGCCAAAAACATCACTTTTTTTTTTCTTAAATTTATCATCCAAAACCTAATTTTTTGAAATAACATGTCAAATATAACAAAATAGCCTTGAGTACATGCATATTCTCATAGTTTTAAGAATCTAAATGCGATAAATTCATAGCACATCAAGGTCTTAGTTTACCTCTCATTTTTGGAAGGCTTTTCAGAAGGGTCTCGCTACCCAAGTTCATCTTAGTACAGATTTCTACTCACAGACAAATGGTCAGGCAGAGAGGACCATTTAGTCATTAGAGGATATGTTGATGGCTTGTATTATCTCTTTCAAGGGTAGTTAGGATTATCACTTGCATTTGAATGAGTTTGCCTATAATAACAGTTATCACTCTAGTATCCAGATGGCTCCATTTAAGGCTCTCTATTATAGGATGTGTAGATCCTCTATTACCTTGTTTGAAGTTGGTGAGGCTGCTTTGATAGGGATATGTTAGTACATGAGGCAATGAAGAAAGTTCAGTTTATTTGAGAAAGGATGAAGATATCCTAAAGTCATTAAAAATTCTATGCAGATGTAAGGAGAAGAGAGATTGAATTTGATTTAAGAGATTTTATGTATTTGAAAATTTCTCCCATGAAAGGGTTGGAGAGGTTTAGGATAAAAGGGAAGGTCAGTCCATGCTATATTGGCTCGTACAAGGTTTTAAGCCATTTTGTGAAGGTAGCTTATGAGTTAAAGTTGTCGGCAGAGTTAGCATCAATGCATCCAGTGTTTCATGTCTCTCAGCTAAAGAAATGCATTGGTGGCCCAGCTTCAGTCGTTCCTTTGGAGATTTTGGGTGTAGAAAATAGCCTCTTCTATGAAAAACACCCAGTTGAGATCCTTGACTATCATATTCATACGTTGAGGAACAAAGAAGTCACCTTAGAAAAAGTTTTATGGAGAAATTAGTCCGTTAAGGGAGTTACTTGGGAATCAAAAGCTGATATGTAAGCCAAGTACCCCTATCTCTTCTCTACGAGTTTAGATTCAGCTTGAGGTAATGGGTTTCCTAAAGTAATCCTCTTATTTTCTCACTCAGTTATTCGGTCATCCTCATGTCATAACATACATTCATGAATTTAGTTCAGTCCATGCATCATGTTTTTAGATTCAGATATCTAATCATGATTTAACTCATAAGAATTTTGCGCATGATCTTAGTCTTCCTAGTATTCTAGCTCATACAGTTTCATTCGAGGATAAATAATCACAAGGGGGAGAAATTTTAATGCACCAAATTGTCAAGTTCTAGATCCCCCTCAAAATATATACCACTAAGTTAGCTTTCCAATGCTTCAAGTCTCGCCTCAATCCAATACTGTGGTAAAATATTGTGGAAAATTTCCCTTAATGACCTGACAACCTATTATGACGATGACTTAGGTAATGAGTCATTACCACTCGTGATGAGTTAATGCAAGTGAATCGTAATCACTTTAGTGAAGGCCCTAAATTTGAGCCCAGTGGCTACAGTTAGACATTACAGCTCGTAATCGATGACTATGAGTCATAGGAAGGGACTCGTAGCCTGACCAGTAAAGGACCCAAGACTCAATCTTCAGACTATAACTCTATCTTACTACTCGTATTTAGTCATGACGAATCATAAGAGGGAAATCATAGTCAGACCAAAAAAGGGTCTTAAACCCAAGTTTCAAGCTTATGACCCAGACTACGACTCGTAGTCAATCCCAATGAGTCGTAGGGTGAGTCGTAATGACTGGGAACCCAATTTTCAACATTTTTTAGGGACTTTTATGTCTTTTCCCACTCCTTATAAAGTATAACTGACGTCGTTTAGGCTTTCCAAAGGGGTATAAAATACCCAAAACCCATAATTCCATCATTAATTATAATATAACTAAAAAAAAGAGAAGTAGTTTTCTTATTCCTCAAGAGAAAATTAGGGTTTATCGAGAACAATATCAATTAAAAGGGTTTCACCAAAGCTTTTACTTCAGGTATGTGGGATATTCATCAATGGGACCCTTCCAACCATTGAGTACACCCGATACCTAGATATTCATGCATGTTTCAGATTTTTAAGCTACAAGTCGTTCCGATCAGATTGCATCATTATTTTTATATTATGATATTCATGTTGAGCATCATCAATTGTGAATCATTTCAAATTCTTATCAATATCAGTGTTAGTTTAGCTAGGAGTAAGACTTAATTAGTTTAGTTAGGAGTAAGACTTAACACTGAGAGAACCTAGGGATGACGGCTCACACTTCAGTTAAGGACTGAGACCTTTAGTAGAAGACCCTGTGTTCTAGAACTATATAGCCAGCATAGGTTATGAGAGTTCATCCTCCAGTTATGGGCTGACAATCTCTTAGGAGTCACCCACCAGTAGAGGACTGACACCTTAGTACTTCAGGATACCAATTTACTAGATCCACACGTCCACTGTCAGTACATTTAGCAAGGTACAGACACCTTTCCAACTAGGGTTGCAGGTTGGACCCCAATTAGCTCAGATTAGGGCCTATCGGTTAAATTTTAGCTCCCACAATTTTTTTTCAATATTCAAACTAATCAGTTCAGGTTTGTATGACCAAGTATCCATATATCAGTTACCCAATTATTTGGGTCATTTCAGTACATGTTTATGCTTGGTCTTGCATTATATTTCCATGTCCATGCATTCATGCTCAATTTACATGTATCTCATTTAGTCCTCATCTCATATACCAGTACATTCAAAGTACTGACCGTATACTCTCTTTTACGCTATGTTGTCTTATAACATAGGTTTGGATGCTCAGCTTTCTAATCATACTTAGATAGTTCATGTGCCACACAATTGCAGAATTGATAAGTCCTCATCAGTCGAGGAAAAATTGTATTATTTATCATGCTTTCAGTATTTCAGTTCATGTTTAATTTAGTAGTCGGAGATTGTTGGGGACTTGTCCCAACAACTCAACAGGTTTAAAGGCTTTCAGACAGTCAAACAGATAGTTATGTTTTCAGTGATGTATTTTAGACTCCTTGGTTATCGACTTGACTATTTAAATATTTATTAGATGATTTCCACATAGTATTTTATTATCTTTCTTCAGTATTTATAGCTTATGCCAGATCATGGATTAGCTTGAGGTCACTTGTGGCCTTAAGTACCATGTTACAAATAGAAGGTAGTCTCAGTTCGTGACATAGTCACTCTTATTTCTACCTGAAAATATTTTTATTATGGGATTTACTTAACTCTCAAACATATCAAGAGTGATACCCACACCACAACCACATAAGTGAGGCCAAACAAAAGCAACCAATTACTGGTCACTAACAATCTCAGTACCAATTTCATATTCCAAACTATTTCACGTGCGGGTAATTATAGAGGTACACACGTGGGCCACGTATCCTAAACTAGTGTGTTTGTGTATGTGTATGTATGTATATATATATATATAAACTATATATTTCTCTTAATTTCTCTTTTATATCTATAAACCTCTAAGCATATTAAATTTCATGAACTAACATCCAGCTCAAGCTTGAAGATTCTTGAAAATTAAAGCATGTAATGCACGATTTTGACTAGACCAAGATTTGGTTTATTTTCATGTTAGTTGCTACTAATTTTATTTTATGAGTATTATCTATTGGTTAAAATCAAACCATTAAGGACTATAAATTGAAAATCAATAAAAATATCTTATTGATTCGGTTAATGGTTTACCATATTTAAAAACTAAAAATCGATAAACTGACTTGATAATATATAAAATTGAATTGAACCAACCAATGAATACCTCTATTAGTGTGATATAAAAGGTGGAATAAGTAATCCCGGGATTAACTAATACCCCCAATCAAACACAAGAATAAATTATCATGAATTTTATCTTGAGATTATTATACCTTATACTTCACACCAAATGACTACTTAATGTAAGGATTTCTATTAAAACCAACAAATATAGGTCTACCTGCTATCCACACCAAAGTAAATAGAGTTTTCTGAAAAAACCTACTAGTGGAGGAAGACCTGTGTAATGGATAAGTATAATAATTCCTGGATAAAACACATGATTATTTTATTCTGCATTTGGTTAGAGGTATTAGTTAGTCCCGATATTATCCATCCCGTCATTTATATCTTAGTGATGGGTATCTCATATATATTGTGAAATATCTTATCTCAAAATAGCTAATTCCATAATAATTGATCTCGGGATAACTTATTCTAAAAATGGCCCCTTAGTTCTCGTTTTCTTTGAATTGTGATTTATAAACTATTTTTACAACTTGATAAAAAGGTTGCATTTGTTTTATGAATAAAATTACTTCTATTAACACATAAATCAAGGATGTAAGTCTAACTTAACCCCAAAAACTTGATAAAATGATAGAAACTATCTTGATCCCCAATATCATATGAGGCGACATAGTGGGTGTTTGGCCATAAAATTATTTAACTTTTTTATGAAAAAATATTTCACTTTAGTGAAAATTATAGTGTTTGACTGTAAGAATTTCAAATACAATTTGAAATTATATTTGAAACGTGAAAATAAGTTAAACTTATTTTCACTTTTCTCATATTTACTACTCTCATGAAAAGTAAAAAATAACTTCCATTTACATTCATGACAAAACACAACTCCAAACTCCAACTCCAACTTTAACTCAAACTCTAATTCCAACGCCAAAAAATTTAATTTTCATGGACAAACACCTACATAGTTGTCTCCCACTCAGTTATGTGGGACTTTTTTCTTATTTCTCATAAGTCATAATAATTTGAATCTCAGCAGATAGAACTAGCACAACACCCATACCCACTGTCATCCTCACTATATATAGATTAGGTAAAGTAAATATGAAGTTTGTATTTTTTATGAATTTTTAGTTGCTTTCCTTCTTGAAACACCCTGGGTTATTGTCCTTGAAAATTTCTAGTGTTTTGAGCTTCTGATAATCATACGACTTATTATTTTAGTCGTATGGTTAGGTTACGGGTTAGGTGACCTATCTCGTATGTTGTCCAGTGTATAGTGGGTGATTTTCTATTGTGGGCATGAGTAGGTGGTGAGGAGTCGTACATTGAGGGTACGAGTGGTATAGTCCAATTTGTATGTTACCTAGTGTCCAACCCCCTTTGATTTTGTATTGGATACAGTTTGAGGGTACTAGTCATATGGTATGGATACGACTTGGAAAATGGGAGTCATATGATGGACAGTGTGTGATTTCCAACCTTCTGATTAAGCTACGAGTGTAGGTTACCACTCATATGGAGTGGGTACGAGTGAAGGGTCCAAACTATACCCTCTTGCGGTGATTTTTACAGTTTAAGTTAGAGGTATTCTAGTCATTTCCCCTCTTAAATTCTTTTGAACCCATGACTTAAGATACTTTTATGACTTCATTTACCCTATTATCCTCAATCAAATACACATTAAGTACTCTCAAACCTCTCTCAAAGGCTTTTGGTTCAAGAAATGCTAAGGTTTCTTTACTAAAATTAATTCGGGGCTTACAAGGGTGGTTTCTCTCCGTATTCTTTGGTATCTAAGGCATGTTACTCCTATATCATTGTTAGTTCAACTAAAATTATGATTTAATGAATGGTTTTCATGGTATTATTGTGTGTTTATATTGGTTTTGAAATATATGTTAGGGGTTTTTGTTAATAATAGTTGGATAATGTTTTCCCATATTTTATTTATGGTTTTTCATGTTATAATATTGGTTTGAATATGTGATACATAGGAATATTCAATTGGTTCATGTTTTTGGTTTTGGAAACTATTTGCCCTCAACATGTTGGATTAAATGCCTATGAGAATGATTTGGTCACATAGTTTGACTTTTATTGAAACTTTTGCATTGCATAATATGGTAATGGAACCTAAATTGGTTTGATTTAATTAAATGATTTGTAAAGGCCTTTGTAGCCATAGTTTTGATTGATTTGAAATCCTATAAGGTACATGGGAATCTCCTTAGTGTTGGCTAATGACATTACTTGTGAGCTATAGTCGGTATGACGATACCACTTTATAATGCCTTGTCAATTAACTCTTGGAATTGTTGGTTTAATTATGTGCTAGAAGGTTTTAATTGGGCAATAATGGCAGGGCATGATATCTGACCATGAAGGTGTGAGTCCAATGGATGGACACTGGAAACTCATGTTTGTCGACATGAGGGTTGGTCATGGTAACCTTATACTTGTAGTGTACACGAGAATCCCCTAAGTTATACTTGTATCTATATATCATGGAGTGTGAAGGGTACACAAGAATCCCTGTCTCTTATGATATCTCTGGTTCGTACAACTACACGCACTAGGACTTTTCAAGGGTAACACTGGACCCATATAGTCTGTGGGCGATTTTAGGATGGTCAAGCTATGTAGCCAAGGTTAAGATGTTAAATACATGCTAAACCCAGTCCCTTTTCCTAAAATGGAATATACATATATATATATGTATAAATGTGATTGTACTGGGTTACTTGCTTTTAAATATTGACATTATTTTATCCTTACTCCTTATTACATGTTAGCGTTCACCTGTTAAATCATCTTTAAACGTTGTATGCCCACGCGATGCAGGAACCAGCCATACTACTCCTCCTACTCATTAACTTAGATTCAGGAAAAGCTTTGTATCATATTGAAGAAGGGAGCTTCCATTCTCTAAAAGAAACTATTTCATGTTATGGACTTCTCTACATACTTTTGTTATTTCTTACACTTTGATTTTTGGCTATGTTCGGGGGCATGTCCCGATCGGATATTGTCTTAATTTTTTATAGAGGCTTTATGAGACTACTTTGGGTTGACATAGATAGTGTCAATATTGGTGTCAGCTTAGCATTAGTATTAGTATTGGGGCTAACACCATTTGAATATATCTGATTTATGATTGTTCCATCTTGTTATGTGTTCGAAGTTTATCCGACATAGGTGTAAGGTGGTTATAGTAGGTTATTGAGGATGGTCTCCAATCTTGATTGGGTTTGATGCACCCCACATGACTAAGCCCTAGTTAGATTCATGACAGATTGGTATTAGAGCTCTAGGTTCATGGTCACTTGGGAGTCCACAAAGTTGTGTCGAGTAGAGTCTCTATTAAGGGTATATAGCATGTCACACTCATAAGAGAGAGGCTACTAGGCATTTAAGAATATTTCTCTTTCTTTTGATTTGTTATCAATATGTAAAGTCTAAGTCCTAAATTCTTCTCTAATTCTCATTTGTTTACTTTTATAGATCAGGCCTCGATGATCTAAATCTCATAAAAACTCTTCTATTATAACTGAGGAAAATGTTGATTGGACACACTCTACTCATGAGATCCATACCCGGTCTAGGGGTCCAGTTCTTGATTGTCCGATTGGAGTTCCATTGGTTCCCTAGTCCATCTCAAACTCCTTGGGTGCAAATGACGAACATTGAGTTTTGTCAGTCCATTCATATGTTGGCATAGTTGGTAGCTACTCAGTATGATCGTGGTATTCCTGTTCTCCATTTTTTGAGGCCACAAGGGTTGGATAATTCATGAGGTTGAACCCTCTCACCTTTATAGGTGTTAGGTGGAGGAAGACCTTTAAGGTTTTCTAGATCAAATAGAAAAGATTTTCTGAGTTATGCATGCCACGAATATGGAGGGCATGGAGTTTATTGCCTACCAGCTAGAGGGTATGGAATATCAATGGTATGAGGAATGGGAATAGTCAAGTTGTGATGGTCCTGAGTCATCCCTATGAGATGATTTTTCTAATGATTTCCTGTACCATTCCTTTCCTCGAGAGTTGAGGAAAGCAAAAGCGAAAGAGTTTGTTAATCTGAAAAAAGGTAAGATGTCAGTCAAGGAGTATGCCTTGAAGTTTCACTAGTTATCACGGTATGCTCTGGAGTTGGTTTCTGGTAGGAGGGTGATGATGAGGAGGTTCACTTTAGGATTATCTCAAGAGTTGATCCTTAAAATTAAAGCAACCTTGTTGATCAAGGACATGGATATCTCCAGGTTGGTGATAGAAAAGAATAAGCAGGCTAAGATAGTATATAGACAAGGTAAGAAGTTTAGGTTATCTGAGCAGGGTAGTAGCCAACAGCAGAATTGCAAGGATGGTGGTAAGTGTCCCAAGAAGAAGTGGGGAAATTTGTGTTCTTATTCGATGGCTAGTGCTCCCTACCCAATTATGTTGGGTGATAGGCGTTTCCATAGTGGAGATAATTTCAGGGCATAGGGTGCCAATCTCAGGCTAGTGTGGCTCAGTCAGCTTCTTCATATCCTCCTTGTTGATTCTGTGGTCTCTTGTATCAGAATTTCTATGATGAGATAAGGGATGGTTCTTCAATTGTGGTCAACCAAGGAACATAATTAGAAAAAGTCCTATTGGTAAGGTTTCTTCAAGGGCAAACAAGTTTCCTGTTGCCTCCTTTTCTGCTCTAGTACCAAAGGGTGCACCATTTGGCTTTGGCATTGGTCGAAACCATCTTTATGCTCTCACTACTCATCAGGGGTTTGAGGTATTGCATGATGTCATGACTGGTATATTGAAACTCTTTTCTCGTGATGTGTACAATTTACTTAATCCAGTGTCCACTCTATCTTATGTGACCAGATTTATGGTTGTGTATTTTAGTTTTGGTTCAAAGTGTGTTTTGGACCATTTTTTTAATTTCTACCCTAGTAGGCGACTCTGTGATTACTAAAAAAGCCTATAGGGGTGTGTGGTATCTATTGGTTGTAAAAAAACTATAGTGGATCCATTTGAATTAGATGTGATGGATTTTGATATCATATTAGGGATGGATTGGTTGCACTCATGCTATGCATCTCTAGACTATCAGACCTATAAGGTTATCTTTAATTTCCCTAATAAGAAGGTTATTAAATGGGAGGGTGGTTCCCTAGATCCTAAGGGGATGTTCATATCATATCTTAGAGCTTGGAGATTAATCTCCAAGGGGTGTTTCTATCATTTAGTCTGGGTTAAAAATTCTAACTCGGAGGGTCCTTCTTTGCATTCTATCCAGGTGGTAAATGAATTTCCTGAGGTCTTCCCTGATGGTCTTCCTTGTGTTTCTCTTGATAAAGAGATTGAGTTTGGGATTGATTTTGTTCCAGGCACTTATCCAATTTTTATTCCTCCATATAGAATGGCTCTGACTGAGTTGAAAGAGCTTAAGGAGAAACTAAAGGATCTTTTAGATAAGGGTTTCATCTGTCCTAGTGTGTCTCTGTGGAGTGCACCGGTATTGTTCGTGCAAAAAAAGGATGGTTACCTTTGGATATGTATTAATTATCAGTAGTTGAATATTGTGATGGTAAAGAATAAGTATCCCCTTCCAAGGATATATTATTTGTTTAATCAGTTGAAAGGTGCTAAGTTTTTCTCCAAAACTGCTCTTTGATTGGGGTACCATTAGATAAATACTAGGGATGTGGATATCCCTAAGACTACCTTTCATACCCAGTATGGGCATTTTGAGTTTTCGGTTATGTCTTTTGGGTTGACCAATGCGCTGGTGGCATTCATGGATTTGATGAATAGATTCATCCATCAGTTCTGGATTTATTCATCGTCAAGTTCATATATGATATCTTGGTGTACCCTAAGAGTAAGGTGGATCATGATAATCACCTCTGTGTTATGTTGCGGACTCTAAAAGAGCATCAATTGTATGCAAAATTCTCAAAATGTGTGTTCCAGTTGAACGTTGTTACTTTTCTGGGTCATATCATTTCTAGTGAAGAGATCATAGTAGATTTGCATAAGGATGCAGTGGTTAACAAGTGTCCTAGACCTACGTCTCCAATTGACATTCAAAGCTTCTTGGGTTTAGCTGGCTACTACAGGAGGTTTTTAGAGAGTTTTTCTTCTATAGATGCCCTATTGACTAAGTTGACTCAGGAGAAGGTAAATTTCTTATAGTCTAAAGCTTGTGGGGGTAGTTTGGAGAAGGTGGAGGATAAGCTAACTTCAGCTTTAATTTTTACTTTGCTCAAAGTCACTGATGGTTTTGTGGTGTACTTTGATGCATCTCGTATGGACCTTGCGTATTTTCTGATGCAGCATAGTATGGTGATAGCTTATGCCTCTAGGCAATTAAAGATGCATGAGAGGAATTATCCAACTCATGATTTGGTATTGCTATTTAGGGTGTTTACATTGAAAATCTGGCGTCACTATTTATCTAGCGTGCAAGTGGATATCTTTCTGATCATAAGAGCCTGAAGTATGTGTTTACTTAAAAAAATCTTAACCTTAGGCAAAGGATATGTCTTGAGCTACTCAAGAAATATGGCATGAGTCTTCACTACCATCCAGGTAAAGCTAATATAGTTGCTAATGCTCTTAGCAGGTTATCCATAGAGAGTCTAGCTCATATGGAAATGGAGAACCGAGAGTTGGTGAAGGACATTCACTATTTGGCTAACCTTGGTGTTCATCTCTTGAACTCTAAGGACGGTGGTGTGTTAGTTTAGAAATTAGTGCAGGTATCTCTTGGCACTGAAATTAAGAAAAAGTAAGTGCTAGATCCTGTGTTAATGATGATCAAGGGTGACTTTAGTGGAAAGAAGGTAATGGCCTTTAAGATCAGTGGCGAGGGTACCTTATGGTACCAAAGGATATTATGTGTTCCTAACATCGGTGGTTTGTCTGAAAGGATCTTGGTTGAGGCGCATAAGTCACGCTATGTTGTTCATCCCTATTTATTGAAATGTATCAACACCTTAAAAAGATGTATTGGTGGAACAACATGAAGAGGTATATGGCTATTTTTGTGGCCAAGTACATGGTGTGTTAACAAGTGAAAGTTGAGCATATGAGTACTGGAGTATTGTATCAAGAAATTGAGTTTTCCGAACAAAAGTGGAAAGTGATCAATATGGATTTCGTTATGGTCTTCCTCAGTCTCAGAATTAATTTGATTCAATTTGGGTCATCATGGATAGGATGATGAAGTCGGCTCACTTTTTTCCAGTGAGGACTAACTTCTCAGCGGAAAATTTTGCAACGTTGTATCTCCATGAGATTGTGAAGTTGCATGAGGTACCTATTTCTATCATCTTGGGTTGCAGTACGTAGTTTTTATCTCACTTTTAGTGGTCGTTTCAGAAAGGTATTGGGACCAAGGTGAGCCTTAGTACTGATTTTCACTCGTAGTCAAATGGGCAGGAAGAAAGGACTATTCAGACATTAGAGGATATACTTCATGCCTACGTTATTAATTATGGTGGTAGTTGGGTTGAGCACTTACCTCTTTTATAGTTTACTTATAATAATAGCTACCACTCTAGCATTGGGATGGATTCATTTAAAATGTTGTATGGAAGGAGATGTAGATATCCTATTAGGTGGTTCGAGCCCGGTGAGGCGAATATATTTGGCATGCATTTGTTTTACCAAACAATGGAAAAAGTAATATTCAGGATAGACTTAAGGCTACCAAAAGTTTCCAAAAGTTCTATGCGTACGTGAGCCAAAGGGACTTGGAGTTTGAGGTTAGGATAGGGTGTTCTTGAAGGTATCTCCCATGAAGAAAGTGATGCGGTTTAATAGAGGGGGAAGCTCAGTCCCCAGCATATATGTCCGTACTCGGTTTTAAGAAGGGTTGGCAATGTTGCGTATGAGTTGGAGTTTCCTTTTAGTTTAAGCTTCATTCACCCAGTATTCCATATATATATGTTGATGAAGTGGATGGGTGATCCGTCTTAAATTGTGCCTATCAAGTATATTGGTATTTCAGATTCTTTGTCTTATGAGGAGGTACCAGTTGAGATTTTAGAACGGCTGTGCCTATCAAGTTGTAGACCAAGGATCTAGCATTGATCAAGGTTCTATGGAGGAACCATAAGGTCTAAAAGGATACTTGGGATACGAAAGAGGACATAAAGTCCAAGTATCCACTCTTATTTTTTGCTTTGGAAATTCATGCGGAAGGTAGCTGTTCTTCATCACATCTTTTGTTTCAAACTTTCATAAAGGAAAGATATAATTACTTTAATCTTTGTTTTCTAACTTAGCTAAAGGTTAGAGCTGAGGTGGTGGGGTATAAATCATGCTTGTACTACCTTATTCCATCATTCGAGGATGAATGATCCAAGTAGGGGAGATTTAAAACACCCAGGGTTTTGGTCCTTGGAAATTTCAAGAGTTTTGAGCTTCTGATCATCATACTAGTCGTATGGTGAGGGTATGGGTCAAATGACTTATCTCACATGTTGTCCAGTATGTTGTGAGTGAGTTTCTATTATGGGTACGAGTTGGTGATGATGAGTCGTATGTTGAGGGTACGAGTGGTAGAGTCCAATTCGTATGTTACCCTATGTCCAACCCCCATTTGATTCTATCTTAGGTATGATTTGAGGGTACTAGTCGTATGGTATGGATATGACTTAGGTAATGGGAGTCGTATAATGGACAGTGTCTGATGTCCAACCTTCTGATCACAGTATGAGTGGAGGGTACCACTCGTATGATGTGGGTACAATGAAGGGTCCAAACTCTACCCTCCTGCAGTGATTTTTGCAGTTTAAGTTGGGGATATTTTGGACATTTCCCCTCTTAACTTCTTTTGACCCCCACAACTAAAAAAACTTTGGGGACTTCATTTACCCTAGTATCCTCAATCAATTACACGTTAAACACTCTTAAATCTCTCACGATGCTCTTAGTTCAAGAAAGGCTAGAGTTTCTTCAATATAATCAATTTGGGGCTTGCAAAGGTGGTTTATCTCCATCTTCTTTGGTATCTAAGGCATGTTACTCCCCCCTTATTGTTAGTTCAACTAAAAACATGTTTTAATGTATGATTTTCATGGCATTATTGGGGGTTTATGTTGGTTTTGAAATATATGTTGGGGGTTTTTGTTACTAATGGTTGGGTAATGTTTTCCTATGTTTTATTTACAATTTTTCATGTTATAATGTTTGTTTGAACATATGGATGCAAGGGAATGGTCAATTGGTTCATGGTTTTGGTTTTGGAAACTATATGCCCTCAACATGTTTGATAATATGCCTATGAGAATGGTTGTCATATAGTTTGACTTTAATTGAAAACTTTGCATTGCAAAATATGGTAATGGAACTTAAATTGGTTTGATTTAATTAAATGATTTGGAAAGGCCTTGGGGTCCATGTTTTGATTGATTTGAAATCCTATGAGGTACTTGGGAATCCCCCAAGGATTGCCTGATGACATTGCTTCCAAGTTATAGTCAGATGAACTCCAAACATATAACAAGATGGAACAATAATAAATTAAATACATTCAAATGGCGTCAGCCCCAATACCAATACCAATGTCTTTTTGGCATGAGGCACCCAACACGACTAGGCCCTGGTTCAGGTTGTGTCACTTCTTTTATCAAGAAAATTCCATTGACAATTGATACTTTCTCCGTCTATTTTTACTTGTCTTTTTTTTCTTTTGACAGAAACAGTAAGTAGTAAATAATAGGAATAATTTAACCTATTACCCTTTGAATATAATAGATTTAATGCTTTGAAAAATAGATAAAATAGATAAATGGCTTTAGTCATCGATAGGACCCTAAACTTGTTTTGAAATTTCACTTAAACCCCTCAACTCAAACTTGTTTCTATTAGACACTTCAATATTAAAAATTAAATACCTATTGAACCTGACAATTAATCCAAAATAAATGTGTTTGTGACCCACGCATGATGACATGGAAAATTGACAAATCCATTAATGACACATAGCTTTTAAAACATAAAATTATTATAAAAATAAATTTTTAATATAAACAAATCCAAACCAAATTGACACAACCTGCACCAGGGCCTTGTAATAATGGGCATCTCAGACCCAACAAGGACCGAAGACCACCTTGTTTCCCAAATCGACGAACCAAGCACATAACCTGAGTTGGATGAATTCCAAACATATACCAAGATAGAGCATTCGAAACTCCAAAGATCTTGGGATAGGTTCATGACCGTGACCAACCCGAACAAGTCTAGCCATCCAATGCCAAACCAACTACCGTAACCAACCCAAATTAATAACCAAGTCCATGTGCATAAAATAATTGGATGGAACAATCATAAATACAGTCAAACGATATCAGCCATAACACCAATGCCTATGCCAAGGTTAACACCAATGACGACACAGATAATACCCCCATAGTAATTCCACAAAGCCTCTATCCAAAAGTAAAATAATATCTGGGGACATGCCCCTAACCATAGCTAAAACCAGTATCTAAGACTAAACCAAATGAAAACATAAGAAATCAAAACAAGAAATGGAGCCTTCTGAAGTATGGAATCTCACCATTTCAAGTCAACACAAGCTTATCCCGAGTCCAACCACTGAGAAAGAGGTATAGTATGACCAACACTTACATCGCATAGGGATACAGTATCGAAGATGGTTAGTTGTTAGATGCTAGCATGTAACATAAGGATAAGGATAAAATAGTGTCAACAGTTCAAAACAAATCAATCAATGCACATAACCAATTAAACATGTATATATATACTATTTTTGGATAAGGAACAAGATTAAAATGAACTTTGAAATCATTAACCTGGACTGTGTAGCATGGTCATCATAGAATAAGGCACCCATGGTCTATATGGGGCCAGCTCTTCCCTAGCTGGAAGGGCTCCAGCGCGTATAGCCATATGAACCAGAGAATATCCATATCCGCATATGCCTTTATGGGGGACTCAAACCTCCCAGCATAATCAAGGTTACTTAAGCACCATTACATGTGTTATGGAGAACTCAAACCTCCCATTCATATATTCATTCGGGGGACTCAAACCACCCAGTCATAAGACACCTACACCAGCTAGCGCAATTTCTAGTGATAGTCCTTCGGACTCCACATTCACAGCCTGAATGCACATCCCATAACTAATCCCAATTTAAAATCATCATTCAACATACACAACCATTAAGCTAATTACTTTCCAAAGTTATTTCATTGGTATTGTCATACCAACACTACTTGAAAGTATACCACATTCCATTACCTTTATCAATAAACCAATCATTTATTATACTTTGGGACTCAAACCCATCGTCTAACTAAAATGCTTGTTCAATTTAAAGTTAGGTACTTAAACCCATTATCTAATAAAAACATAAATCAAGTTAATATTTAGGAAATCAAACCCATTTACAAACTTAAACCACCAAGGTTTCCATTTAGATCATTACATGGCCAATAATGCCTTCACAAAATCATTTATCAACCATTCAAATTCATGAGGCCAATTCCTTAGTTCAAAACATCATTGTCATGTGACTATTTCATTCTTTAAAGCATTTTCACCAATACTTTGAGGTTATGTTATTATCAAAACCAAAATCAAAGTAAAAACCATTAAGTTTAGGGTTACCCATGACCCATTTGTTATACCACAATTACCAAGCACCCACATATGCAATCCATGATCAAAACATGTATAATTATAAGTTAAACCAAGAGTAAACAATACTCAACCATATGAAACAAAACCCTTAAATTTTGGTTTTCAAAACCACCATTTAAGAATCATAATCACACTTTAAAACACATGAGTTTCTTAAACTAACAATGAGAGAAGATTCACATGCCTTAATCAAGAAGATTCACAAAAGTAATTTGACTCTTAAGCCTCAAGATGACCACATTTGAAGAACCCTAGCCCCAATCTTCAAGAGAGTGTTTAATCTTCCAATAGCGTGTTATGAGAGGCCACAACAAGTTCTAAGACATGGATAATTAAGGGTTTTGGTTTTGGAAATATCTAGAATACCCTCAACTTAAAAGATGAAAACTAAATCGCAAAAGGTCACAACAATACCCCCTAAATTGTACACTAGGGTACAAGTGGTACCCTTGTTCCGTACTATAGACCTCACCATGGACCCCTATACTCACCAACATACGACCACCAAGGTTTAACTCATATCCTAGCATACGAAAAATACCCTATAATCCATACCCTAAGAAGAATCCTCTAAACTAACTTAGGGGCATGATACGACTTAGCCACATATGACTCATACCTTAACATACTTCTAGTAAGGAGTCTATTTGTATCTTGGACAAAAATTGACATAGAACACACTAATTTATATATGAGTTAAAGACCCCCAACCCGTATCCTATCGTATGACTTGTACCCTAAGTTGTATGTTGTCTAGAACTCAAATTTCTAGAAATTTTCTAAGAGTGAAAAGCCAAAGTGTTTAAATTCTCCCCCTTGGATCATTCTTATAATACCCCACCCTTCTCCTTGTTCAAATTCATCTTTAGAACATCAAAGATCTTACTTCAAATATGAATATATTTTATTCCATGTGAAATTCTTTTAAGATTTTGAATTTTTATCAAGTGGGAAATTGAATAAGATTTCCATCAATACCAAATTTACCCAAATTTGACACTCGAACAAAGAGTTAGAGCCATTTAAGTTAGATAGTGTACCATCTGGTACTTTGGCGCATCACGGAGTCAGCTAAAATGGCAATCGTCAAAATCCAGTAAGCCTCCGTGAATATGGAGCATCACACCAAGGCTCAATTTGAGAATTGTCAAATTCCAGTAGCTCACCGCGATTCCACCGTATCGCGGTGAGGCTTTTATCGACATTCCAATTTCGGATTTTAATTCCAAGGGCAAAATGGTCATTTTGCTACCCCTATATACACTCCTTAACACGAGATTCAGCCATATTAAACCCAAATATTGTTGTTTTCTCTCAAATTTTTTCAAGTACAAGAGCTAGGATTCCAAAATCAAGACCCCAATCATCAAAGTTTAACCATCAATCTTCCAAGGATCAAGTAGTAAGGTATGCAGATGTTGATTCTTGGGTTCCTTTCACCCAAGAAGTTCAAGAATCCTTCTCTGAATTCAAAGATCTTATATTTATGAGCTTTTATGATTTATGTGAATTAAAATTGAAGTTCATGTTATTATTGAGTTTTAATTCATGATTTAGACTACCAATTTCAAGAGTTGATTCTAGTATGTGATGAATTGTATGGTGTTCATGATAAACCCTCTTCAAGTTGCATGATATTGATGTATTCATGATAATTAAGTATAGAATCGATGGTATTGTTTGATAGAATGCTTAAGTAAAGAGAATAGTGCCCTCTTTAGTATGTTAAGCATGAAATCCCCAATTATGTGATAACTAGTGCATGTCAAGCGTGTGTTGAAATTCCTTAGTCAATGTATTATGATAAGCTGCATGCATTTTTATCCATGTGTATTACTTATTGAACAACTATGAGGTATTAGTATTCATTCCCTATACATTTATATGTTTATGGAATTTAAGTGATTGACGAGATATTGTATTGATTGTGTTGTGAATAAAAGTCCATTGTCATGATACTCAAGTGTGGTCCTATCTTATTTATTTATGCTATCAAGTCCTGGGGGTATTTATACCCAAAATTTTAGCTGCGTGTCTAGAGCAGAGTTAGGCTCAAGACAATTTTGGTCATGCTATGATCAGTAGAATTTAGCCAGTACAGAACTTAAGAAAATTCAGTAATCTCAGTCTAGTTCAATTCAGTCTTAGTATCAGTCTAATCTAACTTAGTATTCAGTTCCGATTCAATAGTATTCAGTAGTATCAAGTATTCAGTTCAGACTTCAGTAAAACACAGTAAGCTAAAAAGATTCAGTACCATTCTGTCAGATAACGAAACCAAGTAAATTCAATCAGCTCAGTCAAGCAAGATAACCAGTAATAGATTCAACTTAGTCTAGAACAGTCTAGGAATTAGTTTAGTGTCTATTTAGTTGGGAGTAGGATTCAGCACCAAGCGAGGGTAGGGATGACGGCTTCCCTATTATTTTAGGTAGAGTCATTTATAACAATCACTGCACTCCAGAACTGTGTAGCCAGCACAGGATGAGGAGTTACCCATCATATTAGGCTTGACTACCACCCTGGAGTCACCCGTTATATTACGCTTTGCTCCAACCAGGTGTCACCTATTATATTAGGCATGGCATCCAGGGTTTAGAGAGAAGTATCTTTACCCGTATCACGGTATTGACACCCTTCCAACTAGGGTTACAAGTTGGACCCCAAAGAAGCTAGAAGTGGTATGTCAGTTAGATAACTACCTCTGATAGTCTCAGTTTCAGATTTTGTCTCAGTAAAAGAATTCAGCCTAGGAGTCACCCGTTATACTAGGCTTGACTACCTCTCAGAGATCACCTATTCTATAGGCTTGATCTAAGATTCAGACAATTATATTCATTATCAGTAGACTCAGAGATCACCCGTTATATAGGCTTGATCTCAGATTTAGACAATCATATTCATTATCAGTAGACTCAGAGGTCACCTATTATATAGGCTTGATCTTAGATTTAGTTTATCAAGTATCAGGCATCATTACCAGTAAACTCAGAGGTCACCCATTATATAGGGTTGATCTCAGATATAATAAATTAGTATCAGATAGATTAGACATCGATCTCAATATACTCAATTATTCTGTCTCTCAGTATTAGTAAACTTAGACATCAGTACTAGTAGACTCAGTTATCAGTAAGTCAGCAGTATTCAGAAACCAGTATTTAGAGTTCATATTCAGTGTTTCTGTAATTCTAGTTTTGGTTTGTGCATTCATACATATGTCCTCATTTAGTACTCTCATGCTATTCAGTTAAGCTATGTTCATGCATAATCCCTTGCATTTAGCCTTACCTCATCTAGCATACCAGTACATTCAAAGTACTGACACATACTTTTCCCTTACATTGTGGTGTCCTATACATAGGTTCCGAAGCGCAAGATCAAGAGCACCCTTAGCAGTCCAAATTCAGTCAGCAGCAGTAGATGTAGCAGTGAGTCCTCATCATTCTAGGATGATCCTTTTTTTAGTACGGCATTAGAGTCAGTTTATTTTCAGTAGACGGAGTTAGTTGGGGACATATCCCATCAACTCTACAGTTCAGACAGATAAAGGTTTTTTAGATAGATATATCAGTATTCAGTTTTCAGTATTGAGTATTTTTAGATATTTGAACCTTATGGCAAGTTTTCGCTAGTTTTCTGTATTTATTTTAGTATATTATGCAGTGCTTAGGTACAGATATTAGAAAAGGGTTAGCTTGTGGTCCTTCAGGATCATAAGCACCATATGGCATTTCGATTCCAGAAAATCAGGGCGTTATAATTCTTCCTCGAATGACGGGTAAGGTAAGCACAAGCATGAGTTAACACATCAAAACCTCATCTCTAACCTTTAAATTTTGGCGACTTTGAGCGGCTTTCAATCTATCCTGAATCATCTTCACCTTCTCCAAGGCTTGGTGAACCAAATCAGGGCCAAACAACTTACCCTCGCCAACTTCATATCACCCAATAGAAGCACGACATATCCTACCATACAATTCCTCAAAAGGATCCATACTAATTCTAGAGTGATAACTATTACTATAAGAATACTCAATTAAAGGCAAATGGTCAAACCAATTACCACCATAGTCAATCACACAAGAATGATGAATATTTTCTAATGTTTAAATGGTCCTCTTCACTTGTCCATCCAATTACGGGTGAAAATCGGTACTAAGGCACACTTTAGTTCCCAAACCTTTCTAAAATGACTTCCAAAAATGCAATGAGAATGGAGTACCACAATCCTAAATGATAGAAACTGGAGCACCAGGCAACTTCACGATCTTTGCAAGATACAAATTAGCATAATCCTCCGCTGAATAACTAGTCCTTATCGGTAAAAAGTGAGTAGACTTACTAATTGTATCCACAATGACCCAAAGATAATCATATTGATTTTGAGATTTAGGAAGTCTGGTAATGAAATCTATGTTAATCACTTTCCACTTCTATTTGGGAAACTCTATCTCTTGGTATAAGCCATCGGTTCTCATGAGCTCAACTTTCACTTGTTGACATGCCATACACTTATCCACAAAGCTAGGTACATCTTGCTTCATATTGTTACACCAATAGAACTCCTTAATATCATGATACATATTAGTATAATAATACACCTAAATTACACCTCTCCTATGAGAGAGTAAGCGATCGTCGTCAAATATATAATCCAACTAGGTTGGGATCAAATCCCATAGGGAATATGGTGTTAATCAAGACTATTCATGTTTTAATCGACGAATAGCTAGGAGTTCCCTTTAATTAGGGGGTTTTTAATCAAACAATCAATTGTTACTATTCACTTTATGTTGGTAACTCAAAGCCAGTATTTTAATAATTCAAATTAATGAAGTAATAAGACTAGAGTTGTGTTCACTATGGGTACTTACGCTTATTAAACAATAGTTGAAATGTTAGATTCTTATTACATGTAGGAAACAATGAACTATCATTATCGATGATTCATCTAAGCATCCTTGGACCTACTTAGAATCTAGATTTCCTAATTCTTCCAAACTTCGGAAAAACTTATATTCAAGCTGATTTCATCTCGAGTTAATTAATCTTATTACACCATTAATCATTAGTTTGAAATTAACCTTCACAAATCCTCATTGATAATTTAGTACTTTTAGTTGATTTCTCAGTTCGAGCAAAGAAACACAAAACAAGTTCTAGTGTTTGTAACCAATAGAAAACATGTGATACAATAGAATTATCAAGATGAATCCTATAGTTAATTGAATCTTAGCCAACTATTGAATTAATAAAACATCACCCATAGATCTCACAACTCTAGTTATAGGAATTAGTTTCTCATGAAATAGAAAGAGATAACATATACTAATTCCATAATTCAATCAATTAACTTACAGAAAATGGAGTTGAAGATTGTTCTCCTTCAAGTTCAAACAAGGATCCCAAAAACCACAATAATAGATTCTACAACAAATTCAAAACCAAACTTAAGAGACCCCAAAAAAATATAAAAATTGTTCTTGTCAATAAGTTCAAAATGCCAATGAAAACCTAAGAATTTTCTGTTTATACTCATGATCTTCAGATTTTGAATTTCAAATTCCATATTGTTTGCACCATAGTTGATGGCCAACTCTGATAGCTTATCAGATAGTTGATGACTTATCAGATAAGTCATCAATAGCTCTTCCAAATCTTAGTTCTTGCCTATAGTTGACGGCCTCAATTGACAGCTTATCATATAGTTGATGACTTATTAAACAAGTCATCAACATTTCTTTCAAATCTTTGCACACTACCTACAAATGACGCCCTCTATTGATGGCTTATTAGACAGTTGATGGCTTATCAGACAAGTCATCAACTATAATATTCACATCTACTTCAATCAAAAATCATCTTTCTTGATGTGATTATCATAGGTTTTCATGCATCTCGACTTCCCTACAATATCACAAGAAACATAATCAAAAACAATAATAGTTACTCAAGAACTTACAATTATTTCAAGTTAAAATCCTTAAATGTGCTAGTACATCAACACTCTCAACTTAAAATACTTGCTTGTCCTCAAGAAACTAACATAGTATTATGTACACAACAAAAGCTTCAATGCAAATAGTAACATTGATTCTTTTACTTTGTACCCATGAATAAAAATGTGATCTTTTTCTGCTAAGCAACGCTAAGATTCTATATCATCTTTAAAGTTCAAACACACAAACTACTACTTAAACTTAGAGTATTCAATCAAATGTTTAGTAAGTTCCACAACCATTCACATGCCCTCACAGAGAACAAAGAATTTCCCTAATGCACATATTTCTTTGTACTTACAGGAACCATACATCAAAATGCTCACTCTCAGAATAAAGGTTCAAATTGTGCATCTACAATGCCATAATCTTGCCTTCACCATTCCATTCAGTTCATATAATAGGTATACTAAGATCACTACAGGGTTTTCTCAGCTAGAAACGTAGGTTTAAGTGTTGTGAAAGTCGATATAGGATTAGTGACTTAGCCTCTCTTCGATCACTTACACACTTGGCTAATCACTTATATCTTCACATTCATCCCCCACTAAATTTTCATAAAACTCTCAACAATCCTACTTAGCATCATTTATTCACTATATATATAAATACATATCTATATAATTTTTTTATATACTACTTTCACAACTTTCATATAAATTTTCACAACAACTTTTGCACCTCATCAACCCTTCTAGTGTAGTCACCCTCAACTTAGGAGATTTGCCTGAGTTGATGTGTAATATGTCCAAAGAGAGGCTAAAACAAGGCTTAAAGGTTGCCAAGTTGTTGAAATAAAGAAAGGATTTTATTGACTCAAGAAGGGATCAAATGGAATATATTCCTATAGGTTGATTATCTTGGCTAGATGGCTCACTATTCAACATTGGCCTGTGATCACTTCTCAGCTGACTATTTGATACTCTAACAGAGTACTTCAGGAAAGTTCTAGATGCATGCACACAATAAGAACATATTCATTACAAAATCTCGCTCTCTCAAAGCATAGAATTGTATGGAAATTACTAAATACTCAATCAACACTCAAGCTCAAGTAGGGAATGCCATATTTGCATACTTTCATAGACTTAAATGGTTTTCCGTACACTTAGCAATCAATCTCACAATTAAAATTTTGGTGGGCACACCATTTTAACAATTTTTATATCACCATTAAATACTTTCTACTTAGTTAGATGCTACTCATCATGCATACATAACACATATTTACAAATAAGCACTAACAAACAACTAAACCTAAACATGTTGGTTCTCTAGATAGCACTCAAGGGCAATACCCTTGAGGTAGAAAGTACCACCCTCCCCACACAAAAATAAAAAACATGCATTGTCCTCAATGCAAAACTATCAAGCTATAATAACAAGGGTGAAAAATACCTATTGCATAACAAACGCGTGTGTCATGAGTCGCTGACTATGTTGTTGAATCATCAGCGGGGGTAATATCATCAGTGTCATCAGGTTGTGTCAACGCATCTACTACAGTGGTTGGTGGATTGAAGAACTCCCTAACAATCTTAGGAGGTCCACTAGCTGAGGCTTCCATAGCTCAGGCTCTCAACAATTCTTTAAGTGGCTCACCCTACTTCTTCAACTTCTTCAAAGCGTTCTTTATTTTTTTTCTTGTATTATTTCCTCTTAGATCTCTTCTCAAGTCTTCTTTGTTCATTGTTGTCACTTCTTTTTCATTTGCCTTTATATTTTTTATCCACAGGTTTCCCATTGATGTCAAACAGTAGTTTTTCATCTTTAAATTCTTCAACAACCAGCTCTGAGAGTATCACAAACTGGTGGCTTTGCAAGGTAGTGATGTTAGATTTAGCCTTTTAAAAGACTATCTCAAATATAGCAAGATCGGGTTTCGAAATCTCTTTTATCCTTTCATTAACTCGGCGCTCCATTTCATCAATTTATCTATGGAGAGTCAAGAAAGGTGCAATGGTTGTTTTGATCTTTTTGTCAATACCAGACTCAAACTAATCAACAAATAATCTCAATTAAGCCTCAAACCTTTTTCCTTACTTTTCCAGCTTCTTGAAATTCTAAGGAGTTAAAGAATACTCGAACACTGGGCTGCAACTCCTATAGTTTCTTCTAGTTCTGGAATAGGTGCATCACTTTCAAAGGAAGTAGCCTGAGCTGACTCATGTGCTGAAATCTACACATTCTGAGTGGAACCTATATCAGCGGTAGGTGTTTACATTCCCTATAATCTGATCATGCCACTCTCCATATCTTTTCCTTTTTCTAGGACCAGTATCGACTCATTCTCATCAAATCTGATAGGATTATGAGTTTTATTGGAATGGACCTCTTTGTCTAATCCTGGGATCATTGGTACATGGGCTGCTTTGCATAATTTTTTAATTAGATAGGTGAATGGGTATGTTATATCGGGTAGTCTTGCCCGAATCTTTATCTCGTCAACAATGATTTCCCTAAAGTTCAAGGAGAGGTTGCACAATAAACTATCAATTAAAACTACTTTGTCCTCGTCTATGATATTATCTCCTATTATCGACATCATTCTGTACCTTACTACTCCCCACTAAAATCTAGCCTCCTGAATTGATGTCTTAAATATCCTTGTACTTAGATTATGTAACCAGTCAGGCTACCTATCAGCCATAACTTATACTAAACAAGGGCGATGGTTTTCCCTATCCGTCATCCTGTGATAGAACTGTGAGATGATCAGATAAATAAGGTTAGGACCATGCAAAAATAGGTTGATTGTACGATACGATATGTCCACCATCACACCCCTCATCGTTATGTGATTCATGTTTGGTTTGTATGTATTTTTCTCTCTCTTTTTGGACAAGTTCTCCAATGTAGTCTGGTAGTTGGAATAAAACCCCCTTACTAATGTTGGGCAGTATGTATATACTTTTCTTTGTTATCCATGCTATCTCATATTCTCCAAATACTCTCTCTAGCTGTGGGTACCTGCTCAGGCTAGATGTGATGATTTTTATCTCTTTACATATAGGTCTCTAAAGGCTTCGCCTTCGTGTTGCTATTAACCACCCATGATAGATTTTCTTTTCCCCTTTAACTTTTCACCGTACACTATCTAGAATGCCTACATGCTTGCTCTTTATGACATCTCCCTTTGTCTATCTTCTTCCATTGACTACTCAGAAGAAGGGTGATCAGCAGTAGGTTGCTCCGAAGAGGGTTTTCAGAGTAAGAAGAGTCTTCTTCTTCAGAGGTCACTTCCTTAATCACTTTTTCTTCAGGCCGATTAAGAGGTTCTACTATATGGAGGCTTTACCTTGTACTACGTCTTTGAAATTGTTCCTCTTCTTGTTCACTTTTAGACTCATTGAAAAGTCTCTGAGTCAAGTTCTCTTTAGTCACTTTCTTACTTGCCTTTTTTGACTTCCCTTTTGGTGGCATGGTTATATCTGCATAAAGGGAAAAGAGTCATTTAGTACCCAAAAATGAATAAACACAAAAGAGTTAATCGTATATGTGTGACGACTTGGTTGATAAGTCATCACCTCATGATAGCTTATCAACCATGTCGTCAGCCATACATAGAATCATATCATTTTATAATAACAAGTGATGAATTGGTTTGATAGGTCATCACTTAAGTAATAGCTTATCATCTATGTCGCCAGCCCTAGACAGAATACAACAACTTTTCAATTCAACTGATGACTTGGTCTGATAAGTCATCACTAAAGTGAAGGCTTATCAGCCATGTTGTCAGCTTAATATAGAATCCTCAACCCTTTTTCATTTTGATTGATGACTTGGTTTGATAAGTGGTCGCTTAAGTAATGGCTTATCAACCTATTGATCAGCTTAACTTGATTTCACAAACTCATTCGTCTTGATTTTCAGGCTAAAATTTGAAACTTGTTGCCCAATTTCTAACTTGTTAACCCTAATTTTTTATTTTCAACAAGATACTTCACCCAATTAGATTTAATACAGCTTGAAAATTTGTGGGTGCAATTGATTTTTTGCTCAATAAAAGTTCATATCTTTCTAAAACAATGATGAAATTGGAAAAAAGAATTAGTCATAAGCAATTTGTAGTTATACAAAGTTAAGTTGGTTCACATGACCCAATTACTTTATATTTCTTAAAGTCATTCATTAACACTCTAAAACCTTTAAAGTTTTCAGTTGCATGCAATTCCCAATACCTTCGATAAGGAAAAAGACAAGAGCTTTCAGAATATACCTTTTGGATGACTTGATAACACACTCCAAACTTGTGGGTTTTCAACTTTCTCAGAGAAATAAAGATGCCTTTTGTTAGTTCAAAGAGTTTGCAAAAAGAAGAAGAAAACTTTAACACTTATTTTTATTTTGAGAATATGAAGATAAAAAGCGAGTGTTAGAAGTTGAAAAGGAAAGAAAGACAGCAAATGTGAAAAATTGCACTGATGTAGCCGCTACTTTTGTTTTCTAATTTTATCTGGAAAAACAATCACTAATAAAAACTAATAAAGACTAATTAATCCTAATAAATACGAATAATGATAAAAAAAAATATACCAAAAATAGAAATGGGAAAATTATTATCAGAAATTTGAAAAGTCAAAGGTTATTGGGTTTGGATCGGGTCATAGCCTTGGACTCAGGTCAAAATGACTTACCTGGGTTAAAATTTAAGTGATAGCTTATCAACTGTTTGATAGCCAATCACATAACTCGTCAACCTAAGATAAAATGTTGCTGAATTTTAGTTAAGCTGATGACAAGGTGTGACGGCCTATCACATTGGTGATGGCTTATCAGTCTTGTCGTCACCCTTATCTAGAATGTACCCAAATTTTTTTTGAGTTGACGACTTCAAGTGATAAGTCATCATCTTACTGATGACTTATCAGCTTGGTTGTCACTCAATCCATTGCATGAACTCCCCTTTGCTTTGAATCGACAACTTCAACTGATAGATCATCAACAAGTCGATAACCTATCAACTTTTGTAGTCGATTCCATTCCATCAACAAATTTGATTCTAACTTTATTCCTTGACATATGAACAACTTGTTATTTAAAAATCAAACTTTAAAAAAAAAAATTACTTACAACATGAAAGGTTGGGTTGTCTCCCAATTGCGCCTAATTTACTATCGTGGAACGACTTGGTTGTCTCAACTACTCAGACTTCATCAAGAAAAACTGTAGACAACAGCTTCAGTTCATCCATTGGGCCAACATAATTCTTGATTATTTGCCTGTTAACTTTAAATTGACTCTCATCTTTACTTTCCAGTTCTACCAAACCCAATGAAACACTTGACTCACTTTGAAAGGCCCTGACCATCTTGATTTCAATTTTCCCGAAAAGAGCTTAAGTCGAGAGTTCAATAATAGCACCTAATCACCAGCATAAAAGTCTCAATACTTTGGTCATGATAATTCTTCATGCTCTCCTTATATAGGTCAGCTCTTTTGTAATCTCTGAGATGAAATTCATCAATCTCATTCAATTATCCCAACCTTAACTTAGTTGCTTTCTTCCAATCCATGTTCAGTCATTTAAGAGCCCACAAAACCTTGTGCTCCAGTTCAACCCAAAGGTAGCATGCTTTTCCATAGACTAACTGATAAAGTGACATCCCCATAGATGTCTTCAAAGTAGTCTGATATGCCCACAAAGCATCATCGACCTTTCAAGACCAATCTTTTCTACTCACATTCATGTCTTAGACAAGATTTCTTTTATCTCCCAGTTTGAGACCTCCACTTGCCCACTAGTTTTGGGTGGTATAAAGTGGCTACCTTATGTTGTTTCACACTATATTTTAATAATGCAGCCCGAAACATTTTGTTACAGATGTGGGATCCCGTGTCGCTTATGATTTTATGTGGTACCGAACGCCATCACTCTTTTACCTTCATTGTTGGCCAAAGCAATGGCCTCAACCCATTTGGAAACGTAGTCCAAATCCACTAAGATATACTTTAGCCCGTAAGATCTCACAAACGGCCCTATGAAATAAATATGCCAGACGTCAAATAATTCAACTTCCAACATCTTCGCCATAGGCATCTCATGATACTTAGAGATTGAACCCTGTCTTTGGCACTGATCACATCTCTTTACAAACTCATACGCATATTTAATTAGGGTTGGCAAATAATAGCCACTTTGCAATGCCTTTCTTGTCGTACGATCACCTGCATGTTGTCCCTCAACTGAGGATGCATGGCAGGCCTCCAGAATACTTAGCATATCAACTTCCAGGATTCACCTTCGGATAATATTATCAGCACAAAGTATCACTTGGCATCATGGAGTAATTTCTTTTTTCTGATAAAAAGAAAGATTCTCTAGGATAATATCACTCAACACAAAGTTAGCGAAGTCGTGTTCTAAGGCATCATTTTGAGTGCAGCCACTAGAATCTGTTCATTTGGAAAAGTATCATCAATATTAAGCCTTATTGTAGTGAGCTGATTTCCCTCTAGCCTGGATAGGTGGTCTACGACTTGGTTTTCATACCCTTTTCTATCTTTGACCTCATAGTCAAATTCCTACAGAAGCAATACCCATCTAATCAACCTTAGTTTGGCGTCCTTATTCACTATTAATTATCTTAAAGTAGTGTGGTCTATATGAACCACCACCTTAGTTCCCATCATGTATGACCGAAATATCTCAAAAGCATAAACAATAGCTAGAAGCTCACGTTCAGTGATGGTATAATTTTTCTACGCCCCATTCAACGCCTTGCTTGCATAATAAATGGGGTGAAATAGTTTCTCTTTCTTCTAGCGAAGTACAGCTCCAAGTGCTACTCCACTTGCATTGCACATGATTTTGAATGGCCTAGACCAATTTGGAGCAACAATAATCCGGTCATCAACCAACTTCTCCTTAAGGAATTGGAATGCCTACATAAAATTATCACTGAACACAAATTTGGTCTCTTTCTCCAACAATTTGATAGTGGGTTTGTAATCTTGGAGAAGTCTTTAATGAACCGAAGGTAAAATCCAGCATGACCCAGAAAACTACAGACTCCCTTCACTGAGATAAGAGGTGGTAGTTTCTCAATAACTTCTACCTTATCCCGATCAACCTTAATTCTCTTTGCTGAAATTCGATATCCAAGCACTATGCCTTTTTTTCACAATGAAGTGGTATTTCTCCCAGTTCAGCACAAGACTGAATTCTTTACATCTTTGCAGTACTCTACTCAAATTCACCGAACATAACTCAAATGAATTACCCACTACAGAGAAATCATCCATGAACACTTCTAAAGTGTTCTCCACCATGTCGGAGAAAATTGACATCATGCACCTTTGGAATATGGCCGGTGTATTACATAAATTGAATGACATTCGCTTGAATGTAAACGTTCTATATGGGCATGTAAATATTGTCTTCTCCTGATCTTTCAGAGCAATCAAAATCTGGTTGTATTCTTAATATCCTTCCAAAAAGAAATACCAACCCATTCCTTCCAAGCGATCAAGCATTTGATCCATGAAAGGCATTAGAATTTGATTTTTCAATGTCCGCAAGTTCAGCTTTCGGTAGTCCATGGAAACTCCCCACCTAGTCACTAGCATAAGCGGAATCAACTCGTTCTTTTCACTAGCAACCACAGTCATGCCCTCTTTCTTAGGCACGCACTGGAATAGACTCACCCACTTACTTTTAGAGATTGGATACACTACCCCTGTATCGAGCCACTTTATAATCTCCTTTTTCACTATTTCTTGCATAGGTAGGTTTAGTCTATTCTGATACTCAATGGTCGGTGTGCACTCTTTCTCTAGTTGGATTTTATTTGTGTAGAGGCCCGGTGGAATACTAATAATATCTTCTATCGTCCATATGATAGACCTCTTGTATCTCCTAAGCACAGAAATAAGGGCCTCAACCTGTTGCTCTGCAAAGTCTTCTATGATAATAATTGGTAAGGTGTTTCCACTGCCCAGAAACATATACGGCAAATGGCTCAATTGCTCCTTCATTTCCAACACTAGTGGCTCCTTAATAGAGGGTTTGGCCAGTGGTGTTGGACAATTTTTAAGGTCCAAATTCAACTTCTTGGGGGCATAAGAGTATGACCCCATTCCTATCAGGGCATATACGGTTTCATTATACTATTTGATACCCTCACTATTGAAGTTCATCAATACCGCGGTCAATGTCTCCATAGTAAATCCCTCTTCAACCATACCTCTTTCTCATCTTCATAGAATACATGGATGATTGAGAACACACCTATCTCCCTTTGTTGCTTCATCGATTGGAAAACATCAAAACTAACCACTTCATCATTGAGCCTAAATTTTAGCTCATTTGACTGTAAATCAACCAATACACTGCTAGTAGCTAAGAATGGTCTACCCAAGATGATGGGTACCTCAAAATCTTCCTCGCAATCTAAGATTAGAAATTCTGTTGAGAATATGAAACTAGCCACTTTCATGAGCACATCATAAAGAATCCCAACTAGCCTTTTTATCCGCCATCAAAAGCCACATGTTAGTGGGTATAGGATTCCCCAACCCAAGATTTTTGAACACCGCCAATGGTATTAAATTAATACTTGCCCCTAGATCACAAAGGGCCTTTACAAGATTAAGTGATCCAATAGTACGTGGGATAGTGAATGCTCCCGAATCAGCTTTCTTTTGCACCAAAGATCTTATAACAATAGCACTACAATGATGAAGATTGTCCACTAGCTCTTAGCTCACTGTCCGCTTCTTAGTTGCAAGATCATTCATAAACTTAGCATAGCCCGATATTTGTTCTAGTGCCTTCACCAAAGGCATATTTACTCTTAACTATTTCAATATTTCCATGAACTTGATAAATTTTGTGTCATCTGCCTTCTTTTGCAATCTATGTAGGAATGGAGGAGGTATTTTTGGCATTCTGATAATTACTGTCTCTCCTTACTTCCAGTTTCCCTTCTATTTCTCATTCACCTATTTCTGACTAGGTGGAACTTTCTTATTCTCCAGCTTCTCATACTCTACTGAAGGTTCTTCTTCTGCTTCTGTATTTAACTCCACTACATCGCTCACAGCAGGTTTGCCCACAAATAGGCCAGGTAACACTTTACCACTTCTAGTGGTAATAGCCATGCAAGAATTATCATTTCACAGATTTAGAACCGTGTCACTTGGCAATGCTCCACTCTTTCTCTAGTTGAATATTGCGGATAACTGATTCGTCTGCTGCTTCAGTTGCCTAATAGAAGTTGAATGTGAGTCAACTAACTGACTCATGGATGATAATTCACTCTTTATTTTTGTCAATCCAGCGTTAGTCGACTCCACCCTTTCAACAACTTAGTCGTCATATCCTCCATTGACATCTTACAAGAACTAGTAGCAGCATTGTCCCAATTTGCAGGAGGTACATGAAACCCACTCCTATAATTCTTGTTTTTCCAACCACCTTTCTCATGATTTCTATAACCAGATTTGTAATAGTAATTCCGACCTTGCTTTCCCCAGCTATTGCCTCAAAAATGCCCTTGATTATTTAATTAATTTACCTCTTCCTCAAAATCTGATTTAGGTCTCCCTACTTTGAGACCCAATAGGTTTCACCTTTACTGTCTTTCCAGATTGTAAATGTTTTGTGAGTAAATCCATCTGGGTCTTCATATGTGCCATATCCTGGTCACGTTCTGCTTCTCTCTTGCGTTGTTCGTCTATAATCCTGCTAGATATAATTACTTGCTACCATAGAATCCTTGGTATGCCAAGCTCTACTTTTCTTAGTCAGTCATTCCAATATCTCCACAGCCCCAGTAAAAGTAAGGTCCATGAATGCTCCCCCTGCGGCATTGTCCACAGTTGGTTTACTGATAGAGTTCAAAGCCTTGTAGAATGTTTTCATCAAGTGCTCGTCAGTCATCTTGTGATTAGGACACTGCGTCAACTTCTTATTGAATCTTACCCATGTCTCATGAAGAGCTTCATTTGGTAACTGCCTGAAGTTACTAATCTCATCCCTCAACTGTAACATCTTGGAAAACGAAAATAACCTTTTTAGGAAATCTCTTTTCAATTGCCTTCAGTTTATTATAGAATCGGGAGCTAAATCATTCAACCACAGTGTTGTCTCCCTAAACAGAGACAATGGAAATAACCGCAGACGAATCATATTCTACCTAACTCCAGGTTGTCAAAAGATTTGTAGATGTTGTAAAATCCATCAAATACATATTCGGATAATAACTTGGAAGTACACCAAACAACCTTTTGATATTTAACAACTGGATCATTGTGCTTGTGATGTTAAACTTCACACCCGGTGCTAATGGTGGTGGAATAATTGCTCCCTTAGCACCAGCTTCATCCAAACCAGCATCATTCTCATCATCAAATACAAACTGTACAGCAGGTTGGTGGTTTGCTCTTTCTCTAACTGGTCGATTCCGATTCACTAATGCAGCTACATTCTCAGCCCACTGCCTATTTACATGCTCAATCAGATCATCATCCCCCAGTCATCATCATCTTTATTTGCCACCCGACCTAGGTTATCAGCATTTTGCTGATTGAGTTACGCATTATCCAAAGCGGTTAATCACTCCGCTTCTTGTTAGTAAGATATTGTACCGATCAGGTGAGGTTATGGATTGAAAGGTGTAATAGTGGTTCTCCTGACCTTCTAGTTCGTGGCATATTCAACAAAGAAGTTGTAAAATCAAAAACAACAAACAAAAGTAAAATTAGGAAACTTAACTAGAAGTAAATTAACACAGATATGCTTAATTGACAACTGTATTCCCCGACAGCGGCCCCAAAATTTGATACGCCTAAATTACACCTCTCTTATGAGAGAGTCAAATAATAGCCCAACTAATTTTGGGTCGAATCCCACAGGAAATATAGTGTTAATCAAGACTATTCATGTTTTAATCAACTAATAGCTAGGAGTTCCCTTTAATTGGGGGGTTTTTTAATCAAACAATCAATTGTTACAGTTTACTTTGTCTTAGTAACTCAAAGTCAGTGTTTCAATATTTCAAATCAACAAAGTAATAAAACTAGAGTTGTGTTCATTATCGGTATTTACCCTGATTGAACAATAGTTGAAACGTTAGATTCTTACGACATACAGGAAACAACAAATTATCATTATCGATGATTCATCCAAGTGTATTTCAACCTACGTAGAATCTTGATTTTGTAATTCTTTCAAACTTAGGAAAAACTTATATTCGAGCTGATTTCATCTCGAGTTGACTAATCTTACTACCGCATTAATCATTAGATGGAAATTAACCTTCACAAATCCTTGTTGATAATTCACTACTTTTAGTTGATTTCTCAGTTTGAGCAAAGCAACATAAAACAGGTTCTATTGTTTTCAACCAATAGAAAACATGTGATACAATAGAATTATCAAGATGAATCCTACAGTTAATTGAATATTAGCCAACTATTGAATTAATAAAACATCACCCATGGTTTTCACAACTCTAGTTATGGGAATTAGTTCCTCATGAAATAGAAAGAGATAACACATACTAATTCTATAATCAAGTAATTAACTTACAGAAAATAGCGTTCAAGATTGTTCTCCTTCAAGTTCAAACAAGGATCCCAAAAACCACAACAATAGATTCAAAAACAAATTGAAAACCAAACTAAGAGTCCCAAAAAAAATATAAAAAATTTTCCTGTCAATAAGTTTAAGATGCCAATGAAAACTTATGAATTTTCTAATTATACTCATGATCTTTGGGTTTTGAATTTCAAATTCCAGATTGTCCATAGCTAACGATCAACAGTAACGGCTTATCAGATAGTTGACGACTTATCAGACAAGTCGTTAATAGCTCTTCCAAATCACTGTTCACTGCCTACAGCTGACGGCCTTAGTTGATGGATTATCAGATAGTTGACCACTGATTAGATAAGTCATCAATATTTCTTTCAAATCCTTGTACACTGCCTATAGTTGACGCCCTCTGCTGATGGTTTATCACACAGTTGACGGCTTATCAGATAAGTCGTCAACTATAATATTCGCATCTACTTCAATCAGAAATCATCCTTCTTGACGTGGTTATCATAGGTTTTCATGCATCTCAACTTCCCTGCTATATCACATGAAATACAATCAAAAACAACAATAGTTATAGAAGAACTTACAATTATTTCTAGTTAAAAGGCTTAAATGTGCTAGCACATCATATAACCAGGATGAATAGCTTGATGACATTCATGAGCTTCAGCCTAAATCTTTTCCCTCAATCCATCGACATTGGGAACACATAACTTGCATTGGTACCTCAAGATACCATCACCAATAATCGCATAGTCATCAGCCTTTTGCTAACCCACATTACTCTTAACCTTCATCAATTCGGGATCCAACATCTACTTATTCTTTATCTCCACAATAAGACATAACTGGGATACCTGATGCACAAATACACCACCACTTTCACAGTCCATGAGATGAACTCCAAGACTAGCCAAACGGTGAATGTCCGTCACCAACTCTCACTTATCCTCATCCACATGAGCCAGACTCCCCATGGATAACCTGTTAAAAGCATCAGCAACTATGGTAGATTTACATTGATGGTAGTGAAGACTCATATTGTATTCTTTCAGCAACTCAAGCCACCTTTTTTGCCTGAGATTTTACGCCCTCTGAGTGATCACATACTGCAAGCTCTTATGATCAAAAAATATATCAACGTGAACACCATAGAGATAGCGATGCTAAATCTTCAGTACAAATACCACAGCTAACAACTCCAAGTCTTGAGTGAGGTAGTTCTTCTCATGAACTTTCAATTGCCTAGAAGCATAAGCCACCACCTTACCATATTACAATCAACACACAACCCAACCCAACACGAGAAGAATCACATTACACTATGAAGCCATCACTACTCTAGAGCAGGGTTAAAACTGAAGTTGATGTCAACTTATCGTTTAACTTCTCAAAGCTACCTTCAAACGTATGTGACCATAAAAACTTAACCTTTTATAGGTTAACTTAGTCAATGGGGCAGTTATAGTCAAAAAACTTACCATGAATCTCCTATAGTAAGCAGCTAAACACAAGAAGCTCTGAATATCGAATGGAGTCACAGGTCTAGGCCACTTCTTAACCACCACAACCTTCTATGGAACCACCATGATCCCTTCACTAGAGATAACATAACCAAGAAAAGTTACAGCCTTCAACCAAAACTGATACTTGGAAAACTTGGCATACAAATATTGATCTTTCAAGGTCTGCAACACAGTACGGAGGTGATCGACATGATCTGACTCAATCTTAGAGTAAATCAAGTTGTCATCAATGAAAGCAATGATAAACAAATCCAAAAACTAACGGAAGACCCTATTCATCAAATTCATAAATATCGTCAGGGCATTGGTCTACCCAAAAGATATAACTAGGAACTCATAGTGACCATATCGGGTTCTGAATGTAGTCTAAGGGCTATCCACATCCCTAATCTTAAGATAATGATAACTCGACCTACGATTAATCTTAGAGAAATACTTCAAACCTTGAAGGCGATCAAACAAATCGTTGATCCTAGGAAGAGACTACTTATTCTTTGTGATCACCTTATTCAACTGACGATAGTCAATGTACATTCGAAGGGAACCATCTTTCTAGCACACAAAAAACACCGGAACAAACCAAAGAGACACTTTAGGATGGATAAAACCTTTATCTAAGAGATCCTTCAATTGCTCCTTAAGCTCCTTCAACTTAGCCGGAGCCATTCTATACGGAGGGATAAGAATAAGACGATTGTCCGGAACAAGATCAATCCCAAAATCAATTTCCCTATCGAGAGGGATACCAGGAAGATTATCAGGGAAAACCTCATGATTCTTACTAACCACAGGGATGGATTCTAGAAAAGGACCTTCCTAGTTAAAATCTTTAACTCGGACCATATAATAAAAACACCCATTGGAAATCATCTTTCGGGCTCGAAGGTATGAGATGAACATCCCCTTAGGCACTAAAGAACCCCCTTCCCATACAACGACTGGCTTATTAGGGAAATTAAAATGACCTTACAGGTTAGACAATCTAAGGAAGCATAACATGTATGCAACCAATCCATCCTCATAGTGACATCAAAGTCAAACATATCTAAATTTATCAAATCCATGACTGTTTCCCACTAGTTTGCGATTGGGTACCTATGCTCGAGACCCACCATCATGCTAAGACCGATGATCACCCAATGATTTTGAGTAACGATCACTAGTTGTGGAGAAAGAACAAAAACTCCCCTACTTCATTTTTAGCTACTTATCATTATCTCTCTCACTCTGCTTAAAAGGCTTAAATATATTCTATTACGTCTCAATAAACTTAAACTATTTCCTTTTATCCTTCTCTACTTATTGCATATAGAAACCAACTTAGAGATAACCATGTCCTCGATCAGTAAACTAACCTTACTTTCAAGGATCAACTCACGAGATAGACCTAAATCAAACTTCCTTATCCAATCTCTTATATCAGACACCATCTCTGGAGTATACTGAGACAGCTGGTGAAACTTCAAGGCATACTCCTTAACCGATATCTTTTCTTGCTTCAGATTAACAAAATCCTCTTCTTCACTTCCCTCAACTCCTGAGGAAAGAAGTGATCTAGAAATCCATTATTAAAATCCTTCCAAGAAATGACTCACCAATGTCACCCCTTGCCTCATCCCACTCTTCGTACCATTAGTACGACATATCCTTCAGCTGGTAGGCAGAAAACTCCACCAATTACATATTTGTGATACACATAACCTTAAAAATCTTTTCCATATCATTCAAGAACCTTGAGGATCCTCCTCCACCTTAACACCCATAAAAGTTGGAGGATTCAACCTCATGAACTAGCTAACCATTGTGGCCTCAGAAGATAGAGTAAAAAATGCACCATACTCATCTTGAGAAGCCACCAACTTAGCAATCATATGAATCAACTGATGAAACTCTACATTTGTCATATTGGCATAAGGAGAATTAGAGGAAACTGGTGCAACTCTAGGATAATCAAAAATGGGAACCCTAGACCGAATATGGATCCCATGAGTAGTGCGTGTTCTATCAACATTGTCCTCAGTTGGGACAGAGGATTTTCATGAGCTTCAGATCATCGAGGCATGATCTGAAAGGTAAGAAAATAGAAATTAAAAGAATCCAACACCTTAGACTTTATAGTTTGAAATAAGACAACAAGAAAGTGGAACATTCCTAAATGTCTTGTAGCCTCTTCCTTATGAGTGTCGTGTGCTACACACCCTTAAAGGAGACTCTACTAGGCACGGCTTTATAAACTCCCAATTGACCATGAACCTAAAGCTCTGATACCAACTTGACACAACTTGAACCAAGGCCTTATCATAATAGGCAGCTAGGCCCAACAAGGACCGGAGACAACCTCATTTCCCACATCGACCAATCAAGCACATAAACTGATTCGGATAAACTTTGAATAAATAACAAGATTATTTAAAACTCAAAGATTTTGGGATGGTTCACGACCGTAACCAACCTGAATAAGTTTAGTCATCCAATACTAAACCAACAACTATAACCAACCCAAATTAATAACCAAGTCCATGTCCATAACATAATATGATGGAACAATCATAAACACAGTCAAACGGTATCAGCCATAATACCAATACCAATGTTAAGGCTGACACCAATGCTGACACCACCCATACCAACTATAGTAATTCCACAAAGCAACTATTTAAAAATAAAACAATATCCGATCGAGATATGTCCCCGACCTTAGCAAAAGACAGTGTCCAACACTAAACCAAATGAAACATAAGAAACCAAAATAAGTAATAAAGCCTTTTGAAGTATGGAAGCTCACTATTTCAAGTCAACACAAGTTGATCCCAATTGCAATTACTGAGTAGGAGGGGTAGTATGAACAACACCTATATCGCATGGAGATATAGTGTTGAAGATGGTAAGCAGCTGGAGTGCTGGCATATAACTCAAGCATATGGATAAAATAGTTCTAATAGCTCAAAACCAATCAATCAATGCACATAACCATTGCAACACAAATATATATATACATACCATGCTGGGATAGGGAACAAGATTAGCTAACTTTGAAATCATTAACCTGGGTTGTGTAGCATGGTTTTCATAAAACAATACACGTATGGGCTATATAGGCCAAGCTCTCACCTAGCGGGAAGGGCCCCAGTGCGTGTAGCCTTACGAACCAGAGAATACCTATATCCTTATATACCTTTATGAGGGACTCGAACCTCCTAGCATAATCAAGGAGACTTAAGCACCATTATATGTGTTATGGGGACTTGAACCTCCCATTCATATATTTATTCGGGGGTCTTAAACCACTTGGTCATAAGACACCTGCACCAGCTAGCGTAGTTTCCAGTGCTAGTCCTTTGGACTCCACTTTCATATCCTGACTACACATCCCGCTATTAATCCTAATTTAAAACCATCATTCCACATACACAACCATTAAGCCAATTACTTACCAAAGGTATTTCGTTGGTATCGTCATACCAACAGTACTTGTAAGTATACCATATGTCATTATTATTATCAATCAATCAATCATTCATTTGACTCTAGGACTCAAACCCATCATCTAACTAAGACACTTGTTCAATCTAAAGATTAGGGACTCAAACCCATTGTCTAACAAAGACATAAATCAAGTTAATATTTAGGGACTCCAACCTTTTTAATAACTTAAACCACCAAGTTACTATTTAGATCATTACATGGCTAATAAAGCCTTCACAAAATCATTTATCAACCATTCATATCTGTGAGACCAATGCCTTAGTTCATTATCATCTGACTATTTCATTCTCTTCGGTATTTTCACTAATACTTTAAGGGCATGTTATTATCAAGACTAAAATCAAACTGAAAACCATTAAGTTTAGAGTTACCCATGACCCATTTTTTAAACCACAATTACCAAGCACCTATATATGCAATCCATGATCAAAACATGTATAAATACAAGTTAAACCAAGAGTAAACAACACTCAACCATATGCAACAAAACCCTCAAATTTTGGTTTTCAAAACCACCATTTAAGAATCATAATCACAATTTAAAACACATGATATTTATGAACTAACAATAAGGGAAGAGTCACATGCCTTATTCAAAAAGATTCACAGAAGAAATTTGACTCTTAAGCCTCAAGATGACCATCTTTGAAGAACCCTAGACCCAATATTTGAGAGAGAGTTTAGAGAGTGTTTAATCTTCAAATAATGCATTTTCAGAGTCCACAACATGTTTTAAGATGTGGGAAATTAGGGGTTTTAGGGTGGGAAATTTCTAGAATACCCTCAGCTTAAAAGTTGAAAACTAACTCATAGAAGGATACAACCATACACCCTAAAACGTACCCTAGGGTACGAGTGGTATCTTTGTCTCATACCCTAGGCCTCACCTTGTACCCCTATACTGACCAACATATGACCATCAAGGTGTAACTTATATCCTAGCATACGATAAGTACCCTATAACCTACACCCCAAGCAGAATTCTCTAGACAAACTTAGGGGCATTATACGACTTAGCCATATATGACTCATACCTAAACGTACTTCTAGTAAGGAGTCCATTCGTACCTTGGAAGGAAAGTGACATAGAACACACTGATTTACATATGAGTTGAAGACCCCCAACCTGTAGCCTATCATAAGACTTGTATCCTAAGTCGTATGTTGTCCAGAACTCAAATTTTTAAAAAAAAATCTAAGAGTCAAAATCCAAGGTGTTTCACCAGCCCTCTCACCCCACCCTAAATACCCCTCCCCCTTACCCTAAAATAAAGAAAATTTTCATTAATTACACCCCCAAAACCCACTTCATCACCTTCTTCCCCATTTCTCTAAAATCACCATTGCCACACTATCTTTCTCACAATTCTTATTTTTATTTAATAGCTTTTTCATTGCATAATAATTTATGTGATCAGTAATTTTTATTTTTTAAAGAATTAAAAGTTAGATTAAATGGCATTGCATTTGGTTGATTTCAACAAAAAAAACTCCTTCACCAAAATTTTAAGGTGTCACAGCAATGTTGCCTATTTCTAAACCATCCAAATTTTAATTTTTAGCGGCACTATGATCTTCTTTATCCATTGCATGATACCATCCTCTTTAATTTCACCAAAAGTTATTTGATTTTGCTCAAAATTATTTGAGACATTTCTTTCACCAAAATTATCACTTTTTCCAGCTACAATATGTAACACCCCATACTTAATTATGTGCATTAGCCATGGTTATATGTGTTGGATTATATGTATTGATCCTAAGTTAGGTATATATGAGTTTAAGTATGAGTATTGATTATTTTGAGATGGTTTCAAGTGTATAGTTTGATTATATGTGTATGGGAATCGACTTTATTTATATCGGAATTTGCCCGTCGATGGTTCCATACAAAGTTTATTGAATAATATTTCCAACTATATAAAGATTTCCAAAAACGGATAAGTTTCGGATATAATCGAGCATGTTCGAAACTATAAAACGGCGGCCGGGATAATTGTGAACAGTAAATGTGCAGGAAATTCAAACTACTGAGGCCTACCAATTTTTTGGGTCGACTTTGATCGATCATAACTCCATCAATATAATGAACTAGGAGAGATACCACCTATCAAAAGAAATATCTTTGAGTCTTCTTTCCAATGCAATTGGTTTCATCCAAATCCAACATCTGAGTAAGGAGTTATACTCGTTTTACTTCAGCCTCTCAAAACAGATTTTTAGGGTCAACTTCAAACGATCATAACTCCTTGTACAGGACGAACTGGGTGGACTACTTTATATGAAATGAAATCCCTTTGAATTATCTATCCAACAATACCAATTTCACCCAAATCCGATATAGGAGAAAAGAGTTATGGTTGATTTACTTTAGCCTGTCAAAACAGTCCACCATGGACAGATTCGAATTTACTTGAATTTTTAAGGGCAATATGGTCATTTTCCATCACATCTTGGACGAAAATTGGTCATTATATAGATATAATTGGTCTTATATCCATCAATTATCATCATATTATTGGAAATAAGAAACCCTAGCCTAATTTCAACACCAATTATCTTGTGATTCAACCGTAGAAAATCCAAATTGATTCTGTAGTTGTGTTCACCATCTCGAGGGCTTCGAGAAGCACCCCTTATTTATGCCAACAGGACTTCGAAATCAAAAGGGCCATTTTATGGTAAGGATGTAAATTATGTTGGTGTTATTTATATGGATATGTATATATATATATGCATGTGAGCATAAGAAGTATGTTATTTGATTGTTGTTGAAAGATGATTGGAAATGATGTTGGATTATTCTTGTGCATGATTTGATTATGTTGAATTTTGAAGGAATTTGGTGTGATGATGTGGTATTGAAATGATGATTATATATATATATATATATATATACACACAAACCTATTGGTCAAGTTGGTTTTTGAAATGTATGCAAATATTGGTTGTATGGAATTATGGAAGAGAATTGTGGTGTTGGGTTGCTAATACTAGATGTCAAATATTTCATTGTAGATAAGTGATTTGTAAAGGCGGGAAGTTGTGTCGAATTGGTGTCCGAATCTACAACGAGGTATGTAAAGCGTACTCTAACGATGTTCTTTGGCATGAAAACACCAATGTTCCATCAAGTAAGATTCCAAGGTTTTCCAAACACATGTATTGTTCTACATTACCAACGAAGTTGTTTCCATTCTATAAAGTGCCAAAATATTTCATTGATATACCAAAAGGCTCCTATTTTATTATTGTGATATTGATGATTCTGAAACACATTGTTGATGTACTAATGAGTCTTTATTACATCGTTATTGTATAGAAGGTCTATTACTTGATTCCTATTGATGTATCATTGTTCCAAAGGTACTATATTGGCATGAACACTAATGTAATAATCTCAAAAGCTTTTGAACTAAGTTATTGGAAAGATTTCTTATGTGTGTTACTTGATATACGTGTGGGTGGTATCCCAGGGGCATAAGCCTAGCATGGGTCGATCCCTATTTATGTGTTTATGGGTGGTATCCCAGGGGCATAAGCCTAGCATGGGTTGATCCCAATTGATATGTACTGTAGGGAGCCTAATGGTCACAGTACAGTACAGTATTGATTATTGTTAGGTGGTTGGAGGTTCGGGAGGAGGAGGAAATAGCGAATGATAATTGTAAAGAATGAAATGAACGAATATATACCGTTCCACAAATGTGTTTGAATTCAAGAACCCAGTTTAGATTAATGATAATGTACATAATCCTAAAAGTGTTTATAAAGTATGGTTCACTTCTATTATGATTTATTCACATGTGTATGGTTTTCTTGATCCCCCATATCACATATGATTATCTACAGCTTTACATACTCAGTACATATTTTGTACTGACGTCCCTCACGGGGGACCTGCATTTCATGCTGCAGGCACAGGTACTTCATGTTATTCACAGCATAGATAGGAGTCGGGTCGTACAGCTATTGTTGGTGAGCTCCAGTTTGCTTCGGAGCTTTCCGAGTCGGTTCCTTATGTTTTGTTATTGTACAGGAGTCATGTGTGGGCGGGGGTTTGTCCCGACCCTAGTTATGTCATGTATATATGTCCTAGAGGCTTTGTAGACATAAGGAAGGGTCAAGTCATGGGAGTTTATATAGTGATGTTATATTTGTATATGTGGTAGCCCCGACGGCCAAGTATTATATATATATATATATATATATATATATATATATATATATATATATATATATATATATATATATATATATATATATATATATATATATTTGTGTGTGTTGTGCTGATACAGGAAATTAGACCCTTCTATATGTAACGAAGTGCTGCCCAAATTTTTGGTGAATGTAAGTGAAGGTACAGGTATTTGAACGGGTTCTCCTGGGCCTTCTCGGCTTCGGGTGTCAGTCCGGCCCGATGGGATTTTGGGGCGTGACACAATAATTTTAGATTTTGCTGAATTTTTGGATTTCAATTTATTTGGCCTGCTCAATCACTTTTTGGGTCTGTTTAATTTTAGAATTTGGGGTTGTTTCATAGAAGTTGAAACAATCCCATATCTCAAATAAATTTGGTTAGGCAGGGTTGAAACAATCTCAGCTCAAGGCGAGAACAAAGAAAGTAAGAAAATTGAGATAATTAGGCAACATTATGTGGTGTTGTGTACTAAGAGAAGATCGAATGTGGTGTCAAAGAGGTGTTAGTTTAGTGGAAGAATACTTATAACTTGAAAGAAGAAAGCTTTAACTGAAAGAGATGAAGAAGAGGATGGTCGGAGGGAGGAAGACGGCGATGGGAAGGTTTTAAGAAATGAAGAACGGGAGTTTGCTTTCTTTCTCTTAGAAGAAGACGATGGAAAAAAGGAGTGTGGACAGGGGAGGAGGTTGGGGGAGCTTTTCATTTTTAAAAGAAAAATAAGAAATTATTATTATTAAAAAATTATATTAATAAAGTAATTTAAGTGTAGATTTTTTAACTAAAAGAAAAGTAAAATGCTATTTACTCTTCAATTCACGCACCTAAGGAAAGTGTAACACTTACACTTTCTTTGCCAAATCAGCATTTTGTGCCTGATAGGTATCAATTTTAAGTGATTGAGGTGTCTGATAGATACAAGTTTGAGTTAAGGGGTTCAAGTTAAATTTTGAAACAAGTTTAAGGGCGTATCGACGACTTAATATCAAAAAAGTAGTATAATATCAAAATGCCTCACTATTTTTGGAAAAATACTTTGATTAATACATAACTTAAGATCGTAAACCTAACTCAATAAGCTTGATAGTGATAGAAACTGCCTTAATGCCCAATCATATATGAGGTGGCATAATTATCTCCCACTCACTGATATGGGACTTAATGGTTATTACTTAAAATAATTTGAATCTCAGCAGATAGCACAAGCATAACGCCCATTTTTATTGTCATCCTCACTAACAGGAAAACCCAGAATTTAAAATTTGCAGGTACATCGGTTTTGTCAAAGGAGCACATAAGCTCTGAAGTAAGACTCAAAATATGTTGAGCTCTCGTCTCACTTTATATGCAGTTTAGGTTTTAATTTTTAAGACATACTTTCCCTTGTCAATGAAGCTTTTCGGGAGGGACGAACACTAAATAATTGACATTTCACTTTATCAAAAAAAATTAATTTTTTTGTTCATATTTTTGTCATTCATGCTTATCTTATTAGCCTTAGACTAGACATATATTTATATTTTTCTCCCTTTATGCCTTTTTCATTAAATCTCACACTTTATTTATACTTTATGCTTAAATACAATGGATCTTGAAGGTTTTTTCACACCTTTTGATTTTCATAATACTGTGGTGCACCAATATTATCTTAACGTAGACGTTAGCAAAACTTTCAATGTAAATTAAGGAATATTAACATATTCGATTGGTCATCAATGGCATAAAGAATACTAAAAAAATATATGGAAAAAAATATGAGTTCTAAGCTAATAACTTTACTTTCTTATAATATGAAGCTCAACTAATATGTTGACTTTTAACTTTTTTGAGCCATCAATCATGGTAGCTTAATGGTCAAGGTGGGTTCCTAATACAAGATGGTCGCGGGTCCGAATTCCAGTCTAGCAATTTTGATGTTATATATTTAGTAATAAGCCTTTAAATATAAAGTGCTTCAAATAAAAGTGAAAATGTTGTGAGACCCTAGGATCGATCCCTAATCACGTGGACGAAAGCCTAGCTTCAACCAACGCATCAAGGTGCACTTCCATTACTTGTTGGGTGCACTATTAGTTATATTTTTCTCAAGGTATATATACATATGTGTACTTGTGGGTCCGCCTTTGTCCTCCCTGTACGTAGGTAGACTAGGTAAATTAAATATGAGGTTTGGTTTATTTATGACTTTTTAGATCCTTCTTTAAATACCATTACTACTCGATTGTATAATTTCGAATGTCTCACTATTTATGTAAAATTCTTCGTGGTTCTTTCATATGGATATTGATCATGAAAGCCTAACTGAATATATAGTAGTACATCTCTAGGGTGTCATTCTAATTCTGATACTTCATCCATTTTATTTAGTTAGTCATCTTACTAAAAATAAATATCTCATATTAGTTGATAAATCAGAATATAATTAATTATTTTTTTCTTATTTTACGCCTACAATATATATATATATATATATATAAAGGAAGATTGTGGAGTTGCTGATGTGGCATGTCTCTAAGACTAGCATTGAGATTTATTTATTTTTGTGATTTTCTTAACATTCTTTCTAATTTTAAAAAGCGGAAATTTCACTTAAATATTTATAAAAGCTGAAATTTCACTTACATATTTATAACATTCTTGTTTGATTTGTACACTAACTTGGTCATATATTTTACGTAACATTTGATAGGCTTGGTAGAGTCGAGTTACGTAACATTTGATAGGCTTGGTAGAGTCGGTTTAGATCACACGCTATGTAACTCTATGCTTATTAATTTATCAGATTGGTTGAGCAAGATGCATTGAGCAACGCTCTATAAAAGTGTGTTGTTCAACTGTTGGGACCACATCTTCAGTGTGCATCAACACATTTTGACCTAAAACAAACACAGCGACCCTCCATGTGTCTTTTAAGGCTTCTGAAGAAAGTGTTCTAAAGGACACCTAAAATGCCACAACTTTGAAGGTGGTGTCCCTAATCGAGCTCATAAGAGATGAGAAACTCTTGACCAACTTTGAAGATAGCAACGACCAGCTTGAATACAGAATCAGCAAGCTGGAGGCAAGATTAAAAATTATCGGGATTCATATACTACATCAAGCATCTGATCTTCTCAAAGGAATGTTGAAAGCATGCTAAGACAAGAAAACACAATCAATTATAACCATATTGCTAAGGAAGCAATGGTACTCAATTTGCCTTTCAATCTTGTTTGTGGTTCCGATCAGGTCAATGGCAGTGGACCTAATCGAAACACAAACAAGAAGGCATGGGATGAAATTTAAAATTCAAAAATTTCCGCCTTCACTTAGATTCCTTATTTTAACTACAGTTGTTGTTGGCGTAAGTTTTCTAGACTTGATGTACATCATTTTAACCCTCGATGCCCGTGAGGCTGCTTTGTTGGTCTTCTCCTATTTTTTATCTAGGTGATAATCCCGACCACGTAGCTCCCTAGCAAAGTATCCATCTGCATTATTTTTCTTTCAGAGAGACAACAGACGAAATTACATTACAGGATACAGTTTTATATTCACACTTGATTCAAATTTTGCATCTTTTAAGATAATTCCATCGGCCAGATTCTCTAGAAGTTACTTTCTACCCTATGTCTCTTCTTCAATTAGTTCTCAGATGATATAGTCTTCCATCAACCACCAATTTTTCCTCAAAAGCATTCTCCTACTGCACCTTCTAGCGTATAATCATTACCCCGAGCAACCCAACCATATAAATTGAGGCTAGGGCTATAACTATATAGGTTTTCCATTCTTGTTAGATGCAGTACTAAGCTTTGAAGGCCCTCTGAGGGTCCAATGCACTCGTAAAGTTAGTCCAATCTCTATTGAATCTCTTTAAAATGACACCAAAACTAGATCCCTTCACAATACTTGACAAATAAACATGAGAAACAACTGACATTAAATCTTAATAGGGTATCAGAACCATATTCATGGTCCCTTAGCCTTATTAGTTTGGACCTACCAAACATAACTATAAAATTGCAGACATCTTGTTTGAAAGATCTATGACTAATCAGTAAAAATAGTATTCACAAAATCAGTACAATCTATGTGTGTTTCCATGATAACTTTATCAGTAATACATACCTCCCACATATGAAGTGGTTCTATCTGCATACAACTTATTTCTCCAAACTCATCTTTACTGCAGCCTCTTGTGATGGTCTGACAAAAGTTGATCAACTTTCAGTTCCTTATATCTATAAATAAGAGGAAAAAAATTAATATCAAAAAAAGAACATTATCCATCTGGTACAACAGGTGTAGAGTTTGTTGTATCAGATGTGGACTCTGTTGTAACAGATATAGAGTTTGTTGCAACATATGTGGAGTCTGTTACAACAGATGTGGAGTCTATTGGAATACATCAAACCAGCCTTTCTGGTGGTTTGATTTGTTCCAATAGTTTCACCACCTGTTGCAACATCAACAACAGCATTTGTTCCAACAACATCATCAACAATAAAGAAGCAATATTCTTTATTCCAGAACCATCAACAACACCACACTATAAGCTACAACAAATCTAACCCCACCAACAACATCAATAACTGTATCAACAATAAAGAAACAAACCAAATACATACAAAAAAATGATACTGTGAACAAGGCATTTAAACTTCTCCCAACAGATAACTATTTTTGTATATTGTAATAAAAATTCTTGGTTTGTTTATTCAACACTTAAAAGTTCCTTCAAATTTTTTTAATAAATATGATACGGGTAAATAGTAATTAAATAAAAACAAATAAAAATAACTTGTAAAGAAGAATATGAGAATGAAAGAGCAATAATGAACTATACCTTAATGTCAAAAAGAGGATCAAAATAGTAATTTCAGTCAAGGAAAGATATGGATTGGTTTAGATCCAAAAGTATCTTTATAAGAAGAAAAGATAAAAGAGAGAAAAAGGTTGTGATAACAATAAAGAGGAGAGAGAAAAAGATGACAGTTGAATAAAATTAACAATAGCTGAAGGAAGAGAGATGAGATAATTTCTATAGATGTATTGTGTATGTAGATGTGGGGGGTTTCAATATTCATTAATTAATAATCATTAATTTCATTTATAATTTTAGGGGCACGAGGAAGAATAAGACTAGTGACATTGAAAAGACAAGACAAGACTGCTCAATATTTTGTACCGCCTTTAGTATTAAGTACTACTTGATATTATATACTCGGACAGGAGCTTACTTTAAAATTAAAAAAGAAAAAAAGATTTTCAAATAGATATGTCATCTGTTGCAACATATATAAATATCTGTTTAGAAATCCGAACAGCTCAGTCATCTATTACAACAGATATCAGTATCTATTTAAAAATCCCAACAGCTCAGGCATCTATGACAACAGATGAAAATATCTATTTGATAATTAATTAAATTATATATGTTATCTATTACAACAGATATAAATATCTATTTGAAAAATTCCAATAGCTCAGTCATATATCACAACAGATGCAAATGTCTATTTGATAATTAAATTAGATATGTTATCTATTACAACAAATATAAATATCTATTTAAAAATTTCCAACAACTCAGTCATCTATCATAATATATTCAAATGTCTATTTGATAATTAAATCAGATATATCATCTATTGCAACACATATGAATATCTATTTAAAAAATTTCAATAGCTCGATCGTTTGTTGCAACAGATTTCATTGCAATTGATTTAGGTGGAACTAGGGATAAATGAATGAGCTCACAGGTTCAACTACAAATCCAATCAAGTCTTTGTAATTGCATGGCATAGGTATTACATTTATCCCAACTCGAATCATCGATTGATCACTCTGAGTTGAAATGAGTTCTCATCAACTCAATGTTAGGATAGTAATTGCACCTAAGTTGATTTAGGTGGAACTAGGGATAAATAAATGATCTCATACAGTTAACTACAAATCCAATCAAGTCTTTGCAATTACATAGTGTTATTATTGCGTCCATCTCGACCTGATTCATCGATCGATCACTCTCAGTTAAAATAAGTTCTCATCAACTTAATTTTAGGATAGTGATAGTACCTAAGTTGATTTAGTTTGAACTAGGGATGAATGAATGAGCTCATAGGGTCAACTACGAATTCAATCGAGTCTTTGCAATTGCATGGCATTGGTAGTGCGTTTATCCCAACCTAAGTTGTCGATCGATCACTCTGAGTTGAAATGAGTTCTCATCAACTCAATGTTAGGATAATGATAGTACCTAATTTTATTTAGATGGAACTAGGGATGAATGAATGAGCTCACAAGGTCAACTACAAATCCAATCGAGTCTTTGTAATTGCATGGCATTGGTATTGAGTTTATCCTGACCCGAGTCATTGATCGATCACTCTAAGTTAAAATGAGTCATAAAATCAATGTTAGGATTGATCACACTGAGTTGAAATGAGTTCTCATCAACTGAATGTTAGGATAGTTATAGTACCTAAGTTGATTTAGGTAGAACTAGGGATGAATGAATGAGCTCACAAGGTCAACTACAAATCCAATCGAGTCTTTGCAATTGCATGGCATTGGTATTACGTTCATCCCTACCTAAGTTGTCCATCAATCACTCTGAGTTGAAATGAGTTCTCATCAACTAAATTTTAGGATAGTGATGTTACCTAAGTTTATTTATGTAGAACTAGGGATGAATCAATAAACTCATAGGGTCAACTATAAATCCAATAGAGTCTTTGTAATTGTATAGCGTTGGTATTGCGTTAATCCTAACCTGAGTCATCGATCGATCACTCTAAATTGAAATGAGTTCTCATCAACTCAATGTTAGGATAGTGATAGTACCTAAGTTGATTTAGGTGGAACTAGGGATAAATGAATAAGCTCACAGGGTTAACTACAATTCCAATCGAGTCTTTGCAATTGTATGGCATTGGTATTGTGTTTATCCCAACCTGAATTATTGATCGATCACTCTTAGTTAAAATGAGTTCTCATCAACTCAATGTTAGGATAGTGATAGTATCTAAGTTAATTTATGTGGAACTATGGATGAATTAATGAGATCACAGGGTCAACTACAAATCCAATTAAGTCTTTGCAATTGTATGATGTTGGTATTGCATTCATCCTGACCCGAGTCGTCAATCGATCACTGTGAGTTGAAATGAGTTCTCATCAACTAAATGTTGGCATAGTGATTGTACCTAAGTTGATTTAGGTGGAACTAGGAATGAATGAATGAGCTCACAAGTCAACAATAAATCCAATCGAGTCTTTATAATTGCATGGCATTGGTATTGTATTCATCATGACCCGAGTCATCGATCGATCACTCTGAGTTGAAATGAGTTCTCATCAACTCAAGTTTTTAAAAACTATATCTCTTAAAAATTTTAAATTAATTAAGATCAATTCGGACCAAATTAGCAATTTCAAAACTTGTCATTCTTTTCCAAAATTACAAATCAACCCATACAAATCATCCATTTGCGTGAAAAACTTTTCATTTCAAATTTGAAGTTCTCGCTCTTCTCTCTCTATGGGTCTCCTCTCTCTCTCAACAATACAAACAATAACTACTCAACATATTGCTCAACTCTTCAAGACAGGTAGATTTTTTTCCCATTTACGACCACATATAGTTGTCCTTTTTACTTCATTCCCTCTTATATCCATCGTTTGCACTATCTTTATAGGTAACAGAGTTTGAGAAGAGTTCTACATTTGTTGTTTATTCAAAAAAAAATATGATTATTTAGTTAATTATAAAAAAGAAGACTTTTAGTTGTATTATCGTTGAGAATGGGTTAACAATTTTGAGTTTTGATGCTTAAAAAGTAGAAAGCACCCAAGAAAATCCTAGTTTTTCTCTCAATGTTTTGTTGACTATCATGGTATTGTTGGATGGTATTTTTGGTATTGTTGGTGGTTGTTGGTGGTGGTGGTGGTATTTGTATTTTTTGGCGGTGGTGTCGGTGATCTTAGTGTTGGTATTGGTGGCATTGGTGGTGGTCTTAGTGGCATTGGTTGTAGTGGTGGCGGACTATCTGTTACAATGGGTGAAATATATTTTGGGAGATATTAAATAGGTCTTCAAACGGATTCCCCATCTGTTCCAACTGATGGGTTATCCGTTGGAGTTTTTTTATAATGTGGCGCAGAATAATTTATAGAAATTTGTCCATCTGTTGCAATAGGAGGAATATCTGTTGGGAGATATTAAATAGGTCTTCAAATAGATTCCACATCTATTCCAACTGATGGGTTATCCGTTGGATTTTTTTTTTTTGTTATCTGGCATAGAATAATTTATTGAAATTAGTCTTACCTTTTTTAAAAAAATTATACAGACATCAAATACAATGTATTTTTTATTTTTCTATTATTTGTAGTTAAAAGATGTCTCTCAAAAGAAAAGAAACTGAAAGTGGATCAACTTCTGACCACCCAACAAAAAAGGCTAGACTACAGATAGATTCGGAGGAACTTCCAGAACAATCTCAGTTAGGATAAAATAAAGCTGAGGAAAGTGATAACTCCTTCTCACCAATGGGGCGTGAAGTAACATTCAAATCCCAGCATGATTTTGTCAAAACTATTAGTATCGATGGGTTTTGAGTTGCGATGCCGATGAGTAACCATAACACAATATTTCATGATGTTGTACTCAAATGTTAGTTAGGAAAACCTTTTAATGAACTTAAGATTATTATGAAGAAGTAAAACATAGATGGACTTTTTAAGAAGAGCTGCTTTGCATACTTTCTTAAGCTGTCTGGGGCCCGCCTTCTCCGTTTCCCAATGATCATGGTATAAGGCCTCCTCAAGCGTAGGATCAAGTATACGCGGGATGATGGAGGTCCAAAGGAGGGCAAAAAAAATGGATGAAGTCTGGATCAACTATTATGGCATGCCGGATTGTTTTGGATTGAAAGAGTTTGCCATAGTGATGGGCTTGAGATGCGATCGTCCTGAAGAAACTCTCATCAAGAAAATACCCCACAAAGGGTCCAACAAATTCAAGGTAAAAATAGATGAGTTTTTGGGCATTGTTGGACCTAGCTACAGAGTGGAGGATTTGATGGCGGATCTTAACAATAAAAATATTCCAAAGCGCTACAGGGAGAAATTGTGCTTAGTTTGGTTTGTCCATTCCATTTTATTGGCAAGAGATGTTAGGAAAGTCATAGAACATAATTTGTTGGCGCTTGCTGATGATTTTGGGAAATTCAGTGATCATCCCTGGGGATACGACAGCTACTACTTGACTGTCAAATATTTACTGAAAAAGCTAAAGCCAAAGACGACCACACTATACGGCTTTTCTTGGGTTTTCATAGTAAAATTGATCACTATTTTTAACTCATTCATTAATTTATATTGAATATAGTTATGACTTTTTTTGCTTAGTTCCTGTTTATAATTTTTAGGCTTGGGCATGTGAAGTCATTCCTCTCCTCTAAAAGCATTTCAAGGATTATCCAAATAAGGTTTCTCATCCAAGGATCCTTAGGTGGTTGGCTACAGCAAAGAGCAGCAAAAAAAATATTAACGAGGCTGATCTTTTCAACCCTCCAGATGATGCAATACGTCTTCTTTCAGCTAAAATAATTTACCTAAAAGAAAGATAGTGAAATAGATGGGTAATCTAATGCAACATATTATCAATTTATTTCAACATACAGATTAGCTGTTGCAGTAGCTAGATCGTCTTTTGCATAAGTTGGTTGTGTTAATATCCATGTAACGCAAGCCCCATGTAACCCAACTGACTGCAAATTATTATTATATGATTTAAATTCCTCCTTTCTTTTTTATGGCTTGTGCATCCTTGGATAGTGCCTACCATTGATGAGCTGAGGATGACTTCTTTTCTTACTCTAGGTCTTGTTGATACAAAAAATAAGATCAGGCTAATGCTGAAGCTAATGTTGATCAGGCTAATGTTGAAGCTCTTCACAAACAACCTAAAATTACAACAGATCCGGGCGCTTATTCTGGGGGGTGTTGCTGGTGGATTTATTTGTGATGGTGGCAGCCATCCTGATACTGCTGTTGCTTCGAGTCGTGATTATGAGTATGTTGGTGCTCAGCAAAAAATAAATACTTTTGAAAACACACTTTGCACAGGTCCTCCCTCTAACCCTTACATCGGTCCATCCCACCCTTACAATGGTCCCTCTCACCCCTCTCCACCCTCATGTTCTCATTGTAAATGCAAAGTGTGCAAGGATAGAGAGGATAAACTCCTTGAAAAGCTAGAGGCTATTGCTGAACCTGTCAAGGAATTGAAATTTAAGAGGGGTATCATACCATCTAACGAGGTGAGGGAGCCATGCACTCCTACAATGGAGGTTAGAAGGAAGAGAAGAAAAATTAGACAAATTCTCTCCGTTCTGAAATCAACAAAAATTGCAACTCCTCCCGCTACAAGAGTTGTTGAAGTTCAGGGGCCATCAAAGAAGGTGGACATATTCGCGGTGCTTGGCAAGGAGAAGAAGAAGGAACTGGAATAATTCATGAAGATGAAGGTTCAAAAAGAATACACCATGCATTCATTTGTCGCCAAAGACTTCTCGAATATGACAAATATGTGTGTGTGGTACGAGGACAATGTAAGTTTACTTTTTATAACCTAGCCTTCCAATATACTCTATAAAAAAGAATCTACGCAGCAGATATGTAATCTGCTGCAACAACTTGGTATTCTGTTGCAACATAATACACATCTGTTGCATAAGTTATGTTGGTTGGGTAATCTGTGAACTGATTCAAAGAAACCTCTGCATCGGATTCTTTCCACTGTATTTTTACTCTTTACAATTACTAACCTATTTAAAAATTGTCTTCTTATACCACAGTATGTTGATAAAATTCTCTGCCTCATGAGGGGCGGGCAATTAGCGTACCCGAATGCTTATGATGTTGCCGATAGGATAATGGACCTCAACTTCTACAACAATTTCAAGAATAAGTACGCTAATCTCTATAAGATAGCTAATTTCAGTAGCCCAGGATTTGATCAGTTAATTGTGTATTCCAATGGGATGAAGAAGCGATTAAATATGTTAGAGGAAAGAGGCCATATCCATACGGCAAGAGCTGGACTAAGGAAAAGAGAATCCTTGCAGTCATGAATGTGGATTTTACACATTTTCTCACTATTGAGATACTACTATACGAGGGAAAAATTAAGGTTTATGACTACAACTTACCTGTCTTCAGTGAGAAGATATTTGTAACCCACATGCAGCCACTCTTGAAGTTGTTGCCTAAGTTATTGATGCAAAGTAAGCTGATGGATCATTCGTTGTCTGGTCTTGATAAAGAAATCATGGGATTTTGAAGGTTGAAATAAGAACATCTAGCTCACAAGAAATACAAGTGGTGCAGTGTGCGGGTCGTACTCGCTTGCATACATCGAGTGTTTACTGATCGGCACATAAATAACCAGTGTGTGTGACACCATTGTGGGAAAGATGCAATGGGTCTGGGCATATGTGGTACTAACTAAATGGTTGGAGCCCATGTATAAACAAGAACATGTACAAAGACAGAGACAAACATGATAACAAATTTTCATTTCAAGTCAATTCACTTTACATGTAGTGGCAATAATTTTTGTCTAGCCAAGTTGAATTTTTATCATGCAACAGATTTTATATTTGTCATAACAGATATAGTACCTGTTGTGATAGATTAATTATCTGTTGGAATAGGTTGGTCATCTATTGCATTATGCAGATGTTTCCAGTCTATCTACCGCAAAAGATATACAATTTATTGAACCGACAGCCAACACCCAATGAAATTCATCACCACAATTGATTGGGATGTACACTTCATCGACCAAGACGTTGATTACGCATTCCTCTTATTGGGAAACTTTCGGCTGTTGTTGACAATACCTATCGTAGGCATTATTGATATAAAATTTGTACAAATAATTGTCTGTCGTGTATCTATATTGTTCTTGTGTTTGTAACTTGGCCTTCTTTTGTAGGTAGTACAAAATGACATCGATGTACTGCGCATATTATAAAATATTTTGAATTACATGATAAAAAATCAATACGCAGATGTAATTAAATAAAGTATTAATTAATAATAATATGTATGGCATTTAAACCTCATCATTCTAGAATGTTTGGGGCAGTGACATCAAATAGAACCAATTTTTTATTCTGGAATATGCAACAACAAAGTCGAACATATCAAAATCAAGACTTGATTCATACACTTTGTAGCGCTCATTATTTTGTTTTCTACATGATGATTTATATGTGTTAATGTCAAGTTCTTACAACAAGAATTGTATAAACCAATATCTATAAAATTGATTTATGTACCTGCCGGCATGATGCTTTAACAGCTCATCAGCAATCCATTCTGAATAGTCATTGATCAACTGTGTTAGGTTTTTTGGATCCTCGTCCGAGATGTTGAACACTTCAAATGAATAATTCTTCCGTTCTTCCAAAATGAAAGGCTCTACTTTTTCTTATTCTTTCGAAGAAATTAATGGATTATCAACTGTGATATTATTCTCTTCAGCAGTAGATTTTACTATGACATCTACTTAAAAATCCAAAATTATCAATGCTAAGTAGAGATATATAACAGATTGTCCATATGTTGCAGCAGATGAGTCTTATGTTACATCATACGGATTATCTGTTGGGACAAATTCGAATAGGTAAATCATAGCAGTATGATAATTTTGAACAGATGACTCATCTGTTGCAACATAAGACTCATCTGTTGAAACAGATAACAAATTTGATGCAACAAGTTAGACAATAATTGCAACGGATATATATATCTATTTGATAATTTTCAACAGATCTATCATATGTTGAAACAGAAATGTCTCCATTTATTTTTTGGAACATATGATGTACATTCACCTTCTTCAACTCATGTTGCTCTCCTGTGGCCCTTGCACACTGAACATCGGTGTAAGACAAAGACAGAGGCATTGCAATCTTGCTATTTTTATGTTTGATGATGCCTTGGAAGTGTCTTTCCTTCTCCTCTTAGCTGCCTTGATCTCTAGTGGGGTGTCTGGATATGAAATTCTTTTTGATGGAATGACACCCCTCTTAGATGTCATTTTCTTTACAGAAGCAATTAGTGAATTAATGGCATTAATCACTCCATCATGTTTTACCTTGCAGTCTTAACATTTGCTTACAGAACATTTGCTACATGTGGCAAAATTTGGTGAAAAACCTGTACAACCATTATGATCATAATCATAATGCCTTTGTTATTTCAAAAACTGTAAAAGGAGCATCATTAGCCCCACCGCCAAAATTATTTTTCTTGTGATGGTTGTTGCTCCAAACAATTCTATTTATTCCATCAACGACCTTAGGGTCCGATAAAGTTTGCACATATCGTAAATTAAGAAAAAATGGCACTTCAACTCTCAGTTGGTCGAAACAAGCCGCGGATGGACAATCTTCGGTACATATATTAAGAATGATGATGAAATCATTTAATCATTAATTAAAATAAAAACTTGATTAGAATTGGACTTACTATTTTCTTATAGGGATTGAAAAGATCAAGTAATTTTGCATTTATTTCAATTTTGACCGACAACTATCTCAGAATTCTTGGACAGGAAAATTCTTCCTAATAGTTCACTTGTTGTCTCAAATAAGGAATGATTTCAAATGCCCAAGCCTATAACATAACGCCAATAAATTAAAAGCATTATTAAATACAAAATGATGAATCATATCATGATAAAAGAAATATTTACCATGAAAGTTCATGGAAAGCCATATAAGTTGACTATTTTTGGCGTTAACAGAGTCAACAAATATTCGACAGTCATTTTGAAGCTTTCATAACCCTAAGAATAGTTGTTAAATACCTCAAGATCCTCGGAGAGATTTATTAAAATGAGGCTTATGTTGTTATTAACATCTCTCGCCCAAAGAATATCATGTACAAACCAAACCAAGCACAATGATTGCTTGTGATTCTTTGAAAGTCCTTTACCTTTCAATGCTTCTATTAGATTTTTGTTTTTGAAGCTTGGACCAACAATAGAAACCAGTTCATCACGATCACTTGACTTGCCTTTGCCTTTTTTAGGTGTGCTGGGTGCTTTTTTTTGGATCAGAGTAGGTATAATTTGAGAAGGAGAATAAGGATAACATTTTAGTCTGGTAACTATGGCAAACTCATTCCAACCAAAACAAACAGGCATGCCATAGTAATTTATCCACACCCCATCCATCTTATTTTTGTTTTCATACATAAACCTGCACTTTAGAAGATCATATACCATTTTCATTTGGAAACGAACATTGTTGTCCTCCGGCAAATCAAGATATTTCCCAAAGCATCTTTCCCTGAAATAAGAATCCAATTTTTGTTCTCGAAGTATTTTTTTGAAGGCGTCAAAAGATATTCGCATGACTGACTTAACCACGACATCACCCATTAAATTTGTGGCACCATTACACTGCATTCTCACAGGATAACGATCAATGTTGAAGGTTTTGACCAACTCTTTGGCGGAACGACTATTAGCATTTGGATCATCTCTTTTGAAAGATTCCTACTCCCTGCGTTCATTATCTTTTTCTCCTAATTGAGATAACGCTTGTAAATCAAGCTCATAGAGTGGTGGATGTAGTTGAGCTGCTGCACTTGTTTCTTTACTTGGACTTAATTCGATTTCTTTTCTTTTGGGAGCCATATTATCTTAAATTAACAGGAACATAACATAGATTATAATTGATTAATGCATAACAGTTCCAACAGACCACTAATCTATTGCACTAGGTATGTTATCTATTGCAATATATAACCGACCTATTGAACGGATGAGTAATCTGTGGAAACCATAAAAATAGATCACTAATCTGTTGCACCTAGTATTTTATCTAATGCAACATATAACTGACCCATTGCAATGGATGAGTAATCCATGGAAACCATAAAAATAGATCACTAATCTATTACACCTGGTATTTTATCTGATACAACATATAACTGACCCGTTACAATGGATGAGTAATCCGTTGAAAACCATAAAAATAGATCACTAATTTGTTGCACCAGGTATGTTATTTGTTGCAATATATAATCGACCTGTTGCAATGGATGAGTAAACCGTTGGAAAGAATAAAAATAGATCACTAATTTATTGCACTAGGTAGTTTATCTGTTGCAACATATAATCAACCTGTTGCAACGGATGAATAATCCATTGAAAACCATAAAAATAGATCACTAATTTGTTGCACCTAGTATTTATCTGATGCAACATATAACCGGCCAATTTCAACGGATGAATAATCCTTGGAAACCATAAAAATAGATCACTAATCTATTGCACCTGGTATTTTATCTGATGCAACATATAACTGACTCATTGCAATGGATGAGTAATTCATTGGAAACCATAAAAATAGATCACTAATCTGTTGCACCAGGTATGTTATTTGTTGCAATATATAACTGACCTATTGCAATGGATGATTAAACCATTGAAAAAAATAAAAATAGATCACTAATCTGTTACACCAGGTAGTTTATCTGTTGCAACATATAACCAACCTGTTGCAACGGATGAGTAATCCATTGGAAACCATAAAAATAAATCACTAATTAACTGCACCAGGTATGTTATATATTGCAACATATAACTGATCTATTGCAACGGATGAGTAAACCATTAGAAAGAATAAAAACAAATCACTAATCTATTGAAAAATGAAGAGTAAACTGTTGGAAAGAATAAAAAAAGATCACTAATCAGTTATCTGTTGGATCAATATTGTTTAGATTTCTTCCAAACAGAAGAGTTGTATGTCACAACAGATGAATGATCTGTTAGATTGTTCACCTGTTGCATCAGATTTTCATAGTTCCATCAGATTTTCATCTGTTGCATCAAATGTATTCATCTGTCACATCAGATATTTCATCTGTTACATCAGATATTTCATCTGTTACATCAAATATTTCATTTGTTGCAACACCATTTTTACCAAGACAAACCACTGTTGCAACACCATTTTTACCAAGACAAACCACAAATCAAACCAACAACACCAACACATCGCGCACACACACTAAGAACATCAACTGTGACTAAAAATCACCAATAAATTTGAATCAATAGTACGATACCAAGAAGAATAAATATCAAAAATAAGGGTTTTATTCAGTCCATATTTCAATACTAGAAGAGTAGTTGGCTCAAGTTTCTCTGTTTCTTCATAATTTTTTACTTGTGAAAAAAGAAATGGGACAACGAAGAACTCGAAGTTGTTATCGCTGGAGAAGTCTTCACATCAGATGTTTCATCTGTTGCAACACCATTTTTACCAAGAAAACAACAAATCAACCTAGCAACACCAACATATCACACACACACACATATACTAAGAACATTAACTGTGACCAAAAATCACCAATAAATTCAAATCAACAGTACGACAATAACAAGAAAAACTACCAAAAATTAGGGTTTTATTCAGTCCACATTTCAATACTAGAGGAGTAGTTGGCTCAAGTTCTTCTATTTCTTCATAATTTTTTACCTGTGAAAAAAAAAATGGGACGACGAAGAACTTAAAGTTGTTGTTGCTGAAGAAGTCTTCATGTCGATTGACGGTTGAAAATCAAAAAAGAGCTCGCCTGACTATTTGTCATGGGAGGTTGAAGGGAGAAATTTTACAGAACTGTTGGTTGGGAGAGAGTTGAGAGAAGTTGTCGAGAGAGAGAGTGGTTGATTTGGATTAAGGAGGGGTGTAGGTTGGGCTGATTTGTATTTTTGAAAAGATTAGAAAGTTTTAAAAATATTAATCAAGTCCACAATTAACTTAATCAAGTTTCCTAATGATGTTTGACCCTTTAAGTTTGTCAAGTCACCAATCTTTCATTCAAGACTAAAAAGACACCTTTCATTCAATTTTCTCCAGTTACTAGCTAGATAACTCTTGTAGAAGTTGTGTTTGTCCAAAACACTTCAACTCTTTATCCTTTTGTCGATATTTTCTTTTGAATACATCTTGAGAGGTGGGTTAGTATCAGGGAATCCCCCCTCCCTAGAAAAGGATGCTTTATCCTCAAGGAAGAAGAAGGGGAATTAAACAACAAGCAAGTCATAATCTTCCCAACTATCCTCTTCAATAGGTTGACGACGACATTGAATAAGTAACTCCAGAGTTGGCACTCCCAATTCTTTTACCCGATGCTGAGATAAAACTCTTTCAAGTTTTGCCACCCGATAATGATATGGTTGGAGAGAAGTAATATCATAACAATCACGAATAGGAAAGCAATGAGACATGAAAAATATAATGTACCTTGGATTCTTGAGGCAACTATAATTCATAAAAACAGGACCAACTTTGTGAATACTTTCGTATGGTTCAAAATATCAAGTTGAAAGCTTCTCATTAGGACGTTTGGCTCTGCCAATAAGATCATAAAAGAAAGAATACAACATCACCCACATTAAAAGATAAATCACGCCTTCTGAAATCAACTTGAGTTTCATTCTGGCTTGAGCCTTCAGGAGATTGGAATGCCGTGCTATTAAAATTTGATCTCGTTCCATAAGATGATGTTCAAGTTTAGCAAATTTTAATGAATAAAGGGATGCAAGAGTGGTGGTTCCCTCCCATACATAATCTAGAAAAGAGTCATATTGGTAGGAGAATGGTATCCACTATTGAAAGAGAGTATTCAGCCAAAGGCAGATACTGAAGTCATGATTTTGGCTCTCGTGAGAAAAACAAAGCAAGTAAGTCTCAAGGCATCGATTGACCACCTCCATTTGACCGTCAGATTAGGGATGATAAAGGTACCATACAGCGATGAGTGCAACTAAGGCAAAACAAATTCTGCCAAAATGCACTTGTAAAGATAACTTCATGATCAGAAAGAATAAAGTGAGGTAAATCATGCAACATGACTGTTTCTATATAGAAATATTTAGCCACCCTTTTAGCAGTAAAGATATAAGATAAAGCAAGAAAATTACTATATTTCCTAAACCTTTTAACCACAACAAGAATAGTATCAAAGTCATTAGAAGGTGGAAGTCCAACAAAAAAATCTAGGGAGATATCCTCCCAAACTTTATTAGGAACGGGCAAAGGCTGCAAGAGACCAGTTGGAGCTAACATTTTGTATTTATGTTGCTAACATATCAGATCAGGTAATTCTGAACAAACATTAAAACATCATGCTTCATACAAAGCTAAAAAATTGCAGATAACCTTTTAAGAGTTTTCAAGTAACCTCCATATCCTCCTGTTGAGATGTTGGGTAAACACGGAATAACAATAAAAGCATTTGTGGTAAAATAATATAAAAAAATAATGAAAATAGTAACAGCAAGGATTTTATGTGAAAATTCTTTTAAATAAGGAAAAAACCACAGACCAAGAGGAGCAACTAATATTACTATAGTAAGAAATTTTACACTATAGTCACAAGTACAATACTAAAAGTGACTACTATACACTCAAAAGAAATAACCCTATTTTGACTCTCACCTTACTAAAATATCACTCACTTTAATTTTTCCCTTACAGACTATATGAAATACCTCATTGCTCTCTATATCTTATTTTTCTCTTTATTTGGTATACCACGATTGTTACTTCACCCCTTAGCTTCAGTCACCAAGATATCAGACGAAGAGGAACCTTGAGACTTTTGTCTCGTCTCTTTATTAAGAATGCTGCTCTTGGCAAAATTCATAGAGATCACACCATTGGAAGTAGAATTTGCTAATGAAGTTCTAAATGTTTCACAAGATTATGGAAGGGAACCAAGTAGAAACAAGCTTTGAATTTCTTCATCAACCTTAATACCCATAGAAAATAACTGGTTCATAATCTCCTAAAAGTTGTTCAGGTAATGTGTCATCAGAGAACTATCATGGTATTTTAACCCAAATATTTATTTTATCAGGAAAACATCTTATTATTTTTAATATTTTGAGCATACAAACTTTCAAGATGCTTCAATAGGGATCAATCATGTATTTCCCAGAAATATGGCTCAACACATTATCGCCAACCCACTACCTAATAAAACCGCAGACTTGTCTGTGCAACAGGTTCCACTCTTTATTTGTTTTATTTTTAGGTTTTATAGTGTCAAAGATTGACTGATAAAAATTCTTGACATAAAGCAGATCTTCTATTTTTTTTCTCCGAAATGGCATAATTAATGCCATTTAAAGTAACCATTTTACTTGTGTTAGCTTTCATTATTTACCAAAAAATACAGATATTGCAAACTGTGGACTCTGATACCAATTTGTTGGGTAAATATGGAATAACAACAAAATTATTTATGACAAAATAATAGAAAAATAATTAAAAAAATAATGATACCAAGAATTCTATGGGGAAACGCTTTTAAATAAGGGAAAAACTACGGAACAAGAGAAGCAACTGATATTACTATAGTAAGAAATTTTACACTATAGTCACAAGTACAATATTTAAAGTGACTACTACACACTCAAAGGAAATAACCCTCTTTTCACTCCCACCTTTTCGAAATATCGCTCACTCTAATTTTTCCTTCACAAATTTTTTTATCACAGTCTATGAAATACCTCACTGCTCTCTATATATTACTTTTCCTCTACTTGGTGTCTCTCAGAATGAGCTAAATGCTCTCTTTTTACAGAGAAAGCAAGAGCATGCATAGTTCATTGCTTAGATAAATAAAAGTTGTAATATCGACATTTGCAACTACAGATACAATTGGCTGATTTGCTCTCCGCCAAAAGTTTGAAAGAGTTAATGATAGGGAAGAAAACATTTCCCCTATGTTACGGAATGCTACCAATTTGTCAATGCTATTAATAGGGTTGGAACCTATAGGAGAATCATGCAAATCTTCTAAAATCTTATCTTCGGGCTCAAGATAATCAAGAATAACCAACCTAGATTTGTAGTAAAGATGGTTAGCAAACAATAATAAATCTGGAAAAGTTGATGGATCAGAAGAAATTTGATCCCGAATCTTCTTAGTATATGGATTAGCTGCAATTGCTTAACTCAAATCAGTAAATTTACTGGAATAGGCGTCACCAAAGTTTAAAAAAAATAGCATTCTGAGGGTGATGGGGCAAGACATCAACTCCTTATTTTCACTTCCTAACTTATAGACAATAATGAAATCAAAAGGTAGTAACTTAAACAACAAGAATTGTTAAACATTAGTCACTCGCTGATGCAAGAGGTATTTTAGGTTGCAATGGTCAGTAGTGACAATAAAATGCCAACCCAAAGGATAGTGCTTTCATTTTTGCAGTGAAAGGACCAAACCCAATAATTCATGGTCATAAGTAGATTTAATGTGACTAGAAAAGGAAAATCCCTTACTGAAATAGGCAATTGAATGACAATGTTTGACCAAACCCAATAATTCACGATCATAAGCAGATTTAATAAGACAGAAAAGAAAAATCCCTTACTGAAATAGGTAATTGAATGTCAATGCTGCAATAAAATAGCCCCTACTCCCATCATATGAAGCATCACACTCAATAGTAAATTGTTGAGTAAAGTTAAAAAGATAAAGCACCCGTAGTAATGTCAAGATCCTCTTAAGATTTTGAAAAACCTCTCTACATTTGCATTCTATAATAAAACTTCTTTCTTGGTTAGTTCTGTTAAAGGGTGAGCAATGATCCCATAGTTCTTAACAAAGTGTATGTAATAAATCGTGAGACCCAAGAAACCCTGAAGTTCCTTGACATTCTTTGGAACAGATCATTCCAACATGGCAGATACTTTTTCTGAATCCACGACTACATTATCTCGGGAAATCACATGACCCAAAAAACAACTTGGTGTTGGCCAAATAAATATTTTTTTGGATTAGTAAAAAGAATTACTAGAAAGAAGAAGAAAGGTTGTTTGAAGGTGTTGTTGGTGTGTTTAAGGGTTAGGACTATAAATTAGAATATCATCAAAGAATACTAGGACAGATTTTCTAAGGTATGGCCTAAAAGATCATTTATGACAGCTTGAAGCATGAATGGTGCATTACGAGAAACTCATAATGGCCTAAATGAGTGAGAAAGAGAGTTTTATAGACATCATCAGATTGGACAAAGATTTAATGGTATCCTAAACAAAGATCAATTTTTAAAAAAATTGTGGCGCCATGTAACTCATCCAACAACTCATCAATAATGGTCATGGGATATTTGTTCGAATCAGTGATCTTGTTAAGGATACGGTAATTCACACAATCTCCAAGAATTATCTTTTTTTCACTAGAAGAATTGGGCTAGCAAAGGGACTTAAACTAGGACGAAAGAAATCAGATTATAATAAAGAAACAACTTGGTTCTCAATTTTAGTCTTTTGTCCATATGGGTAACGATAAGGTTTGACGTTTGGAGGTTAGAGTGGGGTAGTAGAGGAATAGCATGAGAATGTGATCTGAAAGATGAAAGAGATGTTGGTTCAGAAAATACAAACTAAAATTCATTTAAAAGTGTTTGGATGGGATTACCTGGAGTCTCTGATAATATGTTAAAAGCTCGGAGGAAAAACATGGTGGAATTTGTAATATTTCCCTTGCCAATTGAAAGTTATAAATGTATCTTTCAAGTTAGCTTGAATAGTATTGAGAGAAACCAACCACTTGATACCAAAATCCAAATTAGCCCAACTAATTGCAAAAGGATAGTAATCCTTAGTGATGGTAAAACCCAACAATAGAATTCAAAGATTCCAGCAAACTTTATTGCAACATATGATGTCCCCATTCCATATTTGCACACCAAATGTTGAAACTATCTCTATAGGGAGTTTACTTTCCTTCACAATAAATTCAACAACAAAATTATGTGTAGAACAAATAGCCACAAATATTAAAATCTTTCTATGATTGATTTCACCCTGAAACTTCATCGTAGTACCAACTAAGTATTTAGCATGGAAAGAAATTTCGACAATGTCAGTCTCTTGAAGGTCACCATCAATTATTGTATTGACCTCATTAACAATGTGTAAGTGATTTTCTCCTATAAACTCTATGAGAGATACTTTCATAGATTTGCATCTATGCCCGATTGCAAATTTCTTATGGCAACAAAAACAAAGTCCTTATGCCATAAGACTTCTCCTCTCAGTATCACATGATCGTGTTTGAAGAGGTTAGTTAGCGGTTGGGTTGGAAGAAACATTATTGCATAGATTTTGATGTGCAGAGCAAGAATTTTTGGGATGCTTATAATAGAGTGCGACGGGATTTGAATGGTATATTTGTTGGTTGGGGTCCAATTAAGATTCAAGTGCAAAACTCATAGCCTTGTAAACTGTACTGGACTTGTGAATCCTAACATCAGATGTAAGTTCATCTTTTAGCCCATTTAGAAACACCCCTAAGAGGCAATGATCTAGCCAATTTGTGATCCTAGATGAACGTTTCGCAAATACTAGGCAATACTCCTCTATAGAGTCTGTTTGTTGAGTGCTACAAAGATACTCATTTGGATTTTGGAACTCTGCAAGGCTATAATTTTCCTAAAATACTTTTACAAGTTCTTTCCAATAAAACAAAGTCCACTCATGGTTTATCCAATAGAGGAGGGCAAGGGCATCGCCTTCCAAATATATTGCTGCGATGTCAACTTTGTGTCCCTCTGCAGTTTAGTAGTAGCAGAAATATTTTTCTGCTTTAAAATCTGCCCTCTGGGATCACCTCCTTCAAATCTGGAGAGTTTCATCTTTATATGTGGTCTACGAGAAGGAACTTTTGGCCATGTTGGACTATCAATGTCTTCTTCCTCTTTTTGCCAAGTAGATTTTCCTCTATTATAGGTTTGGTGACTGATTTCCACTTGTTGGTTACAGCTATTCTGGGCTTTCAATGTAGCAACGTCTGCTGCCAACGAATCAATAGAATTTAGTTTTGGCTATGGCAAATAATTTTTGGGCAAGTGATTCAATATTGAGATTATCTTTTTGAGAATTATAAGATTTGGTATTTACCATGTTGGATCTTTCTACTCTGATACCAAACTTATACGAACAACCTCCAACAGGTATTGGTCCTTTAACATCTAATCCACCAAATATTACTTATGCCATATTTCTTAAACCCACACCTTCCATTAAAAAACCTATTCTGCTTAAACCTATTTCATATTTTCATGGCAAACCTAGAATTTTATGGGAACAAGAAGAGGTTGATCAAATGATTGTTAATGAAAATCTTCAATGTGATAGGAATATTCTCCCATGGCTGTCCAGATATTCAAGATCTGAGTAAACTGATTCCCAAACAATGCGAGTTAAAAGTAGAGTGTAATATAGGTCTTCTAAGCAACATGCATGTGCTCATTAGGGCTTCTCATTTAGAAGACTATGCACACTTACTATCAAAACCTGCATTTTACATTAGTCATCGAAATTGGTCATATCTAATGAGAACATAAAAATGGGATCCCATGTTTAATCCGGAAGAAGAAACTACAACAACCATTGCATGGATATCTTTCCCCTCACTTCCACTAAATTTTTTTGGTAAAGAGATCAGAGTAAAATAAGCTTAATTAGAGATAATGTCATCACCCATGAATAGAGTTGAATTAAGTAAAGCAGAAGCAGAATTGAAGAATTTTTTAAAGGTAGAAGAAGAGTTTTGAAATAAAAAAAAGGAATGAAGTGGTTTGCCGAAGGAGACAGGAATACCAAATTTTTCCATCCCTATGTTAAAGGTAGAAGAAAGAAGTTGCACTTAGCACAAATCACCAATAGTCAAGGTGTAACTGTCCACACTAATCATGAAATTAGGAAGGAGGTTGTCACTTTCTTCAAAGAGTAATTCAGAGAAGAAGAAATAAGTCAAGACTGGAGCATGTTATAGTGTATTCCCAAAATAATTACAGAAAAATAGAATGATGAAATGGTAAAGTTATCAGACCAAGAAGAGATTAAAAGATGGGTATTTGATCTTAATGAAGTAAGTGCATATGGTCCAGATAGTTTTTCAGGTTTATTTTTCCAAAAAATTTGGGACATTATAGGAGAGAACATCACTAAATTGGTAAGAGCTTTCTTTTGTGGTCAAGAACTGCCAAAGTATATTACTCATACCAATTTGGTGCTACTTCCTAATAAGGAAAATGTGAAATAATTTTCTAATTTGAGACCCAAAGTTTGAGTACTTTCACTAATAAAATTGTCTCAAGAGTGCTGCACGAAAGAATTACCAGGGTGTTTCCTAATATCATATCAAAAAAATCAGGCTGGCTTTGTAAAAGGGAGAAGTATAACTAAAAATTTGTTGTTAGCACAGGAAATTGTTAGAGACATCAACTTGAGAAACAAGAATACCAATGTGGTAGTGAAGTTAGATATGGCAAAAGCCTATGACAGAGTTTCGTGGATTTTTCTTACTAAAGGGCTAAGAAAAATTGGTTTTTCAAAGGTGATCATAGACATGGTTTGGAGGCTGATTTCTAGCCATTGGTATTTTATATTAATTTAATGGGCATTCATATGGATTTTTTCAATCTTCAAGGGGTGTGAAACAAGGTGATCTTCTGTCACCTACTCTGTTTATTATTACTGCAGAAGTGCTGACTAGGGGGCTGAATGAGTTACACAAAGATATATATTTCAAGGAGTTAGGGTTACCAAAGTGGATTCCTAATATAAATAATATCTCATGCGTAGATGATACTATCCTATTTTGTTTAGGACATAGGATATCTATTATCATGATCATGAGAGTGTTGAGTATGCGATTACCTCAGGGCAGTTAATTAATTAAAAAAAGAGCTTTTCCTATCTGCATGACTAAACCCATCTGATTATGGAAATCAAGATCAGAAGATTAACAGAAATAAGACAAGGTAATTTTTCTTTCACTTATTTGGGTTATCCAGTTTTCTATGGCAGGAAAAATAAAACTTATTATAAGGACTTGATAAGGAAGGTGACAAAGAAGTTGTTATCTTGGCAGAATAAGCTTTTAACCTTTGGTGGAAAGTACATTCTTATCAATCATGTTTTACAATCAATACCTATATATATTCTTTCTTCCATGAATCTTCCTAAGAAAGTGATTAAATAGTTACATCAAATTTTTGCTAAATTCTTTTGGGGTAACACAGGAAATACTAAGAGGAAGCAATGGTGGCTTAGGAAGATATGTGTTATTCCAAAGAAGACGGGGGATTATGATTCCGATCTTTACATGATGTATCAAAGGCTTTATTTGTAAAGTTGTGGTGGAGTTTTAGGGTCTCATCTTCATCTCTTTGAAATACTTATATTGGGAATAAATACTGCAAAAAGCTTCACCCAACCATCATAAGAAATTATGGTGCATCACATGTATGGAAAAGGATGTTAGAGGTAAGAGAAGAGATAGAGCATGATATTTGGTGGAAAATCAAAGCTGGAAACTCAAGTGGCTTGATAACTGGACTAGACAATGGGAATTATACCATGTTGAAAGTCAGAATTTCAGTAAGGAAGAATTGGAGATAAAAGGAATTCATCACTAATGGAGAATGAAATGTAGGCAAATTAAATGAGTATGGATATGAAGATAGTCTTACACATTGTAGAAAACATCAAGCCTACAATTGATCTTGTAGATAATGACAAGGCTTGGTGGATGGGAGAGGCAAAAGGCTCTTTTACTGTCAAATTAGCCTATCAGATCATGAGGTACAGGAGAAATGAAATACAACAACAACAAACCCAGTGTATTCCCACATAATGGGGTCTGGGGGGTAAGATGTACGCAGTCCATACCTCTACCTCTAAAGAAGTAGAAAGGCTTTTTCCGATAGAAATGAAATAGGATGAATAAATAATATTTGGATAAAAGAATTACCTTTCAAAATTGACTTTTTCTTGGTGTGGAGGAGAAGAGTAGCTACTGATGACAATCTGAAGAGGATGGGAATTTAAATTGTCTCAAAATGCTATGTTGTGAAGAAGGGGAAATGAAAACAATGGATCATTTATTACCAATAGCCTCCATAGAGACAGGTTGCTTCATGTACAAGTATAAATGTAAATGGACTAAATTTGAAGCAACGTATATACAAGTGGTGGAATTATCAAGGAAATTCCAAAATGAGGCTGATCACCAGAGTTATTCCAGCAATGTTGACATGGGAGCTATGAAAAAGGAGAAACTCTAGAAGACATGGGAAAGACATCACACTTAACAAGATGAAACAACAATGCATAATAAATGTGCTTCATCTAATTAAAGTATGTTTCCCATGGATAAAAGGCATTTCTTTGAGTTGGACTGGTATGATAGATACACTACAAACATACACATCTAGACTTCACTGCATTGTCGTGAGATGGAATAAGTCGGAAGAGGGTTGGGTGACATGCAATACAGATGGTGAAAGCAAGGGTAACCCAGGTATGAGTTCCTATGGCTTTTGTATTAGGAATAGAGAAGGAGATTTAATATATGCTGAAGCACAAAACCTAGGTATTACTACCAACATGGAAGCAGAGTCCTTAGCTATTCTATAGGCACTCAGATACTATATTCATCAAGAGGTCCATAATGTTAAGTTAGAGACAGAATCAGTCTCACAAAAATGATCCAAAAGGAATAAAGGGTTCCTTGGATACTGGTTGGCAAAATAGAGGAAATAAGAGAACTGATGCAGCAGCAAAACATTCACATAATTCATATATTCAGAGAAGCAAATCAGTTGGCAGATTTTATCACAAATACAGCAATAGATTCAGAAGGCATGCTTCAATTCAACAACTTCAACCAGCTACCAAGCAGAGCAAAGAGGATTCTTAACATAGATAAGATGCAAATTCCAAACTTAAGAGTAAGACCAAGGAGAATTTTAAACAATTTTAAACAACAAGAACCATTCATAAGGAAAGGAAAAGACAGAGAGTCTCACATCTATTATATTTACAATAACGTTTGCAGCTATCATACAGATAGAATAACTGTGAGAATGATAATTGGCCTAAGCTACATCAGCCAACAAAAGGGACACCAGCAAAAAGAAAGGGTCACGAAACCAAATCTTCAACAAAGTGTCTGCACCTGACTAGGAGTTCCAAGACAAGGAGGCTAGGAGCAACTTGTTATATGTAAATCTTCAACAAACATTTACGACATATGTATCACCAATAATCTGACCGCAAATGTATCACTTATACATTGTCAATACAATGTATCACCAATAATCTAACAGCAAAATGTATCACTCATACACTAGAATCACCATTACACTATGAAAATGTATCCAGAAAATTAATATTTTTATATATGTATCAAGCGGATTAACAAAAAAATATGTATCACCTATATGTATCACCGACGAATTTCATATTTGAATCAGTGAAAACTAATTCATATTGTTGTGTAAATTTTTTTTTCTATTTGCTACTTGTGTTTTCCATATTTTTATTGTAAAATTTGTGTAAAAATGCTATAGGTGTATATTTAGCCAAGGTTGCACATTCACTATTCATTTATCATTGAATGATTAATGTATAATTGTGTATAAGTATTTTTATTCAGGACTAATATTTTTCTTTGCATTACAATAACTCAATACGTGTTTAAATCTGTAAAATTCGTGTATAAATGATTCTGGTAATTGTTACATAATCAGAGAGTTTTAACATATTCATTATTTAAAATAATTAACTCACTTTTTTGAAATAATTGAAAAAATTTATAATTTAATGTCGTACATTAATGATTTGAAGAAGATGGATTAATAGAGATGGAAGATGTTTTAACTAATGACAATTTGGGAGAGATTTTAGGGAAGTAAACATTTTGAAAAAAAAAAACGGCTTGGAGATGGAAAATGTTTTAATTGATTATAATTTGGGAGAGATTTTAGGAAAGAAAATCTTTAAAAAAAAACAGCTTGCATGAGTTAATGATATAGTAAAAATAGGATGTGAGGTTTTGTTGATATGTATCAAGTGTAAAGTTGAAAATCGTATGTAAATTTTAAAAAGGTAACGAATATTGGGTAATATAGTCTCTTAAGTTTGGGTTTTGTGACTAACATGGGTTGTGGTACAGTAAATGGGGCTGCTCCACCCTTAACCAGAGATCAAGGATCGACCCTGAGTATAGAGAAAATTCTATTGGGAGCCCTGCCACTTTAATGGGCTTTGCAACGCGCGATCCGAATTAGTCAGAGCTCCAATGCAAGCACCGGATGGAAAACCAAAAAAAAAGTCTGGATTTTGTGTAATTTAATCTAAATAAAATGGACCTCGACTCCAATATAAATGAGAGAGGGAGAGAGAAAAAGTAAAGTTGAAAAACGAAATTTTATGTAAATTTTAAAAAGATAAGGAATATTGGATAATATAATCTCTTTTAAGTTTGGATTTTGTGTAATATAATCTAAATAAAATGGATGAGTGAGAGAGAGAGAGAGAGAGAGAGAGAGAGCGGGCGTGTGGTGTAGTGTCACATACCAAAAAGATCGTCTAATTACATCTATTATCATATACCCCATTCAATTATGTAATCAGGGAAAATACAAGTTCAATGAGCAGCTAACACTGGTTATCTAAATCTTTGAAATCTAGAGAGAAATCAAAAGGCGTACTTCCATTTCTAAGTAAACAAAGAATAGTTGTCATCTACCAATCTCACCACTGTAAAATAACATAGGCTGTGATCAGCAATTTCTTGGTCATCTAAATCTTTCTCCACATATACATACAAAGCTTTTCAGATGGACTCATCTGAGCCTCCAACTAATTCACTTTTGCAGAACTCACAAATATGGGGAACATCCTAGGAACCAAGATTTCCACATGCATTACTTATAATATCAAATTTACACACATAATTTATCTGTTAATTAAAAGAGAAGTATGTGCCCAAATGTTCAGTGTATAAATCAGCCCCTTCCTGCATTGCCATGCCGTTGATTTCTGAAGAAGCTAAGAAGTGCCTGAGCCTGCATGTAATCACAAATAAAAATTTAGACATACCCAAAACCAAAAAGGACTAAAGTTATAACCACTGACAGTGTAAAGAATTCTTATGCTGCCAGTGCAATTTAACCAGTTAATAGTAGGTTACTCTATTTTCAAGTTATTATATTATGTTTGCTATAAACAGTCACCGGTTATTGCTAGTAACTTAACCTGATGGCGTAAAAAAAATATTACACTATCTTTGCACAAAATTTGAAGAAAGAAAATGGATGAAGTTTCTGGCATCAGACCTTTTCCTTTGCTCTTGGGGTGCCAGATTGTGACAACGCCACTAATGGAGGTACAGCTCCTTCCTGGAGAACCATGTTGCAAAACCTGTTACTGTTAGTGCATAGTTGCAAGAGAGCAGCAGCTGCATTCTCTTTACCCCTTGCAGAGCCCAGCTCAACAACCTCAACAAGAAGAGGAATCCCTTCCTGACCGATTGCTGCTCTTCCCTCGGGAATGGTTGCAAGATTGGACAGAACAGCAACAGCCTTATCAACCATCCCGGTAGCAGGGTCCATCAAATCTACGAGATACTTTACCGCACCAGCCTGGATAATACGAGCCTTGTTCTCATGCAGTATTGACAAGTTAAACAAAGCTGTCGCTGCATCTTTCTTCCCCCTTGGAGTTCCATTTCCCAATAAATCAACAAGAGGTTTGATTGCTCCAGACCTCCCAATCTTCATCTTGTTATCCTCCATCACAGAAAGGCTAAAAAGAGTTGCAGCAGAATTTTCTTTAGCCTCGTCGCTCCCGGTCTGGAGGACATGAATCAGAGGTTCGATTGCATCAGCATTTGCAATTGCACACTTGTTATTGTCATTAATGGACAAGTTGAGAAGTGCAGTAACAGCATCTTCCTGTACTTTCATGTCTTCTGAATGAAGTAGGTTAACCAAGAAGCTAATAGCACCACAATTTGCAATCACCATACGGTTATCCATATTATGCTTGGCAAGTAACCGGAGTTCAGCTGTAGCAGTTCTCTGCATTTCAATGGAAGTGCTCTTCAAGTCCTCAACCAACTGTTTAACTTGCTCCTCAAGTTCTGAAAGATCAGCCCTTTTTTCAACCGTAGGGGAAGAAATTATTCTTGGAAACCTATCAGATGGTCTACGCCAGATCGATTGATTACGAGGTCTTGTCTCTAGTGTTAATGGAAATTCTGGCTCCCTTCTAAGGATAGACGCCGCAGCAGGCTTGGAATCCACTACAACATCCCCTGAAGCAACAGCCGCAGCTTCTGACTGCGAGGATAACTTATTTCCATCACCAGGAATTACAGGGGAAAAAGCAAGCGTGCTGGGTGCCGAGGTTGTTCTATTATGACCCAGAGGTAACTGTTCATCAGCTGCTAATGTACTATGACCATGTGAACTTATCTCTCCAGAGTGAGCCATCCGGTCTTCACTCTTAATATTTATCCTTTCAACATCAAAAGCAAGTACACTACCAGCAACTCCAGGTAAAGAATCCTCTGAAGAGGAACGGAGATGAGATGGAGATGATTCCTCTCTTTGGCTTACACTTGATGAAATCAAACTCTTTCTTGGAGAACCTAAAGATTGTGCGGAGTCTGGTGACAACGAGTGTTTTTCCCTTGTAAGGGGAAACACATGAGTATCCCTGGATGCAGCAGAGTCTGTGTGTGTTATGAGGGAAGATGGCTGGTTCAAGCTCAAAGACTTCATGGGATCAGGCAACTTTACGTTATTTATCTCGCACCAGTTTGCAATAAGTGCCTTAACAGTGTAATTGGGAATGAGAGTTGTATGTCCCAGAGTTTGCCGTGTCTTGGGGCAAACAGTGAGACCCAGATCAATCCATCTCCTTATAAAAGCCCTCTCATAGGTTTGACCAGAAGCAACAATTACAGGGTCAGTCATCAACTCAAGTGAAAGAGGGCAGCAAAAGTCAGGAGGTATTGGCACAGTGGTACAGCTCTGGGACTGTTTCACAGTGACAAAGCAATCGTGCATATGAGAAACAAGAGTTATCATTTGCTCAATATATTCAACGTCCTCAGTTTTTTCTGCTTGTTCAGCATTCTCTTTCAATTTTTCAAGGGCCACGAGCTCGAGCAAAAGCTCTTCGTTTGAGCTCAAGCTTAGGCAATCAGCAATTTTGGAAAAGCTATCAGAACTGGCCCCCAAGCCTTCCACTTGAGCTTTAATAACCTTTGTAATGGCCATTGATATCAATTCATAATCTACATACTTAATTTTCAGTATGTAGAGCTGCAATCCAAACAAAAGACATCCACCTCAGATATGACGAGAAATCCACAAACATACATGAAAAGAGAGCGAGAGTAGGGAGGAAGATTTCACAGAAGGGTTAGATCATAGATGAATGCAACTAAAATGTAGAGAGAACAGACACAGAAGCCATGTTCTCAGCACCAACCTCAAGAGTTGTCAAGGTTACATCAGCAGGAAGGCATTTATGAGAAGATTTAAGTAGCTCAAGTATTTCCAGGCTACATGTTCGAATTTTCCCAATCAATGGTTCAGCTTGCAGAACCTATGGATGATCAAAAATTAAAATATCAGCAAACTAGAGATAAAATAGCTGAAAGTACTGAAAATGTGTTGCATGTTAGTCGTGAAGTTTAGATGAGCTCAAAGAAGCAACAGTTTCTATTTAGTTTAAACCTTTTAATTAGTATTAAGAGCAAACTTTAATAAGATAATCTGCTTATTCAAGACATGAAAGTCATGACAAGAGATAGATCTCCAAACATACAAAATAAACTTTACTGCACAATGGTTCCCAGGCTTCAAATAGCCCCCTCAGTTCATCAACATATTGAGCAAGCCCAGCAAATGCTTTCAGAAGCAGCTCACAAGAAGCTGCTTCAACATCAACGATGGAGTCGAGAATCGGCTTTACAAGCTTCAGAATATCCTCAATCTTACAGTAATATCTACGAACCAGTTCACCACTCATGTGATCACTTGATGATAAATGGGAAAAACAGGAGATGTTGTTGAGAAGCACTTTTAACATTGATATCTCCATTTCACCTGATCAATCACAATCAAACTACTCAGTAAACCAAATCAAGAACATCCAACTAGATTATACACCTGAACTGAATAACATAGGATAAACTGTATAAATTATCTCGTCAATTTACTAGATTTTTTTTTTTTGTGGTCAACAAAGGAACTTTTATTTAATATTATGCATCATAGCAAAGCTGCGTTAAAAGTACATAGAGGAGATTGTTCGGCAGTACAAAAACTAGTACAACTATCAGAGACTACAGGTCTACTAATGCAAGGATAAACAAAAATAAATTTACTAAACGTATAGATGGGTTGTAGCTTAATCATTAGCTTTGAATCTCTAGAACTCATCTTTTGAAGGTTCCATCATGGAACAAAATCAGGCTATACCACCAAGTAGATAACATTTTGACAGATTCAAGTTATCACAAAGGCAAAAAAAAAAAAAAAAGAGGGAGTGGGGGCAAGGATCGTTGGAGTAATTGGTAAAGGTGATGCCATGTGACCAAGAGGTCACGGGTTCCACGGTTCCAGTCGTGGAAAGAATCTGTTGCAGAAGGCTACATACAATAGACCCGTGTGATCCGGCCCTTCCCCGGACCCCACGCATAGCGGGAGCTTGAGTGCACCGAGCTGCCCTTTTTAAGGTATCACCTACAAGAGCAGATTAAGTTTTTGCAAGCCGGTGAATTTCTAACCCGACTTCAGCTTGAAGTTTTTCCATTTGAAAATCACATCTAAAAGAAGCGCAAGCTTTCTAATAGGCAATTTCCCGGAATAAAGCTGACTCTTATCTTTAACAAACACATCCAGATAAAGACGGATCTAGGATTTGAAGTCCTACAACGGCCTCAAGTTAATATAAAATAATAACTGGGTTCATAGAAGGGGAGCCTTGGAGTAACTAGTAAAGTGTATTGATCGACCGGAAGTTTGGAGACAAGCTTGGAGTCTAAAGGGTTCCAGTTGAGCAACACAGACTGCATACTTGGATTTTAAGTTCATTGACGTTATTCATGTGGCAGATGTAAAAGTGAGGATTAATATGCAAGTCATTTCCAAGAGAAGAAGTTTCAAGAATTTTGGACTCAATAATCCTAGGAAATATGAGATTAATGAGGATGTAACACATCCTATTGGAGCGGTAAGGTGGATGAAATGGATGCTCGTTTTCGTGTTTTGTGTGATAAGAATGTGACACCAAGGCTTAGAGCTAAGTTTTATAAAGTGGTGGTTAGAGCAGCTAGTTTGTATGGGGCTATGTGTTGGAAGGTCAAGAACTTTCACGTCCAAACTATGGAAATATCGGAAATGAGGATGTTGAGATGGATGTGTGGGCATACTAGAAGAGATAAAATTAGGATTGAAAATATCTGATAAGGTAGGACTGGCCTCCATGGTGGTGGTGGATAAGATGAGGACATGACACACTTCTAGCTTATCGAGGATATGACCCTAGATAGAAGGAGTTGGAGATCTATGATTAGGATAGCATGTTAACAGGTAGTCGAGTGGTGTCTGGTTTCCTTATCAGTATTGTTTTTATTATGCTCTGACGATCTTATTCTTTGTTTTTATTGGCTCTTTATCTTCGGTTACCATAGTATTTTTTACTATTTCCTTCCCCATTTTTTCTCATGGATTCTTCTTCGCTACTGTATTTTTTTACATACCTAATTCTCGATATGATTTACTTTGAGCTGAGGGTCTATCAGGAACAACCTCTCCACCTTTTTAAGGTAGAGGTAAGGTTACATACAAACCTCCCTCTTCAGTCTCCACTTGTGGGATTATACTAGGCATGTTGTTGTTGTGCATCTTCATCTAATGCACAGGAGAAATGAAATAGGATGAATAAATAATATTTGGATAAAAGAATTACCTTTCAAAATTGACTTTTTCTTGGTGTGGAGGAGAAGAGTAGCTACTGATGACAATCTGAAGAGGATGGGAATTTAAATTGTCTCAAAATGCTATGTTGTGAAGAAGGGGAAATGAAAACAATGGATCATTTATTACCAATAGCCTCCATAGAGACAGTTTGCTTCATGTACAAGTATAAATGTAAATGGACTAAATTTGAAGCAACGTATATACAAGTGGTGGAATTATCAAGGAAATTCCAAAATGAGGCTGATCACCAGAGTTATTCCAGCAATGTTGATATGGGAGCTATGAAAAAGGAGAAACTCTAGAAGACGTGGGAAAGACATCACACTTCACAAGATGAAACAACAATGCATAATAAATGGAGAAAGTATGTTCTCATGAAATTGGGAGGTTTGTTAAATGTTTCAAAGCTCGATTGACCTCAATCATATTGAAGGATCAAATCAAATAGAAAAAAAACTGACCCATTAGTCTAACAAAAAGTATCTGCAAGATTATTGCCAAAAGGCTCTACATTAGACTAAAGGAGGTTGGACAAGACACTAGACATTCCATATGCATTCATGGAAGGTCTTAAGAAAAATAGAAATTAGTGCCGTAGACTTTAGTAAGATTCTGAGTAAGATTCTGAATAAGTGAATGTGATGTACATCAATTAGAGTTAATTAGAACCAATCAGGGATATTTAGGATCAATAGGATTTTCATTTCCTATTTTACGATGTGTACGACATATTAAGTCTTCAATGGTTGAAGGGACTAATCAAGGTAAAACATTCCTGGCCTTCAATGGTTGAAGGGAATAATCAAGGCAAAACATTCCTGAAACCTGTCTTTGTTTCTTCCACATCATTTTTTTCTCTTCCTGTTTGCAAAAGGATGCAAAAATATACAAACTGCACTTGTAGCTAGTAAAGTGGCAGGATTATAAAAAATAAAGAACTCATTGAGTACTAAGCAAACTGCACCTTGTGAAGGCATACAATCATATCAGAACCTTTGGATTTTGTGATGGAGAGGATGAGCTTCACAAAAGATGGATCAAGTTTCATTTATCACTTTTAGGCTCTTCAATGGGAAACCCCGTCGGGTGTTTTTGCTTTGGAGTTCAAGAGGGCTCAGGCAACAACTACTATTATCTTCTATATTACTTATCTTGGCAATGGAAGTGTTGCAAGGTAATCTTTAGAGCGGTCACAAGAGCCCTGCTATTTTATTTTATTTTTAATTCAGTAATTTTTAACTTTCATTAGTAAACCAGCAAAAAGAGGATGCTGGAGGCAGTTACAACCAAAAAAGATTACCATCACAAGCTATTCAATGTGTTAATAATATCAACAGCTGGAGCTATCATTTACACCAACTGCAGCCTTATTGTAGCAAAATCTAAGCACAAACATTCAATTTTGTTTGAGCTAGTAAATATTCTTCTTTACTATTCTTCTTTTATTTGGTCTCTATTTTAACTCTATACTCTCCCTAACGGCTCTCTCTCTCTCTCTCTCTCTCCCCGGTCCCCGTCGCCGACCCGACCCCCGGCGCCGCCCTCCGGTTCCAATCCCCTCCCCCCCCCCTCCTCCGTTCATAGCCCCCCCCCCCCCGCCGGCTCCGGCGAGATCCAACAGCTCCATCGAGATCCAACAGCCCCCCTCTGGCTCCGGCGAGATCCAACAGCCGCAGCTCCGTCTACACCCGCCGCTCAGTCGCCAGCAGCCGCAGCACCCAAACGACGACCAGTTCCCTCAGTCTCCAGCAGCCGCAGCTCCATCTCAGCACCGGAACCCGGTCTACGCTGGGTTTTGGTTTCCGGCTTGGTCTACAAGCGTAACCCGGTGACTTCTAACCTTTGTTATTTCATTTCTCGTATTATGCTAGTATTATCCCCTGTACCTTGACTTGCGTTTGATTTGTTGATATTGTCTGTTGTCTGTTGTGGTCGTGGTCGTTTCTTGCACTGCTTTTGATTGGGTTATCGGCTTGGGGCTCTGTTTTTGGGGCTGTGGGTGTTGAGTCCAGTGGTGTTTGCTCTCTATTTGAGTTTTGTTTTGTTCCTTGATTATTTCTTTGATTTTGTGTGAGCCTTGTATTTCTTGCTGCTGCTTTGCTACTACCATCGTTTATATTTTTATATTTTCTTATATTTTCTTGTAGTAGTGGTTGTGGGCGGTAATGGTTGGATAGGGTCATGTTCGAGGGGGTTGGGGCGTGGGGACGTTGTGGGGACGGGGGATGAGGAAAGGGCGGGAGTGGGAGGGAGGCCAAGGTTTGGTCGCGGGGGAGGTAGAGGAGGGCGTGTGGATAGTGATGGTAGGCTGAGGGTTGGGTCTTGGAATATAGGGACCCTTCAGGGTAAGTCCATAGAGCTTGTGAAGATTCTTAGGAAGAGGAGGATCAATATTCGTGTGTTCAAGAGACCAAATGGGTAGAGTCTAAGGCTAGGGATGTGGATGGTTACAAGCTGTGGTACTCTGGGAGCGAGAGGTGTTGGGAGCGAGAGGCGTAGGAATGGAGTTGGCATCTTAGTAGATGAAAAGTTTAGAGGTCAGGTAGTAGAGGTGAAGAGGATCAACGATAGGTTGATAACTATTAAGTTGGTCATCCGGGGGTTTACCCTGAACGTGTGTAGTGCTTATGCGCCGCAAGTGGGCTCGGAGGGGGAGGAGAAGATGCGGTTTTGGGAGGCTTTGGAGGAGGTGGTGAGAGGTGTACCGAGCTCGGAGAAGATTGTTGTAGCAAAAGATTTCAACGGGCACATCGGGGCGTTACCGGGAGGCTTTGGTGGTGTGCATGGTGGTTTTGGTTTTGGGGAGAGAAATGAAGAGGGGGCTACTCTATTGGAGTTTGCGAGGTCCTTTGGGCTGGTGGTGGTGAACTCGGGCTTTCCGAGGAAGGACGATCACCTGATCACCTTTCGAAGCGCGATAGTCAGGACCCAGATTGACTTTTTGTTGCTTAGGAAAGGGGATAGGGTGTTGTGTAAGGACTGTAAGGTCATCCCGGGTGAGAATCTCTCGACCCAACATAGGCTCTTGGTTATGGAGTTGGGTATAAAGAAGAATAGAAAGAGGAGGAGTAAGGAGTGTAGACCTAGAATTAAGTGGGGCGGCTTGACGCCAGTGAATGCGTAGGAGATAGGGGAGAAGTTGGCGGGAATGGGGGTGTGGGAGTGTAGGGGGGACGTGGATAGTATGTGGGATAGGGCGGCTAGGTGCATCAGGGAGAATGCAAGTGAGGTGTTGGGTGTTTCTAGGGGCCGGGCCGAGCATCATCGGGGGGATTGGTGGTGGAATGAAGAGGTGGAGAAGAAAGTGGGGACCAAGAAAGGAGCGTATGCTAAGTTGGTGGAGAGTAAGGACGAAGAAGAGAAGCGGATAAACAGGAAAGAGTACAAGCTAGCTAGGAAGGAGGCTAAGTCAGCAGTCACGGCAGCTAAAACGACCGCTTTTGAGAGCTTGTATGCAGGGTTACAGGGGAAAGGAGGGGAGAAAAAGTTGTTTACACTCGCTAAGGCTAGGGAGAGGAAGGGACGTGACCTAGACCAGGTGAGGTGCATTAAGGGGGAGGACGGTAGAGTGTTGGTGGAGGACGGCCACATTAAGAATAGATGGCAGTCGTACTTTCATAGGCTCTTGAATGACGAAGGGGATAGAGCTATTGTGTTAGGGGAACTGGAGCACTCAGAGGAGTGTCGGGATTTTAGTTATTGTAGACGTTGTAAGGTAGAAGAGGTTAGAGAGGCTGTTCGCAGGATGCGAAGGGGTAGGGCGACGGGACCGGATGAGATACCGGTGGAGTTTTGGAAGTTCGTTGGAGAGGCTGGTGTAAGGTGGTTGACTGGATTGTTTAACGAAATCTTCAAGACGGCAAAGATGCTCGAGGCTTGGAGGTGGAGTACCATGATCCCTCTCTATAAGAATAAGGGTGACATCCAGAGTTGCAATAACTATAGGGGGATTAAGTTACTGAGTCACTCTATGAAGATTTGGGAGAGAGTGGTCGAGGTGAGGCTGAGACGGATAGTGTCTATTTCGGAAAACCAGTTTGGATTTATGCCTGGTCGCTCGACGACGGAGGCAATTTACCTGGTACGGAGGCTGGTGGAACAGTATAGGGAAAGGAAGAAGGACCTGCACATGGTGTTTATCGACCTGGAGAAGGCATACGACAAAGTCCCCAGGGAGGTGCTATGGAGATGCTTGGAGGTGAGTGGAGTCCCGCTGGCATATATCAGAGCAATTAAGGACATGTATGATGGAGCGAAAACTCAGGTGAGGACGGCGGGAGGAGACTCAGAGCATTTCACTGTCTTGACAGGATTGCATCAGGGATCTACTCTTAGTCCCTTTTTGTTTGCTTTGGTGATGGATGTGTTGACGCGGCGTATTCAAGAGGAGGTGCCTTGGTGTATGCTTTTTGCAGACGATGTAGTTCTGACTGATGAGACTCGAGGGGGTGTGAATGACAAATTAGAGGTGTGGAGACAAAACTCTTGAGTCTAAAGGGTTCAGGTTGAGCAGAAGCAAGACAGAGTATTTGGAATGCAAGTTTAATGACGTGAGGCTGGAGAATGAGGTGGTAGTAAAGCTGGAATCACAGAAGGTATGTAAGAGGGATAGTTTCAAGTATCTCGGGTCCGTGATCCAGGGTAACGGTGAGATTGACGAGGATGTCTCGCACCGTATTGGGGCGGGATGGATGAAGTGGAAGCTCGCGTCGGGGGTGTTGTGTGATAAGAAGGTGCCGCCCAAGCTTAAAGGCAAATTCTACAGGGTGGTAGTCCGTCCGGCCATGTTGTATGGAGCGAAGTGTTGGCCAGTTAAGAACTCCCACATCCAAAAAATGAAGGTGGCAGAAATGCGGATGTTGCGCTGGATGTGTGGGCTGACTAGAGTGGATAGAGTTCGGAATGAGACTATCAAGGAGAAGGTTGGTGTGACTAGAGTGGAGTGCAAGATGCGGGAAGTCCGATTGAGATGGTTCGGACACGTGAAGAGGAGGGGTATGGATGCCCCGGTTCGTAGGTGTGAGAGACTAGCGTTGGATGATTTTAGGCGGGGTAGGGGTAGGCCGAAGAAGTACTGGGGTGAGGTGATTAGGCAGGACATGGAGCAGTTACAGCTCACCGAGGACATGACCCTAGATAGGAAGGTCTGGAGGACGCGAATTAGGGCAGAAGACTAGGGCCAGTTTGGGTCGCTAGTGTAGGGAATTACTTGATGGGGGTATTATTCTTGTTATGATTCCGTGTTCCATGTTTTATTACGAATCTGGGTGCTTTCCTCTGTTTTCTATTACTTATGGGTGCCGTATTTATGTTATGAAATCTTGTTCTGTGTTTTACTATGTACTTGTGTGGTATCTCGTGTCTTGAGCCGAGGGTCTATCGGAAATAACCTTTCTACTTCCTTAGAGGTAGAGGTATGGACTGCGTACATCTTACCCCCCAGACCCCACTAGGTGGGAATACACTGGGTTTTTTGTTGTTGTTGTACTATCAAAAATCTGTTGTTTCTTCCCTTCCATTCTATGTTGCTCGGAGTCGAGTGTAGCTACCCGGATATGGCTACGGACAAGAGGTCGGATTCTTCATCCCATAAATTATTTGATGTGTGCGTATGGAACCAAGTGCGCATACGGGTGCTAGGATATAGATAATCAGTGTGTATTACAACATAAAAAAATGTATATTACGGCATATATAAGTATGTCTCGATTAATAAAAATTATTAAACTAACACTGATAAAAATAATTCTTCATAAATACCTAACATGAGAACCCAAAAATCAAACCAAATATCTAACCAATTTTATACTTCTTGGTCATAGATGTAGTCAAACATCCAAGGTAAGTTAAAATCCAGTGTGGATCTCACATTTAGACCCAAATCGTGTTGGCTCACACAGGTGAAACAAGGAGTTTGAAGGGTCCAAGAAACATAGCTTCCAATTGCCTACCAAATGGTTGTTAGGGCCTTTTCAAATGAGAAAAAGAGACCTTATGGATGCCCTTTCCTGTTGGAGGAACCGGAAAGCATTACGAGGCGCTAGTTTCGAGGCCTCATAGCTAGTGTAAGGAAGTAGGACAGTGTATGGGTTCATCATCTACTATTCGCGAAATGACACACAATACATTGAACAAAGTATGGCCTTTTAAACGATCGAGGCCTATCTTTAGTCACCCCAAACAAAAATTATACATTGTAAAATCCAGTAACCGGAAGAGTAGAGAAAAGATTAGCAAGTTGAATGTTGTAAGGAGATGCTCATTAAGAAGACAATTTCAAGTATACCTTCCTATTCCACGTCTCGCATGCAAATGCATAATGAATAATTGGAGATGATCCAAAGAATCTCCTGTGACACACAATGAGAAGGTCTAAGAAATTCACTTTGTAAATTCCAATAAAGAGTTGGAGGCTTGGGTATGGACTTGAGGGTTTCGATTCAGCCCTCATGGGGAAATGAATTTGGAGATTTGACAAAAAGAATCATGCACTTTTCAAGATAGTTGTTGCTAGCATGTAAGGGAGTATGGAGAGTGGAAAACATCACAATCCTTGGGGAGGTCTTTGCAGGAGCATATCAGAGGGAAGGATGTTTATGGGAAACATCCACTTCAAGGTGAGTAGGGGACAAAGTTAGCTCTGGAAAAGTAGATGGAGTGGTGTGACCTTTCAAATAACTCTTTTCCAGCCATCTTCTATTTTATTTGTTTTGAGAAAGGTAGCAATTTGTATAAATAATCAGCACAAAGGTTGTGTTGGGAGCCATATTTACAAAGCTAAAAAGCAAATTATGTCTTAGTTCTTCTTACAAGGATTCTAAAACGTCAAGCAAAGATTCTATATCACCCAAGACAATCTCTTTTAGTCATCTTCTATATTAAACCAAAAAGACGATTCTATTGTACAAGTGAATCTATTTGATATTTAAGGTTGAAGAAGAACGCAGGATGAGAGATCGGTGAATTTGGAACACTATGTTGTAGTCAATTAGGAGATTTCCCTGATAGACCAAGATCCTTAGAAGCAAATTGGAATTAGGAATATTTATTTTTCATAACAAAGTCATTGTGTTTTCGAATACCAAGTGGATAGATACAATTCTCCTCTACTTGATTGAGGTTCTAGTGCATCGGAACATACCTGTTTTTCTACTTGGCTAGCAGAGGGAGAATTTTCCCATTGTTACGAACATGGAGGAGAAGAGGATGCTGATGCTATATGTGCTATCCATCTGAAGGTATGGGGCCATTAGCTGTTAAAGAATTATTTATAAGTTGTGCCTTCAAAGGGAAGTAGCTCCTTCTATATTATGATTCATATGTTGGGAAAAGAGTGAATTGAAAGAAATGGAGAGGCTTCTGAGTTCTGAAGGCATGGAATACTCGTTTTACAAATGATGAGATCCTTTTGATTCTGACCAATAAAAAGAAATGAGATTCTTTTGATTTCTGACCAATAAAAAGAAATGAGATTCTTTTGATTTCTTGTACATTTTCGCCTTACCTATGAGGTTCATGCTACTATAGATGATGGGGTCCTATTTCATAAAGTGGACCTTGAGGTTCTCAACTTTTTGGATGCCACTTGTATACAGGGAGACTCCTATTATATCAATACTATTATTTCTCCAAACTGAGGAAAAAATAATTGTATTGGGAGAAGGTATCTTACACTCTTAGGATTCTACACTAACTCTGGTAGTTGTGTAGGCATTTGGTGGCGTTAGTTAACAGTATTCATCAGAATCCTTAGGGGGACAAATGAACATGACATTATCTGCTTACTATAGTCTGCAATAGCCGAGTGAGTAAGAGACAGCTTGTGATCATAGGTTTCCTTGCAATATACATTTTGGCTTTGGTGTTTATGATTGCTCTAATGAAGTAAATTTTAATCCTTTTAGAATATCTGGAAATTCTTATCCAGCAGTGGATCCTGGGAACCCAATAGCTTTTGCTCAAACCCTGTATGTGTATTAAAATGTCCACCAAATATCTATAAACATTTGATCATGAACCCAAAAAGAGGACAGCCTGGTGCACTAAAGTTCCCGCTATGTGCAGGGTCCGGGGAAGGGCCCCACCACAAGGGTGTATTGTACGCAACCTTACCTTGCATTTCTGCTGGAGGCTGGTTCTAAGGCTTGAACCCGTGACCTCCTGGTCACGTCAATCAAAACAATGTCATCTGCACATAACATACACCATGACACCTCTCCTTGGATATTCCACGTTAGTTCATCCGTCACCAAGACAAATAAAACAGGCTAAGAGTTGATCTCTGATACAACCCCATCACAGCTACAAAGTTATCTAAGCCTCCATCCACTATCCTCACTCGAGTTTTGGCTTCATCATACAATTCCTTAATCACCTGAATTTAAGCTAGGGGTACACCTCTAGCCTCAAAACATCTTGATAAAAACCCCCTAGGGACTTTGTCATAAGTTTTTTCTAGGTCAATGAACGCCATATGTAAGTCCATGTTCCTCTCCCAATACAACTCCATCAAAATCCTTACAAGATGTATGGCTTCTCTAGTCGAATGCCCCGCCGTGGATCCAAATTGATTCTTCGTAATAGACACAACCCTCCCCATCCTCATCTCACCACTCTGTCCCAAACTATCGAAGTGTGGTTTAGCAACATGATACCTATATAGTTGTCGCAATTCTAAATATCATCTATGTAATAGGCTAAAATGAAAGAGCATAACTGCGTGCTCTGCAATGAGGAGATACCTAATAAAGTGAAACGTAAATTCCATTGAACAGTCATGAGATGAGTAATGTTACATAGAAGTTAATATGACCCATAACTCCCAATATATTCAAAATATGAATGCGGTAGAAATTTTAATAATGAGATGAATATACGACCATACAAGATTGAACCATTAAAATAATCACATCTGGCAGATGGTGCAAGTAGTACACATAGAAGATAAAATAAAAGAAGGTTTCCTAAGTTAGTCCATGTCCAGCCTCTAGATGCACGAGTGAGTAGGCGCAACACTACGATGATTGACAATGTTAAAAACAGACGAGATTGATCTAAAATCACATGGAAAAAAGTATTCCAAAGAACCTAAGATATTTTTGAGACCTATGCATACTAAGTTAAGAACATCATACAATGGAAACAAAGAATATACATAGACGATACTAACTAGTTAAGATTAAGGATGTTGTTATTGTTTTTTTAAGAAAGGTAATGTTGTATTCATCGGCATTAAGGATATGCTTGAGACCTCCGAAAATTGGTTCCCCACAAAACAGAGAAAATTAGTAAATTCAACGATCCTATAAAGTCTAAAATCTGTGAATCTTCTTTTATCCCTATAAGTCCATTTGACTCTATCTATTAAGTTAGCTTTTTTTCCGAAGCATTTGTTGTTTCTCTCCTTCCAAATTGACCACCAGATGCATGATGGTATTATACTCCACCACTTTTTCTGAGATTTGCTTCCCCCCTCTTCTGATCCAACAAGTAAGTAGGTCTGTTGTATGCTCAGGCTTAATCCACTCAGTTTTATTGATCCCAAAAATAGAGTCCACAGTTGTCACTTTGCAATGAAGGATCAGATGATTATCGGTTTCCTCAGCCTCAGTGCAAAGAGAGCACCAATAGGCTATCTGAAAGCCACTCCTTTTCAGTCTTTAATGTGTGGCACATGCTCTTCTGGCAACTAACCAAGAGATTTTATCTTGGTTGGCACCTTATTTTCCCCGTATTTTTTCCAAGGGCCAGACTTGCATCGTTGTTCCTCTTTCACTTCCTTAACATATAGCCTGCTGACAGAAAAGATTCCATCTCTAGGGTTCATCTATCTGATAGAGTCCTGCTCTATTAATAGCCATGTGCATCCATTCAGTAATTGCATTAGCTCAGCCACTCTCCCAAATCATTTAAAGGTCTCTTGAACACAATATTCCATCCCTGTTTGATCATACCTCAGCCACGTTTCTTCTGGATTAATGCACAAAGAGGATAGGTCTGGAAATGAGACCATCAAAGTCTAATTTCCAATCCAATTCTCCTTCCAGAATAAGATTTTAGTCCCATTTCCCACCTTGTAAATAAGGGTGTTGTTATTAGACTTACGTGAAGTCTTTTTTAAAATAATGTATGATTTCATTACTACGGTACCAAGATGGTACAAACACAACAGACCAACTACTATCACAAACAGATCACCTAACTCCCCTAGAAATCCACACATTTTCCAATTTTTTCATAACGCTTCTTTTGCACTAGAATGCAAATTTAATGAACATCTTTTTTTAATTCAGAAAATATGCTGTCTTTTCCCTTCAAAGCAGACACTAGCCATACTGTCCATTAAACATTATATGAGGTGTTGTTTCTCAAAATTTTCAGGTTAGCAACTTGTACTCCATATTTGCACAAGTATGAGATTTAGAGACCCTCTCTTTTAAATCTTCTATCTAGTTTTATTTTGTTTAGAAACTTGAGCTTTAAAGTTAATATTGCCACCTACACACTTATTGGGAAGGAAAATAGACCTTTACTGAATCCCAGAATTAAGAATTCCTGTTCCATATGATACAGAGAACTCTTGGGCTATTTTATCAGAATGGAGAATACTTTTGGTAAGTTTGAGTCAAGCACACATTCAGCAACCACGACAACCCCGGTGAAGCTGACTGTTCTCCACAAGTATTTTAGGCAACACTTGACATGGGAATTATATTCGTTCTCTACAAGTATCACTATCAAGTTCAGTGCCTCCCTTCTCTAACCCAATTTTCGAGACATTTATACGAAAATGTGCTCACTTTTGTTTTAGTGATTAGAGTGTTTGGATTACCGACTCATCCGCCTAGCAACCAGCTACCAAAACCAGCAGAAGTACCCAAAAATCCTGCCCATCAAGACTGAGCTTTTGCGCTTAAACTGAGTGCTGTAACTGGGATTTCAACATGAAATCTCAAATACTCATTCCTATGCCTTAACCACTCACCCAATGTTAGGGACGATATAAACTCACTATTTAGGTTCAAAATTATTATCTAATTGTAGCTTGATACTGTCTGGAGACAACTCTATCCCCAAAATGAATTAAGCAAAAGATGGACATTTGAGACTTTTGAAACATGGAAAGTCGGAAAGGCAAGTAAAATTCTAAGAAAATGTTTATCATAAAGAATCAAACTTTATTACTATTTGGGAAGTTTCCTTCTAACACTCCCTCCTATCAAGCGGGTGGGGCCACGGGTTCCACCCCAAGGGCGGAGGAGAGTGTTGGTTATGCGCTCTACCAAATTGTGAAATTGCTAGCTAAGATATGGAATCAGAGAAACTGAAAACTTTTTGTATTGAATGAATGAATTACAATAGTAATACAAGAGCTGTTTATATACTAGTTCTAACTGCAGTAAAAGGTACACTGATCGGGTATAGAAAGAAAATCTACCACTAGCTCTAACAACCTTGCCACATCAGCAGCTTCTTAACTAACTCTACATTACAGCTAGCATCTAATAAACTAGTAGCTAAACGCTTATCATAGTCATACTCCTCAATACCCCCTTCAAGCTAGGTGGCATGAAGCCATTCTGCAAGCCTAGCTTGGAAATAAGATGAGAATGTTGCGCAGAACCAAGGCCTTTTGTTAAACATCTGCAGGCTGCTCCTTTGTGGACAGATACTAAATGAGGACAAGTCCACCCTGGACCTTCTCCCTAATAAAATGACAGTCCATATCCATATGTTTGGTACATTCATGAAACACACAGGATTAGCAGCAATTTGTATAGTAGCTTTACTATCACAAAACAATGGAATAGGTAGAGATAAAGGCATGTCCAGTTCTTTGAACAAACCAGTGATCCACACAATTTCTGCAACAATAGTAGCAAGGCTCCTGTACTCTGCCTCTGCTGAACTCCTGGATATGGTGGACTGTTTCTTTGATTTCTAAGAGATCAAAGAGTTTCTGAACTTGATCATATAACCAGTAATAGACCTTCTGGAGTTAATACATGAACCCTAGTCTACATCACAATAAGCCTGACGAGCACCATGAGTCTGAGCACTCATGCAAATACCAAGACCTAGTGCCTACTTCACATACTTCACCACCCTCATAGCTGCATTCATGTGAGATGTCTTTGGAGCATGCATGAACTGACTTAGATGATGTACAGCAAAAGATCGTCAGGTTTAGTAATGGTAAGCTATAAAAACCTTCCAACTAGCCTTGATATTCACGAGGATCCAGTAGAAAAGGATCAGAAGAATCTCCAATGTGTATAAAATCCATGTGTAGTCAACTTCAAATTCATTTCAACGGGAGTGTTGGCTGGTTTGGATTCTCCTAATCCCAAATCAGAAATAAGCTTCAAGGCATATTTCCTCTAATGCATGAGGATGCCTGCTGATTTTCTGGCAAATTCAATGTCCAAAAAATACCTCCAGTCACCAAGATCCTTAATCTTGAAGTTATCTTAAAGGACTTGCTTAGCATTTGCAATGAGTTCCATGCTGCTTCCAGTCACCAATAGACCATCCACATAGCTCAAAATAACTAAAATGCTATCTGCAGTCTTGGTTAGTAAAGAATAGTCAAGATGACTTTGTTTGAACCCTGTTGCAACCAATGCATTAATGAGTTTCACATTCCATTGTCTTGAGGCCTGCTTAAGCCCATATAAGGACTTGACCAACCTGAATACCTTAGATTCACATGTCTTGTCATAATGAAACCCCTATGGAAGTGTCATCTAAAATTCTTCAACGAAATCCCCCTGTAAGAAAGCAGTATAAGCATCCATCTACTGAATATGCCACCTCCTAGATGCAGCCATGGCCAGAACACTCCTAATAGTAACCATTTCAACATCAGGTGAGAAAGTTTCCAGATAGTCCAATCCCTCTTTTTGATTGTAACCTTTGGTAACCAACCTTGCCTTAAATCTTTCCACTTCTCCACTAGCCTTATACTTGATCATATAAACCCTTCACACTCAATTGTCTTCTTCCCAACTAGCAATGTTATGATCTCCCGTGCTTTTGTTATCTTCTAGGGACTGAATTTCTTCTTTCATGGCTTGGATCCATCTCTTATCAGTAATAGCCAGTTGATAGGACTGTGGTTCAGTATCTACTGATATATTTGCAATATGACACTGAAATGGATGTGATAAACCGGTGTAATCAATATTGTCTATGATTGAATACAAGCACTGAGGTGACTCTCTTGGTGCCCGTGATGAAATCCTTTTGCCAAATAGGTGGCCTATTAGTCCTGTTAGACCTTCCAGTGTTAGACCTTCCTGCCTTAACAGGACATTGACCTTTGTATGTCTATCACAGGTGTAGTGGGCATCTCTTGATTAGAAGAGGAAGAATGATCTTGCACTATAGGAGGTAACTTATCTGCTTCTGTTGGAGGTGAAAAAACTTGTGTGGTCTCATCATAAACTGGAAATACATTTGTATGTAAGATGAATGTGTCAAAACATTGACTAGCATCCCAGAGTTGATCAGTATTCTCCATGTCCAAACAATTCTGGAAAGGAAAAACTATTTCATCAAACACCACATCTCTGCTAATGAAAAACATGTGATGCTTAAGGTCATAAAGCCAGTAGCCCTTTTGTGTTTCACCATACCCCATCAAAACTGACCTTGTAACGCTTGGACCAAATTTATCAGACTTGATTAGGTTGGTAGCATGACATAAGCACCCAATCACTCTCATATAAAACAAGTCAGGTGGTTGCATATACATCAACTTAGAAGGTGATTTGTTGTGTAGTATTGTGGAAGGAATTCTATTGATAATGTGAACGGCACTAAGAATACACTCACCCCAAAATCTGATTGGTAGATGACGTTGAAATCTTATTGCTTTTGCTGTTTCCAATATATGCTTATGTCTTCTTTCCACTACACCATTGTGCAAGGTGTGTGTGGCCAAGAACTTTGATAAATTATCCCATGAATTTTTGAACAATTCACAACATTGTGAATTAAAGAACTCTCCCATTATCAGATCAAAAACCCTTAATTTTCTGATCAAATTGAGTATTAATCATCACAAAAAAATGCTTTAAGATAGTAGAAACATCATATTTAAGATGCATCAAAAAAATCCAGGTCCATCTAGAGTAATCATTAACCATTATACGAAAAAACCTCATTTTATCATGTGTAGCAGCTTTATATGGTCCCCCACATCCAAATGTATCAAATCAAAACATCTTGTACTTCTATTGTAACAGGTGGGAAATAGTAGCCTAATCTGTCTTGCCAAGGTACATACCTGACAGTTAGGTAGAGTAAAAGAATTTTTATTATTGAACAAGTCTATCTTCCTAAGGATAGCCAAAGGTATGTGGCCTAATCTCTTATGCCATATAGCTGCTTCTGCTGCTTATACTCCATTGCTGTTGGAATTTCAAGATGTATAAACCATCTACCTCTTTACCAATCTCCTTCACTTTTCCACTGAAGAATGACAAAATCAGGAAAGAAAGTGGCACAACATTGTAATTCCCTAGTCAATTTGGATACTGAAAGTAGATTAAATTTGAAATTTGGCACACACAACACATTATCAACTACATCACCTCCTGGAAAATTTGCATTTTGTGTGATAACGGCTGAAGCACCGGTAGGAAGTTGTACTCTCTGGTTTGGTAACTGTCTGTCCATGGTGTAAAAAGTGATCATGATTAACCATATGATTTTTAGCACCACTATCCACTAGCCAGAATGCTGCATCTGTGATGTAATTGCAGGTGCAATAGTAGGTGTTAATACAACATTAACCTTCTTTCCATGATAGTCTGCGGGATAACCTATCAATTGGTAATATATAACCTATCAATTGGTAACATATCTCCTGAGTGTGACCCTGCAGTGTGTACAATATTTCAATTTGTTACAATTCCATCTATTGTGACCTTTCATATCACAATGATCACAATACAGAAAACCTCCTTTTAGGCCCTTACGCAATTGATTTCCTCGTCCACCAGGTCCTTGGCCTTTAAACCCTTGAGGCCTAAAACCACTACCAGTAGGTCTGTTGGCGAACAAAGCAGTAGGATCATTCATTTCATCAATGACATAGCCTCTACTCAAATCCTGTTGACTCTCATTATAATATTGATTTACACTTGGGGAGGGATTCATCATGAGAATTTGGCTTCGGGCTTTCCCTTAACCTTCATTCAACCCCATAAGAAATTGCAACAATCTCTGTCTACTCATGCTATCACCATATTCCTTAGATATTTTCGAAGCACAGCCAAGGTGGTACAATAGAGTCATACTCAACCCAAAGGTCTTTTTAATTTCAAAAAATACACAGAAATAGGGGAAACACCTTGAACATGCGTAATTATGGCTTTATGAAGATGAAAAATGCGCGACATATTCACTTTATCGAAACGTTCCTTCAAATCCTTCCATACCAAACATTTGATCAAAACAAAATACCGCTAATTAGGTCTTTACTTACATTGTTGATTAACCGTGAGAGAACCATTGTGTTACATCGATCACACTACAATTTCTCCGATTCATCGTTGAAATCATCCCGTGTAATGCTCCCATCGATAAAACCTAACTTGTTCTTCATCAAGAGATTCAATTGCATGGCTCGACTCCACAAGGAGTAGTTTTCCATTCCTGTGAGCTGAATACCAATCTGTACAGCTCTAGGTACATCAGAAATAGTCAGATACAATAGTAAGATAGATACAGTAGTCAGATACAGAGGATGGTTATGGTCGATCTTTGGCGCCATTGTTCTCCGGCAAATCCATAGCAAAATTACCAGGAAAAAAATTGTGCAATCGAAGGAAAAACTCCCGGAATCAATCAATATTGTTGTGATACCATGTTAAATTGTTAGCTAAGATATGAAATCTAGCTAATTCATAAGGAATAGAAGAGAGAAATCAGAGTATTTGCGGAAGAGAAACTGAAAACTTTTTGTATTGAATGAATGAATTACAGTTGTAATACTACAACGACAACAACATACCAGTGTATTCCCACAAAGTGGGGCCTGGAGAGGGTAAAAAGTCCACAGTTCATATCACTACCTCAGATGAAGTAGAGAGGTTGTTTCTGATAGACCCTCGGCTCAGGACAGATAACAGTATAATCAAACAAACAAACGAAAAACATAAAGGCACACAACAAAAATGGGATATACACCGCTAGATAACAAAGAAAACAAGACACCCACAAGGTAATACTATAAACTACCTATTCGAAAACAAAGACATCACCGAAACACCATGAAGAAGCAACTACAGGCGAAGATACAAGCAAAAGCACATTACCTACCATTGTAATACAAGAGCTGTTTATATACTAGTTCTAACTACACTAAAAGCTACACTGATTGGGTATAGAAAAAATATCTACCACTAGCTCTAACAACCTTGTCACATCAGCAGCTTCTTAACTAACTCTACATTACGGCCGGCATCTAATCAACTAGCAGCTATATGCTTATCATAGTCATACTCCTCAGTAACAATCCAGTTGTAGCTTTACTTCAAACTCAGAATTTGACGTAAAAAATTCGTTGAACAGGTATAGATTATTAATTTAAAACCCAGTTACTTAAAACGAACAAAATCTAGAACCCATACGCTTCCAATCTTGACTCCGCCTATGGTCCGTTCCACCCTAATCTCTACAACAATTAACTACTGCTCTACGCAACCTCTAAATCCTCTACCTTCTACTTCCCAACATGGGTTTGAACTTGCTCCCCAGAATTTAAGCAAAATCTCAACAGAAACAATAAAGGGAAATAAGCAAGCATCATCATAGTAAGAAAGACTTGTAAATATTCGATGAAATTGCATGTAAGTGCTAGGATCCATTTAAATTACACGAAAATAAGCATAAAAGTTGAATAAAAAAAAGGAAAAATTCAAACCTGATGTTCTTCCCTTTTGACCAGAAGAACGAGGCTCGAAATGAAAGAAGATGAAGAGGATAGGTTGAAATAGAGGACCTAATTGATTCCACCAACCCAAATAATCAACGCGTTTTGAGGAATTTTAGTAGCTCAACTTGAAGAAAATTGTCAATTCTGGCAACTTGGAACCCCAAATTCTTCTTTATTTGGCTGAATCAGAACCAGATTAGAGATTAGCAGGTATATAGAAGGAGCAAGGATGTCTGCACTTGGGGGGTTGGAGTTTAGCTTCTGATCAATGTTGCTGGTGTTCGAAAATGGAGACAGACCAAGCCCAGTTGTAATACAGTAATTAATAAATGAACATTTTTGCTTTTGCTTAACAAAAAGAAGGGATTTAAGGTCGATTTTATATGTTTTGGACTTTGTGGAAAAATGTTTTTGACTTACTGGTTGTCTGGATGGTGGTTTTCGAGAAAAATGAGCCATAGACCCTCCCAAGTCTGGGTCCCACAATATTCCAAGTGAAAAAACTAAAGTCGGTCGAACAATTGACACTGCATTAGTTGTCTCAACAACTTCGCATAATTGTTGAACAGTTTCGCACAATTGTCGAATAACTTCGCACAGTTGTTGAATAATTTTGCGCAGTTATCGAACAACTTTGATAGTTGTTGAACAACTTCGCAAAGTTGTCGAACAACTATCAAAGTTGTCGAACAACTATCAAAGTTGTTAAAGTTATTGGAACGAAAAAACTTAAAAAACGTTTGCCCTTCCGTCTAATTTAAAAAACTTGAAGGACTCCTACTTAATTGGGAAACTTGATTGTCCCTTTTAATTCAAAGTCCCGTGGTTTTCTGCTAATCATGTTTGTTTTTTATTGTTTTCTAAAAGGTATGGTAATCTTTCATGGTTTAGGAACAAATTGCCCAATTTTTAGAATCACCGATTTGGTGGTTTTCCATGATTTTCTTATTTATCTTTTCAATTATGCCCTCATATAATATTTTCTAATTCTATTTTACCTTTTACCCCATATTACTTACAACCCTAATATCTTATAATTTTTATGCACAACTCCTCTGTTATTTTACGTTCTCCTCTGAATGCTCTTGTTCCTCCTCCGATCGATAACATAACAAGATTTTACGTCAGAACTCACGTTAACACATCCATTTGGAGTGTATGGATCACAATTGCCTGCTAGATTGAGCATCACGTTTCGACCACTACCAAATGTTAAGAGAAATGTTATGTTCACAAAGTCATAGTTCCCTATAGCATAAGTGTCGGCTAGTGTCCTTTCATTGTCATTTTGTCCCCAACAGATAGCGATTCCCCCTGCTTCAAACTTTGTTGCTAGTGCTAAAATAAACAATATTGGGACATAATACAGAAAAAATGAAGTTTTGATTGCCATGTTCTAATTGGTTTTCAATATGATCTTTGATTTTGTTCTTATTGGAATAATGCAGCAAAGCTACATGCTTTTTATAGGGAAAAAGTTGAATCTGAATGATTGTGAAAAGTTGTCCTTAATACCACTTGTACACAAAGTTAAAAGCCATATTACTGTTAGTTTGTGCTTCTGCTTGGCGTAACAGTTGTTAATAATTCAATATTGACTGCTAATATATAGAAAACTTGAAAGCAAATGACCAAATGTTGCCTATGTACCTAATAATTCAATTAAAGGAATTTTAGTGAATTTATCTGTTACGATACAGTACCATACCATCAAATCAAACAAAAAAAATGTTATTAAACCGCAGTAAACGATACAGTCCATCCAAATATTGTATTGTACCAGACTGTACTGTACCATACTATATTGTACCATACATTATGAAACCATGACAAACCACTATCCAAACAAAGGCTAATAATTACTATTCATCTTTTACTTATCCATTATTATTCTAAACTAGACGCAAGAGTCCGTGCAAGTACGGTTTCAACATATATTATTTTTTAAATCCTAATTTATATGATATCGATAAATTTTGAGAATCAATTAAATTTTTAAAATATTTTTTTATTTTAAATTATTAATTATTATGATATATAATACTTTATATTTGTTTTAGATAATATGTGTTACTTATGTTGTTTCAATTTATGCAACTTTGATAGAATTTGAAGAGTCAATCAAAATTTTTAATACAATTTTTAGATTGTTGTATTATTTTTAAATATTTTAAGTTGTTAATTATTGTAATTTATAATCTTTTTGTTATAAATGTATTTACATTATAGTGAATGTCTATCAAGGTCTACTTTGATATCTATTAGGATTTGAAGCATCCGTCTTTTACTCAGACAATTTTTCCTATAAATAAAGGGGTTTTGTTCATTGTATTGATAATCTTATGATCTCTCATCCCTCAAAAGAAGAAATAAGAATTACTCTCTCTATTCTCTCTACTTTTCTTCTTTATTCTTTCTTGTTTTATAACACGTTATCAGCACGAGACTCTATCATGAGCACTTATTCTACGATAAAAGCAAGAGATGTTAGGTAAACTTTTGATTGAAAGAAAAAAAAAAGAAAAAGGTTATCGTTCTGTCTTCATAATCCATATATGACCTTTAAAAGGTAAGTCTTTATTTTACTAGGTATTATTTTATTTTATTTCTTTTCATATGACTAATAGTTTTACAAAACTTGAGTTCGTTGCCTCGAACAAGAATTACCTCTTACGGGCGTTGGATGTTGAAATTCACTTAGATGTTATGGGTCTTGGAGACGCCATAAAGAACAAAATACAACATCTAATCAAAATCGTGCTAAGGCTATGATTTCTTGCGTCATCATCTTGACGAAATTCTGAAAATTGAATACCTTACTACTAAGGATCCACTTGTTTTGTGGAATAGCCTAAAAGAAAGATTTGACCACTTGAAGATGGTCATCATCCCAAAAGCACGATATGAATGCATACACTATGAAAATAAAATGTTGGGTTCAAGTCCCATTGATTTATGCCTAAGACGCCTTTATATGAATAAGATGTTAAGTTTGAATCTCAATGCACCATACTGATGATATTATGATAGCTGAGGCAAAATAATGGGTATTTGGTGAAAAGTCATGAAATCTGACCCATTGAATATGCTCCATTCCATGAAGTGAATGTGGTAACAATATATGATAAGTCTGAAATATGACAACTTACTTCATTCTTGAGGTGTATGTGGTAGCAGTGCATAATATGTCTGAAATGAGACAAGTGATTGAATGCACGAATATACGCGTGGAGGGACAATATGATAATGATCATCAAAAGTGATGATATTTCACACGCTTATATGATTATAAGATATGCTAGAGAAAAAAAATTCTCTACACCATATGTATGCCTCGATTTGCTTCTGAAGTAACAAAATTTTGAAAGAGGTTATAAGATATCATAATTTGATAGGCTTAAGGCATGATTATATTCCATTCTTGGGGAATGAGAAACTTATTAATGCAAACGTGCACTTGATTGTGATTGTATCACAACTTACCTCCGTAAGAGGTTGAATAATTTTGAAATCTACTTCTGAAATAGTAAATCTGAAATTTATTCATGTAATAGTAAATCTGAAATTTACTAAAGAAAAAGTACGTGTCATGGTAAACTTGGAGTTTACTAGAATAAAAGTTCATAAATTGATATGAACGATTATGACATCTCAAAGATGTGCATGCATTGAAGAACTAGAAGATTCTTCAAGAATTGTTTATGTCATTTGTTCTCATAATAAGTTGGTTGGACCAACTGATGTTGGGATTGAATTCAATAAAATCTGAAAAGTATAAAAGGTGAATATGGGCCCGTTCACTTATAATGTGATATGTTGAAAAGATGCATCAATAAGATGATCACATGTATATTCATTGTCAACCTACGTTTGACATTCATAAAGTTGCTTGCTCAATAAATTTGAGTTAAAAGCATAACTTTCAGATTGTGTAATCAAGATAATTCATCTTGATGATGATGGTTTAGCATTGAATGCCTTTCATAAATAGCTAAACCATCGGGAATGAGAACAAAGCTTCATGTGTTGGTCTGAAATATGATATGTTGCATACAATAATACTTGTATGCATTAGAACAATAAATTATGATTATTTCTTACCTCTCAATTGGTTCAAAGTCATGAACTAACTATTCGATCTAATAGTTTTGATGTGTGGTATACGATTAATGAATATACCATAATGCACAACAATGGATTCCTCAAAGAAGTAGAGGATGTATGTTAGTTTTCCTAATATAAGGGGAAGATATAACCGCTATGAAATATGTTAGGAATTATCACCATATCCTCATCCAAAAGATAATTCAAGTCAAATGCTGAAAGCATCTCATATTAAGCGCAAGTGCTCTTATTTTGTGTTCCTAAAGGACAAAGTCTATGCATGTGTGAAGCGTGGTAGACTGATCGGTTCCAAATGAAATAGTTCTTGAAAAATAAGGAATAAATAATCATAATAAGAAGGAAATAAGCTCTTAAAGAGCCTACGACATACCACTTCATGAAACCTTATGAAAGGTTTATGTACCTGAAAATAATGAAGTGATGAGATCTCAAATGTTATGTCGCATTGTGAACCAATACAAAATGATATATCATTACTATATTGACACAATATTGGTGCAATATTGTGAAAGATTACGAGGATCTGAATTCTACATTTATTTAAGCATGCTGACATAGAAATATTTATCAAGTGATATGAAAGGGTGCATCTTGGTAAGTGAAAACTTATTTGATTTGCAGTCCAGACACTTAAAGATGTCACACATAAAATGTTGAATATTGTCACTTGACAAAATTTGTATGAAAACTTCTTTAAGGATTCAAAATATAAAAGTTTCTAGGAAACTTATTGATAATCCTTCTATTGTATAAGCTTATAGCTTGAAAATTATTGAAACTCTTGGAGAGTTTTCAAAAGCAATAAGATTATTTGCTGAAATGAGAAATATACCAATTTGGATTGGTTATGAAGTACCATATCTTAGTACAATTGGTGCACTCATGTATCTTGTAAAAAAGTACAAGACTCAATATAGCCTTTCGCTCAATTTGTTAGCAAGGTATATTCTACTCCTACTAAGAGACATCGAAATGAGATAACATACATGAGTTTGTTTTATTCTAAAGATTGCAATCCCGATCTTATTGGTCATGCTGATGTTGGGTACTCATCTAACCCGCATAAATCTTGATCTGCCATGTGGGTATACTGTCATATCTTAGAGATATACAAAGCAATCTATCATAGCCACTTCATCTAATCATGCTGAGATAGTAGCTATTCATGAATCAAGCTGAGAATGCGCATGGTTAAGGTCCATGATACATCTCATTTGAGAAAAATGTGGTGTGAAATATGACAATCTACCCACAATTTTATACAGAGATAATACATCATAAATAGCACATCTTAAGGGAGGATTCATAAATGGAGATAGAACGAAACATATTTTGCAAAGCTTTTCTACACACATGAGCTACAAAAGAATGATGATATTAATGTGCATCAGATTCATTCAACTGACAATGTGACTGATTTATTCACCAAATCTTCTCAATTGCAACTTTCAAGAAGATGCTGCACAAGATCGAGATGCAAAGGTCAAGGATGTTCTCATTAGGGGGAGTTCTTTTTCCCTTACGAGGTTTTGTCCCACTGGGTTTTCCTTGTAAGATTTTTAATGAGGGAGCCGAAATGCGTATTATTAGAGATTTGTACTCTTTTTCCTTCACTAGATTTTTTTTCTACTGGATTTTTTCTAGTAAGGTTTTAACGAGGCACATTATCTACCAATTAGACATTCAAGAGGGAGTGTTATAAATGTATTTACATTATAGTGAATGTCTATCAAGATCTATCAAGTTCTACTTTGATATCTATTAAAATTTAAAGCATCCATCTTTTACTCAGACTAGGAGTAAATTTCCCCTATAAATAGAGGAGTTTTGTTCATTGTATTTACAGTCAAATGATCTCTCATCCCTCAAGAGAAGAAATAAGAATCACTCTCTCTATTCTCTCTACTCTTCTTCTTTATTCTTTCTTGTTTTATAACACTTTTTACATAGTTTTTAGATAATACATGCCACATTTTCTGTTTTAATTTATGTGACATTGATGAAATTTAGAGAGTCAACCGAGTTTTTCATATATAATTTCTACCTATTACCTTGCAGTTTACCATAAATGACATAGTTTAGGTTGAAATTTAATATATTCTAATAATTTACATTAATTAATTATAACTACATATTTAAAGTAAATAATTTTTATTAATTTTATTGGCTATCATATTTAGAAATGATCTGCTTACCTATTTATTTTAGTAAATTAAAAAAGATTAATTGTTTTTGTCTTATACAAAAATACTAATATTTATTTTTTTTTAAATATAATTTAAAAGGAACTACTAAAAAATTTAAAACTATGAAATTTTACTTTTGTGAGAGGTAAACATAACTTACTATCAAATAATGCATAATACTGTTGTATTTTATATAAGGAATGCAAAACTTTCTTCTTGAATATTTTCTTTTATATTTTTTTCATTTTAATTTGTTTATCTTATTTTTAAATTATATATATATATATATATACACACACACACATACTTAAATTACGTAAAACGTTATACAAATCACAATAACTAACAACTTAAAATATTTAAAAGACATACTCCCGTCTTTTAAAATAAGACTTACTTTTGTTTTAATCTATTTCAAAAGAATGGTCCTTTATTTTTATGGAAACAATTCATTTCAACTTTCTACGTGGCATACATAAAATCACAAGATTAACAGATATTTCAGTACATTTAAGATAACTTTAATTTAAGGACCTAAGATTCAAAAGTTTTCTTCATTTTCATAAACTTCGTGTCTTTTTCTACTAATTTTTAAATAATATATGTTACTACCTCTGTCCCAATTTATGTGACGTGATAGTATTGGGTGAATCATTCAAAAATTTTATATGTCGCTAAATATTTTAAGTTGTTAATTTTTGTGATATATTTTTTATGTCATTTTTAAATAATATATGTTACTTCCTCGATTTCAATATATGCGACACTTATTTTGAAAGTCAACCAAATTTTTTATATATTTTTCAAATATTTAAAGCGATTAATTATTGTAATTTATAATAATTTTTATGCAATTATTAAATACATAATATATTAAAAAAAGCAAGACAAACAAATTACAGTCGAAGAAATTTAAAAAAAATTATAATACTTTCTACCTTATTTTTAATAATCTATGTTACTAAAAATAGCTTTTATAATTGCTTTTAATTAAATAGCAAATGAAAATTCAATTATATTTTCAATTTGTTTTAAACTTTATTTTTTTTACCCATGTATTGTCAATTTTATTCAAAATATGGCCTAAATTGGCCCAATTTAAAATTTTGAACTGACCCAATCCAATAACCCTCGACCAGGCCTAAATTCTAATTTTAATCTCACCCATCCACACTTTCTGATCAGACGGCCTCCATCAATTCTCATATTTTCTCTTTATTTTGCCCTATCAACCCCAAAGTTAATCCATTTTCAAACCCCAGCCACAGTTGTCCTCTCCCTCCTCCCACCACCTTCACTATCGTCATTGCACCGATCATCGCTATCCCAAAAACAGAGTGATTCACCGCCATTTTTTTCTTCTTTCATTTCTCCCATTTGAGGGGAAAAAAGATACTTTCTTGAAGTTTAGTTAATTAAAGATTGGATTTTTATGTAAAAAAAAAGTTTTAATTTTTTGTTTTTGTGGGTATTGATTATATTTTTGTTATTGTGGACTGAGTATTAATTTGTTCTGGATATTGATGTTGTTTTATTAAAGGTTGGTGTTGTATGAGGTTAAAGGTTTTATTTTAAGGTTTGTCCATGTGGGATTTGTAGGTTTATGTTATAAAGTTTCGATTTTATAGATTTTTTTTGGGTTGTTTTGATTCAACTATTTAATCCTAGATTTTTGTCTTAAAACTTCTTCTTGGATTTTGAGAAGTCTTGTAAATTTTGCCTTAGCCTTATCAAGGCTCCTTCTGATTTCTTGTGTATTATTGTTGATTGAAGTATCTTTCAGGTCCCTCATTAACCTTTTAAGTCTTTTAGACTCCTCACAGAAGTCTCCAAAGTCATTTCTGAAAGCTCATTCTCAGATGATGTACTCCACAAAATCTTTTCATCTCTGTATATTTATTTTCGTCAACATCTCCTCCATCTATGTCAGCGTTGAATTTCTACAGAGAGTTTTTGTGATGGTTGAGATTGTTGTAGAAGGACGAAAATATCCTTGGAGGGGTATGTGAATTGACAAAATTGTCAAGGGTATTTTCGTCCTTCCATAATAATCTAAACCATCGCAAAAAATCTCTGTAGGAATTCAACACCAGCATAGATAGTGGAGATGGAGGAGATGTTGACAAAAATAAATACACAGAGATGAAAAGATTTTGTAGAGTACATCATCTGGCAATGAGCTTTCAGAAATAACTTTAGAGACCTCTACTAGGGGTCTAAAAGACTTAAAAGGCTAATAAGGGACCTGGAAGATATTTCAATCAACAATAATGCACAAGAGATTAGAAGGAACCTTGCTAAGGCTAAGGCAAAATTTACAAGACTTCTGAAAATCCAAGAAAAAGTTCTAAGCCAAAAATCTAGGATTCAATGGTTGAATCAAGACAACCCAAAAAACTATAAAAATCAAAACTTTATAACATAAATCTATAGATCCCACATGAACAAACCTTAAAATAAAACTTTTAACCTCGTACAACACCATCCTTTGATCAAACAAACTCAATACCCATAATAAATTAACACTCAGTCCACAACAACGAAAATATAATCAATTACCATAGAAACAAACAACCCAACAAACACAAAAACAAAAAATTAAAATTATTTTTTTGACATAAAAATTCAATCTTAAATTAACTAAACTTCAAGAAAGTATCTTTTTTTTCCTCAAACGTCCTCTCTCCTATTTGAGAGAAAAAAAAGATACTTTCTTGAAGTTTAGTTAATTAAAGATTGAATTTTTATGAAAAAAAAAAGTTTTGATTTTTCACTTTTGTGTTTGTTAGGTTGTTTGTTTTAGTGGGTATTGATTATATTTTTGTTGTTGTGGATTGAGTGTTAATTTATTGTGGGTATGGATTTTGTTTGATCAAAGATTGGTGTTGTACGAGGTTAAAGGTTTTATTTTAAGGTTTGTCCATGTGAGATTTGTTGATTTATGTTATAAAGTTTTGATTTGTATAGTTTTTTTTGGTTGTTTTGATTCAACCATTAATACTAGATTTTTGGCTTAGAACTTTTTTTTTTAATTTTTAGAAGTCTTGTAAATTTTGCCTTATCCTTAGCAAGGTTCCTTCTGATCTCTTGTGTATTATTGTTGATTGAAGTATCTTTCAGGTCCATTATTAGCTTTTTAAGTCTTTTAGACTCCTCGTAGAAGTCTCCAAATTCATTTCTGAAAGCTCATTGCCGGATGATGTACTCTACAAAATCTTTTCATCTCTATATATTTATTTTCATCAACATCTCCTCTATCTCCACCATCTATGCCGGTGTTGAATTCCTACAAAGAGTTTTGCGATGGTTGAGATTGTTGTGGAAGGACAGAAATATCATTGGAGGGGCATGTGAAATGACGAAATTACCCTTCAGCTAAGCTGACAGGACAACCGCCCCCTGCCTGCTTTAAGCTGCTTGTATATATTATTCTAAAAACTAGTGTAGGATATTTAGTGATTATTGTTAAGACACGATGCTTCACAATTAATTTTTGCAAGGTGGCAAGCTCAATTAGCCCCTTTTGATACAATACAAGAAAGGTAGTGAAAATTCTTTACCTGACTTTTTGTCTAGGAAATATTCAAAGGGTTAAATGAATTTTTATACTTACTTTCTTTCTGAAAAAATAATAATTACTATAATTAAGTGTATTCCGACTAAGACATAATCTGATGCTTATAAGTTAGTCTGCTAAGTAAAGCAGCTTACCCCTACCTCTTCAGATCCTGCTTGTATGGTATCAGAGATTGTCCGAAATTTAAATTTCTAGCATCACGTAATGCAGCTAGAAATATTTCTGGAAAACATTTCAAGGTTACAGGTTTAAAAACAATTTGAACTAAATCAATATGCATAAAATTGTACTGAGGGTAACTCTGTTCGAACAGATGCTACTATATGCAAAATAATCATTGCAGGTTTTACTGGCCAACTTCGTGACTGGTGGGACAATTTTCTTTCTAACAAAGAAAGAAATAAAATTTTTGAAGCCAAAAATATGTTGCCAGGTAATGATAACCTAGGTAGAGAATTACCAGAAAGTAGAGAAGATGTTGTATATACCCTTATTCTAACTATTATTCAACAATTTAGAGGTAGATTTACCAACCAACATGAAAATACTCGTACCCTCTTAAATAGCCTTAGGTGTAAACATTTAGGAGAATTCAAATAGTACAAGGATACTATCATTAGTAAAGTTATGGATCTACCAAAATTTAGATTTGAACATTGGAAGGCTAGATTCATAAATGGTCTTCCATCCTTTTTGCAGAAAGAGTTAAAAAATCTATCAAGGGTCTATATGGTGCTATTCCTTAGATGGATTTTGCTTGTGGTCAGCTTATAATAGCTATACCAAAGAATTTCTAAAAATTTGTAATGAGTTAAAATTGTCTAGACAAATTAAGCTTGATAGGCTTAAAGAAAGTTCCCAATTAGGTGATTTCTGTGGACAATTTGGAATAGAAAATCCTGTTTCTGCCTCTAAAAAAAGGGGTCATAGACATATAAAACCCAATGACCCAGATAAACCCTATAGAAAAAGAAGATCTAGACATAGTTCCAAAGAAGAGCGTGAAGTTAGAAAAACCCATCGTAAGTCTACTAGATTTATGAAAAATAGGTCTAAGAGAGACTTAGCAAAAATCAAGTATTACAATTGTGGTCAATTTGGTCATATTGCTCCAAATTGTAAACTTTAAAAACTCAAGTACTTAGGACTTTCTGATGAGATTCATGATAAGGTCTATGGTTTGTTATATACTTTAGGTTCTGAATTTGATTATGAATATGAATCTGAATCTGAAAATGATATTGAATTACCTGATTCAACTGACATGAGAATCATGAAAAAGCTAATGCTAATGCTTACACTGATTGTAATTATAATGTTTGTGATTGTGATTAAGCTTTTTATAAATTGCAATCTTAGTTTGAAGATTTAGATTTAAATGTTCAAAAAATTACAGCTGATAGTGCTTTAGAATTATTAAAAGAAGTGACTGATCAAAAGCTTCATAAAAAAACTATTGATCTTGCTTCTTCACAACCTAGCACTTCAAATCCTGTTGATAGCAAATATGTTAAGAAAAATACTAAATCTGTTATCGATATTATGCCCTACTCTTTAACTGATGTCAATAGACGTCTTACTATCAGTCAAACACCTGGTAAAGATACATATCTTGATGATTTGAAAATAGAAGTTGAAGATTTGAGAAAAGAAATTATTTCTTTGAAACAAAATCAAATGATTTCTGATCATAGAATTTCAACTATTGAAAATATTTCTCAAATTGATATTATTTTCAGTTCCAAAGAAAAAAAAATATTGCTGAATATTTCACATCTATTACTCGATTACTATGAAATAACCAGGATCTGATACCATACAAGTAGGATCTGAAGAGGCAGGGGTAAGCCGCTCTACCGAGCAGACTAACTTATAAGCATCGGATTAAGTCTTTGTCGGAATACCGAACCAAAACACGAACCAAAATATAAAAGAATTTCAAATAGGTTGATGACTGCATGGAAGATATAATTTTTTACCCAAACAAGAGGTCTGTCAGTGGTTTAATATATTTATGTTGAACCCATGTGTCTAGAAGTTCTTACTGTGCAAAAGGCCTCCCTTTTCTTCAATGTTATCGGGCTAAAGAGGCACAACTTACTAGACGTAGTCACAGTGACAAAGCCAACATAAACCATATTAAATTTTGACTGTACCACCATTTTGGAATCAAATTAAGAAACCATACAAAAATTCGTTCTTATTTTGATAAAGTCTGGATATCTTCATAATTATTTAGTAAGAGAGGTTAGATTTTCAACATAGGCATGAGAAGTTTTTTAGCCGGACATAGTCACGGCTGGAAAGAAAGAAGAAGTATTAAAAGTACTTCACAAGAAAAAGAAATAAATACCTTACAAATGGCCGAGTGCAGGTCCGGAATAGTAAATATCGTCTAGCTGCCTTCTTTTATTAAAGCCTTGAAATACTATACAAGAGGGGAAAAGAGCAGGTAGAGCAAACTTTGAGAGAGAAAATGAAAGAGAAAATTTTACTGTTGTCTCTCTAACAAATGAGGCATCTATATATATAGAAAGAAAAAGAATCTGCGCACAGTAGCACATAGTGTTTTTATTATTACAAAGGGCCCTACATCCTGGTCCCATACATAGTAAAATGACTTAGTGGATGAGTCCTTCTTATCACATCTTGTCTTTTCTTTTCATCTAGTAGAGTAATTCCTCAGTTTTTTTAATTTCTTCGTTATTGAGAATATTTTCTGGCGGAGGTGGCTGAGATTCTTGGATATCTTCAATTTTTTCACTTGTAAGACTTTTCATAGAGGTATCCGAACATTGTTCCACAGTTTTTATCAATTTTTTTCGGACTTCTTCTAAATATTTTTCAATCAATTCTAACTTGTCTCCTTTATGCACACAGAGTCTTCTAGAGATATAACTTAGATTTTTATCATCCATGACTTTCTTTTGTGGAGCAGAAAAGTATTCAACAATTTTTCTATTAATAGATTCGAACAAGTCTCGTCCATGCGGGATTTTAGTAAGGGGGTCCTTTCTGGTTTGTTTTTCCCCCAAATTGGTATAGAATACCCTATAGAGTCCGGGTATTTATTATTTCATGTAACCAAATTCAACACTTCATTTATGTATCCATGTAATGGAAAATTCTATGAAGAAATACATTTGGTCGATTTTATCCAAGTTGCAGACGTGGTCCGAGTGATATAAATCTGTTAATAATGGTGATACTTAAGCCCATTCTTTGTAAAGATGTAGATATTTTGCTGGCAGTATTTTAATGGTAGGGCCATGATACGACCACCATTGAATAAACCAATAGGGAATTGGGTCTTCAAAGACTTTAGAACAAATCTTTAGAAACCAAGTATGTTTATGTTTAATATTGTTATAATATAATATCTGAATAAAAGATTTTGTATAGTCCCAATAAGTGAAGGCAATTCTTGATCCTTTCATTGTCATGGCTTTTTCTATTATGGAGGTAGTTCCCTAGTCTTCTATCGAGATGAGTTTTTTAATAACCATTTTGGAATATCCATGAACATCTGGAGTTGTTTTACCCATTTGGTGGTGTTTTATTTCAATACTCCCAGTAGACACTAGTATTGATTCTTAAAACGCTCTTGTCTTATAAGATTCCCCTACAAAATAGAGGTTAGTTAACAAGTGTTTTTGGAGGAGCTTCTACGGATCATTTTGTTTACATATCTGAAAGTTTTCGAAGAGAACTATTAATTCTCGATTTTCAAGTTTTTCGTAATTTTGCCTATCGACAGAGTTTTCTTTGGCAACTGAAGCAAGCGAATCGGCTTGCTTAGCAGACATATAAGGTTACAGTTGCTCATATAAGGGACGATCCTCTAGAATATCTTTTAGATGGATCAAAGTGCTCATATACGGAGAGATTCAATAGCATCAACAAAATTATTGGACAGATCCATTGGTTTTATATTTAAACTAGCAAATTTCTTTTTAAGTAATTTTTTAAGCCGTTCTAAATCAGAGGGTTTTTCAAATCCTTGAATATCAGGAGGTCTTTGAACATGAGGCTTAGCTGTCAAATCTTCTGTTTTGTATTCTGAGGTATAAGCAATATCAAATGACTTTTGACTATCACTTAGCTTCTTAATCAAATCTATTATGATATCTAGTTTTTTATCAAGAGAAGAAATATGTTCTCCAAGAACTTTCACACAAAAACTCAAATAATTATTTTGAGCAATTAGACTATTTATTTCTGAAATAGTGATTTTTCCAACTTCATTATCAATGAATTTTTGAAAAGCAGAGAAAGTTATTCCTGTATTATTTGGTAATATGAAAGGTGATTGAGGAGGGTGAATGGCCTGAGTAATGGTGCCATTTTCATCTTGGTACGATCTCTCAATAAGTTTTACATATGACGGCAGATATGTAGATATAAACCATGGCACAAAACAAATAATTTGATTTGTAATGCACACATTTCATAGAAACCTTCAGAAATATTTTTCATTTCATCAGGACTATAAGTTTAAAAAAACCATGTCCTAAACATGTTCTATATTTTTTACAAAAAAAATCCTTTTTAATATAATTTCTTGCCTGTGAACCAGTGCTAAAATCAATTAGGTGTGGAATCATGATTTAACAAAAATTAACATCAAACTCCATTTTGGAGGGAGTGGGGTTATCCCTATCTGGGATATTCTCATTATCTTGAACTATATTTGTTTTAGGATTGATTTTAATTTTTTCAATATTTTTGAATGGAATATGCGAATTTGCAGAATTTAAAGTATGTAAAGATGCATCACGACTTCTAGCTGGCCCATATACTGGTTCAACTGGAGAGATATGATGCATAGCAGGTAACATTCTAGGTATAAAAAAGAAATTTCGATTATAAACGGTGGAATTATCGTGAAATTGGAGACAAATTCTTCCGTTTGTATTTTGAGTTACATGAGTTAACTCAGAATTTTTCACATCCTCCACAAGTTGTTTTGGAGAAATGAATGAATTTAAAATCCATGTTTTTGGGAAATTAATCTCATCCCATCTAATAGGTCTCCTCGTAGAGACCTTGGATTTTGCAAAATTGGTTTCGATAAGCATAATATAATCAGAAGCATCTTTGATCAATTTACATTGAGGATTTAAAGTAGATAATAAACGATAATAAATATGATAAGACAAACATATAAGTTTAGATCCAGACGCATAATTATAGCCCTGAGTTTTCACATTTAAGGTTAAAGCATCAAGAATATTCATATCAGTCAAAAGTAGTTGTAAGTTTGGCTGAGTGTTAAAATAAACAGGGCCATAAGCAAGAGTCGATTCTATAAATCCCATCAGAGATTGTCTGAAATTTAAATTTCTAGCATCATGTAACGCAACTAGAAATGTTTCTGGAAAACCTTTCAAGGTTAAAGGTTTAAAAGCAATTTGCACTAAACCAATATGCATAAAATTATACAGATTTTCAAACGTGTCAATATCTTTTTTATTCAGTAATTTTATAGCTTCTTCGTCAGCATTTAAAGCAATAGATTGTTCATTGGTTTTTATTCTGCATTTAAAGCAATAGATTGTTTAGTGGTTTTTATTATCTGCTTATAGTTAAATTTATCAAGAAAGCCATATTCATAAATGGTTTTTATATCTACTTTTGGAATAGTCTATTTATTTAATAAATCCATAATTTGAGGTAAATCTTTCTCTTCAAGTTTAGTACTTTTCGTACTAACTTCTCTCCATATCCATCGATTATAAAACTTCATACCTCTGCTGAATATTTCACATCTATTACTCGGTTACTATGAAATAACCAGGATCTGATACCATACAAGCATGATCTGAAGAGGCATGGGTAAGCCGCTCTACCTAGCGGACTAACTTGTAAGCATCAGATTAAGTCTTAGCCGGAATACCGAACCAAAACACCAACCAAAATATACAAGAATTTCAAATAGTTTGATGACTGCATGGAAGATATAATCTTTACCCAAACATGGGGCCTGTCAGTTGTTTAATATATTTATGTTGAACCCATGTGTCTAGAAGTTCTTACTGTGCAAAAGGTTGCCCTTTTCTTCAATATTATCGGGCTAAAGAGGCACAACTTACTAGACATAGTCACAGAGACAAAGATAACATAAACCATATTAAATTTTGACTGTACCACCATTTTGGAACCAAGTCAAGAAACCATAGAGAAATTCGTTCATATTTTGATAAAGTCTGGATATCTTCATAATTATCTAGTAAGAGAGGTTAGATTTCCAACATAGGCATGAGAAGTTTTTTAGCCGGACATAGTCACAGCTGGAAAGGAAGAAGAAGTATTAAAAGTACTTCAGAAGAAAAAGAAATAAATACCTTACAAGTGGCCGAGTGCAGGGACGGAATAGTAAATGTCGGCTAGATACTTCTTTTATTAAGGCCTTGAAATATTATACAAGAAGGAAAGAGAGCAGGGAGAGCAAAATTAGAGAGAGAAAATGACAGTGAAAATGTTACTGCTGCCTCTCTAATAAATGAGGCGTCTATATGTATGGAAAGAAAAGGAATCTGTTCACAGTAGCGCATAGTGTTTTTATTATTACAAAGGGACCTACATCCTGATCCCATACAAGCAGGATTTGAAGAGGAAGGGGTAAGCCGCTCTTCCTAACAAACTAACTTATAAGCATTAGATTAAGTCTTAGTTGGAATACCGAACCAAAACACCAACCAAAATATAAAAGAATTTCAAATAGCTTGATGACTGCATAGAAGATATAATCTTTTACCCAAACAAGGGGACTGCCAGTTGTTTAATATATTTATGTTGAACCCATGTGTCTAGAAGTTCTTGCTGTGCAAAAGGTCGCCCTTTTCTTCAATGTTATCGGGCTAAATAGACACAACTTACTAGATATAGTCACAAAGACAAAGCCAACATAAACCATATTAAATTTTGACTATACCACCATTTTGGAAGCAAGTTAAGAAGCCATAGAAAAATTCATTCATGTTTTGATAAAGTCTGGATATTTTCATAATTATCTAGTAAGAGAGATTGGATTTTCAACATAGGCATGATAAGTTTTTTAGCCGGACATAGTCACGGCTGGAAAGGAAGAAGAAGTATTAAAGTACTTCAGAAGAAAAAGAAATAAATACCTTACAAGTGGCCGAGTGCAGGGCTGGAATAGTAAATTTCAGCTAGCTGCCTTCTTTTATTAAAGCCTTGAGATATTATACAAGAGGGGAAGAGAGCAGAGAGAGCAAGTAGGATTTGCTCAGGTTAAACAAGGTAAAGTCTTGACACGTTTTTTAATCATTTTGACTAGATTAGTGTGAGAAGTCGTCCAAGGTTCTTCATGATTCTTTTTTAGTCTATCATACAAAGGAGCTAAATCACGATACAAGTTTTGACAGAAAGTAGAAATATAATTAAGACTTCCTAAGAATCTTTGTAATTGAGTTTTGTCAGTAATAATGTCAGCAAATTTTTCTGCAAAGTCCATAGCCCTTTGGATAGGCTCGATTTATCCTTGACAAATATTATGTCCTAGAAATCGAACACTGGTTTGGAATAAGAACATTTTCGATTTAGAAATGATCGAGCCATTTTGCATTAAAATTTGTTTGAAGATATTTAGGTGTTTGAAATGTAATTCTATTGTTTTAGAAAACACAAGGATATCATCAATATACACTATTATAAAATTCATGTATGGATTAACTATATCATTCATGATTTTTTGAAATTTAGAGGGAGCATTTTCAGACCAAAGGGCATAACATTCCACTCATATTGACCAAAAGACATATTAAAAGAAGTTCTATAAGTGTGTTCTTTAAAAATTTGAATTTGCCAGTATCCAGATTTTAAATCGAATTTTGAAAATTTATTGGCATCACATAATCTAGATAATAAATCCTCCTTATTGGAAATTGGATATCTAATCCATTTTAAAATTTTATTAAGAGGTTTATAATTTATAACAAGTCTGGGCATACCTCATTCTTTCTCTGCAGCATTATTAACATAAAATGCAGTCCAAGACCAAGGGGATTTTGAAGATTTTATGAGACCCTTTTGTAAGAGATTGTCAGTCTCTTTTTTACAGAATTCTACTAACTCTGTGTTTATTGGGCAGGGTCTGAATTTCATTGGAATACTATCTTCTTTGAAATCATCTTCATAAGTAAGAGTAGCAACATATTCTTTGCGATTCCAAAAAGCATTTGGGTGATCAACACAAATATCCACGATCAATTTGTCAAATATCAATTTTATTTTTTCTTGAATTTTTATAGAATTCATTATGTTTTGAACATTCATACTCATCATTTCAAGTTGTAAGAAATTCCCATATTTTTGCTTCATATTAATCAAAGCATTTAAGTCCCTTGTTACCAGATCTGTAACAAAGGATAAGAAATTTCTTAGTTTTTATAGGTAGCTTTGAAGCCCTTCGCATCAATATGCGTGTAAGGATAAATTGCATTTATAAATGATGTTCCTAAAATAATAGGAGGATATAATTGATTTTTCACTAAGAAAAAGAAATGCGGAATGGAAATCTTATCTCTACAGATATGTGCATGAGGTAGTTTATAATTAATATCAAGAGAATGAATAGATGCAGATTTAACTATATGCATTGTTTTTTGAAAATATCTGGTTGGAATTAATCCTTCCTGAATACAATTAACATCAGCACCACTATCAATCATAGCCATATCAGTTACAGAAAATTCATTATTAATCAAGATAGTACAATAAATATACCATTTATGGGCAGTAACAATTTGCATCATACCCAAAAAGAAATTATTTTTTACATCAATATCATGAATAATTTGATTGTTAGAGTTTTCAACAATTTTTTCTTTTTCTTTGGAACTGGAAATAATATCAATTTGAGAATTTTTTTCAATATTTAAAATTCTATGATCAGAAATCATTTGATTTTGTTTCAAAGAAATAATTTCTTTTTTCAAATTTTCAACTTCTATTTTCAAATCATCAAGAGGCGCATCTTTACCAAGTGTTTGACTGATGGCAAGATGTCCATTGACTTCAATTAAAGAGTAGGGCATAATATCGATAACAGATTCAGTATTTTTCATAACATATTTGCTATCAACATGCTTTGAAGTGCTAGCTTGTGAAGAAGCAAGATCAATAATTTTTTGATGAAGCTTTTCATCGGTCACTTCTTTTAATAATTTTAAAGCACTATCAGTTGTAATTGTTTGAATATTTAAATTTAAATCTTCAAACTTTGCGCTCTTCTTTGGATCTATGTCTAGATCTTCTTTCTCTATTGGGTTTATCTGGGTCATTGGGTTTTATATTTCTATGACCCCTTTTTCTAGAGGCAGAAACAAGATTTCCATTCTAAATTTTCCACGAAATCACCTAATTGGGATCTTTCTTTAAGCCTATCAAGCTTAATTTGTCTAGACAATTTTAACTTATTATAAATTTTTAGACCTTCTTCGGTACAAGCTGCTATAAGTTGACCATAAGTGAAATCCGTCCAAGGAATGGCACCATATTGACCCTTGATAGATTTTTTAACCCTTTTTGTAAAAAGAGGTGGAAGACCATCTATGAATCTAGCCTTCTAATGTTCAAATCTAGATTTAGGTAGATCCATAACTCTATTAATGAAAGTATCCTTGTACCATCTGAATTCTCCTAAATGCTTACACCTAAGGCCATTTAAGAGGGTACGAGTATTTTCATATTGGTTGGTAAATCTACCTCCAAATTATTGAATAATAATTAGCATAAGGGTATATACAAGTCTTCTCTACCTTCTGGTAATTCCTACCTAGGTTATCAATACCTGGCAACATATTTTTGGCTTCAAAAATTTTATTTCTTTCTTCATTAGAAAGAAAATTGTCCTACCAGCCACAAAATTGGCCAGTAAAACCTGCAACAATCATTTTGCATATAGTAGCATCTATTCGAACAAGGTTATCCTCAGTATCTTTAGGGCTAGAGACTTTTGCAATAGTAAAATACATTAGCATGCGATGGACTAATATAGATAATTGTCTTTTAGATAATCCATCTAAGTTCTATTCATATATATGATCTCCACTATATGACGTGTTTGTCAATGACCACTCTCTTTCTTCTATCAGAATATCTTGAGGAGTTGGTCGTGGATTTGCATCTTGGTACAATCTCTCAATAAGTTTTACATATAACGACAGATATGTAGATATAAACCATGGCACAAAATAAATAATTTGATTATGTAATTCACACATTTCATAGAAATCTTCAAAAATATTCTTCATTTCATCAGGACTATAAGTTTCAAAAAACTATGTCCTAAACATGTTCCATTTTTCACAAAAATAAATCCTTTTTAATATAATTCCTTGTCTATGAACTAGGGCTAAAATCAATTAGGTGTGGAATCATGATTTAAAAAGAATTAACATCAAACTCTATTTCAGAGGGAGTGGGGTTATCCCTATCTGGGATATTGTCATTATCTTGAACTATATTTGTTTTAGGATTGATTTTAATTTTTTAAATATTTTTGAATGGAATATGCGAATTTGCAGAATTTAAAGTATGTAAAGATGCAACACGACTTCTAACTGGACCATTTACTAGTTCAACTGGAGAGAGATGATGCATAGCAGGTAACATTTTAAGTATAGAAAAGGAATTTCGATTATAAACGGTAGAATTATCGTCAAATTAAAGACAAATTCTTTCGTTTGTATTTTGAGTTACATGAGTTAACTCAGAATTTGTTACATCCTCCACAATTTGTTTTGGTTAAATGACTGAATTTAAAATCCATATTTTTGGAAAATTAATCTCATCCCATCTAATAGGTCTCCTCGTAGTGACCTTGGATCTTGCAAATTAGTTTCGATAAGCATAGTATAATCAGAAGTATCTTCGATCAATTTATATCGAGGATTTAAAGTAGATAATAATCTATAATAAATATGATAAGAAAAATATATAAGTTCAGATCCAGGCACATAATTATAGCCATGAGTTTTCATATTTAAGGTTAAAGCATCAAGAATATTCATATTAGTCAAAGATTGTTGTAAGTTTGGCTGAGTGTTAAAATATACAGGGCCATAAGCAAGAGTGGATTCTATAAATCCCATCAGAGATTGTCTGATTTAAAATTCTAGCATCACGTAATGCAGCTAGAGATGTTTCTGGAAGACCTCTCAAGGTTAAAGGTTTAAAAGTAATTTGCACTAAACCAATATGCATAAAATTATACTAATTTTTAGACGTATCAATATATTTTTTATTCAGTAATTTTATAGTTTGTTCGTCAGTATTTAAAGCAATAGATTGTTCAATGGTTTTTATTATCTGCTTGTATGGTATCAGTGCCTGGTTATTTCATAGTAATCGAGTAACACAATCAACTAAAATAACTTAATGCATGTTGTGTTTCAAATTAAAAATTGTTAGTCAAACATATACCAAATTGTTGTCGGCTCTATGCCGATAAGTAAAACATATGCCAACACGAGAAATCATCAAAACGAAAGAATTCATTGTCAGTTGTTGATTATGTACAATTCATATATATAATTTTTAAATATATTTATTTAAATAATTAAAGATAGATAAAAAGGCCAATGATAGTGATTGCAAGATGATGACTTGAATCAAAATCAAAGTAAGAAAACCAAAAATCCAAAGAAGTTGTATAATTAAACAAAATTTTAGATTTTTTATAAGGTAAATTTCTATTTGATTTAGAATTGTTAAATATATAATTTTTTACTTAGATCAAATAAGTACTCTAATTAATTTCAAAAAAGTCTCCTAGTAATATATATATTTTTTAAATTACAATAATTCTTCTATAAAAAGTAGTAAAAAGTGTCAAAATTATAATTATATGACTACACCGAATAAAAGACAATATCACATAAGATGTTTTCTTTCTAATATTTTATAAATAACAGATTGAAACATTGTTTGGAAAAAAAGTAGTAAGAATATGTCAAAAGTTGAAACTCTAATTATGAGATGTAAATGATCTAAAACAAATTATGAGATCTCATGCTACAAATTAGCCTTTCCCTTTTCTATCGACAAACAACTTAAAATTTATTATGATGACTTATGTATAAAGCGAGGGGTCAAAAATATATCTAAAGTATCAAAATTCTTTTAGTTTTCTACTTGAAATTTCACCAATGTTCTATATATCTAAATGATCGAGTAAAACAAATTATGGGATCTCGTACTACAAATCACTCTTTTATTTTTCTCTATCATCAAATGAAACATCCTGGTTTCTGGACCTTAGAAAATTTCCTAGAATTCTGGTCTCTTGACTTAATATGACTTATGGATACGAGCCCTATGTTGGGGTATGGATAGTATGGTCCAGTCATATGCTGACCAGTGTTGGTTAGTGGGATGGATTTTGGTTACTGGAATGGGTACGACGATGGTACAAGTCATATGGTTGGATATGAATCATTTGGTTCCTTCACTTAACCTTAGACTTGGTAAATTAAGTTGGATCTGAGTACAAGTGGCTCACCAGAAGCCGTAAGCTAAGGTACGAGTCGTACTCAAGACTCGTATGATGGACAATGTTCAAACCTTCTGTGTTTCTATCTTGCCAAGGATACAGGTGAAGGGTACGGATCGTATGCTATCAATACGACTTGGGTAGGTTGAGTTGTACACTGGACAATATTGGGTCCAAGGGTTAAGGCTTAGAATACGCATGGTGGGTACCAATCGTATCAGAGGCTACGACTCGTGAGGGTCAGTCCTACCCATGTGATAGGATTTTGTGCAACTTAAGTGGGGGTATTCTGGACATTTCCCCATTTATCCTAATAAGGTCCCACAACTTTCAACTCACTTGGGAGGCTATTTACCCCATTATTCTATTTATTAACACTTAGAAACTCTTTCTAAACACTCTATAATCCTCTCAAAAGTTTTTGGGAAAGAAAACTAGGGTTTCAACTAGAGGACTAATTTGGGGATCTTGTTGTTGGTTTCTATCCGTGTACTTTATCAATTAAGACACATTATCTTCCCTCATTATTAGTTCAACTAAAGACATGGTTTTATACAATGTTTTTTATAATTTGAATGTTATATGATTTAGAGTTTTTAAATATGATTTGGGGGGTTTTGGTTATAAAAACTTGGCTATGGTTTTCTCATGTTTTAATTATGCTTTTATATGCATTAGTGGTGGTTTTGGATAATTGGTTGCATGGGAATGGTACTTTGGTAATGGACTTTGGTTTTGAAAATATTATGCCCCCAATGTGTTTGATAAAATGCCCTTAACAATGTTTTCATCATAATATTAATTTTTCAATGGAACTTATGCGTGGTTTAAACTTGGTAATGGAACCCTAAATGATATGAATGATTTAAATGGATTAGGCCATGATTTTGGTTAATTGGAAATCATGAAGGGTACATGGAATCCCGTAAACCTATATATGGTTGGCTATGTATAAAATTTGCAAGTTATTATTGGAATGACGATACCACTATTAATGGATTTGGTTAATAAATAGTTAATGGATTGGTTGGTTGCTTGGTAATGGTTTTAATTGGGAAATAATGGTGGGATGTGTAGCAAAGTCGTGGAAGGTAGAGGTCTCGAGGGGACCAAAATTAGAAACTCATATTTATCGATGTAAGGTTAGTCTTGGTGACCATGTGCATGATGTCACACTTTATATTTAAGGGATGTACTAGTCATCCCAGATTTTTATTCCCTGGTCGTGCGGCTTCACGCACTGGGACCCTTTTAATAGGGGGAGCTGAACCCATATAGACCGTGGGTGGTTAGGACGCAAAGATACATATATATATATATATATGTATGTATGGTTTGTGTACATATAGATGGTTTTACTTGGTTTTATAAATGGAATTATTTTATTCTTATCCCGAGTTCATGCTAGCGATCACTCACTAACCCATCTTCGGCCGGTTGTATACCCGCGTTATACAGGAACAAACCATTCTACTCCTCCTACATAGTGATTGACTTAGGGACAACTATTGGATTAAAGTGGTGAGCTTCTGTCTTTCCATAAGGATCCATTTTATGTTATGGATATTCTTAGACATTTTAATTTATTTCTGGATATTGGTTTTAGGTATGGTTAGGGGCATGTCCCAATCGGATATTCTTTTATTTAGAGGGTTTTTAGTACTGCTTTAGGTTGGAATGGGCAAGATCGGTATCAGTGTCGGCCTTAATATTGGCATTGGTATTAGGGCTAACATAATTGGACATAATTTCTTACTGTTCCATCATATTTTATTTTAGGATTAATCATATTATATTTTGGAACTTATTTGGTTATGGCCTAGTTTATGGCCCTTGTTTCGGTATTGGTATGGCTCGGGGGTTTAGTTTGTATGGTTTGGTATGATGGCATGACTTGGTAGGGTTGGTCCAGGAATAGACTTATGCCAAAGTTAGTCCTTGTACAGTTATGCTATCTTTCTAATTTTTTGGTAATCAGCTGACACAAGGTATGCTAATAGTTGTTGGGTTGGGTAACATGGGTGGTACCCGGTCTTAGTTGAACTTGGGATGTCCATTACGACAAGGCCCTCGGTCGGGTCAGGTCGGGTCAAGTTGGTATCAGAGCCAGGTTTATGGTCAATTGAGAGTCTATAAAGCCGTGTCTGGTAGGGTCTCTTTTAGAGATGTGTAGCGCGCCACACTTGTAAGAGAGAGGCTATAAGGCATTTAGGAATGTTTCACTTTCTTGGTATTTTATTTTCAAGTTTGGAGTGTAAGTCCCGGAATTTTGCTCTAATCCTTGGTTGTTCACTTTTTAGTTCATGCCTCGATGATCTAGAGCATAATAAAACTCTTCAGTCCCATCGGGGACAATGATGATGGGGTACGTCCTACGTCTAGAGTTTGTCTTTGATCTCATGATCCTATCCCTGATAGTTCTGGAGTTCCTCCGATTACTACTAGAAATTCTATCCTTGATAGTTCTAGAGTTCTTCCAGTTGCTACTCGTCCTACTCAGGGTAAGGTGACTAATGTAGAATTTGCCAGTCTATTTATACTATTGCTAAATTGGTTGCTGCTCAGGCTAAGCGGGATGCGTCTGATGGGTTGTCTATTGAGTCCACAAGGGTTGGTAGTTTATGAAACTGAAATCCTCCTACTTTTACTGGTGTGAGGGTAGAGGAGGATCCTCAGGCTTTGGATAAAATGGAGAAGATATTCAAGGTGATGTAGGCCACTAATATGGAACATATTAACTTTGTAGCTTATCAACTCAAGGATTTTACGTACCAATGGTACGAAGAGTGGGATAGGGATAGATGATATGTGGAGGAGTCATCCTTATAGGATGTTTTTTTTTGGAGCTTTTCTGGATCATTTCATTCCTTAATAGCTAAGGGAAGCCTAAATGGAGGATTTTGTATATCTTAAGCAAGGGAGAATGTCTGTCAAGGAATATGCCTTGAAGTTTCATTAGCTGTCAAGGTATGCTCCTGATTTGGTGCTGACATGAAGCGAGGATGAGAAAGTTCACTTCTAGGTTGAATTGGGATTTGATCTTGGAAAGCAACACTACTTTGCTGATTAAAGATATGGATATTTCTAGGTTGACTATTCATATGCAGAAAGTAGAGGATGAGAAGAGAAAACAGGCGGAGTTCGAAGATCGACAGGACAAGAGGAGCAGATTTTCTGATCAGGAAGGTGCTCAGTCTTAGGGTAATCGGGATGATGGAAAATGGCCAAAAAATAAGTGGGAGTTCTGGATCCCTCTTTACTTCTAGTGCTTCTTACTGAAGCAGTCGTGTGATAGGCGTTACTAGAATGGTGATAATTTCCAATCATAGGGTACCTAATCTCAGGAGAGTGGGGGTCAATCAATTTATTCATGCCCTCTTTGCTGGTTCTATAGTCATCCTCATCAGGGTTATTAAGATGAAGGGAGGGAAAAATGCTTCAAGTATGGCTAGGAAGTCCATCGGATCAGGGATTATCCGATTAATAAGGTAGCTATGGGAGCAAATAAGGTACCAGTGGATTTATTTCTGCTCCTGCACACGGTGGTACTGCATTTACTTCTGTTACTACTCCTGGTTCTAGTATTCGCCAGAACAGGTTGTATGCTTTGGTATTCTGACAGAAATTTGAGTCCTTGCTAGATGTCGTTACTGGTACATTACAACTCTTTTCTCGTGACGTATGTTTTCTACTTGATCTAGGGTCTACTCTTTCTTATGTATTTGTGGCTGTGTATTGGTTTTGATCTTGAGGTTATTTTAGTTATTTTTTTTGTTTCTACCTCGGTAGGTGACTCGGTTATTTCTAAGAGAGTCTATAGGGTGTGTGTGGTATCTGTTGGTGGTAGGCAGACTTTGGTGGATTTGTTTGAACTTGATATGGTGGATTTTGATATTATTCTAGGGATAGATTGGTTACACTCTTGTTACGCGTCCTTGGATTGTCGGACCTATAAGGTTGTCTTTTGGTTCCCTGGTGAATCGATTATTGAGTGAGTGGGTGGTTTCTTAGCTTCTAGGGGGAGGTTTATTTCTTATCTTAGAGATTGGAGGTTAATCTCTAAAAGTTGTCTTTATCACTTGGTCCGGTTTAATGATTCCAACTTGGAAGGTTCATCTTTTCATTCATTTTTGACAGTACATGAGTTTCCTGAGGTTTTTCGAAATGATTTTCCTGGTGTTCCTACAGATATGGAAATAGAGTTTGGTATTGATTTGGTTCCGGATACCCATCGAATTTCTATTCCTCTTTGTAGAATGGCTCTAGATGATTTGAGGGAACTTAAGGAGCAACTTAAGGATCTTCTAAATAAGGGGTTTATTCATCCTAGTGTATCTTCGTAGGGTGCACCGGTGTTATTCGTGTGCAAGAAAAATGGCTCCCTTCAGATGTGCAATGACTACATGCAGTTGAATAAGGTGCCGATCAAGAAGAAATATCATCTTCCAAGGATAAATAATATGTTTGATCAGTTGCAAGGTGCTAAATTCTTTTCTAAGATAGATCTTCGATCGGGGTATTGTCAGTTAAAGATTAGGGAAGAGGATATCCCTAAGATAACTTTTCGTACTCGGTATGGGCACTTTGAATTTTTGGTAATTTCGTTCGGATTGACTAATTCGCCGATGATATTTATGAATTTGATGAACAAGGTTTTCAGGCAGTTCATGGATCTCTTTGTCATTGTGTTTATTGATGACATTTTGGTTTATTCCTAAACTGAGGTGGATCATGCTAATCACCCCCGTGCGGTATTTCAGACCTTGAAGGAACAACGGTTGTATGCCAAATTCTCCAAGTGTGAGTTTTGGTTGAACGCTGAGACTTTTGTTGGTCATATTATTTCTAATGAGGGGATCATGGTGGATCCACAAAAGGTGGTTGTGGTTAAAATGGGGCCTAGACCTATGACTCCAACTGACATTTGGAGCTTTTTAGGCTTGGTAGGTTAGTATAGGCGGTTTATGATAATGCTCAACTTACACATCAATTTAAGTACAAGACGGTCATTTTCAATATATTTACCCAGCTAGGAGTTGGGGCGGAATCCACGAGGAGAAATGTGAGTGGTGATTCAGTAGTTTGAAGTAATAGTTGCTTGCTAGGCTCAAACTTATGGTACAAAATGGTTTAGGGGGTTTTAAATCTTGTTGAATGTAAAGGCAACTCTTGGGCTTCTTAGGGACCAATTTGAGAGTAAGAATAATTAGAGTATAATCAATTAAAATAGATCTTGGGACTATGATTTCCTAGGGGCAAGCTATGCACGGGAACATGATAATTCGATGCAAATTCTAATCGTTGATGATGTGGTAGGCTAGGTTTAAGGTCTTTGAGGATAGTCTTTCAATAAAACCTCAAAGATGTCACTCATTGACCCTTTTGAGTACTTAACAAGTGTGTTAAATAAAGCCACCCAACACCTCAATTGGGTATCCCTATTTCTAGGATGATACCCATGGTATAGTCAACCTTCTAATCACCCTTATGTCTAAGATAGTGAGAAATTGGCAACAATTCTGTAAATAGTCTACTATTACTTTGGTTCCCACATCCATCTTTCAAGGATGAGATGGGTTCATAAAGTTCACCTAAACCCCTCTTTCCAGGATGGTTTGAGCTTTCAAGAGCTTGGGATTTTCATCCATCAAAACCATTTGGGTATTTAGGGCTTTCACCCACAAATCCTAACCAATTTATTCAAGAAATAGTAGAACCCACACCATAAAATAGTAAATGTACAAAAAAATCAAACCCCACACATATTTACACCTTAATCTAGCATAATCCCAAGAGGTAGATCTAGCACATCATAAGGATAATGAAAACAAATATATCAAGATGTCCATCAAAGTTATTCATAAGAAAATAAAGAGAGGACAAACCACACTTTAGACTCAAATAAATCTTCAATAGACAAAGCCAAATCTACACTTCAAGCTTCTCTAATTTAATCTTGTTTCAAATTAGTGTAAATTTAAGCTCTAAGCTCCAAGAATTTACAAACCCTAAACTAAGGATGGGAGGTAGGGTTGTAGATTGTACAATAATATATGATAAAATGAGGGTTTTGATCTTTTAAATGGGATTTTGGGGTCTTCCATGAACTTTTTACGACTTTGCCCCTGTGCTGATTTCCCATTGTCCAGGGATCGCGTGTGGATAACCGCGATCGTTGCATTCTTCAAGCGATCATGCCTGCTGACTTTATTAACTTACCGAGATCACGGTGATCACTCCGTGATTGCAGTACCTGAGGCCCAATCTACACAGGTTTCCCATCTTTTGCACTTCTCTTCTTCGCTTTGATCCTTTTTCAGCTCATTTTGCCTCTATTCATCTTAGCACTTATGTACCTGCAAACCATAGGAATTAACGCAATTTCATGACATTTTTGCCTTATTCATACCTTCAAAACATAGTAGTGCGTACTAATTTGGATATCAATGGGTGGTGATTTCACCACTCATCAACACCCCCAACTTAAATCTTTGCTTGCCTCAAGAAACACTACTACTTTCTACATGAGACAATGCACTTGTGAGCCTATTTGTGCCACCTAGTGATCACAATGACTTTGAACTTGATTTGCACTAACAATTTGCACACATGCATGGGTGAATCTATTTTCACATCTCCCCTCAACATGAAACACAATTTTAAAGGTGCAAAGGACTTCAAAGAACAACAATGCAACAATTTCCCACTCTCTAAAATCGACTCTCTATCGATAACACTCAACTACACTCATTTTCCCTCTCTCTTGGGAAAATGACAATGTCACTTACCTTGATTTATTTATATGTCTCCTCACAAGAAGGAAATCCCACTCACCAATTTATCTATTAAGCAACATGGTATATAAGTGCAACACTCACGCTCATAAAGAATCCCTCCATGTGAAAGAGCATCATACTAAATATTTGCCCTTATTTTCCATCTCCACTACTATGAACATGTTTGGTTGGAGATATCGAAGGACTTTTTAAGCTTGTAACGTAGATTCGGGGAGAATGAGTAGGATATAATTTAGGAATGGAGTGATTATACCCTTCTTGAACATATACATCATTTTCACACTATTCAACCAAATTTTTGACCATGGGCCACTTGATTTGTTTTCCGCTTCACACATGCCTACTTTTTCTATCTTGATTCATCCATCTCCTTGAAGGCATCTTCTTTTCATTTGTTTCTTTTGCATCCATGCCTTTACTTCTTTTGCTTATTCCTTTCTTATTCTATTTGATTGTTTCAATGCTTAAGTATGTAGGCACTCACTATCACTTTTGTGGCCCAAATTTTCTTCCTTCAATCTTCAATACCCCCAACTTAGGATTTTAGCCTCAAATTATATTTTGAAGTTCAAAGAGGGTAGGGTTCAAAAGAGGAATACCATTTGAATGGGCTAAGGCTTGTAATAAGGTTGCCAAAGAAAGGTTTGAAGGCTCAAAATGGGTGACTAAGGATACAATCAATGCATGGGTAGGCTATTTAGGCTAAAGTGGACTCCTATGTTCACCAAGATGGCCTAAGGTCATTTATCCGACCAAGCGATGATCACAATTAGCCTTGAAAGACTAACCGGGTAAGTTCTAGATGATACAATCAAGCATGGGAGTCAAACAATTACTCTCACCGCACACATGGCATGCAAACTCCTCAAGGAGGCTCAATTACGCATTCCATTAGAGACAAAAGGGAGAATTAACCAACTTTCATAAACTAAAGAGTTTAGAGTCACAAGAAGAGGTAAAACGTTGTCACAAAATTTTTCATGTCTATGCCCCTTGGTTTTTAAAATTTTAGATGGAGAGAGGTGTTTGCTTTGCATTTACACCACACATGATTTGCCATTGCAAGCGTCAATACCAAGGCATCGTCTCACATATTGGCTCTTGTGAGGGCAAACCATATGGTTACTCAGACTTCACCATAGTTATGATGATGATCCCAAACTCTCAAATGCCATTGGTACCTAAATTTCCATTTCCAGCTCTGACGCTACGGGTACTCAGACTTCCTCTGCATCTACGACTCAAAACCCAGACACGATACTGTTCCCTTAAGAATGACGTCACTAATCTATCATAGGGAAAGGCTCGTCCAATATTATTGTTAAAATAAATAAAAATCTAGAAATAAAAAAACCAACTTCACAAAATTTGCATGCTTCGCGTTAACTAAGTTCAAGTATTTCAAGCCATTGTGTGCTCACACAAGGGCAGAGTTGCACACTCCCAACTTAAAAAGACTAGTAGTGACCTCACTACATAACATGAAAGCAGAAGATGAGTCTAAAGGACTCACTGAAATAGCATTGTAACCATTTTGAAAGATGGACACAGAGGTGCGATTGCGGTACCACGACCGCGGCTTGAGGGTCGCTATCTCGTTAACTGCACCTCTGTTTTGCCCTATTTTTCTGCATGGCTGCTACACTTTTAAACTTGGTTTTCCCATATTTTTGGCTTCCAATCTTGTTTAGAACACCTATAAAACATCAAAATATGTGACTTATTCAAAAGTAAATAGTGTGAACACAAAAACGATGGGTTTCCTCCCATTAAGCGCTTGATTTTACGTCACGGTACGACACCCTTTTAATCCTTATTTGTGTATCCACTTAGAGGACTTGAATTTTCTGTCCAATTTTTGATCATTACATTTTTAGGCGCGTTGGAAAAATGTGAGGGCATGATGACACATATTCTATCACGCCACTTTGAAGACTTAAACCGTTTGCCCAATTTTGCGTCAAACTTTCTTGTAGGCTCGTTGGATAATGGTGAGAATATTAGAAGGACACTAATTGGACATTGATCTTTAAGCTTCTTGGAATTTTGAGCTTGGGGCCTCGGTATGCCCATTTGGAAGGTTAAACTCCAAAATATAAGGAAATTGCTCCTTCTCTCTAATATTAATCACTTTCTTAGGTGAATTGCCGTTCATCAAATCCACCAAGCATAATGTGGAAAAGTGGGTAGAAAGGGGCTTTTTCCCTAATTTCAGAGTCGCATTCCGCTGGTCATCTTCACCCCAAAATGGACTCTAATCAGGGCTCCTACATTGGGTTTCAGCATCTTTAGCATCCCTGTACCTAGTACTTATGATCTAGGTAGAAAAAATAGAAACTAGTTTAGAACGTTAGGCATGAACAACCCGTATGACAATGAATTAAATTAGAGAAGTTTTTCCTAAGCACATTTTGCAGTCTCGAAGACAGATATGGATGTTACATATCAATAAATGAGACTCTATCCTGTTGCTACACTTATGATATCGGTGAACCTAATGCTCTAATACCAATTTTTCATGATGTAAAAGTCAATGTAATAATGAAACTTATCGTGGCCCAGCCTTGATAAGTAAGCCAATCACCCAAAAAAGAAAGAAGTACGAGATAATAAAGGAAATAAGGTAAACAAGACTCCCAGAATAAAGTCAAATCACATATACGTAATAACAACAAAATTTAAGGAATATCATATACTCCTAAGAGAATCTAAGTACACATCCAAAACTAGAATACAAAATCTGTCTCTAACCCAAAATAAAGACGAAGTATAGGATAGGATAAATCTATAATTTGTCCCAAACACTAGAGTGAACTATTACCTCAAAATTTGATCAACACTGCCTGAATTCAACCGTCATGTGTAGTACTCAAACTAGATTCTCTGCCGAAAAGGCACAGCAAGGGTGAGTATGATCCACTTGTACTCAGTAGATATTATAGGTCAACTAAGCAACGCAAAGTATAATACAAGAGAAGAAAATACTATAATCATGCAACCTACAAGCTGAAAAGCTCCCAAATGCTAGTTCACACCATTTCCACTAACAATTTTAATAAAGATATAAGCATTGAAAAGGAAAAGGCATACATTAAAGTAAATATTGAAGCTAATTTCAGATCAAGTAACATGTAAAAACAACACATGATATGTAAATGCAATGCAATGTAATGAAATGATAAAGTAAATAGTTGAAAGTCATTGCATGACTTTTGTATACACCTATTGAGACTCAATGCTCCCAAAATAGGACCCATGGGTGTTTGAAACCTACATACTATCTTTAAGGTTTCCACCAATCTCAATCTCATGTATCAATCTACCCAATCGACACATCCCTCAGTCTAGGTGTTTTAAAAGTGTCTCATTTTCTTTCAAAAATTAGTGTTTATTGATAATATTGATATCTCATGAATATGCTTGTATGAAATAAGGATAATATGCTCACAATTATATCAGTATAAAGGTCACCAATATATTCAATACGTATATAAGTAAACTCAAAAATCAACTCAATATGTCAATAATTCATGATATCAGTTTTAGTTTGGCACCATTAGAATAAATAAACATATAAGACATAATTAATGTCATATAAATCTATAACTCAAATATCTCTATCATGATAAGGAAAATAGTGCTTAATAAGGCATATACTATCAATTCAAGCCCTCATTTGAGCATCACATTAAGAATAAAAGCATTCAAATGCACAAATAAGGCCACTGATGTCAAATAAAGCCCCTACACAAGCAATATGAAATATAATATCACAAGTTAACAACAACAAGATATAAGCCCTCACTCAAGCATCACATAATGTATAATAGATCAAAAAATTTTTTCCATAGTCATTTTTCCCCAACCCATAGCATGCTTTACTTATTAATTAACTACCCAACGCAATTTGAAGAAAGTTAAGTCCTATCCTACCTCAAAGTGTCTAAATCCAAGCCTAAAGGCCTTTAACATGGAGATTTTCCTTGGAATGCCCTCAAAACCAACTAAATTATACAAATACAACATTTATGCATTAGAAAAATCTAATGATATTCATATTACCCATATTTAAGTCGGGTCTAAAACGGACTAAAAAAATGAGTTTGAAAATAATAGGGGTAAAATCAAAATTATATTTTAGAAACACATTCTCCAAGTTTGTAGGGGTCTATAATTGAAAACCCATGCAAAAATGAGTAAAAAATAATGTCCAAATCAAAGAAAACAATAATATTCACTAGCAAAATCCTCAAAATGCATTTAAATATCGAGGTAAAAAGGTATTTTTAAAGACATAATCAATGAAAAATAACGGTAAAACAATTTTAGAGTTTACCTATAGAAAATCGATGAAGAAAACCTCGAGAATTGCCTTTTCCAAAGATGGAGGTCCAAAAATTAAGAAAAAATATAAAATTTGGACTTATATAGATTTTCGGAGTTGTCCGCTTAAGTGGCTAAATGATCACTAAAGTGGTCACCACTTAAGCGGCTTGTGACTACTAAAGTAGCCTGGACTATATGGTTAGCTCCGCTTAAGTGGGCCACCCGCTAAAGCGCTAAAGTGCCCACTTTAGCGGTAGACAACTAGTCAATAAATGACCTTTAAAGTAATGAATTGTCGCTAAAGTGGTTGCACCAATTTTAGCTGCATCAACAGCTTTACTAAGTTGTAAAATTGTTGATTAATCCCCCGTGATTCATTCAAAATACCAATAATGCAAACAAATTATTACACTAGACTAAATTTGATGCTTCAAAGTCAATGGCGATGTCGGATTTCCAAAAAAAATATAGTTTTCAACAAATTAGCCCTCGGATGAAGGGTCGAAATATGAAATAAAAGTCATGAACCAAAACCAACCCGGTTACTAATCCAAATTTGACGTTTCAAATCTAATTAAACTGTCTAAATCATCATCTGACACTCGGAACATCAAATATTGACCAAAGTAAATGTATGAATTTTAAAGTCCCTAAACACCTCAAACTCTCTCAAAACCCTCTTGAAGCCATTTTGAATCATGTCAATCCTCCCTACACTCCAAAATCAACATGTAGAAACTATAAAAAAAGAAAAATGATCAATCACATATAAATAAAAATTTCACAAATCAAATTATTACATGTCTTTTTAATTATTTGAGAAGAATGTATCTTTCTCTTTTGGCAACTCTTTAATTTTATTTTTCCACATGTCATATTTAAGAGTACAACATATCATATCCTACATGCACTAGTTCTAATCATATGAATATTGATATGGTTTTATGGTATAGGTGATGGACTTGATTTTCTATACAAGTAGTGATGGCAAGATAGGTTTGAATAAATATGTATATTTCAACATGACATGATCAAGTTAACATCGATAAAAGTATTTAAACTTGAGATTATAAGTACGTATTTGAGCCTAATGTTTAAAGTAGTTATGTGTATACAAGTTTTAAGTTAAATTACATGGATTAAGATCTAAAAATATAATACAAAATAGAGGTGCTTTCTTGACTTTATTAAGCTAGTAGGTGAGTGACCTACTTATGTTATATGGTCCAAGTTAAATATGCAGTAGGTGTATTACCTACTTAAGCTAATGGATTAGACTAGGCCCTAAATTAATAGACTATTGTAAGGAACAAACTAATTAAAATAAAAAAAAAGGGAATAGGCATCCCAACACCTAAAATCTATCCCTAAAAGCCTAATAAGCAAAAAGCCTCATTTTAGAGATAAATAAAGCAAGTAGGTGCATCACCTACTGTGACCTTTTGAGCAGCTTGAACCTCTAAGTAGGTGAATCACCAACTTAGACCAATTTATAGTTAAAATTAAATCTAAAAGAGGAGGTTCTAGAGAGCCTATTTAAGGGTCGATTTGCCTTACTATAATTAAGCAAAATAAATAAATTTCTCTCAAGATACCAAGTTCTCTCTCTTTCTTTAAGTAGAAACCACAAAATTCCTTTAGGATTCTTAATAGATTTGCTTTTGTAAGAATAATAAGCAGTGATTAACTTATGGATTTAATTTAGTCTCACCGTGAGACGGTGATGGAAATCAGATTTTCTATATTTAGGGTGTAGAACAGCCCTACAATCTTGGCAGTCCCACCTACCTCTAATTTCTATAAGATATCTCCTCTTTTTTGGTTCAAATTAAAATCAAGTTTAAATTTCTTGTAGTAGTTGAGAATATAAGGATCTTCCCTAATAAGAGAGGTAAATCTACTACTTATTTTTTACCCCTCTTTCTATATGAACTTTGATGATGAGTTATGGATGTGTTGTTATTAAGAATTCAAGGGATGTTGAGTTCAATATTATGTTGTTATGGTGAAGGGCATTTTGAGTTGTTTTAGGGGCTGTTTTATATGTATATGTTGGGACAACTTGGTTGATCTTAAAGAAATATTTAAATAGTTGGTATTGACATACAAAAGGAGGGTGTAAAGAGACATCCCTTAATCAGATATTGAATGATCATGATGTCTAACACACTTTACATACTATTTATGTGTTTTATGAAGCTAAATGAGTTTTGAGCAACCATATATGCATCAGTATAGTATATAAAAGTAATGAGAGAAGAGTAAGTTGAAAGAACACCCTTAACTTGATAAGATATGGGATTACCGTCTTGCTACTATTTTGGGTAAGGTTGAGTAGCCTAAATGTGTTATTTAACTACTAATACTAGTTTTAGCACTTACTTTATTGTATATAAGTAATTCAAAAGGAAAAAAGTTAATTCCGGGTAATATCAGAGTCATGTAGCAAGGTATGTAAGGTTACGCTATTCCGTATTTTTTGGCATGAAATCCAACACTTGTGTTACAAAGTAAGCTTTCAAAGTTCTCCTATACAAAATGATTTATAGTTGCAACATACAATATTTAATGTAGCTAGCGACCTTATTTTCACTCCCTAATGTGTTAAAATACTTCAATGCATGCTTATTATTAAATCTGCGTGTCTACATTCAATAATAAGCTTCATGAGTTATCCTTTTAGTCAAATAAAATCCATGTGTTATTTCAGCTTCTAAACATTTCATTTGTGTACAAACTGCTCCCTACCTCATTGTTACTGCAATAAGTATTTATTCACCAGTCTTACTAGTGAACTATTGTCCTAAAGCACATTAATAATATGACCACCAAAGTAACAATTTGAAAGATTAAATAAACTAAGTAACACAAATCTGGTTATATATATATAGCAACTTAGGAAAGAAAGCCTAATAAGGATCTATCTCAATCTTTTTATATATGGGTGGCAACCTAAGGGCACAATTTATTTATATATGGGTGGTAGCTCAGGAGCGTAAGCCTGGCATAGGCTGATCCCAACTTGTGTATTTACCTCTGATCAGTTAGTTATTTGTATCACATGGCTTACAAATATTATAAAGTAAGAAGTTAAAATTGAATAAAAGAATGTGGTGTGCATGGTTCCAAGGATACAAGAAATGGTGGTCTATTATCCTTATATATGCACTTGTTATGAATTTATTTAAACTGTTATTTTAAATAAGGTTACTTTATGTCTTACATATTCAGTACATTCTTTTGTACTGTTATCCCTCATGGAGAGCCTGTATTTTATGATGCAAGCATAGGTAATTCAGCTAGTAGACCTCAGCAGTAGGAGTGTAGGATATCAAATGGCTATTGGTGAACTCCAAGTTGATTAGGGGCTTTTCGAGTCTGTTATATATATATTTTAGTATTGTGTAGTAGTTAAGTGTAAGGTGGGGGTTTGTCCCTACCTTAACTAAGTTTATATATATATATATTAGTGGCTTTAATTTGTATACTGTAAAGTAAAGTATGGTTGTAGTTCTGGTCATTGTGACCCCAACGACCAAGTCATGTATATATGGTTTGGGACTTGTTTACGTGGTTTACTTTCATCAAAGCTTAATATATCTATTTGGCAGCATTTTTGAATGTTCATAGAAATTTATAGTAAGTATAAGGTTATGAGTTGGTTCTCTTAGGCGTTTAAAGCAGTGGGTGCCTATCCATCTCATTAGGATTTGAAATGTGACAAAGATTATAAAATAAAGGAAATTTTATACATTTTAAATGGAGTGCATATTTTAGAAAAAGAATAAAAAATATAAAAAGACAATAATGCTTTTAAAATGATATAGCCCAAAGAAAGTATACGATCAGTACTTTGAATATAATGAGCATGTGAGATATGGAAACTATAAAAATACTGAGTATACTAAAAGTACTAATATACTGAACTGAATACAAACAAAGTGTAAAGCAAAATTGTAATGCAATGACCCATAATACAATATATAGATACCTAGGTATACATTCTAAAAATCAAAATATAATTCTATTAAAACTAAGCTAGGGTCATGCATAAATATACTAAGCTGATGATATTTGATATATTTGTTAGGTTTGGGCCCTTCTACATTTGCTTGTGCATTTGAGAAAAATGCCTCTAGTTATCTGAAGAGTTTGCATAATCTTAGTTTGGCCGAGCTTCATAGTATGAACTATACTACTTGTAAGATGTTAAGGGCAACAAAGCAGTGGTGAAGACCTTCTCTAGATTGGAGACAACAGGTTTACCAACTATGATATGGACGTAGTTCTTTGAGTCCTTTCTTGGGAAGTATATGCCTTGCAATTTGAGAAAGAGTTTTTTAGATCACCTAGATGACCTAGAGCAGGTTATTATGACAGTCACTAAGTATGAAATGAGGGTTCATGCTCTGGCTAGGCATGTATATGAGTATACCTTTGGAAAAGGAGAAAATTAGGAAGTTCATAAAGGGATTAAGCACTTCTCTTCATTTGACTACTAGTCATTTAGTGACTATAGGGGGTACTTTTCAGCAGATAGTGGATCATTCTTAGAGTATTAAGGGCATTCAATATCGTGCGTATAAAGGCGATAATAAGAGGATTTGCAAATATGGTGGGTTAGTGTCTCATCATCTTAGGGCAGAGACTTTTTAGGTAAAGGTCATCATTACCAGACTCGTAGAATAGTGCATTTAACATTGTAGATTTGGATGGTAGTTATTCTAGGTATGGTAGTTAGGGCAGCTAGAGTTTCGGTCAGATATCTAGAGGTTCTTATTTTGGGTTTTTAGGTTTAGGTAGATGTTCTGATCATTTGGTCTATCTCATCAACCTATGTTGAGTGGGAGATATTATGATTTTATAGAATTGGGAAACTTAGCTAGATACTTTTCTAGGTGCAGATTGGGTAGGGTACAGAAGGGTTCTCAAATATAGACTTATAGAGCATAGGCACCACAGTCTAGATGAAGTGCACAAAGTGGTAGAATTGGTTTTTAAGTTGCTACAATTACATCCTAGAAGGCTCGTGGGAGTGATTACAGATGTTCTCAATCTGGGGTTGGGCTTGGACAATATTATACATTCTTGAGTAGACCCGAGTAAGAGGTCTTTGATGTAGTTATATAGGTATCATCTCAGTTTTTCATTGACCTACTTTAGTATTACTTAATTCTGGTTTTATTTTTGTATGTATCTGTATATTTTTCATTTTGTCTTGGTATGGTGTATGTGATTTACTTGTGGTACTCATTTTTGCTTCTACCTTCATAGGTGATTCTTTAGTGGTGAATTAGTTGTTCCGATTTTGTATCGTGACTCTTTTGGGTATGATACTTTGACGACTTGACTATTCTAAATATGATAGATTTGGATAAGATTTTAGGTATGAATTGACTCTCCTTGTATCATATTATCTTCGATTGTCATGCCAAGTTAGTTACTTAGCTATGCTAGGGTTGCTAAGGTTAGAGTGGAAGAGTACCAAGGGATTATATCCTAAGAAAGTGATCTCTTCTCTTTAGGATCAACAGATGGATAATAGGGGGTTTCTTTCTTATTTGTCATATGTGCTTAGTAATAGTGTTGCCATACCTTCTTTGGAGTCAGTAAGAGTGGTTAGGGAGTTTGTAGATATGTTTTATAAGGATCTTCCAAGTTTTCCACTTGATAGAGATATATACTTTGGCAATGACTTTGAGCCGATAACCAAGCTCATTTTTATTTTGCCTTGTAAGATAGCTCTAATAGAGTTGAAGGACCAATTATAGGATTTATTAATTAAGGAATTATTATACCTAGTGTTTTTTCATGGGGTGCTCTACTTTTTTCTTGTGAAGAATAATGATGGGTCTATGCATATGTGTATTGACTATCGACGGTTGAAGAAGGTGACCATCAAGAATAAATATTTTTTTCATGCATTGATGACTTGTTCATTAAGATTTAGGTTGTTTTTAAATTTTTCAAGATTGACTTGAGGTTGGGGTATCATCAGTTGAATATTAGGCCTTTGGACGTCCCTAAGACGGCTTTTAGGACACAATATGGGCATTATGATTTTCTTGTGATGTCTTTTGGGTTAACTAATGCTCCAATAGCATTTATGGAGATAATGAATGGAATATTTTTTCCTTATCTTGATTTCTTTGTGATTATGTTCATAGATGATATCTTGTTATATTCAAAGAGTGATACGAGACATGTAAAGCATTTGGGGATTGTGCTTAAGAGATTGAGGGATGAGAAGTTATGTGATAAGTTCTCAAAGTGCGAGTTTTGGCTTAGTTATATGGCATTTTTGGGCATGTTGTGTCCAAATATAATATTATGGTCAATCTTCCAAGGTTGAGGCGGTTTAGGATTAGTCTAATCCCATTTTACCTATTGAGATTTGGAGTTTTATTCAGTTGGACGGCTACTATAGACTATTCATATATGTTTTTTCTTTAATTCTACCTCGTTTGACTAAATTAACTTTGAAGAATATTGTCTTTTAGTGGTTTGATAAGTTTGAGGAAAGCTTTCAGAATCTCAAGGCCTTGTTGACATTGGCATCTGTCTAGACCTTACCTATGAAAGGTTAAGGTTTTGTCATGTATTATGATGCCTCCTGTGTTGTCATTGGTGGTGTTTTGATATAGAAAAAAAAATGATAGCGTATTCTTTGAAGCAGGTGAAGACCTATGATAAAAACTGCCCTACTCATAATTTGATGTTGGCAACAATAGTATTTTTTTTTAAAGTTGTGGCCGTATTACTTTTGTGGAGTTCATTGAGGTGTTCACCGATCATCACATCTTTCAACATATATTCAACTAGAAAGATATGAACTTGAGATAGCGCAGGTAGTTGGAGATATTGAAGGACTATGACATGCTACTCTGTATCACTCGGACAAGGACAATGTAGAGGTGAATGTTTCAAGTAGATTGGTGATGAGCATGGGTAATCTTGGTTTCTTGGTGGCTGAGGATCAACCTTTGGCTATGGATAGTCATACTTTGGCTAATAGCTTGGTGATACTTTATATATCTAAGCCTGGTAGAGCTCCTATTTGTGTTGGGGCATGGTCCTTGTTGATTGAGGACATTGTATAGAGAGTTTGAGGATGGGAAGTTGTGCATCATTCAAGATATAATGATGAGTGACTAAGCTAAGTGATAGATTCTTTATCCAAAGGTCATTTTGAGGATCTACGATTAGATTTGTAGTAATGATTCATTCCATTGTTTTTGAAAATATCTATAGTAAAGGTACACAAATATCATTCATCATGGGTGTTAGGATCAATTCTTTAGTATATGAGTACATTAGTTATGAATTAAGGTCATGCAATATCCTTAGCACAAATTTAAGCTTAAGGTGTCCTTACCGATTTAGTTTTGATCTAAGTTCAAACTAGGGTCAACTTTAAATAAGCACTCCTCCTAAAATATAAATATTTCTGGTTCCCAATACCCACCAAATTAAAGATCTTTTAAGTTTTTTTTTTAACTTTACCATCCATTCATAAATTCAACATCAAATTAAAAATTTATGATCGTCTTATTGAAGATTGTTCATACTGAAAAAGTTGAGACATCGTAGCGGGATCAGGCTGCTTAGCAAAACAACAGTAGTTTATAAACTTATGTTGATAGGTTCAATTTTGAGTTATCAGGATGCTATAGTGGAACAACAACAGTTTATAAGCTTATATTGATAGATTTTAGTCTCTAAACTCAAATATTTTGTTCTCCAACCCTATAAGGATGATTTGCACAAGGTTAGGATGGAAATTCTTCGTTAAGGTAAGATTTTTTACTCCTTTTAATATCAATTATCCATTCATCTTCTAGAATCATTAAAATTGGGAGCTATATGAAATTTTTGTGGTTTAGAATCCTAGATACAAGAAATCATGGGAAAAACCTATGGGTATACGTATTCTCATAAAGAATTGATTTTAAATTGAAAGTTAACTCTTCCTCACATGAAAATTTGATTCAAAAACATGAAATTTGATAGTTGGAGACCTTAAATTCTATAAAAATGAGTCCTTTTACTTTAAAACTCTACTAATGGAGGTGGGTTGAGTACGATAGATCTAGTTAGTAGTTAACCGACTCTTGGATAATTTTATACACCATAAATCGCGTTATAATTAGTGGGTTGAATCCCTTACGTATTTATTTGAAAAGTAATTGATTAATTACTCTTATTGTTGTTGTTTATTAGATGATGTAGCCTTTGAAGATGTGAAGAAGAAGAAGAAAGATCATTTGTAGTATAGCTTACTTATTATAGAAGCTTGGCACCTAGGTAGGCTAGGTTTAATGCGTAGTAGATCTTGGTTAAATTACTTGACTATAGTGTAATTTGATGGGATATTTCATGCTTATGCCTGGAGGCATGGTGAATGATTGGTAATAATTGAAATGTGAAGATAAATGGAATCTAAATTGATTTAATTATTATTTTGTGAAAAATCTTGATGATTGGTGTTCATTTATGGGACTATAAATGGTGAAAACTAGTAGCTAGTAATTTGGTATTTTTTAAAATTAGAAGGTATTGATATAAACTAATTATACTAAAGAAGGGATGATATTGAAAAGGTTGGAAAAGTTTGATTGAATTGGTGGATGGTAATTCTAGTTAATCCAATAGGTGATAAATAAGTCTATGCTAAAGCTTTGTCATAATTGTATTGTTATTAAGAATTGAGTTAAGCCTGGGAAGGATCATGACTATTCCTGAGAATCAATTTATTTTCATGCCAGATCGTATGACTACTGAGGCCACTCACCACATGAAGAGATTAGTGAAGTAGTTTAGGGAAAGGAATAAGAACTTGCACATGGAGTTTATTGATCTTAAGAAGACATATGACAAAGTCTCCAGGGAGATTTTGTGGAGGATCTTAGAGGCTTGAGGGGTGACCGTGGCATACACTAGGTCAATTTAGGACATGTATGATGGGGAGAAGAACTGTGTGAGGATGGTAAGAGGTAATTTAGAGTACTTTTTTATTTTGACAGAGTTGCACCAGGGATCGACTCTTAGCCTATTTTTATTTGCCTTGTTGATAGATGTTGTGACATATCGTATTCAAGGGGAGATGCCTTGGTATGTTATTTGATGATGATGATGTTCTGATTGATGAGACTCGAGGGTGAGTTAATGATAAGATGGAGGTTCGAAGATGGACCCTCAAGTCTAAAGGATTTAAGTTGGGCAGGACCAATTCGGAGTACTTGGAATATAAATTTAGTGATTTGTCGCATGAGGATGACGTGGTTATGAAGCTGGATTCTCAGTCCATCTAGAAGAGAGTTTTAAGTATCTTGGGTCTATGATTTAGGGGAATGGTGAGATTGATAAGGATGTTACCCACTGTATTGGTGCAGCATGGTTGAAATGAAGGCTTATCTCGAGTATCTTGTATGATAAAAAGATTCCTCCTAAGTTTGAAGGTAAGTTCTATAGAGTGGTAGTCCAATCGGCTATGTTGTATGGAGCGCAGTGTTGGACAAGCAAGAACTCCCACATATAAAATTTGAAGGTGGTGGAGATGAGGATGTTATGGTGGATGTATGGACTTACCAAGATGGATAGAGTTAGAAATCAGACTATTCGAGAGAAGGTGGGAGTGGCTTTAGTGGAGGATAAACTGCGAAAAGTAAGGTTGTATTAGTTTGGGCATGTGATGAGGAGGGACACGAATGCTCCAGTTTAGAGGTGTGAAAGGCTGGCTATGGATGGTTTTAGGCAAGGAGAGGTAGGCCAAAGTGATATTAGAGGGAGATAATTAGGTAGGACATGGGGCAGTTACAACTTACGAAGGACATGACCCTTGATAGAAAGGTGTGGAGGATACAGATTAGGGTAGAGGGGTAATAGGTAAGAGTACGTTTGTAATACTAGGGAAGAGTGCTCTTTTTTTGCCTATGTCTATAGTGTTTTGTAGCCTCTTGCTCATGGTATTTTGGAGATGTTTTTGTATAGTTAGTTTAAAATATCACTTTATGGATGTTTTGTTTCCTTTACTATATAGCGGAATGATATCTCTTTTTTGTTGGTTATGATTTTTTTTATCATATTGGTTATCTATCCTGAACCGAGGGTTTATCCGAAACAACCTCTCTACTTTAGATGAGGTAGTGGTATGGACTGCGTACACTTTACCCTTCCCAGACCCTACTTTGTGGGAATACACTGGATATATTGTTGTTGATATTATTGTTGGAAAGCTAATGAATAGGCCAAATTATTTTTCATAAATATTATTGAATAGTAAAATCATTATTTTGGGATAAGGACTGTGTTGTGGCGCAAGTAGTGATATTTGTAAACTTACTTGATGATTGCACTTGAAACATGGAGGGTTTAATGTAGTTGAAATCCAACTTGTTTGATGTGTTCATGATAATTGTTCCTTTATATTGATTGTTACAATGTATGTTCAAGAAAAGTAAATGACTATTTGATATCCTAAATGTAATCGCATACAATGAACTTATATGAATAGCATGTTAGTTTTACAAGTATTATTTCATGTATCATTATTGTAGTGGTTTCTGTGATATTTGTTGCTTATTGTGGGATGTGCCCATATTTGAACATCTTTACAGGATTTATACTTATTATCGTGGGATGCATTGGTATTTAGAGATCTTCATGGAATTTATACTTATTGTTGTGAGATGATTCGGCAATGGACAACATCACAAAATTAGTTGGCTCGAGTACCATGTCGGTATAGTATATATGATTCATTGGTTAGCTCAGGTACCACGTAGTATAGTACATCAACAAAACTCATCTCTGTTGGTCATGGCTAGTGGGCTAACATAAGACCCTTAGTATATGTGTACCAAGGTATTGGTAAGTGTAACGGTTCCTTGAGTGAATTAAGATGCGTTGACTTGTTACCCTTGTTTTCTTGAGTGAATAAAGAATTATAATTATTAACATGGTTGTTTCTGGAATGGATCCTCAAGTGGACTGCGTTTATCTATTTGTACTTATATATGTTGGTTCCTTGAATAGACCAGTTTTATCTGTTTACTTGTTATATATGTTGGTCCGTTGTGTTGACTGGGCTTATCTATTTACTTGTCATATATATTCACTTTATATATATATATCGGTATGAGATTATAATTACTAACTTCTTGAATTAATTCGATCCTAACGTGATTTGGGCTAAATTACAAATGAATGACATACTTCTTAATTGTCTATCTACTTATGTATTTAAGAAATGGTCAGTAAATTATTATGGAGTCGTGATTTGTTGACTTGGTTGATGTTGGTAGTTAGGATCTTGACTTAAGTTGTTGCCTAATTGACTTGTATTTCATTAAGCTTTGAGGTTGTTGAAAAGGATAAGTGTTCTTAATGGATATAAGTTACTTGAAAGGTGTTTATGGTCATTGATCTACCGATCGATATAGTTGAGATTGGTATTCGGGTGTTGTTATTTCATTACTTAATTTCTCAAGAGCTTAAATGAATCCGTAGCTTATAGGGTGCTAATGCATATCTACAATATCAGAACAAGGATAAGAAAATATCAAAAATTTAATTCTTGTAGTTCTAGCTCGGCTGTGAAGTTGTGTCCACTTATATTTAGCCTAGACCAGAGATCTAAAGACTGGTGTATTGAGTAGAAAATAGAAGTTACTTACATTAAGTAATGGCATGAACTGTAGACTGAGGGGATTTAAACTATTACATTATATGTACATGATTTATCTTGAATTTCTATATTACATATTATGTGTTTTATCCTTGACGGTCGATGATGCCTACCAGTACGTGTTATTTGTAATGATTCTAACTTATTATACTAGCATGGTTACAGGGTTAGTTGATGTTTCTTAAGTGACATGTATAGTGATCTCCAACAGTTTCTACTCCTTTCATTCCTATGGGGGGAGTTGTGTATGTTATTTGGTATTTTACTATATTAAAAGCTCTTGTATGAACATAGACCAGGTCTTTGAGAAAGATATTGTTGTTAGCCTTTGTAATTTGAGAAAGGTTGTATTTTTATCTATTTTAAAGTCTATAATCAAATTTGTGTATAAGTTCCACATGTATTTTGAAATGATTGGTATGAGTTCTTCTATTTAAGTGGATTAGAGTAGTTTCCCTCCTCATATGCTTAGTTGGGTTGTAAAATTTGTGTTCCTAGAGTTGGTGACTTGACTAGGAATAGAGAAGGCTCACGGTTTGAGGTATTTTATTCATCCAGGAGCAGCCAAGATGTATCATGACCCGAAGAAGGATTATGGTGGTGTAAGTTGAAGAGGGACATCGTGGAGTTGGCCTTGCTTTCGAGTATTTTAGCTATGAATCAAGTTTTTCATGTCTCAATGTTGAAAATGTATCATTACGATGGTTCTTATGTTATTCACTGAGATTAGGTGGATTTGTATTTGAATCTGACTTTTGAGGTAAAGCCAACTACTATTTTGGATAGACAGAGTAGGAAATTGAGATCTAAGGAAATAGTTTCAGTGAAGGTCAAGTAGAAACATCAACCAATAAGGAGGCTACGTGGGGGACATAAAGAGTAGATATCCCTATCTTTTTGACAGTTCAAGTACCTTTCTTACTCTTATATTTGAGGATGAACATGTGTTTTAATGGTAGATGATCAGGGCGGCATAAAAACCAATAATTGAAAAATCAAACCGAACTGAAGTAATTTGGTTCTTCAATTTAGAAGTCAAGTTCTTCAATTTTATAATTGATTAAGGGTCAGGGTTCTTCGGTGCACCAAAGAAGTGAATTTTTATTAGTTATATTTTAAATAATATTTTATATTACATTTAATTTATAGGGTTGGTCTACAAAGAGTTGTTGGAAACTTTGCACTAAAAAATTTTTACTTGAGGCTAAAGAATTGTTGGAAACTTAGCACTAAAAAAGTTGTACTTGATTGAGTTTTCATGGTGCCATTGAGATATTTCCCATCAAGGTTTCCTTTTCTTTCATTTATTTTATAGTTTATACCCATTTCAAATTGTGCAAAAACCTAAAAAAGCTTAATTCTTTCTTTTATTATTCACAACTTATTGCTAGTTCCTAGTATGTGCTAATTGTTAACAAGTGGACAACATGCAGTAATCACTAGCTAATATAAAATTCTGATATTGATTTTCCTCGTAGATGCTATTTGCTAGAGCCTAGTAGTAAGTAGCTATAGTATCATGCGCTAAGTTTGCAACTTTCATATTTTGTTTATTTTGTTTTTCACTTGCACTGAAAATCGATTTATAAAAATCGAATCAAATAGAATCGAAGTTTAAAAAATCAAATCAAAGTTCAAAAAAATGATTTGGTGTTCAGTGTTTATTTTTTCAAAACTGAAGAATCGAATCATACTTTGTCAAAAGCAAACACACACCCCTAATGGATGGTGCAATAACTCTTATATTATTTTTTACTTTTAGTTTATTTTGACCATTTTATTCCTCCTCGTAGTTAAAGTGTGATGCTTATGGTCTGCAGAAATGGGTCGCGCAATTCTCAAGGTGGTTGGTTTAGTATTAGGTGAATTTTTTTGTTTTGAAAGATTTTGAAGTTGGTAGGTTGACTATGGTTAATATTTAGAGAGTTTGTGGTCGTATGAGAATTTCATTAATTTTGCTAGCTTCAAAATGTCATTTTTTGGATTAGTAGCACATTTCATTCGGATCCCAAGGTTTTTTAATATATTTTGAGTAGTTAGTTAAAAAGTTTAAAGTTTATGGAATAGAGTTTACTTTGGTCAACGTCTTTTGATAACAACTTCCATAAGCAAATCTAATGGTTTCATTGAATTTGAAATATTAATTTTAGTATAGTAATGCAGTTGATTGTGTCCACAGAATCGCGAACAAATCTTAAAGCTCAATTCAATGAATTTTTAAGCTTTTTGGTTCCTTGTGCAACAGCTACTGCTGCATCATGATATTTACATTTACATTTGCAAACCATTGATTTTGTTTATGATAAGCAATCAACTTCTTTATCACGATTGCAATAAGGCAGAGCTTTGCAAATTTAATCGAGCCATCACGATTGCGATGGACTCAGATTGGTAAGCATTCCTAAAAGAGTCCTATAATCATGATGAACAAATGCTTGGATAGATTTTAAAACCTTACTTTTGAATCAAAATCCCCAAACTGGATTTTAAAGTTTGGGAACTCATCTTTGAGACATTTAAAAGGTGATTTTGAAGATTTCTTCCTTGGGTATAATTCTTACACTACTTTTACATATTCTCCAATGATCATTTCATGATTTCATTTTCAAATTTTGAATTTTCAACTTGAAAAATTAAAGTTTTGTAGGTAAATATCAAGAAAGATAAATTGATGATTTTGGGGTCGATTTAAACTCCATTTTCATTGAAACTTTAGTCTTGAAATCTATAAAAGTCGAATAAAATTAATTTTCTAATAAAATTCCACGTTTGGTATTAGGGGCTTGGGATTAACTTATAGTTTACTTTTAAGACTTAAAAAAAGTATAGAAATATGGGTATCATGAGCACGTAATTATGTGTAGAACTTATTCTTAATAAGTATGAATTATTATGAATCCATTCGGATGGGAAGACTAGTTTATGATCTTTAGTGGCTTGTAGTTCAGCTTCAAAGTAGGTAATTGCTTAACTTTCTTACAACTTTTGTAGGTGGGAACTTATCATGTAAAGAGTGCTATGGATTGAGTAAATTAACATATTATAATAGTTAATGATATAGACTAATTTGAGATGCTTGTGTTGGGGCATATGTTGATAATTACTTTGATTTATTCACATTTTGTATTATTGGGTTGTTCCATACAATATTAAACATATCAAGATATGTATTTATCATGATAATGCATACTCATTCTATGAAGTTATGAACTTTGAATATTTACTTGAAAATGATATTTTAAAGAGTTTGATATTTGTTTTTGCTATATGTAGTTTTGATGATGAGCAACTGAACTACAAGGGACCAGGTCCCTAAACGTGCAAGGTACAGTACAACTAGAATGCGTTATCTGCACAGTTTTGTCCTCTTGTGTAACAAACTTGTAGGTGCTATTTTATACTGACTTGGACTGCTGGTTTAATAATCATTCATCCCTAATCATCACTCAGCTTAAAAAGAAAAGAGACGTCTCTTTATCAAACAATTTTTGCAAAAATCAGAGAGAAAAGAGAGGCAACAAAAATTCATTTCAAGATTGCTCAAACATTGCTCATATTCTTATCTTTGTTATATGCTTAAAAAGTGAGTGGGTGTTGATTTATAAATGAACTAGTCATGTTATAAGAGTATTGCTTTTGTTTGTTGAGAGAGTTGCTTAGGTAGTGTTGCCTAAGCTTGAAGCTGATTAGCGTTAATCAGTATAGAGAGATTCCTTGGAATGGTTACTAAGATAAGCTTGTAATAAAGTTGCTACTAGCACAACGAGCCTAAAGGTAGGCTGAAATCTAGACTATACTCAGGAGGTTGATTATAGTGGATTTCTTTGGTGATTATGAGGGAAATCCTTGGTCTTTCCCTTCCCGTGTTTCCACGTAAAAATATTTGTGAATTTACTCTTTATGCACGGTTTTTACTCTTCCTACACTCTATTGTTTGACTGTCTGTGATTGATCTTAAAGGACCTGGTCCCTTACTGTGTGGTGCAGATTTCCAAGAGTTTCAGTAATTGGTATCAGAGTGGGTTCACACCTAGAGTGTCTTGGCTAAAATAGTTTCTCCACTTAATCAAGAAGAAGGGAAATATACCACTAGACCATCAAGATTCAATGGGAAATACTATGGATGGTGGAAAATAAGGATGTTCAACTTCGTTATGGCTAAGGATAGTTAGTTGATGGAAATAATTCTTGATGGTCCTCATGTGCCTATTAAAGAAGTCAAATAAGGAGAGGTTAAAAGAATGGTAGTTAAAAGAAGGAGAGAGTATAGTGATAACAACAAGAAAAAGATAGAAAAGAATTACAAGGCCAAGAAACTGTTAGTATGTGGCATAGGTCCTGATGAGTACGATAGGATCTAATCTTGTGAAAATACTAAAGAGATCTGGGATTTCTTGACGACTACTTATGAGGGAAAAATAGATGTGAAGGATTCTAAAGTTGACATGCTGACAACACAGTATGAAACCTTCACTATGAAAGAAGTAAAGACAATATAAGAAATGCATACAAGATTCACTTCTATCATAAATGAGCTACACTGCTTAGGAGAAGTGATTCCATTGTATAAACAAGTGAGGAAGATTTTGATTGTTCTTCCTAAGTCATGGGAAAGAAAAGTATATGCCATAACTGAGATAAGAAATCTAAAGACCCTCACTATGGATGAACTTATTGGAAACTTAAAAACTCATGAACTCAAGAAACAACAAGGAGAAGAGAAGAATGAAGTCAAAAAGGAAAAATATCTGGCTCTAAAAGCCTCAAAGTTAGGTTTAAATGATGAAGAAATTGATGTTTCCTACTTGGCAAAAAGAACTGTTAGATCCATAAGGAAAGGTGGCAAGTTCCAAAAAAGTAAAAGTAGCAGCAGAAAAGGAGTCACTATGGAGGTGTGTCATAAATGTGGAAGTCCTGATCATTTCATCAAGGACTATCCCATGTACAAAATGGATTATTAAGATTATCTCAAGGCTACAGTTGACAAAGGAAAGATCAAGGAACAAGTCCATGACAATTCAAGAAGGAAGGTCGCAGCTGATTATGCAATAAAGCAAGCTCTGGCATCATGAGGAAATTCTTCTAGTGATTTAGGTAATGATGAGAAGACTCGAGATGTCTCTATTCTAGCAGTAGAAGAAGGTCCAGTTATCTATGATTCCTTTTTTGCGCTCAACACAGACATAGAAGATGAAAAAGAAAATGAGGTAACCCTATTCAACATTAAGGAGAATCTAGGTAATTACACCGCTACAAAGATAAAAAGTCTTGCGAGTGTGTTAATAAAATCTGTATGTGAACTAACTACTAAAAAGAATGCCTTAGAAGAAAGTAGAGAATCAATAGCATGATCTAATTGCTTTAACTGTTAAAACTTTTGAAACTAAAGAGTTGTTCACAAAGATGAACTCTGAAATTTGTCTCTAATTGGGTAATCTGAAGAAAGTAAATAGTGTTAATGGTAAAGGGAAGAAGGAAGACTCAAGTATTGAGATTGATCTTGAGGAGAAATTGACAGCTTAAAAAAAAACCTTTTGTCAACACTTCACAGTAATGAAGAATTAGAGAGGGACCTAGTTTGCCTGAAAGAAGAATTGAACAAGTCTCTTAAGTGGACAACTTCCTCACTAAACCTTTTGACTTGACTAGTCAAAGTGTTAATGATGGTGCAGGACTAGGCTATCAAGAAAAATTCCAACCCGGTGAGTCCAAAGGAATGGATACTCATGACGATAGAAGTAAAGGGCAAAGCTCGTATGTAATACCCGGTACTTCTACCTAGCTTAAAATTATCCTAGAAATATTAAGGACTTGTTTCAAAGATGAATCCACTTTAAACATGTTGTATTTTCAAGATTTTCACTTTTTATCATGTGGGAATTGAATAAGCTTTCCATCGATACCAAATTTTCCCAAATCCGACACCCGGGCAAAGAGATAGAGCCATTTTAGTAAGACTGTGTGCCACCTGAGCCATCAACGCGTCGCGGAGCCAGCCAAAATGGCAATCGTCAAAATCCAGTGAGCCTCCGTGATTATGGAGCATCGCACCAAGGCTCAAATTCAGAGTTGTCAAAATCCAGTGACACAACGTGATAGCACCGCATCGCGCCAGAGGTCCAGGTCAAGAAAATTTTACAGAATTAAAATACGCATCCAAAGGTTAAAAGGGACAATTTCTCACCCCTATATATACCCAATAACACGTGATTCAGCCATAATTCACCCAAAATATATTGTTTCTCTCATGTTTCTCTCAAGAACAAGCTAGGGTTTTCAATTGGGGATTCAAATCCAAGACTCAAATTCAAAAATCTCTTCATCAATCTTCATAAAATCAAGAACTAAGGTATGCACAGTGTTTATTCATGGATTCCTTTCATCCATGAAGCCCAAAAATCAAGTTTTAAATCTTGTATTGTGAACATTTTGTTGTGGGTTGATTATGTTCATGTGATTATGGTTGTATGATTCCCAAGTTGGAATCTTTATGTGTTGTTCATGAACCTATGCTAGTATGTGGTCTAAAACATGTGAAATTGAGTTGAAATATGGAGTTTTTTAAATTAATTTTGTGGTGAACATTTTGTTGTGGGTTGTATTAATTTTATTGTGAACATTTTGTTGTGGGTTGATTATGTTCATATGATTATGGTTGTATGATTCCCAAGTTAGAATCTTTATGTGTTGTTCATAAACCTATGCTAGTATGTGGTCTGAAATATGTGAAATTGAGTTGAAATATGGAGTTTTTTTGTATTCATTTTATGGTCATCCCTATACCCTAATTCATGCATCCTAGGTGTTTGATAAAATGCCTAAGAGAATAGAAATTATGCATTATAGCTTAATTGTGACCCAAGTGATAAGTGTATGCTTTACCCTATGACTAAGAATGACTTGCATGATATTGTGTGCATTATGAATGGTTGAGGGGATGTCCATGAGATTAGGTTGATGAAAGTACGACATATTTATATGCAATTCCATTCATGTACAATACTATGATAATCATGTGCTTCATGAAATCCCTAAATTAATGTATTATGAATTGTTGATATTGGTCATGTGTTCAAGAAGTGTCATGTCCTGTCAGTTTCATGCTATCGAGTCCTGGGGGTACTTGTACCCAACAATTTAGCTGCATGCCTAGAGCTAGTGTCATGTTTTCACGATACTCTCAGTCAAGCCATGATCATAGAATTTAGTCAGCCACATGACTCAAGAAAACTCAGTAAACTCAGTATCAGTCTAGTCTTACTCAGTAATCTCAGTCAGTTATTAGATTTCAATAGTATTCTGTCAGTTTGAAAAATTTAGTGAACTCAGTTCAAATCAATTAAACAATACGATCAGTAATAGTTCAATTTAGTTTAACTCAGTTCAGTGTCTCTTCAGTTGGGAATAGGATTCAGCACTGAGTGAACCCAGGGATGAGGACACACACTGTCAGTCTGTAGAGGGTGTGATCCTTAGAAGCAATCCTTGCATTCCAGAACTACGTATCCAGCATAGGTTGAGATGTCCCCTACGAGTCTAGGGATTATACACCTTATTTGAGTTTTCCTACTATAAGGGGTTGACGAAAGAGCTCCCTATCAGAGAGGGTTTACTCACAGCTTGTCTTTGCCCATGGCACGGTACTGACACCCTTCCAGCTGGGGTTACAGGTTGGACCCTACCAATTCAGTTTTGGGGCATGTTGGTTAGATGATTACCTCCCACAGTCTTAGTTTCAAATCTAGTTTCAGTAATAGAACTCAGTTAAGTTCTACAGAAATCCAGGACTGTCAGATACAGTCAAATCAGTACAGTGGGGAACCCAACTAGTTCCATCAGTATTAGGACTGTCAGATACAGTCACTCATGTTATTAGTATTCAGACTCAGTAATCATGTTATCACAAACTCAGTTAATAGTATATTAATTATACAAAACCCATGTTATCAGTATTTAGTTTCAGTACTATCAGATACAGTAAGTTAGACCAATTCTTCATAATCAGAACTGTCAGAAACAATCATTCCTTTATTAGTAATATGACATTAATTCCTCAGTATTTAGTATACTCAGTCATTCAGTATCCCAGTATCAGTACTCAAATATCAGTAAATCCACATTATCAAAATTCATGAGTCAGCATTATCACGATCTCAGTTATAGTTATGTATTCATGCATATATTCTCACATTCATGTTATACAGTCAGTTATTATTGTTCATACTTACATACCAGTATATTCAATATACTGACGCATTTGCGCTATGATGTTTTATACCATAGGTTTAGAAGCATGAGCTCCCGAGCATCCTTAGTAGATCAGACGTTCAACAGCCAAACTAGCAATGAGTCCTCATTATTCGAGGATAGTATGATTATTTTATTACCTTATTATTTCAGTAGTTCAGATTTAGTTGGGGACATGTCCCATCAACTCCATAATTTGTAGACAGTTTAGAGTCTTTCAGACTACAACATATTTTAGACAGTTTATCTCAGTTTTGGGTATTGTCATACCCTATTACAAACATTGTTTTATATTCAGTATTAGTTTAATTTTGAACCTTATGGCCTTACAGCTTATATTTCACATATTTATAGTATATTATTTAATGATCAGTTATAGTTATCAGTCATGGGTTAGCTTGTGGTCCTTTGGGGTCATGAGCACCGTGTAGCCTTCTAGGTACCAAATTTGGGGCATTACATCTTATGCACTCACTATGGAAGATATGGATATATGAAACAAAGATGCCAGAACTGGATAAAGTAGAATTAAGGAATACTGAAAATATTCAATAGAAGAGTGCATATCCTAAGGGCTTCGAGTCTCAAAAAGGAGAGAAGAGGAAGCTATCTCTGCCTGGGTGGACTAAGAAGAATTTGATCGCTCTATTGTCCTTCTACTAGGAACTCTGACTCAAGTGGGTTCCCAAATTTGAAAAGTGATCATGATTCTAGGCATGAGAAGGAGATTGCAGTCAGGAATAGCTCATTGATTAAAAGGGTTCAAAGCTAAATGATAAAGGTTTGACTATGTTCTCTCTCTCAAGAAACTTCAGGTAAAGGAGTCTTATTATGAAAAGATGAGTTCAAGGGCCTAGTCCTTGTCTTATGAGAGATAATATTCAATAAGGAGGTCTGTGAAGCTTGTGTTCAAAAGAAAGCCCTAGAATTACCTTTATATTTAATGAATAAACAGGCACTAGAGAATGAATGGAAAAGGAATTCTGTAGGCAGATGAAAGGAGTGCATGTAGTTCATGATTAGTCAAAAAAATTATTAATCCTTGGTGATGCTAAAAAATAAAGAGGAAGAGGATGAATAAATACAGATAAGTCATGATCCTCAGGGACCTGGTCCCTAGAAAATTCATCTTAAAAGGAGAAGCTTCAATAGCATGAATTTAGTCAAGTCTGGGTTCTGGTCCTCAGACCTACATTTAGAATAGGCTAGGGAACAAAAAGGGCGTACTGAGGCTGAAAGACTGAAGCAAGATTGATCAAAGTAACCCGACCCATTATGTGAATCAATGTCTCTCCACAAAAATTATCTATGATAAGGAGATAAGTATCCATGATAAAGTAGGTGCACATTAGTCTAACTCAGTACTATACCCTTGCAGGTATACACCCATGGGAACAACTCTGAAAGTGGACAATTATGACTTGCATAAATTTGAAGATTCACTCAAAAAGGAGAAGGGACTCGGTGTCATCTCTCAGGTTAGTTCCACTACAGTATACTTTAATAATCATAAAATATTGTCTAGAAAGACATGTACTTTCTTCTCTCCATAAATCTGTCAATTCCTTTGTAAAATGAAGAGTAACTCTTATTAAAAACTAGACATGTCATTTTAAAAAGAATATCTTTTGATGACAACGGTCATCTCTTCAAATTGCTAAATCAGGATATTTCTCATTCTTAGTCTCAATTCATCATCCTCTGCCTCCTCTAAACCAAACTGATCATTCTCACTCTTTTTCACTCAAAAAAACAAATTGAATACACCCTCATTAATACCTAACCAAAGCCATAGAACACTTTGCCTTAGGTCCTTTAAGTCAAAGTCTGATAACCTTAATGGAATGAGGTAGAAACATATAGCTGTAAAAAAAAGCCTATGAGGGACCTGGTCCCAAGAAGAGAAAAATTGTGATTAAAAAGAAAAAGGTAAGTAAATAGACCAAAGGAAGAGATGGCGGATATGGGTAGTTAAAGAAGGAATAAAATGTTGAAGACTTAGAAGGTTCTTTCATGAAGAACTTTTGATCCCAAGATATATAAGAAGGAAAGTAAACATGGAAGGCCATATGGATACTTACTAAACAAAGTATTCAATCAATTTGGGGTAATTGGGACAAAGGGAACACCTGGAATAGCAAAGTTGATTCTGACAACACTTGTGGAGAATGAATGCATAAGAAGAGCAAAGTTGGGATGGATTCTTAAGAATCTGAGCTGCTAGCTATTCAAAAGGAGTGGAGAATGAAAATAGAGGGGGTAAAGATCAAATTTGAATAATAAAAATGTTGAATTAGTACACCTAAAATTGTAGAATCAGAAGTTGTCCTCTAAGGGACCAGGTGCCACTGATGAACTTGCAACTGAAAATGAAAAACTCCAGAAAAGAGTGGCTGAACTGAATGCTGAAGTAAATGACCTTACCATACAGCTGTTGGATGCTTACATTTCTGAAAATGCGAGAATTGAGATACTGCTTAAGTCCTTTCACCTAAGCCTCTCTGTACTTGAACCCTGTTATCCTCATTTCTTCATCAACCTTGTGTCAGTTCCATATCCTGGTTCTCATAATGGCTTTTAAAGACAGTTGTTTTCATGATGATTATTTTATATTACTTTACTAGTACTAACTATTATGAATGAATGAATTTGCTTTGTGTGTTATAATTGTTCTCCTTATATTGCAAAGCTATTCTTCATGTTAGTGTTGCCCCAGTGATCATGAGTTAACTAATTTTTACTTAATTTACTCTTGGTTTACTGTTCTTACTTTCAATGATTCCAAAAGGAGGAATACTGAGTTCATATAGTAGGGACTAGGTATCAGGCGCTTTGAAGAGAGTCATGTTAAAAGGAGAAAGCGAGCAAATGCAAACAATGAAGGTGCATGCTGATAAGGACAAGTAAGTGATGTGCTAAGTGAATTATAAGTCACAGTAACAGGGGGAAGAAGAGTTTTTGCTGCAAATGACAATAAGGTACCAGGTACCTATGTTTCATAGTGAATAATGAAGCATGTTGATAGGAGGAACATTCATCGTCAGGTGCTAATTGCACTGATTAAATGTGATGAATGTACACTAATGCTCAAATTGTATGGTTTGGTTTGTTATCATCAAAAAGGGGGAAAATTGATATATGTAGTTTTGATGATGAGCAGCTGAACTACAAAGGACCAGGTCCCTGGATATCCAAGGTACAGTACAGTTGGCATGCGTCTTCTGCACAGTTTTGTTCTCTTGTGTAACAAACTTGCATGTTCCATTTTGTACTGACTTGGACAGCTGGTCCAATGATCGTTCATCCCTAATAATCACTCAGCTGTAAAAGGGAAGAGACGTGACACGACCCACTCGGGAGCCTTGTCATAATGGACAACCAAAGTCCATCTGAGACCGGAGACCACTTCTATTACCCAACCCAACCTCCAACCGCCTGCCCTGAGTTGGCTGCATTTCAAGCATATAACCAGATAGTGTAATAGCTCACATGAAGACTCTAGGATAGGATCACAACCGTGACTGACCCAACCGAGTGCAACCATCCCATACCAACAATCCAACTGTACCAAACCAATACCAAAATAAGGGCCAAAAACTAGGCCTTAACAAAAGATGTTCCAAAACACAGTATAATTAATCCCAAAATAAAATACGATTGAATAGTGAGAAATTATGTCCGATGATGCCATCCTCAATACTAATACCAATTCTAAGACTGAAACCTACACCGATACCGTCTATTCCAACCAATAGTATTACCACAAAGCCTATAACCAAAAGAGTAGTAAAATCCGATTGGGACATGCCACCAACCACAACCAAAACCAATATAAAAAATAAATCAAAGTGTCTAAAAATAACCATAACTTGAAATGGAGCATTTCGAAGGGATGGAATCTCACCACTTTAGTCAAAATATTGATCCCCGAGTCAATTACTGTGTAGGAGGAGTAGAACGGTTGGTTCCTGCATAACGTGGGTATACAACTGCCAATAGATGGGTTAGCGGATGAATGCTAGAATGATCTCAGGATAAGGATAAAATAATGCCATTTATAAAACCAAGTAAATATATATATATATATATATATATATATATATATATATATATATATATATATATATAAGCATGCTGGGAAAGGGGACCGTATTTAGCATGCCTTTAAAACCTTTACCTGGGTTGTGTATCTTTGCCATCCTAAACCACCCACGGGCTATATGGGTTTAGCTCCCCCTGCTGAAAGGGACCCAATGTGTGAAGCCACATGACCAGAGAAGAAAACCTAGGATAACTAGTACATCCCCTAAAATATAGTGTGCCATCATGCACACGGTCACCAAGACCAACCTCACATCGGCAAATATAAGTTTCCAGTTTTGGTCCCCTCGGGACCTCTACCTTCAAAGACTTTACTACACATCCCGCCATTATTCCCTAATTAAAATAATTACCGACCAACCAACCAATACATTCAACATTTATTAACCAAGGCCATTTAGTGGTGGTATCATCATACCGACAATACTTGCAAGTACTATCCATAACCAACCATATATAGGTTTAAGGGTACTTCCAAGTGCCCTTCCATTTACCATATTAAACCACTTGGGGGATTCCATTTACCCCACAAGCATAAAAATTTAGCCATTTAACTTTCCAAGCCATTTAAACCATGCATAATTCCTTTACTAAGATTTAAAACAAGCAAGAGTTCCATTAAAAGTACTAAATGCAATGAAAACATTATTATAGGCAATTTGTCAAACACGTTGGGGGCATAATATAACCAAAACCAACTTCAATTACCATTAAAACATTTCCATGCAATAAAATTATCTAAAACCACCATCAATGCACATAAAACATAATTAAAACCTTGGAAAACCATAACCAACCATTTAATATCAAAAGCCCCAATTCAAATTTGAAACCCAAAATCATACAATCAATGAAGTCATGAAAACATTTATAAAAATCATGCTTTTAGATAGAATTAATAAGGAGGGAAGATAACATTCCTTAAACCAAGATAGTGATGGAAAGATATACCAAGACAAGCCCGCAATTAATACTCTAATTAAAACCCTAGCTTCCCTTGCCCAAAAGCTTTTGAGAGAATTATAGAGTGTTTAGAAGAGTTTCTAAGAGTTGATGAATGAAATAATAAGGTAAATAATCTCCCTAGTAGGTTAGAAGTCATGGGACCATATTAGGATAAGTGGGAAAATGTCTAGACTACCCCCATTTATGTTGCACAAAATCCCGTCCTAGGGGTACGACTGACCCTCACGAGTCGTACCCTCCAATACGAGTGGTACCCTCCACTCGTATCCTAGCCTCAACCTTTGGATCCAACTCTATCCAGTATACGACTCATCCAACCAAGTCGTATCCAAAGAATACAATCCGTACCTTTTATCCGTACCCATGGCAGATTAAACCTAAGGAAGATTTAGACACTGCCTACTATACGAGTCCTTGGTACAACTCGTACCCTAGCTTACGACTCATAGTTAGCCACTCGTACTGATATCCAACCTAAGTAACCATGTATAAGATTAAGTTAAGGAACCAAATGATCTGTACCAACCAATACAACTCGTACTGCTAAGTCGTATCCATTCAAGTAACAAAAATCCATCCCACCAACCAACACTGGCCAGAATACAACTGGATATTACCATCCGTACTCTAACATACAACTCGTACCTTCGAGTCGTATTGGGTCTAGAGACTAGAATTCACGGAAATTTTCTAAGGTCCAAAAACCAGGGTGTTTCAGTCTCCCCCACTAGGAACATTTGTCCCCGAATAACGGATAAGGTAGGGCTAACCTCACGGATGATTCATTTGTATTATCAAATATATTCCTAATCTTTAACAAGGTTTGAAAATAAAGAGGCAAATATATTAATATTTCCTTTAACAAACTTTAAAATAAAGATGTGTTGAAGACACATACCTTTTGCATGAATACCAAGAGCAGAAAACAAATGCAGATATTTGGACTTCATGTCCTCCTTCGCTTGCCATGTAGCTTGTTCCACCTTATGGTTCTGCCAAAGAGCCTTAACTGAAGCCACATCATATGTCCACAACCGACGAACCTGCCAATCCAAGATTTCAATTGGGACTTCTTTATAAGACAAAGAATTTGTGAGACCCAATCCTTCTAAAGGAACAACCAAAGAAAGATCACCAACGCATTTCCTCAACATGGAAGACCGGATGAACCAAGCTCAAGCTAGAAGGCAACTCCAGCTCATAAGCAATATTACCGACTCTCTTCAAAATTTCATAAGGACCAACATATCGGGGACTGAGCTTTCCCTTATTACCAAACCACACAACTCCCTTCATGGAGATACCTTGAGGAAAACCTTATCCCCAACCTTAAACTCCAAGTCTTTATACCTAAAATCTGTATAAGACTTTAGGTAACTTTGGGAAGCCTTAAGCCTATCCCGAATCACCTTCATCTTCTCCATAGCCTGGTAAACTAAGTCGGGACCAAACATGTCCTCCTCACCAAGCTTAAACCAACCAATAGGAGATCTACACCTCCTACCATACAATGCCTTAAAAGGGGCCATACCAATACAAAAATGATAGCCATTGTTGTAAGCAAACTCTATCAAAGGTAGATGCTCAACCCAATTGGCACCATAATCAACCACAAAAGCCCAAAGCATATCCTCCAATGTATGAATAGTTCTCTTCGCTTGCCCATCCGTCTACGGGTGGAAAGCAGTACTTGGACTCACTTTAGTCCCAAACCCTCTATGAAAAAATTGCCAAAAGTGAGATGTAAATTGCGTTCCACGGTCAGAAATAATCGAAACAGGCACCCCATGCAGCTTTACAATCTCTTGAAGATACAACTTCGCATAATCCTCCATCGAGAAGGTAGTTTACAATGGCAAAAATTGGGCAAACTTAGTCATCCTATCCACGATGACCCAAATTGAATCATATTAATTTTGAGACCAAGGATGACCGGTAATGAAGTCTATATTGGTTAATTCCGATTTCCACTTAGGCAAATCAATTTCCTGATACAACCCTCCTGGCCTGATGTGCTCAACCTTAAACTGTGAACACATCATGCACTTGACCACAAAATCAACCATATCCCTTTTTATGCCATTCCACCAATAGATCTCCTTGAGATCATGATACATCTTAGTCGATCCAGGATGAATAACATAGCATGATTCATGCACCTCATCTAAAATCCTTTGTTGCAAACTGTCGGCATCAGGAACACACAACCTCCCTTGGTACTGTAAAGTACTATCACCACCAATCTCAAATACCATTACCTTTTGTCTACCAACGTCAATCTTGATTTTCATCAAGATAGAATCTAGCACTTTTTTCTCCTTAATCTCCAGACCAAGAGATGATCAAACCACTTCTTGCACCATCACACCACCATTCTTGGAGTCTAAGAGGCAAACTCTAAGATTAGCCAAATGGTGAATATCCTTTACCAATTCTCGCTTTACTTCCTTCATATGAGATAAACTCTCCATGGATAACCTGCTAAGAGCATCAACAACTATGTTAGATTTACCTGGGTGGTAGTGAAGACTCATATTGTAGTCTTTTACAAACTCAAGCTATCTTCTCTGCCTAAGATTAAGCTCCTTCTGAGTGAACACATATTATAGACTCTTATGATCAGAAAAGATATCCACGTGCACACCATACAAATAATGCCACCATATTTTCTAAGCAAACACAACCGCCTACAGCTCCAAATCATGAGTAAAATAATTTCGCTTATGTATTTTTAACTACCTGGAAGCATAGGCAATCACCTTCCCATGCTGCATCAACACACAACCAAGCCCTATCTGAGATGCATTACAATAAACGACAAACCCATCATTGCCTTCCGACAAAGTCAGAATTGGAACCGAAGTTATCTTATCTTCAACTTCTTGAAACTCCCCTTAGAAGCACTCGACCAAGAAAATTTGACCTTCTTCTAGGTCAACTTAGTCAAAGAAATAGTTATCGACAAAAAGCATTCCACAAACCGCCTATAACACCCAGCTAAACCCAAGAAGATCCGAATATTTGATGGAGTCATGGGTCTAGGCCACTGATACACCCAAGTTACAACTCTCATTAGAAAGTATAAGAGGTCGTTGTCAAATATAGAACCCAATTGGGTTGGGTTTTGAATCCCACATAGAATACTGTGTTCACTATGTATTGTGGTTGTTATTAGACTGTTGATCAAAGGTTCAAAAATAAAGTGGGGTTTTGATTTATCAATTGTATTTAAATGCTTGTCACAGAAAGTAATCCAACTTTAGATTGTATTACAAATAGTAATTTAATAAGAGTAGTCAAACTAGAGTTATGGTTACCAAGATGCTTAAGCATTTAGGGTTGTGAACTATTTTGAATTCCTAATGAACAATTATAATTGCAAGAGTAATTGAATTCTATGGTTTACCCATTAGTTTATCAACCTAAATGAGTAGCTTATCCCTTAATTCTTTCAAACTTAAGGAACATATTATTTATACAGCTATATTCTCACATGGGTTGATCTGATTAAGGCATCTACCCTCTATCCAAAGGTTAAAGCCTTTAGATTTATGTAAACCCTTTCTTTTCCCAACAAACACTTTTCTATTCGAACAAGTGATGTTCTTGGGCTCACTTTTCGAGTTTGCAACAAATAAAAGTCATTAAAGTGAAGAAGGATTTATGAAATATCTATTAATCATGAAAATGTACTAGATTGACAACCCCCAATCAGCTATTCGCATCAAGGCTCCTATAACCCTAGTTATGGGAGCTTAGCCACATATCTCCATCAGAGAAAGAGAAGAAATCATTATGTTATTCAAAAATTAATTCAGAATTTACTTACAAAAGTCACAATTATTGTTCTTCAATCTTCAATAGAGAAAACGATAATGGAATCTAGATCCACAATTCTAGAATGAATCTTAGAGAAAAACTACGTACAATATGTTTCAAGTATGGAAAACCTAAAAAAAAATAGAAGATAAAAGATAAAAGATCCCTAATTAAACTTAAAACTGGGTATTTATATGTTCCCAGATAAAAAAGGATTTAGAATTCAAATTTAGAAAAACCGTATCCAAACTGGTGGTCAAGTTGGTGGTCCATCGCAAGACTGCTGGTCCACCATTTTGGCTGTCACTGGGTCTTCTGAAATCTTGGATTCTATTTAGGTCCTAGTGGTCAGGTTGGTGGTTCGTTGCAAAACTGGTGCCCCACCAATTTGACCATCACTGAGTCTTCTAAAATCCTGGATTTTGTTTTGGGCCTGGTGGTCAAGTTGGTGGTCAGACGCAAGACTGGTGGTCCACCATTTTGATCGTCGGTAGTGTTTTTTTAGATAATTTCCTAAGTGTTCTCCTTTAGCTAGCTCCTTACCCTAAAGCACTAAAATCCAGCATTAAATGCAACCTTGGTTGCTTGAAAACATACAATTTTCCCAAGAAAAAAATGTAAAATATTCCGTCAAAAGCCGGAACATCAACACCCTCAACTTAAACCAATTGTTTATCCTTAATCCACTATATAATACCATACTAAGATGCTTAACCAAGAGAATCATAAGATACCTATGACAGTTTATCATCAATTTTAGCTCATAACACATTACCCTCTCCAAGTTCAATCACTTTAAACCCAACTGTGTGTATTAATGAAAGTAAAAAAAAAGTGACACAAAGGAATCAAGCTATGACATCACATTAACAACAAACAACCACACATATGTACACGTTACACTACCTAAACAAGTAAGCAGCTAGCAATAAAACCCATGTGCCCTTACAACAAAGAAGTCCATCCTCACTTATATATGAAATCAAGCATGTCAATGCAGGGATGGTTAAGACACACTCACTCTCAGAAAGAAGTTCCAATCAATGTATATAAAATACCATAAGCTTGCCCTTATTTTTATCACCTAAGCTTTCAGACAGCTAAGTTAGGATCACTATAGGACTTTTCTTCAGCTTGTAACGTAGGCTTGGGGATGGTATGATATGTAAAGATATTTAAAATGACTAGCCCTCCTTGGTACTACACTAACTTTTAGAGTCTCACTTATTAACCTTTAACTTATTTCTCCCTTTCTTTATTAAAGCAAATTCAGGCTGGGTACGGTCTTATAGTCTTTCTTTTTTTTTCACAATTTTTCTTTTTTTATTATTTTTTTACTACACCCACCCTTGGATTCTTTTCTCTCATTTTACCTTTTTTTATTCTCACTTTACATCACGTACCCCTAAGGTAGCCATCTTCAACTTAGGTTATTTACCTAAGTCAAAGTACACAATGTCCAAGGAGGCCAAGGTCAAAATAGGTTCATTGTGATACAAATGGGAAGGTGATAGGTTAACAAAAAATTAGGCATACAGGCTCAAAATCGGGATCAAGGGATATCATTCACACATGGAAGTCCATTTAGGCTAAAAGTGGACTAATATAAAAAAATAGCCTATGGTCCTTTCCTAACCACTATCCTACAACCTAGGAAAGACTAATCGAGTAAGTTCTGGATTTAACACACATAGAAACTTGTTAATATCTCACACACTTGGCACAAAGGTATATCACAAGCTACTACCTGACTGGGTTATGCAATTGTTAGCAATGATCATTGTGTACCTAATACTAATGCCATAAAAAGATTCATAATAGTCGCATATAGATGCATCTCACACAGTTACAAAATAAACAATTGGAGAGGTATTTATTATTTATCCCAAAAATCAACAAAAATATGTCAACTGCCCTAGATACTTATTTTTCTCCCAATTAACCACAAAACATCATGAAATAAAACACAATACACCTAAACATGCCGGCTCTACTAGGAACAAGACTCCGGGGAAAAGAGTTATAACAACAAGAACCCCAAGTGGACATTAATACCCACAAGTAGCCCCATACACCCTCAACTTAAAATCATGCACTATCCCTAATGCGTCAAACTAAAACAAGAGAGTTAGAAACATACTTGTGGAACCATAGGTGCGAAGATCTAATGTCAACCACATAACATGAATACAGACAACAAAGCACATTGGGTTGCCTCCCAAGCAGCGCCTGATTTAGCATCGTGGCACGACTCGGTTATCTTGACTACTCAAAATTTGTCCAGATACCTTGTTGATACCTCTTTACTTCACTTATTGAATCAAGAAAATGCTTTATTCCTAGTCCAGCTACTTTGGAAGCACTAAACCCTTGCTTTCAAGTTCAACCACACCAGCCATGGTCTTCCCAGCAGACCTATCTTTAACTGGTACATCTCACTCATCTTCATAGAATACATCAACAATCTAGAAGACACTTATCTTCTGTTGTTTTATGGATTTACATACTTTAAAACTAACCCCTTTCCCATTGAGCCAAAATTTTAGCTCATTTAACTCCAGTTCAACTAACACTCTCCCAATTGCTAAGAATAGCCTGCCCAAAGTTATGGGTACTTCGAAGCCCACTTTGCAATCAAGAATTATAAAGTCAGCAGGAAATATAAAATCGGCCACCTTTACAAGTACATCATATAGAATCCCAATCAGCCTTTTCACCGATCTATCTACCAATAAAAGTCGTATATTGGTGGGCATAGGATCTCCCAAACCCAGTTTCTTGAAAACAGCTAACGGTATCAGATTGATACTTTCCCCAAGATCACAAAGGGCTTTTACAAAATTAATAGACTCAATAGTGCACGAATGGTAAATGCTCTCGGGTCTGCCTTCTTCTGCACCAAAGACCTTATGGAGATAGTACTATAATGATAGAGATTGTCCACCAGCTCATAGATGACCGTCCGCTTCTTCGTGACAAGGTCTTTCATGAACTTTATATACCCCGACATTTGTTCCAATGCCTCCACCAATGGCAAATTGATCATTAACTGCTCAAGCATAGCCATAAATTTGCCAAACTTTCTGTCATCGTCCTTTTTCTTCAATATATGAGGAAAGAGAGGCAGTGGTTTTGCTAGAGAAGTCACCATTGCTTTTTTTCCTTGTCTTTCCCTTTTTCCAATCCATCAACCAACTGATGATTAGAAGGAACATCAATGTCATCCTGCTTCCCAGACTCCATAGGATTACTTTCTTCAAGCTTGGAATCTTTTTTGATCACCTCTTCAATAACAGCTTTTCCCACAGAAAGGCTTGGTAATACCTTGCCACTTTGTGTGGTAATTGCCATGCAAGAGCTGTCAATTCTCAAATTCTAAACTATATCACTTGGTAGAGTCCCACTCTTTCTTTGGTTAAATGCTGAGAATAATTGGCTCATCTGCTGCTCCAGTTGTTTGATAGCAGTTGAGTGCAAATTTACTAATTGACTCATGGAAGATAAGTCACTCTTCATCATCGTCACCCTAGTATTTGCCTTAAATCCCTTCAATAGTTTCTCCATCATGTCCTCCATGGATATTTTTCCTGAACTGGTGGTAGCATTATCATGACTTCCAGGAGGTACATACAATCCACTCCTGTCATTATTATTTTTCCAACTCCCTTGGTCCCTATCTTTATAACCAGCTTTGTCGTAATAGTTCTGACCTTAGTTCCCTTGGCTATTGCCAAAGAAACCTCCCTGGTTATTTAGATAGTTTGCGTCTTCTTCCAAATCAGAGTCAGGTCTGCCTTGGGATCCTACAACTTTCACTTTCTCAGTTTTTCTAGATAATAAATGCTTGGTCAAGAAGTCCATTTGCTTCTTCAAGTGTGCCATGTCCTGTTCATGTTCCTCCTCCTTCTTGCATTGCTCTGCAGTCAAACCACCAAACACAGTAGGGCTTCCTACTACAGAATCCCTAGTATGTCAAGCTCTACTTTGTTAGGTCATCCAATCAAGTATCTCCGAGGCCTCTATAAAAGTGAGATCTACAAATGATCCTCTTGTAGTATTATCCATAATTGGCTTCATAATAGTGTTTAAAGCCCGATAAAGAGTCTTTATCAAATGAATATCTGTCATATTATGGTTCGGGCATTGCATCAGCTTCTTTTTAAACCTTTTCCAGGTCTCATGAAGAGCTTTAGTGGGGAGCTTCCAGAAATTACTGATTTCATACCTCAACTGTACCCTCTTGGAAGGTGGAAAGAACCTTTCTAGGAAAGCCTCTTTCAACTACCTCCAGTTAGTCATAGAATCGGGAGTCAATCCATTGAGCCATAGTATTGCCTCTCCAGACAGAGAAAATAGAAACAAGCGTAGTAGGATAACATTCTGTCCTACTCCTGGGTTATCAAAGGATTCACAAAAAGTGACAAAGTTCACTAAATACATATTACGATCATCCCCCTAGAGTCCACCAAACAACCCCTTCAGATGGAGGAGTTGAATCATCATGCTTGTAATATTAAACTTAGCTCTTGGTGCTAGAGGTAGAGGAATAATATCTCCAGTATCACCTGCTCCATCCATTCTATCCTCGTCATCATCAAGATCAAACTGCACAGGCTGATGGTCTCGCCTTGCTCTAAAAGGATGATTTCTATTTACATTTCGGTTCATCTGCGCAACTATGTTCTCTACATGCCTTGGGTTTGCAGGATTTAACAAGTCCTCATCCCCCGAATCATTATCGTCGGGATTAGGATGACGTGTAGGTTAACTATCATTCTGTTGATTAATCTAAGCTCTATCCATGGAGTCTAGTCTTTTAACTACCTAAGGGTTTGCCATTCTGCCAATTAATTGTGGTTCCAAATATATTGGTAATAGCGGTGCACCCGATCTTTGTGTAATTAGCATACACAACAACTAATATGTTCACTAAGTATTGTGGTTGTTATTAGACTGTTGATCAAAGGTTCCAGAATAAAATAGGGTTTCGATTTATCAATTGTATTCAAATGCTTGTCACGAAAAGTAATCCAACTGTAGATTGTATTGCAAATAGTAATTCAGTAAGAGTAGTTAAACTAGAGTTATGGTTACCAAGATGATCAAGCATCTAGGGTTCTGAACTATTTTGAATTCCCAATGAACAATTCTAATTGCAAGATTAATTAAATTCTATGGTTTACCCATTAGTTTCTCAACCTAAATGAGTAGCTTATCCCTTAATTCTTTCAAACTTAAGGAACATATTATTTATTCAAATATACTCTCACATGGGTTGATCCGGTTAAGGCACCATTTATCCAAAGGTTGAAGCCTTTAGATTTATGTAAACCCTTTCTTATTCCAACAAACATTTTTCTATTCGAACAAGTGATGTTCTTGGGCTCACTTTTCGAGTTTGCAACAAAGAAAAGTCATTAAAGTGAAGAAGGATTTATGCAATATCAATTAATCATGGGAATCTACTAGATTCACAACCCCTAATCAGCTATTCGCATCAAGGCTCCCATAACCCTAGTTATGGGATCTTAGCCATACATCTCCATCACACAAAGACAAGAAATCATTGTGTTATTGATAAATTAATTTAGAATTTACTTACAAAAGTCACAATTATTGTTATTCAATCTTCAATAGAGAAAATGATAATATAATATAGATCCACAATTCTAGAATGAATCTCAGAGAAAAACTATGAACAATATGTTTCAAGTATGGAAAACCTAAAAAAAGTAAAAGATAAAAGATAAAAGATCCCCAATAAAACCTAAAACTGGGTATTTATATGTTCCCAGGTAAAAAGGATTTGAATTTCGAATTTAGAAAAACCGCATCCAAACTGGTGGTCAAGTTGGTGGTTCATCTCAAGACTGGTGGTGCATCAATTTGGTCGTCACTGGGTCTTCTGAAATCCTAGATTTTTTTTAGGGCCTGGTGGTCAGGTTGGTGGTCCGTCATAAGACTGGTGGTCTACCATTTTGACCGTTACTGGGTCTTCTGAAATCCTAGATTCTGTTTTAGGCCTAGTGGTCAAGTTGGTGGTTACTCGCAAGACTAGTGGTCCACCATTTTGACCGTCGGTGGTGTTTTTCTGCTAATTTCCTGAGTCTTCTCCTTCAACTAGCTTCTTACCCAGAAACACTAAAATCCAGTATTAAACGCAACCTTGGTTGCTTGAAAACATACAATTTCCCAAGAAAAGATGCAAAATGTTCCTTCAAAAGCCGAAACATCAGCCACTTCTTCACTACAACAAATCTTTTGCGGATCCACCATGATCCCCTCACCAGAAATAATATGACCCAAGAAAGTTACAACGTTCAACAAAAACTCACACTTGGATAACTTGGCATACAACTATTGTTCCCTTAAGGTCTGCAACACCACACGGAGGTGATTAGCATAATCCACCTCACTCTTTAAATAAACTAGAATGTCATTAATAAGCACAATAACGAAGACATCCAAATACTGATGAAAAACTCTATTCATCAGATCCATAAATACTGCTGGAGAATTAGTCAATCCAAATAACATTACTAAAACTTGAAGTGCCTATACCGAGTATGAAAATACATCTTAGGGATATCCACCTCCCTAATCTTTAGCTGATGATACCCAGACCGAAGATCTATCTTAGAAAATAACTTGGCACATTGTAACTGGTCGAACATATCATCTATCCTTGGAAGATGATACTTGTTATTGACCGTCACCTTGTTCAACTGCCTATATTCAATGAACACTCTAAGGGAACTATCCTTCTTGCGCACAAACAACACTGCTGCACCCTACGGAGATACACTAGGACAAATAAACCTCTTATCCAGAAGATCCTTAAGTTGCTCCTTGAGTTCCATCAACTCAGTCAGATCTATTCTATACGGAGGAATAGAAATTGTATGAGCGTCTAAAACTAGATCAATACCAATCTCAATTTTTCTATTTGGAGGAACACCAGGAAGATCATCCGAAAAGACCTCTAAAAACTTACTAACCACTGGAACTGACTGGAAAGATGGACCTTCCAAGTTAGAATCTTTAACCTGGACCAAGTGATAAGGACAACCTTTAGAGATTAACCTCTAGGCTTTAAAATAAGAAATAAATCTCCCCCTAGAAGCTAAAGGACCACCCTTTTATTCTATAACCACCTCACCAGGAAACCAAAGGACAACCTTACGGGTCCGACAATCCAAGGATGCGTAATAAGAGTGAAACCAATCCATACCCATAATAACATCGAAATACACCATACCGAACTCAAATAGATCTACCAAGGTTTTCTTTCCACCAACAGATACCACACCCCCTATAGACTCTCTTAGCAATAACCGCGTCACCTATTGGGGTAGAAATAGAAAAAAGATCTGAAATAACTTATGGATTGAAACCAAAAAATACAGCCACATAAGGAGTAACATAGGAGAGAATGGACCTCGGATCAAGCAAATAATATACGTCACGAGAGAAAAGATGTAACATACCAGTAACGACATCAGGTTATGCCTCAAATTTCGATCGAGATATCAAAGGATACAACCTGTTCTAACCAACACAAGAACCAGGAGTAGTAACAGAAGTAGATGCAACACCACCAGGTGTATGAGTAGAAGATGAAGCCACAGGAATCTTATTTTCCCCTATAGCAACCTTATTAACCGAATAATCCCTGAGTCGATGGACTGTCGGGCCATACTTGAAGCATTTGCCCCTTCTTTTATCATAATAAACTCGATGAAGATGACCACAAAACCGACAAGAAGGGTATGAAGAAACTGATTGAACTTCTCTTGCCTCAGATTGGGCACCCTACCCTTGAAAATTGTCACCACCTTGATGCCATCTGTTGCCCGCCTGCTAAGGAGCACTAGCAAAAGAGAAGGAACCAGAACTCCCTTATTTTATTTTTGGCAATTTTCCACCATCTTGACCACCCTGAGACTGAGCACCTCCCTGGTCAAAAAATCTGCTCCTCTTACCCTGTCTATCCCCAAACTCCCCCCGCTTCTTCTTTTCATCCTCCACTTGTTCCATATGAACAGTCAACCTAGAGATGTCCATATCTTTAATCAGCAAGGCAGTCTTGCTCTCCAAAATCAGATCCCGATTCAACCCTGAAGCAAACTTCCTTATTCTTGCCCGCATGTCAGCCACTAAATCAGGCGCATACCTTGACAATTAGTGAAACTTTAAGGCATATTCCTTGACAGACATCCTACCCTGCTTGAGGTTCACAAACTCCTCCATCTTTGTTTTCCTTAACTCTTGGAGAAAGAACTAATCTAAGAAGGCCTTATAAAAAGTATCGCACAAGACTGATTCTTCCATATCACCCCTATTCCTGTCCTACTCTTCATACCACTGATCTGTAACACCTTTGAGCTGATAAGCTGTAAAGTTTACCCCCTCCATATTGGTAGCCTACATCACCTGAAATACCTTTTCCATTTTATCCAAGAAGCCCTGTAGATCCTTCTCTACCTTTACTCCAGAAAAAGTGGAAGGACCCATATTTATAAATTGGCCAACCCTTATGGCCTCAGCAAACAAAGCACTAGTCATACCCCACTCAGCCTGAGCAGTGACCATCTGAGCAATAACATGAATAGACTAAAAAAATACCGCATTATTCACCTCAATTTGAGGAGGACTAGTAGCAATCGGTGGAACTCCAGAACTATTAAGGATAGGATCATGAGATCAAAGATGAAACCTAGAAGAGGATGCACCCTTTCAGCATTTCCCCCAGATAAAATGAAAGAATTTTCTTATGTTTCAGATCTACAAGGCATGATCTGAAAGATGAATAAACAAGGATCAGAGAAGATTCCAGGACTGAGACTCCAAGCTTGAAAATTGAATACCAAGAAAGTGAAACATTCCTAAATGCCTTTAGTCTCTCCATTATGAGTGTGGTATATTACATATCCCAAAAAGAGACTCTACTCAACACGATTTTGAGGAATCCTAATTGATAATGAACCTAGGATCTAATACCAACTTGACACAAACCATAATGAGCATTGTCGTAATGGGCATCCCAAGTCCATTTGGGACCAGAGACCACCCCATTACCCAGCCCAACCTCTAGCTGCCTGCCCTCAGTTGACTGAATTTTGAGCATATAATCGGATAGTGTAACAACTCACATAAAGACTCTAGTATAGGATCACAACCGTGAATGAACTAATCGAGTCCAACACCACATACCAACAATCCAACCATACCAAACCAATATCGAAATAAGGGCCATAAACTAGGCCATAACCAAAGACGTTCCAAAATATAGTATACTTAATCCCAAAATAAAATATGATGGAACTATGAGAAATTATGTTCAATGATGCTAGCCTCAATACCAATACCAATGCTAAGGTTGACACCTATACCGATCCCACTCATCCAACTCAGTAGTACCACAAAGCCTCTAACCAAAAGAGTAATAAAATTCAGTTGGGACATACCCCTAACCATGGCCAAAACCAATATCCAAAATAAAATCAAAGTGTCTAGAAATATCCATAACATAAAATGGAGCCTTCCTATGGGATGGAAGCTCACCACTTTATTCCAAATGCTGATCCTCTAGTCAATCACTATGTTGGAGGAGTAGAACGGTCGATTCCTGTATAGCATGGGTATACAGCCGCCAGTAGACAGGTTAACAGGTGAATGCTAGCATGATCTCAAGATAAGGATAAAATAATGCCATTTATAAAACCAAGTAAAATCATTTATATGCACACAACCATATATATATATATATAACCATACCATAAAAGGGGACTGGGTTTAGCATGTCTTTAAAACCTTTACTGGGTTGTGTATATTTGTCGTCCTAAACCACCCATGGGTTATATGGGTTCAGCTCCCCTTGCTGAAAGGGCCCTAGTGTGTGAAGCCATACAACCAGGGAAGAAAACCTGGGATGAATAGTACATCCCCCAAAATATAGTGTGACATCATGTACACGGTCACCAAGATCAACCTCACATCGACAATATGCATTTCCAATTTTGGTCCCCCCAAGACCTCCACCTTTCACGACTTTGCTATACATCCTGCCATTATTGCCTAATTAAAATCATTCCAAGCAACCAACCAATCTATTTACCATTTTTAACCACGACCATTTAGTGGTGGTATCATCATACCAACTATACTTGCAAGTACTGTCCATAGCCAACTATATGTAGGTTTAAGGGGACTTCTAAGTGCCCTTCCATTTACCATATTAAATCACTTGGGGGATTTCATGTACCCTACAAGCACAACTATTTAGCCATGTACCTTGCCAAGTCATTTAAATCCTGCATAATACCTTTACCAAGTTTTAAAACAAACAAGAGTTCTATTAAAGTACTCAATGCAATGAAAACATTTTTACAGGCATTTTGTCAAACACATTGAGGGCATAATATAACCAAAACCAATTCCAATTACCATTAAACCATTCCGATGCAATCCAATTATCCAAAACCACCACTAATGCACATAAAGCATAATCAAAACCATGGGCAATCATAACTAGCCATTTAAGATCAAAACCCCCAATTCATATTTCAAACCTAAAATCATACAATCAAAGAAGTCATAAAAACATTCATAAAAACCATGCTTTTATATAGAATTAACAATGAGAAAAGAGAACATGCCTCAAAACCAAGATGATGATGGAAAGAGATCACCAAGACAAGCCCCAAATTAATTCTCTAGTTGAAACCCTAGCTTCCCTTGCCCAAAAGCTTTTGAGAGAATTATAGAGTGTTTAGAAGAGTTTCTAAGAGCTAATGAATGGAATAATAGGGTAAATAACCTCCTAAGTAGGTTAGAAGTCGTGGGACCTCATTAGAATAAGTGAGAAAATATCCAGAATACCCCCACTTAAGTTGCATAAAATTCTATCCCAGGGGTACGACTGACCCTCATGAGTCATACCCTTCAATATGAGTCGTACCCTTCACTCGTATCCTAGCCTCAATTTTAGGATTCAACAATGTCCAGCCTATGACTCATCCAACCAAGTCGTATCCAAAGCATACGCTCCGTGCCCTTCATCCATACCCCTAGCAGATTAATCCCAAGGAAATTTTAGACACTGTCCACCATGTGAGTCTTGGGTACGACTTGTACCCTGACTTATGGCTCATAGTGAGCCACTCGTACTCAGATTCAACCTAAGTAATCAATTCTAAGATTAAGTTAAGGAACCAAACGATCAGTACCCACCAATACAACTCGTACCCCTAAGTCGTATCTATTCCAGTATCTAAAATCCATCCCACCAACCAATACTGGTCAGCATACGACTGGACCATACCATTTGTACCCCAACATACGGCTCGTACCCTCGAGTCGTAATATGTCCATAGATCAAAATTCCAAGAATTTTTCTAAGGTTCAGAAACCAGAGTATTTTAAGAAGACTCTTAATTAAACATTCTTTACAAAAATTAGAGAGAAAAGAGAAGCAACAAAACTTTATTTTAAGATTGCTCAAACATAGCTCATATTTTTATCTTTGTTATATGCTTAAAGAGTGAGTGAGTGCTCTTGAGTGTTGATTTATAATCGAACTGCTCATGTTATAAGAGTAGTGCTTTTATTTGTTGAGAGAGTTCCCTAAGCTTGAAGCTGATCAGAGTTAATCATTGTGGAGAGAGTCCTTGATAGAGTTACAGGAAGGACCTACAGTGGGAAGGAAAAACAAAGGTAACCAAGATAGGATTGTAGTAGAGTTGATACTAGCGTAAGAGGCCTAGAGGTAGGTTAAAATCTAGACTGTAATTAGGAGCTTGATTATAATGAATTTCTTTGGTGCTTGTGAGGGAAATCCGTGGTTTTTTCATTCCAAGGTTTCCACGTAAAAACCTTTGTACATTTGTTTTTTCTGCACTGTTTTTACTTTTCTTGCACTCTATTGTTTGATTGCCTGTGAATGATCTTGAGGGACTTGGTCCCTTACTGTGTGATGCAGACCCTCAAGGGTTTCAACAGTTTTACTATTAATTTTATCATGGGGAAAAATCTATCTATGCATGTCCGTGGAGAAATATTCAGCTTCTTTTACTCTTTGTATATCGATATAGGTAAAGGTTTGGCTATAAAAGTTTATGGAAAAAGATTCGAACAGGTATATGGACCTGGCATACCACTGTAGTGGGGGTGTACATCAGTATACATTGGCCATAGCATATCAACACATGTTAGTGCATTGCGTCGCTCTTTGATTATTTTCATGTTTTTAGGTGATATTTTGTGGTTATTGATATTGAAGTACTGAAATTTTTTGTGTACTAGATTATTTAGTATTCTTTACATGTTATAGTTTTTGCTTAAGTTCACTCGGCCTATGATGCCTACTGAGTATTAGTGGTTGTACTAACTCCTACTTTTTTTACATCCTTCTAGTGTAGATCCTAGTGTTAGTGGTCAGCCCAACTCTTAATCACGCGGTTGGGCAGAATACAAAGTTGTCGTGAGCTCCCAAGTCTGGAGATTGTCCCTGTTTCATCTATCTTTATTTCTATCTTACATAATTTCTTAAAAAATTTTGTATTTTGATTTGTTATTTTGTATTTTAATTACTTTTGTACTGGTGACAATTGAATCTTGAGATTTTGGGTTGTATTGTTCCATCTTCATTTGAGGATGTCTTTGAGTTATTATTGGTTGTTCGTTATGATATTCTATTGTTGCCTTTACTTTGCATTAATTGTGTTTGTTGAATTTGGCTTGCCTATCATAAGTGAATTGGGGTGGGTGTTATTACAATCTTTGTGATTTTTGTGTCCTGACAAGTCATTTGCACACTTGCCATGATTTTATTGACTCATTAATTTAATTTAGATTGTCACACCGTTGGACACGTGATATGTTTTCAGTGGCTCATCTATTTGATTTGAATTTCCACATCATTTAACATATCATGATTTTAGTGATTTATTTATTTGAAATGGATTGTCACCTCACATGACACATGACATGAGTCTTGACTTTAAGATAGGAGTAATAGCGATTTGATCCTTGAACTAATAAAAATGAGCTCATAATTTACAGTTCAATTAATTAGATTAGTTCAATGAATTTAGATGATTAACACAATTATATTAGCCACGTTATTTTCGCTATTTTCTTGAATTTAATTTAGTCAAATTTATTTGTGGATTTAAATCCAATAAAATTTTAACATTTACAAATTTGCTTGCAATAAATTTTAAAATGACAGAAAATAAATTGCAATTACAAATAAAATATGATGAAATATATTTATATTGATAAATATTGTAAGTACAATTATATTGCTTCCTTGATTCGTCTTTGATTTTTCTCTGTGAAGTGAAGATCGTTAATAGTGTATTTCTCGAATGTAGATGATTTAGACCTCCATTTGATGTATTTGATCGGTAGGAATATCCGGTGACGATATTGATAAAGGCAGTATTTGATGTTTTAATCTCTTTGTGGATATGCCAAATGTTGATGGATTTTTGAGATGTCTTTTTAAGAAAATATATTACCCTTTAAATAGACGTGATTTAAGATTTAGGGTAGAGTAGTCCCAAGGTAGGTTTAGGATAAAGTAGCCTCCAAGAACTTTAGCAGAAATTGCATTCGTCTTCTTGTACAGTTTCACATAATTTAGACGTTTACAAATGCCTCTACCTCATGATTTGTCGGAGTGTAGACTTGATGATACTCAAAGATGAAATTTGAAGTACCCATAAAAATAGAGCTTCCATCTTTGTTGTTTTGTAGCTCCACTGTAGATGTGATTTATGAGAGAAATGACGAAGGACAAATTTGATTCCACTGGGATGTGCCAAATTATTTGCAACAAATTTTAAAGTTAAAAAAAAGATAAATTGCAATCACAAATAAATACAAAGAAACATAATTTAATGTGAACCAATATGAGTTCTGTTTGTTCCATTAATTATTTTCTCTTGATTATCTCCATAATTGGAGAGCCCGTTTGAATGTATTTCTCGAACGTAGAAAGATTTGAACTTTCTTGTGACAAATTTGATAGGAACATTAGGCACAACTTTGGCAAAGACAGTATATGACACCTCAATCTCTATGAAAACCCAAAATATATGGGATATTTGAAATGCCTATTCAGAAGAATATATTACCCATGAGTTAGGATTTAGGCTAGAGTAGCCTCCAAAAACCTTTATTTGATCCACAAAATTTCTGTCTATAACTTCATTTACTAAGTTCATATTCATCAAGGTAAACTCACCGAGGTGATTAACTTACATGAAAGTGTTGGCCTATTCTCAGAACGAGATCAAAAACATTTTCCCTCTCCAACTTCCGCCATTTCAGAGGCGCTCATATAATGCATTAGGTGCGGGTTCGCCTTAATCCAATTTTTTGGATTATACTTTATTTACGTGTTTAAAATCTACTAAAGTAGTATAAACATACATTCAAACCCAAAAAATTAAATGGATTGTGATGGAATCTCAAACTCAAACCAATAAAATATTTTGGGTACCATCTGAAAATTGGACCTGTGGCGGGCCAAACGCTACTGCCCAGTAGCCTCTAGACTTCACTTTGGGGGCAATCCGTCCCCTTTGCAGGCTCAAGCTATCTAGAATTTAAAAGGATATTGCACCACAGAAGTAGAGAATTGCTTGAAAGACAAAAAGAGCTTTGAATACATTGCCATATGCAAAACAAGGACAAATATGAAAAAACGCCAGTAAAGGTATTTAACCATCAGAAAAAACATATCTGAATTTAATTCAATCAAAATTGATAATGAGAATCTCGGCTGTGAAAAAGGTCTGCATGACAAAACACCCTTAAACAAGGGAATGATTAATTTTTTTGAAACAGGTAACTCCTTAAACAAGGGAATGATTAATTGCAGGTTCAAAGTTCTAACCCGCTCTAAATTTTAAAATTATTTCAAAAGGGGCAGGGAGAAAACGTAAAACATTTACCCCAAATGGAACTTCAGTAAGGATTTTCATCACCATAATCTAATTCTAAAAGGATGTTGTTAAGGTTTGATTAGGCACCACCAGAGCCATATTTCTTTCCAAAGACGATCACCTGAAGCTTGTCATAACCTGCCAACACACCAGCACCAGCAACAGCACGGAGGATGTTAGCACCAGCACCCTTGAACAGAGATTTGGTGCCCTCATTCTTAAGGATCTGGGAGAATGCATCAAACGAGCTCTTATATTTGACTGCCTCACCAGATGTCATCATCATTCTTCTTCTAACTGTGTCAATAGGGTAAGAGGCAAGACCAGCACCATTGGTAATAAGCCACCCAAGAGCAAAACTAGCAAAGAAACTATCCTGTAAACATAAGAGATTTATATAATGTCAATATCTCCTTATATAATGAAGTCATATACCAACCATAACATCCTAAGTAACAGATAGAACTTCCAAATAATGTAAGCATCTGAACAAAACTGCCAACATATGATATCATCACAAAACACTCCCTTTGTTCACTTTTGGTTGTCTACAATGGATGTAAACACTCCTAAAGAAATAATAAATGAAGTGCATATATCACTATAACACTCCCTTTGAATAGTGTAGTCTCCATAGACATGGGGAATGAGTAATTAACAGTAAGGGTTAACCAGGAAGAAATTGTTATTTTCCTTGATATGTTAAAACTGGACAAGTGAGTGAGAATTTATTTTAGTATATAATGGACAGGTAAGCATGAACCGAGGAAGTAAGCAAACTAGCAATGAGAAAATACCAAACGAAAGAATCACTAACCTGCATGCTTCCAGTCAACAGCACTGGCTTCAAGGAGTCGTACATTCCAAAGTACAAACCACGGTAGACAATGATACCAACACATGAAATGTTGAACCCACGGTACAAGCCAGCAATTCCATCAGACTGAAGAGTCTTCCTGTAGACATCGATCAATCCATTGAATTGTCTGCCACCACCTCCTTTCTTTGCAGCCTTGGCATCATTGGCAAGACGAGTACGAGCATAGTCAAGGGAGTAAACAAAGAGCAAAGAGGAAGCACCAGCAGCACCACCAGATGCAAGGTTGCCTGCAAACCACTTCCAGTAGCCATCACGGTCCTTCTTGAAGTTGAAGAGTCTCTTGAAGTAGTCCTTAAACGCAAAGTTCAAGGCCTGTGGAACACAATATCAGCCAGCATTCCATATTTCCAATAATCAACAGAACAACCAGCACCCATATATTTTCATATACATAAATTGCAATATCAAATGTAAGTAAATGGTATACCTGCGTTGGGAAGTAACGGATGACATTTGCAGTGTTTCCTCTCCACAAAGAAGCAAACCCTTCATCCTTAATTGTCCTCCCAAAACAATCCCCAATTCCCTTGTATGGTTCTGAGAGTCTACCAGCTTTAATCATCTCATCTTGGTTTTGGATCAAAAGTTTCACACGTTCAATAGGGGCAGCAGCAGTCTTTGACACAGCAGCAGAAACACCACCCATGAGGAAGTCGGTGGCAAATGCTGCAAATCCTTTCTCTTGGGGAGCTTGTACAAAAACTGGTGAAGCATTTGCAGCAATCAATGAAAGATCCTGTGTGGCTTGGCATGTCTGTAGTCCAGAGTAATTGCCATATGCAAAACGCCTCTGGTAGAGAGCAGGCCTTTGAATGCCCCCATAGCGAGCATGGACATCCTGGGAAAAACTGGAGCTCAGATGCATCTGGTTAGCTACCTTCTGAAAAACAGTTGGGTGCTGGTTATCTGCCATCGCAACCTAGAATAAACTCCTGCAAGGATGAAAAATTGACTTAGGTCTCTATGCGTAACCTCAATAATTCTTTTATAAAGATTCATAACCGAGAATTTTAAATTCCATCTTAACCACCAAAAGACATGAAAGCCACTAACCAAATACCCAGATGAATTCAGCTAACTTTTGTTCCCATTACTCACCTTGGAAACTCAAGGGAAACAACATTCACTAAACAATGTATAGCAACAAAAAAATTTATTACATATATCAAGACGACCTAATTTCTTTCATTTCCACACGTTTGACATGGAACAATTTCCTTTGAACTAAAATTGTCAGTGATTACCATCTTTCATGATTCTCAATAGCAATCAGCCAAGTAAATCTATGATCGTTTGAATTACTATTAAGGAAAATTTAACAACGAATTGATTTGAAAATGAGAAGATGAAGGCAATTTATCATTAGACACACTCTTCAAAAGACCACTAGTCATTACTCCCTCCATACCAATTTATATAACACTTAATCAATTCTAGTACATCCAAATAAAACTTTCAAGAATCCAAATTCATTCAGCTATCTAAATGTTATATTTTGAATCAATGTTCTACAAAATTAGCTTTTCAAATAAATAATTAAATAAATATAAAGAACATCTTAACTTTCTATCCACTCAAATAATTTCATATAAAATGAGACAGAAAATAGCTTTTCTTTTACAGTAAAAGAACAGATGCTTCATCTTTACAGCAGCAAATGATGTAGGTCATGAATCCACAGTGCACAGTGACTAGCCCAACCCATACAAAAATGTTAGTAGTAAAGCTCGTTTCCAGGTAGAGTAATGAATGATAACCACAATTATTAAATGATTTGATCAAATCTACATATTTCTGAACTTGTCAGTAAAATGCATAAACCAGAAATCACAAGTCTGACAACATAACTTGTAAACACAAATCCCAAATCATTTAGTCAATATACAATCTTAAAAAAGAATAGTTAAAGTATGATGTACTCGTGGAAAACAGCTGAACATCTTGACACAAAATGTATACAGTTGGCTTAAGGGTCAAACAAATGCCAAAACTCATTTTCTTAGTTTCATCGAATGAACCTACCTCTTGTACACTATGTTGCTCAAACTCTTCAAAATGTAGATGGATGCATGTCGGATCATCAAAATAGTGTATCTCTTAAGGATCAGCACAGGTGCAGCAACATTTATGGAGATTCTGAGCAACTCAATTGTACATACATATTCTTAACTACAAAACAAAGATACCAGCCTACTCTAAGCGTTGACCAGATCTACAGGGTGTGTACAATTTTTCAAAACAATCAAAACCAAAGCTACTTCTCTTTCTTTATCAAAAGTTCATAACTATAGTATATACTTAAATAACTGAATTCTACATTTTAAAACAGACAACATAATCATAAATTACATAAAACAAATGAACCAAAAACACAGTACTCGTTGACCAGATCTACACAGACATCGATAAAACAATGTCACCTAATACAAAAACACGGAAACAGCGCTGTAAAAAACGAATCACATCGATAACACGATAGATCAATAGAGCTACAATCCATTTCCAATAAAACATACAGACCTATATAGAAAACTCAAAATCTTTGAAAAAAAAAAAACTACTCAAAATACAGAAAATCGCTATATTTCACAGATCTAAGCAAGAAATAAACTACAAATAAAAAGAGAATCAAATGAATATTGAAAAGAAAACGGAACTAGTACAAAAAAAGAGTATATATGCATATCATAGAGTTTGTGTGTAATTTGTACAGAGAGAAATGCGGGTTACCTGCGTTCAACTCGGCTTGGAAATCGATGCGGAGGAAGAGGAAATGCAGAGAAAGGAGAAGAACGAGGAGCTTAAGGAAAGAGGGTTTTAAGGGAGAAAGAGAATCGACTATATATAGGGGTGCCAATGACCTATACTGCAGTCTACACAGATATTTTTCCTCGACTTTTTAAACATATTTCCCCTGCTTCGCGGCACGTCACTTGATGCTGCTCCCAATTTTGTTACTCCCTCGTTTGACTAATTACATGACACTAATTTAACTTACATAAGAGTGTAAAAAAAAAAAGCGAGACTAAAATAGATATTTTAAAGTCAATTGTTACTCCAAATGTTTATTTTATTAAAGTAATTTTATTAGTTGTGCTTTAAAATTATAGATGCAGCTTTTTTTTGGTTAAATTTTTTGAATTATTAATTAAAGACAAAACAAAACATAAATAGTAATTTAGTAATAAGGGTAGTATTGAAAAAACATAATAAACTTTTCTGGATTTCATAAATGGACAACTAAACTAAAATAAATATATTTAGCAAGAGGGTCAACTATAACGAAATAGAAAAAAAAATGTGTCATTCTTTTTTAAATCAAATAAGAAAATGTGAGTCATATAAATTAAAATAAAGGTGATATGGAATAAGTGGAAAATGCTTGAAAATAATCCTTTACTTTAAGTTTCTTAATCATCTTTAGCTTTTGATTTGGCGTACTAATACTCCATATTATTTGTCAATTTGGTGTACTTTTGATCTCTTTTCAAAATAATTACTAGTATTAGTTTTTTTTTTTTTACTTTTCATTTGATGTATGATACCCACACTGAATTTCAACTAAATTCATATTACTAGTATTAGTTTTTTTTACTTTTCACTTGGTGTACGGTACCCATACTGGATCCCAACTAAATTTATGTTCGCGCCAAGAAGTCCTACATGTGAGGGTAAAACACTCTCTAATAAAGGCAACTCCGTACCTAAGGGAACTCGAACCCGAGATCACTGATTAAGGATGAAGAAGTATCTACCAATTCACCACAACCCTTATTGATTATTAGTATTAGTTTTTAATGGAAAAATATTGTGATTTCATCTACGAAGAAAATAAATAAATACTTATATTACGTCTCTTTTTTCTTCCAAAAAAAATATTGATATTTTATTGTAATGACTTGATTTTTGTGAATTATTTAGTTTTATGTGATGTGATCATTTTACCTCTTCTCGTGGTTGCTATGTGATATTTCTGAGGTATGGGGATGTTAGGCACGGTTCACAATGCATTTTAATGTGATTTGTGTGAGTTTGTGATTTTTGCAGGTTAAAAAGGCTTTAGAGTTGACTTCGATTAGTATTTATTGTTATATGCATCATATGGCAAAAACGGACTGCGCCAGCAGATATGGAACATCGATTTTAGGTTGGTAGTATGGATGGTGCGATTTTATGGCTTGTGATCTCATTTTGACCCTCGACTTAAAAGGTTATGAAATTAGGTCTCAGGGGTCACTTTTATGAAATGATTTTTTTCGAAAATCTGATATCGTCATCAAGTCAAGAACATCAAATTTAGTCTAGTAGCATATCTCATTTGCACTCTCGGGATTCTAAATAAATCTCAAGGTCCCCATTGGGAACTTGGAAAAACTCCAAGTTTGTTGGTGCAACACCAGCTGAGGCAGTCGCTTAAGCGACCAAGAGGCTGCGATGTGCCCCCAATCGCTTAAGTGACCCTATGGTCGCTTAAGCGGCCCTGCTGAGGTGACCTTTGTCGCTTAAGCGACTACTTGGTCGCTTAAGCAATCACAACTGGGCCTCATATAAAAATTCATTGTTTTCTTAATTTTTCACCATTTATGAGACTTGGGGCTTCGGATTTTAGTTTTTGAGCGATTTCTTCTATTTTCAAGCTTAGGTAAGCTCCAAATCCCTATTTCAATCATTTTACTTCGATTCCGGTCATCTAAAGCTTGTTAAAATATAATTTCAAAAGTAGAATTTGAGGATCGGAAGGCCTAAATTAGTGTTTATTCAATTTAAACCCATTTTCACTTGGATTTTCTTCTATGGCTTTCATTAATCATGGGTAATGCATTTATGAACTAAAATTCTAATTTTACCATTTCTTTTAAAAAACCCTTTGGGGGTCTATTTTCATCCAACTTAAAAATGAGCTATATGGGTATCATTGACTTGTTTTTGACGCGTAGACTTTATATTTGTATGTTTTAGTTGATTTTAAGGTCGTTCGAGAGGGAAGGGCTCCATTTTGAAGGCTCTTGGATTGAGTTTTCTTCATTTGAGGTAGGTTATAACTTAACTTTTTTCAAACTAGGTTGAGTAGTTAATGACTATATAAAAACATGTTATGGGTACATGTATTAATCATGAAAATGGTGTTATTTTATTATGTGCCCGTGGGGGGCCTATGCTGTTTTTATCGGTTGTTTGAGACATTATTTATTATGTGTGACCATGTGGGGTCCTATATGATATTGTTGGCCTGGTGTATATATATTTGGTTGTTTTTTTATTGGTGAAAATTACCTAAGGTGGGTTTTATGTGGTATCAATGGCATATTACTTGCATATCTTACTCTAATGATACATAGACTGTATTGAATCATGGATGGTTGGCTTATTGAGTGGATTTTAGGTGTGTTTATGTATTGGTTGGATTTGAGATTCTCATTCTAGTTTGATTGTGAGAATTACATCCTCATATCATATAAACATTCATGAGGCATTCATACCACTATGAAAATTCTGATTTTTTGGACGAAAATGTGACACCTTTAAAACTACTCTATTGAAGATCATATGTCGGAGAGGACTTATGAATATTTGATTAGTTGTAATATTGGTTATTGTATTTGTTGCGCCCAAGTACATACACAAGTGTACGTGGTCTCATCAAGTAGTAAAATGACCCTTTAGAAGCCAAGTATCGATTCCTCAGAGACTTGTTTTAACAACTATTCAATTTCAGTTCATAATCGAGATTAAATTTATGCAATGTAATCAAAAGAATTTTGAAAATTTATAAACTTAAAGTAAATTAACCAGTGTGTAAAAGTAAAGACTCTAGACAACCAAAGCATGAAAGCCCAGGTTTAAGGCACTACGAACAATCATACTACGCTATTGAACTTCATTCGTTAGACCGCTTAGCTTGGTTATTGATTCACGGGGTTGATTTTATAATCATGGTCTCTCAATCCTCTAATCACCTATCTAACTTAGCCCCACAACTACATCGTTGAGTGGGAATGTGAGAACTGATGTTTGGGTATATTTATGCATTCTAATGTTGCTATTTTAGCCTTTTTAGACTTGTTTTGAGGATGATTCGTATGCTATATGTGTTGATAATGATATAAATGTGAATCTAAGTGTACAAGTATGTACTTACAATGCTTAAAGAGGTTTTCACACAAGTTTGTAATCAATATGGGCATTTAAAGGTCAACCGAGAAAACTAGTGTTACTAGCTTGAGCTACGTGCTTGTCTAGTCTATCGCATTGGATTCTTTTGTGCTAATGAGTTTATAAGATCATTATTGTGTATGAATATGGGAAACAACTTGTGTGTAAGGTGCAAAGTTCAATTAGAAAAAGTCAAGAGATGAAATAATAAGTTGAAGATCAATGTGAATTTGCCTAGTCTTAGCTTGCTTCCTAGTCCATCGTTCTTGATATCGTGTTGTGTTGATCACTAACTCGTGGTGTATTATGGTGTAGTATATTTTGTGAGCTACTAATGATGATATATTGATGATTTAAAGGCCGAAAATCCATTAGAAACACACCACAAAAGCTTGGAGTGGACCGAAGAAAACATAAGACCACATGAGGAGAATTGGATGCTTGGGAAAGTGTCTCCGCGATGTCATATTAATTGTGATGGGGTTACTTCCGCATCACGCCAATGTTTAATTCGGCATTTGTCAACTTCCAGTAACTCACTGCAATTACACTGCGTTGCAAACTTATAGCGACGGCCACCCTAGCGCGATGCAATAATGATCAAAAGTAGGAAAAATATGCCTATCTGTAAAAGAACAGCGTGAAATCCTAATGCTATTTGGTTTATGACTTGTCTATTATAAATATAATGTGTTAAAACTTGTTTTGGACATCTTGGAACGACTGGAAGCATTGAGTAGGCTACTATAACTCTATTTTAGGTTTTCATTCTTTATTTCTTTAGTTTCTTTATGGTTTTAATCATTCATACAATTTTTTGGATGTTAATTATGGCTATGAGTGGCTAGAAACTCTCTTTCTAGGGTTAAAGCCGAGAACATGAATACTATTATTTTGAATTAATTTTGTTTGATTTTCTTATCATTATTGGTGGTTTGTTTATTCTTGTTTTAATTATTTTGAGGATTGATCACCCTGAGAATACATCTATTGTCACCCTTGTGATATGGGGAGAGTGAATAGGGAGATAGAACATGGGAATGAACAAAGTATAGTTCTTATTCTAATAAGGAATTTGAATTAGCATCTAGGACAGGAATGCACCTAGAAGCCTTACTTGATTTACACATAGGATGATAGCTTAAAGAACTTAATTGGACTATTGCATCCCCGCTCAAGGATGTAGTTGTAATGTTCAAGTTAGGTAAACGGTTAGAGGTCAAGAGACCATTATCATGAAATTAACCCTGCGAATCAACAATCAAGATAAGTAAGTTAACAAATTAAGCTCCATAACATAGTATGATTGTTCGAAGTGCTTTAGCCCTGAGCTTTCTCCTATTGATTGTCTCAAGATCATTATTTTACGCATTGTTTACTTTTTTTTAGTTTACAAATTACAAACTCTTTTTGGTTACTTAGCATCAATTGAATCTAAATTGTGAACTAAAAGCAAATAGTTGTTAGAACAAGTCTCTATGGGATCGATACTTGACTTCTTGAAGGCCATTATATTACTTGGTAGACTACGTACACTTGCGTGTGCGCTTAGACACTGTTAAGTTTTTGGCGCCGTTGCTGGGGACTTGTAATTTGACAACTGTTTTATTCTTAGTTTTACTTTTAGATTTATTTGGTGTCTTGGTTATGTATTTGTAGAAAATAGGTTTACAAAGTAGTAAGCTGGCAAGGGATCAGGACTTGGTTGAACCAAGCTCCAAACCTTAGTAACTTTTCCATCAACACAGGAGAGAAACAATCTTTCTCCCCCGTATTCCTCAACTCGTAAAAGATTAAGAAAATTCTTCTCTAATAGCTAAAGATCCAGAAGCTTGCAGGACAATTAGGGAAGTGGCAATCCTACTTCTAATAAATTTATCCTCCCCATTTTAGATGCAGGACAGTTAGGGAAGTGGAAATCCCACTTCCAATAAATTTGAACTCCCCATTTCAGAAGCCGGAAGCTGGAGGCAATTGTGAGCTCAAGCAGAATATGGTACAACTTCTGATTAGTAGTGGGCAGTTCACAGGGCTTTCACATGAAGATCCACAGGTCCACTTGCGGAATTTCCTCTAAATCAGAAACATATTCATCCCTATTGTGGTGAATGCTGATTATGTAAGGATGACACTATTCCCCTATTCACTATTAGGGGAACCAAAAAGTCATTGAATGCGGAGCCAACAAATTCAATCACATCATAGGATGACATAGATTAAAAATTCCTTATCCAATTTTTCTCGTCTGGTAAGACTGCGAGACTTTGCAGTGAGATAGTGTGATTCAAACAGAAGCCAGAAGAGAATCTTTATCATGCTTGGGAGCACTTTAAAAGACTTCTTCGGGATTTTCCACAGCATCAACAGTCCAATAAGGTACTTGCTCATACTTTTGTAGAGGCTCTTGACCTCAATATAAAAGTTTTGTTAGATTCAGTTATAGGTGGTCAAGCTCTTGAAATGAATTATGATGAGCTATTCACTTTATTGAACCACATAACTAAAGGGAATCCCAAGTGGCATTCAGACTCGAGGAGCGCTACAAAAAAAATTACAGGTGTATTGAAGGTTGAACAATTTACTGCCATATCTGCTAAGATCTCTGCATTGCAAAATCAAATAAGCAGTTTGAAGTTGGGAGTAGCACAGCCTGCAGCCACAGTCAAGATAATCCAACAAGCTGCAGGTTGGTGTGAAGTTTGCGGTAATAGTGGCCATTCAACAGCTATGTGTGCTTTAAATCAAAAATCGGTTATGTATGTGGGTAATTTTCAAAGGCCTAATTATGGTAACACCTACAACATGAAGTGGCGCCTACAACATGAAGTGGCAGACTCAACCACCAATTCAAATATGGAATGCCTCACAACAACAGGCTCCACCAAATCAGTCAACTAGCAATGTGGAGAAGATGATGAAACAACTCTTAGATGGTCAAGTACAAATGGCTACAGATATGAAAAGTTAACAGGCATAATTAAATAATCAGTAAGTGGCCACAAGAAGCTTAGAGTTGCAGTTGGGGTAGTTACAACAGACACTGAATACCTGGCCTCAAGGTGGTTTGCCAGCAGATACAAAAAATCCAAAACAAGAAATGGAAATCACTTTAAGGAGTGGTAAAAAACTCAATGAAGAACCTCCAAAAGCAACTAAAGAGGTAGTTGCACATTTGACTCTCCCACAGGTATCCAAAAAAGTTGCTGAAAATTTGAGAAAGTCTGAGTACTCAAAAGAAAAAATTACTGTAGAGGTGGAGAAGCAGATGCCACAATTTTTTTCCCCACACAAGCATAGAAAAGTAAAGGACGATGCCTATTTTAAGAAGTTCTTTGACACATTCAGAGAGCTTCACATTAACTTACCTTTGTTAGATATTTTATAGGGTATGCCCAAGTACGCTAATTGCTTGAGGGATGTGGTTGCTAGTAAGGTAAAACTATAGGATATGGCAGTGATAACACTCACTGAGGAGTGTAGCTTTGTAGTGACACAGAAAATCCCTAAAAAATTGAAGGATCCGGGGAAGTTTACTCTCCTTATTCAAATTGGGAGTAGTAAAGTGGTCCATGCATTGAGTGACTTAGGGGCAAGTGTCAACTTGATGCCCCTCTCCCTTTTCAACAATTTGGACTTGGGAAAGCTTAGACCAAGCCTTGTGCTACTACAATTGGTGAATAGGATCATTGCTCTCCCGGAGGAATTATTAAGGATGTCCTTATAAAGATTGGTAAATTTGTTATTCTGGATAACTTTATTATTTCAGATTTTTAGGCAAACGAACAGGTAACAATCATTTTGGGGCATTCATTCTTAGCAACCGAAGGATCTTTGATTGATGTTAGAGAAGGTATGCTTACAATGAGGTTGGAGGATGAAAAAATAGTATTTAAAGTTTACAAAGCACTTAATACACTATCCTACTACAAGGACTTGTGCATGATTACTATAATTAAAGGGGATAAGTGTGAGGAGGTTAGTCTGCCAAAGATCTCTTTAGACTACCTCATTGAGCTGCCTAAGCCACAACCACCACATCCCGTCATTATGCAAATTGATGAGCTTGAAAAGGCTAAAGTTGAAAACTCTGCTGCCCTTAAGAGTTCACACCTAAGAAGGGTAAAAAGAATAAGAAAATAAAGACCAACTATGAGAAAGAGAAGGAAAGAGAACGACTAAGTCATAGCTGGGTCGTGCCGCGACACTAAATCAGGCGCTGCTTGGGAGGCAACCCAAGTTAAGTAGGTAAGTTTTATTTATTAGTTTTTATTTCATAAAGTTTTTGTTTTTGATTGAGTCGCAGGTTAATGGGAAGTTTGAGTACCAGAAACCTAAGCTAAGAAGCATGTCCAAGACTACGGTGGGGTCCCCGGACCTCCTTGATATATAAAGATGCTACTAGCTAGGCCTAGAGGCCTCAGAGAGTATTTCTATCTCTTACTTTTAAGTTCACTTTAGGGACAAAGTAGTTTTTTAAGTGTGGGGTGGGGAAATTCCTAATTTTGGGGTCAATTTAAAAAAATTGTGTAAAATATTCTTGTTGGTGCTATTTTTGATTACATGGTACAAGTGTTTTAGTTGTATAAGCATTTTGAATGGTGTGAATTACTACTTTTAAGACTCCTAGTCTCAACTTTGTGACTCATGTACTTGTGGCTTAAATTTGAATCCATGCTATTGCTTGGTTGAGTCTATAATAATCCGATGTGAGTCAAGCATGTGCCATGTGTGTGTGAGGTATTATATATTCCTTGTTGTATGTGATATCTAGAACTTGTCTGGTTTGTGTATAAAGTTAATTAAAGAGTGTGGGTGTAGGAGATGATTTAGGCATTTCTTTGATAGCTTTGTTTTTTACCTTCTATTTGACCTACCATTTATGCATAATCCTAGTAAGACCTATTGAGCCTTTAGATTTTTCTTTGGTAGCCTCATAAGTAGCCAGATCCTTTCTTTTATAGACCTTACTTTGATCCAAAAAGATTCTAGGCACTTTAATAAACAATTAATTGAGTTACGAGTGTGAAATTAAAGAAGAAAAAGGTGAAATCGAACCCCCAAAGTGATAGTTATTGGTGTTCAAAAGAATTGTTATGTGTTGTGGTGAGGAGTTGAGTAATGAAAAGAATAAAACTTTGTCCAAATTGAATGAGTTATGCATAGAATTCTCCCACCAGAGTATATTTAAATGAGCTTAATGAGAGGGGGTGAAAACAAAAGAATGGGGTAGACTAAAATAATGTAATTTGGTTGTTGAAGAGTGGTCTTAATTGCATAATGTAGTGCATTAAAGCTCTTAGAAAAAATAGTCACTATTCCAAAATAGTTCCTACCTGTCCCTTAACATGCATTACAACCCGGAAAAGACCTATTTAATCTTAAGCTTAACATTTTGATATTAGTGGAGTACTACATTAAGGGAAAGCCTATGGTTCATTATGTGTAACTTGTGAATTCCTTGTGAGAGTGAGCAAAACTTGATTCTTTTACCCATTGTGGTATGCATTACATTATTGTGAGTAATTTTGGGTAACTCTCATGTTGTGAAGGCACATGTTTTGATAAATGTGGGTGATTCATGGATGTCTTTGATCGATGAATATGTGTGAGTTTACCACTTTTGGAGTCAATTCTTGAGGCTAGGATGTTTTAAAGTAGTATTCTTGAGCTTTCAAATGTGTATGTAACATGCTTAGTGTAGAAACTTGCATTCTGTGTAGTCATCGTAGTACTATCTTGAGTGTCTTGCTTGTAGTGGAAGTGTGGAGTCTCTTCAGTTCATGGTGTTTATAGTTAAGAGTTGTTCGAGAACGAACAAGGCTTTAAGCATGGGGTGGTGATGTTGGGTGTATTTATGTATTCTAACGTTGCTATTCTAATCTTTTTAGCATTGTTTTGAGGATGATTCATAAGCTATATGTGCTGATAATGATATAAATGTGCATCTAAGTATCCAAATATATACTTATAATGTTTAAAGAGGTTTTCGTAATCAATATGAGCATTTAAAGGTCAACTGAGAAAACTAGTGTTACTAGCTTGAGCTATGTGCTTGTCTAGTCTAGCGCATTGGATTATTTTTTGATAATGAGTTTCTAGGGTCATTATTATGTATGTACACGGGAACAACTTGTGTGTAAGGTGAAAATTTCAATTGGATTAATTCAAGATTTGAAATAATAAGTTGAAGATCAATGTGAATTTGCCTAGTCTTTGCTTGCTTTCTAGTCCATCGTTCTTGATATCGTGTTGTGTTGATCACTAAATCATGGTGTATTATGATGTAGGATGTTTTATGAGCTGATTATGATGATATATTAATGATTTAAAGGCTGGAAATCCATTAGAAACACACCACAAAAGCTTGGAGTAGACCGAAGAAAGCATAAGACCACATGGGTAGAATAGGACGCCTGGGAGTGTGCCACCGCGATGGGGTTGCTGCCATGTCGTGCCAATGGTTAATTTGACATTTTTCAAATTCTAGTAACACACCGCGATTACACCACGTCGCGATATTATAGCGATGGCCACCCTAGCGCGACACAATGATGATCAAAAGCGGAAAAAGTGTGCCCAGCTGTAAAAGGACATCGTGAAATCCTAATCCTATTCGGTTTATGACTTATCTACTATATATATAACGTGTTAAAATCTGTTTTGGACATATTGGAATGGATGGGAGCATTGAGGAGGCTACTACAACTCTATTTTAGGTTTTCATTCTTTATTTGTTAGTTTCTTTATGGTTTAATCATTCATACAATTTTTGGGTGTTGATTATGGCTATGATTGGCTAGAAACTCTCTTTCCGATGTTAAAGCCAAGAACACGAATACGATTGTTTTGAATTAATTTTGTTTGATTTGCTTATCATTATTGGTGATTTATTTATTCTTGTTTTAATTATTTTGAGGATTGATCACCCTGAGAATACATCTATTGTCACCCTTATGATCTCGGGAGAGTGAATAGGGAGATAGAACATGGAAATGAACAAAGTATGGTTCTTATTATTTTATGAAATAAGGAATTTGAATTAGCATCTAGGACAGGGATATACCTAGAAGCCTTACTTTATTCACATGTAGGATGATAGCTTAAAGAAGTTAATTGAACTATTGCATCCCTGCTCAACGACGCAGTTGTAATGTTCAAGTTAGGTAAACGGTTAGAGGTCGGAAGACCATGATCATGAAATTAAATCTACGAATCAATAACCAAGATAAACAAGTTAACGAATGATGTTCAATAATATAGTATGATTGTTCAAAGTGCTTTAACCCTGGTCTTTCTCCTATTGATTGTCTCAAGATCTTTATTTTATGCATTGTTTACTTTTCTTTAGTTTAAAAATTACAATCTCTTTTTTGGTTACTTAGAATCAATTGAATCTAAATTTTGAACTAAAAGAAAATAATTGTTAGAACAAGTCTTCGTGGGATTGATACTCGGCTTTCTTAAAGGTCATTATATTACTTGGTGGACCACGTACACTTGCGTGTGTGCTTGGGCGCTGTCAAGAACTAAGATGAACGCATTTATATTTCATCCTACAGTGAATCAAGTTGGGCTTCTAGGTATATATCTATCCTAGACGCTAATTCAAATTCCTTATTTCATAAAAAGATAAGAACCCTACTCTATTTACCCGACGTTCTGCCTTTCTATTCCTTCTCTCGATATCACAAAGTCAACAATAGATACTCCTTAAAATAGTTCCAAAAATGATATCATCATATATCATCCAATATTGTCTCACCAAGCATCCTAAATAACCAAACACCACGAATTAAAGATCAACAAAACAAGACATCAAGAACAACAAGCTAGAAACTCGAGCTAAGACTAGGCTTGGTCACATTGATCTTCAACTTTTTTACTCTTGGCTTATTCCAATTAAACTTTGCACACTATAAACAAGTTGTTCCACACAATATCACACATTCAAACTGTTAGTAACTTATTAGACACATTAGAATCCACATATCAACTAGAATGACACCTAGCTCAAGCTAGTAAAACTAGTTTTCTCACTAAAACTCTAAGTGATCAATTTAAGTTCAAAATTATTTGAAAACACCTTTAAACCTTGTAATCACATACTTGAACACTTAGATGCTTATTTATATCAATATTAACACATAATGCACACGAATTACCTCAAAATAAAGCTAAATGAGCTAGGATAGCAACACTAAAGTGCATAAATACACCTAACATCACCACCCCATACTTAAAGCCTTGTTCATCCTTGAACTACTCTGTACTCTAAGCATCATAAGATAAGGTGACTCTACACTTCTACGAAAAGCAAGACACTCAAGTTAGCACTATAATGACTACACAGAATGTAAGTTTCTACACTAAGCATGTTATGTACACAATTAATAGTTCAAGAACACTACTTAAAAACATTCTAACCTCAAGAATTGACTCACCAATTTGGAGAACTCATGCATATTACTCAATAAAATACATCATACAAATCACACACCTTCATTAAATATGTGCCCTTACAAATAGTGAGTTACCCATAATCACCCATATAAATGCAATTTATAACACAATGGGTACAAGAATCAAGTTACGCTCACTCTTACAAGAAATTCATAAGTTACACATAATGAACTATAGGATTGTCCTTTGTGTGATACTCTAATAATATTAGAAGGCTAAAGCTTAAGATCAAATAGGTCTTTAGTGGTGGATCGGGTGCACTGATCCCGTGTTGTGACTTTTGCAGGTCGTGAGTCTTTAGTAGATCTGATTATCCTAGACATAATATATTTTGACATCCTCTTTGGTATGGATTGGTTAGCTCCTTACCGTGCTATCTTAGACTGTTATGCTAAGATCGTGACTTTAGCTCCACCAAGTATGACAAAGATAGCTTAGAAGGTGTGCTTCATTTAGGTCCCTAGAGAGTTATATTCTTTGTTCAGGGTTGTCGAATGGTAGAGAAGAGGTGTTTGTCTTATTTGGCCTATATTCGTGATATTAGTATTGATTACCGCCTCTTTTGGATTCTATTCATATTGTCTATGTGTTCATAAATGTCTTCTTTATGGATTTGCTTGGTATGCCTATGGATCGTGATATTTACTTCACCATTAAAGTTGAGTGGGATATCAAGCCCATCTCTATTTCTCCTTATAGGATAGCCCTAATAGAGTTGAAGAAATTAAAGGATTAGTTGTAGGAGTTGTTGGATAAGGGATTTATCTGACCTAGTGTATCACCTTGGGGTACGCTTGTCTTGTTTGTGAAGAAAAAAAATGGGTCTATGCATATATGTATTAATTATTGATAGTTGAATGAGGTGGCAATTAAGAATAAGTATCCTTCTTCTCATATTAATGATTTGTTTGACCAGCTTTAGGGTGATTTGATGTTTTCAAAGATTGATGTGTGGTTAGGATATCAACAGTTGAGGATTAAAGCTTTCGATATTCCAAAGACAACTTTTCAAACTCGATACGATCATTTTGAGTTCGTAGTCATGTCTTTTGGATTGACCAATTCACCAGTCGCATTCATAGTTGATGAACCGAGTATTTCTACTATATCTTAACTCCTTTGCCATTGTATTTATAGATGATATCTTGGTTTATTCTAGGAGTGAGGTCAATCTTGAGGAGAATTTACAAATTGTACTTCTGAGATTAAGGGATGAGAAGTTCCATACTAAGTTCTCCAAGTATGAGTTTTTGTTGGAGTCTATTTCTTTCTTGGGTCATGTGGTGATCAAGGATGGTTTATGGTCGATTCGAACAAGATTACTATGGTTTGTGATTGGGCTAGGACTGTATCTCCTATTGAGATTAAGAATATTATTGGTTTAGCAGGAGATGTTATTATCTATTGTGGCTTTATTAACCAAGTTGACTTAGAAGAAATATCCTTTCAGTAGTTCGATGCTTGTGAGTCATGCTTTTAAAAGCTCAAAGATTTATTAACATTGCCTCCTATCTTGAATTTACCCAAGGAAGGCGTGGGTTTATTATCTTTTGTGATGCTTCAAGTATTATTTTAGGTGTTGCATTAATGCAAGAAGGTAAGGTAATTGCATATTTTTCATGTCAACTAAAGCCCTATGAGAAAAATTACCCTACCTACGATTTGGAGTTATGCACAGTTATTTTTGCTTTAAAGCTGTGAAGGCATTATTTGTATGGGGTTCATTGTGAGATCTTATTAGATCACCATAGTTTTCTGTATCTTTTCACTCAGTAAGATTTTAATATAAGGAAAAACCATTGGCTTGAGTTGTGTAAGGACTATGACTATACTATTCTCTATTATCCGGGCAAGGCTAATGTGGTTGTGGATGCCTTGAGTCAGAAGTCAACTAGCATAGGTAGCTTGGTGCATTTTTTGACTCAGGAGAGGACTTTGGCCTCAGAGGTTCAGTCTTTTACTAACTGGATGGTTAAACTTGATATTTCGACACCTATGTATGTTTTGGCATTTGTAGAGGCTAGGCCTTTCTTGATGGAGCAGATTCAGGCTCATCAATTTGATGATGTTGAGTTAAGAGTGATTCGAGATAAGGTGTTAAGTGGTGAGGCTAAGAAATCCTTGCTTGATTCAAATGGTATTTTGAGGATTGGAGACTGAGTCTGTGTGATGAGAGTAGTGATTGGGTGAGACTAATTTTGGAACGTAATATATGGAACGTAATAAAGATAATGATGATGATGATACATAAGGTCATTGCACATCCTCCATATACCCCTACAGAGTTACGCTCCCGAGGTAGGACCTAAAGGGGGTTCACCAATCCATATACAACTAATATCCAATACCAATGTCCATAACTTCTCTCCGGCATATACATCAGTAGAAATTTTTTAAAGATGTTACATTTTCTATCAGAAAAACTAGTATTTTTAGTATTTCCATAGTGGTACCAATGTTTTATGAATGAATATGATATGAGGATGTAATGCTCACAACCAGCTAAAATGAGAATATCCAACATCCAACCAATATACCAACCATGTGAGCCAAAAATCCACTAAAATCAATTATTCATCCATGATCCAACATAATCCATAAACCATTAAGTGAAGCACGCAAGAAAATGTCATTGATACCATATAAATACCAAAATTTAGGCTTTTTCCCACCAAAAAGAGTGCAATCAAGCATACATATATCAATACCAGACCAACAACATCATACAAGACCCCACATGATCACACATGGCAAATAATATCTCAAAACCACCAAATACTATCCACATAGGCCCTTACATGGGAACATAAATAACCTGAACACATTTTCGGTGATCTAACCCCATACCCATAACATAATTTTACATTATTATTAACTACCTAACCCAGTCTGAAGAAGGTTAAGTCATAACCTATCTCGAATACCAAAAATTGGTCCAAAAAGCCTTCAATCTAGAGCTTTCCCCTTATGAATTAAACCGTAATAAACTAAAACATAGAAATACAAAATCTACACATCAAAAGAAAGCCAACGATACCCATATTTCCCACTTTTGAATCGGGATCAAAATGAACCCCCGAAATGGGTTTTTGAAAAAGAAGGGTAAAACCAAAATTTTTGTCCAAAAACATATTTTCCAAGATTAAAGAAACCATAGGAGAAACCTAAGTGAAAATGGGTTGAAATTGGGGTTTGAATCGAATAAAATGTTAATTTGGGCCTTCTGGGCCAAAATCCTCCAATTCACCTATAAATTTGAGTTTAAATATGATTTAAATTATAAAAATTAAAGGAAAATAATTAAAATAGGGATTTACAGTTCACCTAAGCTTAAAAATAGAAGAAAAGGCCAAAACAACTCAAACCCCCAAGCTCTAAGTCTCGAAAATGGTGAAAGAATCTCAAAAAAGGGTGTGCAATTCACCCAGGCATTGCCTAAGCGACTGCCAGATAGCTTAGGCAGTTATCGCTTAAGCGACCAAGCATCGCTTAACCGCCACCACATCGCATAAGAAACTTTGCTGTCGCTTAGGAGACAAGCATCTGGCATACCAGTGTCGCTTAAGTGTCCAAGCCATAACTTAAGTGGCTAACGCTTAAGTGAGCCTGGTGTCGCTAAGGCGATATTTTGGCTATCTAGCCAAGTCGCTTAAGTGACCAAAGTATCTCTCAAGTGAGTGAACCATCTGAGTGGTGCACTAGCTGGAGAGTTGGAGAATACCAAGTCTCTGCAAACTGCTCGAGATTCACTCAAAATCCCGAGTAAGCAAATGAACTATTTTACCCCACTAAATTCGACTCTATGGATTCAATGGCGATATTATATTTTTGGAAAAACATCATTTTCATAAAATTGATGCTCGAAACCCAATTTTGCAACTTTCCAAATCGAGGATCAAAATGAGATCTAAAAGCCATAAAATCACACCAACCATGTTACCAACCGAAAATCTACGTTTAGGATCTACTAGCACAGTCTGTTTTGCCATCTGATGCATAGGTCAAAAGATGTTGACCAAAGTCAACTAATAAGCCTTTAAGAGCAACAAAAATCACAATCTCGCATAAATCACACCGAAGTGCATTGGGAACCAAGCTAATCATCTCAACACCTCAGAAATGCCACAATGCAATCACAGGGAGGGGTAAAATGGTCAAATCCCATAGAACTAAATATTTCAAAAAAATCACCAAAAATTAAATCAGTACATCATCCACCACTAAAGATCTAGTTTGTCCTTGAGCAAAAGGCAATAGAAATACCTGAATTAATGAAAAGCTGGGGATAAATACTATGCTTATTAGACTCAATCTCCCAAGTAGACTCAAATATATGTTGATGTATTCACTCGACCTTAACCACTGGAATATCTCTAGAACACAACCGTCTAACATCCTTGGCTAATATAGAGATGGGTTTCTTAAGAAAAAACAACTGCTCATGTAACTGAGCTGAATCCCAATGAATGACATGATACTCATTTGGAGTGTAACACCGAAGCATAGAAACATGAAAAATTGGATGAAGAATTCATAAGTCTGGGGGCAATGCTAACTCATAAGCCATATCCCTAATAGTCTGAAGGATCTCAAAAGGTCCAATATACTAGGGTATAAGCTCTCCTCTCTTCCCAAACCTCATCACACCATTCATGGGAGAAACATGAAGAAAGACTCGCTAACGAACATTGAATCTCAATGCAAAAAGTCTACTATTCGCATAACACTTTTGCCTACTCTGAGTTACTTGAAGTCTATCCTAAATAACCCAAACTCTATCTAAAGACTCATGAAGCAAGTTCTTTCCTCAAGGTCTAATCTCTTAAACCACAAACCAACCAACTGGAGAGCGACAATGCCTACTATACAACACCTCGAAGTGAACTACCTCGGTACTGGAATGGTAGCTATTACTATACACAAACTCTGTCAAAGCTAGATATACTCCCACTAACCTCTAAAAACCATAACATAAAAGCATAGTATGTTCTCTAAAACTTGAATAGTCTACTTCGACTGACCTTTGTCTGGGGATGAAATGTCGCACTAATATTAACTCGGGAATGCAACTCTTCCTGAAAAGTCTTCCAAAAGTGAGATATGAACACTGAACCTATATTTGAGAAGATAGACACTGGCACACTATGAAAACACATTATCTCATGAATGTAGACACGAACAAACCTCTCAGCACTGAAAAAAACCTGGACTGGAATGAATTGAGCAAATTCGGTTAACCAATCTACGATGACCCAAACATTATCAGAACCATAAGAAGTACGAGGCAACCCAGTCACAAAGTCTATAGTGATCCATTCCCATTTCAACTCAAGATTGGTAAACTCTGAAGAAAACTACCAGGTTTCAAATGCTAGTCCTTCACCTACTGGCAATATAGGCAGCAACCAAAAAAGTCTGCTACATCCTTCCTTATATCACCTCATCAGTAATGCCATCTTATACCACGATACGTCTTAATAACTCCCAGATGCATGGAATACCTGGAACAATGAGCCTCTTAAAAAATCAAACCAACTTAATCACCTTATGGGGATTCAACTGAAGAGAAGTATAAGCAATCACCTTACCCTTCTACATCAACACAACACCTAACCTAACAACAAAAATATCACAGAAGATGGTAAAACCCACGTCCTCATTGGGAAGGGTCAAGATAGGAGATGAAGTCAATAAATCCTTGTACTCTTGAAAGCTTGCCTCACAAGTATTAGACTACTAAAAGGAAATCTTTTACAGAATTAACTTGGTCAATAGAGCTGTGATAGATGAAAAACCCTTAATAAAGCACCGATAGTAGTTTTCTAACCAATAAAACTCCAAACCTCGATAGGAGAAGAAGGCCTAGCCCAATGACAAACCACTGTAATCTTAGCTGGATCGGCCATAATACCATCCTTGGTCACCACATCGCCCATGAAAGAAATGGTCTCCACCTAAAACTCACACTTGGAGAACTTAACTTACAATTTCTCATCACTCAATCTCTGAAGCACAATCCACAAATGGTCCTCATGATTGGCCTTACTCTTTGAATAAACCAAGATATCATATACAAATACAATGACAAAAGAATCAAGATATGGTAAAAAAACTAAATTCATCAACTCCATGAATGTAGCTGGGGCATTGGTCAACCCGAAGGACATGACTAAGAACTCATAATGACTATCCTGAGTCTGAAAAGCTGCCTTTGGGATATCCAAAACTCTAATCCTCAACTAGTGATAGCTGGACCTCAAATCAATCTTTGAAAAAATTAAAACACCCTAAAGTTGATCGAACAAATTATCAATATGAGAAAGATGATACTTATTCTAACCATTACCTTGTTCAACTGTTGATAATCAATACACATACACATAGACCAATTCTATTTCTTTAAAAACATGATAGGTGCACCCCAAGCTGATACACTAGGTCAGATAAATCCCTTATCCAATAACTCCTACAACTGATCTTTCAATTTCTTCAACTCAGCTGGGGCCATCCTATAAGGATGAATAGATTTAGGCTTAGTGCCTGAATCGACCTCAATAGCAAAGTCAATATCACAATCCAGAGGCATATCGGATAAATCCATAGGAAAAATATCTATAAACTTATGTACAACACAAACAAAATCCAAAGAATGACAAAAAGCAACACTAATATCATGAATATGGGCCAAATAAGATAAACATCACTTCTCTACCAAATGATGAGCCTAACGGAAAGATATAACTCTCTTAGGACCCAAATGAAGCACACCCTTCCAAGCTATCCTTTGCACAGTTGGTGAAGCTAAAGTTATAATATTAGCATAACAATCTAAGAAAAAATGATAAGGATCTAACCAATCTATTTCGAAGATGATATCAAAATATACCATATCAAGGACATTTGGATCTACTCAAGTAACACACCTAGCAAAAGTCACAACACAAAATTGGTACACTCAACCACCATTAAAAAATATCCTATAGGGGTAGATACACGGATAGAAACATCAAGAGGCTCACAAGAATTATTAAAAAGCCAAGCAAAATATGCAGAAACATAAGAGAAAGTTGAACCCCGATAGCTGTAGATCTGAAATAAATGGGGATGATACATGTGATAACAATATTGTAGGCCTCTGTATCTAGCCTAGCAAGTATAGCATAACATTGACCACATTTAGCACCTGACTAAGTAGTCCCTCGACTACCACCACGGACACCACTAACTCGGCCTCTCACACCTCTAGTAGAACCTCTGCCTCGTACAACCAATATAACAGTAGCTTTAAAAATAAGATGAGAATAGTCTTTGGCCAAATTGCTAATCTCATCACACACATAGCAAACCCTGCAACATGATTTAATGGAAAAAGGTATGACTAAACTCAAACGACCACCTAAAGCTTCTAAAATAGAAGACCTACTACCTGAAATCTACAAGGCTGCCAATACTGGTCTACCATGATGCTCATAGAATCCTTTAGAATCTCTACCTCAAGAAGTGTGACCTTTAAACTCACTCTGATAGCTTACATTATAGTGCCTCCCTGATACAACTGAAGAATAAACTTAGTCATATTAGTATAATCACAATACTCTAAAATAATGCCCCATACACTACCATATGAGTCGTAGAAAGCTGAATAGAAATGTCTAACCCCTTCACAAACTTTTGAATTTTCTCAGACTCAATGAAAATACTAGCATAAAAATATCTAGACAAGGCATGAAAATATTTCTCATACTCCACAACAATTATGGAACCATGCTCCAAGTAATCAAACTCATCTCCCATCTGATCCCTCAAATTGAAAGGCACAAACCTATCTAAAAAAGCCTCAGTAAGCTCATCCCAAGTCATCTCTGACGATCCTAGAGGTCAGCAACTAATAAGTGACCTCTACCAATCTTTGGTTGCATCTCTCAACTGATAAGTAGTATATACAATCCTATGCGACTCAAGTGAACCAAGGTTATTCAACTTCTCATGATAATCCATTGAGAACTCATAGGCATTTTCGCCTACAGCACCACTGAACTTAGGAGGACCTAAATAGGTGAATCTCTCAAACATCTTCTGATCCTCATAAGACATAACTTTACTCAAATCAATAAGAGGTATAGTAAATCTGGCTGGCTGAGAACCCACTTGAGGTGGAACTATAGAAGAAGGCTGAACTCCAGAACTCAGAATAATATACTCCAATACAGGCACTAAAAGAGGAATAATACTCAAAGTATGTGGTGTACCATTTGCAGATATTGGTACCAATAAAGGATCCATACTTGGAATTAGAGAAACACTATAGGCAAACTCTGCTGTAAACAGTGGTAAAATACTTAGAGCTGGAGGAACACTCGGTGCACTCACAGGAGAACCCTTCAAATGGGTCAACAACCAAATCAACAACCCCTTTAAGACTATGGTAGAAGAGCTCCGTAGGACTAGGGTAGGTACCATAATGCCAACATACTAACTTGAGGCTCAGGGAAGAGTCCCCTAGTGCTATGTATGGATAGGGAAGATCCTTGTGCAGGCCTTCTACCTTGAGCCTGATAATAACTCATAACTTTGCCTCTAGACTAGGCTTCTCCTTGGATAATGGACCTGCATCTCTAGCCTCACTGGATCTAGTCTTCACTATTTATGAATAAAAGAGTGAAATATGACTTAGAAAAGAAGGTATGATAGATCTGTATGATATATAAGATAGATATGGATGTCTATGTATCAATCTATGATACTCTATTAGACACCCTGTTCATACACTGCTGAGACTAATGAACTTGGATACTCTGATACCAATTTGTCATGACCCAAAAACCAAGGATCATGATGGCAGTTATCGCAATAAGCCTTGACAAGTAATCCTATCACTCAAACTATTATAAAAAGAGAAATCAATACTAAAACCCAAGGCAAGACTCCTAGAATAGAGTCGAGCCACACAGATATAGTAAAAGCAGAAATACATAGTCAAGGTGCTGTACAATACCCAAAAACTTGGTGTCACAGTGTAAGAACTACTAAATACATCTCGAATATCAAAAGATACAGTGACAACACAAAAAGAATCAAAATCTATCTCAATATAGTAAATAAGACATGAAAATAAATAGGAAGAGGTAGTAGACCAACTCCTGAAGCATAGGACATTCAGTACCTCAAATAAACTCAAAATGTCACCTGAATCAAATATTAATATGCTTTACTTATATGGATCTGCACTGTAAGGGTGCAATCAGGATGTGTATAATCCACTTGTGCTCAGGAGGTATCATAGGCCGATTGAGTAAAGTAGAAAATAAATCATATTAACAAAAATTATGGGCACATCACCTGTAATTAGAAAATGTCCCAAACGGTAGACAACATTGTCTCCATTAATAGTTCTACTATATACATATATAACAAATACTAATACAAATAAAGAACATAAATATACACTTATACTAGGTACACGTAGTGGAAAGGAATACAAATACACAGATATCACATCAAGAACTTACACACAACACAAAATAAGAACAATATATATAGAATACAATAAAGATGATGATTATGATTATGATGATGATGATGATGCACAGGGTCATCGCACATCTTCCGTATACACCTACTGAGTGGTTCTCTTGAGGTAGGACCCATTGGGGGTTTGTCAACTCATATATAACCAATATCTATAACTCCTCTCCAATACATACATCGTTAGAGGGTTTTTAAAGATATCACATTTTTGTTAGAAAAAGCCAGTATTTTCAGTATTTCTATGGAGATACCAATGTTTCATAAATGAATATGATATAAGGATGTAATGCTCACAACCAACCAAAATGAGAATATCTAATATCTAACCAATATACCAACCATGAGCCAAAAATCCACTTAAATTAACCAGCCATCTATGATATAATATAATCCATAAACTGTAAGTGAAACATGCAAAAAAGTGTCTTTAATGTATCATAAATCCTAACATCTAGGCTTTGTCCTACCAAAAACTATGCTATCAAGCATACATATATTAATAACAGACCAACAACATCATACAAGACCCCATACGGTCACACATAATAAAAAATGTCTCAAAACCACAAATATTATCCACATAGGCCCCAATACAAGCACATATATCTCCTAAACACATTTTCCATGATACAACCCCATATCTATCATATGTTTTTACATTATTATTAACTACCCAATCTATTCTGAAGATGGTTAATCCATAACCTACCTCGAATGCCAAAAATAAATCCAAAAAGCATTTAATCCAAAGCTTTCCACTCACAAACAGACCCAAAATCAACTAAAACATACAAATACAAAATCTACGCATCAAAATAAAACCAATGATCCCCATATTACCTACTTCTAAATTGGTGTCAAAATGGACCCCCAAAATGGGCATTCAAAAAAGAAGGGTAAAATTAGAATTTTAGTCCAAAGACATATTTTCCATCATTAAGGAACCTATAGGATAAATACCAAGTGAAACAGGGTTGAAATTATGGTTTGAATCAAAGAAAATGTTAATTTAGGTATTTCGGGCCAAAATCCATAAATTCCACCTTTAAATCCGAGTTTAAATAAAATTTATGTGATAAAAATCAAAGAAAAATGATTGAAGTAGTAATTTGGAGCTTACCCAGGCTAAAATAGAAGAAAAAGCCCAAAAACTAGAATTCCAAACTCCAAGTCTAAAAAATGGGGAATCTAAAAAAAGAGGGTGTAATTTACCTAGGCATCGCCTAATTGACTACTGGGTCACTTAAGTAAATACCTCTTCATAATGTAAGAAACTTGGTTATTTCTTAGGTATTAAGCATCTAGAATGTTATTGTTGCTTAAGTGGCCAGGCCATCGCTCATGCAACTATAGTTTAAGCAAGCCCGGTGTTGCTTAGCAGACACTTTGGTTGTCAGGACAAGTTGCTTAAGCGACCAAAGCATCAATTAAGTAAGTGCACCAGCTGAGTGGTGAACCAGTTGGAGAGTTTTTAGAATTCCAAGTCTCTTTTGAACCCTCAGGATTCATCTAGAATCCCGAGTATGCGAAAAAATTATGCAACCCTACTAAATTTGATGCTCCAAACTCAAAGGCGATAACATATTTTTGATAAAATCTTATTTACACAAAATTAGCCCTCAAAATCCAATTCACAACTTTCCAAATTACGGGTCAAAATGAGATATAGAATCCATAAAATCACACCAACTATGTTACCAACCTAAAATCGATGATCTGGGTTTACTAGCATGGTCCATTTATCCATACGATGAATAGATCAAAGATGCTGAGCAAAGTTAACTAATTATCCTTTAAGAATAATAAAACCAACAATCTTACACAAAACACACCATAATACATTGGGAATTGAGCTAGTCACCCCTACAGTTAAGAAATACCACAATAGAACTACGGGAAGGGGTAAAATGGTCTAATCACATAGAAATAAATGTTTTAGAAAAATCACCAAAAGTTAAATTATAATAACAATACAACTCACACAACTAGCATTTTGCCATTTATGGTTCTCATGGTATTGTTTGTTTCATCCATGAACTCTACCTTATTTCATGAGAGTTTAGGGAAGAGGCTTTTTCTACCATTCTCCTTGAAGTATCTTCCACTTCATCCTTACATAGGTGATTCCTAGTTGCTTAATCCTACCGATCAAACTATTTACTCAACTCTACTAAACTTAGAAACCATTAAAAAGCTTCAATCCATAAGCCTTATCCTTATTTTTTTAACATTTTCTTCATCATACTAATGAGTTAAGTTAATTGATAATGTTGAATCGCCAGTCACAATTTTTTTTGATCTCCTTAAACCTAGATCTTGTGATCTCTAATCCGTTAGGTAGAGTTACCACCGTGATGACTTATCCTAGAACTTAAGCCCATTTTCTTTGATGATCTCTCAACTCCCTCTCTAGTGAGGTGTTTTGTTAGTAGATCTGACATATTATTCTTTGGCTTCACATAGTCAATCATGATAATTTTAGTAGAGATTAGTTCTCTAATGGTATTGTATCTCCATTCTATATAACAAGGTTTAACCTATTACAGCTTGACTATCACAGTGTATGCATACTGGTGCCAAAGGTTTGGGCCAATAGTGAATATCTTCCAAGAAATTCTAGAGCCTTTTAGCTTCTTCACCAAATTTATCTAAAGAGATAAATTTATATTCCACTATAGAACAGACAATACATGTATGTTTGAACGATTTTCACGAGACCGCTCCTCCACCAATAGTAAACAAATATTCACTCATATATTTTACTTCATTTGTCCGGTGATTCAATTTGCATCACTACATCCACCAGTTATCGTTGGATATTTGCTATAATACAAAGTATAGTCTTGAGTATGTTTAAGATAACCCAAATACTTTTTTCTATTGCAATCCATTAGTTTGACTAGGATTACTCGTGTGCCGAATAAATTTACTAATAACACATGCTATTTTTGGTCGCATACAATTCATGATATACATCAAACTTCCAAACACTTTTGCAAAGTCCAATTGTGAATCACGTTCACCTTTATTCTTTTGAAGTGAAAAATGCACATCTAATGGAGTCTTAATAATATTGAAATTTAAATAGTTGAGCTTGTCAAGTACTTTTCAATGTAATGAGACTGTAACAATGCCAACCCTTGAGGAGTTTATGAATTCTTTCCCCTATTATCACATGAGCAACTCTAAGGTCTTTTTTTTGTATTTGCTTTCTAGCATTTGGTAGCATTTATTTCAGAAATGTCTTTACCGATGATCTACATGTCATCCACATACAAACAAAAAATGACTTTGTAATTTGGGGTGTATTTAATGTAAGAACATTTACAACCTTGATTTATATTGAATCTATTCGCCAACATGGTTTGGTCAAACTTTACATGCCTTTTTTAGGGTTATTGCTTTAGTCCATAAAGCGACTTAACAAGTTTGCACACTTTTCTTTTTTTTTTACCAGGAACCACAATACTCTCGGTTTGTTGTATGTAAATTTCTTTCTCTACTTCTCCAGTTATGAAAGCAATTTTCCCATGTATTTGATGGACTTCAAGACTATATACAACAACTGACACAACCAACATCCAAATGATCGTTATTATAGTTACTGGTGAGTATGTGTCAAAATAATCAAGGCCTTCTTTTTGTCTAAAACCTTTCACAACAAGTCTTTCCTTGGATTTCTTAATAGTATCATCGCCTTTAATTTTCCTTTTAAAGGTCCATTTTGAACCTAAAGGTTTACATCCCGAAGGAAGATCAATGAACTCCCAAGTATGAGTACTCATGATTGAATCAATCTTACTATTGACAACCTCTTTGTAAAAGGATGAGTTCACAAAAGACGTCACTTTTTTAAATATTTGAGGCTCATTTTTAAGAAGAAATGTTATAAAAATTTGATCCTAAGGAAGTATACGTCCTTTGACATTTACTGTGCTTTGGATTCTTTTTTTCAAGTACATTTTCCCTTGCTTCATCCTTATGGCATGAAGACCCTTCACTAGACAATTCATGTCTAGTTTTATATGAGTAATTATGTTCAAATAACTTAGTATTATCTAATCCAATTATCATATTATCATGGATATCGAGATGTTTGGAATTATGAACCAAAAATCAACATGCTTTAATTTTGTTACATATCTAATGCAAACTTAGTCCACAGTTTTTGTTCCTATTTTGCGGTCATGACCTAAACTTACAATTGACCATGATGGGTATCTCAAGACCATTGGGGGCCGGAGACCACCCCCTTAGCCTTATCTCAAGAGCATATTAGTCATCAACATCGAAAGATAACCATAATTTGTAATAAAGAAAAATAAGTCAAATCAAGCTCTAAGAGTAAAAAAAACACAATAATATCACACTTGTCCATGAAAGCCTTTAAAAATAGAATACCAAACTAGGTCGGGACATGCCCCTGACCATGAAAAAAAAGTTTACAATTTCCATAATCTAAAATGAAACCTAAGGAAATAGAAGTGATTTTTGAAAGATGGAGGCTCACCACTTCATAGAAAATCAATCGATGTACTACACCACCTAACACTGCGTAGGAGTAACAAAAAAACCTTCACACCCTACATCATAAAATAATGTAGTGTCCACGATGGTCATTCGGATAAACACTGGCATGTAACTCAGGAAAAGTGATAAAATTTTGCCATGTTCGAAAATCAGCCAAAACCACATGCACACATTAATATATACATATATAAGATATCGGGATAGAGTAAAGGGTCATGGACATGAGAGTTTAAAACCATTAACCTGGACTATGTTTCCCTATCCGTCAAAAGGTCACCCATGGGATATATGGGTTTATCTTCTAATCTGAGGTGGTTTTATACACTTCAATAGCATTATTCTAGCTTATTTTGCCTTGTTTTGAGAGTAACTTGAGAGATGAACGTGTTAATATCAATGTAAACAAGCATATAAGTATCCAATGATGTGATTACAATGTTCAAAGTGTTTTCCAAACAAGTTTATACTTAATTGAGTAATTTAGAGTTCAATTGAGAAAACTAGTTTTGCTAGCTTGAGCTAGGTGTGTGTCTAGTTGGTTTCATTGGATTCTATTGTGTTTAAAAGGTACCATGTATTTTAATTGTGTAATTATATATGGAACAACTTGTTATAATGTTAAAGGTTTAATTGGATTAAGTCAAGAGTCGGAACAATAAGTGAAGATCATTGTGAATTAGCCATATCTTAGCTTTTGTTTTGAATCGTCATTGAGGATATTGTGTTGTTATGATCTCTAATTATGGTGTGTGATGTTGTAGGAAGCTTTCTGAGATGAATATGGTCATATATTTATGATATAAAGGTTGTAAATCCATGGAAAATGCACCATGATAAAAGGGATGAAAGATGGACGATAAAGACAACCAAAATTTTGGACGCAATTTCCAGTGTGTGTGCGCAATGAGCGTGCAACAGCTGATCCAATACGGTGCTCCTTTGCCTTAGAGAAATTTTAGAATATGAATTCCAGTAGCTGTATGTGATTTGGATGCAACACACACTTTGTTTTTGAGCAGCATGCGTGCGTCACACCCTCCATTTCGGTCCATTACTGCATGCGACACATGCTGGATTCCATCGCTCTAATATTACACAATAATCATACTTATACACGGTTTTGATTTGGCATATACTAGAATATAATATGTTCCTCACTTTGTTAGGCAGCTTTGGTATGTTGGAATTTGGGGAATCTTTACACTTTTTCTTAGTCCAACAAAAGTTAGGATTAGTGTATTATAAATACACTAATGTTGAAGGCATATGACCTGGGAGACGTCATGAATAATTTGAGGAGCTGATGTACGAGGTTTTAGATTTTAATATTTTTAATTATCTTTTAATTATATCATAACATGTATTCAATTATTTGGATCATGATTATGAATATTATTGGCTAAAAACTCCCTTTCCAGGGTTGAAGCCAAGAGCATGAGTACTATTGTTTTGGATTAATTTTGTTGGATTTGATTATCATATTTGGTTGTTTGTTTATTCTTGTTTTAATTATTTTATGGATTGATCACCTGTAAAATAAATATATTATTGACCGTTTGATCTTAGGAGAGGGAATAGGGAGATAGAACCTGGGAATAAACAAAGTAGGGTTTGTATTCTTTTATAAAATAAGAAATTCAAATTAGTGTCTAGGACAGGGATGTACTTAGATGCCTTACTTGATTTTGACGTAGGATGATAGATTTAAAACACTTAATTGGATTAATACATCCCCGCTCAATGATGTAGTTGTAATGTCCAAATTAGGTAAGAAATTAGAGGTCGGGAGACCATGATCATGCAATTAACCCTAGAATCAACAACCAAGATAATCAAGTTAATGAATGAAATTCAATAACATGGTATGATTGTTCGAAGTGATTTAACTCTAGGTTTTATACTATTGATTGTTTCAAGATATTTGCTTTATGCATTGTTTACTTTTATCTAGTTATAAATTACAAACGCTCTTTTTCTCTTACGTTTGCATCAACTGAATTTAAATTGTGAACTAAAATAGAATTGTTGTTGAATCAAGTCTCTGTGGGATCGATACATGGCTTTCATTAAGCCAGTTTACTACTTGATAAGACCACATACACTGGAATGTGCGCTTGGGCGCTGTAAGCTCCCCCTGTTGAAAGGGACCAACGCATGATAGCCGCATGAACTAAGGAAATCTAAAGGAGGGATAAAGACACCAAGGCTCTAGCTATCCCAAAAATAAAATGTATGAATTAAGCACATGGCCATATAGACCCCTATGCCGGCAAACGTGGTTTCTAGTATCGGTCTCCCCAGGACATCCACCTTCATGGTGAGCTACAGAACCCCCTTTAATCCCAAATTAAAATCACTTTGCATATAATACAAACCATAAACCTAAGAGTATTATATTAAGGCATTTACCATTTGGTATCATTACACCAATTGTACTTGCAAGCTAATATTCCCATTATACCATAACTAATTTGTTAACCATTAAACTCCCAAATTCAATTTTAATCCAAAATCATGGCCACCAAGACCTTTTAAAATATTTTTTATCCATTTAGCCTAAGTGCAATGCAATAGCTAAAAAGGACAAGTAAAATCATGCAATATATCCATATGCAAAACTAATTCAAAAATTGGGTTAAGGTAAATATCAATTTTAAGACAACAATTCATTAATTTGGGAGAAACCAGGTACCCCATTACAAACCATACAATATTTCCCCAATTTAGACCCAAAACCATTGATTAAAGAATGATCAATGCATTTAAACCATAGGAAAATAATTCAAGTAATTTCTATCAAAATCTCTCAACCTAAATTCAAACACAATAGTGAAACCATATGAATATAAAACCAATTTATAAAATAATGAAAACACAAGTTTAGGAAAGAGATACATGCCTGAAATACCAAAGAATTTAAAGAAAAACCAAAGATTAAAGCTTGGATGGTTGATTCCTTACAGACCTTAGTTTTCTCTTAACTTGGGATTTAGGGAGGAAAGAGTAGTGTTTTGATTGGATTAACTAAAGATAATAGGATCCGTTGGAAATTTTTAAGTCATGGGTAAAGTTTAAGGGAAGGAAAAAGATAAGAAAAACCCTTGAAGAATACATGCAGGAAAATTGGGCCAGTTGTCACGGGTTAGGTAACGACTCGTGAGGCCAAACCATAGAGTCGTTACCTGGACGTATTACCTGAGGGTCCAAATCATGGCCCCTCACTATTATAGTCACGAGTCACTCTCCACAACTTATGATCTGACCTACCGACTCGTGATAAGGAGTTATGATCATAGCAGAAACCTTAGGAAACCTTACTACTGAGACAACGAGTCTCACCCTACGACTCATGATGAGTGATAATAACTCATCACTTGAGTCATAATCATGGTAGTGTTGACAACACTCCAAAAATTTTAGAGTCCAAAACCTGTGGTATTACACTATCCCCTCTTAGGATCATTCATCCCCAAATGAGAAACTAGGGCACCCATTAGCACGATAACATAGAGAATTTAACCAAAACCCAAGAAAAATTCAAAATAAAACAAGAGGGAAATAAAACAAGAATGGATACTTGGAACTTATATCTTCTTTAATTTTCCATGTAGCTTCTTCTACTTTTTGATTCTTTCAAAGCACCTTTACCAAAGATACATCCTTAGTCCTCTATATATGAACCTATAATCCATATCTCTACTAGAACTTTGTTATAAGATAAGGAATCCGTCACACCAACATCCTCAACAAGAATTATCAAAGAAGGATCACCCATATATTTTTTAGCATAGACATATGGAAATCAGGATGAATAGAATCCTAATTCTTAGGAAAATCCAATTGATAAGCAACATTCCAAATTCTTCTCATAATTTGATATAGGCCAACATAATGTAGGTTGAGCTTCTGCTTCTTTCCAAATATGATGACTCCTTTCAAAAGTGATACCTTATACAATACCTAATTACTAACTTAAAACTCCAACTACCTTCACCTCATATTTGCATAAGACTTTTGGCAGCTCTGAGTAGTATTAAGTCTTTCCCAAATCAATTTCACCTTCTCCATGGCTAGGTGAACCAAGTCAAGACTAAAAAACCTAGTCTCACCAACCTCAAACCACCCAATAGGAGACCTACACCTCATACCATAGTGAGCCTTAAAAGGAGCCATCTAGATGCTAGAATGATAACTATTGTTATATGCAAACTCAATAAGAAGTAAATGACCAACCCAACTACCCTTAAAATCAATCACACAAACCCTTAGCATATCCTTCAAAGTCTGAATGGTACGCTCCGATTGTCCATCCATTTGAGGGTTGAAAATAGTGTTAAGGTTCACCTAAGTGCCCAAACCTTTCTGAAATGAGAATAAATGTCATACCTCGAGAATTTTTTGGTTAAAATTTTGTGCGTAAACGTGTTGGGCTCTATCTTCTAGAATGAATTATAAATTTTCCATGCAAAATGTCTTAGATTATGACCCACCATTGCGTAAAGTATCAAATAAACTTTCCAACGATATATGGATCATCCAAAATGGACACCCGAGCGATGAGTTATGAACATTCTGATAGAATCGTGAATAGTAGTGAACAGTAAAACGTGCAGAAAAAAGTACTGAGGCCTGACATATTTTTGCTCCAACTTTAAACAATCATAACTCCTTGTACATAATAATCTAGGTGATCTACTATATATCAATGGAAAACTCTGTGAGTCCTCTTTCCAATGAAATTAGTTTCATTCAATTTGTCTATCGGAGTAAAAAGTTATGGTCGATCTACTTCAGCTTATCAAAACTGAATTTTTGGGTCAACTTCAAACGATCATAACTCCTCGTACACAATGATCTGGTGAGATACTATATATCAATGGAAAGATATGAGAGTCTTCTTTCTAAGGAAATTAGTTTCATCAAATTTGAATATCGGAGTAAAATGTTATGGTTGATCTACTTCAGACTATCAAAATAGTCCACCAAAGGATAGATTCAAGAATTATTTGATTTTTAGGGGCGTTTTGGTCATTTCTCCTCACCCAAAATCCATCCAAACCCTATATTAAAGCCTATTAGAAGCATTATATGTTATATTTCATCAAATTTTCTCAAAAAGAAAATCCTAAGCTCCTACATCCAACTTCAAGAACCTCCAAAGTTCACCATTAATTCTGTAAATTTATTCAAGATTCTAAGTTCCTAGTTCAAGAACTCCAAGAACCATCTTTCAAAGACATGATTAACATCTAAAAAATGAGTATCGATCTAAAGTTCATCATTCAAGGTATGTGGTTTTTTTTGACAAGAACTCTCTTTCGTTCTTGTGCCCAAAAGTAATTTTCTTTACAAAGGCATGATTTTTATTTGATTTTTATGAATTTGAAGCATGAACCCATATCTTATGATGATTATTATGAAATCTTGATGTTTATGATTTTTAAAGGTGAATTTACATGTGTTGAGATATAAAGCATAAATCTTGAATGATATTTATCATAATTTTGATATTTGAGTTGTGAATCCCCATTGGAAATTGTATTTTTTTTTGAGAAAGTGTGTGGTATAGGCATGTTGATGTTGAATATTTGAGATATTTTGAATGATTTGACCTTTTGGTATTAATGGAGTTGTTTTGAACTGGAATGTGAAAGAAATCCACAACGTGGTTGATTTTGATAGATGGGAGGCATGATGACTCTCGAGGTATATTTATATATTACTGAAATTATTTTGTTGTGGATTGTCTTTGAAATAATCTGAGCTAAGTTCGGAAGAAATCTTTAGCACCGAGTGGGAGGTATAAAGCAACCTTACTTCCCTAAACTACGTGCCCCCGTAGGAGTGAGCCTGAGGATGATTTATATTGTGATCACTAGTTTGTGTGGATTTGATATCGATAGTCCTACTCCGATGGCAAGGATAGGATGGCTCTCCCCAACGTGGGTTGTATGTTGGACTCCATGTAGCTCACATGGTTTATGTCAGTGAAAGGATCTCCTAGTGTGTGCGTGTTTCCTTATGTCTATGGTGAATGGTGAAGTAATTTGATAGTGGAATTATGAAAGTTATTCTTTTGAAAGATTTAAATGATATTTACATTAGGAGAATTGATATTGTTGATGAACTGAAAGTGATTGATAAATTATATGATGACTCACATGTGTTATTGTACTTATTTTCTCCTTTCATGATTAAGGTGATTTTCTTTGGGCTAGGTGAGTCTTTCATACATCCTGCATATTTATTATAAATATTTATGATGATGATGTTTATACAACTGTATACAACCCCATATACTCAGTTCCTTTCCATGGTACTGACCCACATCTTCGGATGTGGGCTGCATTTTCTTGAAATATTGGTTTAGGTGCTCAGTTCCAAGTTTGACAGTGATTCTTCGGGCACGCTGTTCTACATCCTCTATTGTGGTGAGTCCTCATGTTCCTTGGACTTGATCTCTGATGTTGGTTTCACAGAATTGTTTACATTTGATAACTGAGTATGAGTCAGTTAGGGCATGTCTCAATGGCTCGCTGGTTTTATTGATTTTCTTAGTGGCTTTTTACACTAGTATAGATGTTGGGAGTTGACTAATAAGTCATATTTTGTTATCTTTTTGAAATTCTTTTATTCTTGGATGATGATTACTCTATTGATATTTGAGGGTTATTTATGGAAACCCCGTTGATTTGTGTTGAACTTAATGAAAATGGCTCAAAGGTTTAGTTTGGGGCTACTCGTAGCCTCAAGCACCGTGTGACGCTCCGGGACCTATTTTTCGGGGCATTACAAACTTGGTATCAAAGCCCAAGGTTTTAAGGTGTCCTAGGGAGTCTGACAAGCTGCGTTAAGTAAAGTCTTGATCATCGGTGTGTAGCATCCCACATCTATGAGCAAGAGGCTACAAGACGTTTCAGGAAAAAGTGTGATTCTTTCTTTCTGAAGTCTATCGTGCTTAAAGTGTCTCTCTCTGCTATTGATTCATGCTCTCCTCTTTCAAAAATATGCCTCCACATTAAGTGACAAGAAATAGTGATGGTCAACAACCTCAACCCGCTGACCCGTTGAATGAAAATGTATCTCATGCTAAATTTCGAGTAACCTTTCAGGCGCTGGCCCAAGCCATTACTGCAACTATTTAGGCCAACCCAGCCCCGGCTCAATAGAAGCAGGGAGGTAATTCAGCTGCTGCCAGGATCCGTGACTTTATGCGGATGACTTTGCCAGAATTTTATGGGCCCAAGTTTGATGAGGATCCACGATTGTTTTTAAAGGAGGTGCGGAAGATTACTCAGGTGATGTATGTATCTGAGGAACATAGTGTGGAGTTGGCTGTGTATAGGTTGAAAGGCCTTGCATATGACTAGGTTATTTCTTGGAGAAAAGGTAAAGGTGAGAGAGCTGTCCCTACAACTTGGCAAGAGTTCCAGAATGCATTCTTGGATAAGTTTTTCCCTTTGGAGATAAGGAAGGCAAAGGTGGAAGAGTTTATGAACCTGCAACAGTGCTCTATAACTATTAGGGAGTACTGTCTAAAGTTCAATGAGTTGGCCAAGTATGCTCCTGACTTAGTGGCTGATAATCGGTCTAGTATGAGTAAGTTTATGACTGAAGTGTCTAGTTATATGGTTAAGAGGTATAGGTCTGCTATACTGAATAGTGAGATGAATCTTTCTAGGCTGATGACTCATGCCCAATAGATTGAGGCAGATAAGATTAAGAAGAGAGATAGAATGAGAGGGAATAAGAGAGCTAGGTTCGAGCAGCATGAAGAGGGTTAGACTAGATCGCAGGGAGGGTGTCACCCTTAGTATCAGGATTGTTCGTCTATCCTAGTTTGATAGGATATGTATGCTTTGTTGGATCCTGGATCCAGTTTCTCATATGTTACACCTTTGATTGCTGTGAATTTTGAAATGAGTCATGAGATTATTCCCGAGCCTATCCTAGTTTCTACCCCAGTGGGTGATTCAATTGTTGCCCAGAAAGTGTATAAAAAGTGTCCTATTACCGTTCTTCATAGAGTCTTGTTGGCTGATCTGATTAAGTTAGACATGGTAGATTTTGATGTGATTCTGGGTATGAACTGGCTGTATTCTTCTTATGCCTCTATTGATTGTCAGACTCGAGTGGTCAAGTTTCAATTTCTGGGTGCATCCATTTTTGAGTGGTCTGGGAATTCTATGTCACCCAAGAGTCAAAGCTAGAAAGCTTATTTCCAAGGGGTATATTTACCATTTGGTTAGAGTCAAAAACACTAAGTCTGAGACTCTAACTCTTCAGTTTGTTAATGTCGTCAATGAGTTTTCTGATGTCTTTTCGGATGATCTCCCAGGGATACCTCCTGATAGAGAGATAGAGTTCGAGATTGGTCTTCTTCCTGATACTTAGCCTATTTCTATTCCTCTTTACCGTATGGCCCCTGAAAAACTTAAGGAGTTGAAAGAGAAACTCAAAGATCTACTAGATAAGGGTTTCACAAGGCCAGTGTTTCTCCTTGGGGTGCTCCTATGTTGTTTGTAAGAAAAAAAGATGACTCTTTGCGTATGTGCATTGATTACCGCCAACTGAATAAAGTCAAGTACCCCCTTTCAAGAATAGATGATTTGTTTGACCAATTGCAAGGTGCAAGTTATTTCTCAAAGATAGACCTTCGTTCTAGTTATCATCAACTCAAAGTTAGGGAGTGTGACATCCCAAAAACCGCTTTCCAAACTCGTTATAACCATTTTGAGTTTATTGTTATGTCTTTTGGGTTAACTAATTTCCCAGCAGCTTTTATGGACCTCATGAATCGAGTGTTTAGATTATATCTGGATATGTTTGCCATAGTGTTCATCGAGAATATACTGGTGTACTCCTGTAGTGAGGATGAACATTCTGATCATCTCCGAACTGTCTTGCAAACCCTTAGAGATCACAAGTTGTTTGCCAATTTTTGTAAGTGTGAGTTTTGGCTAAGGTCAGTTGCTTTTCTGGGTCATATCATTTCTTTCGAGGGTATTAGAGTTGATCCCCAAAAGACCGAAGCTGTTAAAAATTGGCCTAGACCTATTTCTCTGACTGATATCCGAAGTTTCTTGGGTTTAGCTAGCTATTATCGCCGTTTTGTTGAGGGTTTCTTATCTATAACATCTCTTATGACTCGGTTGACCTAAAAGAAAGTGAAGTTCTTGTGGTCTGAATCTTGTGAGAAGAGTTTTCAGGAGTTGAAGACTCGACTCACTTCAACCCCTGTTTTGACTTTGCCTGATAGTGTTGATGGTTTTGTGGTGTACTGTGATGCTTCGAGAGTTGGGTTGGGTTGCATATTAACGCAAAAGGGTAAGGTGATAGCTTATGCTTCTAGATAGTTGAAACCCCATGAGAAAAATTACCCCACCCATGACCTTAAGTTAACTGCTGTTGTGTTTGCTTTGAAAATCTGGAGACAGTATTTGTATGGTGTCCATGTTGATATTTTCATTGATCATAAAAGTCTACAGTATGTGTTTACCCATAGAGAATTGAATCTTAGGCAGAGATGATAGTTAGAATTGTTAAAGGACTATGATATAAGTGTGCTGTACCATCTGGGCAAGGCCAATATTATGGCGGATGCCATAAGTAGGGTGTCCATGGGTAGTGGTTTGCATGTGGTAAAAGGTAAGAAAGAGTTGGCTCGTGATGTACATCATTTGGCTAGATTGGGGGTTAGGTTGTTTGACTCTGCTGAAGGTAGTATAGGGGTTCAGAGTAGTTACGAATCCTCCTTGGTTTTGGAAGTGAAGGAAAAACAATACTTAGATACTAGTTTGGTTAGACTGAAGAAGTCAGTCAAGGGCCAAAAAGTAGAGGTTTTCTCCTAAGAGGGAGATGGTGTATTGAGATTGAAGGGTAGATTGTGTGTCCCAAATGTTGATGATCTGAGACAGAGGATTATGGCTGAAGCGCATGGTGCTCGATATTCTATTTATCCTGGTGCCACCAAGATATAACAAGACTTACAGGAAATCTATTGGTGGGGTGGAATAAAGAAAGATATAACAACGTTTGTAGCTAAGTGTGCAATATGCCAACATGTTAAGGTTGAACACAAAACACCTGGTGGTATGATGCAAGAGTTTAGTATTCCCACCTGGAAATGGGAAGAGATAAATATGGACTTCGTAATTGGTTTACCTCTTTCCCGATGCCATCATGATTCCATTTGGGTTGTGGTTGATATGTTGACTAAGTCCGCTCATTTCTTGCCTGTTCATACTTCATATACTATTGAGGATTACACTAGATTGTATATCCAAGAGCTAGTCAGACTGCATGGAGTTCCCTTGTCTATCATGTCGGATAGGGGTACTCAATTCGTTTCGCAATTTTGGAAAGCTTTTCAGAAGGGTCTTGGTACCCAAGTTCTTTTGAGTTGTGCTTTTCATCCACAGACCGATGGTCAGGATGAGCGGACCATCCAAAACTTAGAGGATATGTTAAGAGCTTGTGCACTTGACTTTAAGGGAAGTTGGGATGATCACTTACCATTGATAGAGTTTGCTTACAATAATAGTTTTCTCTCTAGTATTGGCATGGCTCCGTTTGAAGACTTATATGGGAGAAAGTGTAGATCACCCATAGGTTGGTTCGAGGTGGGTGAAGCGGCTATGAGTGGTCCTAATTCAGTATTTGAGGCTATGGAAAAAGTTAAGTTGATTAGGGAAAGGTCGAAAACTGCGCAGAGTCGTTAGAAGTCATATGCAGATGTTAGAAGGAGAGACCTTGAGTTTGAAGTTGGTGACCTAGTGTATCTGAAAATTTCACCCATGAGGGGGCTGAAGAGATTCAAAAAGAAAGGGAAGCTTAGTCCCGTTATGTTCGTCCTTACAAAATTCTTAGCCATGTTGGTAAGGTAGCTTATGAGGTCGAGTTGCCTTCCGAGTTGTCCTCTATTCATCCAATATTCCATGTCTCCATGCTTAGAAAGCATATTAGCGATGCTATGGTAGTGGATTCCTCTGTGAGTGCTGACATTCAAGAAAATCTTTCTTTTGATGAGATTCCTGTTAAAATTCTTGATTTCAGTGTCCGAAGACTAAGGAACAAAGAAGTTTCCTTGGTCAAGGTGTTGTGGTAAAACCAATCTGTTGAGGTTGCAACTTGAGAAGCTGAGGTGGATCTGCAATCCAAGTGCCCATACCTATTTTTTACGAACTCTGATCAAGCCGAAGGTACCGTTCTTTCCGAAATCATGCACTTTTGATAAAAGTTGCAGCAGTTCAGCTGTCATTTATTATGTGTTCAGCTGTAGTTTCTTGAATTTATGCATTCTGTGTTGCATTCAGAGTGAGAAACGATGTGGTGATGAGTCTAACGAATGGTTTCAAATGTATTCTCTATTCCCTATCTAATATTGGTATGTCTAGTGTCATTCGAGGATGAATGTTTCCAAGGGAGGGATGATGTAATACCCCAAAAATTTTTTTGTTGAAATTTTGTGCGTAAACGTGTTGGGTTCTATCTTTAAGAATGAATTATAAATTTTTCATGTAGAATGTCTTAGATTATTACCCACCATTGCGTAGAGTATCGAATAAGATTTCCAACGATATGTGGATCATCCAAAACGGATACCCGAGCGACTAGTTATGAACATTATGATAGAATCGTGAATAGTAGTGAAAAGTAAAATGTGCAGAAAAAAGTACTGAGGCCTGACATATTTTTGCTCAAACTTTAAATAATCATAAATCCTTGTACATAATAATCTAGGTGATCTACTATATATCAATGGAAAACTCTGTGAGTCCTCTTTCCAATGAAATTGGTTTCATCCAATTTGTCTATCGGAGCAAAAAGTTATGGTCGATCTACTTCAGCTTATCAAAGTGAATTTTTTGGTCAACTTCAAATGATTATAACTCCTCGTACACAATGATCTGGGTGAGATACTATATATCAACGGAAAGATATGAGTGTCTTCTTTCTAATGAAATTAGTTTCATCCAATTTGGATATCGGAGTAAAACGTTATGGTTGATTTACTTTAGACTATCAAAACAGTCCACCAAAGGATAGATTCAAGAATTATTTGATTTTTAGGGGCGTTTTGGTCATTCCTCCTCACCCAAAATCCGTCCAAACGTGGTTGATTTTGATAGATGGGAAGCATGGTGGCTCCCGATGTATATTTATATATTACTGAAATTGTTTTGTTGTGGATTGTTTTTGAAATGATTTGAGCTAAGTCCGGGAGAAATCTTTAGCACCGAGTGGGAGGTATAAAGTGACCTTACTTTCTTAGAACTACGTGCCCCCGTAGGAGTGAGCCTGAGGCTGATTTATATAGTGATCACTAGTTTGTGTGGATTTGATAGCGATAGTCCTACTCCGATGGTAAGGATAGGATGACTCTCCCCAACATGGGTTGTACATTGGACTCCATGTAGCTCACATGGTTTATGTCGGTTATAGGATCTCCCAGTGTGTGTTTGTTTTCTTGTGTCTATGGTGAATAGTGAAGTGATTTGAAAGTTGAATTGTGAAAGTTATTCTTTCGAAAGATTTAAATGATATTTACATTATGAGAATTGATATTCTTGATGAACTGAAAATGATTGATAAATTTTATGGTGACTCACATGTGTTATTGTACTTATTTCATCCTCTCATGATTATGATGATTTTCTTCGGGCTAGGTGAGTCTTTCATATATCCTACATATTTCTTCTAAATATTTATGATGATGATGTTTATACAACTGCATACAGCTCCATATAGTCGGTTCCTTTCTATGGTACTGACCCACATCTTCGGATGTGGGCTGTATTTTCTCGGAATGTAGGTTCTGGTGCTCAGTTCCAGGTTTGACAGTGATTCTTTGGGCACGCTGTTCTACATCCTCTATTTGGTGAGTCCTCATGTTCTGAGGACGTGATGTCTGATGTTGGTTTCACTGAATTGTTTACATTTCATAACTGAGTATGAGCAGTTGGGGCATGTCTCAATGGCTCGCTGGTTTTATTGATTTTCTTAGAGGCTTGTCAGACTAGTATAGATATTGGGAGTTGACTAATAAGTCATATTTTGTTATCTTTCTAAAATTCTTTTATTCTTGGATGATGATTACTCTGTTGATATTTGAGGGTTATTTATGAAAACCCCATTGATTTGTGTTGAACTGAATGAAAATGGCTCAAAGGGTTAGCTTGGGGCTACTCGTAGCCTCAAGCACCGTGTGACGCTCCGGGACTCGTTTTCTGGGGTGTTATAATAAAACTGCGTACTTTGTCCTGAAATGATGGACACTGGCACTCCATGCAACTTGACTATCTCCTGAATGAACAACTATGCATAATCCTCTCCTGTGTAGTTAATCCTCATAGACAAAAAGTAAGTAGACTTAGTTATTTTATCCATAATCAATCATATAGAATTGTATTGATTTTGGGACCATGGAAGACCTGTAAAGAAATCCATATTAATTATCTCCAACTTCCACATGGTCAACTCTATCTCTTAAGACATACCCCCCAACCTCAAGTGCTACACCCTGACTAGGTAACACACTATACACTTAGCAACAAAATTTAACACATCCCTCTTCATATTATTCCACTAGTAGATTTCCTTTAAGTATGGTAAATATTAGTTGAACCCGAATTAATTGTGTAGCTAGCCTCATGAGCCTCAGTCATAATCTTTTCCCACAGCCCATTAACCTCAGGAACACACAATCTTTCTTGATACCTCAAGATGCTATCTCCCCCAATCTCAAAAGCCATAACCTTTTACTGACCCACATCATCCTTAATCTACATAAGTATGAGATCCAAAGCCTACTTTTCTTTCACCTCTATATCAAGAAATGATTTAACCACTTCCTAAACAATCATTCCCCCATCCTTAGACTCCAAAAGATGAATCCCAAAGTTGGCTAACCTGTGAATATCCTTTACCAACCCTCTTTTCTTCTCATCCACATAAGATAAGTTACCCATAGACAAACTTCTAAGAATCAACAACAACATTATCTTTATGTAGATGGTAGGGAAGATTCAAGTCATAATCCTTTACTAATTAAAGCCACCGCCTCTGCTTAAGATTCAATTTATTCTGTGTAAACATATACTGCAAACTCTCATGATCTAAATAAATATCTACATGCACCCCATACAAATAATGGTTCCAAATCTTGAATACAAAGACCATAACATGCAACTCTAGATTGTGAGTAGGGTAATTCCTCTCATGAACCTTAAGCTTCCTAGATGCATAGGTTACTGTAACGCCCCGTATTTTGTATATTCTAGTTCTATTCATATGGAACTTTATATATCCTTGTGTATAGGTAATGGACAGATTTGTTACATGAGTATTAATGGTGTAGATAGAATTTTAGATCCTGCCCAAATGTTTTAATGTGATGCGACCAAGTTTACATTGATACTACTATTTAAACTTGGGATCGTAAGCTAGTATTTGAATCTAAAGTTTGAAGTGATCAAGTGTATACAAGTTTTAAGTTATATTAAAGGGATTAAGAACTAAAAATGGAGTAATTTGTTGAGGTACTTGCTTGAATTAATTATGCTAGTAGGTGAGTCACCTACTTGAGTTATATGAGCCAAGTTAATTGACTAAGTACTTGGATCAGATTTGGGCCTTTATTATTATTCTTACTTGGGCCCAAATTAAGCTAAAAAAGTAGGAAAATGGAGTAAAAACCCAATGCTTAAGTCTGCCAAGGCCAAATTTAATTAAGCCCAACTAAGAATTAATTAAGTAGGTGCATTATCTAATTTGACCTTTTAAGAAGCTTGAACTTCTTAAGTAGGTGCATCACCTACTTGGACCGATTTGACCAATTTAAGGTTCAAAATGCAGCTAAGGAGGTGGCCAAAATAGTTCCTTTATAAGGCCAAGTTGTTGGTCATTTTCCTTTATTTCTAAGTCACAAAAAGGATTATATTTCACAAATTCTCTCCACTCTCTCTAAAATAACAAGGAGCATCCCTATTTTTCTTTCTAGGGTTCTTGAAGAAACCCCAACCTTTCAAGCCAAGATAAGTGAAAACAATTAAGGTTTAGCTTAATTATTTCATGAAAGATTAGGAAAACATGCTGTACATACCTAATTGTAAATATATGGACGAATATAAAATAAGCTTTCTACTCACTTTTCTTTGTTATTAAGAGACATCTCTTTTCTTATTTGGTTTAAAGTGTGAATGAAAGTTGAAGTTCTTAAAGAGTTCAAATTAAAAGGACAAGATACAGAATATTAACGCAAAGTGAATTCTCTATTTTGTCCTCCTTATATATGAATTTGGCAAAGAATTATGGATGTGTTGTTATTGAGAACTCAATGGATAATTATTTCAATATTTGATTGTTGCGGCAAAGGTTAATTTGGGCTATTTTGTGGACTGTTTTATGTGTATATATTGGGGGCTGCCAGGTTGATGTTGGGGAAAGGTGTGATTAGTTCGTATTGAAATATAGTAGAAAGTTGTGGTGGTACACTACTAAATTAATTATTGTATACATATATTTCCCATTATGTTTTGTGCATCGTTTCAAGGATGTAATGAAATCAATGTTGTTTTGGGGAATTTTAAAAGAATATGTGTCGTATGTGGATGTAATTGGAGGAGAAAGGGTTAAAATATCACTCTTGATTAATAAACTAAGGGCTTACTACCCGGTTACTATTTTTGTGAAGCTAAGTAGCCCAAACGTCTCGGTTGGTTACTAATACTAGTTTTACTATTTACTTTATTGTAGATAAGCAATCCTAAAGTTAGGAAGTTAATTGGGTTAACATTGGAGTTGTACGACCAAGTATGTAAGGCTACTCTATGTTATATTCTTTGTCTTGAAATCCAACATTTGTGGTATAAAGTAAGCTTCTAAAGACCTCCCATAGTAGATGATACATAATGGAAGCATATGATTTCCCATGTAGATAACCACCTTGTTCCCACTCTCTAATGTGTTAAAACACCTCACCGCATGCTTATTATCAAGTCAACATTTTTATATTCTCTAGCAATTCTGAAGAGTTCTCCTTTAAGTCAAATACGACCCGTATTTTATTTTTAGCTCCTAAACATTTCCTTGATGTACAATCTACTCCGTACCTTTTTGACATTGCATTAAGTATTTATTATAAATATCTTATTGGTAGAATGTTGTTTCAAGTACCATAATATTATGACCACCAAGGTAACAATCTCAAAGGCTAAATAAACTAAGTAACGCAAATCTGTAAAATGGGTTGCAGCTCAGGGGCATAAGCTTGGAATGGGACAATATCGATACCTATATATGTAAGTTGCAACTCAGGGGAAAAATCCTAGCATGGGCTGAACCCAATGTTCATATGTGGGTGGCAGCTTAGGGGCATAAACCTAGCATGAGCTGATCCCGATTTGTGTATTTACCACTGATCAGCTAGTCATGTGCATTATATGGCTTATAAAGATTATGAAGTAAGAAGGGTAAAAATAAAGTAAAAAATGTAATGTACCTAGTCCCACAAGTATATATAAAGGTGGTCTACTAATACTATTTATGCACTTGTACCTGATTTCTATTGTGCTTTTGTATCATGTGTAGTACCTTCAGGCTTACATATTTAATACATATTTTCATGCTGATGTCCGTTATGGGGGGACCTGTATTTCATGCTGCAGGTATATGTTCTTTAGCTCATATAATTCCCCAATAGAAGTAGGGATATCTAGTGACTATTGGTGAGCTACTGTTTGATTCGGGGCTTTTCGCGTTCGATTCATATATTTTAGTACTGTACAGTAGTTAAAAGTAAGGAAGGGGTTTGTACCGGCCTTAACTAAGTGTCTTTGTATCTTTTAGAGTCTTCATATACTAATGTAAAGTTAAGCATGATAGCGTCTTATCTTTTAGCGGTTATGGCCCCAACGACCAAGTCTGGTATGTATAGTTTTGGGCTTCTTATTTATTTCACATCAATGCATTATATCCATGTAATAAATAACCTTTGGTTATTATAGTTACATGCATGAGAAGTATAAGGTTATAGATTGGTTCTCTTGGGCTTTCATGGCTACGGGTGCCTGTCCTCCCCAATAGGATTTGAGGCATGACAGAAGTGGCATTAGAGAAGATCATCCTGGGGAGTCTACAAAGCCATGTATACGTAGAGTCTTGCTTATAGGTGTGTTGTGAACCACATCTATAAACAAGAGGCTATGGAATATTAAGGGGTTATCTCTTTTTCTTCATATCTTATATCGTGCAATTGAGCCCAAGTCATAGGAGAAGTCATATTTAACTGTTAAATCTATATTTTTCTCATTATAGTAAGGATGTTGGTTACAAGAAAGAGTAAGAATACAGGTGAGTAAAAGTGGCTGTGGATAAGGGACCAATAAGTCACTACCTAGGCAAGCTAATCAAAGTAAGGCTCAAGCTGAGTTTGTATCACAAGCCTCTTCTACTCCTCCATCTCCAGAGAGCTAAGAAGGGGAAGAACAATATCCTCAGAACCAACTATTAATGCTATTGACCAAGATCTAAGGAATACAGTACAATTTTTAGCTTGTATAGTTTCTAGACAAGCTCAAGGACAAACTATTCCAACTGCAGGTTTTAGTGGTGCAGATAGGGAAGCTAGCCTACGGACGTAGGATTTTTTAAAATTGGATCCTCCCATATTCACTGGATCAGATCTTATTAAAGACCCATAAGACTTTATTAATAAAATCCAAAGGGCTCTAGATGTCATGCATGTATTGGGCAAAGAGACAGTTGAGCTAGTAGCATATAGTATCAAAGAAATGGCTATATTTTGGTATGAAGACTGGAAATGATCTATGGGTATCGATGCACCTTCAGCCACTTGGAAAGAGTTTTAAGAGGCATTTTTGATCATTACGTTCCATTTGAGATTCAAGAGGCCCATGAGGATGAGTTCCTAAATCTTTACTAAGGGAATATGAACGTGAGGGAGTACAACCTCCGATTTAACTCTTTGGCTAGGTATGCTCCTAATGTAGTAGCTACTATGGATGATAGAGTTCATCGATATATGGATTGATTGGATCCATACTTGGTTTGAAATTTTACTATTGAGGATTTGAACAAAGACATGGATATAGAGAGGATACAAGATTTTGCACCAAAATAGAGTATAGAGCCAAAGAAAAAGAACACAAGAATAAGAAAAAGGGTATTCAAAGATGGAAAGATCTATGGGGAAGTTTGTGGCATCCCAAGGATAGTTTAGACCTCAATTTTCTGCTAGACCACCAAGACTATCATTTTCTTACTCTGCATCTAGTGCTCCACCATAGTTTCAAGGGTCCAAAGGCAATTAGTTTAGGTAGAGAAGTGAGAGTTAGAGTTCACGATCTGTGGGGTATTAAGATCAAGGGTGTATTAACCTATTAAAACCTCTTCGGTAGCTATGTCAGCAATTTAGAAAGCTTTATTTAGGTGCATGTCGGTTTAGGATGAATGCTTGATTTTGGTGTGGTACGTCGGAGCATATGATGAGAGAATGCCCACAAAGGGGCATGGGTGGTATGGCACAACCTATTGGATTAGCCGTTGCATCATCATCATCGGTGCCTTATACAAGAAGGGGTGTACAACCTATAGGTCCTAATAGAGGTGCAAAAGAAGCATCTAGCTTTAGTGGAGTTCAAAATCATACATATGCTCTAGTGGATCAACAAAATTTAGAGGCTTCTTCGGATGTGTTTACCGGTAAACTGTCCATCTTTTCACATAATGCATATACATTAATTGATTTGAGTTCTACATTATCATATCTCACCTCATTGGTTGTTAGAAAGTTCAAAAGAACACCAAAATTACTAGTTAAGCTATTTCAAGTGTATGCCGATTGGTGAATCTATTATAGCTAGGAGAGTGTATTAAAATTGTATAATAACTATTTTTGGTCGTGATACAATAGATGACCTGATTGAGTTAGAAATGGTAGATTTTGATGCTATAATTGGTATGGATTGGTTTGCTTCCTATTATGCCACGGTAGATTGCTAAACAATGAGGGTGTATTTCTATTTTCCAAGGGAGGTAGTCTTTGAATGGAGGTTAAACATTGGTGCACCAAGAGGTAAATTTATTTCTTATTTCAAGGAAAAAGGATGATTTCCAAAGGTTACATATACCATCTAGTTAGAGTAAATGATACAGATATGGAGCAACCAACTCTTCAAACTATTCCAGTGGTAAATGAATTTCCCGTTGTATTTCCTACTGATCCTCTAGGTTTTCCTCTAAAATGAGAAGTAGAGTTTGGTATTGATATGATACCCGGTACTTAACCAATCTCAATTCCTTTGTATAGAATGGCCCCGACAGAATTATGGGAGTTGAAAGAGAAATTTAGAGACTTGTTATAAAAAGGATTTGTAAGGACCAGTATGTCCTTTGGGGCGACCAGTGTTATTTGTACATAAGAAAGATGACTCATTGAGAATGTGTATTGACTATCGAAAACTGAATAAGGTAACTATTAAGAACAATATCTCCTTCCGAGAATTGATGAATTATTTGATTAGTTACAAAGAGCCAAGTGTTTCTCAAAGATTAATTTGAGGTCAGGTTACCACCAAGTGAGGGTCAAAGTGAAGGATATACCCAAGACAACTTTTTGAACATGGTATGGTTATTACGAGTTTGTAGTTATGTCCATTGGACTAACTAATGCACTTGCAGATTTTATGGATTTGGTGAATAGGCTGTTCAAGACATTCTTAGATGTGTTCGTGATAGTTTTTATAGATGATATCCTGCTTTATTCAAGATCAAAAGAGGATCATGCCATTTATTTATGATAGGTGTTACAAATTCTTCATGATCGTAAGTTAAATGCAAAATTTTCTAAATGTGAGTTTTGGTTAAAATCTATCGCATTCTTGGGTCATATTGTATCTAATGAAGGAATAAAGGTTGATACTAAAAAGATAGAAACTGTAAAGAACTGGCCAAGACCTATAATGCCTGTGGAGGTTCGTAGTTTTCTTGGGTTAGAAGGTTATTATAAGAGGTTTGTTGAAGGGTTTTCTTCAATTTAGGCACCTTTAACAAAGCTAACACACAAATCATCCAATTTCCAATGTAATGAATCACGTGAAAGGAGTTTCTAAGATCTGAAGAATAAGTTAACTTCTATACCCATATTGGTACTTTTTGAAGGCACATAAGGGTATGCTGTGTATTATGATGATTCAAGAATTGGCTTAGGATGTGTGTTAATACATGTAATACCTTGAACATTTCTAGCTTAGACCAACCCTTAGTACGTACTTGTAACACTTAGAAGCTGGAAAATAGCTTGTTTTAGGATTTTTAAACAGGGATTGGGCCGCATTCAAATTGGAAAAATAATAGCTCACCATGATTAAGTCGCATTGCATTGAGTATCAAGATTAGCATGTCATCATATCATGATGAAGACAATTTCAAAAATTGTCAATTTCCAGAGGGTCACCATAGTTGCACCGCATCACGGTGAACCCCAAAATAACAATTGTCACGATCCAGAGAGTCACCATAATTCCACTACATCGTGGTGGGTATCATGATGACCCACTCACCGCATCGTAGTGAGGCCCTAATAGACATTCCAGTAGCAGGATTTTAAATTGCAAGGGTAATCTTGTCTTTCATCAAGCCCCCAAATCATGTAAATAGAAGATTAATGTTGAAATTGAGAAAAATATGCTCATTGTTCATCAAATTTCTCTCAATTAATACCCAAGCTCTCAAATACAAGGTCAAATCGCAAGAAATTTCACCATCAATCCTCTCAAATTCACTAACCCAGGTATGTTAGATGTCCATCTATGGGTTTCTTCCACCCATGGAGTACAAGTATTCGGTTTAAATTGCAAAAAATATGATTCTTTCAAGTTATTTTGATTTTAGATTATGATATCACCCATGAATCTCCATGAACTATGATTTTACACCATGTATAAATGAAATTATTGTTGTTATTCAATTCTCCCTATTTTAATATTGCCATTCATTGGATTAAATCATGATTTAGTGATATTCATGTTGAATTCATGCTATTACTACACGTGTCATAACATTCCCATGATTTGAATAATCTATGAACTGCTAGTGTTTGATAATATGCCTACAAGAGTCAAGATTTGATAGAGGCTTGCATGTTATGTCCTTTAAGCTTAAGTATCATGTTAACAATTTTTGCTTTTGAATCCTGGGGATATTGAATACCCAAAAATGATAGTTGTTTACTTAGTCTCATCTCAGTATCTTCAGGATAACTACGAAAAATATTATGAGCATTACTAGTTCAGTTACTTAAAATCAGAAAAGTTTAGCATCCAGTGTCATTCAGTTGGGAGTAGGATTAAGCACCGAGCAAGTGTAGAGATGAAGGCTTCCCCGTCAGATAGGCAGAGTCATTAGTAACAATCCCTGTACTCCAGAACTACGTTTCTAGTGTATGATATGAGAAGTCATCCATCAATTTAGGTTTGAATTTCTCGTAGGGGTCACCCGTTAGATCAGGCTTGACACCCTTAGTCCTTTCGGACAAAACACTACACCAGTTTAGTAGATCCACCAGCAAGTGCTAGTACAGGTGGCATGGTACTAATACCCTTCTAACTAGGTTGTTGGACCTCGATTAGCTCAGATTGGGGCATGTCAGTTAGATGATACCTCCCACAGTCTCAGTTCAGTAATAAGACTAGTAGTTCAATCTTAGTGTTGTTTGAACAAGGCATACATATATTAGTTATTTTGGTATTTCAATTTACTGATTTTTATTCAGTTCATGTTATGTTCTTGGTCATGCATCCCAATATCTATAGATTGTATGTACTTTTAGTATTTATAGACTGTCATGCATACACATTATTTACCTATTTTACATATTTTTAGTATCTATAGATTTTATGCTCTTTATTCAATACTCTATGTTTTACATGTATTTAAGATAATTATTATTCCTGTTCATAAAACCATGCATTTCAGCCTACCTCATTTAGCATACTAGTATATTCAAAGTACTGATCGCATACCTTTATTTTGCGATATTATGTATTATATCATAGGTTATGATGCTCACTTCCTGAATCATGCTTAGACTTCTCAAACTCTCAGCAGTAGCAGTGGTGAGTCCTCATATTTCAAGGACAAATTATTTTCTTTCATGCTTTCAGTCTAGTAGTTAGTTGGAGTTAGTTGGGGCCTGTCCCATTAACTCATAGTTATTTAGTTTAGAGGGTTTCAAACATTATAGTTAGTTATTCAGTATTCAGACTTCAGTTGGCATGACAGTCTGTTATTCAAATTTTCATTATCTTATCAGATTCAGATAGTTATTTATTAGATTCATAATTTAGTATTTGTTTAAGATATTAAAACCTTATGGCATATCAATTATTCTTCCATATTTATGATTATGTAATTCAGTGCTCACAGCAGGTACCAACTCATAGGTTAGTTTGTGCTCCCTTAGAACTGTAAGCACCGTGTGACACCCTGGGTGTACTCTCAGGGCCTTACAAAATTGGTATAAGAGCCTAAGGTTTTAAAGTGTCCCAGGAAGTATGAAAGCCACGTTAAGTAGAGTCTTGTGCATGGGTGTGTAGTGCACCACACTTATGGGAAAAAGGCTACAAGGAGTTTAGGAAAAGTTTCCCTTCTTTCAGTATTCATGTCATGTGAGTGAGCATGTGATCATGTTAAACTCTCAGTATAATTCATTTCTTCCTTCTATTTATAGAACATGCCTCTCAAAGAGAATACATAAGAGGAGCGGGAAACCAGTCAACTCCTACACCCATCCAGGAAGATCCTCTGGACGAGCATGTCTCTCACTCAGAATTCAGGGCTGTGTTCACCACTCTAGCAATTCTGTAGCCACTCAGAATAAATAGCCAGTTGCTGTTTTAGCCAACCCAGTGGACAATACTGCTACAACAAAAATTCGAGACTTCACCCGGATGAATCCTCCTCTCTTCACGGGATCCAATTCTGAAGAGAATCTATAGGAATTCTTAGATATGGTTCAATAGATAACAAATGCTATTGGGTGACATCCAGTGAGAGTGCTTAGTTGGCTGCATATAAGTTGCAGGATGTGGCCCATACTTGGTTTAAGTAGTGGAAGGTAGATAGGGGTGTTAATGCAGGACCTGTAGAATGGGAAGAGTTTATTACAGCTTTCTTAGATAGATTCTTCCCATTGGAGTTAAGGGAGGCCAAGGTATTAGAATTTATGAACTTGAGGCCGGGAATCATGAGCATGAAGGAGTATTCCCTCAAGTAGGTGTTAGAATCTATTAACTTGAGGCAAGGCAGCATGAGCTTGAAGGAGTATTCCCTTAAGTTTACTTAGTTAGATCGATATTCTTCTCATGTAGTAGCTGATAACCGGTCCAAGATGACCAAAACCCCAAAAACCATACATATAAATCATGCCATGAAAACATTGTATAAATCCATGCCTTTAGTTTGAACTATCAATGAGGGAAGAGTACATGGCTTAATTAAGAAGACAATGGAGAGAGATCACCAACACAAGCCCTAAATTAATCCATAAGATGAAACTCTAGCTTTCTTTGCCCAAGATCTTTAAAGAGGATTAAAGAGTGTTTTTTAAGTGTTAATGAATAGAATAATAGGGCAAATAACCTCCCAAGTGAGTTAAAAGTTGTGGGGCCTTATTAGGTCAAGTGGGAAAATATCCCAATTTCCCTCACTTAAACTGCATAAAATTTCCATCATAGGGTACCACTAACCGTACCAGTCATACCCTTCAATACGAGTGGTACCCACCACTTGTACCCTAAGCCTCCCCATTAGACCCAACACCATCCAAGGTACGACTTACCCAAACCAAGTCATACCTAAATAATGCGACAAGTACCCTTGACTCATCCCCTTGGCAGAAGAGGATCACAAGTGGTTTGAACGCTGTCCACCATACAAGTCTATGGTATGACTCGTACCTTGGATTATGGCTCATGGTGAGCCACTGGTACTTAGATCCAAGTTAAGCTACCAAATTTAAGATTAACTGAAGGAAAAACCCCAAACCAAATGACCCGTATCCAACCATACAACTCATACCCCATCCAGAAACTAATCCAACCCACCAACCAACACTGCTCAACATATGACCAACCCATATGAACCGTACCCCAGCATACGATTGGTACCCCTTAGTTGTATCTTATCCAGAAATCAGAAATCTAGGAAATTTTCTAAGGGTAAAAAATTCAGGGTGTTTTAGTCTCCCCCACTAGGAGCATTTATCCTCAAATGTTGGACAAAGTAGGGTAACCACATGCACGATTCATTTGCATTATCAAATACCAATCCAACATTTAACCAAGTTAGAAAATAAAGATGCAAAGATATTAATCTTTCCTTTAACAAAGTATGAAAACAAAATTATGTTAAAGAACACATACCTTCTGCACTAACCCCATAAGCAAAAATTAAATGCAGATATTTGGACTTCATATCCTTTTTCGCTTCCCATGTAGCTTCTTCCACCTTGTGGTTCTTCTATAGAACCTTAACCAAGGCCACATCCTTGGTCCGTAACCAATAAACCTGCTGATCCAATATATCAACCGAGACCTTTTCATAAAATAAAGATTCCAAGATAACCAATTCTTCAAAGGGAACAACCGAAGATGGATCAACAATGCATTTCCTCAACATAGAAACATTAAATACCCAATGAACGGAGCTCAAACTAGAAGGCAACTCCAATTTATAAGCCACATTATCAATCCTCCACAAATCTGCATAAGGACCAACAAATTAGGGACTAAGCTTCGGCTTTTTACCAAACCATATTACTCTATTCATAGGAGATACCTTAAGGAAAACCTGATCCCCAACCTCAAACTCCAAGTCTTTACGTCTTACATATGTATAGGACTTTTGGCAACTTTGTGAAACCTTAATATCCTGAATCACCTTCACTTTTTCCATAGCCAGATAAACCAAATCTGGGACGAACATGTCCGCTTCACTAAGATCAAACCAACCAATAAGAGATCTAAACCTCCTACCATAAAATGCCTTAAAAGAGGCCATACCAATGCTAAAATGGTAACTATTGTTGTAAGTAAACTCTACCAAAGGTAGATGCTCAACCTAATTGCCAGAATAATCAATCAAGCACACCAAAAGTATATCCTCCAATGTTTGAATAGTTATCTCTGCTTTCCCATCTCTTTGAGGATGAAAAGTAGTTCTCAGACTAACCTTAGTCCCCAATCATTTTTAGAAAGACCACAAAAAATGAGATGAAAACTGCGTACCAAGATCAGAGATAATCAAAATAGGTACCCCATCCAAGTTCACAATCTTCTGAAGATACAACTCTGTTTAATCCTTTACCAATAAGGTAGTCCTTACTAGAAAAAAGTGAGCTAACTTCATTATCCTATACATAATGACCCAAATCAAATCAAATTTGTTTAGAGATCGAGGAAGACCAGTAATAAAATCCATATTGATTACCTCCTATTTCCAATAGGGAAAATTATTTTTTTCATACAACCCACCAGGCCTTATGTGCTCAACTTTGACTTATTGACACGCCATGCATTTGGCCACAAAATTAGCCACATCCCTTTTAATACCATTCCACTAATACATCACCTTGAGATCATGATATATTTTTATCGAAATGGGATGAACAACCTAGCACAATTCACGCACCTCAGCTAAAATCCTTTGTTGCAAACCATTGACATCAGGAACACACAACCTTTTTTGGTACCGCAAAGCACTATCACCTCCAATGTCAAATACCATTACCTTTTGCACAATAATATCACTCTTGATTTTTATCAAGATAGGATCTAGTACTTGCTTCTCCTTAATCTCTAGATAGGATATAACACTTGCTTCTCCTTAATCTCTGCACCAAGAGATGACCAAACTACTTTCTGCATCATTAATCCACCATCCTTGTAGTCCAAGAGATGGACTCTAAGACTATCCAAGTGGTGAATATCCTTTACTAATTCCTATTTTTATTTTTCCACAGTAGCCAAAATCCTCATGGACAACCTGCTAAGAGCATGAGCAACAATGTTAGCTTTACTTAGGTGGTAGTGAAGACTCATTTCATAGTCTTGAGAAGCTCCAACCATTTTCTCTACCTGAGATTAAGCTCCTTCTGAGTGAAAACATATTGTATATACTTATGATCAGAAAAGATTTCTATGTGCACTCCATACAAATAATGCCGCCAAATTTTCAAAGCAAAGAACATCGCCAACAACAATAAATCATGAGTAAAATAGTTTTTCTCATGCAACTTTAACTTCTTAGATGCATAGGCAATCACCTTCCCATGCTGCATCAAAACCCAACCAAGTTCGACCCAAGACATATCCCAATAAAACATAAACCCCTCATTTTTTTAAAGAAATATCAAAACTGAAGGCAAAGTTAGGTTATCCTTAATATTCTCGAAACTCCCTTCATACGCATCCGTCCAGGAAAACCTTACCTTTTTTGAGTTAATTTGGTCAAAGGAGCAACTATGTTTGCAAAGCTTTCCACAAATTTCCTATAATACCCTACAAAAGCCAAGAAGCTCTGAATGTCAGTTGGAGTTGTGGGTATAGGACACTTTTTGACCGCTAAAACCTTTTGAGGATCCACCATAATCTCTCAATAGAAATAATATGACCAAGAAAAGTTACAGCATTAAGCAAAAATTTGCATTTAAAGAACTTAGCATACAATTGTTGTTCCTTCAAAGTCTGCAATACCACACGAAAGTGATTGGCATAATCCACCTTACTTTTAGAATACACCAACATGTCATCAACAAAAACAATGAAAAAAAAACCCAAGAACGACTTTAAACCCTAATCCTTAAATCTATAAACGCCGCTGGGGCATTTGTCAAGCCAAATGACATCACTAAGAATTCAAAGTGCCTATACCGAGTACAAAAAACTGTCTTAGGGATATCCACCTGCCTAATATCTAGATAAGTATACCCAAACCCAGGATCTATATTAGAAAAAAACTTGGTACCTTACAACTGATCAAACAAATCATCTATTCTTGGAAGAGAATACTTATTCTTGACCGTTACCTTATTCAACTATTGATAGTCAATGCACATCCAAAGGGAACCATCCTTCTTGAGCACGAACAACACCGGTTCACCCCATGAAGATACACTAAGATAAATAAACCCCTTATCCAGAAGATCCTTAAGCTGCTTGTTGAGTTCTCTCAACTCATCCAAAGCTATTTTATAAGGAGAAATAGATATTGGATGAGTGTTTGTTACCAAATCAATACCAAACTCAATATCCCTATTCGGAGGAGCATCGAGAAGATCATCGAGAAAGACCTCAGGAAACTCACTTACCATAGGAATCGAATGAAAAGAAAAACCTTCTAAGCTAGAATTTTTAACCTAGACCAAGTGATAAAGGCATCCTTTGGATACTAATCTCCGAACTCTAACATAAGAAATAAACCTTTCCTAAGGAGCTAGAGAACCATCCTCCACTCTATAATCAGTTCACTAGGGAACCTAAAGACAACCTTATGGGACCGACAATCCAAGGATGCATAATAAGAGTGTAACCAATCTATATCTAGAATAACATCAAATCAACAATCTCAAGCTCAAATAAATCCACCAAAGTCTTCCTAATACCAACTATACCACACACCCCTATAAACTTTATTAGAAATCACTGAGCTACCTACCGAGGTAGAAATAAAAAGTGGATCTGAAATAACCTCAGGGTCAAAATGAAAACACACAACCATAAATAGGGTCACATAAGAAAGAGTGGATCTTAGATCAAGTTGACAACACACCTCATGATAAAAGAGTTGTAACATACCAATAGCGACATCGGGTTATGCCTCAGATTCCTGCTGAGATGGAAGAGCATATAATCTATTTTAGCCTATGGGGGTACTAGAAGCAAGAGAAGACACAGAAACAATACCATAAGGTGTAGGAGTATAAGATGAAGAAACTAGCTTTGACCGCACCCAAAGAACCCTTACCAACAGGATAATTCTTGATCATATAGCTTGGCTGACCATATTTAAAACAAATTTCCCTCCCTTTATTACAAAATCCTCGATGAAGAGGACCACAAAACCAGCAAGGAGGGCACGAAGAAGACAACTAAGCCCCACTCTCCTAAGATTGTCACTTTGTGCCCAAATATTATCGCCACCCTATTGACGCCTATCAATCGACTACTTCGGGTAAGAAGAACTAGCAGAAGAGAAAGAACCAAAACTCCCCTATTTCTTCTTTGGCCATTTATTACCATCCTAACCACCTTACTATTGCACACCACCTTATTTAAAAGACCTAAATTTCTTACCCTGTATTTTTGCAAACTCTGTCTATTTCTTATTTTAATCCTCCACTTGCTGCATGTGGACAACCGACCTCAAAATATCCATATCCTTAATTAGCAAGGTAGTCTTTCTTTTAAGGATCAAATTTCAAGACAGCTCTGAAGTGAACTTTCTCATTCTTTCCCTAATATTTGACACCAATTTCATAGCATACCTTGGTAATTAATAAAATTTCAAGGCATATTCCTTAACATTCATCTTTCCCTACTTACAGTTCACAAACTTCTCCATCTTTGATTCCCTCAGTTCCTAAGGAAAGGATCAATCCAGAAAAACATTTGAGAAAGTCTCCTATAAGGACAACTCCTTAACATCACCCCTATCCCTATATCACTCCTCGTACCACTGGTATGCAATATTCTTAAGATTATAAGCTACAAAATTCACCCCTTCCACATTAGTGGCCTACATCACCCTAAATATCTTCTCCATTTTATCCAAGAAATCCTATGAATCCTCTTCTACCTTTACACAAATAAAATTAGAAGGATTCATTTTCATAAACTAGCCAACCTATGTGTCCTTAGCAGATAAAACACTAGATGCATCCTACTCAACCTGAACAACAACCAACTGAACAATAGTATGAATTGATTGATAAAATTTTGTATTTGTCACCTCATCCTGAAGAGGACTAGTAGCAACTGGTGGAACTACAAAAACATCAAGGACTAGACCCTTAGAACTAGTATGGACCCCAGGTGTCTTTTCCATTTTGTCCCTAAATAGGATAGAGGAGTTTTCTTGTTTTTCAGATTACCGAGGCATAATTTGAAAAGCGTACAGACAAAGATTAGAGAGGATTCTAGGATTTAGGCTCCAAACTTGAAAATAAAATGCCAAGAAAGTGAAATATTCCTAAATTCCTTGTAGCCTCACCATTATGAGTGTGATGTACTGCACACCCTTAAAAGAGACTCTATTAGACATGACTTTGTTGATTCTTAATTGACCATAAACCTATAACTCTGATACCAACTTGACATGGCCCGAACCTGGGCCTTGTCATAATGGGCATCCCAAGCCCAACCAGGACTGGAGACCACCCCCATTTCCCAACCCAACCGACCAATGCATATCCTAAGTCGGATGAATTTCGAACATATAACAAGATAGAATTATCGCATGATCCAAGACTCTGGGATAGGTTTATATCCATGACTACCCAAACAAGTTCAAACGTCTAATACTAACCAATAACCAATACCGAACAAAACCATAATCCAAAACCAGGCAATATGAGTTCTATAATAATTATATAATCCCAAAATAAAATAAGATAGAACAACCAATAGTACAGTTAAACAGTTTTAGTCCTAATACCAGTGCCAATACTAAGGCTAACATCAATACCAATCCTGCCCATTCCAACCTATATCAGTTGTATAAAAGCCTCTAAACAAAAGAAAACTGATACTCAGTTGGGACATGCCCCCAACCATAGCCAAAACCAATATCCATAAAATAACCAAAGTTTATTAAAATGTCCATAACATGAAATGGAGCATTCCATAAAGATGGAAGCTCACCTCTTTAATCTAAAAATTAATCTCAAAATCTAATCACTATACAAGATGAGTAGCACGGTCAGTTCCTGCATTGTGTGGGGATACAATTGCTTGAAGATAAGTTAGCGTGTGAATTCTAGGATGAACTCAGGATAAGGATAAAATAATGCCAGTTAATAAAACCAAGTTAGCCATCCATAAGCATATAAACCATACATATATATAATTATACTGGGAAAGGGAACCGTGTTTAGCATAAATTTGAAACCATTAACCTGGGTATGTATAACTTAACTATCCTTAACAACCAATGGTATATATGGGTCTAGTGTAACCCCTTAAATGTTCCCCGATGCATGTAGCCGCATGAACCAAAGATACAATAAGAGTAGGGGATTCTCGAGTACCCTTTGCTCTCCATGATACACATGTACTATATACTTAAAGGATTCCTATTTACCTCAAAGTATCATATATGGTCACCATGACCAACCCCTCATATCGGCAAACATGAGTTTCCAGTGTTCATTCATTGAACTCCCACCTTCACGATTAGCTATCACACACCGCTATTATTGCCCAATTAAAATCATTTTGAACCGACCAATCCATTATTCCATTTATTATTAACCAAGGATATTAATAGTGGTATTGTCATATCGACTATAACTTGCAAGTATTGTCCTTAGACAAACATTATAAGGTAAAGAGATTCCCGTGTACCCACTTACTAAGTTAACTTGGGGGAGTCCCATGTACCCCACAAGTGTTTCATCATTATGTTTGCTTAGGGGATTCCATTGTACCCCATAAGGATGTTCATTAACATATTTACTTGGGGGATTTCATTGTACCATACAAGAATATTCAATTAACCATAACCATGACTATCAAACCATCCCAAACCATTTATAGTTCTATTACCAAACGATCCTATGCAATAGTTCCATTAAAAATCTGATAGTATAGTGAAGGCATAATCATAGGTATTTTATCAAACATATTGTGGGAATAGTATTTCCAAAACCAAAACCAATTACCATATGACCATTCCCATGCCGCCGGTTATCTAAAACCACCATTAAAGCATATAAAAGCATAGTTAAAATATGGTAAAACCATAACCAAACATTTATAACCAAAACCCCCAAATTATATTTGAAAATATTAGGACCCGAGGCTACCCCCTAATTGTGACAATGGTGCTTACGGTCACAAGTAACCACAAGCTAACCCATGAGTTGGTACCTACTGTAAGCATTGAGTAACCTAATAATAAACAACATATATGGAACAATAACTAATAATGCCACAAGGTTTTTAATCCTGAAACATGACTAAACCATTAATTTAAACGTCTGAAGTTATACTGAAAAGATTGATAAAATAGCTAATAAACTAACAAACTGTCAAAAGCCTCTACTGACTCACTGTGGAGTTGATGGGAAAAACCACCAAATAACTCTGACTGAATGGAAACAGTAAACTACTAAGATAAACTAAAATAACAAAATTATGTCCTTGATAAATAAGGACTCACCATAACTGCTGCTGTTGATAAGAAAAACTATCTAAGCGTGATCAAGAAACTGAGCGTTAATCCTATGATATGAGACATCATAGCACAAATAAAAGTATGCGGTCAGTACTTTGACTGTACTAGTATATGATATGGGTTAGGATTAAATGCATGGGTTAACTGTACAAGAAGAAATAATTGGCTGAATAGCATGAGATAACTAAGTGTGCATGCATGAAAACTGAGATACTGAGGATACAAGACCAAGCATATAGTGTTTTCTAAAATAATTTGTAAAACGGAAACAATATAATCTGATAACTGGAAGTCTGTATGCTATGGTCAAGCAAAACTAACTGAATTCTATACTGAATACTGAACTGATACTATGAGAGGTATCATCTAACTGACATGCCCCAATATGAGTAAATTATGGTCTAACCTGTAAACCAAGTTGGAAAAGTATCAATGCCGTGACACGGGTACTAATAATATCTATGTGGATCCACTAAAGAGTCACCCTCAAATGGAAGGTGCTCTAATGAGATATGTGTTGCCCTCAACTGGCAGGTGAACATTTTATCAACTCTCAACTAGCAGGTTAGTATCTCTAACCTATGCTAGCTATGCAATTCTAGAACTAAGGGACTGCTACTAAAGGTCACACCCTCTACTGGAAGGTGAACCCTCCTCTCTAGGTTTGCTCGATGCTAAATCCTACTCCCAACTGAACTGACACTGATCACAGGACTGAACTATGCTTAACTAAATAAACAACTGATCATGATTAACTTGGCTTAATGATAATGCTCATAGTTTATCTGAAATCATTATGAAAATACTAAAACTATGTAAACAGTTAAGTAATAGGTGTTCATAACCCTCCAACACTGAATGAAAATCATAATATGGACATGTGAAACTTTAATACCCATATAAAGGATCATTACTAAAAACCCAACATTTAGACACTGCATCAAACATATGGGAGTCATGAATTTAAGCATCAGAACGGTTAAAGCATGTGATTAAAACATAATTACAACACAAAAGGGTGTTTCAAGCCCATCTAGATACCGATGCTATGAAAATCCAACACAAGAAACCATGTGTTATATGTTTCTAAGATCACAAATTGCTAACAGGACCTGGCCCTATATTTCATATTTTGCAGGTATGAATGTACAAGGTTTGAGCTTGAGGAAAACCAAAATGGCATGGTGGAGAGAAGATGTCAGGCAAAGGGAAAAATCTTATTTTCAATCCATCCCTAGTATTATCATTTGAGAACTAAGAAAAAGAAGAAATAGCACAAAATAAGATGGGAAGAATATCACAGCATAGAGATTAACATATAATATATCCAAGAATCTGAGAATGCTACTGAAAGTAAGGAAACCATCATATGAATCTACATATGCATGACCAAATATCTTAAGGATTTTGAGAAGAATAGTCCAAGATTTAAGGTTGCTAAAGTAATTTGGGAGTTCCCACAGGAAGGATGGATAAAATATAATACTGATGGAGCATCTAGGGGTAATCTTAGATCCAGTTTCTATGCAGTTTGTCTTAGGAATGAACAAGGGGATCTACTATATGCAAAAGGACCTAACATTAATGATACGGAAAATGTGGAAGCAAATGCAACAACTATTTTCAGGCAATCAAACATTAAAGTCAAACACACCATAATAAAGTTATCATTCAGATAGACTCCTTAACTTTGCAGAAAATCTTCAACAGAGAGTAGGATTATGCATGGAGTATATTAGATACAGTAGAGGAATTTTGGAGTTTAATGGAAAACAAACAAGTCTAGTACTAACATAAACTTAGGGAGGGGAATCAATGAGTTGTATATCTAGCTAATTTGGCAATAGATAAAGTGAGTTTCACATTCACTAACTTTCAGCATTGATTAGTAAGAGGTAAGAGAATAATTAATAGTGAAAAATTGCAATGCCCATACTTAAGATTATCACCAGTAAGAGGGTGAGGAGGCTGGGGATGATATAACATAGTTTATTAACATGCATAAATTTACAAACCATGGAGGCAAAAAGTGAGTGAAACAACTATCTAGCCTACAACATAGTAACCAACAAAAAAGAGTCGCAGCAAAAAAGGAGGGTAAACTATGGAGGCAAAAAAAACAAGTGAAACAACTATCTAGCCTACAACATAGCAACCAATAAAAAAGAGTCACAGCAAAAGGGGAGGGACACTTGACTATATTAAAGTTGATAAACCTGGAAGACATGTTAATCTCCAGATATTTGTGGGTTAGAGCATCCTATTATCTCCATACCAGCCATATCTGTAGAGTGGAAAGGTTCATAAAAGAAAATTTTACAAGCTAAACCAAGGAAGAAGGTCATCATTCATATAAAAAAAGTAAGAGCTTTCACTTGATAGGAGCTCTCAACATAATACAAAGTGAAGGTAGTAATCTCATCCACCAGAGAGCACAACTAAAACACAAGGTAACACATGAAAATTAACTGAAAATAAAGATCCAAGAAAATTAAAGAGCAAACAATCAATACTTACTTCTACAAGTTGAGAATTGAACAAGTAGGAATCATCCAAAGGAAGATATTATAGCACCTAAATCTGGAGGAGGATGAAATGGGTTTAACAGTGCTGGCATAAATTAGGTGTTTAAGGGTAGATGAGGAAAATAAGAGTGAAGTCTGATTGTGTAAACCCTACTCATTTGCTTATAGATAATAGAATAGTGGGGAAGGTTGGGTCAGGTTTGATTTTAGTAGTAGGCTTTGATTATTTGATGTGTGTTTTTGGATGGTTGGCCTATCTTGTGTAAAGACTAAGTCCAGGTTTGATTTTTAATTAAGAAATACCCAAAAGTTTAGTAAAAAAAGAAACTAGAATTGAGCCAAACTTACGTAGATAACAACGATCACAAGCCTACTAATATGCCCCTACGCTAATCCTGGACTCAAACACTCAATTCGCTCACTTATTCAGAGCTTGTATGGTTTAACAAGTCCAAAAGAACTCTGACTGGGTGCTCGAGATTTGTTTGGAATACCTTGCTCATAAAAAAACTCTACTACCATACCAAATTTGACATTTTGTTCTCAATGATGCCATTGAAATTTCCATCTAGGGTCCTTTTAATAAAAGTGGGTCCCACACTCTAAAGAGCTATTTTTGCCAAATTCTACCCTATACATCAAAATAAGTCCAGAAGCCTCAAGACTAAAAAAATGGGGACCCCTAGCCTAAAATTAATATTTTTGAGCTAACACGACTATAATAAATCATATCTAAGGTTGTTTCCCTAAGGTTCTTGTTTGCGGACCATTTCTTAACTATAGAAGCTCCAAAATATAGAAAAGTCTCTAAAAACCAAACAAATTACTCGACTAACCAAACAGTTAGTACCAATAAGTCATAAATGACTTAGTGGTAGATATAGAAAAGCTCTAAAAATAGAAAGAACTAAAACCAAGGAAATAACCTGGAGTGTCATTACAACATCCACTACTAAAAAAGCCTTACGTTTGTGAAAGTAAATTGTAAAGAAGTACCCAAAGTCTCGAATAGGTAGTGATATGGGTCCACATATCATAATCGGACTCTTGGTAGTCACCTCAACTGTACGATGTTGCTACTAAACCATAACTACAAGAATATCTCTGGAGCACAACCTCATAATATCTTTTTCCAAGATAAACAATGGTCCTCTATAGAGTTTAACTTCTTATCCAACTAAACTGAGTCCCATCGAAGCACGTTGATGTGATATGGTTTCATATCACTTTCAATGCTTACAATAATAAAAGTATGCAAGTTACTAAGATCTTTTTGTTAGATATGATGTGTTTTGTTTTGTGTTTATTCAAAAAACTCGGTTTTGAAGCTGAACAGGAGCAAAGATGTGAGTTAAATTTTTTTGACACCTACGTTGGTACCTATGCCCCGTAGGTATTACTTAATTAGGGTAGGTGTCTTAACATATGTCAGAAAGCTGAAGTTCAGAGATCCAGAAGCTAAAGATTCAAGACTCTCACGTACAGGGGATTACCTATAGGCCATAGGTAGTACCTACACCACGTAGGTATCAGTCTTCATTGAGTTCCTAAAAAGATATTGCATGTTTTTTATACTAGCACCTACATGGGATCACCTACGGTCTGTAGGTTCCACCTACAACCCATAAGTTACCCCGTAGGTGGCCACCAACTCCAATTTTCCTCTTTTGTTTAGGATGTGTTTCCTAGGGTTTCTATGTATTCTATAAATATCCTTTTGACGTGTTTTAGTTAGTTGTGTACCCTTAATACTTAAGAACATATATTTGATATCAAGATTTGACTTTGATCTTGGGATTTTGTGTTTTTGATTTGGTTGATTATTCAATTCGAGACATTGGATTTTATTCATTAATTTTGTGAGATTGGCTTAATTCTTTTAATTAAGAATTCCATTGATTGTTTCACAATGATGAGTGGATAATTCCCATATCCAAGGTTGTAGGCACCCTAACAGGTTAAATAAGTAGGGGAAGTGTTCAATCTTCTAGATTATTATTGCTGCATGTATTATGGTTTTTTTGCTCTTACTAATTTATTAATAGTTACAAATGTTAGGATCCCACCTGTATTCAATACGATCCTAAGACGGACGATAAGATTGGGAAAAGAAGATTGCAATAGTGATTTGAAGTTAATTATTGATATAAGATAATTATTTTTATCTACATAAGATAACTATGTTTATCTTATCAACTTAAGACTGATAGGAGATAGTTAAAACAAGGGTACAAGGCAAGGGTTGGTAATACAATACTCTGAGATCTAGAGGATATGAGCAAAATTCACCAAAATATGTTGAGAGTTTGTTGGTGATACATAACTTGTTAGTTTTTACTTGCATAATAGTTTGAGCATGATAAACCTACAGAGTTAGAAGCCATAGAGAGCAAGAGCCTAGTGTTTATTTATGACTATGTCATGACCCAAACCAAGCCCTGGACATGATGGGTATCCCAGGTCCTCGACCCCCTTTGCCTAGTCAACATAGAACATAATACCTAGCAGCGGCTAAATTCTAAACATATAGCAAGATAACAAGCCTAACAACATAAAAGATAATTTAGGTTTGTTAACAACCGAAAACCTATAACTGGTAACCGGTAACCAATAACCAATGACCAATACCCAAGTCCACAGTAATATCCACAAAGCCTCTACTAAATTAAAAACAAACTAAGTTGGGACATGCCCCAAACCTTGATAATGACAATAATAATGGCAATGTTAATGTGACCTATTTAATTCTAGTTTAAAAAATAAAACTGATTGAATGATCAAGTATTCCAGAGAATGAAAGCTCACCACTTCAATGCAACGACTAAAAAGCCAAGACAATCCACCTAACGCTGTGCGAAAAAAGTAGGATTGCCTTTAAAATCTATATCACATAGGGATACATCATTCAGAGATGGTTAGTGGGTTAAGCACTAGCATATAAATTAGGGGTTAGGATAAAGTAATAAAAGTTTAATAATCCAATTCAACTCATTTTTATGTTCACATACATGTGTTGATTCATAAATACTTATATAAAATACTAGGATAGAGAGCAAGGTTTTGCATGAAACTTTAAAACTATAGTCTGGATTGTGTAGAATAACCATCATAATAGTACCCATGTTCTACATGGGACCAAGATCTTACCCCTTGGTCGGGCCCTAGTGCATGTAGACACACAAATCGGAGAATAATCTCATATATATGCATGGGGGACTCAAACCTCCCAACCATATACTAAGGTGACTTAAGCACCCAATCATGTAGTATATTATAGGGGAATTGAACCTCCCAATCATATAATAAGGTGCACTTGAACCATAAATTCTTAAGTAAGGGGGATTGAACCCCAAGCCATTTAGACCCCCACACTGGCAAATACAATTTTCAATTTTTGTCCCTCTGGATCACCACTTTCATGACCCAACTACAAAACCCACTTTTAAGCCCCGTTATAACATTTATAAAACATTCCCTTGAACCATAATACACATTCATGCATACACTATTGGTATCATCATACCAACTACACTTTAAAGGTATCATCAACATGTCACTTTACTTCTATTAACTCGAGAGAAGAACTCCATTTGTTCTTTAATACAAGGTGGGGGCACACACACACTTTCTTTGTTAATAAAATCAAACCATCATGTTTTAATAACCTCTTCATATTATGAAATTGTTCCAAAAATAATTCAATGAAATTTTTACTCATACTCAAAACCACTTTCACAAAATTAGGTTGGGGTTAATACCAATTCAATTGTCAATATTCAAAAAATTGGAGAAATCATAAACCCCTCGTTTATTCACCATACTCATACATCAAATTTATTTCAAAACCACAATTTAAACATAAGCAATGCATATGTAAACATAAAATATCACATAAACAACAACCATTCAAAACCCTTAACCCATGTTCCTAAACCACCATCAAAACCACATAGATAACTATTTAAAACACATGCTTTTACAAAGTAATAGTTGGGGAAGAGAAACATTCCCAAAATATTAATAGTTATGGAGAAAATTTGCCCTTGGGAGCTCGAATTTATCAACTTCTTAGAAATCCTAAGTATCTTACTTGACAGAATTTGGAGAGTTTGAGAGAGTGATTTCGGTGCTACAGTATTGAAATAACATCCCAAGGGTGTTTTATGGTCTTGCAGATTAAGTGGGTAAAGAGGAAAATATCCAAAGTACCCTTAATTAAAAGCTGAAAAATTATTGCCATTCACTATAGGTCGCTATATGACTCATATGGATACACTATAGCTCATCACCACGAGTCATAGTCTGGACAGTAGCTGAGGGACCCCCTTTATTTAACCTTCGACTTATACCCAATGACTTATTAAGAGACCCTATAACTCAAAGGGTCTAAGTTTTAGTCAATACAAAATACTTTGGGCATCACACTAGTTTGGCTATGGAGGGGACCATACGACTTGCTTTGAGTCTTTACAACGCATAACCCCTAGTCGTAGTCACAATAGAAACTCTAGTCCAACATATTGTCTAGGCTATGATTGGGTCTTTAAGATCTATAATTACCTATGACGACTCATAATATCGGTTGTCGTCTGAGTAGTTAGTCTAGAAATTTAGAAATTTTCAAGAACCAAAATCCAGTGTATTATATTCACCCTCTCTTAGGATTATTCATCCCTTAATGATGAGATAAGGTATCCTTTAGCACAGTTTAACACAAAATATAACTATACTCGCCTTTAACAAAGACAGAAAACAAAGATTGTAAGATTAACACTTACCTTAAGCACAAGTCTCCAAAATGGGGAACAAGAATAAGTATTTGGACTTCATCTACTCTTTGGATTCCCAAGTATCTTATTCAAACTTTTGGTTCCTCCATAGAACCTTGACAGAGGCCACATCCTTGCTCCGCAACCGACGGACTTGCCAATCCAAAATCACAATTGGGACTTTCTCGTATGAAAAAGAGCCTCAAAAACCGACACTCTCCATGGGAACCACCAAGGAAAGATCATCCATACTCTTCTTAACATCAAAATATTAAAAACCAGATGAATGGAACCCAAGATCGGATGCAAATCCAACTCATAAGATACATTATCCACTGGCTTAAAAATTTAGTATGGACCAACATAACAGGTGTAGACACATAATTTTGTCCCTCCCAAAAGTTAACTTTTACCCATTTACTTTACCGTACTAGGCACCCTACCCTATTTAATAACTTTTCCACAAAAAAAAATCACCATCATCTTTATCCTTAACCCAAAACAACAAATTCAAATAAACAACAAAGTAACAACCTCTCCAATCGAAGGTTGACACACCACTCTATCTCACACCAATCCAAACCCACGTACCCCTAGACCCTCCTCCCTTCCCCTCACATTTTGTTCTCTTTCTCCTATAACATCTGTACATAACAATAATACACCCGCCAAAAACACTCAAAAGAGATTTTTACATAGAATATACATATAGCAATAGAGATAGAAAAAATGGAGAATGTTTACTTTTATTTTCTTCTCACATAAAAACACCCACAAAGATTCCCATAGTGAGGAATCTCACAAAGAGCTCCACTATTTGTTCATACAAACAAATACGCTCACTCTCAAATTACTTACAAACAAACTCACTCTCACAAAAAAATATACACAAATGCACATAATGATAAAACCACATAGCTTTATACACACAAAAATGGCATAAAAGGGGATAAAAAAAGAGAGAGGATATAGTTTATAAGGAGAGAATAGAGAAGAAAATAAGGGAGATTAGGAGAGAGATTGAGAAAGAAGCGAGATAGGTGAAAAATTAAGAGATAGAGAAAAAAAGGGACAAAATTGAGGTAGAGAGGGAATATAAGAAAAGGCCAGTTTCTTTTCATATTTCGAAAAGTGTTTCACTAGAATTGGAGTTCCTCACTAAATATAGCCACTCAGAGTCCCCAAAAATCCCCAAACCTTCCTTTATTTCTATTTTTTTGGCAAATCTAGTTGGCGAAAGATCATTACATTGAATTCATGGTCTATCAAAGCTCCAGCAAGATAAAAACAAAAACCCAAATCCTATTCTAGTGAGATTCATTTACAATTAGTTCAAAATCTGTGATTTAGGGTTCGTATTAAGTTTTTTCTACTGGTTTTAAATTTGTTCGGGTTGTGGTTTCTTGACACCAGATTGATTTTATTTATTGTTGAAGTTTGAGTTGAGGTTATCGAGATAACTCTTTATTCTCTTCTTAAGTCGATCAAAAGTACTCAAAAGGTCTAATTCTTTGACCCTTTTTCTTTATTTTATCTTGATTTGGCATGTTGATGTTATGATTATGTTTGTGATGTTTTTGATTAGGTGACTTTATTGATGTTCAAATTTTTTTATTTGTGAATAATTGACCGTGTTGCAAATCTAATGTCAATATGGGTTTGGATAACTAGTGCCATGTAGCAAATTTGTGTTAAAAAGGAATTCGAGGAGGCATTGGCCTTAATAAAATTAAAATAAGGATTAATTTTGATTCATTGATGGTGGGTTAACTAAAAACAATTATTGATGTCATTTAATATGATAGTATCATGAAAAATCAAAATGGGTAGGCAAACGACAAGTTGGGTAGGCAAAATTTAGGGTTTGCAGATCGTTGGATGTTTGAATGTGTGTTTGAATGGTTTCCTATATTAATGAACAAAATTGAAATTGTAATCACTTGTTGGGAATGCACCGAGGAAAATATTTTATTCATCGGGTAATATCCCAACGTATTATGTATGCGAAGAAGATTCATGATCATGGCCCAAGGCATGAAGTAGAGTATAGTTTATATTCAGTACCTTTTTTATTTTGGACTGTAATAATTGTATCGGATATTACCTTTTGGATTTTTGTTTTATTTGGTTTTATTTATTTGTTGTTTCACATATGTGTTCTTTTGAGTGAGTTTATCATTTCATAGTGTCTAATTAGTCGATATAGCCTAACAAAGTGACCATGGTAGAACCAAGGGATCGAGGAATGCCTAACACCTTCTCCTCAATCAATAGAATTCCTTAACCAAAATCATTATTCGTGGGTTAGTTTTCAAAGAGTCAAAAAATTATTTTGAAAAAATGATTTCCAAAGGTTACTTGGCACACTAGATCTATGTCAAGTGGTGACTGTAAGTTTGAATGTAAAAGTCCTTTTCAAAGAAAATATTGATTTTGTCACTTTAATAATAAAAACCTTTCCGAACATAAAAATATTTCTTTTGGGTAGAAAAGGTGTGACAGCTCTGGTGACTCTATTGAGGAATTTTAGAATTGGAGCTTCATTTTTGAGTTGTATCGGCTTAGTTTGACACTATAGGTGTATAGATATTTTATTTTTTCTATCATTTGTGCTATTATTTTGTCATCGTTGAGTGTGTACGTGTTACGTTTTTGTATTTTTCTCTTATGTGTTACCGCTTTATATCTGGCATCATATGCATTATCCTGAGTTAATTCTTTCACAACAAGTCTTAGGATACACATAGTGTATACGAACTTTAGTTGAGTTACCTTTATTTTAAGAGGGGATCCATCGGACGTATAGAGTGGGTAAAAATCTATCGCATTTATTATCGATCATATGCTTCCCCAAATAGCCTTTTTAGTGGATTCCAACGTAGGTCAGTCTTTATGTCATGCTTCTCAGCATCATATTGAGACCTTGTGGGATCCACTTGGTCCTTTGTAAATGACTCAGCCCTAAATCATCCTTACGTACTAATTATTGCATCTTTGAGGGTAACAAGATTATTTGATGAACTGATTTAGGAAAAGCATGTGCTAGAACTAAAGGAAAGCGCGTGTTTTGGCAAGAAAAAGTTTGAAAAAAAGGAAAAAAAGAAGAAAAGAAAAATTAGTCAAAAAGTGGTTCATAGTTTCTTAGAGTTCTTTATGGCTTTTGTTTTCCACAATCTAAAAATTCTAAAAGATTTTTACCTTTCGCACTTATTTTCTCAAAAAAAAAAAAACTATCAAAAAAATTTTCCTTTTGTTCTCTTTAGTAAGCATTCATAATTTGAAAATTTTGAAAAGATTTTTTCAATAGGAACTTTTTATTAAAGAAAAATTCAAAAAATGATGGAAGAAGTTTTGCACATTTTATATAACAAAAATACCAAAAAGATTTTCCTTTCATAGTTTTTGATGTCATTTTTATGTAAAGTGTCAAATTTAAAATTCAAAAAAGATTTTATTAATATTTTTCATCGTTTGTTTGTGGTTGTGTATCCTAAGTCAGGATTCAATTGGTTGTTTCATCTTTAATTGTCCAATCTGGACAAACAACTCACACTTGATTCTCCTCTCTCAGGAGTGAGATACGTAGGCCGCCCTTCTAAGATTCGCTGATCTTATTTAAAATATTCAAAAAGATTTTCTTCGCCTTTCATTTAGAGTAGGTGTTTCATATATATGCCTTGAAAAACAAATTACAAAAAGATTTTCTTTAATAGTCTTAGGTTTCATTTTGGGATGAAATACAGAATTGAAAATTCAAAAAGATTTTTGTCAATATCTTTTGAAAATAATGATAAAAGAAGAAGAAATAAAAGATATTCTCTTTATTTAGATTTGTTGTTTGTGAGAGTTTCTTTATCCTAAAAATATATATAAAAAAAATTCTTTGATAATTTTAGTTTCATTTTTGTATGAATTTCCAAATCAAAATTTAAAAAGAATCTTGAAGTATCTTTTGAAAAAAGTCATTTGGTAATAGGTTAGTTAAGCCATGCTTTCTCCATATGAAAAATACAAAAGATTTTTCCTTGATAATTACAGGTTTTATCTTGCATAGGGGATTTAAACTTGAAAAATTCCAATGTATTTTTGTCAATTGTTTTGAGAATTTGTTATTTTCTTTTCTCTAAAGTGTTTAGAAAAATAAAGAGAGATTGATTGGCCATTTTTTGTCCAAACTTCATAAACTACGCATACTTGGTTATCCTCTCTCGGGGGTGAGATATGTAGGCATTCTTTTAGGGTTTGGTTATCTTTTGAAAAAACAAAGAGAAGAAAATAAGTTTTTAAAAAATATTGAACTCTAATGCATTTTTTTATCTCTTGTTCAGTTAGCTTAAGATGTTAGTTTGTGGAATTTTTGTTGGTCCTCCACATTGCACTAAGTTAAAGAGAAAGTTATGGCCAAAAAAGATATCTAGGTTGTTGTCACTAATCAAGAAGAGAGTTCAGGGAATGAAAATTTAGGACCTAATAAATAGATCTTGTAATTAAGGAAAAAATAATAGAAATGCATCGAGCTTGGGCTAATAGGTTGAATCCTCCTCCAGTACCCATGAATAATCCAAAAAATTCTTCTAGATTACATCTATTGTCACTTGCATAATTTCTTATTTCTATTGACACGCCACAACATACATCAGGGTTTACTCTAGGGCAACACTATGCTAACACTTCCCATATTCATTTCCTAGATCCTCAACACAAAACCACCACATATTCAGCTCCCCTAACTGTTCATGCTTTTGCAGTGCCACTCTCCCTGAAGCTCATACTTTTGATATGCATCCAACAATTGTGCCTCTTTACGATGTGAAAGAACCTACATTGAATATTTTTAGTGATTAGGATCATGCTTTTGAGCCCATATTTAAGCTGACTGGTCCTCGTGGTTACGCTCAATTGCTTAAATTTCCTCTTAATACTGAAAAGCCTGTTAGAGAGAAGAACAAGAAGTAATGACCAGAAAGGTGAAAAGTTTGAAACTGGATATGAAGTAGTTCCAAGGACTTGGGGGGAGGGGTACAAAAGTGTCTAATATAAAGACTTATGTATGTTTCCAATTGTTAACCTCCGTCTTGGCTTTAAGATCCCGAAGTTTGATAGGTATGATAGACACGGTGATCTGGTAGAACATTTGAGACGTTATTGTAACAAACTAAGGGGTGCTAGAGGGAAAGATGAATTACTCATGGCTTATTTTGGTGAGAGTCTTTCAAATCTAGATTCGAAATGGTTTTTTGATTAGGAAATCACAAGTGGAATAGTTAGGACGACTTCTCTATTGAATTCAGGTAACAATTCCAATATAATGTGGAGTTTATTCCTGATGAGAAATCTCTAACTAATTTGAATAAGAAGATTATTGAAAGTTTCAGAGAGTATGCAATTAGATGGTGTGAACAAACTGCTAGGGTGAAACCGCCAATAAAATAAAGCAAGAGAGCGGAGGTGTTTATTAAAGCGCAGGATGAAACATATTATCAACACTTATTACTTATATTATGCTAGCTATTTATTGAGTTTCTCAAAATAGGGGAGATGATAGAGGATGTAATTAAGACCGATCGCATTGTGAGTTTTCCAGCATTGAAAGCAACTACTCAAGCAATTTAAAAAGGTTAAGGAAATATTGCAGAGATTAAGAATCAGGAAGATATATTTGCTATTGCAGCTGGAAAACGAGCACATCCAAGAAGACCACATCATTATTACCCTTAGTCTCAAGCCTAAGTTCATACCCAAACTCTATATAATCATTCCTAAAATCTATTTACTCTATTTCTCTACCTCCATATCCAGTATGTAGTGCAAAACCATATTTTCAACCCTATTCTTACACACAATGGCCTACACAACCTCCTCAGAGTCATCCTCCAACTGCACAAACATACCAAAGCCCTTCTAGGCTTGATTTTCTATCCAAGCCAAATAATTAAAAAAGGTAGAAGCTAAAGGATAGTTTCACACCAATTGGAGAATCGTATGCTAGTTTATTCCAGAGATTGAAATAGTCTGGCATGATCACGTGTCTCCTTGGGTACACTCTTGACCCATATTCAAGAAATTTTGATCCTCATGTATGATGTGCATATCATTCTAATGCTCAAGGTCATAGTATTAAAGATTATTGTGCTTTGAAAAGAGAAATAGAAAAGATAATTCAAGATAAATCGATTAGGGTAAAGAACATTGACAGTGAGGAAAGTTCTAGTCATGCTAATGTGCAAACCAATGGCTAAGATTTCATGCTCAACAATTGTGAAGTCACTTATCTCCTTAATAGAAAGGATTTTGGTAATTTCTTTTCTTTTCTTTTTTGTTATCTGAATTATTTCAGGGTTGTAGTTTGGGGTCTATCTGATTTTGTTTCTTTGTTGTTTACCTTCAAACCCTTTTATCTTTCCTTTCAATAAAATATGGTGTCCTTTTTCTTTTTTTATTTTATGTTGTTTGTTTGTGTTCTTCATACTATTTGTTTTATGTTGGTTCAAGTGATATGACATTCTTGTGAAATTTTCAGTCATATCTTAAAATCTATTTCAATTAAAAACAATGAATTGGAAATAAAAAAGAACAATTTGAGAAAATAGATAGTGTTGAGACATTGGGTGACCAAGCTGAAGCCTTCCATGAATAAATTTAAGGGAATTATTTTGATATTCATAAGAATAATTTGATCATCAATTGAAAGACATATCTCAATTAGATCAAACTGTGGATGCACGATCTTCTGTTAAAAAAAATTGCTCTACTAAGGTATGAATCATCCGATGTGAGGTGTGTACAATAACAATGGAGTTTTATGTTTGAAAAGAGCGGAAGAATAAGTGACACAATGCTCAGTTAAAGTTTAGTGTTGGGGAAAAAATGGTATAAGTGATCTATCTTTCACTTTCATATTGCATGCTTTGTATTTACATTTTAAGGATTAATATGACAAAGACATTTCATTCTGTTAACCAAATATTGTGTCATCCTTTGTTTATCCCATTTGAGCTTTTGTTCTATTTTCTTATACCCCTATTTTGGAATTAAGATAGAGTCAACAAAGTTCAAGAAAAGTGTCGAGTAAGAGAATAGATTCAGAAAAGTTTCAAAAGAAGTGTGTCAAAAAGAAATGGAGAAGAAGAGTGTCAAGAAAAATAGTGTTCAAAAAGTCCCAAAGAGAAAAAAAGTCAATATTAGAAAAACAGAAAGATGAAAAGAAATCAAAACAAGAAAAAGAACGAGTTACCTGAACTACGTTAGACCTAATTCACCTCCTTCAAGGGTGAGATACGTAGGCAGACTTACTCTACGTTTGTTCCAACCAAATAAACAATTTAGAATTACCCAGTCAAAAGAAAATGGGGCATGAGTTAATCTTTGTTGTTTGAGTCAATTCAAAAAGTTGTAAGTCCCACCCCACTTAAAGTGTCGTTTGGGCCTTGTTCCATCCTTTATTTCTAAACCTATCCAAAAGATAAGTTATAACCAAAGAAAGACCTTCAGATCAATTTTTGAGAATGTTAAGGCTAAATATGCAATGGATATGATGATGCATTTTTAGAACTGCTTGTCTTCATCAACATAAGAAATTAGGAGAGAAAACAAATGTCTGTCTTATTGGTGAAAACCCTCCCCCGCACCATAAGATGGTTAGATATTGAGAGAAATAAAAATGAGAGAGTATTATTGGTTAAAATCCTCATGGGCACCATAAGACTATGGTAAGTTGAGGAAAATAAAAATGAGAGAGTCTTATTGGTAAAAATCCGCATGGGCACCATAAGGCGATAGTGAGTGAGAGAAATGAAAATGAGAGTCTTATTGGTGAAAACCCACATGGGCACCATAAGGCAATGGTGAGAGAGAGAAATGAAAATGAGAAAGTTTCAATCCTCATAGACACTAAGTTGAAAAAAATGAGAATGAGAGAGTCTCATTAGTAAAACCCTCACGGACGTTGTAAGGCGGTGGTGAGCTGTGATACAGAAAATGAGAGAGGTTTATTGGAAAAATTCCTCAAGGCATCAAAAACTGAATGAGGTCTATGAATACAATCGAACTAAGGAAACAACTTAGTTTTTAGGTTCATTAAATCAACAACAATTGGTGAGAGTTTGGATGAAAAGATCAAGAAGTTAATCCAAATGCATGTCATAATCACTAGAGTTAAATTTCACTTACAGATAAATTTTTATATCTTTATTTTCTAAAGTGGACACATATTTTCTATTCTTTCTTCTCTATATTTCTATTTTATTTCTTTTGAGTCCGTCATTCAAATAAAAAATCATGGTCATTTTTCTCGTGTGTTTGAGTCAAGTCTATGACAAAACAAGTGAGAAAGGATTATAAAACTTGCAATCAACTTCTTCAATTGTATGAAGCGAAGCCAAGGACTAGCACATGAAAAAACATGATCATAAGTTGAAAAAAAGGCTTAAAGGAAGTTTATCAATCGATAGTTTTTTTGATTCATGGGATATCAAAATCCAAAAATTGTATCTCAGAGATATGTTAAAATAGAAATTTGGTGTCTAAATCATCGTCACTTTCTTTAATTTAGTCTTGGGTCAATAATGCGACAAGGAAGGGGAAAATACCAGTAATCTAAAACAAAGATAAAGGAAATGAATACTGGAGCAGGGGCCTGGAAAGCCAAATACTGCAAGCCACGACTGAGTTTTTAACTAAAAAAATTTTTGTTGTTGAAACTAGGGCAAAATACTGTTCACTGAGTTCAGCTACCTTTGGAAAATCATATTTGTGAGTTGTTACTTACTCTTCAGGAACCTCCTGGAAAATGAGACTTTACTTACTATTCAAGACCCTCCTAAAAAATGGGACTTTATTTACTGTTCAGGACCCTACTGGAAAATGAGACTTTACTTACTGTTCAGGACCCTCCTGGAAAATGGGACTTTACTGTTTGTTCAGGACACTCCTGGAAAATGAGATTTTATTTTTCAAAATGGAATCTTTTTTTATCATAATCTTTATTTGGGATAATTTTTGTTTTAGTTTAACTTTGATTTTCAGGAGCTCGACTGGAGAATTGGATGAAGAAATTAAAAGCCAGGAGCTCGCCTAGAGAACAGGGTGAAGAAATCAAAAGACGGGAGACTGCCTGGAGAACAGGGTGAAGAAATTGAAAGACAGGAGCCCGTATGAAGAACAGGGTGAAGAAATTGAAAGTCAGGAGCCCGCCTGGAGAACAGGGTGAAGAAATAAAAGTCAGGAACCTACCTGAAGAATAGGGTAAATAAATTGAAAGTTAGGAGCCCGCCTGGAGAACAAGGTGATAACAAGTTAGGAGGCCGCTTGGGGAATAGGGTGATGAAAGAACAAGTCCGAAGCCCGCACGGAGAATAGGATGATGAAATAGCAAGTCAGGAGCTAGTCTGGATAATAAGGTGATAAAACAACAAGTCAGGAGCATTCCTAGAGAATAGGGTAGTGAAATAGCATGTCAAGAACCCTGCTAAAGAATAGGTTGATAAAAATGCAAGTAAGGAGCCCGACTGGAGAATAGGGTGATAAAATAGCAAGTCAGGAGTCTGCTTGGAGAATAGGGTAATAAAATAATAAGTCAAGAGCCCACCTAGAGCATAGGGTGATGAAGTAGCAAGTCAGGAACCCACCTAGAGAATAGGGTGATAAAATTGCAAGTCAGGAGCAGGCTTGGAGAATAGGGTGATAAAATAGTAAGTTAGGAGCTCACCTGGAGAACAAGTTAATGAAATTAAAAATCAGGAGCCCGCCTGGAGAATAGGGTGATAAAATAGTAAGTTTGGATCCCACCCGGAGAACAAGGTGATGAAATTGAAAGTTAAGAACCTACCTAGAGAATAGGGTGATAAAATATTATGTCAGAAGCCCTCCTAGAGATACAATTATATTATAGGCCTATGCAGACAGTATGCAAGCAGAAACAAATGTTATCATACAGACAGCTAAACATTGCAGGAAAACACAATTTGACAAAGTCATATTTCAGATGGATTCACTCCTCATGCAGAAGATACTAACAGGAAGATGGAAAAGTCCATGGAGCATAGAAAGTATAATCTCAAAAAACAACAATTGCAGGATAAACAAGTAATATACCAATATATTTACAGAGAGGGAAACAAGCTGGCAGATTATCTTGCTAATTTAACTATAGAGTCCGGAGAAATAGTCAATTTTATTAGTTTCAGCAGTTACATCAAAGAGGTAAAGCTATTGTTAATAGTGATAAATAAAATAGACCCTATTTAAAGATTACACTATTTGAAGGTTAAAGGGCAAACATGGGCCAAGGCATAGTAGTTACAAAGTACATATAAGTGTCACAAAGCTACAACAGAAAGAAGAGAAGTCATTCACTATCCTTTTCAATCGCAACCAGAAAAAATGATTCACATCACCATAGGAAGATTTAGCTGCTTGTCATCTAGATCTAAATAGAAACAAATCTAATTTTAGGATGCATATGTATAAGTTAAAAGAATTTAGAGGAAATCAGTTGAAGAAATCAAGATAAGTTGAGAATACAATCTAATAGAGGAAGATATACTTACATTTGGGAGTTGAAATAACAAAAAGGATGAGAGGAAGAAGCATGGTAGTTACAAGGTACATACAAGCATCACAAAGCTACAATAGAAAGAAGGGAAGGCATTCATTATCCTTTTCAATCGCAACATGGAAAAGAAATGAGCTTATACAGAGGAAAAGGAACAGATCACTGTAGAGAAAGGAAAGGAAGACACTTTGTTCAATTTGGAAACCCTACTTACACTAAGTGTGTATTTGTTTTGTTTTATTTTTCCTTTTTTGTTTTTGTCAAGTTTTATTTTTCTTGGGTTGGATCGGGGCAAGTGTTGTTGGACCAATAATTTATTATTATTTATAAAAATCCAAATTAAACCAAAAAAAGTGATGGAACAATAAGTTAGGAACCCACCTGGAGAACAGGGTGGTGAAATTGAAATTAAGGAACCTGCCTGGAGAATAGTGTAATAAATTAGTAAGTTAGGAGCCCACTTGGAGAATAGGGTGATGGAATAACAAGTAACTAGCACACCTAGAGAACAAGGCGATGAAATTAAAAGTCAGGAGCCTACCTTAAGAATAGGTGATAAAGTTGCAAGCCAGGATCCTTCCTAGAGAATAGGGTGATGAAACAACAAGTTAGGAGCCCGCCTAGAGAATAGGGTGCTAACATTTTAAGAAAGAAGCCACTTGGAGAACAGGATGATCAAATTAGAAGTCAAGAACCCACTTGGAAATAGGGTGTGAAATAGCAAGTTAGGATCCTACTTGGAGAATAAGAAGAAAATGTTAAAATTTCCAGCCAGGAGCCCACCTGGATAATAGTGTGAAGATTTTGAAATTCAGGTTCAAATTCAGAAGTACCACCTGCAGAACATGATTAACTTTTGAGTTCATCCCCAACACTAAATTTTGTATGGAGAAAGAGTCTATTTTTAAATTCAACCAAAAGAAGATCATATCATTTATCATTTTGAAAGCATTGAAGAATTAAGTCAAGAGTAAAGAGAAGCTGCATAGATATGACTTGTTTAATTTTAGTTATTTTTCAAACTTGTAATTTTTATTTTTGATGTAATGAAAGAGCTGCAGACCGAAATCTCAATAGAACTTTACTCGAGTCTCCAAATCATCATAGTACCTTTTCTTTTCTACCCTTTGAACTACATTTGACCTGATTCCCACATAACTTGTAATAGGTAGGATGCCCAAAATCAAAAGTCGATTGCATTCTGTCTTTCTTTTCTTTCTTTTGAATAATGGTCGGGTCAAAATTCTATTTTTTATCTAAAAACGCTTTTTGTTTCATCCAAAGAGAGACATTATGTAGACATGTAATTTTGTACCTCCCAAAAGATAACTTTTACCTCATAGCCTCATTGTACCACACACCCCACCCTATTTAATAATATTTCAACAAGAAAACAAAATAAACAACAATCACCATCATCTTTATCCTTATCCCGAAAGAACAAATTCAGAAAACTAAAAAAGTAAAAATCTCTCCAATGAAAGGTTGACACACCACTCCACCTCATACCAATCCAAACCCACATACCCCCTACACCCCCTCCCATATTATTTTGTCTTTTTTACTCCATAAAAACTATACATACCAACAATACACTCACCAACAAATACTCATAGGAGATTCTAACACAGAATATATACACAAAAACAGAGACAAAAAATAGAGAACATTTTTTTTTATTTTCTTCTAACATAAAGATACCCATAGAGTTTCCATAGAGAGGACTCTCACACAGAGCTCCGCTTTTCATTCATACACACATATTCACTCACTAATGGATTAAATCACATACACACTCACTCTCACTGGAAAAATATACATAAATGCATATAGTGATAAACCTGTGCAACTTTATGCACACAAAAATTGTGTATAAGGGGATGGATAGAGAGAGGGGATAACGTTCATAGGAAGATAATAAAGAAGAGAGATTAGGGAAATTGGGAGATATACTGAAAAAAGGTAAGAGAGGAGAGAAAATAAGAGACAAAGAAAGAAATGGGGAGATAATCAAAGGAGGGAGGGAATACAAGAAAAGGTCTACTGGTTTTGAGTTTTCGGAAAGTCTTTTGTCAGAATCAGAGTCCTTCACTGAATCCAGCCACAAGTATCCCCCAAAATCCCCAAACCTTCCTTCGTTTTAGTTTTTTAGAATGAAATCTAGCCGAGGAAACATTATTTTGTTGACTGCCTGGTCTAACAGAGCTCCAGCGAAGTAGAAACGACAACACAACTCTGATTTTGATGAGATTCATTAATAGTTAGTTTGAAATTCATGATTTGGGGTTTGGATTAAGGTTTTTCAACTAGTTTTAAATCTGTTCAGGTTGTGGTTTCTCGACATCGAGTTAATTTTGTTCATTTTTAAAGTTTGAGTTAAGGTTCTCGGGATAGATTTATATTTTTTCTTTAGTCAATCGATTTACTTGGAAGGTCCAATTCTTTGACCCTTTCTCTTCATTTTATCTTGATTTGGTGTGTTGATGTTATGATTATGTTTTTGATATTTGTCATTGGGTGATTTTATTGATGTTTGATGTTGTTTATTTGTGAATAATCAATCGTGGTGCGAATCTGATGTTAATATTGGTTTGGATAACTAGTGCCATGTATAAAATTTGTGTTAAAAAGGAATTTGGGAAGGGATTGACCTTGATAAAAGTAAAATAGTGATTAATTATGATTCATTGATAGTGGGTTAATTCGGAACAAATATTGATATTGTTGAATATGATAGTATAATGATAGCTCAAAATGGGTAGGCAAACCATAGGTTGGGTAGGTAAAATTTAGGGTTTGCAGATTGTTGGATGTTTGAATGTGTGTTTGAATGGTTTCTTATTTTATTGTATGAAATTGAAATTGCATTCACATGCTGAGGAATGCCTCGAGGAAAATTATATTTATTCACCTGAGAATGCCCCGACGTATTATGTCTTCGAAGAAGGTTCATGATCAAGGCCCGAGGAATCTAGTAGAGCATAGTTTAGGATTAGTATAGGTTAGTGTAAGTTTATATTTCAGTACTTTTTTATATTTCAAACTGTAATAATTGGATTGGACATTATCTTTTGGATATTTTTGCTTTTTTGTTTCATGTATGTGTTCTTTTATGTGTCGATCATTTCTTAGTGTGTCATTAGCCAATATACACCCACGAAAAGACCGTGGTTGAACCAACCAATCGAGCGATGCCTAATACCTACCCTTTGATCAACAGAGTTTTTTAACCAAAATCTCTGTTAGTGAGCCAGTTTTCAAAGAGTCAAAAAATTATTTTGAAAAAAAGATTTCCAAAGGTGATTTGGCATACCCAATCTATGCCAAGTGGCAATTCTAAGTTTAAATGTAAAATCCTTTTCTAAACAAATATTTATTTTGTTACTTTAATAACTAAAACCCTTTTCAAACTTAAAAATCTGTTTTTATTAAAAAAGGGGTGTGACAACGGAGACTAAGCTTTCCCTTCCTTCCGAACCACATCACTCCCTTCATGGGAGACACCTTTCAGAACACCAAATTATCCACGTCAAATTCCAAGTCCCTTAACCTTATATGTGCATAGGACATTTGGTGACACTGGGCAGTCTTAAGCCTATCCCAAATCATCTTTACCTTCTCTATAACTTGGTGAACCAAGTTGAGACCATACATTCTATTTCACCAACCTCAAATCACTTAATAGTAGACCTACAACTCCTACCATAAAGAGACTCAAAAGGATCCATCACAATACTTGTGTGATAGCTATTATTATATGCAAACTCTATGAGGGGTAAATGATCAACCCAACTACCACCTAAGTTAAGGACACATGACCTTAGCATATCCTCAAAAGTCTGAATGGTATTCTCTACATGTCCATCTGTCTGTGGGTGGAAAGTGGTGCTAAGGTTCACTTTAATTCCCAAACCTCTCTAAAAGAAACGCCAAAAGTGCAAGGAAAATTAACTACCTTGATTAGATATAATGGAAACTGGAACACTATGCAACTTCACTATCTACTGAATGAACAACCTTGCATAATCCTCAACAGAGTAATTAGTCCTCACAGGTAAGAAATGAGCAGACTTAGTAGCCATATCCATAATGACCTAAATCGAACCAACCTGATGGAGGGACTGCAGTGGATCAGTAAAAAAAATCAATATTAATCACTTCCTATGTCCATTCGGGCAACTAAATCTCTTGAGATAAGCTACCAAGTTTTAAGTGCTCCACCTTTACTTGTTGACAAACCATACACTTGGCCACAAAATTTGCCACATCTTGCTTCATGTTATTCCATCAAAATATCTCTTTCAAATCATGGTACATCTTCATCGATCTAGGATAAATAATGTAGCTCAACTCATGAGCCTCAACCAAGATCCTCTCTAGTAGCCCATAAATACTGGGGACACACAAAATACTTTGGTATCTTAAGATACCATCACCACCAATATCAAAAACCATTACTTTCTACAGGCCCACGTCACCTATAATCTTCATTAAGGTAGGATCTAAAACCTGCTTCTCTTTTACATCGACAAAAAGAGATGACTTTACCACCTCTTTCACTATCACACCTCCATTCTCAAAGTCTAAGAGACGAACTTTACTATTAGCCAACCGGTGAATATACTTTACAATTCTCGCTTCTCTTTATCGACATGGGATAAGCTCCCCATAGATATCCTTCTAAGAGCATCAACAACCACATTAGCTTTACTTGAGTGATAATAAAGACTCATATCATAGTTATTAAGCAAGTTAAGCCATCTCCTCTTCCTGAGATTCAAATTCTTCTGGGTAAACACATATTTCAAGATTTCATGATTTGAATAGATGTCAATATGTACCCCATTAAAATAATGGTGCCAAATCTTCCAAGCAAAAAACACAACCAACAATTCTAATTCGTGTGTTGGGTAATTCTTCTCATGAACTTTTAACTGTCTAGAATCATAGGCTACAACCTTACCTTGCAGAATCAACACATAGCCCAGTCCTACATGGGACACATCATAATATGTCACTAAACCATTGGTACCCTCAGGTAGAGTCAAAACCAAAGTTGAAGTCGACCTATCCTTCAACTTCTAAAAACTACCCTCACAAGCATCCGACCACAAGAACTTTACCTTTTTCTGAGTTAGTCAATGGGGAAGCAGTAGATGAGAAACTCTCCACAAACCTTCTATAAAAACTGGCTAAACCCAAGAATCTCCAAATATCAATTGAAGTCATGGGTCAAGGCTACTTTTTAACCACTTCAATTTTTTGTGGATCCACCCTGGTCCCCTCACTAGACACCACATGGCCCAAATAGATCATAATATTCAACCAGAACTCATACTTAGAGAATTAAGCATACATTTACTGATCCTCTAGGGCCTGTAAAACTACACAGAGGTAATCAACATGATCTACCTCGCTCTTAAAATAAAATAGGATGTCATCAATAAACATAATGATTAATAAGTCTAGAAACTGATAAAATTACCAATTCATAAGATCCATAAATAATGCTTGTGCATTAGTCAGATTAAAGGACATCACCAAGAACTCAAAATGACCATAGCGAGTTTAAAAAGTAGTCTTAGGGATATCCACCTACCTAATATTCAACTGATGATAACCTCGAGTAAAGATCAATCTTAGAGAAGTAATTAGCACCCTGATGCTGATCAAATAGGTCATTAATTCTAGGAAGAGGATACTTATTCTTCACCGTCAAGTTATTCAACTATAGGTAATCTATAACATCTGAAGGGACCTATACTTCTTACGCATAAAGAGCATAGGACCACCCCATAAGGAAATACTAGGATGAATGAATACCTTATCAAGAAAGTTTTTCAACTACTCCTTAAGTTCTTTCAAATTAGTGGAGCCATTCTATAGGGAGGGATAGAGATAGGATAATTGTCCGAAAGAAGATCAATCCCAAAATCAATCTCCCTATAAGGAGAAACACTAGGAAGTTTATTAGGGAATACTTTGGGAAATTCATAGACCACCAAGACAAATTGGAATAAAGGAAACGTGGAACAAGAATCGTTAACATGAAATAAATTTTATAGACACCCCTTGGAGATCAACCTTCGGCTCTAAGATACAAAATGAATCTTTCCTTAGGCACTAGGGAACTACCTTCCAACCCAATCACCAGTTCATTCGGGAATTGGAAATTGACCCTTCAGGTTATACAATCATGATATGCATAGCATGAGTGCAACCAATCAATCTCTAAAATCACATCAAAGTCTAACATGTCCAACTTATCAGATCCACTAACGTCTCCATACCACAAATAGATACTACACAACCCCTATAAACTCTTCAAGCCATAATAGAGTTACCCACTGAGGTAGACATAAAAAAAGGATCCAAAATATAGTTGGGACCCAAAACAAAATAAATTGCCACATAAGGGGTCATATAAGAAAGGGTAAACTCCAGATCAAACAGATAATACACATCATGGGAAAAGCGTTGCAACATACTAATGACAATATTCAAAGATGCCTTGGATTCCTGGTGGGTGGCCAGAGCATAAAGGCTATTCTGACTAGTATTAGAGCTAGAAGTTGCACCCTTTGGTGTAGGATCTAAAAAAGCAGAAACTAAAACCTTATTAGCCCTAGTAGCAGTGCTAACTGATGGATAATCCTTCTGCAAGTGGCCTAACTGAACATACTTAAAGAAATTATTCCTCCCCTCCTCAAAAAGTACATGATGCACCTCCCCACAGAAATGGCAAAGGGGATAAAATGGGGTTGACTGTGCTTTACTGGACTTAGACTGTGCAACTTGTTCCCTGGGACCATCACTGTTCTTGAAATGGTAGTTATCGAACGACTTAGGATATGAGGAACTATCCGTAGAATAAGAACCAAAATTGCCCCATTTCTATTGTACAATTTTCTAGTATCTCTACCACTCTACTGCTGACCTTCACCCCGATCCGAATACAAAAATTTCTTACTCTGCCACTCCCCAATTTCTACCTACTTCTTTTCCTCCTTCACTTGTTGCATATACACCACCAACCTGGCAATGCCTATGTCATTATTCAAAAACGCATCCATGCATTCCAACACCAAGTCATCAATAACCCAGAAGTAAACTTCCACATCCCCTCTCTTATAAAAGACACTAAATCAGGAGAGTAATGGGACAACTAGTGAAACTTCAAGGCATACTTCTTGAGAGTCATCCTGCCTTGCCTCAAATTCATAAAATCTTTAGAATTTTCTTCTCTCAACTCCTGAGGAAAGAAATGGTCATGAAAGGTACCAGAGAAATCATTCCATAAGGCTACTTCAACATTATCACCTCCTGACTAATTTGACTCCTCATACCACTGAAATGCCATATTATTCAACTGATATATGACAAACTTCACGCCCTCAGTATCAGAAGCATTCATAACTCAAAAGATCTTCTCCATTGAATTTATAAACCTTAAGGATCCTGCTCAATCTTACAGCCAGTAAAGGTTAGAGGATTGAGTCTTATAAACTGCTTTGCAAGAGTAACCTCAGAAGAACTCATAGAAGTACTAGTAGGATCCAATTAATATGACTGAGATATCACTAACTGGGTCAACAGATGATTAGATAGGTGGAACTCATCATTAGAAATGTCTTCCTAGGATAGTAGGGCATGATTATCATCAGCCCAAGGGGCTCGAAGAGGACTGGTAGTGACTGGTGGAACTCCATGTGAGCAATCAGAAGCTAGATCACTAAACCAAGTGTAAACTACATAACTAGAACTAGTTCTTTTGACATTGTCCTCAAATGGTACAAAAGGGTTTCCATGTGCATTAGATATTCTTTGAGGCATGATCTGAAATGCAAATAATTGGAGATTATAGGAGATTTAAGACCTTAGACTCTATAGGTTGAAAAAATTAATAAGAAAGGGAAGCATTGGTAAATGTCTCATAGCCTCTCCCTTATAAGTGTGGCATGCTACACACCCATAAAAGAGACTCTACTTGACAAAATATTAGGGATACCCAACAATACCAAACCTAGGCTCTGATACCATCTCTTTTATGACCTAAACCAGGGCCTTGTCATGACAGGTATCTCAAGTCCACCGAGGGCCAAAAACCACCCCCTTTGCCTAGTCAACACAAAACACAACACCTAGCAATGACTGAATTCCAAACATATAACAAAATAACATGCTTAACAACTTAAAAGATATTTAAGATTTGTCAATAAACAAACACCAATTACCGATAACTAATAACCAATAACCAATGACCAATACCTATGCCTATAGTAATATCCACAAAGTCTCTACTAAACCAAAAATAATCTAAGTTGGGACATGCCCCTGACCCTAAAAATGACAATGACAATATTAATGTGAACTCTTTAATTCTAGAATATGAGATAAAACTGATGAAATGATCAAGTCTTCCAAAAAATATAAGCTCACCAGTAATTCTCCAAGAACCTATCCTGAGATGTCACACAATACTTAAGGACACACGTGCCCTCAAGCTAACCCTCTAAGCCTGTTATCCCTTTTTGAAATCACTTTGACGGTAGTCATGGAAAAATAAGAAAGGATATCATATCATGGACATACTTAAAATTAAAGATATGTTGGCATGTATAATCAAAATACTGACATTCTGTACATACTGATACTTTAGTCTGACAAAGCCTCTACTAATTAAGACTATAAGAACATTGGGACAAACCCAAAACTGACTCAAACAGTACTGGAAGCCATAACAATAGAACGATATCGCCAAAAATATAGACATAGACCTCGAACCATGAGGACTCATCACTGAGGTAATATAGTTGAGGCACTCGAATATCACTAACGCGGCTGCGGCTGAGTACTGAACCTACATTATGAGAAAATATAGCCCATAGAAAAATATGTAGGTCAGCACTTTAGAATGTATTGAGTATGTGGGGGTGTATACAACAATGTAAATATCATCATCAATTTCATGAAAATATGTATATGTACAATGATGGCTCACTTGGCTTGAGTAAGATTGAAACATACTTTTCATGATCTCATAGCAAATAAATCATATGATAAAAACCTCATAAATCATCATAAACAACTTAACTCTCCAACTCAACACTTAGAGTGACTCAGTAATTCAAGAAACTCAACTCGTATGGACATGGGAGGTTCATATAATTGACATAAACCATGTGATTTACATGGAGTTCAATGTTTTTCCCTCCTAAGAAGAGAACCCCATATTGGCGGGAGCGTTGTACTCTTGCCAGGGAGTACAACCTTAATTTAGTGATCACAATCTCATACTCGGTCTCTGGCCTATAAATATCAATACCAATCCTACAGTGGCATGTAGTTTCAGGGGAAATACCACATTTCTTGCTCGGTGCTAAATACTATTCCTAAACACAAGCTCAAAACGCATTAGGAAATCCACCACAAACATCAGTAGGGTCTATCATGAAGACCAAATCCAACCTCTTTTTCATTTATCAAATCATAATCAATTTGTGGATTTCTAACTCGACTCAAATCAAATCAACCTTTCTCAATATCAAAATGTATCAATTCATTAAAACATGGAAACATCAATAACTTTGAAGAAATATCAAGACTCAATGTAACAACTCAACCTCATGAATCAATATACTCAATAATCCAATTTTTCATAAGGAAGCTTAAAGGTTGACACATATCTTGAAAGCACTTGAATTATCAACTCATGGTAGAAATATGAAATTCACAAAATTAAATATCAAGTAATAACTTAGGAATAGCAAAATAATCATGTATAACAAATCTTGAACCATTTATATTCTCATAATGTCATGATGAAGTAATTTGGGTATAATCCCACTTGTAAAATTATGTAAATCCATGATAGAAATCAAAGCTTTGGGAACAAGAATGAGAGAATTTCTCTTGTTCAAACCACACATACCTTGTATTATAACTTTAAGATGAAAAGACTTGGTTGGAAACTCTTCTTCATACTTTTGAGCTAATTTTCTTGATGCCTTTGACTTGAAGAACTTGATTCTTGAACAATTTGGTAAAATCTATGGAAAAATTCTTGAATTTCTTGGAGTAGATTTGATTTGTATTTGAAAGAGAGAAACCCTAGTTCTAGATATTTCTTTGAAGAGAAATAGAGAAGAATGGATTTCTCTTCTCTACTTGAATCTATATATAGAGGGCCAAACTGGGCGGAAAGACCAAAATGCCCTTGAGCAAATTCTAAAATTGGAGCCCAACTTTTGGCCCTGGCACGATGCTCTATGATCGCAATCCTTCATTGGATTTTGGAAAAATAGGAATTTACTCAGTGGCGCGAGGCAGTGAAATTGCGTTGCCACCTTGGTTATGACCTGGAAGGGCACGGCGATACAGTGGAATCACATTGGTGCACTGGAATTTGACAATCCTGATATTGAGCCTTGGTGCGATGCGGTTATATCACGGAGGCTTATTGGAAAGTGACAATTAAGATATTACTCATCTCCGCGATGTGCTGAGGGTCTAAATAACGATGTTTCACGACTGGGACTTCAGTTAGTCATAACTTCTTGCTCTGATTTATGATTTTGAAAAAATTGGTATCGATGGAAAGTTATTCAAATCTCCATATGATAGAGAGTAGAAATTAGGGAAATATAGCATGGTTTAAACATCATTAACTTTGGAAGTCTTTCCCATTCTCTCAAAAGATGAATTTAGGCTTACGAAATGGTCGGGGTCTTACAATATCTCCACCTTGAAAACATTCATCCTCGAATGTTGCTAGTTAGACTCAAGGTCAAAGAGTAAACTTGAAAATGACCTACTAAAATAATCTATTCAACAGGATTACTTTAATCTAGACTTTCAGATACTTCACTGAATCCACGAATCAATATGGAAGACAACAATATAATCGAATACACTGGATTAATAGGAAACTGAATTAATGAGAAATAATACCTTCCGCTTGATTTGAACTTGCAGAGAAGAGATGGGGGTACTTAACTTCCATATCTGTTTCTACTTCGCAAGTAGCACCCTCAACTGATTGATTTCGCCATAGAACTTTAACCAAAGGAAATTCCTTGTTTCTTAGTCTATAAACTTGATAATCTATAGCTATCCTGAATGTCTAAGTTCTCTCATGGATCAATAACAATTGCAGAATCGCCAATGTTCTTCTTAAGCATAGAAACGTGAAAGACAGGGTGGACAGTTGACATCTTTGTAGGCAACTCAATCTCATAAGCTTCTTTCCTAACACGATTCAAAACTCTATAAAGGGAAACATATCGGGGACTAAGCTTTCCTTTCTTACCAAATCTCTTCACTCCTTTCATGGGTGAAATATTTAGGTTCATGATGTTGGGCGTATTTATATGTCTAAGCACCATAGCTTACCTATGTTTTAGCTAAGTTTTGAGGATAAAATACATAATTCTTGAACTTTTAGTCTTTTAGTTAAGTGAGCTGGCCTATATGATTATCATGCTTTTCAGGTACTAATGAGGAAGATTACGATACTTTGGGGACCTGTGGATAGTAGAGAAAACTTTACATAAAAGGAAAGCAGCTTTTGGACTGAATGTGATATATCAGAACTTTTTCCCGAGCAAACTCAACATTTTTAAATAGTTGAGGAATCAGCAACAATTTATTAGAGAATGAAGTTATTAGAAGCCTTATGGCTGAATTTTTATGGGGAAGTATCGTATAATTTTTTGAAATAAGAAAAGGCGGCTTAGCTAAGGGTGAGAGGGAAAAAACGTTTTCTCCTCTTGCTTTCTCTATTTGTGGACCCTAAGATCATCCTCTAATCTTGGGTATTATGAACATTCTTATAGCTATTTCATTTTGGTTCATGAGTAGCTAAGCTTATTTGTTAGGGTTAAGAAAACCTTGTAGTATACTCTCTATTGCTATGGGTTTTTGAATTTATGATGTGTTAATCCACTTATATCATTACTCTCTTCATTATGATTGAAATCTCGTGGTTGCAAAAATAAGGAATGTGCCATTATAGCAATAACTTGTTGGATAGAAAAATTAATGTTTGGAAAAGGGAGTAGTGATAAGAAAATAGGGTTTCCAACCTCATTTTTACACATTAATGCCTTAATAAGATTGATGATTTGGAGAGTTCGTATGATAGGCTATACACTTTGGATTCGAGATAAATAAAGTGAATTAATCCTTGATGGTTGAGAAACAGTTGGATTTAGAATTCGAATACATCTCTCTATAAGTGTACGCATGTATAAATCCTTTATACTCATAGTTAATAGAGAAGTAAAAGCTACAAGGTGGACGTAACCCTAACTTGTCATTCTCTATAATCAAATATTAATACACATATTGTTTTATTGTTATATTATAACTATCACTTCAGATCAAAACCAAAACCCTCTATTCAGGAACCTCTAACCAACAGTCCATCAATAATTATAATACTTAGTAACACAGTATTCCCTGTGGGATTCGACTCCAAACCTAGTTGGGTTCTATATTTCACAGCGACCGCTTATATTCTCATAAGAGAGTTGTAATTTGGGCGTATCAAATTTTGGCACCATTGTTGGGGAATACGGTTGTCAACTAAGGTTGTGTTTGTTAATCGATCTTTTGGTCAAAGATTCCCAAAATTTTACTTTTTGTTTGTTGTTTTTTGTTTTGATCAGGTTGAGTGGATTACATGCCAAATAAGCGGAGATCGGGTCAACCATTATTACCTATAAATCCTGAACCATATCTCATTGGCAGAATGGATGCGCAATGATACCCAGAACGGATAGCTGCTCAATAAAAGCAGGCTAGATTAGCTGCTTGGGAAGCTGTGCAAGTAAATCAGCAGAATGCTGATAACCCACATCGGGTACCCAATCTGGATGACGATGACCTGGGTGATGATGAGCTATTAAATCCAAGGCGTACAAAGGATTTCGCTGCACCTGTGAACAGGAATGTCAATAGAGATCGCCATGCTAGAATGAGACCTGAACGAAGAGCTGTATAGTTTGCTTTTGATGATGATGATGATGACTTGGATGGGGCAGGTGCCACAAGGGATATTATTCCTTCACCTTTACCACCTGGAGCCAATTTCAATATCACTAACACTATGATCCTTCTATTTCAACTCAAAGGGATATTTGGTGGACTTGCAAGCGACGATCCAAATATGCATCTGATTAATTTTATCTCAATATGCAAACTGTTTGATAATCCAGGTGTTGGGCAAAATATGATTTGGCTGCGCTTATTTCCATTGTCTCTATCTGGAGAGGCAACTCTATGGTTAAACGGGCTAACTCCAAACTCTATTACCAATTGGAGGCAACTGAAAGACGCTTTCGTAGAAAGATTCTTTCCGCTATCTAAGAGGGCACAATTGAGAGATAAGATAAGCAATTTTATACAACTTCCAAATGAAGCTCTCTATGAGACTTGGGATAGGTTAAAGAAGAAGCTTATGCGGCACCCAAATCATCAGATGACCAATGTCTACTTGATAGAGATATTATATAGGGGTTTGAACTCGGTGACTAATCCAGTGGCAGATAATTCTGTGGGTGGGTAAATAATGGACTTTACTTTTCTTAAGGCATTTGACATGCTGGATTGTATGAAAAAGTAGAGTAGAGCTTGGCATAACAGTGAATCTAAGGTAGCAAGCTCTACTATATCTATTGGCATGACGGCAGAACAGAGGTGAAGGAAAGAGGAGCGTGACCCAAATATAGCTCATATGAAAATGCAGATGGACCTTCTTACTAAGCATTTATTATAATGGAAGACAAAAAAGGTCAAAGCTATTGTATAACAGAGAAGAGCTTACTCCGATTCTGAGGAGGATGCAAATTACTTGAATAATCAAGGGGTTTTTTGAGGCAGTAGCCAAGTAAACCAAGGTCGGAACTATTATGAAAAATCCGAATACAAGGACCAAGACCAAGGGAATTAGAAAAATAAGAATGACAGGAGCGGTTTGTATGTCCCTCCTGGAAATTGTAAAGCTGCTGCATCTAGCTCTGGGAAGATTTCCATGGAGGACATAATGGCCAAACTGTTGAAAGGAGTGGAGGCAACCAACACGGGAGTAGCTGAGGTAAAGAATGATTTGTCCTTAATGAATCAACTGGTTGACTCACATTCCACTTTAATAAAATAGTTGGAACAATAAATGAGTCAACTATCGGTGACATTCAATGAAAGAAAAGGTAGCACTTTACCAAGTGACACAGTGCAAAATCCAAGGAATGATAGATCATGTTTGGCCATTACTACCAGGAGTGGTAAGGTATTGGAAAATCCATCAAGTCTGTGGTTGATCATATGGAGGAGAATGTTCTTGAAGTGGATTGTGATAATTCTGTAGAAGTTAAAAATCAAGATGAAGTTATTCATAATACTACAACTAGCTCTTAGCAGTCTGAAAAGACTAAAAATGGGAAGCACAATGAAAAGAAAGTGGTGGAGAAAACTCTTCCAAAACCACCACCCCCTTTTCTTATAAGACTGAATAAGAAGGCCAATGATACTAAGTTTGGTAAATTCATGACCATGCTGAAGCACCTGACTATAAATATGCCTTTGGCGGAGGCATAGGAGCAGATGCCAGGTTATGCCAAATTCATGAAGGACCTTTTGACAAAGAAAAGGGAAGCAAGTTATGAACCGATAGATAATTTCCATCATTGCAAGCGATTACCACAAGGTCCTTAGTACAGAAGAAGGCAGATCTAGGTACTTTCACTATTCCTTGCATGGTTGGATCTTTAGATTTGTCTAAGGCTTTGTGTGATTTGGGGGATAGCATTAATTTGATACCGCTAGCCATTTATAAAAAGTTGGGGTTGGGAGATCCTACACCAACCAACATGTGGCTTGTAATGGTAGATAGGTCGGTAAATTATCCTGTTGGGATTCTCTACAATGTATTAGTGAAGGCAAATACCTTTATTTTTCCTATAGATTTTGTTATTTTAGATTGCGAGGTGGATTTCAAGGTGCCCATAATCTTGGGTTGACCTGTTCTCACAACCGAAAGTGTGCTTATTGATTTATGATCAAATGAGCTTTTATTTCAGATGAATGATGAAGTGGTACATTTTGATGTATGCAAATAAATGAAGCAACCCAAAAATATGAATGTGTCCTCTCTAGTTGGTGTTTATTTTAAGGATAAGCAGGAATTATCTTTGGAGGAATAGCTTTTTGTTGAACCCTTGGCTACTGTGCTTATGAAATTTGATCGTGAGGATATTGATGAGTACAAAGAAATTGTCTGTGCTTTGACAGGAATAAGGTCATATTCTTATGCCCCCAAGAAGCTGGATCTTGACCTTAAGAATAAACCTTCACCACCGGTGAAGCCATCCATTGAAGAGCCACCTGTGTTAGCCTTGAAAGAGCTACCCAGTCATTGGCGGTATGTATTCTTGGGTAGTGGAAATACACTGCTGGTTATTATTACAGCTAATTTAAGTGAACAATAGGTAGAGGCTCTCATCTCTAATCTTAAGAGATATAAGAGGGCTATTGGATAGAATATTACAGATTCATAGGTATCCTTACTGGCGTATGTATGCATAAGATTCAGCTAGAGGAAGATTGTGTACCCACTATTAAGCATCAGCGTCATCTGAATTTATTCATGCAAGAGGTGGTGAATAAAGAAATCATCAAGTGGCTAGATGCAAGGTTGGTGTACCCAATCTCATACAGTAAATAGGTGAGTCCTGTACAATGTGTCCCCAAGAAAGGGGACATGACAGTCGTGGCAAAAGAGAAGAACGAGCTAATTCCACTCAGGACTATCACAGGGTGGAGGGTGTGTATGGATTATCAAAAGCTAAACTCGTGGATGCTAAAGGACCATTTCCTAATGATATTCATGGATCAAATGCTTGATCGATTGATAGGAAAGGGATGGTACTGTATCTTGGATGGTTATTCCGAATATAACCAGATTTGCATTTCTCCTGAAGATCAGGAGAAGACCATTTTTATATGCACATAGGGTACTTCTGCATTCAAACTGATGCCATTTGGGCTATGTAATACACCTGCCACTTTTCAATGGTTCATGATGTTCATTTTCTCAGATATGGTTGAAGACAGCTTGGAGGTGTTTATGGATGAATTTTTAGTTGTAGGTGAGTTATTTAAGTCATGCTTAGCAAATCTGAGTATGGCTTTGCAGCGATGTGTGGAATTCAATCTTGTGGTAAATTGGAAGAAGTGCCATTTTATGGCTAAGGATGGCGTTGTTCTCGGGCATAAAATTTTTGAAAAAGGAATTGAAGTTGATCTAGCCAAGATTGATATTATCGAGAGACTACCACCTCCAGTTTTTGTGAAGGGGGTTTGTAGTTTTCTCGGTCATGCTGGTTTCTATTGGAGGTTTATTAAAGACTTGTACAAGATTGCAAACCCATTATGAAAACTTTTAGAGAAGCAGGCAAAGTTTTACTTTGGTGAAGATTGCTTGAAGGCATTTGAATTTCTCAAAGAGAAGCTAGTTGAAGCCCCTATTATTGTAGCACCCGATTGGTCTCTACCATTTGAAATTATGTATGATGCAAGCGGTGTAGCCTTGGGTGCTGTAATTGGTTAGAAAAGTGAAAATCTCTTTCATCAAATTTACTACACGAGCAAGGCCTTGAATGGAGCATAGAAGAACTATACCATCACTGAACAGGAGCTTCTCACAGTTGTTTATGCTTTCGAGAAGTTTCGTGCTTACTTATTGGGAACCAAGGTAGTGGCTCATATAGATCATGTGGCTCTGAGATATCTAATGGCAAATAAGGATGCCAAGCCAAGGCTAATTAGGTGGGTGCTACTACTTCAAGAATTCAATTTTGAGGTACAGGATAGAAAAGGTTGTGAAAACTAAGTAGCTGATCATCTATCCACACTTGAGAGTAAGCACACAGTGCAGAACGGCCTGGAGATTGATGATTCATTCCCCGATGAAGAGCTTCTAGCAACTGTGGTGGAAAACTTGCCGTGGTATATAGATTTCACTAACTACTTGATAAGTGAAGTGATTCCTGAGAATCTCTCCTTTCATCAGAGGAAAAAGTTCATCCATTATATGAAGCATTACTTCTGGGATGAGCCATATCTTTTCCGATGATGGGCTGATGGTATTATTAGGTGGTGTATCCCAGAAGTAGACGTGTCAAGCATACTGGAAGCAAGCCATGCTTCCCAAGTTAGAGGTCACCATGCAGGTGATCAGAAGGCCAAGAAAGTACTGCAAAGTGGCTACTATTGGCCTTCATTATTCAAGGATGCCTACAATTTCTTAAGAAGATGTGATCAGTGCCAGCGGAAAGGTTCTATCTTAAAGCACAATGAGATGCCCATATCCAAAATACTTGAAGTAGAGTTATTCGATGTCTGGGACATTGACTTCATGGGCCTGTTTATGAGCTCATTTGGGATGAAATATATCTTAGTTGTTGTGGATTACATATCCAAATGGGTTGAAGCAGTCATTCAAGCTGATAATGAAGGTAAGAGTATTTTCGTATTCTTAAATAGAAATATCTTCTCTTGTTTTAGGGTACCCCATACCATCATAAGTGATAAAGGATAACATTTCTACAATAAGCTATTCAAAGCCGAATTGGCAAATTATGGGGTTAAGCAACTAAGGTAGATACACCGGACCACCTACAAACTAGTGGGTAGGTGGAGGTCTCAAACTGGGAAATCAAGCTGATCCTTGCTAAGACTGTGAATGCCAACATGAAAGATTGGTCCAAGAAGCTATATGATGCCTTATGGGCATATAGGACCGCGTTCAAGACACCAATTGGAATGTCACCATACCAACTAGTTTATGGCAAGGCTTGTCACTTGCCAATTGAGCTAGAACATAAAGCAATATGGGCACTAAAGTAGCTTAACCTGAACTAGGATAATGCATTAAATATGAGATTGGGACAGCTGAACGAGATGGATAAATTCCATCTTAATATATATGAAAGAACAGATCTTTACAAGGAAAGGATGAAAAAGTACCATAATCAGAGGATTATCTAATGAAACTTTCAAAAAGGCGATTTGGTACTCCTTTTCAACTCTAAACTGAAGCTGTTTCCAGGTGAGTTGAAGTCTAAATGGTCTGGTCTATTTAGAATTAGCAAAGTCTACTCATTTGGGGTAGTAGAGTTAGAAAATAATGATAGTGGTGTCTTTAAGGTGAATGGACAAAAAGTGAAGCTATATATCGGTCCAACCAACTTGATAAAATGTATAGCCACCATATATCTCGATGAAGTCTGAGTAATCAAGATAATTATGTCATGACGCAAAAATAAATCAAGCGCTACATGGGAGGCAACCTATGGTTTTACTAGGATTTTGTTTTTGGTAAATGAAAATTCAAAAATAAGAGTCTAGCCACGGCCGAAACTAAGGTGCTTGATGGGAGTCAATTAAGGAGACAATTGGTTTTAATCTTGGTGAGAAAATCAACTACATCAAAGTTTGTAAGTCTATTGATGATGTACACATTTCTTAGTGTAGCATTTAATTTCACTTGGAAACTGGGAAAGAAGGCATATAGCAACTGGTATGGGTGCATTGTGACTTCAAGGCATCACATAAGTGCATATAGACACCACCTATTCTATCACCTATGCTCACTTCCTCATTTAGGCGATAAGTTAGGCGCCGCCTATGTTAACATAGGGGATAGCTTAGGCGCCGCCTATGTCAACATAGGTGATAGGTTAGGCGCCGCCTATACCATTGGATATGCTTACTTCCTCACTTAGGCGATAGTTTAGGCGCCGCGTATGTCAACATAGCTGATAGCTTAGGCGCCGCCTATGTTAACATAGGCGATAGGTTAGGCACCGCCTATACCATTTACTATGCTTACTGCCTCACTTAGGCGATACGTTATGCGGTGCCTACTTATTCTTAGGTGGTTTCAGGTGTGCCGCCTATCAGTGTATGTTTTGCCTAATAATCCATTTTTGAGTGGATCAAATCGACCCATGTCTCACCTTTTAAAACACATTCTTTACTCTTAAATCCCACTCCATTTTTTCTTTGACCTAAGCGCCGCCCAAAAACCATTTCCCTCTCCAAGCCCTTCTCTTTTCTCATCTAATCTTGTAGGCTCACCTTCACGGTTCATTAAGCTTTTATCATTAAGTAAGTTGTTTTTTTATGTTCCTTAGTTGTTTCATTGCTAGGCTCATAATGATTAATTGGATTTTAAAATAGTGCTTGGTGATAAGATTATGGTTAGTTTGCTATGATTTGGGAAAATACATCTTATTGAGTGAAAGGATTCTCGTAGATAATCTTGATTTCACTTCAGAATGTATTTATTGGCATTCACTGTTAATTTTTTTTTTATAAAGTTGAACTATTGAAGTTTAATGCATGATTTTGGGAGTTCCAAGCTTGATTATGTGAGTGACTCGTTCATCAATGTATTGAGCATGGTTAACCTAAAGTATAAGAATGTGAAGTTGTTTCTATACTATGGCATAATGAGATTGCTATGTGGTAGTCTTGTTCAAAGATTGTATTGCTGAAATGAAATAAAATTGGAAATGATAGTCAAGATTACAAGACTATTGTGTGCTGCTTTTGTATATCAAACGGAGAAATTGTTATGTAAAGTGAGGGGTTGAAAGTGTTACTGCACTAAAAATGTTGTTGGCACATACCATGTAAATGTATGTCGATGAAGTCTGAGTACTCGACAACACTCACTTAATTAGTTTGTACAAATGAATTAAGTGTGGGGTGGTGCCATCACTATTTTCTTCTCCAACTATTGTGAAGTTTATGAACTGAGACTAACATAACCCTATTATGATCTCAGGTAACATGGCTCCAAAAGGATGATAGGGAAAGGAGAAAGCATCCACATCACAAAAAGGTCAAAAAAGGGCAAGAAAGGACCAGGTTGATTCCTCCTCTCTTCAAGTGCCTCGACGTACTTTTGGGATCAAATGGGTTCTAGAGGAGGAAGGAAAGGAATGGTATAGAGAAAATAAAGTGAACAAATATGTACATATGAAAGTGATGCAGAAAGAAAGTTTAGCAAAGAACTACCCTCGCATTCTAGCAAAGATTATGGCACTAAAGCTTGACTTCATCTTCCGAGACATGGGCGAGTATAATCTTGATTTGACTCAAGAGTTTTATGCCTACTAGTCCCCAAGGACTATGGGAAATGAAGTAAAGATTCGAGTGAAGGTCTTGCAATTGAATGCTGATTTCTTCAACTCTTTTCTGGGTACTCCAAGTGTGGTCACTCACCACTCAAGGAGATCTACATCAAACCTCCCTACAGAGCCATCAGACATACGTTGTGTGGATCAAGGTCCATGACCTGGTGGACTCATCATAAGGATAATAGTCATTACAATACTTACCCATATGCTTATTTGAACAAAGAAGTTCGCATATGGTTAAGAATAGTCAATTCTTGCTTGATTCCTGGGACACAATACACTAAGGTCACGCGTGATCGAGTCTGCTTGGTATATGTTCTAATGACAAATGTTCCCATCAACATTGGTGCAGTTATATGTGCATCGATGTGCAAAGCAAGGGTGCACAGCAAGTCCCACTTCAGTTTCAGCAACTTGTTGACTGCAATTTTAAGGAAAGAGCACATTGAGGAGCAACCAGCAGACCATAAGTTTCCAAAAAACCCAAAGAAGGTGGATCTCACGAAAATCAAAGATCCAGAAACTAGTCAAGACATCAACCTTACCACTGCTGAAAGACATGCTCGAGATGAGAGTTTTTTCCGCCATCTGTATGGCATAACTAGGTTCACTATAATGAATGGGGGTTGTGTGCCTACTAACGCATAGCTTTGACAGCTTGACTATTACTACCCGCTTAATGATCATGCTCGAGCTATGTGTGGAGTGGGGGTAAAATTTTAAGAATCTTTAGATGATGATGTGCCGACAGGCAATGATCACCGATTGCTAGACTCTGATATGGAGGAAAACTCTGGTAATGAAGACTCCGATGATGATTCTAACGCCGGGGGTATGACATTGGATGTAGAGGAAGAGTCTGACTAACTAGGTTTTTGCTTATTTTTTTACACTGAGGGTAGTGTGTTCCTTCTTGGTGTGGGGTGAGGGTATACGTATGACTTGATTGCCTTGTCTACTATATTGCATACTACTTGCATGCATTGTTTTTCTGCTACAGTTGTTTTAGTCGTAGTTAGTTAGTCATGATTAGTTACTTTTCTCATTGATGGATGGATGACGATTGTCTTAAGGGAAAATTAGTCAGATTGTCACATTAAATTGTTCTTATAGATGGTATGGCACTATAACATGAGTTTGTGCTGAATCACTACTATTGAAACATTTAGGCTCTAAGTTGTGACTCGTGCTGTGATAATTGGTTGTGGTTTAATTCATTTAGCTGTTAGGTCAAGAATCTATAATGCTCCTAATTAAGTTAACCATATGCCATGTTTGTGTAAGGTTATTATCGATTCTTTGTTGCAACTAATGCTAGAACTTGTCTAGTGTGTGTGTGAAGCGAAATAAAGATTGCGGGTTTAGGAGATGATTTAGGCATTTCTTTGGCAGCCCTTATTTTTATCCTCTTCTTACCTACCTTTGTACATTGTCCTAGTTGAGCACCCATTGATCCTTTAGCTATTTTCTTTGGCAACCTCATATGTAGACTAATCCATTTTTTTTAAAGACGACAATTTCATCCAAAAGCTCCTAAGCGCTTTAAATTATAGAATCAAGTTGAGTTAAGAGTTTGGCAAAATAAGAGGAAAAAGGTGAAAGTGATGCCCCAAAGTTTAGTTATTGGTACAAGAAAATATTGTGATTCATAGTGGAAAGGCACTACACTAAAAGTTATGAATTTGTAGCCAAATATGTTACAATGAACCTGTTTTGGCCCTGGTCCTTTCTTGGACATTATGCACCTCGACTAAGGCAAATAGCCTAAGCTGAGGGTGGGGGTGTGTAACAAGAAATTGATGGAAAATAAAAAGAGTTTTATACTCCCATCATAGTGTTTTTGATTGAGTAGTAAAATGGTGCAAAAATAAAAGAGGTTGGTAGGTGAAAGGAAGGTATATTGGTTGTTAAAAGTTGGTCTAAATGGCATAATGTAGTGTATTAAAGCGCTTAGGGAACATAGTCACTATTTTTGTCCCAAATAGTCCTACCCATCCCTTTAGACTACATTACAACCCGTAAAAGACCTATTTGATCCTAACCTTAGCATTCTAATATTAGTGGAGAATTACACTAAGGGCAAGCATATGGTCATCAGTAAGAATTCTTCGTGAGAGTGAGAGAAAGCTAGTTGATTCTTATAGCCATATTTTTGAAGAATGCAAAACTATGAGTGATTATGGGTAACTTTCTTGTGTGAGCGCACATGGTTGATGATTGTTGGGTAGTTTTATATGATTTCTTTTCTTAACTTGTGTAGATGAATTAACCAAATTAGTGAGTCTATTTTAGAGGGTGAGTTGTTTCTAGTAATGATCCAGAAATCTACTCTTTGTTAATATTTGTTGGGTATTTTTTGTTGAGCATTTGTGTTGCCCTTGTGAAGTTTTGTTAGGTATTTGCATGGATGTATGATTTTGTTTGAGGAAAAACAAAGCTTTAAGTGTGGGGTGGTGATTTTGGGCGTATTTATACGTCTAAGCGCCATAGCTTATCTATGGTTTAGCTATGTTTTGAGGATAAAATAGATAATTCTTGAACTTTTAGTCTATTTTTAGTTAAGTGAGCTGACCTGTCTGATTAGCATGCTTTTTAGGTACTACTGAGGAAGATTACGACACTTTGGGGACCTGTGGATAGCAGAGGAAACTTCTCATAAAAGAAAAGCAGCTTTTGGACTGAATGTGATATATGGGAACATTTTTCTGAGCAAACTTGATATTTTTAAGTAGTTGAGGACTCAGTAGAAATTTATTAGAGAAGGATGTTATTAAAAGCCTTATGGCTGAATTTTTATGGGGAAGTCTCGTATTATATTTTGAAACAAGAAAAGGCGGCTTAGCTAAGGGTGAGAGGAAAAAAGCATTTTCTCCTCTTGCTTTCTCTATTTTGTGGACACTAAGATCATCCTCTAATCTTGTGTATGATAAACATTCTTATGGTTATTTCCTTTTGGTTCATGATTAGCTAAGCTTATTTGTTAGGGTTATGGAAACCTTGTAGTATACTCTCTATTGCTATGGTATTTTGAATTTATGATGTGCTGATCCACTTATATCATTACTCTCTTCATTATGATTGAAATCTCATGGTTGGAAACATAGGGCATGTGCCATTATAGCAATAACTTGTTGGATAGAAACGTTAATGTTTGGGTGTATCAAATTTTGGCTCCGTTGCCGGGGAATACGTTTGTCAACTAAGGTTGTGTTTGTTAATCAACCTTTGGGTCAAAGATTCCCAAAATTTTACTTTTTGTTTGTTGTTTTTTGTTTTGATCAGGTTGAGTGAATTGCATGCCAAATACACGGAGATCGGGTCAACCATTATTACCTATAAATCCTGAACCATATCTCATTTGCAGAATGGATGCGCAATGAGACCCGGAAAGGATAGCTGCTCAATAAAAGCAGGCTAGATTAGCTGCTTGGGTAGCTACGCAAGCAAATCAGTAGAATGATGATAACCCAGGTCGGGTACCCAATCCAGATGATGAAGACCTTGGTGATGATGAGATATTAAATCCAAGGCATGCATAGGATTTGGCTGCACCTATGAACAGGAATGTCAACAGAGATTTCCATGCTAGAATAAGACCTAAACACAGAGCTGTGCAGTTTGATTATGATGATGATGATGATGACTTGGATGGGGCCAGTGATATGAGGGCTATTATTCCTCCGCCTTTAGCACCCAGAGCCAAGTTCAATATCATTAACACTATGATCCAGCTATTACAACTCAGAGGGATATTTGGTGGACTTGCAGGCGACGATCCGAATATGCATTTGATTAATTTTATCTCAACATGCAAATCATTTGACAATCTGGAGTGGAAAATCTATTGTTAAACGGGCTAACTCCTGACTTTATTACCAATTGGAGGCAACTATAAGATGTTTTCTTAGAAAGATTCTTTCCGCCGTCCAAAAGGGCACAATTGAGAGACGAGATAAGCAATTTTAGACAGCTTCCAACTGAAGCTCTTTACGAGACTTGGGAGAGGTTCAAGAAGAAGCTTATGCGGTGCCCAAATTATCAGATGACGAATGTCTACTTGATGGAGATATTATCTAGGGCTTTGAACTCGGTGACTAAGCCAGTGGTAGATAATGCTACCGGTGGGTCATTCTTGGACCTTAATTTTCTTGAAGCATCTGACGTGTTGGATTGTATGACAAAGTAAAGTAGAGCTTGGCATACCAGGGACACTAAGATAGCAAGCTCTACTATATCTATTGGCATGACGGCAAAACAGAAGCGAAGGGAAGAAGAATGTGACCAGGATATGGCTCATATGAAAACGCAGATGGACTTTCTTACTAAGAATTTATTATCGGGGAAGACAGAAAAGGTCAAAGCTATTGTATCATAGGGAAGAGATAATTTTGATTCTGAGGAGGATGCAAATTACTTGAATAATTAGGGTGTTTCTGAGGTAGTGGCCAAGGAAACCAAGGTCGGAACTATTATGAAAAATTCAAATACAAGGACTGAGACCAAAGGAATTGGAAGAATAAGAATGATAGAAGCGGTTTGTATGTCCCTCCTGGAAATTGTGAAGCGGCTGCATCTAGCTTTGGGAAGATGTCCATGGAGGACATGATGGCCAAGCTGTTGAAAGGAGTGGAGGCAACCAACCCGGGAGTAGGTGAGGAAAAAATGATTTGTCCTCAATGAATTAATTGGTTGACTCGCATTCCACTTCAATAAAACAGTTGGAATAGCAAATAATTTAAATATTGGCGACATTCAATCAAAGAAAAGCTGGCACTTTACTAAGTGACATAGTGTAAAATCCATGAAAAGATGGATCATGTTTTTCCATTACTACTAGGAGTGGTAAGGTGTTGGAAAATCCATCCAAGGGTAAGTCTGTGGTTGATAGTATGGAGGAGAATGTTGTTGAACTGGATTTTGATGATTTTATAGAAGTTGAAAATCAGGATGAAGTTATTTATGATACTCAACTAGCTGTCAGTAGTCTGAAAAGATTGATAATGGGAAGCACAATGAAAAGGAAGTGGCAGAGAAAACTCTTCCAAAACCACCACCCCCTTTTCCTCAGAGACTAAAAAAGAAGGTCGGTGATACTAAGTTTAGTAAATTCATTACCATACTGAAGCAGTTAACTATAAATGTGCCTTTGGTGGAGGCACTGGAGCAGATGCCAAGTTATGCCAAATTTATGAAGGACCTTTTGACAAAGAAAAGGGTAGAAATCTATGAACCAGCAGATAATTTCCATCATTACAGTGCGATTGCCACAATGTCCTTAGTATAGAAGAAGGCAGATCTGGGTGCTTTCACTATTCCTTCCATGGTTGGATCTTTAGATTTTGCTAAGGCTTTGTAGGATTTGGGGGCTAGCATTAATTTCATGCCGCTAGCCATTTATAAAAACTTAGGGTTGGGAGATCCTACACCAACCAACATGCGGCTTATAATGGCTGATAGGTCGGTAAAATGGATTATTGGGATTTTGTATGATGTATCAGTGAAGGTGGCTACCTTCATTTTTCCTGCAGATTTTGTTATTTTAGATTTCGAGGTGGATTTTGAGGTGCCCATAATCTTGGGTCGACCTTTTCTCGCAACCAAAAGTGTGCTTATTAATTTATGAGCAAATAAGCTTTTATTTCAAATGAATGACGAAGTGGTATGTTTCGATGTATGCAAATAAATGAAGCATCCCAAGGATATGAATGTGTTCTCTATAGTTGATGTTTATTATAAGGATGAGTAGGAGTTATCTTGGGAGTTGCATCTTACTGTTGAGCCATTGGATGTTATGCTTAGTGATGAGTACAAAGAAATTGTCTGTTCTTTGACAAGAATGAGGTCATATTCTTATGCCCCCAAGAAGCTGGATCTTGACCTTAAGAATCGACCTTCACCACCGGCGAAGCCATCCATTGAAGAGCCACCGGTGTTAGACTTGAAAGAGCTACCCAGTCATTTGTGGTATGTGTTCTTGGGTAGTGGAAATACATTGCCGGTTATTATTGCTTCTAATTTAGGCGAACAATAGGTAGAGTCTCTCATCTCTGTTCTTAAGAGATACAAGAGAGCTATTGGATGGACTATTACAGATATCATTGGTATCCCTCCTGGCATATGTATGCTCAATATTTAGCTTGTGGAAGATTGTGTACCCACTATTGAGCATCAGAGTTATCTGAACCCACCTATACAAGAGGTGGTGAAGAAAGAAATCATCAAGTGGCTAGATGCAGGGGTGCTGTACCCAATCTCAGATAGTAAATGGGCGAGTCCTGTACAATTTGTCCCCAAGAAAGGGGGATTGACAGTCGTGGTGAATGAGAAGAATGAGCTAATTCCACTCAGGCCTCTCACAGGGTAGAGGGTGTTTATGGATTACCGAAAGCTAAACTCGTCGATGCTAAAGGACCATTTCCCAATGCTATTCGTGGATCAAATGCTTGATTGATTAGCAAGAAAGGGATGGTACTATTTCTTGGATGGTTATTCCGGATATAACCATATTTTCATTGCTCCTGAAGATCAGGAGAAGACCATTTTTACATGCCCATAGGTTACTTTTGTATTCAAACGGATGTCATTTGGGCTATGTAATGCACCTGCCACTTTTCAACGATGCAAGATGTCCATTTTCTCAAAAATGGTTGAAAACAACTTGGAGATGTTTATGGATGACTTTTCAATTGTAGGTGAGTTATTTGAGCCATGCTTAGCAAATCTCAGTATGGCTTTGCAGCAATGTGTGGAATTCAATCTTGTGCTAAATTGGGAGGAGTGCCATTTTATGGTTAAGGAAGGCATTGTTCTCGGGCATAAAATTTTTGAAAAAGGAATTGAAGTTGATCGAGCCAATATTAAAGTTATCGAGAGACTTCCGCGTCCAATTTCTGTGCAGTGGGTTTGTAGTTTTCTCGGTCATGATGGTTTTTATCGGAGGTTTATTAAAGACTTGTCCAAGATTGCAAACGTATTATGCAAACTTTTTGAGAAGGAGACAAAGTTTTACTTTGGTGAAGACTTCTTGAAGGCATTTGAATGCCTCAAAGGGAAGCTAGTTGAAGCCCCTATTATTGTAGCACCTGATTGGTCTCTACTATTTGAAATTATGTGTGATGCAAGTGGTGTAGCCTTATGTGCTGTACTTGGTCAGAAAAGATAAAAGCTCTTTCATCCAATCTACTACGCGAGCAAGGCCTTAAATGGAGCACACAAGAACTATACCATTACTAAATCGGAGCTTCTCGCGATTGTTTATGCTTTTGAGAAGTTTCGTACTTACTTGTTGGGAACCAAGGTAGTGGTTCATATAGATCATGCGGCTCTAAGATATCTAATGGAATCGAAGTATGCCAAGCCAAGGCTAATTCGGTGGGTGCTACTGCTTCAAGAATTCGATTTTGAGGTAAAGGATAGAAAAGGTTGTGAAGACCAAGTAGCTGATTATCTATCCAGACTTGAGAGTGAGTACATAGTGCAGAACAAACTGGAGATTGATGATGCATTCCTTGATGAAGAGATTCTAGAAACTGTGGTGGAAAACTTACCGTGGTATGGAGATTTCGCTAACTACTTGGTAAGCAAAGTGATTCCTGAGAATCTATCCTTTCATCAAAGGAAAAAGTTCATGCATGATGTGAAGCATTACTTCTGGGATGAACCGTATCTTTTCTGATGATGTGCTGACAGTATTATTACGCAGTGTATCCTAGAAGTAGAGGTGTCTAGCATACTGGAAGCAAGCCATACTTCCCAAGTTGGAGGTCACCATGCAGGTGATCGGACGACCAAGAAAGTACTACAAAGTGGCTACTTTTGGCCTTCATTATTCAAGGATGCCTACGATTTCGAAAGGAGATGTGATCAGTGCTAGCGGCAAGGTTCTATCTCAAAACACCATGTGATGCCCATGTCCAAAATACTTGAAGTAGATTTATTCGATGTCTGGGGTATTGACTTCCTGGGCCCATTTATGAGCTAATTTGGGATGAAATATATCTTAGTTGCTATGGATTATGTATCCAAATGGGTTGAAGTAGTCGTTATAGCTGATAATAAAGGTAAGAGTGTTGTGGCATTCTTAAAGAGAAATATCTTCTCTCGTTTTGGGGTACCCTATACCATTAGCGATGGAGGATCATATTTCTACAACAAGCTATTCAGAGCTGTATTGGCAAAGTATGGGGTTAACCAATATAAGGTAGCTACACCGTACCACCCACAAACTAGTGGGCAGGTGGAGGTCTAAAATCAGGAAATCAAGCTGATCCTTACTAAGACTGTGAATGCCAGCAGGAAAGATTGGTCTAGGAAGCTGGATGATGCCTTATGGGCATATAGGACTGGGTTCAAGACACCAATTGGCATGTCACCATACCAACTAGTTAATGGTAAGGCTTGTCACTTGCCAATTGAGCTAGAACATAAAGAAATGTGGGCACTGAAGTAGCTTAAGCTGAACTGGGATGATGCAATAAATATGAGATTGGGATAGCTGAACGACATGGATGAATTTCATCTCAATGCATATGAAAGAGCAGATCTTTATAAGGAAAGGATGAAAAAGTACCATGCTCGGAGAATTATCCAACGGAACTTTCAGAAAGGTGATTTGGTACTCCTTTTCAACTCTAGACTGAAGCTGTTTCCAGGTAAGTTGAAGTCTAAATGGTCTGGTCCATTCAGAATCAGCAAAGTCTACTCATCTGGAGTAGTAGAGTTAGAAAATGATGATGGTAGTGTCTTTAAGGTGAATGGACAAAGAGTGAAGCTATATATCGGTCCAACTGAATTGATAAAATGTATAGCCACTATATATCTTGATGAAGTCTGAGTAATCGAGATAATTATGTCGTGTCGCTACAATAAATCAAGCGCTACATGGGAGGCAACCCATGGTTTTACTATCATTTTGTTTTTGGTAAATGAAAATTCAAAAAGAAGAGTCGAGCCACGATTGAAACTAAGGCGCTTGGTGGGAGGCAACCCATCCTTCTAATCATCTTGTTTGTTTGTTCTGAATAAGTGTAGGTACTGCATGCATTAAGGAGACAATTGGTTTTAAACTTGGTGAGAAAATCAACTACATCAAAGGTGGTAAGTCTATTTATGAAATACACATTTCTGAGTGTAGCATTTGATTTCACTTGGAAATTAGGAAAGAAGGCATGTAGCAACTGGTATGGGTGCATTGTGACTTCAAGGCATCACATAAGTGCATATAGGGGCCTCCTATTCCATCGCCTATGCTCACTGCCTCACTCCGCCTATGTCAACATAGGCGATAGCTTAGGCGCCGCCTATGTCAACATAGGTGATAGGTTAGGCACCGCCTATACCATTGCCTATGCTCACTTCCTCACTTAGGCGATAGTTTAGGCGCCGCCTATGTCAACATAAGCGATAGCTTAGGATTCGCCTATGTCAACATAGTTGATAGGTTAGGCGCCACCTATACCATTGCCTATGCTCACTGCCTTACTTAGCGAATACTTTAGGCGCAGCCTTATTCTTAGGCGATTTCATGGGCGCCGCCTATCAGTGTATATTTTTCCTAATAATCCATTTTTGAATGGATCAAACCGAATCATGTCTCATGTTTTAAAACACATTCTCATAGTTAATAGAGAAGTAAAAGCTACAAGGTGGACATAACCCTTTCTTGTGATTCTCTGTAATCAAATTTTAATACACATATTGCTTCATTGTTATATTGTAACTATCACTTCAGATCAAAACCAAAACCCCCTATTTAGGAACCTCTGACCTACAGTCCAGTAACCACTACAATACTTAGTAACAGAGTATTCCCTGTGGGATTCGACATCCAATCTATTTGGGTTCTATATTTGACAGCGACCGCTTACATTCTCGTAAGAGAGTTGTAATTTGGGTGTATCAGTACACTAAATCATCAACTTTAAACTCAAGAGCTCTTCTTCTTACATCTGCATATGACTTCTGACGACTCTGGGATATCTTCAACCTTTCTCGAATCATCTTAACTTTCTCCATAGCTTCAAATACAGCATTAGGTCCAATTACAGTAGCTTTACCCACTTCAAACCAACCTATGGGTGATCTACATCTCTTTTCATAGAAAGCCTTAAATAGAGCCATTCCAATTCTAGTAAGAAAACTGTTGTTGTAAGCAAACTCAATCAATGGAAAATGTTCATCCCAACTTCCTTTAAAGTTAAGAACACATGCCCTTAACATATCCTCTAAAGTATGGATGGTCCTCTTAGCCTGACCGTTTGATTGTGGATGAAAACCGGAACTATGATGAACTTGGGTGCCAAGACCCTTCTGAAAGGCTCTCTAAAATTGAGTAGTAAATTAAGTACCTCTATCGGAGATGATAGGCAACGGAACTCCATACAACCTGACTAACTCTTTGATGTACAGCTTAGCATAGTCCTCAGGGGTAAAGTATGTATGCATTGGCAATAAATTTTTGGACTTAGTCAACCTATCAACAACGAACCAAATCGAATCATGATGACGATGAAAGAGAGGTAAACCAGTCATAAAATCTATGTTCATTTCTTCCCACTTCCAAGTAGGAATTCCAAATTCTTGCATTATACCAGCGAGTCTCTGGTGCTCTCTTCACCTGTTGGCAAGTTTCACACTTCTCTACAAACTTCGCTATATCCTTCTTTATACCAATCCACTAATAGATTTCGCACAAATTATGGTACATCTTGGTAGCACCGAGATGAATAGAATACCACACAGCATGTGCTTCAGCCATAATTCTCCATCTCAAATGATCAATTTCAGGCACACACAAACTATTCTGAAGCCTCAATACACCATCTCCCCTTGGGAGAAAACTTCCACCTTTTGGTCTTTAACTGATCCTTTCAGTTCGACCAAACGAGAATCCATATCTTGCTACTCTTCTACCTCCAAAACTAAACAAGATTCAGAACTAATCTGGACCCAAATATTATCCTCAGCTGAATCAAGCAATCTAACACCTAACCTTGCGAAGCGATGCACTTCGCAAACTAACTCCTTCTTACCTTTCTCTACAAGTGCTATACTACCCATGGACGACCTACTAAGGGAATCCACCACTACATTGGCCTTGACCGGGTGGTACAACACGCTTATATCCTAGTCCTTCAGCAATTCTAACCATCGCCTCTATCGAAGATTCAACTCTCTTTGAGTAAAAAGATACAGTAAACTCTTATGATCCATAAAGATATCAACATGAACACCGTACAAGTAGTGTCTCCAAATTTTTAAAGAAAAAAACACTGCAGCAAATTCAAAATCATGGGTCGAGTAATTCTTGTCTTGTGGTTTCAACTGCCTGGAGGTATAGGCTATAACCTTACCTTTCTACATTAATACACAACCCGAACCAACTCTAAAGGCATCACAATATACCATAAAATCATCTACACCATTAGGAAGGGTCAACACAGGGGTTGATGTGAGTAGAGTTTTCAACTCCTGAAAACTCTTCTCGCAAGAATCTGACCATTAGAATTTAATTTCTTTTGGGTTAACGGAGTCAAATGAGATGCAATAGAAGAAAATCCTTCAACAAAACGACAGTAGTAGCCAGCTAGACCCAAGAAACTCCTAATATAAGATGGGGAAATAGGTCTAGGACAATTCCTCACAGCTTCTACCTTTTGAGGATCAACTTGAATACCTTCAAAAGAAATAATATGACCCAGAAAGGAAACTAACCTTAGCCAAAATTTACACTTGCTAAACATGGAAAAGAACTGATGACCTGTAAGGGTTTCCAAGACAATTCAGAGATGATCTGCATGGTCGTTCTTACTTCAGGAGTACACAAGAATATTATCTATGAACACAATAACAAACATATCCAAGTACTGTCTGAATACCCAATTCATGAGGTCCATAAAAGCTGCTGAGGCATTAGTTAGCCCGAAAGACATAACCATGAAATCAAAATGACCATAATGGGTGCGGAAAGTCATCTTTGGAATATCACACTCTTTAACCTTAAGTTGGTGATAATTGGATCTCTAATCTATTTTCGAGAAATAATTCGCACCTTGCAGCTGATCAAACAGGTCATCAATTATAAGAAGAGGATATTTATTTTTGACTATGACCTTGTTGAGCTGACGATAGTCAATTCATACACAATGAACCATCTTTCTATAGCATAAACAGAATGGGTGTGCCCCAAGGAGACACACTAGGCCTTACGAAACCCTTATCAAGAAGATCTTTGAGTTTCTCTTTCAACTCCTTAAGTTTTACGGGGGCCATACGATATAGAGAAATAGAAATAGGTTGTGTGTCGGGAATAATATCAACGCCAAATTCTCTTTCTATCAAGAGGTACCCCTGGGAGATCTTTCGAGAAAACATCAAGAAACTCATTGACAACATTGATAGACAGAATAGTTGAAGTCTCAGACTTTGTGTCTTTAACTCAAATCCAATTATAGATGCAACCCTTGGATGTCAATTTTCTATCTTTAAGGTAAGATATGAAATAACTCTTAGGGGATACAGAATTTCTGAACCACTCAAAGACTGGTTCATTGGGAAACTGAAACTTGACAACACAGGTACAATAGTCTATAGATGCATAACAAGAGTGAAGCCAATCCATACCCAAAATAATGTCAAAATCGACCATGTCTAGTTTAATTAGATATACAAACAAGACTCTATGAAGGAAAATGATAAGACACTTCTTATACACTTGTTTAACAACAACAGATTTGCCTACTAGGGTAGAAACTAGGATAGGCTCAGGAATCTTTTCAGCATTGACCTTAAAATTCACAGCCACCAACGGAGTCACATAAGAAAAGCTTGACCTACGGTTCATCAACACATACACATCAAAATTAAATACATAGCGCATACCAGTAACAACATATAGAGAGTCCTCCTGCTCCTAGCAAGGTGGTATAGCATAGAAGTGATTCTGGCGTGAACTGCCAGCAGTACTTGAAGAGGGGCCCTGAGGAGGAACTGGGCAGACTACGGAAACGGGGGTACTGGTAGCCTAACTTTGGGGATGAGTATCTCGACTCCCTTGTCTAGCATACAAACATTATATAATTTGGTGGCCTAACTTTCCACAACCAACGCAACCCCTTTGATTACTAAAACACTCGCCAAAATAATCTCTACCACACTTGGCCCATGAAGGAGCATAAGGTCAGTTACCTACACATTCCTGAGACCTGGATTGGATAGGCCTGTTCCCCTGATCCTCCCTGCTTCTAGGTGTGGGAGAACTAACTCAGGAAGATGCGGGCATAAATAGACCTCGCTAGAATTAAGGGCGGTTCCCTCCATTGAATCTGGACTGACCAGATCCCTGCTTCTCTGATCTTGATCTTTTATTCCCTCTTACTCTGTCCCTCTCTTTCACCTTATAAGCTTCAATCTGGTGGGCATGTATCATCAACTAAGAAAGGTCCATATCACTATTAAGCATAGTAGATCTACACTCTTTCACAACATAACTCGACACGCCAGTCACGAACTTGCTCATGATGGTCTTGGAGTCAGCCATCATACTAGGAGAATATTTAGATAACTGATTGAATCTAAGACAATACTCCTTAACAGTCATGTAGCCTTGTCTCAAATTCATGAATTCCTCTATCTTTACTTTCCTTATCTCAAGAGAAAAGAATCTGTCCAAGAATGTATCCTGGAGTAACTGCCAAGTCAAGGGAGCGACATCTTCCCCCTACTCTTATCCCACTACCCAATTATATGCAACATCTTTCATTCGATAGGCACCTAATTCAACACTCTCCTCCTCAGTCACGTGTATAATCTGCGTGATTTTTCTCACTTCATCTAAGTATATCTATGGGTCTTCACCTACCTTCCACCCATAGAACTCAGGCAGATTTATCTGCATAAAGTCACAAACTCGAGCTGTAGCAGAATTATTATCTTGCAGAAGAAAAACAGTAGCTTATGTGTTAGCTTGAGCATTGGCGGTAACTACCTGGGCTAGCACCTGAAAAGCTACCTGAAATTTCACATGAGACACATGCTCATTCAAGGAATCTATGGGTTGACATTGATCATTGTTCCTACGAGCTCGATGAGAAGGCATTTTCTATTATAAAATAGCACAAGTTAATTGCAGATAAAGAGATAGTTATAGGTATGATAAACTTTAAGAAGAAAGAAACAAATTTTCCAAAAAATATTTCGTAGCCTCTTGCTCATAGATGAGGCGTGCTACACACCGACGATCAAGACTCTACATAACAAATCTTGTCAGACTCCCTAGGACTATTTAAACCTTAGGCTCTGATACCAAGATTGTAAAAGCCCAAGAACCTATTCTGAGACGTCACACGGTACTTAAGGCCACACATGGCCTCAAGATAACCCTCTAAGCCTATCATCCTTTTTTGAACTCACTTTTATGGTAGTCATGGAAAAATAAGAAAGGATATCATATCATGGACATATTCGAAAGCAAGGATATGCTGGCCTGTAAAATCAAAATACTGACATTCTGTACATACTGATACTCTAGTCTGACAAAGCCTCTACTAATCAAGTCTAAAGATCTATTGGGATAAAACCCCAACTGACTCAAATAGTACTGAAAGCTATAACAACATAATGATATCACCAAAAATATAGACACGGTCCTCGAACTGTGAGGACTCACCATTGAGGAAATGTAGTTGAGGCACTCAAATATCTCTAACACGGCTGTGGCTGAGTACATGAACCTACATTACGATAAAATGTAGGACATAGGAAAATACGTGGGTTAGCACTTTGGAATGTACTGAGTATGTGGGGATGCATGCAACAATGTAAATATCATCATCAATTTCAGGAAATTATGCATATGTACAATGATGGCTCACTTGGCTTGATTTAGATTGAAACATATTTTTCATGATCTCATAGTAAATAAATCATATGATAAAAACCTCATAAATCATCTTAAACAACTCAACTCAAGACTCAAGACTCAGAGTGACTCGGTAATTCTAGAAACTTAACTCTTATGGACATGAGATGTGCTTATAACTGACATAAACCATGTGAGCTATATAGAGTCTAACGTTTTGCCCTCCTAAGGAGAGAACCCTCCATTGGAGGGAGCTTCTTACTCTTTCCAGGGAGTACAACCTCAATTTAGTGATCACAATCTCATACTCGGCCTCTGGCCCACAAATATCAATACCAATCCTATGGTGGCACGTAGTTTTGAGGAAAATACAACATTTCCCGCTTAATGCTAAATACTAATCCTAGACACAAGCTCAAAACCGGTTAGGAAATCCACCACAAATATCAAAAGGGTCTATTATGAAGACCAAATCAAATCGTTTTTCTCATTTATCAAATAATAATCAATTTGTGGATTCCTAACTCAACTCAAATCAAATTAATCTTTCTCAATATCAAAATGTATCAATTCATTAAATCATGGCAACATCAATAACTTTGAAGAAATATCAAGACTCATTGTAATAACTCAACTTCATGAATCAATATACTTAATAATCTAATTTGTCATAAGGAGCTTAAAGCTTGACACATATCTTGAAAGTACTTTAAATATCAACTCATGATAGAAATATGAAATTCACAAAATTAAATATCAAGTCATAACTTAGGAATAGCAAAATAATTATGTATGACAAAGCTTGAACAATTTATATACTCATAATCTTATGATGAAGTAATTTGGGTATAAACTCACTTGCAAAATCATATAAATCCATGATACAAATCAAAGCTTTGAGCACAAGAATGAAAGGATTGCTTTTGTTCAAGACCCCACAGACCTTGGATTATAAGTTTAAGATGAAAAGAATTGGTTGGAAACTCTTCTTTACACTTTTGAGCTAAGTTTCTTGATGTTGGAGAACTTGATTCTTGAACAACTTAGTGAAATCTATGGAAAAATTCTTGAATTTCTTGGAGAAGATTTGATTTGGATTTGGAAGAGAGAAACCCTAGTTCTAGATATTTCTTGGAAGAGAAATGGAGAATAATAGATTTCTCTTCTCTACTTGAATCTATACATAGAGGGCCAAACTGGGTGGAAAGACCAAAATGCCCTTGAGCAAATTCTAAAATTGGAGCCCGATTTTTGGCCTTGGTGCGATGCGACATTATCGTAGTCCTTCACTAGATTTTGCAAAATTGGGAAACTGCTCAGTGGCGTGACGTGGTGAAATTGCATTGCCAACTTGGTTATGACCTGGAAGGGCACCGCAATGCGGTGAAATTACGTTGGTGCACTGGAATTTGAGAATCCGGATATTGAACCTTGGAGCAATGCGATAATATTACAGAGGCTCACTAGAAAGTGACAATTTGGATATTACTCATCTCCATAATGCGCTGATGATCTAAATAATGTTGATTCATGACTGGAACTTCAGATAGTCGTAACTTCTTGCTCCGATCTCCGATTTTGATGAAATTGGTATCGACGGAAAGCTTATTCACATATAAATATGATAGAGAGTAGAGATTAAGGAAATAACATATCGTGAAAGTGGGAGTTCTATGAACAAACACTAAAAACTCATGTTTGCCGACATAAGGAGTAGGGCATAGCGACCCTTATACAATACTAAGAGGTACATAAAAATCCTTTAAGTACATGGTACATAGGTATCATGGAGGGTGAGGGTACTTGCTAATCACTTACTCTTATAGTATCTCTAGTTTGTTTGGCTACACACATCGGGTCTCGTTCAGGAGGTTACACTGGACCCATATAACCTGTGGGTGGTTAAGGAAGGCTAAGTTACACATACTTATGTTAATGGTTTAAAATACATGATAAACCTGGTTCCCTTTCCTAGAATGGTTATATAAATATATGTATGGCTTGTGTGCATATGGATGGTTTTACTTGGTTTTCTTAAATGGCATTATTTTATCCTTATCCTGAGTTTCTGATAGCGTTCACCCACTAACCTATCTTCAGGAAGCTGTATCCCCATGTGATGCAAGAACTGACCATTCCACTCCTCCTACTTAGCGATCGAACTTTGGGATTAGCATTTGGATTGAAGCAGTGAGTTTCCATCTTTTTGGAAGACTCCATTTGATGGATGTTACTTCATACTTTAGTTCATTTATCGATATTGGTTTTGGATATGGTTTGCGGAATGTCCAAACCAAATTTTGGTATTCTTTTAGTTAAAAGCTTTTGTGGAACTACTATGGGTTGGTATGGGCATGATCGTTATTGGTTTTATCCTTAGTACTGGTATTGGTATTGGGGATGACATGATTTGACTGTATTGTTTGTTGTTCCATCCTCTTTTATTTTAGGATTATATATAATTATTATGGAACTCATATGGTTATGGTTTAGATAAGGATTTGGTTTGGTTATGGTTGTACGACTGGGTTGGATATTTGGGGCTAGTCCCCGGTCCTCGATGGACTTGGGATGCCCATTACGACAAGGCCCCCGGTTGGGTCATGTTAGTAGAGTAATTAAATCGAGAGTAAAAGTAAGAACAAGCTACCTAATTAGGCCTCCATAAGCGTAGAGGTACACATAAAAAGACAAATAACCCTACCGAGCCCCCATAAGCTCGGTGGGAGGAAACAAAAGTAAAGACAACATAAGAAACATAAATAACCCTTAACCGTGCTAGTCTCAACTAAATTTCCAATCCCAAATCCATAATAATTGTATATACTAGGATCAAACCGGCACTGATGAATAGTAATAAAAAGCTAGACATCAACCTCGAACCAATAATAGTGGATAGTAACAAGAGGCCAAATAATCTATCTAAGACTGCTAGAACACCCATAGCAGAACCGTGTACAACTCCCAACACACCCAATAATAATTATTATCAATGCTAGAGCAACCAGGACATAATCATAAATCGATGTCAGACTTGAGCTGGAACTTATAAGTATCCAAATGTACCTTTAGCATGGAATAACAAGTGAAATTCCAGGGTCTTTAACTTACTATCAGTATATTAGATCACTATGTTATATCTCTAGCTACTACACCTACCAAGGTTAGATGGGTTCCCTTCTTAAGTCAGAGTAGAGTAGGATAAAGTTAGGTACTATCCTATCCAGAGAAGAAGCTGAATAGGCAAATAAATAGGTCTAAGTCAATCCCAACAACAATTTATATTCTACGGCAACTTCTCAAATGTCCAAATAAGCCTAAAAGAACTTTATTTCTATCATTCTATCTAAAAAGGGGTTGTGGGTCCCATTACAGCATTCCAATAACTCAACCTAGGGAAGAACCTTCCAAAGTCTAGTCTAAGGCTTCCCAATCTCATTTCAAGGTACTATAGGTACTACTTCTAGTCCTAAAGGATGATAGTATGCTATACTAAGGGGAAACATGCCTAGATTCTACCAAAAAGGAGCTATAACTATCAAATTAATAAAAATATGTTAGAAATCATAACCAAGCAAAACTAGAACAATAATATCCTATTACCAGAATTAAGCTTAATCTAAAAGATAGGTAAGCGTAGCATCCCTGGACACCGTCGAATGCTTATCGAATTCCCTAAATCAGAGTTTTTCCTTTATGAGAACCTTTATGATTTGGCACACTATAAAATAATAATCTATGTTTCAAGATGAGAAAATACCCATATTACATATAAATGCTTTGGGTTAGAAATCAAACTAAAAACCCCATGTGGGGCCTAATTACAAAATTATAGAATTGAAAACTACCACATTATCCCATGCAACACAAGGTTTAATTACCACATAAATTTGGCTAAATCTTATCTTAAATAGTAGAAAAATTAGTCCCAACCACGACCATAAATTTAATAAATAAATAATGTAATATAAGATTGAATCAAGCATAATTTGTGGAGATAATAAAGATCACAAGCCTACATACATTCCCCCATGCTAATCCCGCCCTTAAACATTTAACTCCTCATAAATTTGAGGCTTATATGGTCTGAAATAAGGGTTTTCACTTAGGAATATAATTTAAAATAATGGAGGGATATATATTTAACATATAAACAATGCCACTTCAGCAACTAAATGGCCACTAAAGCACCGAAGGGTCACTTAAGTGACTAGGCCTAGGCTGGCCAGGTTTAGATAAAATGGTCTAGGGCCACTAAATTGGATGTCGCTAAAGCGGTACCCAGCCACTTAATCAGTCCCTTGGATGCTTAACAACTGCACAAAAAATGTAGCACCAACAAAGTTTAATAAGTCCTAATGGACTTCGGCCAGGTGGTCGATATTGGTTTGGAATCTCATGCTAATAAATGAAATGTTATACCCTACAAAATTTAACTTTCCAAACTCAATGGTGCAATACAAATTTGCATCTAGGGTAATTTAAATAAAAAGTGGGTCACACTCTAATGAGCCATGTTGGCCAACTTCCAGCCTATACCCAAAATAAATCTGGAAGTCCTAAAATCCAAACCAAGGGTCCCTCTAGTCTAAAATTAACTTTGTAAAGCTGATGAGACTACTAAAAATAGCATCTGATATTGTTTACCTAAGGTTTTGTCTTGAGACCCATTCCTTCTTTAGAAGCTACAAAATAGAGAAATGGCTCTACAAATCAAATGAACTTCCCGAATCATCAATCCCATCAAGTTACAAAAACACTTGGGACATCTATAGGAAATCTCTAAACACAAAAAAGCATGAAAAGAAAGAAATGACCTAAAGAGTCATTACAAGAAGCAAAATTTATATAGCATGTATTTGAGCAAAATTTAAATACACTTATCATATAAATAATGTTTCGTATAATATGTGACTTATACACAAAGAATTCTATCCATTGGATATGTTGAAAGTGGAATTGGTAGGAATTTCTATCTATTGGATAAATTTGCTATTAAATTGTAATGAACCTCCAGGTCATTTTCTGCCTATTCATACTTTTTTTGCATTTAGGGTCTTTTACTAGCTACCTAAAGTTAATTATGACTTCCTGGATGATAGTTTGATTATCATATTGTTCATTTATTATTATAGGTATTTTCCTATTTTTGAGCTTTTGAAGTAGAGAAAATGGTCTCAACTCAGTAAACAACCTTAGATGACAACTTTGATAGTTCCGTTAGCTCTAAAATATTAATATTAGGATAGAGGGATGCTTGGTTTGGTTTCCAAAGCTTTCAAGCTCATTTTGGGCTACTGGTTGTATTTTAGTAAAAATGGAACCTTGGGTGTATGACACACTTTCTATCCAATTGACCATGTATAGGAATTTTTATTATTTTATTGAATTCAAAATGCCAAATTTGGTTGGCCAACATAGTTCATTTTTGTACAAGATTTAAAATGAATTTAGAACACCTACTCAGAGTTTTTTTTTGACTTAGCCAAAATTCTAGTGTCTAGTTACTGGTGCAGCTACTTAAGTGGCACAAAGACTACTTTATAAGCCCAAGACCACATTAGTAGTAGCTGATTTAGTATTTTGATATTGATTTAGTAGTAGATGGCTAGTCAGGTGGCAGATTCTTAAGTCCCTTTGGCCACTTTGGCGTGACCGCATAAGCAACCAATATTGAGTGTTACATATTCTTTTTCCTTATATTTTCAGCTTAAATTTAAGTGTTTATATGATATAATCAATATTTAGAGCTCAAAATTAGTAGGATAATCAAAAGTTGGAGTTGGGATTTGCTTGACAATGTTAGAGTGGTAATTTTTCCACCAGTATCCTATAAGTTTTGATCTATTGTTGATATAATTCTCAAATATTGGTTCTTTCTTACTTTACTATTTAGGACTATTTTGGGAATTTTTTTGGATTGTATCATGATTAATCTATATTGAGTGATACTTGAGCTAGAGAGTCCTAGTGACAGAGTTGATTCTCAATTCCATAGGTGGGCCATACTAATAAATTTCTGCACAATTTCGATAGTAGCGTGAATTTGCAATATGGGTACTTTTTGTTTTGGAATTGATGTGTAAAATTTTATTTTGATAGTATGGTAGTGGTTGGAGTCTTCTCAAAAGTGAAAAGATGTGTTGTAGAGGGTTTCACTTGCTTTCAGCGGCATCCAGGTAGGATAGTCTTACCCATCTTCTAGTCTTTACTCTGTTATGGTATTAGTATGATATTGTACTAGTTATGTATGGTTTCTTATGTTATGATATTAATTTAGCAACTTTTAGCTAGTTTTAGTTGATTAAGGGCTTTTAGGGTAGATTTCGACCCCATTCTCAAGTTAACAATTATTTATCTCTTAGGATTAGACATGGCCTATTTAGGGCCAAGATTTAAACTAGTTCTAGGTTGGTGCTTTCCTTAGGTTAGGTGCTCGAGACTAGTAGTATGCCATATCTACCCTGTTTAAGATATGTTGCTTTAGGAAAACATTCGTCTAGACTTAACTAGTTAAAGAACTATTCGGGAGATTTTTATTTGGGATTGGATTACATTAATCATTACCATAAGCTTGTTAGCTTTGATACCTTTGTATTGTTAGCTCAAATTGAGATTTTAGACTTAATAAGTGAAGTTTTATTCTCCATGAACATTTCAGCCTTTAAAAATAAGAAAAAAGATTTGATGGGCTTGAGATGGATTGTGATTCTGTGTTATTATCTCTTATTATTTACCCATGAGTTTTAGTTTGAGTCCAAACCTGGTTACTAATTAATACTTGATATTTTTGGTTTTAGTCCATCTCTTGGGTTACTATTTACCACTTATTAGTTTTGATTCTAGTCTAGCATATGCTACATTGTTAGTATTCATTTGTTTTGGTTTGACTTTGATAGTTGAATTTAATATTTATTGTCATTATAGTTATTTATTTTGGGTTGGAGTTCTGGTGGAGATGGGTAAGATTTATGATTATGGTTGGTGAAGGAGCATATGGTTTTCACATCACTCATTTTGCATCAATTTACGTTTATTATTGTTACATCCAATCGTTACTGTAGTATTACTCTTTGTTTGTACCCACAATTCTTATGGGGGCTCGGTTAGGTGTATTTCTCCTTGTGTGTGCCTTCTGGGCTTATGGTTCCAGTTAGGTTATAACTAGACTTTTATTTTTGCATTTGGGTTACTTACTTTTGATTTATCACATTTACTTAGCATAGCCTATTATTTCAATTTTGTCCCTTATTTGATACCTTTAGTTTTAATACATTTATCCGCACTTAGTTTATACTTTAATATAATTGAGCTCAGTTGTCCTATGATTCCTACTAAGTACCCATATTTTGGTACTCATACCATACTTCTATATTTTCTTGATATTGATTATAGTATGACAGCCATGATCCAAATCAAGGTCTAGCCATAACGGGTATCTCAAGTCCACCTTGGATTGGATACCATCCCCATAACCTAACTTCAAAAGCATAATAATAATAATAATAATAATAATAATAATAATAATAATAATAATAATAATAATAATAATAATAATAATAATAATAATAATAATGGGGAACCAACTAAGATTGTAATAAGAAGATGAATAAATGACTTAATGAAAAGAATTAAAACAAAACCAACCAACCCATATTTGTCCACGAAAGCCTCTAAACTAGAATAACATCTAAGTCGGGACATGTCCTCAACTATGACCAAAAGGAATCCAAAAGTACTGAATCAATAAGAAAAGAATAATGAAATGATAAGGCCTTCCAATGGACAGAGTCTCACCACATCACATCAACTTAACAAACGTGCCAATCCGGCTAGCGCTACATAGGAGCAACAGAAGTGTCTTCGGACCCTACATCATGAAATAATGTAGCGTACTAGGACGGTCAGTGGGATAAGCATTGGCATGTAACTTAAGGAGAGTGATAACATACTGTCATGTCTAAAATTAGTCAAAACCACATGCACACATTTATATATACATAAATAGCATACTGGGATAGAGTAAGGGTCATGAACATGAGAGTTTATAAAATCAATAACCTAGAATCTGTAGCTCGATCTGTCCTAAAGGCACCTATGGGCTATATGGGTTCAGCTACCACTGCTGAAAGGGCCCCAGTGTGTGTTAGGCACATGAACTGAGGAATAACTGAAGGCCATCATGGGTAATAGTCATCACAAACGCACACACAAATATATATATATATATATATATCAAGTGTGTGTCACGTATATGGTCATATAAACCACCAATGACGGCAAATGTGGTTTTCAGTGTTTGTCCCCCTGAGACTAACACCTTCATAGTGAGCTATAAAACCCCTTCAAGGCTAAATTAAAATAATTTACACATAATTCCAACCATTAACCTAGGAGTCATTCATTAAGGCATTTATCACTGGTATCGCTATACCAATACTGCTAGCATGAATTTCAAGATAAGGATAAAATAATGAAGTCATAAAACCAAGTAAAACCATACATAATGCAAACAACCATACATATATAAGTATCGGGAGCAAGGATAAGGTTTATCATGCACTTAAAACCTTTACCTGGGTTGTGCAGCTTTGTCGTCCTAAACACGTTCAGCTTCCCCAACTGAAAGTGTCCTAGTGCATAAAACCACACGATTGGGCAATATACCATGGGATTGATTGTACATCCCTCCAATATAAAATATGACACTCGCATGTGGTCATCAAGGACCCCTCATATTGGTAAATATGAGTTTTTGGTATTGGTCCACCCCTGAGACTGTCACCTTCCACAGCTTAGCTACACACACTGCTATTAATGCCCAATTAGAACCATGTCCAAAAAATCCATTTACCATTTATTAACCAAGGCCAATATTTGAGGTATCGTTATACCATCCCATTACTTACAAGTAATATCCATAGCCAAACTATTTAGGCTACGGTGACCTTAGGTGCCTTTCCATATACAATATTAAATCCACTTGGGAGACTTTTATGTTCTTCACAAGCATAACAATTTAGCCTTTAGACCTTTTCGAACCATATAAAACATGCAAGAGTTCCATTAAAACAAGTCAATGCAATAAACATATCTTTATAAGTATTTTATCAAACACCTTGGGGGCATAATATAACCAAAACCAATTCCAAAGACCATTAAACCATTACCATGCAATCCAATTGTCCAAAACCACCATTAATGCATATCAAAAGCATAATTAAAACTATAGGAAACCATAACCAAGCATTCAATATAAAGCCCCCCAATAATATTTGAAAACCAAAATCATGAAATAGTAAAACCATGAAATAACTCATTAAACCAAGCCTTTAGTTGAAATTAAAATGAGGGAAGAGAATCATACCTTATACCAAAGAATTAATGGAAAGAAATCTCAAGAGCAAGCCCCAAAGCAATCCCTTAGTTGAAACCCTAGCTTCCTTGCGCCAAACACTCTTAAGAGAATTATTGGATGTTTTGGAATAGTTTCTAAGTAATAATGAATAGAATAATAGTGTAAATAACCTTCTAAGTGTATTAGAAGTTGTGGGTCCGATTTTGGTAAGGAGGGAAATATCCAAATTACCCCTAGGTAAATCCCTTAAACACTCGTCCCAGGGATACGACTGACCTATACGAGTCGTACTCTCCTATACGATCAGTATCCACCACTCCTAACCCAACCTTATTCCTTGGATTAAACACTGTCCAGTATACAACTCATGCAACCAAGTTGTAACCACAATATACGACCCGTACCCATAACTCGTATACCTAGCAGAATGGAATATCTGGGGGATTGAACATTATTTACTATACGATTCCTGAGTCCGACTTGTACCCTGACTTACGGCTCATAGTGAGCCACTCGTACTTAGATCCAACCTAAGTAACCAAGTCTAACATTAAGTTAATGAACCAAACAAACCATAACCACCAATACGACTCGTACAACTAAGTTATACCTATTCCAGTAATCAAAACCATCCCACCAACTAACACTGGTTAGCATACGGCAGGATCATACCATTTATAACCCAACATATGGCTCATACCCATAAGTCAAATTAGGTCCAAAGAATTGATTTCCAGGGAATTTTCCATGGGTCAAAACCCAGTATATTTAAGTCTCCCCCACAAGGAACATTCATCCCCGAATGACGGACAAGGTAAAGGTAACCACACATAGAGTTATTTGCATTATCAAATATCCCTTTAACAAAGTTTAAAAACAAAGAGGAAAAGATGTTAATCTTTCCTTTAACAAACTAAGAAAATAAAGATGTGTTCAATTAGACATAACTTTCGCACGAATCTCAGGAGCAGAAAACAAATGCGGATACTTAGACTTCAGGTCCTCTTCCACTTCCCAGGTAGTTTTTTCCACATTATGGTTCCTCCATAGAACCTTAACAAAATCCACATCCTTGATCCGCAACTAACAAACTTCCCTATCTAATATCTCAATCGGGACCTCTTCATAAGACAGAGAATCCAAAATACCTAATCCTTCCAATGGAAAAATCGAAGAAGGATCACCAAGACACTTCCTCAACATAGAAACATGAAAGACCAGATGAACCAAACATAATCTAGATGGCAACTCCATCTCATAAGCAATATTGCCAACTCTTCAAAAAATCACATAAGGGCCAATAAACAAAAAACTGAGTATCCGCTTTTTGTTAAACCACACCACTCTCTTCATAGGCGACACCTTAAGGAACACCCTATCCCAGACCTCAAACTCTAAGTCTTTACACGTAACATCCGCATAGGACTTTTGGAGACTTTGTCCGCTTTAATCCTATATCGAATCACCTTGACCTTCTCTATCACTTAATTAACAAAATCAGGACCAAACATATCCGCTTCTTTAATCTCAAACCACCCAATAAGAGATCTACACCTCTTACTATACACCACTACAAAAGGAGCCATACCAATACTCGAATAATATCTATTGTTGTAAGCAAACTCCACCAAAGGTAAATGCTCAACCCAATTGCTACCATAGTCAATCACACAGGACCAAAGCATATTTTCCAATGTATTAATAGTTCTCTTTGCTTGCCCATCCGATTATGGATGAAAAGTAATACTCAGACTAACTTTAGTCCCCAACCCTTTTTGGAAGGACCTCTAGAAATGAGACATAATTGTGTACCACGACCAGAGATAATTAAAATAGGTACCCCATGTATCTTCACAATCTCTTGAAGATACAACCATGTATAGTATTCTGCTGAAAAGATAGTCTGCACTAGCAAGAAATGTGCAGACTTGGTCATCTTATCCATGATGACCCAAATAGAATTGTACTAATTTTGATATCGAGAAAGACTGGTAACGAATTCTATATTGATCACTTCCTACTTCTATTCAAGAAAATTAATTTCTTGATACAACTCTCCTGCACTTACTTCTCTATAATCTCTGCACCAAGAGATGACTGAACTACTTCTTACACCATTACACCACTATTCTTAGAGTCTAAGAGATGAACTCCAAGATTAACCAAACGGTGAATTTCCTGCATCTATTCTCGCTTGCCTTTCTCTAAGTAAGCGAAACTCCCTATGGATAACATTCTAAGAGCATCAGCAACTATATTAGCCTTACCTTGGTGGTAGTAAAGACTCATATCATAAGCCTTGAGAAGTGTAAGCCACCTTCTCTGCTTGAGATTAAGATATTTCCGAGTGAGGACATACAGAAGACTCTTGAGATAAGAAAAGATATCTATATGAACAGCATACAAATAATGATGCCATATTTTTAAAGAAAACACAATCGCCAACAACTCCAAATCATGAGTAGGATAATTCCTCTCATGTACCTTCGACTACCTGGAAGCATTGGCGATCACCTTCCCAAGCTGCAACAAAACACAACCGATCCTTACCCTAGAAGCATCACAATAAACCACAAACCCATCATTACCCTCTGATAATGTTAGGATTAAAGTTGAAGTCAACTTATCATATAACTTCTCAAAAAGTCCCTTCACAAACATCCGACCAAGAAAACTTAACCTTCTTCTAAGTCAACTTAGTCAAAGAAGAATCTATCAAAGATAAGCTTTCCACAAATAACTTATAATACCAGGCCAAACTCGAGAAACTCTAAATATTAGATGGAGTTGTGGGCCTAGAACACCTCTTCACCATAATAACTTTCTGCGGATCCACCATGATCCCTTCACTAGAAATAACATGGCCTAATAAAGTCATAGTATTTAACCAAAACTCACACTTAGAGAACTTGGCATACAATTGTTGTTCCTTTAGGGTCTGCAACACCATACTGAGGTGATTAGCATAATACACTTTACTCTTTAAATAAACTAGAATGTCATTATTAAACACAATAATGAAGAGATCCAAATACTGCCTGAACACTCTGCTCATTATGTCCATAAATGCTGTCGGAGCATAAGTCGACCCAAATGACATCACCAAGAACTCAAAATGCCCATACCAAAAAGATATCTTAAGGATATCCACCTTCCTAATCCTAAGTTGATGGTTCCCAGAATGAATATCTATCTTAGATAAGAACTTATCACCCTATAACTAATTAAATAGATCATCTATCCGAGGAAGAGGATACTTGTTCTTGACTGTCATCTAAAGGGAGCCATCCTTCTTGTGCACAAACAACACTAGTGCACCCCATGGATTTCATACAATGTTTTCATGATTTGAATGTTGTATGATTTTGGGTTTTTTTATAAATGCTTTGTTATGGTTTTCCCATGTTTTAATTATTCTTTTACATACATTAATGGTAGTTTTGGCTAATTGATTGAATCAGAATGGTTGTTTGGTAATTTGTTTTGGTTTTGGAATTATTATGTCTCCAATGTGTTTGATAAAATGTCTATAATGATGATTTCACTATGTTATTGGATTTTAATGGAACTATTGCATGATGTAAACTTTGTAATGAAACTCTAAATGGTTTAAATAGTTTTGGAATGGTTATGGTTAACAAATAATCTTGTGGGGTACAATGGAATCCCCTAAGCTAATATAATAATTGGACACTCACGGGTTACATGGGACTCCCCCAAGTAAACTTGGTGAATGGGTACACTGGAATTGTTTTACCTTAAAAGGCTTGGCTAAGGACAATACTTGCATGTTATAGTTGGTATGACGACAACTATATTAATAGCCTTGGTAAATTATATATGGAATAATGGATTAACTAGGAAAAAATGGCGGGGTATGATAACTAATTGTGAAAGTGGGAGTTTAATTAACAAACACTGGAAACTCATGTTTTCCAACATGAGGAGTAAGGCATTGCGACCCTTATACAGTACTATGAGGTACATAAGAATCCTCTAAGTACATCGTACATAGGTATCACGGAGCGTGATGGTACTTGGGAATCCCTTACTCTTATGGTATCTCTAGTTCGTTTGGCTACACGGATCAGGGCTCGTTCAGGGGGTTACACTTGACCCATATAGCTAGTGGGTGGTTAAGGAAGGTTAAGTTACACATTCCTATGTTAATGGTTTAAAATACATGCTAAACCCGATTCCCTTTCCCGACATGGTTATATATATATGTATGCTTGTGTGCATATGAATGGTTTTACTTGGTTTTCTTAAATGGCATTATTTTATCCTTATCCTGAGTTCATGATAGCATTCACCCACTAACCTATCTTCAGGTGGATGTAAACCCACGTGATGCAAGAACTGACCATTCCACTACTCCTGCTTAGTGATCGGGACTTTGGGATTAGTATTTGGATTGAAGCAGTGAGCTTCCATCTTTTTGGAAGGCTCCATTTCATGGATGTTATTTCATACTTTGGTTCATATGCCGATATTGATTTTGTCTATGGTTTGTGGCTTTTCCAAACCAAACTTTGGTATTCTTTTAGTTAAAGGATTTTGTGGAACTACTATGGGTTGGTATGGGCAGGATCGATATTGGTTTTATCCTTAGTATTGGTATTGGCATTGGGGATGACATGAGTTGATTGTATTGTTGCTTGTTCCATCCTCTTTTTTTCTAGGATTATATATAATTACTATGGAACTCATATGGGTATGGTTTGGATAAGGATTTGGTTTGGTTATGGTTGTACGACTAGGTTGGGTATTGGGGGTGGTCCCCGGTCCTGGATGGACTTGGGATTCCCATTACGACAAGGCCCCCGGTCGGGTCATATCAGGAAAGCAATTAAATCAAAAGTAAGTACAAGCTACCTAATTGGGCCTCCATAAGCCTAGAGGTACACATAAAAAAACAACTAACCTTACCAAGTCCCCATAAGCTCGGTGGGTGCAAACTAAAGGAAAGACAACATAAGAAACATAAATAACCCTTAATTGTGCTAGTCTCAACTAAATTTCCTATCCATAATCCATAATAATAGTATATACTAGGATCAAACCGGCATTGATGAATAGTAATAAGAAGCTAGACATCAACCTAGAACCAAAAATAGCGGATAGTAACAAGAGTCCAAATAATCCATCTAAGTCTGCTAGAACTCCCATAGCAGAACCGTGTACAACTTCCAACACTCCCAATAATTATTATCAATGCTCGAACAACTAGGTCGTAATCATAAATCGATGTCAGACTTGAACTGGAACTTATAAGTAACCAACTGTACCTTCAGTAGATGATTTCATTAGTTCTAAACTATAACAAAAAACCTAATGTTGTACCCATGGCCAAAACTCTTAACATTAGCTATAAAGCATATGCCAGACTTGAACCAAAACTAAAATATACATGCATTTATATGTGTATATATATATAAATACTTTAGCATGGAATAACTAGTGAAATTCTAGGGTCTTCAACTTACTATAAGTATATTTGATCACTATGTTAAATCTCTAGCTACTAAACTTACCAAGGTTAGATGGGTTTCCTTCTTAAGTCAGAGTAGAGTATAATCAAGTTAGGTACTATCCTATCCAGAGAAGAAGATGAATAGGAAAATAAATAGTTCTAAGTCAATACCAACCACAATTTATATTCTAAGGCAACTTATCAAATGTCCAAATAAGCCTAAAGGAACTTTATTTCTATTATTCTATCTAAACAGGGGTTGTGGGTCCCATTACAATAATCCAATAACCCAACCTAAGGAAGAACCTTCTAAAGTCTTGGCTAAGGCTTCCCAATCGCATTTCAAGATACTATAGGTACTAGTTCTAGTCCAAAAGGATGATAGCATGATATAGTAAGGGGAAACATGCCTAGATTCTCCCAAAAAGGAGCTCTAACTATCTAAATAATAAAAATATGGTAGAAATCATAGCTAAGCTGAACTATCCACCCAAAACTAGAACAATAATATCATATTACCACAATTAAGCTTAATCTAAAAGATGGGTAACTGTAGCATCCTTGGACACCATCAAAAGCTTACTGAATTTCCTAAATCATAGCTTTCCCTTTATGAGAGCCTTTATGATCTGCCACACTATAAAATAATAATCTATGTGTTAAGAATAGAAAATACCCATATTAAGTATAAATGCTCTGGGTCAGAAATCAAACTAAAAATCCTATGTGGGGCCTATTACAAAATTATAGAACTGAAAACTAACACATTATCCCATACAACTCAAGGATTAATTACCACATAAACTTGGCTAAATCTTATCTTAAATATTACAAAAATTAGTCCCAACATGATTATAAATTTAAGAAATAAATTAGGGAAAATTAGCTAGAATTGAGCATAATTTGTTGAGATAACAAAGATCACACGCCTACATACATGCCCCCATGCCTATCCCGCCCTCAAACATTCAATTCCTCATAAGTTTGAGGCTTATATGTTCTAAAATGAAACATTTCTCTTAGGAATATAATTTGAAAATAATGGAGAGATATATATTTAACATATAAACAATGTCACTTTAGAAACTAAATGGACACTAATGCACCCAAGGGTCTCTTAAGTGACTAGGCCTAGGCTGGCTAGGTTCCGATAAAATGGTCTATGGCCACTAAATTAACTGTCGGTAAAGCGGTACCCAGCGACTTAATCAGTCCCTTGGATGCTTATCAGCTGCATCAAATATGTAGCACTAACAAAGTTTAATAAGTCCTAATGGACTTCGACCAGGTTATCGATATTAATTTGGAATCTCATGCTAATAAATAAAATATTATACCCTACTAAATTTAACTTTCCAAACTCAACGGTGCAATTCAAAATTGCATCTAGGGTAATTTAAATAAAAAATGAGTCATACTCCAAAGAGCCATGTTGGCCAACTTCCACCCAATGCCCAAAAACTATATGAATGTCCTAAAATCCAAACAAAGGATCCCTCTAGTCTAAAATTAACATTTCAAAGCTGATGATACTATTAAAATTAGCATCCGATGTTATTTGCATAAGGTTTTGGCCTGAGACCCATTCCTTCTTTAGAAGCTACAAAATTGAGAAACGGCTCTAAAAATCAAATAAACTTCCCGAACTATCAATCCCATCAAGTTACAAAATCACTTGGGACATCTATAGGAAAGCTCTAAACAGAAAAAAACACGAAAAGAAAGAAATGACCTAAAGAGTCATTAAAAGAAGCATAATTTATATAGCATGTATTTGAGGAAAATTTAAATACACTTATCATATAAATAATATTTCATATAACATGTAACTTATAAAAAAAGAATTATCCATTGGATATGTTGAAAGTTGAATTGCTAGGAATTTCTATCTATTGGACAAATTTGCATTAAATTGTTATGAACCTCCAGGTCATTTTCTGCCTTTTCATACTTTTTCTGCATTTAGGGTCTTTTACTAGCTACCTAAAGTTAATTATGACTTAATGGATGATAGTTTAATTATTAAATAGTTTATTTGTTGTTATAGCCATTTTCCTATTATGGAGCTTTTAAAGTTGAGAAAATGGTCTCAACTCAAAACTTAAGGTAAACAGCCTTAGATGACAACTTTGATAGTTTCTTTAGCTCTAAAATATCAATGTTAGTATAGAGGGATGCTTTCTTTGGGTTCCAAAGCTTTCATGCTCATTTTGGGCTACTGGTTGTATTTTAGTAAAAATGTAACCTTGGGTGTCTGACAAACTTTCTATCAAAATGACCATGTATAGGAATTTTTATTATTTTATTTAATTCAAAATGCCAAATTTGGTTAGGTAGCACAGTTCATTTTTCTACATGATTTCAAATGAATATGGAGCACCAACTCGGATTTTGTTTAGACTTACCAAAATTTCTGGTGTCTAGTTACTAGTGCAGCCGCTTAAGTGGCACAAAAACTAATTTAGAAGCCTAAGAACACTTTAGTAGTAGATGATTTAGCATTTTGATACTGATTTAGAAGTAGATGGCTAGCCAGGTGGCAGATGCTTAAGTCCCTTTGGCCTCTTTAGCGTGACCGCATACTGTTGAGTGTTACATATTTTTTTTCTTTATATTTTCAGCTTAAATTCAAGTGTTTCTATGATATAATCAATATTTAGAGCTCAAAGTTAGTTGGATAATTATAAATTTGAGTTGGGATTTGCTTGACAATGTTAGAGTGATCATTTTTCCACCAGTATCGTTTAAGTTCTGATCTATTTTTTATATTCTCAATTGTTGGTTCTTTTTTACTTTAGTTTACTATTTAGGACTATTTTGGGAATTTTTTGGGATTTTATCATGATTAATCAATATTAAGTGATACTGGAGCTAAGAGGGACCTAGTGACAGAGTTGATTCTCGATTCCATAGGTAGGCCATACTAATCAATTTTAGCATGATTTCAATTGGAGAGTGAATTTGCAATATGGGTACTTTTATTCTTATATTGATGTGTAAATTTTTATTTTGATAGTGTGGTAGTGGTTGGAGTCTTCTCAAAAGAGAAAAGATTTGATGTAGAGGTTTTCACGTACTTTCAGCGGCATCCAGGTAGGATAGACTTACCCATCTTCTAGTCTTTACTCTGTTATGGTATTAGTATGATATTGTACTAGTTAAGTATGGTTTCTTATGGTATGATATTAATTTATCAACTTTTAGCTAGTTTTATCTTAATTAAGGGCTTTTAGTGTAGATTTCGACTCTATTCTCAAGTTAGTAATTATTTATATCTTAGGATTAGACTTAGCCTATTTAGGGCCAGGACTTAAACTAGTTCTAGGTAGGTGATTTCCTTAGGTTGGGTGCTCAAGACTAGTAGTATGCCATATCTAGCCTGTTTAAGATAGGTTGCTTTAGAAAAACATTCGTCTAGACTTAACTAGTTATAAAACTATTTGGGAGATTTCCATTTGGGATTGGATTACATTAATCATTACCATAAGCCTGTTAGCTTTGATACCCTTATATTGTTATTTCAAATTGAGATTTTAGACTTAATAAGTGAAATTTTATTCTCCATGAACATTTCAGCCTTTAAAAATATGAAAAATGATTTGATGGACTTGAGATGGATTATGATTCTGCATTATTATTTCTTATTATTTACCCATGAGTTTTAGTTTGAGTCCAAACCTGGTTACTAATTAATACTTGAGAGTTTTGATTTTAGTCCAGCTCTTGGTTCACTATATACTACTTATTAGTTTTGATTCTAGTCTAGCATAGGTTACATTGTCTGTATTCATTAGTTTTAGTTTGACTTTTATATTTGACTTTGATATTTATTATCATTATAGTTATTTATTTTGCGTTGGAGTTCTGGTGGAGATGGGTAAGATTTATGATTATGGTTGGAGAAGGAGTATATGGTTTGCACATCACTCATTTATCATCAATTTATGTTTATTATTGTTACATCCAATCCTTACTGTAGTATTACTCTTCGTTTGTACCCACAATTCTTTAGGTGTATTTCTCCTTGTGTGTGCCTTCTGGACTTATGGTTCCAGTTAGGTTATAACTAGAATTTCATTTCTGCATTTGGGTTACTTTTGATTTATCACATTCGCTTAGCATAGCCTATTATTTCAATTTTATCCCTTATTTGATGCCTTTAGTTTTATTACATTTAGTCGCACTTAATTTATACTTTTAATATAATTGAGCTCAGTTGTCCTATGATTCCTACTAAGTACCCATATTTTGGTACTAATACAACACTTCTATGTTTTTTTTATATTGATTATAGTATGACTGTCATGATCCAAATCAAGGTCTGGCCATGACGGGTATCTCAAGTCCACCTTGGATTGGAGACCATCCCCTTAACCGAACCTCAAAAGCACAGTAATAATAGTAATAATAATAATAATGTGGAATCCAACTAAGATAGTAATAAGAAGATGAATAAATGACTTAATGAAAAGAGTCAAAACAAAACCAACCAACCCATATCTATTCACGAAAGCCTCTAAACTAGAATAACATCTAAGTCGGGATATGTCCTTGACTATGACCAAAAAGAATCCAAAAGTATTGAATCAACAAAAAGAGAATAATGAAATGATAAGGCCTTCCAATGGATGGATTCTCACTATATCACATCAAATTATTAAATGTGCCAATCCGGCTAGCACTGTACAGGAGCAACAAGAGTGTTTTTGGACCCTGCATCATGAAATGATGTAGCGTGCTAGTATGGTAAGCGGGATAAGCACTGGCATGTAACTCAAGGAAAGTGATAACATTTTGTCATGTCCAAAATTAGTCAAAACCACATGCACATATTTATATATACATAAAAAGGATGATGGGATAGGGTAAGGGTAATGAACATGAGAGTTTATAAAATCATTAACCTAGACTGTGTAGCTCGATCTATCCTAAAGGCACCTATGGGCTATATGGGTTCAGCTACCACTACTGAAAGGGCCCCAGAGTTTCTTAGCCACACGAACTGAGGAATAACTGAAGGGCATCATGGGTAATAGTCGTCCCAAATGCACACACAAATATATATATATATATATATATATATATATATATATATATATATATATATATATATATATATATATATATATCAAGTGTGTGTCACACATATGGTCATATAAACCACCAATGCTGGCAAATGTGGTTTTTAGTGTTTTTCCCCCCGATGCTTACACCTTCATGGTGATCTACAAAACCCTTTTCAAGGCCAAATTAAAATAATTTTTACATAATTCCAACCATTAACCTAGGAGTCATTCATTAAGGCATTTACCAGTGGTATCCCCATACCAATACAATTGCAAGCTAAATTAAACATGCCAAACCAATCCATATTGACTCCTAAGTTCCATTAAAATCCAATCCCTGGCCATCCAACTACATTTTTATATCCATTTATCCATTCATGCAATGCATTGAGTTCAAAAACAAGCTAAACCATGCAATTTTCCATAATTTATATTAAATTTATAAAGTGGGTTGAGGTTCATGCAAATCCAAGCCAAAATTCATCTAATTTAGGGAAACCCATGTCCCCTCATTCAACCATTTAAATAATTTACTAATTAAGTCCCAAAAGCTTAAATTTAAAAAATGAATAATCAATTCAAAGCATGGGACGAGTAATTTAATCAGTAACAAGCAAAACCCCTCAATCAAATTTCAAAACCAGCAGCTGAAATCACATGGAGAGCCATTCAATCCACGCCACAATGTAAAAATAAAGTTTGGGGAAGAGAAACATGCCTAAAACACATAAGAATTCAAAGTCAATTTGAAGTTTGGATCCTAGATAATGAATGCATAGTGAAACCTTTCACCTTTATTGGTTGGAGAGTTAAAGATGAATAAAGTAGAGTTTGATCTTTGAAAACAGAAAGTAAAGTGTCCTTTTATATTTATAAGTCGTGGAAAAGATAAAAAGACCAAAATTCCCTCACCCATAAGTGAAAAAAAACAAGTATAGATGAAATTTTCACATTGGCGTGGCAAGGCATTATCACAGAGGTTATCCTCCATGTCACACCAATATCACAGAGGGTAACCTCCATGAAACACTTATATTACAGAGGCACACTGCTTTTGAGTTTTGAAATAGACTTGAATCCTTTATGAAAATTTCAAAACCTTCCTAAATTATCCTTTTAACATCCCTAAATATAATTCAAGTCAAAAATCAGTTTTACGAACATGGGAAGGTCAAAAACAAAATGATCTAAATTTAAGGGTCTTACATTGTCCTCTCCTTAGGATCATTCATCTCCGAATGATGATTTAGGACACTTTTCGCATAAGAATAGGAAGAACACACCACAATCAAACAACAAACTCAAAAAGTGACAAAAGAAAAATGAAACTCTTATCTTAAAAACCTTCATCCAACTCGGGGAACAAGAATGAATACTTAGACATCATATCTTCCTCAGCTACCCATGACCTTCACTGAAGTGACATCCTTTGTCTCAAACTACAAACTTACCTATCCAATAATTTAGTTAGGACTTTCTCATAATACAAGGAATTCGTCATACCAACATCCTCAGTAGGAACTATCAATGAAGGATCACCCACACACTTTTTCAGCATGGACATAAAAACATAGCATGAATAGAACCCAAACACCCAGGTAAATCTAACTCATATGCAACATTCCCAATTAACCTCAAATTTAATACGGACCAACAAAATGCGGATGGATCTTCCCCTTCTTCCAAAACTTCATGACTTCTTTCATGGGAGAAATATTCAAGAATACCCAATCATTCATTGCAAACTCTAATTTTCCTTGCTTTACATCTGCATAAGAGTTTTGGTGACTTTGAGTCATCTTAAGTCTTTCTCTAATTACGTTCTCCTTCTCCATGGCTCGGTGAATCATGTAAGGACCAAAAAACCTAGTTTCACCAACCTTAAACTATCCAATACAAGAGACCTACCCCTCCTACCATAAATACCCTTAAAAGGAGCCATCTGAATACTCGAATGATAGTTATTATTATACGCAAACTCAATATAAGGTAAATAATCAACCCAACTTCCCTTAATATCAATCACTCATGACCTTAGCATGTCCTGCAAATTCTAAATAGTTTGTTTTTTCTATCTATCATTTGAGGGTGGAAAGTGGTGCTAAGGTTCACCTATGTACCCAAACCTTTATTAAATTAATGCAATACGTGAGATGAAAACTATGTACCTCAATCTGAAATAATAGGCACTAGCAACCATGCAACTTCATAATATCTTGAATGAACAACTTAGCTTAGTTCTTTATGAGTAGTTAGTTCTCGTGGGCTAGAAGTGAGCAGACTTAGTCATTCTATCCACAATAACCTAAATCATATCGTACTAATTGTGAGACCCCAAAAGACTTGTAATGAAATCCATATTGATTATCTCCCACTTAAAAATGGGAAACTCTATCTCTGGGGACATACCACCAACCCTCAAATTCAACCTTAACTTGTTGAAAAATCATTCACTAAGCCACAAGATTTGCCACATCCTCTTTACATTGTTCCACTAATAGATCTCTTTCAAATCATGGTACATCTTAGTTGAACCTATATGAAATGTATGTCAGGACTTATGAGCCTTAGTTAAAATCATCTCCTCCGCCCATTAACATTAGAAGCACACAACCTATTTTGCTCCCTCAAAATACCATCCCCCCCAATGTCAAAAACTTTAACCTTTTGTTGAACCACATCATCCTTAATTTTTATAAGTATGGGGTACAAAGTTTGCTTCTTCTTCACCTCAACACCAAGAGATGACTTGACTACCTCTTTAACAATCACTCCCCCATCCTTAGAGTTCAATTGACGAACTCTAAAGTTAGCCAATCTGTGAAGATCCTTCACTAATCCCTTTTTATCCTTATTAATATAGTATAAGATCAAAATAGACAACCTACTAAGAGAATCAACAATGACATTATCTTTACCTGGATGGTAGTGAAGGCTGATGTCATAATCCTTGAGCAATTCAAGCCATCTTCTTTGGTTGAGATTCAACTCCCTTTACTCTCTCTATGTGAACACATACTGCAAGCTCTTATGATCTGAATAGATATCCATATGCACCCTATATAGATAATGGTGCCAAATCTTTAAGAAAAAAGAATGGTCGCGAATTCTAACTCATGAGTTGGGTAATTCCTCTCATGAACCTTAAGCTTCCTAAAGCATAGGCCAAAACCTTACCATGTTGCATCAAGACACAATCCAATCTCACTCGATACGTATCACAAAACACCATAAAACCATTGTTACATTTAGGTAGAGTTAAAATTGGTGCAGAAGTCAACTTATCCTTCAACTTCTCAAATCTATCATTATAAGAATCAAACCATAAAAACATAACCTTTTATTGATCAACCTTGTCAACGAAACAATAGAAGAGAAACTCTCTTCCAACCTCCTATAATACCCAGCCAAACCCAAGAAGCTCCAAAGGTTAGTTGGAGTCATAGGTCTAGGCCACCACTTAACCACATTAATTTTCTGTGGATCCACCTTGATTTACTAACTATAAAAAACATGTACAAGAAAGTCACTATATTCAGCCAAAATCTAAACTTATAAAATTTTGTATACAACATCTGGTCCTTAAGAGTCTGTAACATAATTTAGAGATAATTAACATGATCCCCCTTACTCTAGGAATACACCAAGATGTCATAAATAAAAACTTTAATAAGAAAATCTAGAAGTTGCCTCAAAACCCAATTCATAAGATCCATAAAAGTAATCAGAGTATTTGTCAACCGAAATAACATCACCAAAATATTATAGTGACCATATCAATTTTGGAAAGAAATCTTGGGAATATCAACCTCCTAAATTTTCAACTGATGATAACTCGAGCAAAGATCAATCTTAGAGGATCACCTAACACCTTAAAGCTGATAATAAAGGTCATCAATCCTAGGAAGAGCGCACTTGGTCTTTATTGTCACTTCATTCAGCTAACGATAGTCTATACATATTCGAAGAGACTCATCTTTCTATCACACAAAAATATAAGAGCACCCCATAGATAAATACTAGGACGAATGAACCCTTAATCAAGAAGATCTTTTAACTGCTCCTTTAGCTCCTTTAGTTTAACCAAAACCATTCTATAATGAGGAATAGAAATAGGATGAGTACTAGGTAGAAGATCAATCACAAAATCTTTTTCCTTATTACGACGAATCCAGGAATATCATTGGGGAGCACTTTAGGAAACTTACTAACCATATGGATAGATTGCAAAGAAAGACTTTTAGATTTAAAATCCTTAACCTAAACTAGATGATACAGAAAACTTTTGGAAATAAATTTCTGAGCTCAAAGATAGGAAATAAGCCTCCCTTTAGGTACTAAAGAATGCCCCTCCCATTCTAATATCGACTCATTAAGAAAGTGGAAACTGGCCTTTTGGGTCCTATAATTCAAAGATGCATAGTTATGAATGAAGACAATCCATCCCCAAGATAGCATCAAAATCCACCATAACCAACTCTATCAAATCTATTAACGTTTCTCTACAAAATATTGACACCACACAAACCCTATAAATTTTTCTAAAAACTATAGAATTACCCATCAAACTAGACACAGAAAAGCAGTCAAAATGCTTTTAATACCAAAACCAAAATGCACAGCCACATAAGGGGTCATAAATAAAATAGTAGGCCCTATATCAAGCAAAGAATACACATCATGAGAGAAAAGTTATAACATACCAGTAACAACATCTATAGATGCCTTAGATTCCTTATGGGTGACAAGAGGATAGAGATAATTCCAACTAGTGTTTGTACCAAAACTAGTACCCTTTGGTGCATGAGCTAAAGATATGGAAATTAGAAATTTATTAGCCCTTGTGGTAACTCTATTTGAAGGAAAATCTCACTTTATATGACCCAACTAAACATAATTACAACACCTATTCATCCCCTCCTTATAATAACCATGATGAAGTTGACCATAAAAATGACAAGGAGGATAAGATGGGGCTGACTGAGCTTTACTAGCCTGAGACTGAGTACCCTGTGCCTTAGAACCATTATTATCCTAGAAACAACAATCACTGGAGGTCTTAGGATAGGGATCATTGGTAGACGAATACAAATTTCCCAAATTCTTATTCTGAGTCCATTATCCACTGTCTTTCCCCCTATTTTGATAAACCCCACCCTGCTCTGAATACCTAAACTTCTTATTCTTCATCTATCCAATCTTTGTTTGTTTGTTTTTTTCATCCTTAACCTACTGCATACAAATAAAAATTCTAGAGATATAAATATCATTATTAAACATTGTATCCTTATACTCTAATATCAAGTTATGGGACAACCTAGAAGCAAACTTCCTCATTTTAGATCTCTTGCAAGACACCAACTCAGGGGTATAATAAGACAACTACTAAAATTTTAATGCATACTCTTTCACACTAATCTTACCCTGAGCCAGATTTACAAACTCCTCAGCCTTAGTTTCCCTCTGCTTCTGAGGAAAGAAATGATCAAGAATGTCACCTGAAAACTCATCCTATAATGTCAGCTATGCGTCATCACCCCTCAACTACTTCCACTCCTCATATCACTGATAAGTTATATCATTCAACGGATATGAAGCTAACTATACACCTTTCAAATCTATAGCATTCATCACTCTAAAAATCTTCTTTATATTACCCATAAACCTCTAAGGATCCTCCTTAACCATAGAACCTCTAAAGGTTAGGGGATTTAACCTCATAAATTGTGCAACCTGAGTGAGCTCAGATAAAGGAGCAATAGAATAAAACCAATCTAATTGATAAGACTGGGATGTCACCAACTGAGTACACAGTTAAATAAACTAATGGAACCCCATATTAGAGATGTCCCCCTGATGCGATTGATCATAGGCATCACCAAAATGAGAAGCCTAAGGAAGACTAGTGGCGACAGGTGGAACTCTGCATAGAGCAGCACAATTAGAAGCAGGGACCCTAGACCGAGTCTACACTCCGTACACAGGGTGGGTCTCCTCTACATTGTCCTCAGGTAGGAAAGTTCCTAGTAGAGTTTCTATGAATGTTAAATCTTTAGGGATGCATGATTTGAAATGCGGGAAATCTAGGTGTTAAAGAAGTTTCATAACACTATACTCTATATCCCAAATAGAACATAAGAAATCAAAATATTTCTAAATGCCTTGTAGCCTTTTCTTTATAAGTATGGCATGCTACACACTCATAAAAAATACACTACTCAACACAGCTATGTAAACACCCAATGACTCTAAACCTAGCTTAGATGCCAAGCTTATCACGACCCAAAATTAGGCCTGGTTATGACCGGTATGTTAATTCCACCATGGACCAAAGACCACCTCCTTAACCTAACCTCAAAAGCATAATAATAATAATAATAATAATAATAATAATAATAATATGGAAGCAAATAAAGATAGTAACTAGAAGATAAATAAATGACTCAATGAAACAAAGAGTCAAAACGACAACCAAACCCATATTTGTCTACAAAAGCCTCTAACAAGAATAACATCTAAGACCACAAAAGCCTCTGAGACCATTTACCGGTGTTACGCTTGTCCACAAAATCCTCTAAAATACAACCACTATTATGCCCGGATTAAATTAATTTGTAGATAATTCCAACCATTAACCTAAGAGTCATTTATTAAGTCATTTACCACTTGGTATCTTCATACAAATATACTTGCAAGCTAAATTAAACATGACAAACCAATACTCACAATCCACATTGGCTCCTAACTTCCATTAAAATCAAATCCATGGCCACCAAGTCCATCCAAATCTATTTTAGTATCAATTTATCAATTATTGCAGTGTATTAAGTTCAAGAACAAGTAAAACCATGTAATTTTCCATAATTTAAATCAAATTCATAAAGTGGGCTGAGGTTCATACAATTCCAAGCCAAAATTCATCCAATTTTGGGAAAACCATGTCGTCCATTCTGACCATTTACAAAATGTACCAATTAAGTACCAAAAACATCAATTTAAAACATAAAAAATTAACTTAAAACATGTGACAAGTAATTTAATCAGTAACAACCAAAATACCTCAACCAAATTTTAAAACCCATAACTTAAATCACATAAAAACCCATTAAATTCATGTCATAATATTAAATTAAAGTTTAGGGAAGAGAAACATTCTCGAAACACTCAAGAATTCAAAGTCAATTCATAGTTTGGAGCTCGACTAATGAATTCATAGTGAAACCGTAATCTTTTGATGTGCTACAAATTCACAGCACTTATCATGCTTAAACTTGGAGAATACACATGAAACTATGGATATTTTATTGGATTTGATGTGTGTTTTTGAGTAATTTGGTAGGAAACTACGTTTTGGATACTAAATAGAAGAAAAACATGAAAAGTTAAAGTTTTGGGACACTTAAGATGCTAAATGGAAGTAAAAGATGAAAAGCTAATGTTTTGGGCTAATTACCAAGGAATCTACTGGTAGTAGGTGCCACTTACTTAAGTAAGTTCCTAATTAAGTGCCGATGTAGGTGTCACAACTTGAACTCCAAAGGCTTTAAAGCAGGAAAAAGAAGACTTTATCACTTATTAAGGACACATACTATCCGTACGTAGTACATATACATATGGTCCGTATGTAGTACATACAGTCCATATGTAGTACATACGGTTCGTATGTAGTACATGCATTCTGTATGCGACCAAAGTAAGTGACAGAGGTCCAATTCCAGAGATTTTCAAAAGCTGTGTAGGAGGTTTGTCACTTACTAAGGACCAAATATGGTCCTATGTAGTATGTATGTTCTATAACCTTAGTAAGTGGTCACCCACCTTAATTTTTTTGGATCATTTCAAAATTAGTTTGCTAGGGTTTCCATGTAACCTACATGCACACCTATGATGTTTTTAGTCCTTATTATGTATTTTTAGTCAACTTTTCCTATTTTATTTAGGATTTGATTTCTAGGGCTTCTTGTGATCTTTAATCCTTTAGACTTTGTTATAGGAAAGAGAGCAAAGAGAGTCCCTTTGGGGCTAAGTTTACATTATTCATAACATCTTTGGATTCAAGGATTGACTTATACTATTGGGATCTTCTTATTTTTGGTTTGGTATTTAATATAAGACTTTGTACTTTCTTCTTTCATTATTGTGAGATTGATTCTGTATTATTTCTGTGAATTCCATCATTGATCTCATAACTATGAGTGGATAATTCCCTTAGCTAGGGTTGTGGGAACCCTGACAGATTAAAAAGAGTAGGGGAAGTGCCAAGTTATTCTAGATAAAGATTCTTGCATGTATTGGGTTTTCCTTATTCTTATTGATTTCTTAGCAGTGGCCAACCTTAAGATCCTGCCTATATTCACTACTTGCTTCACAAGAGAGGTAGAGAGAAGGAAAAAACTAACTATAGTAATTTGGGTATTAATTATTGATCTAGGCTAATCAGAAACATCCATGTAAGATGATTATCTTTCATCTAATAACGTAAGACTCAAAAGGTGAGAGTTAACTCGAATCTAGGATAACGGTTAGTAAAGAAACACCCTGATACTCAAAAGCTAAAGGGAGAAATCTTTCAATGAGGCCACAAGATAGTTGATGGTACATCACTTATCAGATTTTGTAAGGTATTAGAATAGTTCAATAGTGCACAGTAAATATATGGAGTTAGAAGCCAGGGGGAACACAAGCTTATTGTTTGTCTTTGATTATTTAAAACTAAAAGCATCAAATTCTTGTTACTTTTTGTGAGTTACTACAATTTTAAATTTTTTGCACCTCTTGGTGATTTCAACAAGTTCAAGCAAGATATCTAACATATTTCCTGTGGGATCGAACCCAAACTAGTTGGGTTACTATATTTTGACCACAACCTCTTTATCCTTTTAATGAGGGGTAGTTTGGGTGCAACCAACTTCTTACGGCACTCCTAGGGAATATGGTTTTGGATTGACTGATTTGAATTTTTAAAATTGTTAGGATTTTTTTCTATTCTTTTTCAAGAATATACTAGTATATGCCGACTCTTATTGATATGAGAACTTTTCTAGAAGTAGTATCGAGTGATGAAGATATCTTCATTATTGATCCATATCCTTTTGATATGGGGTGGTATTGTAGGAGTGTGGAAGATATAGTGTGTGAACACAATAATAGCTTATTATAAACATTGACACACCTTGTCCACAATAATTATGAGCTTATTCAAAAGATTGATAGATTGTCCTGGATAATCACCACTTACAAGTAGAGTTGGACACAAAAGCTTCTGCGTGTAACACCGAGCAACTTAGTCATTGGTGGTGTGAAACTAAAAAATTTATGAAAAGCTAACCTGAGAAGCTAAAATTAGAGGAATCCAAAATTGTTCATACACTTATGAATAGTGTCACACTTAAGAAGAGCATACTAGAGTTATGTAGGGATGTAAAGAAGAATTCAATTCTTGAGTTGGGGCTTATTGGACCTCATTCAAAGCATTTTTCCACATTGTGTATGGATAGTCAGATCTTGATTGATCCATCGAAACCTAAAGAAGAATGCAATAAGGAGGAAATATATGTTTGTATTCTTGGATTTATTGATCTAAAATCAAAGAATTATATTCCTCACATAAAGGCCAAGAAGTACAACATGCCTTATCTATTGCTTGGGTCCTCTATTTTCAGATCACCGCCCCTAGAGCATTGTAGAAAATAAAAAAAACAATTGGGGGTGAAATGAATAAGTTCAAAGTTGAAAGAAAAATTTAAAGGCCAACTCTTGGGATACCTTGATGAAGTCTGAGTAATCAAGGTACCCATGGTCTTGTTAGTGAACTCTGAGGAACCAAAATACTCCCATCATGATGTGATGTAAAAAGAGACACTACATGTATGGCAACCCAAGGTATTTAGTTGTTTGTTTATGTTATTGTAATTGATGTCAGATCTTTGTGCCTATAGTTCTACATGTATGTTCCTAACTCTCTTATCTTGTAGTGGTCTAATGCATTGGGGATAATGTATTATCTTAAGTTAAGGGGTAGGATACTTGTGGGTATTGATATCCTCTTGGATTTTTATTGTCGTGACTCTTTTCCCCCAAGTCTTGTTCCTAGTAGAGCCAACATGTTTAGGTGTATTGTGTTTTTTCTGTGATGTTTTGTGATCAACTAGGAGAAAAATGAGTATCTAGGGTAGTTGACATGTTTTTGTTAATTTTTGAGAAAATGATACCCCTTTCAATAGCTTGTTTTTGAACTATGTGATATATATATATATATATATATATATATATGACTATTGTGAATCTTGTTATGGCATTATAATTAGGGACATGATAATCATAGCTAACAATTGCATGAACCAGATAGGTAGTAGCTTGTGATATGATTCTGTGCCATGTGTGTGTGAGATGTTACTTAGTTTTGTTTGTGTGTTATATCTATAACTTGCCTAGTTAGTCTTGTCTTGGTGGTAGGATAGTCGATTTGGAAAGGACTATAGGTTGTTTCTTATGTTAGTCTACTTTTAGCCTAAATAACCTTTCCACTGTGAAATAGTATCCCTTGATCCTGATTATGAGCTTTGTAGCTTATTTATTCGGTTACACCTTTCACCTTCTAATTTTTGTTACAATGAACCTATTTTGTCCCTAGTCCTCCTTGGCCATTGTGCACCTTAACTTAGGCAAAATGTTTAAGTTAAGGGTGGCTATCATAGGAGTGTGTGATGTAAAGTGGGTATGAAAATAGGTGAAATAAAAGAAAAAGAGAGTAAGGCTGGGTGTGATTGCAAAAGAAAAAGGAAAAAAAGAACATTTTGCAAATGAAGAAAAAATAAAAGAATAAAAGAAACATCTAACCTGAATGTGGGATAAAAGAATAAAAATGGAGAAATAAGGGAGTAATAAAAAGAAATTGGTTGATAAGTGGACCCCAAAGTAAGTGTAGTTCTAAGGAGGCTTAGTCACTATATTCCCATATGCATCTTACCAGCCCCCAAGCCTATATTTCAAGATGAGGAAAGTCATATAGTGATCCCAACTTGACTTTCCAAAAGCTTAGGTAAAGAAATTAAGGGTAAGCCTGTGGTACTTGATGCACATTGTTTAGAACTTTTCTTCTGAGTGTGAGTGTCTCTTGATACGTCGCTGTAATGACATGCATAATTCTATAAAGTGATTGGGACTTCTTTTATGTGAGGGAACATAGGTTGTAGGGCCAGTTGTTTACATGTTTGGGTAAGTGCAACTTGTATATATGCATGATTATTTGTTGCTAATGTAATACCATACCTTGATTCCTTTGTGTCACATTATTGTGCTTCATTGATACACACATTTTATTTTGAAGTATTACAATAGAAGGGGTAATGATCTTGCGCTTACAATTATTGATTAACTGCCATAGGTGTCTTAGGTTTCTCTTGGTTAAGTATCGTCATATCTTTTGTTGTATATTTTTTGCCTGAGGACATGCAATATTCTAAGTTGAGGGTATTGATGTGCTATGAATTCATAGAACTTACGATGCTTAAACTTGAAGAATATGCATGAACTTATGACTATATTGTTGGATTTAATATGTTTTTGAATGATTTTGTAGGAAGCTAGCTTTCTGATGTTAAACGGAAGAAAAAGATAAAAAGTTAAGGTTTTAGGATACTTACTAAGGAATATACTAGGAGTAGGTGCCACTTACCTAAGTACGTGCCTAAATAGGTTCCAAAGTAGGTATCATAACTTGAAGTCCAGAGGCAAATGTCATAACTTGAAGTGCGGAGGCTTAGAAATAGGAAAAAGATATCACTTACTAAGGGGACATATAGTCTATTTATACAAAGTAAGTGATATAATTCCAAGTTTAGAGAGTTTCAATAGCTGTGCAGGAGATCTGTCACTTACTAAGGACCGCATATGGTCCATATGTAGTACATATGGTTCGTAGGTGACCTTTGTAAATGGGCACGGTCTTTAATTTTTCTAGATCATTCGAAATTGTTTTCTAGGTTTCCATGTAACCTACATACACTCCTATCATGTTTTTTTTCCATATTATGTATGTTTGGTCAAGATTTCCTATTTTACTTGGGATTTTATTTCTAGGTTTCTCATAATCTATAAATACCGTTTATACTTTGTTATAGGAGAGAGGGAGGAGAGAGGCCATTTAGGGCTAAGTTTACATCATTCAAAACATCTTTTGATTCAAGGATTGAATTTTAATCTTGGGATCTTTTTGTTTTTTGTTTGTTATTCAATTTAAGACTTTGGGTTTTCTTCTTTCATTATTGTAAGATTGATTCTGTAATTTTATTTGTGAATTCCGTGATTGATCTCGTAACTATGAGTGGCTAATTCATTTAGCTAGGGTTGTGGAAACCCTAGCTTATTAATGAAATAGAGGAGTGTCAAGTCATTCCAGATAAAGTTTTTTGCATGTATTAGTCTTTATTCATTCTTATTAATTTTATAATGGTGGCCAATGTTAAGATCTCACCGATATTCTCTACTTGTTTCTCAAGAGATGTAGAGAGTAAGAAAAAAAATCACAATAGTAATTTGGAGATTAATTTTGATCCAGGCTAATCAGCATCATCCACATAAGAAGATTATCTTTCATCTAATTACTTGAGATTCAAAAGGTGATAGTTAACTGGGATTTAGGATAACAATTAGTAAAGTGACACCTTGAGACTCAAAAGTTAAAGGGTGAAATCCATCAATGAGTTCACAAGGTGGTTGATGATACATAAGTTATCAGATTCTACTTGCAAGGTATTGTAATAGTTCAATAGTGCATGATAAATCTAAGGAGTTTAAAGTCGGAGGGAATGCAAGCATAATGTTTGTCGTAGACGAGTTATAATTAAAAGTATCCAATTCTTGTTACTTCTTGCTAGTTACTACAAATCTGCCCTTTACATTTTCCATACTACCTGGTGATTTCAACAAGTTCAAGCAATATATCTAACGTATTCTCTGTGGGATCAACCCCAACCTTGTTTGGTTACTATATTTTGACACCAACCTCTTTATACTTCTAAGGAGGGGTAGTTTGCGTGTGACTACCTTTCTTGGTAGGAGAGTTAAATGTAAATAAAGTAGAGTTTGATCTTTGAAAATGAAGGAAAAAGGGTCCTTTTTATGATTATAAGTCGTGTAAAGGGTGCAAAGACCAAAAGCCCCTCACCTTAAGTGAAAAAAAGAATTTGGATGAAATTTACACCTTGGTGTTGCACAACGTTATCTCTGAGGTTAACCTTTATTGCATGATGATAACGCGGACCTCTGTGACATAGGGATATTGTAGAGGAAGGCCTTTGAGTTCTAAAATAGCCCCAAACCATTTTCAAAAATTCCAAAACCTCCCCAAATTACCCTTTTAACACCCCTAAACATAATTTAATTACAAAATTGATATTACAAACATGGGTGAAAAATAAAAAGATCAAAATTTTAAGGGTCTTACAATAAGTCACCACCGTTGATACTAAGCTCAAGTTGTGCTACTGACCGGAGATTGGGTAAGCTTTTAGAGGTTGAAGTCAATTATTGTCCTTCTGCTTTTATGATAGTCTTATTTTGTATATCCTGAGATAATGTGTTATGACCCTCTAGGCCATTTCTTTTATTTCATGTATTTTTTATGTTTAGAGCTTTCCGATAGATACCTCTAGTTAATTAAGATATACTAGGATTGATAGTTCAGTTATCGGGAAGTTTATTTGGTTTGTAGAGCCATTTCCTTATTTATGAGTTTTACAAGTTAAAAAAGGGTCCCAGGACAAAACCTTAGGTAAACGTCTCAAATGCTATTTTCATAGTCTCAATAACTTTGGGATGTCGATTTAATGATAGGGGGAACCTTGGTCCAGGTCTTAAGGCTTCTAAACTAATTTTGGACTACTAGGTAGAATTTAAAAAAAACTAGCTCATAGGGTGTGGGACCTACTATTTATCGAAATGACCTCAGATGGAAATTCTTATGCCACCGTTGAGTCTAAAATGCCAAATTTTGTAGGGTATCATAGTTTATTTGTGTTCACGAGATTTTGAGTAAATTTCAAGGGCCCAATTATGATTTTTATAAATTGGTGAAATTACTGGTACATTAGCACCTGGTGCAGGCTCAGCTACTTCCTTGAGACTTGGACGAGGACCCTCATGACCATGAGGGGACATGATATTAGTCATTAAGATAGTGAGTCTTGAGGGACCATGATGAAGAAGGTCATAGGGATGAGCCATTTTGTTCATCAAGACCACGTGGCTAGGACATTGGAATAATGATGGTCTATTTGTGGGGTGTCGTGACCGTAATAGGTCACCGCTCAATCATAATAACGAAACCCCTTGCAATAATGTATCATCTCTTTTTTTATTCTCTCATATTGTTTAAGTATAAAATCCATTAGAGGGTTGTTTGAGCTTGTATATCATGGGGGGAACATATAATTGAGCTAGGTTTGGCCTAAGAACATAGTTATGGACCATACATCTTCCTTAAGCCAAGAGTGTTCCATTAAATTTTCCATGTAATTCCTCTATTTATACCTTATATTTTCAACTATGGTTGGCACTGACTGGGATCAATTGAGCTCGAGTTTAGCTATGTCTTACATGGCGTATGGTCCTTGAGATATGAGGGGCACTATGAAGGGGAAAGCTCTGATTCAGAGGATTTAGCGAGTGTTTAGAGGCCTCCAAGTAGGATAGTCTTATCCTATCTCTAGATTGAACTTACTTGTGGTATTAGTGTAATATTATGCTAGTTTTGGGCTGGTAGTTTTAGACCAATTATTAATTTAGTATTTAAGGCTAGTATACTTGGCTTAAAGACTCTTTAGGCTTAGTTAGACTCTTAACTACTAGTCTAGGCTATTATATTTGGTTGGGTTCATGATTTCATGCCTATTTTGTCCCCTTTTCCCTGGGTAGAGTAGTAATTAATCTTCAAAGATATTTCTTGACCTAGTAGTTGGGGAACCACCTTGCCTTAGTGGACTTATTCGCTTAATATTGGTTTATACAACCTTATGTATGGAAATAGGCCTAGAAACCTTGGGGTTCTTCCACTATATTTATATGTTTATATATTCATTAGTGCATTTCAGTTTCAATTAAAGTGCAACATATGCCTTATTTTCTTTATTATTATGAGTTTTGGCACGGATTTGGCAGTGATTACAATATGGTTTTGGTATCAATTTTGCCATTGAGATTAGCGATCTATGGGATCATTGGTTTCTGGTTGCGCTATGGTTACTATGAGTTTTATTTTTATTTTTGCATCTAGTTATGATATGATCGGGGTGTTTTAGTGTTGATTAAATTTGTTTGGGAGTATTGAGTATGGTATTAAGTTCTGTTGTACATAATCTTTGTGGCCTCTCATTATTACCTATTATTTTTTGTCTGCACCCTATGTATGGCTTCTTCTTATTATCCATTATTTTTGGTTTGAGCCCAACATCTGGCCTCTCGTTATTACCTATTGGTGCCATTTTAATCCCGATGCATATCTATATAGTTTTATTATGAATTTGGAATAACATGGTTACATGAGATCAAATTAGCAATGATTACTTATAATATATACTTCAATTACTCCTTGTATACAGCCACTAGCTTATTGGTTCTTAGTAGGGTAAGTGGTCATCTTCTATGTGCCTTCTAGGATTAAGGATGCCTTGTTAGGTTATAGTGAGCTTGTCTTGTTTACCATTGATTTGTTTATTTCTTATATTGCTCTTATTTATTTCCTTCATTTCCCTTTTATAGCGTGGTAGATATTTATATTTCTACCTTTATTTTGGTTAACTTATCTTAGGTACTCAAATTTTTATGTCGTTACTATATTTGAGCTCAGTTGTCCAATGATGTCTATTGAGTACCCATTGATTTGTTACTCCTACTGCACTTCTACATCTTTTCCTTGATGCAGATCTGACTACAAGCATCGAGATTGACATTATCCATGGGCCTTACTGATCTTTCTAGAGTCTAAGGTTGTTTCTTTTCCATCTATTTTAGTTATAGTCTTTTGTATTTTGAGACTATTATACATATGTATATTCTGGATACTATTTAGTACACTTATTATTGGTTGTAATGGCTCTATTGTTGTAATACCCCATATTTCCCTAGCTTAATTTAACTCTCAGTACATGAGTATTCCTATGTAAAAATTTTAAAATACTCAGTATTTTTCAGTTTAGAGCTTAGCAATGTATAGGAAATTCAGTCAGTTTTCCAACGATATAAAGTTCACCCAAATACGATAACTGAGGGAAGAATTAGAGCCATTTTTGTAAAACAGTGTTCAAAAATGCACATCACTGCATCGCGGAGCCGGTCCAAATGACAATTGTCACTGTCCAGCGTTTCAGCGCGATCATGGCATGTCACGCCAGACAATATTTTTTGAATTTTCATTTTGTAGTATGGCTACGCGATTATACTGCGTCGTAATAAGGAACAACTTAAGGTTCAGTAAGTCACCGCGTCGCACCATAACTCCAGTTCCTAGCTACCCACTTACCAGTGAGCCGATGCGATTGTACCGCATAGCACCGAGGTGAAAAATTAGGATTCCCAGCTTCCAGTATTAAATTTCAAGGGTTGTTTCGTCAATTCTCAAAACCCTTAATCAGCCTAATCATAGGATTTATACCCTAAATAACCTAATATCTCATTATTCACTCAATTTTCACAAGATTTAAAACATTCTCTCTCAAGAGGCAAAAACCCTAGCTTCAACAATCAAGGCTAACTATAAAGAAATCCTTCAAGAACTTCAAGAATCCATAAAATTCAGGTATGTTCGGTGTTCATCTATGGGTTCCTTTCGACCATAGAGTCCAAGAATCTATTTTTAAAAATAAAAGATTATTGATTTATTATTTACATGCTTGAAATTGAATTGTAAAGATGTTCATGACATTAATTGAGTTTTAATCCATGATTAATTGTAAATTCCATGAAATTGAAATAGAATGTATGTTAAATTATGTAATTCCCATGTTATAACCCTTGAATAAGAAAGTTTGGGTGTTGTAGTTACCATGTTTTTAAGTATCCATGATTATATGCATTAAGTTGTGCTCCCTAAGTGTTTAATAGAATGTCTATGTGAATTAAATGGTGAAATCATGACATTCTAGTATATGTGCAAGCTTATGCCCTACAAGTGTTTGAGAAAATGTCTCAATGAATGAATTGTGGACAAGTGTACATTGTTATGTTCCTCAAGATTATGCTGTGTTTTACTTTTCATGCTATCGAGTCCTTGAGGTAGTTTATACCCAACAATTTAGTTGTTTACCTAGAGCCAATGTCAGTTATAGAATAGTATCAGTTATGCCATGATCTATAGAATTTGGTCAGTTACAGAACTCAGGAAAACTTAGTAAAATCATTATCAGTCTAGTCCAGTTCAGTGTCTTTCAGTTGGGAGTAGGATTCAGCACCGAGTGAACCCAAGGATGGGGACTCACCTTCCAGTAGAGGGAGTGATCCTTAGAAGTAGTCCTTGCATTCTAGAAGTACGTAGCCAGCATAGGTTGAGATATTAACCTGCCAGTTATGGGTTATTGAGGTGTTTTAACCTGCTAGTTGAGGGTTCCACCATTCTGATTAGACTACCTTCCAGATGAGGGTAACTCTTCTTTGTTTTTACCAGTGGCATGGTACTGACACCCTTCCAGCTGGAGTTACAGGTTGGACCCCAAATCTATTCAAAAAGGGGTATGTCAGTTAGATAATTACTTATAGCAGTCTCAGTTTCAGTCTCATTATAGAACTCAGGTCAGTTCTACAGAATTAGGACTGTCAGATACAGTCATCAGTTTTAGTAACTCAGTTATCAGTAATCTTAATTATCAGTTACTCAGTTATTAGGCCTCAACTTCTGGGAAAAGCTTAGTTATAGCATACACATATATGCATAGTATTTCATAGTCAGTATTTACAGCAGTTTCAGTTATCCATGTACTCTCATATTTAATTACTCTATATCATTTAGTTAGTTATTGTTCATGCATATTAACCCTTACATTCGCCCTTACCTCATCTAGCATACCAGTACATTCCACGTGCTGATGCATAGTCTTTCTTTGTACTATGATGTCGCATATCATAGGTTTGGACGTTCAAGTTCCTGACCGTGCAAAAACAGATTTAGTTATCAGCAGCAGTTTCAGTAGTGAGTCCTCATTTATTGAGGGCATGCTTTTGTTCCAGTATTTCAATTTATCAGTAGATCAGTAGTCGAAGTTAGTTAGGGGCTTATCCTATCAACTCCATGAAAACTCCCAAACTACAACTCTCGTTAGAAAGTGTAAGCGGTCGCTGTCAAATATAGAACCCAAATGGGTTGGGTGTCGAATCCCACAGGGAATACTTGGTCACTAAGTGTTGCAATTATTAGTAGACTGTTGGTCAAAAATTCTACGGAAAAAGGGGGGATTTGATTATGCGTGAATTAATAATATCAAAGTAATGAATGAAACGATGTATTTAGAAAGATTTAATCACAGAGAATAATAAGTTAGGGTTATGTCCACCTTGTAATTTCTACGTATCTATTAACTATGAGTAATACGGAATTTTGACATGCATACACTTAAAGAGAGTCGTATTCTAATGGTAAATCCTAGTGTTTCTCAACCATTAAGGATTATTTCGCTTTAGCTCTCTCGAGCCTAAAGTGTATAACGAATGGTACAAACTCTCCAAGAAAGTTAATCCGGTTAAGGCATTAACGTGTAAACAGGGGTTGGAAACCCTATTTTCTTGTCATACTCTCTTTTCCAAACATGTAACTTTTCTCTCGAACAAGTTAATAATATACTGGCATATTCCTACATTTGCAACCATAAGAATTTAATTTAAACGAAGAGAGTAATGATATAAGTAGCATACACATCAAGAATTCACAAACTCATAGCAATAGATAGTATCTCACAAGGTTTCCATAACCCTAACAGAGAAGTTTAGCTAATCATGATTACAGCAGAAATCACAATATATATAATCATCATACCACAACCTATAATAAACTTGGTGATGGAGATGGTTTAGGCGTCAACTAGGGGTTGACGTTTTCCCTCTATCCGTTGCTCAAGAAAGCCATTTTTCTCTGTCCAAACTTACAGAATCTGTAACGTGAATAATGTAAAGTGTCGAATGATCAATGCTGCTGAAAAATTCAGCAATAAGGGTTTTTATAGTATCCTTGTCTAACTAAGTTGCTACTGCATCCTTAAGTCTTTAAAAATACTGGGTTTGCCCGGGAAAAAGTTCCCATGCATCATTTTCAGTCCAAAAGCTGCCTTCCCTCTAATGTGAAGTTTTCCTTTGTTGCTCATAAGTCCATAAAGTGCTGAAATCTTCATCATTAATACCTGAAAAACATGCTAATAACGTAGGTCAGCTCACTTAAAGGAAAATGGACTAAAAGTGCAAGAATTCTATATTTTATCCTCAAAACTTAGCTAAAACATAGGTAAATCATGGTGTTTAGGCGTGTAAATACGCCCAACATCAACACCCCACACTTAAAGCTTTTTTCGTCCTCGAACAAAATATAACATCCATGCAAACACCTAACTAGAATTTCACAATAGCAACACAAAATGTTCAGCAAGACATGCACGACAATCATTAACAAAGAGTAGGTTTCTTGATCACTACTAGAAACAATTCAACCTCCAACATAGACTCGTGAGGATGGTTAATTCGTATCCACAAGTTAAGTCACAAAGAATCATATAACACTACCCAAAATTCATCAACCATGTGTGTCTCACACAAGATATCACCCATAATCACTCATCGTTTTGGATTTTTCAAAACATGGGTATAAGACTCTCCTTGCTGTCACTCTCACAAAGAATTCATATGTTGCAACTGATAACCATAGGATTGCCCTTAGTGTAATGCTCTACTAATATCATAATGCTAAGCTTAGGATCAAATATGTCTTTACAGGTTGTAATGTAGGCTAAGGGACAGGTAGGACTATTTTGGCCAGAAATAGTTACTATGTTCCCTAAGCGCTTTAATACACTATGTTATGCCATTTACACAAACTTTTAACAATCCCTCTTCCTTCTTTTCATCTACCAACCCCTTTTCACCTATTTTGTTATTCAATCATAAACACATCTATCTTTTTATTTTTCTATTTCTCCCTTTTTTTTCTTTTTTTTATAAAACACCTCTATGATAGCCACTCTTTTTCACAACAATTTCTAGTACCAATACACTCTGAGGCATCACTCTCACCTAATTTCCTCTTATTTTGTCACATGGCTCTACAATTTAAAGTGCTTATGAATTTGAATCAAATTATGGTCTTAAAAAAATTGGATTAGGCTACATATGAGGCTGTTAAAGAAAATAGCTAAAGGCTCAAAGGGGGTTAACTAGGATAATGTACAAAGGTAGGTAAAAAGAAGGTAAACAAATTAGGGCTACCAAGGAAATGCCTAAATTATCTCCTAAACTCACACTCTTTATTTTGCTTTACACACACACCAGGAAAGTTCTAGCATCAATCACAACACAAAATATACTATAACCTCACCCACACAAGGCACATGGTCAACTTAATTGGGAGCACTATAGACTCTTGACCCAACAGATGAATGAATTAAACCCCACAATTTTCACACAGTGAGTCACTCTTAGAGCCTAAATGTCTCAATAGTAATGATTTAGCACAAACTCTTGTTATACTACCATGCCGTCTATCAGAACAATTTCATGCAAACTCTAAAAAAAAATTTAACTAACTAATTACGACTAATTAACTACGACTAATTCAAACAAATGAAAACAAGAATAAATGTAGGCCAAGAAGTACAATACAGTATACAAATACCAGCACCCCACACTTAGACGGGACACACTGCCCTCAGTGGAAAATAAATAAGGGAAACTTGATTAGTCGGACTCCTCCTCTATGTCTAGGGTCATACCCCCTTCGTTGAAATCATCATCAGAGTCTTCGTCATCAGATTTGTCCTCCATGTCTGAGTCTGGCAGCCGGCGATCATCATCAGTTGGAACGTCATCATCGAGAGGCTCCTCAAAATGTACTCCCACTTCACACATGGCCCGTGCATCCTCATTCATCGGGTAGTCATAATCTAACTGCTGGAGCTCTACATCAGTCAGAATACGACCCCAACACATCATGGTAAACCGAGTCATGCCATATAAATGGCGAAAGAAACTTTTATCTCGAGCATGTCTTTCTGCAGTGGTAAGGTTGATGCCATTACTAGTTTCAGGATCTTTAACTTTCGTGAGATCAACCTTTTTCGAGTTGTGTGGAAGTTTATGATCTGCAGGTTCCTCTTCAATGTATTCTTTCCTTAATATCATAGTCAACAAATTACCAAAGCTGAAATGGGACCTTTTATGCAGCCTAGCCTTACGTATTGACGATCGTATAATCGCACCAATGTTGATGGGAATATCAGTCATCAGAGCGTACACCAAGCATACTCTATCACGTGTGATCTTTGTATACAGTGTCCTAGTAATCAGGCAAGAGTTGACTATCCTCAACCATATACGTGCTTCTCTGTTCAAGGAAGCATACGGAAAGGTATTGTGCCGACCGTTATCCTTGTGACGAATCCACCGGGCCATGGATCTTGTTCCACACAGTGTGTGTCTGATTGTCCTGTAAGGAGGTCTATGATATAGCTCCTTAAGTGGTGATGGATCTGCAGATGCAAGACCCATAAAAGAGTTGAAGAACTCCGCATTAAGTTGCAAGACTTGGCCCCGAATCTTTACTTCACTTCCGGTATTCTTTGGGGACCAATTGGCATAAAAATCTCGCATTAGATCAATATTACATTCCCCCATATCTCGGAAAATGAAATCAAGATTTAGCGCCATGATTTTAGACAAAATGCGGGGCTCTATCTTTGCTAAACTCTCCTTCTGCATCAAATCCACGTGAACATATTTTTTCACTTTGTTGTTCTTGTACCACTCTTTCCTTCCTACTCTAGAACCCACTTTATTCCAAAGGTGCGTCGAGGTATTTTCAGCGAGGAGGACTCAGCTTGCTCTTTACTTTCCCTTTTCTGACCTTTCTGTGAGGTGGACACTTTTTCTTTTCCTTGTCATCCTTTTGGTGCCATTCTACCTGAGATCACAATAGAGTTATGTTAGCTTCATCTCGGAAGATTCAATCGAAAAACAAATAGTAATGGCACCACCCCACACTTAATTTGTTTGCACAGACTAATTAAGTAAGTGATGTCGATTACTTAGACTTCATCGATATCCATTTAGGCGATATGTTCCAACAACATGTTTAGCACAGTCATACTTTCATGTAATCTTGATTATCCTTTCCAAATTTATTTCATGTAATCTTGACTATACTATCATGTTTGGATGAATGCACTTTTTAAACAAGACCACCACATAGAAATCATATCAAGTTATTGCATATAAATAATCACAATATCTTATGCTTATGGTCAATCATGATCGGTATCTCGATGAACGAGTCATTCAAACATTTAAGCTTTCATCTTTTAAGATTATGTATTAGCTTCACAATTTCGACTTCATGAAAATATGACAGTGTATAACAAACAAATACAAGTCGGAGTAAGGTCAAGAACACCCACACATATTCTGTCACTCAACTAAATGTATCATAACAAACCAACCATTTTTTTATCACCAAACATCACTTCAAGATCTAAAATACCATTATAAGCATAGTATTGCAACAACTATGGAATATAAAAGAATAACTTACTTGGTGATAGTTTAGGAAGATGATCTTGCAAGACTAGATGAGCAAAAAGAAAAACTTTGAGAGATTTGGGAAGCTTAGGCGGCGCCTAGGTTGAGCAAACAAGTGTATTTTTTTCTAAGGTTGAAGATCTATTTATAGACTAAGCCATGGGTCGGGTTTTATCCATGGAAAATTGGGTTAGGAGACAAAAAGCATAAGTAGGCGGGGCCTAATGCTTTGCCTATGCTTAGCATAGGAGGCGCCTATGCTATTGCCTAGTTGAAGTAGAGAGCATAGGCAATGGTATAGGCAGCGCCTATGGTATTGCCTAGTTTGGCATAGGCGGCGCCTATGTTATTGCCTAGATTTGCATAGGCAAGGCCTTGTCCGTTGCCTATGTGAGGCAGTGAGCATAGGCAATGGTATAGGCCTTGCCTTGTCCATTGCCTAGATTAACATAGGCCTTGCCTTGTCCATTGCCTAGATTAGCATAGGCAATGCCTAACCGATAGCTTTTCCTCCTTCATTCCTAGCTTACCACCTTAATCATAGCCCACTTTCAAATCAAAATTTGGGACTAATCCCCTCCTTTGTATGTCTTGCACCTACATTTAATAAAAAACAACAAAAATGATTAGAAGGATGGGTTGCCTCCCACCAAGCGCCTTAGTTTTGGTCGTGGCTCGACTTTTCTTTTTGGATTTTTTTATTTAACAAAAACAAACCCCTAGTAAAACAAAACGAGTAAAAACGATGGGTTGCCTCCCATGTAGCGCTTGATTTATTGTTGCGGCACGACATTGTTATCTCGATTACTTAGACTTTATCGAGATATATGGTGCATCATTTTCTGAATGTATTTAGACGTCGCTGATGCTTAATTGTGGGCATGCAATCTTCTTCGAGATGAATCTTGTGCATACATATCCCAGTAGGGATACCAATTATATCATCCATAGTCCAATCAATGGCTCTCTTGTATCTCTTTAGAACATAGATGAGAGCCGCTACTTGTTGTTCACCTAAATCAGCCGGAACAATAATCGGAAGTGTATTTCCACTTCCCAAGAATGCATACTTTAGGTGACTGGGTAGCTCTTTCAATTCTAGCTCTTCAATGGATGGATTCGCTGGTGGTGACGGTTGATTCTTAAGATCAAGGTCCAGCTTCTTAAGAGCATGAGAATAGGACCCTATTCCAGTAAGCGGCTTCTCTACCGATAGTTCCTTCTCATCCTCATGATAAACATCAACTATAGAAAACACATTCATATCCTTAGGCTGCTTCATTGATTTGCATACATCAAAACAGACCACTTCGTCATTCAGCCGAAATAAAAGCTCGTTAGCTCTTAAATCAATAAGCACACTTCCAGTTGCGAGGAAAGGGCGTCCCAAAATTATGGGAACTTCAGAATCCACCTCGGAATCTAAAATAACAAAGTCTGCCAGAAAAATAAAGGTAGAAACCTTCACCAGTACATCATATAAGATACCAACAGGTCATTTTACCGACCTATCTACCATCACAAGCCACATATTTCTTGGTGCCGGATCGCCCAAACCCAACTTTCTGTAAATGGATAGTGGCATCAAATTGATGCTAGCCCCCAAATCGCACAATGCCTTAGCAAAATCCAAAGATCCAACCGTACAAGGAATAGTGAAAGCACCAGGATCTGCCTTCTTCTGTACTAAAGACCTCGTGGTAATTGCACTGCAATGGTGAACATTATCTGCCAGCTCATAGCTTACTGCCCGCTTCTTCATCATAAGGTCCTTCATGAATTTGGCGTACCCAGGCATCTGCTTCAGCGCCTCCACCAAAGGCACATTAATAGTCAGCTGCTTCAACATAGTCATGAATTTACTGAACTGTGTATCATCAGTTTTCTTCTTCAGTATCTAAGGAAAAGGTGGTGTTGGAAGGGGAATAGTTTTCTCCACCACTTCCTTTTTATCTTGCTTCCGATTATCAATCTTTTCAGGTTGGTGACGTCTAGGTGTAGTGTCATGAACGTTCTCATTCTGGTTTTCAGCTTCTACAGAATTAGCACAATCTGCTTCAATCACATTCTCTTCTGTATTATGAACTACCTGCTTGCCTTTGGATGGATTTTCCAACACTTTAGCACTCCGGGTAGTAATAGCCATACATGATCCACCAATTCGTGGGTTTTGCACAGTGTTTCTAGGTAAGGTGCCAGCTTTTCTTTGATTGAATGCCGCTGATAGTTCGCTCAATTGTTGTTCCAGCTGTTTTATTGCAGTGGAGTGCGAGTCAACCAATTAATTTATTGAGGACAAATCATTTTTTACCTCAGCTCCTCCCATGTTGGTTGCCTCCACTCCTTTCAATAGCTTAGCCATCATGTCCTCCATGGACATCTTCCCAGAGCTAGGTGCAGTAGCTTCACGATTTTTGGGAGGAACATACAAACCGCTCCTGTCATTCTTATTCTTGTATCCATATTTTTCATAATAGTTCCAACCTTGGTTTCCTTGGGCATTGCCTCGGGAACCCCCCTGATTATTCAAGTAGTTCGCTTCCTCCTCAGAATTAGATTCATCTCTTCCCTGTGATACAACATCCTTAACATTTTCGGTCTTTCCTAATAATAAATGCTTGGTAAGAAGATCTATCTATGTTTTCATGTGATCCATATCTTGGTCTATTCCTCTTCTCTTCGCCTTTGTTCTGAAGTCATGCCAATAGATATAGTAGAGCTAGCTACCTCAGAATCCCTGGTATGCCAAGCTCTACTCTGCTTTATCATATGATCTAGCATATCAGTTTCCTTAATAAAAGTAAGGTCCATGAATGACCCACCCACAACATTATCAACCACTGGCTTTGTCACCGAGTTTAAAGCCCTATATAATATTTACATCAAGTGGATATTGGTCATCTGATGGTTTGGGCATCGCATAAGCTTCTTCTTGAACCTCTCCCATGTTTTGTGGAGAGCTTCAGTTGGAAGCTGCCTGAAAATTCTGATCTCATCTCTTAATTATGCTCTCTTGGATGGCGGAAAGAATCTTTCCAGGAAAGCGTCTTTCAGTTTCCTCTAATTAATAATAGAGTCAGGATTTATAGCCCGTTCAACCATAAAGTTGCCTCTCCAGATAGAGACAATGGGAATAAGTGTAGCCGGATCGCTTTCTGTCCAACCCCTGGATTGTCAAATGCTTTGCATGTTGAGATAAAGTTTGTCAGATGTATATTCAGATTATCGCCTGCAAGTCCACCAAATAACCCCTTGAGCTGCAATAGCTGAATCATGGTGCTAATGATATTGAACTTGGCTCCGGGTGCCCAGGGCTGAGGAATAATAGCCCCCGTGGCACCAGCCCCATCCAAATCATCATCTTCATCATCAAAAAGAATCTGCACAGCTCTGCGTTCAGGTCTCATTCTAGCTTGAAGATCTCTCCTGTTCACAGGTGCTGCCACCTCATTTGCATGCCGTGGATTTAGTAACTCATGATCACCCAGGTCCTCTTCATCAGGATTTGTTGCCCGAACTGGGTTATCAATATTCTATTGATGCACTTGAGCGGCTGCCAATGCAGCTAATCTAGCCTGCTCCTGTTGAGCAGCCCTTCTTTTAATGTCTAATTGTTCCTTCATTCTGCCAATAAGTTGCGGTTCAGGATTTATGGGTAATAATGGCTGACCAGAACTTTGAGTATTTGTCATGCACTGAACAGAACCTGAATAAAACAAAAACAACAAACAAAAAGTAAAATTCGAGAATCTTTGAACAAAGGGTCTATTAACTATCACAAACTTAGTTGACAACCGTATTCCCCGGAAACGGCGCCAAAATTTGATAACGCCCAAACTACAACTCTCATTAGAAAGTGTAAGCGATCGCTGTCAAATATAGAACCCAACTGGGTTGGGTGTTGAATCCCACAGGGAATACTTGGTTACTAAGTGTTGCAATTATTAGTAGACTGTTGGTCGAAAATTCTACGGAAAAAGGGGGGATTTGATTATGCGTGAATTAATAATATCAAAGTAACGAATGAAACGGTTTATTTAGTAAGATTTAATCACAGAGAATAATAAGTTAGGGTTATGTCCACCTTGTAATTTCTACGTATCTATTAACTATGAGTAATGCGGAATTTAGACATACATGCACTTACAGAGAGTCGTATTCTAATGGTAAATCCTAGTGTTTCTCAACCATCAAGGATTATTTCGCTTTATCTCTCTCGAGCCTAAAGTGTATATCGAATGGTACAAACTTTCCAAGAAAGTTAATCCTGTTAAGGCATTAACGTGTAAACAGGGGTTGGAAAACCTATTTTCTTGTCATACTCTCTTTTCCAAACATGTAACTTTTCTCTCGAACAAGTTAATGATATACTGGCATATTCCTACATTTGCAACCATAAGAATTTAATTTAAACGAAGAGAGTAATGATATAAGTAGCATACACATCAAGAATTCACAAACTCATAGCAATAGATAGTATCTCACAAGGATTCCATAACACTAACAGAGAAGTTTAGCTACTCATGATTATAACGGAAATCACAATAGATATAATCATCATACCACAACCTATAATAAACTTGGCGATGGAGATGGTTTAGGTGTCAACTAGGGGTTGACGTTTTCCCTCTATCCGTTGCTTAAGAAAGCTGTTTTTCTCTGTCCAAACTTACAGAATCTGTAACGTGAATAATGTAAAGTGTACGAATGATCAATTCTGCTGAAAAATTCAGCAATAAGGGTTTTTATAGTATCCTTGCCTAACTAAGTTGCTACTGCATCCTTTAAGTCTTTAAAAATACTGGGTTTGCCCGGGAAAAAGTTCCCATGCATCACTTTCAATCCGAAAGTTTCCTTCCCTCTAATGTGAAGTTTTCCTTTGTTGCTCATAAGTCCATAAAGTGATGAAATCTTCATCATTAATACCTGAAAAACATGCTAATCACATAGGTCATCTCACTTAAAGGAAAATGGACTAAAAGTGCAAAATTCTATATTTTATCCTCAAAACTTAGCTAAAACATGGGTAAATCATGGTGTTTAGGCGTGTAAATACGCCCGACATCACTCCACATTCAGACAGTTAAGTTAGAGGTTTTTCAAGTAGACTAGTTCAGACAATATTCAGATTTCAATTGTTTATCAGATGTTACTATTCACCAGTATTTCAGATTTTGAACCTTATATCATTTCAACCCATTTTGTGCATTTATTACAGTATTATTATTCAGTGCTCACAACAGATATTAGTCATGGGTTAGCTTGTGGTCCTTTGGGATCGTAAGTACTGTGTATCACCCGGGGGCGTTACAAGTGTCGATCTTACCAAGTCTTAGAAGAGTTTCATTTTATGTATTTTTCCTCTTCTTTTTACTGTACGATTTATTGTATATGTGTATTTATTCGCTTCTGCCTATGTTACCATTGTTATGGATTTACTTCTTGTTTCTTTTCACTTTTGCTCATTAGTGATGTTCTATAGAAATATAGCACTTTCGATGCTTAAAACTATAAAAATATGCAAGTTTCTTAGGTTGTTTTGTTAGATATGATATGTTTTGTGTATGTTTTGCAGAAAAATGGGTATTGGATGGTAAGTTCATGAAAAAGATGAAAAACGGAGTTTTTTTGCTACTTGATCAATTTTGGGTATTTGTGACACTTTTTAGATGTACGTGAGCAAGGCATGCAATGAAAGTTGATGATTTGAAGTTTGGTTACAAGTATTGGAAGGCTTGACACTTACCTATGTCTATATATTGTCCATATGTAGAACATATGGCTGTATAGGACTAAGGTAACTATCAGAATTGAAGATCTAGAGAGTGAAAGAGCTGAAAAAGATCTTCTGGCACTTACATATGTAATTATGGGGACAACATATAGCACATGCGGACCGTATATGGATAGGGTAAGTGTCAGAAATCTAAAAGCATGAGAGCTGACGGTGAAGGAAATTTTTCTGGCACTTATTACTGTCTACATGTGCCTAGCCTCAGGCCGTATGTGGCATATACACCCAAGGCCACGTTGCATTTAGACACAGGTAAGTGGCCACCAGCCCTTTTTTGTCCTTTTTTGTTCGTTCTTTGATTTTAGGGTTTCCTCATTCACTATAGATATCCTTTATGTATTTTTTTAGTATAAGGAATGCACTCTTGATTCTTATAAACATATTTTGATTTCGAGATTTGGTTTTGGTCTTGGAATTCTCCTGTATTGATTTTGGTTGATTTTCGATTTTCTTGTTGTGATTATTGTGATTCATTTATGCTTTCAATCATGAATGTTGTTGATTTTTTCACAAGCATGAGAAGCTAAAAACACATATCTAGGATTGTGAAAACCCTGGCAGATTGACAAAGTAGGGAAAGTGTGATTGTTGTTCCTAATTGATACCCATGCATGCATTGTATTATTCTAACTTTAATATTATCTTAGCGGTTGCAAACATTAGGATCCTGCCTAGATTATTGCTACTTACTCCAAAATAGGAGTAGTGACTAGGAAAAGATAATTATAGCTGTAATTTGAAGTTTAATTGTCCATCCACAATATTAGATATTATCTACGTAATATAGTTACCTATCATCTAATAATTATAGACTTAAAAAGTAATAGTTAAGTGAGATATAGGATACGGTTTAGTAAGCTAACATCTTGAGACTCAAAAGGTATAAGGTGAAATTCGTTATCTAGTCCAAAACATTGTAATAGTACATAACTAATCAGATTTTGCAAGTAAGGTATCAGGTTAGTTCAGCAAAGCATAATAATCGTACAGAGTTGAGAAGCCAGGGGGAACACAATCCTAGTGTTCACCAACGATTGATTACATCTGAAGTTCATATTAGCTACTAGTTTAATATTTCTAATCAAATCCCCCAATTTACTTTTCCAATTTTTCCTGTTGATTACAATTACTGAGAGCGATGTATAGACGTATTCCTTTGGGATTCAAATCCAACCACTGTAGGGTTACTATATTTGACAGTGACTGAATAATCTTCAAAGTGATGGTGTAGCTTGGGCATTACCAAATTTTGGCACCGTTGTTGGGGAATACGGTATTGAGTTATGAATTAAGGTTGTTACAGTTTTTGAGTCTTTTTGTTTTTGTTCTTAGTTGGGTATATTCCAGTGTATTCCTAGCACACGGATTACAGGCAATCCCTTACTCCCAGTGAATTTGAATTCAGAGAGGATACTACAAACACCTAGTAGGTTGACAGAACCAAAAGGAGATAATATTCCTTAAGGGGTTCATGATGATATGCCTCCCCCACTTTTGAAGTAGTTCAAGATATTGTTGATCAGTAGATGGGGGTACTATTTTCACAAGCTACTAATAAAATGAGGGTAATAGAAGAAGCTCAGTGGATAGCTTGGCAGGCAGAGCTAGCTGAGCAGAGACAAGAAGAAAATCTCTAAGAAACACTCAGTGGAAATTAGAACAGGGTTAGAAAAGGTTGTCCTAATATGATCCCAGCATATCAGTATGTGCAGCCAGATAAGGATGATGAAGAGTATCTAGGCTACGCTGAGCTGGCGAAGACTGGTTCCATTATCCCTCTTGTGTTATCCCTAGGCATTAAGTTTGACATAATTAGCACAATGATCAAGCTCCTAAAGCCGAAAGGAGTATTTTTGGGTTTTCCAATAGATAATGCAAATATGCATGATACAAATTTCATTAGAATCTGCAATTTGTATACAAATCCAGGGGTAAATCAGGAGGCGCTTAGACTGAGGTTGTTCAGTTTCTCACTTATCGGAGAAACATCTTTATGGATAGGAGAACTTCCAAGAGAAACTATCGCTACATGGAATGAGTTACACAAAAAATTGTTGAACAAGTTCTTTCCTCCATCTAGGATGTTGCATATTAAGGATGAGATCTATAATTTTTTGTAGCTACAGTCATAATCTATATACAAGGCATGGTTCAAGTTCAAAAAGAAACTGAGCATGGTTCCCAACCATTAAATGTCCTGTATAAGCCTATTGTATATTCTACAGAGCCTTGACCATTAGTTCCAGATCCATGGCAGACAACATCTCTAGAGGAGCTGTTATGAGACTATGCTGGGAGGCAGCTTTAGAGATGCTAGAGCAGATCTTGCTCACTAATCGAACGTGGAAAACTCAGGAAGCTAAGAGGGGATCAGAAACGTATGCTATTGGTGCCTCCTGCGACCAAAAAGTAGTTTATGATTCAATAGCACAAAAGATTATTGCTAAGAACAGATCTTGGGTTACTGGAAAAACAGTTTGAAGCATCAAGTTTTGAGAAAGTGAACGTAGTAGGAGCATAGGGTTCAGATTCCAAAGATTATAAGTCAAAATTAGAGAAGGAAGCAAACTATCTGGATCATCAGGTTGCGGAATTTCTAGCCTAGCTACAAGGGAACCAAGGGTAAAACTATTATGACAAATATATAGATCAGAATAATGAGTGAGATGGTTAATGAAGAAATGAGAGTAACTACAGAGATAATATAGATAGGTACATTCCATCTAGAATAAAATATACAAGATCAAGAATGGAAAAGATGGTGACTAATCTAGTAAAGTGTTAAGAAAATAAGGAGAACAACCTTAAGGAGATCAAGGTTGACATTTCGAGGTTAACCCAAAAGTTTGAATCTCATGCTACTACTATAAAATAGTTAGAGAAATAATTCCGGTAGATATTAGCAACACTGAACCAGAGGAAGCTAGGTACCCTTTCGAGAAACACTTTGCACAATCTGAAAAGTGATGATCTTGTTTTTTTCTATTACCAAAAAGAGGGTTATAAATACTGCAAATCCCCTACTAATTGTTATAGAAGTGCTAAGGCATTGTGAAACTATTGTTGATAAGACACCTGTTGTGGTATCAAAAAAGGCAACATATGGTGATGGTAAATCTAGTAAGGACAAAGTTAAAGGTCTAATCATTAATCAGAAAATAATAAAAGTTCTAATACCACCCTACCTTTCCTTCATAGATGTAAGCAGAAGAGAGAGAAAGGTAAGTTCAAGAGATTCATTAAGATGTTGAAAGAGTTGATCTTTAACATACCTCTTCTTGAAGCGTGGAGAAAATTCCTGGATATGCCATATTTATGAAGCAATTGGTTACAAAGAAGAAAGGGGCTACGATTGAGGAAGTTGATGGCTCGCACAACTGTAGTGCAGTCACTACTAAGTCTCTGGCCCAGAAAAAGATGACATTGGAGAATTCACTATACCATGCACTATTAGGTTATCTTGGTTTTCCAGAGCTTTATGCGACTTAGAAGACAACATAAATTTGATTCCACCAGCTGTGCTTAAGAAATTGGGATTGAACCCTTCTAAACCGACTGCAATGCAGTTATTAATGGTTGATCGCATAGTGAAAAAACCTATGTGAATTTCATTTGATGTGATTGTGAGAGTTGATAACTTCATTTTTATAGATAAATTTGTCATTCTAGACTATGAGGTTGACACCAAGATGCCCATCATATTGTAAAGACCATTTATGGCACACCAATGCTTCTTTTATTTAAAATTTTATTTAAAATTTCAGGCACACCAATGCTTATTTAATACCTAATTCAGCCCCCTCACTATTTAAACACTTTTTCCTTATTCTAACCCATTCTAATCCTAAAAAAGTTACTTTTCAGACTTCCCTCTCCAAGCCTAAACTAATCCCACACTTAGAAAAAGGCTATATTGAAACTAATCCCACACTTAGAAAAAGGCTATATTGAAACTTAATTGAGGTACCAACTTGTCCTAACACACTACAAACAAGTTCAAATTTGGGTTTTGCTCAATTTTTTCATTGTTAACTTCTAGATTATAATAAAATAGGTAACTTTCTCAGCTCCTAATGGTTATATCTTGATTTAATTATTGAACAAACAAGTTGATATGTGTATTTTCATGCTAAATATATGGAAATAATCATTATTATGTGTAGGATCCTTGAAGTAGCCTAAAATATTTTTGTAGTTTTGAATTAATTTCTAAGATTAGGCCCTAAACGAAAGTTAAACTTGAAAAATTAATGGAATATAAATGGTTGGGCATGTTAATTTTCATTAAAAATAATGATTCTTGATATATGTGTGCACATTGGACTTATTGGGACTTTAAATAAGTTATAAGGGTGTGAAAATTGAGGAAAATTTTGAGTTTTTCTTCAACTTTTGCAATCCCTTATTTTTTGTTGGAAACTAACGGCTAGTTTTTTAGGTACACATCCCACCAAAATATTCTAAGAAGAAGGTTGATACATCGAGGATATGGGATGAGTCCCCCAATCTATGTGGTTCAATGGAGGAGTACCCTCATACATGGATAAGAGAAGTTGCGGTCGGGGGAACACACAAAGTGACTAAAGGCCAAGTGCACCACACAGCTGAGACTATTATTTTGGATAGCTTCTACCTGAGCAATCACGGTGGGGATAAAAGGACAGCCTTTACCCGACCTAGGTCTCGGATAGAGGCTATTCAAGTTGTGCAGGCAACTCTAGCTTGACCAAGGATGAAGTCAGAACGGAGATCACCTCCCTATTATTCTCCATTGATTGATGATGATAATGAGAATAAGGTAGATTCTAATCCAGCTTCACATGGTATAGCTTAGTACCCCTAGTCTGAAGAGGTATCCCAGGATTCATTCGAGGCTACAGAGCAAGAGGAGTTATCAGCAGTACCCAAGTCTAAGAAAGGTACCGCAGTTTATGTACAACAGTCGATGTAACCCAGTGTGAGGAAGGTATAGAGCAGGCTTCCTATGATGTTCCTGTTCCAAATGAAGGCACACCAGTATAGTAGGGACAGAGTTCTATCACCCCTACATATGCCTTGCAGACACCTCTTAATGATGAGAACCCAAGGTGGCTTGTGAAGGGAATTCAAATTATCTATGATATAGATAGTTATATATTAGAAAGTGGCAGGCCTAAGAGGCTTATTTTTAAGGAGTCCAGGATTGATCTATCTGGGCTGAGTAGAGTACTGCAGTTGTGGGTTTCCTTTGATCTCTATCAGTTAAAGTAGATGATTAGACCACTTGGTTCCTATAGACTGGCCTTGGTATAAGAATTTTATGCATCATATCGTGCCATAGTAGTTCTTTCAATGCACATATTTCCAGTATTAATGAGACATATACAGTAGTCACAGCTTGAGCAGTCCCATGTGAGAAAAGTCATGGTTGATCTTTCAGCAGAGACTGTCCACCGAGTTATTTAAGATCTAGGATATATCACTCATGCATCCACAGTAGAGTCTAACTATAAAGTGAGAGTCACACGTGATAGATACATTAGGAAGAAGGCTAAGCATAAACAATAGAGATTTGAAATTTCTAGGTGGATAGCCAGGTCTATTTAGTTTTTGGGTGATGAGACCCCATGGATCGAGGGACATGGTGTGATAAAGAAAGGTTCATTTACTTTTGATGCCAACTTTTAGTGGTTGATCATCCGATATCTACTATTCCCAATTACTTCAAATAATGTATTAACTTGGGAGGGATCCACCCTAATTTCTAGTATGATGGTTGGGTATGATTTTGATTTTGAAGCCATTCTCTAGCATGAGATTCATGATAGAGCTTTTAGAGAGGCGAAAAATTTTCCATTCCCTATACTAATTTTGAGATTGTGATAAGGACGATGTACCATAGATACCTAGGGTTGATGAGAGAGTAATCATTATAGCCACTACACAGGAAAAAACTATTAAAGATCTGGCACGCCCAACCTTTCCCAAGAGAATAAGTGAGCCTGCCATAGTACCTAAGGCATTGACATGGGACCTTTTTATTTCCACAGAGATGGGTGATGTACATAGATTAAATGTAGGGGATAATGTTCAAATTAACATAGGAGAGAAAAGAGAGGCTACATATTTGAGTAGTCGGGGTAAGGGGATACCAACCACTTCTTTGTCAACCTTGGCTTTGACCACAGAGACAGTTGGCATATCTTCAGAGCCCACTTGCCCATCCACTAAGGCTCCTCCTACATGCATGATTATGGTATCTCAATAATTGCAGAGCTTAGTGGACAGTCAGAGTGCAACCAATTCTTGATTATGGGTTATTCAAATTGAGATTACTACTCTATATGGTTAGATCAAGTCAGGGGTCCAGATTCAATTCAAGATGGCAAAGACTAGATGGGATGTTGTACAAAGAGTTGCTATGTCTGAGCTATGAGCTGATTTATAGGCATATATTGATGCTCTTGAGAGACGTGTTACAACTAGATTTACAAAGATAAAGACACAAGATCTAGGCCATATGAGGGAGGAAATAGATATAATCCAAGTAGAGATACACTCTCTCACAGAGGTCCATATGGTAGCCACTCCTTAAGTCATACCCCAGTGGTCTAGATAGATATTACCTCCACACATGCCCAAAAGGTTTGATTTCTTTCTAGAAGATAAGGAAGAGGTCCTAGTAAGGACCAAGAAAGGGCACATGGGAGACCTATAGGACCCAAATATTCTATATGACCAGGTCTTGAAAAGGGCCAAACATGCATCAATGGTGTTCACAGTTGTTGAGAAGTAGAGGTATGCCAGGATAGCAACAGTACATCTTCTAATAATACACTGCCACCACCACCACCTCTGCTAGATGATATACCCCATCTGAGAATGCTCATGACATGAACGCCCAGTGCATCCCAAGTTTGTCCTTATTCCCTTTGTTAGATATTATTTTAGTGCATTGAGGATAGTGAACAGTTTTAGTTGCATGTGGGGTATACCATAGCCACTGAGGGTTTTTATTGTCTTATTTATATCCTATCAATTGCGATATGGTGGTAAAATAAACATGTCTAGGTTAAAAATTTTTGTTGAATTATGTTTTATTTCTTATTGTGTTGTGTTTTTGTGTAATTATGAGATTTTTAAGTATCTAGAGAAATTAACATATTTTCATTGATTTTTTAAAAAATGATACCCCTCTAATATTTTAGAATTGTGTGAATTAACATATCTATGAACATTATCGATCTTGTTATGGCATTAGGATTAGGGACATAATAATCACTTGATAATAATTGCAAGAACTAGATAATTAGTAGTGTGTAATATTGACTTTGTGCCATGTATATGCGAGATGCTACTTAGTTCCCTTTGTGTGTTAGATTCAAAACTTTCTTAGTTAGTCTTGCACTGGTTGTAGGATAGTTGGTTAGGAAAGGATCATAGGTTATTTTTTATTTTTAGTCCACTTTTACTCTAAATGACCATACCTATGTGAAATAGTATCCCTTTATCCCTGTTTTGAGCTTTATAGCCTATTTTTTTTGTTTTACTTATCACCTTTGTATTTGCGTTGCAATAACCTATTTTGGATTCTTCCTCCTTAGACATTATGCACCCCAACTCAGGAAAATCGCCTAAGTTAAGAGTGGCTATCATAGGGGTATGTGATGTAAAGTGGGTATATAGAAGGGTACAATAAGAGAAAAACTTTGTAGGGGTGGGCATGGTAGCAAAAGAAAAGAAAAAAATTGTGAAAAAGTGATAAAGAATGAATAAAAGAGCACACCTAACAGAAATATGCAATAAAGAATAAAAAAGAGAGAAATAAGGGTGGAATAAAAATAAAGATGTTAAATAAGTGCATCCCAAAGTTAGTGTAGTTCCAAGGAGACTTAGTCACTTGATCTATCCATATATACCACACCATCTCACCAAGACAACATTATAAGCTGAATAAAGTCCTATAGTGATCCTAATTTGATGTTTGAAAACTAAGGTAAAGAAAATAAGGTCAAGCTTATGGTATTTAATGAACAATGATTGGAACTTCTCTTCTGATTGTGAGTGTGTCTTGACTTTCCCTACATTCACATACATTATTTCATATTAGTGAGTGGGACTTCTTTGTTGTGAGGGCCCATGAGTCATATTACTAGCTGTTTATCTGTTTTGGTAGTGTAACTTATACATATGTATAGTTTTTTGTTGCTAATTTAATGCCATACCTTGATCCCATTGTTTCATATTTTTGTGTTTTATGTTTATACATAGTTGATTTTGAAAAGTTGAGATAGAAGGGGGGTATTGTGGTTTGAGATTAAAATATTGATTAACTGCCTTAAATAACTTAGATTCTCCTAGTTAAGCATCGTGTTTCATTTTGTTTTGTTGTGTTGTGTTGAGTTACCTGAGGACACGCAAATATTCTATGTTTGGGGTGTTGATGTGCTATAGAAATATGGCACTTTCAATGCTTAAAACTATAAAAAAAAATATGCGTGTTTCTTAGGTAGTTTTGTTAGATATGATGGGTTTTCGGTATGTGTTGCAGGAAACTAGGTTTTGGATGCTAAGTTCAAGAAAAACTTGAAAAATAGAGTCTTGCCTACTTACTTGATCAATTTTTGGCATTTGTGACACTTGATGGATGTACATGACCAACGCATGTGATGAAAGTTGAAGATTTGAAATATGGTTGCTAGAAAATATGGACCATATCCAGCACATGTGGTCTTTATGAAACTAAGGTAAGTACCAAAATTAAAGATCCAAAAAGTGAAATAGCTATAAAAAGAACCTTCAGCACTTACTTATGTCAACATGCGGATTGGATATACCCCATATAGACCGCATGTTGATAGGGTAAGTGTCCGTAGTCCAAAATCCTTAGAGATGAATGTCCAAGATATATTTTTGGCATTTATAAGTGTCTAGATGCGCCCAACCTTAAGTTGCTTGTGGTACATGCGCCTAAATCCAGGCCGCATGTAGACACATGTAAGTGGCCACCAACCCTTTTTTGTCTTTTTTCATCCAGTCTTTGCTTTTAGGGTTCCCGAATATACTATAAATACCTTTTATGTGTTTTTTAGTAGAAGGGATGCACTTTGATACTTAAAAACATATTTTGATTCTAAGATTTGATTTAGGTCTTAGAATTCTCCTGTATTGATTTCAGTTGATTTATTCAGTTAAAATTTTGGGTTTTCTAATTGTGATTATTGTGATTCATCTTATGCGTTCAATCAAAAATGTTGTTGATTCTTTCCCAAGTATGAGCAACTAAAATCCCTTAGCTAGGGTTGTGGAAACCCTGAGGCATTGACAAAATAGGGGAAGCGTGATTGTTGTTCCAAACTGATACATATGCATTCATTTTATTATCTTTACTTTAATATTATCTTAGCGATTGTAAATGTTAGGATCTCACCTAGATTATTGCTACTTACTCCTAAAGAGGTGTAGTTACTAGGAAAACATAATTACAATAATAATTTAAAATTTAACTGTCGATCCACGCTACTCGATATTATCTATGTAAGATCGTTAGCTATCATCTAATAACTAGAGAGTCAAAAAGTAATAGTTAACTAGGATCGAGGATAAGGGTTAGTAAGGCGACATCCTGAGACTCAAAAGGTAAAGGGCAAAACTTTTTGGCTAGTCTAAAACATAGTTAACATTACATAACTTATTAGATTCTATATGCAAGGTATCAAGTTGGTTTACCAAAGCACGATAAGATTTCGGAATTGAGAATCTAAGGGGAACACCATCCTAGTATCCACGAACAACTAATTACATTTGAAGTTGATATTAGATGCTAGTTTGATATTGTTACTCAAATCCCCCATTTACTTTTCCAGTTTTGCCCGTTGATTACAATAACTGAGAGGCATGATTCCACTTATTCCCTTAGGATTCAAAACCAACCTTTTTTGGGTTACTATATTTGAGAGGACCACATAATCTTTAGAGTGAAGGCGTAGCTTGGACGTTACAAGTTTTCCCATTACATGCCATTCTAGTATATTTATTGGCTTACCTACTGGTGCATTAGAGTAGGTTCCATCATGACCTAATAAATTAGGTTGTGACAGCTCTATATCAGAGCCAAGTCTAACTAATATTATTAGTGCAAGTTCCAATTTTTTTTAGAGTCCTGCAGATTAGCACAGAGACATCTATATCCTATCTTTAGTAGTCTACGAATAATATTTAGGAATATTTTATCTTTTTGGTTCGCTTTTTAGCATTATGTCTATTTTAGTTTCTAAATTTTTATTTTTTTTGTTTTTGTGGATGGCTAGGATATGGGGTTCTGTAGTTAAAAATCATGATCCCGAGCTGAATATTAGAGCTTCAGTTTGACGTAGAGGTCGACCTTGAGATGAGGTCAAGCCAGAGCTATATGCCTAATTCCAGATCAGGCTAGGGAGCCATCGTCAGATCCTAATTGCTCTCGACCTTTTCCCCAGAGATTTTTCTACCATAGTAACACGTAGGATAGGAGGCAACACAGGCCTCGCCCAAGTTTATATCTCAATTGATTTTTGGGATAAATTAGCTTAATTATTAGGGTTAGTTGGTGGTCTACCGACCGATGGAGCTTACCCAATAGTATAAGGTGGTATTGATATAGGGGCCGAGTTTGTAGTTGTAACCAAAGAGTAGAGGTTTCACTAGAATCGGTAGTTCCATAGCCGGTAGCAGTCCAGCCAGTTATGTATATGGAGGAGAAGAAGATGCTAGGCCAATTTTTGAGGTTGACACTACCTAGATATGTTACGATTTTAAGAGAGAATGCTTATGAGTTCCTCCCCAATTGTGAGGATAGATTACATTCGTGTTGGTTGAGTAGCGAGGAGTGTATTTTGTTATTTATAAGCTAGATACAATAGCGAGGAAGTGGTAGAGAGTTTATCTTGATTCTAGGATAGTTGGATCTCCACCTATGACTTAAACTCAGTTCTCTAAGGCTTTCTTGTTTAACTATATGCCTCACAGCATGAACGAGCACTTGAGAGATAAGTTTTCTACATTGAGATATTTCCTATGTCTATATTGAGATGATCCAGACATACTACTATGATTCTTCCTATAAAGTATGAGCAAATACAATGTTTTCTTAAGGGTTTGGTTTGCGAAGCCGAAGGGGCAACAATAATAGACCCTGTTCTCATGGAAGTTACAGTGGAAGCCATAGTCGCTCATAGTTTAGAAGCTGAGGATCTTAGGATAGGTACCCTAGCATCAGCCTTATTAGCATCAGGGTTAGTTAAGCAAGATCATTCAGGGTGAACTTTAGATATTAGATATAGGAATGCTCGATTGTAGTAGTTTTGGTGGTTGAAGAAATGGTCAGCCTCATGAAGGTGTTCAGTCAGGGCTATCAGGTCGAGGTGGTCATCTAAATCAGTCAAACTTTCTAGTAAGAATAGAGTACCGATGACATGTTATTATTATGGGGTTGTGTGCCAATTTGCTCCAGAGTGTCCCAGTTGTGGGATCATTGAGTATTTATTTAAGAATGCACAACCAATCAGATCAGTGCCACCTCAAACTAAGGTGGTTTATAGGTCTATAAAGATGGTCCTAAGGTTTGAAACATAGTCCTCATGGAAGTAGGATAGGTGATAGGGTAGGCATCTATATAGTAGAGAACATGGATATTTATACATTGTAATGGGTAGACCAAAGATTGGGACTTCAGTTCTTATGATTATAGGTATGATTTTCATATTCCATCTACCAAATTCTACTTTATTTGAACTTAAATCCATACTTTTATATGTTTCTGCTCCTCATGCACCGCGATTAGGTTTGTCTTTGGAGTTATTAACTATGACTTTGTGTGTAGCTACCCCTATGGTGATTCCTTAGTAGTGTATCAGTTATATAGATTATGTATGGTGCTTGTTCGAGTGTATGATATTCAGGTTGATCTCATTATGTTAAAGATGATTGATTTAATATAATTCTAGGCACAAACTAGTTATCCCCCACTATACAATTTTGGATTACTTTACCAATACTGTTACCTTAGCTATTTTGACACACCCTCAGTTGTATGGCAGTATTTTTTTGGCCGTATTGACAGGGATTATTTCATATATGCAGGCTAGGAGACTATTGTCAAGGGGTTATGGGTTATTTCTTGCTTATGTTTGGGATGTTAGTTCGATGAGTACTTCACTTAACTTTGTTTCTATTTTTTGTGATTTTCCTAAAGTTTTTCTATTACATGGCCTTTCTCTTGAATGAGATACTAATTATTTTATTGACCCTTGAGTTGAGCACACAATTAATTTCTATGGCTTCTGTCGAGCTAAAGAAGCTAAGTATTTAGCTTTAGGATCTTCTAGATAATGGCTTTATCACACTATATGTATCGCCTTAGGGTTCTCTAGTTCTATTAGTAAAAATTGGCTTTATTCATATGTGTATCGACTACAGGCAGTTGTATAAGGTGACAGTAAATAATAATTTTCATATGCTTTATATTGATGATTTGTTTAACTAGGTTCAATGTTGAACAATGTTTTCTAAGATTAATTTGAGGTCTGTTACCATTAGTAAAGGATGAGGGCTGAGGACATCCCTAAGTCATCCTTCAAGACCTATTACAATTATTATGAGTTCTTGGTGATGACTTTTAAGTTGACTAATGCCCCAACAACATTTATTAATTTGATTAACACTATTTTTAGGCCATATTTGGACTCCTTCATAATAGTTTTCATTGATGAAATCTTTGTATATTTCAGGAGTAGGGAGGAGCATGAGCAATATCTGAGGACTATGCTCTACACTTTGAGAAATCATCGAATTTATGCCAAATTCTAAAAGTGTGATTCTAGATTGAGTCTGTATCTTTCTTGGGGTATGTAGTGTCTAAGGATGGTATTATGGTATAAGAAAAAATGATTGATGCTATTTATGGTTGGGCTAGGCCTATGTCTTTTATTGAGATTTGCAATTTCATTAGGTTAGTAGGATACTACATGTGGTTCATTGAGAGATTATTAGGTTTCTTTTATTGCTTCCATTTTAGTGGTCTATGAGTTGTGAGGTGAGCTTTATTAAGTTCAATTACTTGCTCACTTCAGCACTTATTATAACTCTTGTAGTTGAGAGCGAGGGGTTTATAATCTATTATGATGTTTTTGGTGTTATTTTAGGGTATGTTCTAATGCAAGGGTTGTGTTATTGCATATGCGCTAAGTCAAATAAAGATGCATGAGTGAAACTACTCTACTTATGATTTGGAGTTAGCAGCGATAATATTTGTGCTTAAGATTTTAAGGCATTATCTATATGGACAGATGGATTTAGGTGCTGAACAACTATGATATCTCTATTCTGTACCATCTAACCAAGGTGAATATGGTAGTGGATGCCTTGAGTCGGAAGAAAGTAAGTATGGGTAGCTTGGCTATGATTTCAGTTTCACACTAGTTATCAGATATGGATATCTAGTCCTTAGGCAACTTGATGGTTTGTCTTGATGTTTTTGATTCAATAAGAATTATTGCTAATGTAAAGGCCAGATCTACCATGTTGGAGGAAATTTAAAGCCAATGGCTTGAGGATAAAAGACTTTCTAGCATTTGAGGACAGGTGTTGATAGGTGAGTACTTGAGGTCTACCTTAGATTTGGAGGTTGTTTTGAGATTTGATGGTTGTATTTATGTTCCAAGCACTGGAGATTTCATTTTTTTGATCTTTTTTTAGGCCCATAGATCTAGGTATTTTATTCACCCCAGGATAGCTAAGATATATAAGGATTTGAGGCAATGTTATTGGTTAGGTAGTATATGGAGTGATATAGCAGATTTTGCGGCTTGTTGCCTTTATTTTTAATAGATAAAGCCCAAGTATCAAAGACTTGGTGGATTGCTTTAGAGGATGCCTATTCTTAAGTGGAAATGGGAGCAGATTATTATGGATTTCATAAGAGGTTTACCTCGTGCTTCTTGTGGTTGATAGTATTTGGTTCATTATTGAATGATTGACTAAATCTACTTATTTTATCCCTATTCAAATCTCCTACTATGCCAAGACGTTGTCCATGTCTATATTTGAGAGGTTGTTTACCTTTATGGGGTACCTGTGTCTATTATTTTAAATCGAGGTTCTCAATTTACTTTTAGATTCTGGAGGACATTTCAGGAGGACTTAGGTACCTAGGTTGAGCTTAGCACTATATTTCTTTCCCAAACTAATGGGTAGTTGAAGCAAACTATTCTGGTTTTAAAGGATATGCTCCACACTTATGTGTTGAATTTTAAAGTTTAATGGGATAATTCTTTTTCTTTGGCAGAGTTTGTGTCTAATAATAACTTTCATTATAGTATTTAGATGGCCCTATTTGAGGTATTTTATGCTACGTAATGTTGATCTCCGATTAGTTTATTTGATACTTCTGATTAGGCCTCATAATAGTGATTTACTTTGTGAGTCATTATCTGGGTTTGGGTGATTCAGGATAGGCTATGAAAAGCTTAAAGTTGGAAAAAGAGTTATGCTAATTTTAGACTTTGTTCCTTGAGGTTTAGACTTGATGACAGGGTCTTCTGCTGATTATTTCTTATGAAGCACGTGATGAGGTTTGGGAGGAGGGACAACCTTAACCCCAGATATACTGTACTTTTTAAGATCCTATAAATAGATGGGGAACTAGCATATGAGATGGCATCACCTCCTACATTTTCAACCATCCAATTTGTTTTTCATGTATCTATGTTGTGATAGTATATCCTAGATTAGTCTCACGTGATTTAGTAGACTTTCAGTTAGATGAGAGTTTAGAATTTTTGGATGAGACTGTGTTCATTTTTGCCAGATGTCAGGTAGTTGTGCTCAAGAGAAATTCTTATAGTCAAGGTTCTGTCGCATTACCATCCAGTGGAGTAGGCTACTTGGGATATCAAGCATGAGATGCAAACCTAATATCCCTACCTATTTGATTCTTCGTGTACATTTTAATCCTTTACTTTCATGGGCTAACATCCTTTTAGCAGTGGGTGTTGTAATAAACCTCCAAGTTATTTCCTTTTCGTGTATATCTTGTGTTTAGAGCTTCTTGTAGCTTCTTCATGTCAATTATCACTTGGTAGGTCTAACAGTTAGGTTACTAGGTAGTTCATTTGTTTTTTAGAGTCATTTCCCTGTTTAGGCATTTCTAAAGTTAAGAATGGGTTCCGAGCCAAAACTTACGTAAACGATCTCAGATGTCAAATCTGATAGACTCAACATCTCTAGAATGTAGATTTTAGTCTTTGGGGACCATTGGCCCGAGTCTAAAGGGTTTTGAACTCACTTTAAGCTATTGGGTAAAATTTGGCAAAAATGGCTCCTTGGGGTATAAGCTCCACTTTTAATTGAAATGACCTTAGATGGAATATTTGATGGTGATGTTGAGCTTAGAATGCCAAACTTTGTAAGGTAGCATAGTTTGCTTGCATTCATAGGGTTCCTAACGAATCTTGAGGGCCCAATTCGAATTTTTATAACTTGGTGGAATTATTGGTGCATCAATATCTGTTGCCGGCCTAGTTTCTTTATCATGATCTCTATAAGATTCCCCGTAATTTCAAGGGGCCATGATCTTAGTCATTGTGATCAGGACGCTTGAGGGCTCACAATTATGATAAAGAAGGTCATGGGGTTGAGCTAGCTTATCATTTCAACCATATGGCTAGGATACTATGATTGTGATAGTCCCATTAGTGGGGTGTTGCGATTGTGAACGCAATAAGGAAACCCGTAGCAGTATATATATCATCTCCTTTAGTTTCCCTCATATTTATCTAAGTGTAAACTCTATTAGAGGGCTGGTTGAGCTTGTAAATCATGAAGAGAGCATATAATTTAGCTCGTTTTATCTTAGGGATGTAGTTGTGGACCCTACATCTTGTTAATCTGTGTGTCTTTCATTAAATTTTTCATGTAATTCCTAGATTTATTCCTTATATTTTAACTACGCATGGGACTAATTTGGGGTCAATTGAGCTTGGATTTAGCTATGTTTTATATGGAAACTGGTCCTTGAGTTTTGAGGGATACTGTGACTATTTCAATTTCATAATTCCACAAGTAGGCCCCATTTGGGATATTTTGGGCCCCATTTGGGATTTTTAGTTTGAGTTCTGACTTGGAGTGTTAATATGCTATATGGGCATCATTTGTCTCTTTTTGATGCATAAACTTTTATTTTGATAGCATGGAAGCACTCAAAGGCCTCTGAAAAGGTTAAATTTTTGCTAGATCTAGTTTTTTGTATCTTGTAGTGGGCCCAACTACTTTTTTTAGCTAGTATACTTAGGTTGAAGAATCTTGATTGCCAGTTTAGGATATTACCTTAGGTTGGGTTCACCCTAGACTTAATTTTTGGCGTATTTTTTCTCTATTTCCAAGATAGAGTAGTATTTGACCTGGATCGTTCTTTATGGACATAGTAATTCGGGACCCATTTCTCCTTAGTGGCCTTATCTGCCCGAGATTGGTATTTATGACCTTATGGTATGGAAATAGTCTTAAAAACCTTGGGGGGTTTCTCTTTAGCTAGATATGCTTATATTTTCATAAATGTATTTCATTCTAGTTTAAATCTGACATATGTTTTATTTTTAGTATTCTTATGAGTTTTGGCATGGCTTTGAAATCAATTATGGTATATTTTTTGTATCTATTTTTTATTTGAGATTAGAATTATATTGGATCAATGGTTTCTAGTTGCGGTATGGTCACTATAAGTTTTGGTTTAAGTCCATCATCTGGTTAAGATATAATTATGGTGTCCTAGAGTTGATTACGGTTGTTTTGGAGTATTTACTATTTTACTAAGTTATTTTGTGCATGATTGATGTGGCATCTCATTACTACCTACCATTTCCGAATTGAATCCTGTATATGGCCTCTCGTTATTATCCACTACTTTTGATTCGATCCCAGCTTTAGACATTTTGTTATTACCCATTGGTGGCGGTTCATGACCAGTGCATATCTGATAGCTTTATCATATATATGGGATCAGATGGTTACCTGAGATTGCTACGTCTATAGTTACTTGTACTTTCTACTTTAGTTACTCCTTGAATATACCCGCTGGCTTATGTGGGCTCGATAGGGTTAATTGTCTTCTTTTGTGCGTCTTCTGGGTTTATGGGGTCCATTTAGGTTATAGTTAACTTGTTTTCCTTACTGTTGAGTTTTTTAATTCCTATATTGTTTTTATTTATTTCCTTCATTGCCATTGCATAACTCAGTAGATATTTTTATTTCTACCATGTTTCTGTTAACTTAACTTGCATACTCGCATAATATTTATGTTGTTACTATATTTGAGATTAGTTGGCTGATGATGTCTATCGGGTACCCATTGCTTTGGTATTCATACAGCACTTCTGCATCTTTTTTCTGATGCAGATTCAAGTACGAGCCACCGACGTTGGTGTTATCCTTGAGCCTTGCTGTTGATAAGGAAATGGGGTAAGCTTTTTAGAGTCTCAGGCTTATCCTCCTCCATTTGTTTTGATTATAGTCTTTTGCATTCCCCTATTACTGTACATATGTATATTTCAGATACTTTCTAGTACTCTCATGTTAGGTTGTAATGGCCTAGACCAACCTTACCAGTTCTTAGAAGGGTTACATTTCGGGTATTTTATCCTCTTCCTTTTCATATACGATTTATTATATATGTATATTTCATTTCTTCCGCTTATGTTACTGTTATTATAGGCTTTACTTCTTATTCTTTTCATATCCTTCCTGTTAGTTTGTTACTTTTTGTTTCAGGGTATTGCTTGGCTTACCTACTGGTGGGTTGGAGTAGGTTCCATTATGACCTAAGAAATTAGGTAATGACACTGTGATGTACATTTTGACACTATCTAGTACACCTTAAGTTTTAGTGACTCTTGACCTTACCAAGTCATAGGGGATTAACTTTGACATTTTCCCTCTCTTGTAAGTCATGCTACATATATATTTTCCTCTTCTAGTTGCTTATTATTATAGTTGTAATAATATTCCTCTATCTTTTACATGTTATCCCATTACTCATTGTTCTGGGCTATAGTTCGGCTTACATATTGGTAGGTTAAGGTAGGTGTCATCATGACCTGGGAAATTAGGTCGTGACATGAATTATATGAGTTGGTATAAAATATGGGATAAACCTGTAAATTATTGATGTTTGTATATATAAATTTTATAGTAATGAGTTGGCTAACCAGGAGTGGAAATTGTTGTTTGGTGATGTAAAGGCTATACTCCCAAGGGTGAACTTGTTGGATACTCATTGTACTATGATTATCTAGGAAGGTATTAAATATTTGTAAAACAAAACCCTCCGTTGTTGTTAATGAGCAACTTGTAGTCATTTGTTTCTCCTAGTGGATTCGATATAGTCTACATAATATACGGGAATAAATCTTTCACTTTCTATACGTCTAACATATGACTATATGCCTAATATCGTCACACTATCCGTGTGTCATTTCCATTTGGAATTACTTATATTCACTCTTCATGTGTCTATTTATTGGAGTCACAATATTCATATTACTCATGTCAAGTCAAGTATCGATAGGGTGATACATGATTGTATTCATGTTCATTAAAACGTTTAGAATTCATATGGTATATCTATCATATGCTATATATTTAGAATAAATGGTCAGAGTATAGTTGCACTTGTATGCTGAATCACATAGCAATGTAGTCATTATTACGACCCATTTTTAAACTAGTTTAAAATATTCCATAACTTCATGGAGCTAAAAAGAGTCTATTTGATTTTATTTGCAAAATACCTTTTAGGAAAAATAGTCTCCAATTAATTTTAAGAAAATTAAGAAAATCATTCAAACAAAGGCAATTTTTGAAAGAAAACCTTTTATTAAAAATAACAAGACTCTAGGCAAGGGTTCATTTAAATTCGAAAGAAGGTGTTAGGCATTTTTGAAAATCCACAAAGTATGATTCCTGGGAGGATTAAACTTATTTGGATAATTTAAAAATTTTAAGTTACATGAGAGAATCTTGAAATTATTTTACAAAAAATCTTGAATTTATTTAAAAATATTATTTTAATTACTAAAGAAAATCTTGAAATTATTTTATAAAGATATTGAATTTATTCAAAAATTTTATTTTAAATAAATAAAATTTCTAATACCTATCCATTTAAACCATTTCAAATAATGATGTAAATTAAACACCAAAGTTTCAAGATCATTCTAACTTTAACAATCTTATCTGAGTAAAGATTTTGAGTTAATTAGTTAACCCAATTACTAAACGTAGATTTAAGCTACTTAATAACTATGAAGGGATATAAAAAATTACCCAAGTTATTCTGTGATATTAACTTTGCCGATATAGAGCGAACAATAACAATAACAATAATAATAATAATAATAATAATAAATAATAATAATAATAATAAATAATAATAGTAATAATAATAATAATAATAATAATAATAACAATAACAATAATAAGAATTAAAAAATAACAAAAATAAAATGAATACAACATAAACTTGCTCCCCAAGGATTCATCTAGATTAATTAGATTAAATTATAAACGAATAATGAAATCATTTACAAGAAAACAAAGGAAGAAAAGTTGAGATTTGGCCCCTTTCAGATCTGTCCAGATTTTGGCCCTTATTTTTTATGGACTTTGGTCGATTTCTGTAGTGTAGACCAATTGTATACTGACTACATATCAGCCTTGTCGTTGCTGCATTTATGAATATACACTATATATAAGTGTATAAAACGGGTATCTTCACTTCCTTGCCTTTATTTACTACTATATATGCCATATATTATTGTATGGAGAAGAATCTATTTGTTCAAAAATAATTAGCAGGTCTCTTATAAATTAATAGCAAACATGAAAGTTTAATTTATTTATAACAACAAAAAGTTGTACTTAGTGCAGACTAAATGGATAGATTTTCTTAAAGATTAAATAAGCAAAAAAAATACAAAAAAAATTGCTACTAACTATAACTGGAAGGGATGAGGATAGCAACTGTTCGAACCATTAATTACTATCTAGTGATGGGCAATCAAGAGATGCAAAACAAAGGAACTTAAGCCAATAACTGAAAAGTTAATCAAGATGCGGTCTCATCCATAAATAGGTTTAAGCTAATCCCCCAGGGAAGACTATATTCCTTATTTAACTTAATTTCTATCAAGCTTATGGTCCAATAATTATCCATAGGTTCACAAGAAACAAGCTTAAAATCATTAAGAAAAGTCGATAGCATTATTTCAAGCCTACAAAAATGCAAGAAGGTCTGGATCATTTTGCAATTCTTCAAAGATAAAATCATGAATTGATGCAAAAGAAATTTTATTTCTCTTAGGAAAAAGATTGATATACAGAACAAACAAGTAAGAATTATTCACAAATCATTTTCTCACATTGAGTTACTATAATCTAGGTTATTTAGACACTCAAATTAAAAGAAATATTCCCATAGAGGCTTAACAGTAGGTTCAAAACATATAGAAAGTATCTAGTCATACATTGTAAGCTCTAATGTTAAACATGAGAGGAAGCTTTCTACATTTTATCCCAAGATACCACACAAAACACTTCAAAATATGCTTTTTTTTTTAAAAAAAAAAATGGAAAGTTGGTATTTCAAACAAGTAAAGAAGTGTCTTCATATTTTGACCGACTTTGCGTAGGAAGTGAAAAGTAGAATGGGAGGCTTCCTTTCAAGTATGGTGGGAGGATGTGAGGCATAGGCAGCAATAGAAGAATTAGGATCACTGTCAGAGGAATCGCGTGTGATTGTTTTTCATTCATTTAATCGCTGGCAACTTCACTTCAACAACTCTAAGCAATTGAATAAACTGATTGTTGTGGATTTTGTGGCTTCATGGTGTGGCCCTTGGAAGTTCATGGAGCCAGCTATCAATGCTATGGCTTCCAAGTATACTAACGTTGACTTCGACAAAATTGACGTTGGTAAGATCTCGGATGTAGCACAAGAGTTTGGAGTGCAAGTTATGCCGACGTTTTTGCTGCTGAAGCAAGTCAAGGAAGTAGAGAGAGTGGTTGGGGCTAAAAGATGAGCTCGAGAAGAAGCTTTTTAAGCACAGGGAAGCTCCTAAATATGCTGCCTGGTTATTTGAGCTGAATTTCATAGACAATAAGTTTTTAAAATAGCTCATTACTACCTTATTCTGATGTAATTTGACTATGGTGGACCCTTGAAGGCTTTGCCATTTTACTATTTCTAGTTGTGTAATTCTACTCTTCGAAAATTTGAACTCATAATTTGCTGTTACTGCTTTAAAATGTGAGAATGGGAGTTACAGTGATCTTGTTATCTAAAAAAAAAACAAGTAAAGTTAGATCTTTACACCTTTGTTTTTACTAAAGTCCTACACACAAACAAGTTCAAAGTGGTGCACAACTAATGTAATCTTCAATATGGATTCAAATACCTAATCAAAATCCATGAGGCTAATATAAAATCTAGGTAAACTGAATCGAATAAAGCATCTACTAAACAAACTAAAATTTAAATTTTTAACTCCTTGACCTAGTTTTACAGAAACAACTATGCCATCCATTATCAGGTTATTTTGCCATGAGTGAGAACAAATCAAGTCATACACGCAGAAATTCAAAGTTATACAACATGCAAAAATTTAACAATTTATGTAAGAACACACATCGTCCAAACTCCGAATAGAATAAATCAAAAGAGAATAGTTGATTCACGTACAGAGGTTAACGATTTGAAGATCAACCAACACATTACGGTACTGAATCTTTTTAATAAAACCAATTACTTTTGTAAAGCCTTCTAGAACACATAAACCTAGAATTCTCACTTAATGAGATTTCATAAGAAAAAATATATTATGACTATGTCTAATCGATGAATGAAAATAATTAGGCCTACTAACATGAAGAAGAAGGAGGAGCAAAAGATAAAGTTTTTATCCTTTCAGAGCAGACAACTGGGACGATGAATTGACGACTAATGCTTTACCATTTTCTTCGATTCGAAAACGAAAAGAAAAATTAAAAATTAAGCCAAAATTATCACAACTTTAGCTTAGGCATATAATTCTAAATCCTAACTGAGTAAGAGAATTGTAGTCATTTATGGGTTAAAAAATACCGTCCCTTCAATAGTGAGAGGGAAGGGCTTATATAGAAATCCAAAATGTCAATTCTTGGCTAATTTTCAATGTGCGATAGAAAATTTCAAGGGTAATTTAGGAATTTAGCTGAGGGATAAGGTTTGAGAAGTTGGTTAATGTACTTTTTCAGTACGTATCTGAGAATTTAAAATCCAAATTTGAATTAAAAATGTAAACTTGAGGAACGAATAAGGGGTTACTATGTCACCTATTCTAGAATCTACAAGGTACAATCATCATTCTAAGCATGCAAGGATTGTACAGGTACAAAGAGATAAAGACGAGACTTATATTGGAAAGGAGAAATTGAATTGGGGCTTAGGGTTTTTGTAGAGTTGTACTTGCTAAGTACTCCTGCTTTAAATTTGCTGGTGTATTGTTGATGTTGTTCCTTTATTGATGGTGTTATTCTGCTGTTGTCATTATTTTTGTTACATGCTAGGTGGTCATTTGTTTTTGTTTAAGTGGAGAAGAGGGGGTATGAGGGCGAAGGGTGTAGGCCGGTTAGGGTCATAGGATTGAGCTTAAGGTAGTTTCATTATTGTTGTTGTTGTTGGGTTGGATAGGGTTGTCTAGCTGATTAAAAGGGAAATGGGCTAGCTGGGCTGATTTAGGAATAAGGTTATAGGATTTGGTTTAGGTTATTTATCAAATAGCATAATTACTAGGGTTTTAGTCAATTGTGTCTAAGTCTTAACCTAATTGACAATCAATTGGTCAATTGCATTGCAATTGTTGTGAAGTTGATTTCAATTAAGGTTAGATTTAATAAATTGGCTAAATTGAATCAAAATTTAAAATAAATTAATAGCTAATTTAATCTCGAGCTTGAAGATTTAATAAAATCAAACTAATATTTTTTAAAATAAATTATTATTACTATTTTTCATAACCAATTATGTTAAAATTAATATTTGCATGTTTGGATAATTTTCTAGATAGTTTTTCATTAAAATTTTATTTTTTTTGATAAAATAATTATTTAAGCAACAAAAATTATGAGATATCTCATACTTAAATATTGAAATGTATATTTCATAATTTAAGTGAAAAGTTAACCCAAATAATAGTCTAGAATATATAAATATATATATATATATATATATGGATAAAATAAATATTTTAATTTTATTTTAAATCTAGAAAACTGAAAATCAAACCTAATACTGGAGGGAAAAAAATAGATGTCGCCAACTACCCCCTCCCTTTGGGTAGGTTGAATGTAAGTAACCCTAGGCAAAGGATGTTTGGCGTACCTAATTTTGTCCGACCATAAATTTGTTTATCGAAAGAAGTTGGTTTTCTTTTAAGGAGTTATGGCCAGACCCCGATATCAGGTTTCCTGCATATCTCAGGTTAGCTAAGAATTCAGGCCATTTTTACTTCATAACACTTGATTTTAAGCACGATTTTCAAAGAATTCACAAGCTATCCCAATTTTTGAATTTTGGTGAAACCAAAAACCTGGGGAATAAAAGTATTAGAGTAGGTTGAAATGTAGTTGAATTTTCAACATAGAGCCTAACCTACATATCCCCGACACTAAGTAAATCAAACTACTTATAGTTCGACTCGATTGTTAGAAAAGATAATCTCTTATTTTAGAGGGCCTTTGATTCAAAATGAGTGACAAATACATTGAGTTATGAAAAAGATTTTTAATTATCTAAATTACAAACATGGGGCCTCTTACACCCGTAATTGAGAGATAAATAACATAATTTGCAAAGTTCTAGGTGTGTTGTCACCCAAATTTCAAGAAAAAGGAAAGTTACCTCTAGTGCAAGTTTAGAAATTATCAATAGGTGAAACTAAAATAAAAAACATCCTAAAATGCCCACATGCCTTCTCATACGGTGTGGTTTAATGGTATTGGAAGTTGTTCTTTAGCTCACATCTAAAGATTTTGATGTTCCTCTTCGGACTATGTCCTACTTTTTTGCTAAGAAAAATTTCCATGTTGTGTTGTATCCTTTTTGGTGTCGTCCACACTTGTGATTTTAATTTGAAAATTTCATCCTTTTCGATGCTCTCGACAACACCTCAAACGAAATGGTTAATTGTAAACATAGCATGACACAAATATAAATTGTTACAAACTTGTTTGAAACTATCACGTTGATATAGTTGAAGAACTATTTTTCACAACCTTTTCTAAAAATATCATGCCACTTTGAATGGGGTGGCAATTCAACGTGTACTAGTAAAATGCAAATGACCTGTATTAAATAGGGTGACTATCATACGCGTCTCACTGAAAGGTGGATAACCCATCTTAAATATTTAATATCACTTTGTACGAGATGACAACATAATATGTCTCATTAAAAGATAGATGACCCATGTGTCTCATTGAAAGGTTAATGACTTATCTTGAATATTTTATGCCACTTTGAATGTTGTGACGACCCAATTGTGTCACGACTAGAGACTACCCCTAGTCTAAACACAGTGCTTAGAGTCACAACTAATCCTAAGCTAACCCATTACCTAGAAAATACTACAAATATTGAAAGATATTAATAATACTTTTGGCGGGAGTTGAAACTGAAATAAAAAAAATTATGAAATAGTAATAATGAAATACTGAAATTCAACCAAAGCTAAAAATAAGTGTGACTGCCAATAAACCATAGTAAAAATCTAAAAATCTATTTGACTGTCTGAAAGCCTCAAAATCATGATGAGCTACTGGGACATGTCCCCAACTAACTCTGACTAGCTAAAGTGAATAAAAATGCTGAAAATAAAGAAATGAAAAATATCCTTGATTGATGAGGACTCACTAAGGATGCAGCTGAACATAATAGTAACGTGCTAAGTGCAACCTGAGTTCTAAGCTTCTGAACCTATATTATAAGACAATATAGAATAAAGAAGTATGTGATAAGTTTTTTGAATGTACGGAGTATGCAGGATGGAAAACTAACTTGAAACAATTATCATGGATACATGTAAACATGATAATCTAAATGTAAGACAAAAACTAAGAATATCTACTGAATAAGTTATGTATCTTCAAGCAAGGTCATACAAATTCTGAAGTTGAAACATGAATAAATCACAAACTGAGGACTGTGGGAGATAAATACAATCGACATATGCTAATATGAGCAAAATCGGGGTCCAACCTATAAACCTAGTAGGAAGGATATCATTACCTTACCAAGGGTACCAACTGTAACGACCTAATTTTTTGGAACTGAAACGTCACACGGTGCGCATGATCCCAAAGGACCCAAGCCAACCCTCTAATAATATCTGTACCTAAACACTCATAATATAGATAATAAATTAAAAAACTAGCCATAAGGTTCAAAACATCTAAAAATACTTGAAATTGAAAATTAAATACTGATATATCTGCCTAAAAAGCCTCTAAACTGTCTGAACTGTAGAGTTGATTGGACATGTCACCAACTAACTTCACTACTAAAAATAAACAACATCTGATACAAAAATTCTAAAAGAATTATCCTTAAATGAAGAGGACTCACTCATACGTCTACTGCTGCCTGCTGGGATTGAACTACTAGGGGTACTCTGGATCTCGTGCCTCTGAATCTATGGTGTCAAATAAAACACCATAGCACAAATGCGTCAGTACGGGAATGTACCGAGTATGAAGATGAGGTAAGGCTAAATGCAAGGGTTTATGCATAAATAACTACTTAATTGAATAATCATGAGAGTACTGAATAAGAACACATGCATAAATGCACAAACCATAATCAAAATCATCACAACTCTGAGTACTAAAACTCAGGTACTGTATTACTGACTTCTGAACTCACTACTAATACTGTGATACTAAACAACTGAATCATTTGATACTGATAAATGAGTATTGGGGTGAGATCATTATTACCTAGCGAGTGATCTCGGGATCTGATATCAAGAATACTTAACTGAATTTGAGTCTGAGATCAAGCCTATACGATGGGTAATCTCAAGATCTGATAATGAGATTACTCAACTGAATATGAGAATAAGATCAAGCCTATCTGATGGGTGATCGCTAGATCTGATAACAAGAATACTCAACTAAATCTGAGATTGAGATCAAGCCAATCTGACGCTTGATCTTGGAATCTGATAATGAGATTACTCAACTGAATATGATACTGAGATCAAGCCTATCTAATGGGTGATCTCTAAATCTAATATAGAATAAATTATATAGGACCAAGACTATCTGACGGGTGGTCCGTGAATTAATTGAACTATCTGAGTTCCTTAATGAGATAGATGTCTGTATCTGACAGTCCTGATTTCTGAAGATCGATATTAAAACTGTAACTGTGGGAAGTAGTCACTTAACCGACATGCCTCAATCTCAACTGATAGGTTCCAACCTATAAGCCCAGTTGGACGGGTGTTAATACTGTACCATGAGTAAAGACCTCTCTGGTCAAGCCTATCTAATGGGTGACCCTCGCAGGAAGTCAAGCCTATGAAAATATAATAGTCAAGCCAATCTGACGGGTGACTAGACTTTCTTGATGGGTGAATCCTATATCCTGCACTAGCTACATAGTTCTAGAGTTCAAGGATTTCTCTTAACGACTCTGCCTCTCTGATGGGGAGCCGCCATCCCTGCCCTCGCTTGGTGCTAGATCCTATTCCCAACTGAAAGACTCTGAACTGATTCTTAAATAAACACAAACTAAGTTGAATCTTATACTGATTATGTTTCTCAAATGAGCTAACTGAGTTAAGCTGAATTTACTTGGTTTCGTATCTGACGAAATACTACTGAATCTCGTTATCAGACTAAGTGACACTGAGCTCAGGATATATTACACGAATACTACTGAGGACTGAACTGAACACTTGAATACTACTAGATCTGAGATGAGTATAGAATTGAGGCTAGATTACTAGCGATACTCAGATTACGATGATTACAGAGATTACTGAGATTTTCTTAAGTTCTGTATCTGTTTGAGAATGCAGAGTTCTATAACTCGGTGAGTTCTGAGAATCCTGGCTCAACTGGAATTATTGTGAAAATTGAAATGGGATCTAGACAGAGGCTAAATTATCGAGTATAAATATCCCCAGGACTCGATAACATAAAAGTAAAATATAACCATTCTTGAATAATCATGACCATGGACAATCATTCACCACCACAATCACTAAGGCATCACTTCAAGTGTTTAGGAATCCTAAACGTGTAATAACATAGGGGAACATGCTATTGGATCTTACTCCATTCAACAAGGCCTTGCATCAAGCACTTCACACATATTTAAGTCTTGGCATGTACTGGAGAATGCATAATTTGGAAACTTCATGCTATAATGTTACAATTCATTCATAAAACACTTAGCATGTATTAAAGTCTTAGCATGCATCGAAGAGCACATAATTGGGTAATTTCATGCTATCATGTCACAATTCATTCACTAAGGCTTTTCAACAAACACTTGGCATGTATGGGCTTGGACACAATTGGGGATTTCTAATCAATATGCTAGAATGACTCTAATTCCTTCACATAAGCATTTTATCAAACATATGGGGAGCATGCTTTGCTTATTAAATAATTTCTAGACTTAATTGACATAAACACACCACTTAACAAGAAACTTGAAGAGGGTTTATCATAAATATCACATCAATATCACATACTAGGGTCAAAGATTGAAAACCTTGTAAACAAATATGAATCACAACTCAATCATAGCATGAACATCAATTTCAACTCACATGAATCATGAAAAATCATAAACATAAGAAGCTTTGAAATTTAGAAAAGGTTTCTTGAGCTTCTTCGATGAAAGGGACCCAAGAATCAACATTTGTATACCTTAGAAAAACTCTTTCTTGAAATCCCTTGGAGAGATTCTTAATTTCTTGATTTCTCTTGAAAAAGAAGGAGGGGTTTTGATTTTGGAACCCTAGCTCTTGTTCTTGAACAACTTTGACAGAAAACAATGATATTTTGGGTGAAATGAGGCTAAATCCCATGTTAAGGAGTATATATAGAGGCTGGGAAAAGAGCCTTTTCTCTCTTAGAATTAAACTGAGATATCCCAATTTTACATGATGGTGCGACATACCATAATCGTGCAAGCTCACTGGAAATTGTACAATTTGGAAACTACTTGATGGCGGATGCAGTGGAAATTACGTTGCTACCTTGGTTGCAAACTGGAAAGGCACCGCAACGTGGTGGAATCGCGTTGGTGCATTAGAAATTGACAATTCTGAAATTAATCCTTGGGACAACATGCCATAACTACGGAGGCTTACTGGATTTTGATAATTGCCGTTTTGGCTGGCTCTGGGATGCGCTAAAGTGCTAGGTGGCACAATGTCTCACTAAAATAGCTCTAACTCTTTGCTTGACTGTCAGATTTGGGAAAATTTGGTATCGATGAAAAGCTTATTCAATTCTGTACACGAAAAAAAATTGATATTAGGGAAATTCTGCATGGTTTAAAATACTTCTCACTTAGGATGGCACTTCTCAACCCTTTAGGGCTAGATTAACACTCCATTGAACATGTTCTAAGGCTCAGACTATGAGAGAATTTTGTGGGGTCTTACACCAACACTGCTGGTGTGGATACATTAAAATAATGTCTTGAAGGACTAGGGTATCAATCTTAAATTAACATGTGATGCCTTATAACCTACAATGGCACCGTATTTCTAGAACATAGGGACTACTACTAACGATCTCAAGCCTAATTGATGGGTGAGCCGCCATCCTTATGTTCACGCGGTGCTAAGTACTACTCCCAACTGAATGTCACTAATGTATAAATTGATACATAAACTGATAACTGATATGCTCAAGTCATGGTATTCTGTACATAATACTGTATGTATAAATTTGAAGTACTCAATGACATGTAAAGTGATAGATATAACTAAATTCCTAGGTATGGTGTGTTCATAACCCACCAGCTCTATACGTGATGATATTAACTAAAATTAATAGAAAAAATTCACAATTTAAACCCATAAACTCAACAACATGTCATGATATAGGAACTCATTATTTCGAACATGGAAGATGCTCTTTCAGTTGGAAAAACACGTATTCATGGTTTTATTTCACAATAAACTAAAGAGTTCAAAGAAACTCATATTAGACTTGTAACCTAACTTTAGGGGAAAATATACTTAAGAATTGGGGTGTCTTTGTGAATCAATAGGTGGAAGAAACCCATTGATAATATATCATATGCCTAGAGTGCATTCCTTGTGGAATAGCTTGGAACTCGTGCTTGAACTTGGAGAATGCTAGTCTACTTTAGAGAAGAGGAAAATTATTTCTTTTTTGCTAAGTATAATAAGTTTGGAGTTTATGAAGTTTTAGGGTAATTTAATCATTCAGTAACTGATATTGGAGTGCTCAAATGATATGTTTTTCCAGTTAAAAGGGTGGGATAATACCAAAAATCCCTTCTTAACATCGTGCAAGAATTTTGGTTTTCAGTTACTATGACTCTCATCACGACTCATTACGACTGGTCACGAGTCGTAGTTTGAGATGAGACCATAGGTTCAGAGGTCTTGGCCCTTTTTATTATGATCATGACTCCTCCTCCTAATGAAATATTAGATATGATCACGGTTCATTAGGAGTAGTTATGGTCTAATACTTAATTTTCTAGATTTCTTTCTGTTATGGTAATGAGCCCACCTAATGACTCCTTGTCATTGATCACGAGTCATAGAGTAGAGTTGATATCCCAGTGCTAAAATTTGGAGTTCTCACTGTTGTGACAATGACATCCACATAATGACTCGTTATGTTTGGTATTGGATTATTACCTGAGTCATCATCACTAGAAATTTAACAGTGCCTCAGTAAATTTTCATAACTCTTTGCCACGATATCGAATTTAGGCTAGACTTTTGGTATTGTAAATCTACTTTAATGGTATGTCATTTGATGGGTCTAGAGATGGAAAAATTAGGGTATTACAATATATCCCCCTTGATATCATTCGTCCTCGAATGAAACAGACTAAGCTAATAGTCTTGAGGAAAACTGAAACTTTGCACTAAACATATACGAGCCGAGTCATGAACTTGTGCTTGAATTAATGACTGGTACATGAAATGAACTAAGATCATGAATGAATGCTATAACACGAGGATGGATGGATGACAAAGATAAAAACAAAAGAATTAGTTGATTAAGGAGACTATTACCTCATGTTATGACTAGGTTCGAAGAGAAAAGGTAAGGGTACTTGGTCATCATATATGCCTCTTCTTCCCAAGTATCTCCATCAACTAACTGATTTCTCCATAGAATCTTTACTAAAGTGACCTTTTTATTGCTCATCCTATGAATCGGATGATTAAGGATCTCAAATGGGATTTCTTCATAAAAGAGGATATTTTTCACGCCTATCTTTTTATCATGTATTACTGATATTGGGTCTCCAATAGATTTCCTCAACAAGGAGACATAGAACATTGGGTGCACTGATTCTAACTCTGTAGACAATTCTAACTCTGTACATAGTAGGGACTGAGCCTTTCTCTAATTAGCTAAACCTTTTCCATCACTTTATACAATGAATTTAGCCTTATTAGTGCAGCTTCACTAACCTCAAACCAAATGATAAGAGGCCTACACCTCCCACCATAAAGTGCTTCAAACAGATCTATCTAAATACTGGTGTGATAGCTGTTATTATAGGCAAACTTGATAACGCTCAACTCACTCCTATAATTGAGGGGTAAGGTAGTCATTGTCAAGTAACCCAATGTAAACTGAGGTCAAATCTCAAAGAGTGAATTCTATAGACTTCCAACCTATTGGTACTCAAGTTACTATAAGGTTGCCCGAAAGGCTAATGGAAACACCATGAATAAGTAAATGGGGGGATTTTTTTGAAAATTATTCACACAAACTTCAACAAGTACGTGATGAATGCTATCTTTGGTTTGAATTCAAGGTTTGGAGAAATCTTGGGATTATGTCTCCTTAGAGGTGAAGCATGAGGGACAATATTGGATTATAATTTATTTAGTTGTAAATTAATGGATATGCTAGGTCGAATATCATTGGGGTCAATATTTCGACAAAACCCCAACGATTTCACCCATTAGACCTTTGAAGAACCTAACAAGTGTGGAGTTTATATAACCACCCAAAACCTCAACCAAGCATTCCTATTTCTACGATGATGCTCTTTACATGATTTACTCTCCCTAAAAACTTATTTCTAAGATTGCAAAGGGTATTAAACCATAGACTTAGTTGTTCACCATTGCTTTGTCCCCTAATAGCCCTCTTTCGAGGGTTATGGGTTACCTAATATTCACCTAAATCTCTATATCGAGGATAAAAAAGGGTTTCTAGAGCTTGAAACTTTCATCCATCAAACCCATTTGGATATTTGGAGTTTTCACCCATCAAATTCTAACACATAAGCTCAAGAAATGGTGAAATCCATACTCAACAACTAAAATCCATGCAAAAACAACAATACCCACACACAATCAAACTCTAGTTAAACATAATCCTAATACTAAATTATTTAGCTACTCATAAAGAAGGTAAAGAGAGATATACCATGTAGGTCAACAGAAAAATCCATTTTTCAACCAGAAACTAAGAGATTTAAGCCTCCAAAGTCGATTACACACTTTCCTAATTAGGGTTTAAAGATTAGAATTCAAAAGTATCTTATGAGATAAGAAATACCCAAAGAAGAAAGGATTTTACTAATATATATGATTTGGGATTCGTCCATGACATTTGACAATTCTATCCTTGGGCATGTTCCTACTGATCTGCGATCATACATGTTTGACCGCGATCGCTTCTATGCGACTGAGGCTACGTGACTGTGGTTAGGTTTGGTGACTATGCTTTATAGACCCCCTAGACTGATGGTGTCATGATAATCGAGGATGACTACTTTCGGTTTCGAGATGCACTTCTTTTGCTTCCAATTGCTTCTTTTTCAGCTCTATTCCACATATGCTCATCTTACCCACTTCATACCTGCAAAATGTAGGTATTAGTGCACTTAAATCCGGATAGTGCCTCATTTACTAACATAAAACATGGTAGTGTATATGTATAATGTGTATCAATGAGTGGTAGAATTACCACTCATAAAAACTCAATCAAAGGCAAATAATCATCCTAACTACCCTTGAAATCAATTACACAGGATCTCGAAATGTCCACTAATTTCTGAATAGTCCTCTTTGCTAAACCATCTATCTGCAGGTAAAAGGTTGTGCTGAGATGAACTTAGGTACCAAAAAACTTTTGAAATATCTCCCAAAAATGAGAGATACACTAGGTACCTCTATCTATTTAATGATCAAAATAACTCCATGCAATTTCACCAGCTCCCTAAGATAGAGTATAGCATAATCTTTGACTAAGTCTAAAGTATTAACTGGCAAGAAATGAGTTGATTTAGTCATTTGGTCCGCATAAACCAAATTAAATCATGCTGACGCCGAGTATAAGAAAACCCTATGATAAAGTCTATATTCACCACTCCGCACTTCAAAGTAGGGATGCTGAATTCCTGAAGCATATCAATAGGCCTCTGGTTCTCAACCTTAACCTGCTAATAATTTGCACACTTCACCACAAATTCTGTAGTATCTTTCTTCATACCATTCCATCAATAGACTTCCCAAAAATTGCAATACATCTTAGTGTCTCATATATGAATAGAATATCATGAACCATTCACCTCTACTAATATCCACTGCCTCAAATCATCCATATTCGATAAACATAGTTCGTCCTGACAATAAAGCAGACCATCTCCCACTTTGGAGAAAACCTCATCTTTCTAATTATAAATTGCGTCCTTAAACTTAGACAAAATAGGATAACTATCTTGCTTTTTCATTACCTTGACAACTAATAAAGATTCCGAACCATTTTGAATTGAGACACTACCTTTGGTTGAATCAACCAACCAAACTCCTAACCTAGCAAGCTGATGAACCTCACGAACTAGATCCTTCTTTTCATCCTCAACATGGGAAACACTTCCTATAGACAATGTTCTAAGGGAATTATCCATAACATTGTCCTTACCTGGGTAATACTACGCACTCATATCATAGTCTTTTAACAATTCTAGCAACCTTCTCGATAAAGATTTAGATCTTTTTGATTGAAAATATATTAAAGACTATTGTGATCAGTGAACACATCAACATGAACCCTATAGAAGTAGTGCCTCTAAATATTTAAGGCAAATACATATGTTGACAATTTCAGATCATGAGTCGAGTTGTTCTTTTCATAGGGTTTGAGATGTCTAGAGGTATATGCTATAACCTTGCCCCACTAGATCAATAAAAACAAAGACCAACTCTAGAAGTATCAGAATATACCATAAAATTATGTGAACCCTCTAGTAGAGTCAAAACTAGAGCGGAGGTGAGTCGAGTCTTTAATTCTTGAAAACTATTCTCACAAGAATTAAACTACAGGAATTTGACCTTCATATGAGTCAATACATAGGAGAAGAAATGGAGTAAAACCCTAAAAAAAAAATCTATAGTAACTGGATAAACCTAAGAAACTCCTGATGTCTAATGTAGAGATGGGTCTATGCAGTTTCTCACTGCTTTGATCGTTTGAGGATCAACTCGAATGCCTTCACCAAAATAATGTGACAAAGGAAAACTACCAATTTTAACAAGAATTCACCCTTGTTGAACTTAGTGAATAATTGATGATCTTTGAGGGTGATGTGCTATCAAAATAAAAAACTTTTGATGCTTAAAACAAAAAACAATATGCAAGTTTCAGAGGTTATTTTGTTAGATATGATGCGTTTCTGGTATGTTTGGCAGGAAATCTTGTTTTTGATGATAAGTTAATATAAAAGGTGAAAAAGGTGTTTCGGCTATTTTTGGAGCAATTAAAATAGAGCTGAAAAGATGAGTCCCGACACTTACTAAGTCAACCTACAGATCACATGCAGGACCTACGGACTGCAAGAAGTCAAAGCAAGTGCCAGAAGTCTAAAATTTATAGGGATAAACTTCTAGGCTTTTTCAATTCGCAACCTGTGCCCTATACAAAACACAGGGTTAGGACTGCAGGTACTACCTATACCCAAGGTTAGGACCGTAGGTACTACCTGCTCCCAGGGTTAGAACACAGGTATAGGCCATATGTGGTCACCGACCTTGTTTTCTCCTATTTTGTTTGGGCGTTGGTTTTAGGGTTTCCACATGTACTATAAATAACCTTTATATTTTTTAGTAGGATTTATGTACTTTTGATATTTACAAACATATTTTGATTCCAAGATCCAATTTTGATCTTGGGATTATCTTGTATTGCTTTAGTTTATTAATTCACTTACAGTTGTATATTTTTACACTTCTTATCATTGTGACTTTATATATGCTTTCAATTATTAATGTTAGTGAGTTCTTCATGAGAATGATCGGCTAAAAACCCATACCTAGGGTAGTGGAAACCATGGCAACTGACAAAGTATGGGAAGTGCTATAGTTGAATTGAACTGATACCTATACTATGCATTGCATTATATTTATTATAATAAATTTCATAGAGGTTTCAAACACTAGGATCCCCACTAAATTATGGATACTTAATCCAAAAGAGGAGTAGTGACTAGGATAAGATAATGACAACAGTAATTTGAGGTTTAATTATCAATCCACGCTACTAGGTAATATCTAAGTAAGATGGATAGATTTCTCCTAATAACTAGAGACTTAAAAGGAAATAGTTAATTGGAATAAAGATAAGGGTTATTAATGCAAAATCCTGAGACTTAAACGATAAAGGGTGAAACTTTCTGCTAGTCCAAAAGACTACAAAAGGTACATAACTTATCAATTCTGCATGCAAAGTATCACATTGGTTTAATAAAACACGATGAGCCGATAGAGTTGAGAAGTCACGAGGAACACAATGCTAGTGTTCGCCTATGACTGATTACAACCAAATATAATATAGTTACTTTCTCAACATTACTACATCAAAACCCCCCATTTATTTTTCTTGTTCTGCCCGCTGACTACAACTGTTGAGATCCAAAATTCCATGTTTTTCCTTGGGATTTGGCCCTAACCTCTGGTGGGTTTCTAAACTTTGAAAATAATAGTATCATCTTCTGAGAGGAGGTGTTGTTTGAACATCATCAAAATTTTGGCACCATTGTCGGGGGACATAATATTGATTTATGATTTTAAGTTGTTGTACTTTTTGGGTTTTTCTTTTTGTTAATAGTTGGGTATATGTTAGTGTATGCCTGGAACATGGAGTTGAGGTAATACCTTAACCCCACTAAATCCAAATCTAGAGAGGATCCTACAAACACCTAGTAGGATTTTGAGCAGAAAAGAGACTTATTTCCTAAAGGGGTTCATTATGTTGTTCCTCCCCCTCTACCTAAATGAGTTTATGAAATTATTGATTGATATAATGGTGAGCTTTAAGATATAGCTAAAAATAAGAAGCTCAATGTATATCTTGAGAGGTAGAGTTAGCTAAGAAGAGACAGGTAACAGACCGTCGAGTAGTACTCGATGGAAACTAGAATACAGCCAGAGGTACCCACCTCAAGTATTCCCAACTTATCAATACATGCATTCATATGTTAATGATGAAAAAGATATGGGATATGTTGAGCCAATAGAGAGTGGAGCGATCATTCCTTCTGTTTTGACCTTTGATGTCAAGTTCAACATTTCTAGTGCTATGATTTAGCTCGTATACTTGAAGGGTGTGTTTATAGGATTGCCTATAGATGACGGATACATGCATCTAGTAAATTTTATTGGGATTGCACTTTGTATACCATACTTGGGGTAGATTAGGAGGCATTGAGACTGATATTGTTTCCTTCCTCACTTATTGGAGAAAAATCTTTATGGCTAGGGAAACTTCCAATACATGCAGTGAGTTACACAGACAGTTCTTAAATAGGTTCTTTACTCCATCTAGGGTATTGTATCTCAAGGATGAGATTTATAAATTTAGGAACCTGTAGTCAGAATCTATGTATGAGGCATGGTTCTGATTTAATAAAATTCTTAGCATGGTGCTCAACCACCTAATTTTAGGGACAAGCTTATTGGAGTTTTTTTATAGAGCCCTGACTATTAGTTCTATAGCAATGGAAGACACTATATCTAGAGGAGCCTTCATAATATTATTATGGGATATGACATTGAGTATTATAGATTAGAACTTATTAACTTACCTAGTGTAGCAAACTCGGGAGGTTGAGAGAGTGTATGATATTTATACCTGGAGCTTTGGGTGAATAGAGAGTAACTGAGGATGTTGTAGCTCCGGAGATTTCCCCATTGAGGAAAGACATTGGTGATTTGGCAAATAAATTGCAACAATAAATTCTGCAAAGAATAAAGTAGGAGGGGCATATGGTACAACTTTTAGCGTGCATGAATTTAAGTTAGAGGAGGAAGCAAAGAATGTGGATAGTCAGTAGGCAGGTTTCCTACCCCAAGGGAAAGGGAATAAATATTCAAACTATGATGATAGAGACAAATACATTCCACCTGGTAAATAAGATGCAGTATCAAGAATAGAAGAGATGTTAGCTAAGATGATGAAGGGTCAAGAGAGTCAGGAACCTTTCCTTAAAGAACTCAAGGAGTATGTTTCTTGATTGACAAAGAATCTTGAAAGACATTCAACTACTATCAAATAGTTGTAGCAGTAGTAGGGGAAAATCTCTATCACTTTGGCCCAATGTCAGGAAGGTGCACTTCTTAGTGATAATATGCCAAATCCATCAACGCTGGTTCATTGCTTATCTGTTAAAATGAAGAATGAATCCCCACCTAATGAACATTTTTTTCCTACTACTAATGAACCAAAGAAGGAAAATATTATTGTGGATGAGCCACCTGAAGCTGAATTTGAGAAGATAACTTTTAGTGATGATGATTTTGGGAGTGATGACAATAACGATGGGGTAGCAAGAGATATCCAAGATATAGTACAATAATTTAGTGTAGATTTGTATGCAATATGAGTAAAAAAAAAGGGAGACCTATGTGCAGTCAGCATTCCATGATCTATTAGGCCTTATGACATTAATCAGGCTCTATGTGATTTGAGAGAAGGAATAAAAGTAATGTGATGATAGGCGAATTTACACACCTATAGTGCCATATTTTACCCATATTTTAGTAATGTTTTAAGAACAAATTATATATTTCATTCACTTTTAGTCCTTTTTACTGTAAGTGAGCTAACGAACATGATTAGCAAAGTTTCAGGTATAAATGATACAGAATTCAGCATTTTATGGATAACTTGATGCCAAAGAAAGCTTCACGAGGGGATAAAAGGGAGTCTTGGACGCATAAGGATCAAAGGTGATGCATGGGAAACCGGTCCCGGGCTAAAACAACAATTCTGAAGACTTTGGGGACTAGAAGTAATTTATTATGATTAGGATAATGATACATTAACCTAGTACAATTGGGTTAAGTATTTCACTAGCTTAGTAGGATTTGGTTAAGTATTTCATTAGCTTAGTAGGATTTGGTTAAGTATTTCATTAGCTTAGTAGGAATAGGATATGGGTATTATAAATACCCTATTTTGCTAGAGATTTTTATTCATTCTACTTCTAATTCATTCTTCTACTATTCCTCAACAATTCTCATTCTAGTTTTAACTCTCATCTTACCTTACAACTCTTCTAATCCTTCCATTAATTTTACTTTTTATTCTTCTTCTATTCATCTATTCAATTCTTAATTTCCGCAACAAGAGAAACGTTACTTGCGAGAAATCACGCCTAACGCCTACCACACTTGTGCTCCACAAAATTCTTATTGTGGTATAATAACAATGTCAATTGTGATTTCCTTCGCACTCATGGGTAACTAAACTTCTCTGTTGGGGTTATGGAAGCCGAATGAGATACTATCTAGTACTATGAGTTTGTGAGTTCGTGACACGTATGCTACTTATATCATTATTCTCTTCATCTTAATCTAAATTCTTTGTGGCTGCAAACGCAAGAATACGCCAGTATAACATTTAACTTGTTCGAAAGAAAGGTTATTTGTCTGGAAAAGAGATAATGTCAAGGTAGTAGGGTCCCATCCCCTATTAAAAGTTAGTGCCGTAACTGGATTAACCTCTTGGAGAATTCGTACCATTGGACACGCTTTAAGCTCGAAAGAGTTAAAGTGAAATAATCCTCGAATAGGTCGAAAGACGCTTGGATTTACCATTGAATACAATTCTCTATAAGCACATGCATGTCGGAATTCAACATACTCATAGCCAATAGAGACGTATAACTTAGAAGGTGGACATAACCCCAACTTCTCAATTCTCATTGTTTACAACTTACTAAATATTCTTTCTTTTTACGTTGCTATTTTCAGTTTTTACTTTAATATTTTGATTACACATTACAATCCCCCCTTTTTACGAGACTTGCACTAAAAGTCTAGCAATCGTTGCTTACTTGTTGACCAAGCTATTCCCTGTGGGATCGATACCCAACCCAGTTGGGTTCTATATTTGACTGCGACCGCTTTACACTCCTACTAGAGCTATAGATTGAGCGTTATCAAAAATTGGCGCCGTTGCCGGGGAATACGAGTGTCAATTAAGTTTGTGATAATTACTAGACCCTTTGGTCAAAGATTCTCGTACTTTTACTTTCAGTTTTTGTTTTTGTTTACTGCAGGTTTTTATTCAGTGCATGCCCCATACTCGAAGTTCTGATCAACCGTTATTACCTATTAACCCTGAACCACAACGAATTGGCAGAATGGAGGCACAAACAGAAATCAAAAGAATGGATGCTCAACAGGAGCAGGCGAGATTAGCTGATCTTGCCGCCGCCCAAGTACACCAACAAAACATTGATAACCCTGGGCGAGCAACAAATCCTGGAGATGAGGATTCAGGTGATGATGAGTTACTAAACCCAAGGCATGATGCTGAAATCGCAACACCTGCCAACAAAAGAGGTCGTCAAGCTCGGTTTAGGTATGATCGCCAACCCATGCAACCAGCTTTTGACGACGATGATGATGATCTTGATAGAGCCGGAGCCACAAAAGCCATTATTCCTCTACCATTAGCGCCCGGAGCCAAGTTCAACATCACAAGCACCATGATTCAGTTATTGCAACTCAAGGGATTATTTGGTGGACTAGCAGGCGATGATCCGAATATGCATCTCATCAACTTTATTTCTACATGCAAGTCATTTGGCAATCCTGGTGTTGGTTAGAATGCAATTTGATTACGTCTATTTCCATTGTCTCTGTATGGGGAGGCAACTTTATGGTTGAATGGGATGACTCCTGATTCTATTACAAATTGGAGGCAATTGAGAGATGCTTTCCTAGAAAGATTCTTTCCGTCATCCAAAAGAGCACAATTGAGAGATGAAATCAGTAAGTTTCGTCATCTTCCAACTGAAGCCCTTCATGAAACATGGGAGAGGTTCAAGACAAAGCTAACGAGATTCCCAAACCATCATATGACTAATGTTCACCTAATGGAGATACTATACAGAGCCTTGAATTCAATAACTAAACCAGTGGTGGATAATGCAGCTGGAGGATCCTTTATGGACCTCACCTTTGGTCAAGCAAGCAATATGCTAGATCGTATGACAAAATAATGTAGAGCTTGGCATACCATGGATTCTAAGGTAGCAAGCCCCACTTTATCTATTGGCATGACTGCAAACCAAAGAAGAAGAGAAGAAGAACGTGATCAAGATATGGCGCATATGAAGACACAAGTGGATCTTCTTACAAAGCATTTATTATCAGGGAAGACTGAAAAAGACAAAGCTATTACGTCAAAAGGAAGATGAATCTGATATGGAAGAAGAGGCAAACTACTTAAACAATCAGGGGGGTTTTCGAGGTAATACCTAAGGAAACCAAGGTCGGAACTATTATGATAAATCTGGAAACAAAGACCAAGGTAGCTGGAAGAACAAGAATGAAAAGAGTGGTTTGTATGTTCCCCCTGGAAGACGTGACGCCACCACATCTAGTTCTGGAAGTATGGAAGAAATGCTGGCTAAAATATTGAAAGGAGTGGAAGCAACAAGCGTTGCAGTAATGGAGGTAGTTAATGATGTGTCATCTATGGAACAAATAGTTGATTCTCATTCCACTTCAATCAAGCAAATAGAGCAGCAATTGAGCCAACTTTCAGCAACACTCAATCAAAAAAAGGTTGGCACCTTACCTAGCGATACTGTGCAAAACCCATGGAATGATAGGTCATGCATGACCATTACTACCCGGAGTGGTAAGGTACTGGAAACTTTAGCAAAAATCAAGCAAGTGGATGACGAAGTAGTGGACATTGGTGATAAGGCGAAAGAAGAATAATCCGCAGAAAAAGGGCACAACGTCCATGACGTCAATCCCAATGGAGTGCAACCTGAAAAATCTGAAAAACGAAAGAAAGAGGAGAAGAAAGCCGTGGAGAGAACAATTCCATACCCCCCACCACCTTTCCCTCAAAGATTGAAGAAGGTGGCGGATGATACAAAGTTCAGCAAATTCATGACTATGTTGAAACAACTGACCATTAATGTTCCATTGGTGGAGGCACTTGAACAAATGCCTGGGTATGCGAAATTTATGAAGGATCTTTTGACAAAGAAGTGGGCAGCAAGTTATGAGTTGAAAGATGATGTTCATCACTGCAGCGCAATCGCTACCCGATCAATAGTTCAGAAGAAGGCCGACCCCAGAGCTTTCACTATTCCTTGCATCGTTGGGTCTTTGAATTTTGCCAAAGCATTATGTTATTTAGGAGCCAGCATAAATTTTATGCCATTATCTATCTATAAAAAGTTGGGGTTGGGTGATCCTACTCCAACTAATATGAGGCTCGTCATGGCGGATAGGTCGGTAAAACGACCTGTTGGTATTCTATGTGAGGTATTGGTAAAGGTTTCTTCATTCATCTTTCTGGAAGACTTTATTATTTTGGATTGTGAGGCAGACTCAAAAGTTCCCATAATCTTGGGGCGCACTTTCCTTGCTACAGGAAGTGTGCTCATTGATTTGAGAGCTAATGAGCTTTCATTCCGAATAAATGACGAGGTAGTTTGCTTTGATGTTTGCAAATCAATGAAGCAACCCAAAGATCTGAGTGTATTTTCGGTGGCTGATGTTTTCTTTGATGATGAGAAAGAATTACTTGATGAAGAGCAAATTATTGATGACCCTTTGGCGGTTGTGCTCATGAATGGAGAGAATAAGGATGCTGAAAATTGTGAAGAAGCTATTTGTGCTCTATCAGGATTAGGGACATATCGCCATACTCCCAAGAAGATGGAACTTGATCTTAAAAATCGACCCACACCACCAGCTTAGCCATCTATTGAAGAGCCACCCATTTTAGAATTGAAGGAGCTTCCCAGTCATTTAAAGTATGCATTCTTAGGAAGCGGAAACACACTTCCAGTCATTGTGGCAGCAGATTTGGGTGAGCAACAAGTTGCAGCTCTTATTGCTATTCTACGGAAGTACATTAGAGGCATTAGATGGACCATTGCGGATATTATTGGTATTCCACCTGGGATTTGTACACACAAGATTTAGCTTGAAGAGAAGTGCACACCCACCATTGAGCATCAAAGGCGTCTAAACACACTTATGCAAGAAGTGGTGAAGAAAGAAATTATTAAGTGGTTAGACGCAGGAGTTGTGTATCCAATCTCTGATAGTACATGGGTAAGCCCGGTATAATGTGTTCCCAAGAAAGAAGGCATGACGGTGGTCGCGAATGCGAAGAATGAGCTTATTCCACTCAGACCCGTCACTGGATGGAGAGTATGCATGGACTACCGAAAGTTGAATTCTTGGACACTCAAAGATCACTTTCCAATGCCATTTATGGACCAAATGCTAGATCGATTAGCGGAGAAAGGATGTTTTTGCTTCATAGACGGTTATTCAGGCTATAATCAGATTTGTATTGCACCTAAATACCAAGATAAGACAACGTTTACATGCCCATATGGTACGTTTACTTTCAAACGTATGCCATTCGGGTTATGTAACGCACCAGCCACCTTTCAATGTTGTATGATGTCTATTTTTTATGATATGGTTGAAGACACTTTGGAGGTATTTATGGGAGATTTTTCAGTTGTTGGTGAGACTTTTGAAGCGTGCTTGGCAAACCTAAGTATGGCGTTACAAAGATGTGTAGAATTCAACCTAGTGCTGAATTGGGAGAAGTGCCACTTCATGGTAAAAGAAGGAATCGTTCTTGGGCACAAAATCTTCGAAAGAGGAATTGAGGTTGATCGAGCAAAATTTGAAGTCATTGAGAAGCTACCGCCTCCAATTTCGGTGTAGGGAGTTCGTAGTTTTCTCGGCATGCAGGTTTCTATCGTCGGTTAATCAAAGACTTCTCTAAAATTGCTAGTCCATTGTGCAAACTCTTGGAGAAAGATGCGAAGTTTGACTTCAATGAAGATTGCTTAAAGGCATTCAAATGCGTCAAAGGTAAACTCATTGAAGCCCCTATCATGGTAGCACCAGATTAGTCTCTCCCGTTCGAAGTCATGTGTGATGCTAGCGGTGTAGCCGTTGGAGCTGTGCTTGCACTGAGAAAGGAAAAATTATTTCATCCTATCTACTGTGCGAGTAAGGTCCTAAATGAAGCCCAAAGGACCTACACTGTGACAGAACAAGAGCTCCTAGTGGTTGTGTATGCGTTTGAGAAGTTTCGTGCCTATCTATTGGGTACTAAAGTGATCGTTCATACAGACCATGCAACTCTTAGGTATCTAATGACAAAGAAGGAAGCAAAACCAAGATTAATTTGATGGATATTGCTGCTGCAAGAGTTTGATTTCAAAGTTAAAGATAGAAAAGGTTACAAGAACCAAGTGGCCGACCATCTATCTAGACTCGAGAACGAGCATGTGGCACAGCCTGATATTGATATTGATGATGCATTCCCTGATGAGGAGATCCTAGCGATGATAACAGAAAATATACCATGGTATGCCGACTTTGCAAATTTTGTGGTGAGTAATGTAATACCTGCAAATTTATCATACCATCAAAAGAGGAAGTTTATGCATGACGTACAACACTACTATTAGGATGAGCCATATTTGTTTCGACGATGTGCGGATGGTATTATTCGATGATGTATATCCCATGTAGAGGTGCCTACTATATTGGAAGCATGCCACACTTCCCAAGTTGGAGGACATCACGCAGGCAATCGGACGGCAAGAAAAGTATTGCAAAGTGGATATTATTGGCCTTCGATATTTAGAGATGCCTACGACTTTGTTAGAAGATGCGACCAATGCCAAAGACAAGGTGCTATTTCAAAACACCATGAGATTCCCATGTCAAAAATTCTTGAGGTAGAGCTCTTTGATGTGTGGGGCATTGATTTCATGGGTCCATTCATGAATTCATTTGGAATGAAGTACATCTCAGTTGCTGTAGATTGTGTCTTGAAATGGGATGAAGCTGTAGCGTTGGCCGACAATGAGGGAAAGCGTGTTGTAGCATTTTTGAAGAGGAATATCTTCTCTCACTTTGGAGTACCATGTACTATCATAAGTGATGGAGGATCTCACTTTTCCAATAAGCTATTCAAATCCGTGTTGGCCAAGTATGGTGTCAAGCAACATAAGGTAGCCACGCCTTATCACCCACAAACGAGTGGACAAGTAGAGGTTTCCAATCGGGAGATCAAGCAAATCATTGCGAAGATGGTAAATGCTAATAGGAAGGATTGGTCTCGGGAGCTAGATGATGCACTATGGGCGTATAGGACTGCATTCAAAATACCCATCGGCATGTCACCTTATCAACTAGTTTATGGGAAGGCTTGTCATATACCCATTGAGCTCGAACATAAGGCATTGTGGGCGTTGAAGCAATTTAATTTGAATTGGGATGATGCGATGAATCTGAGGTTGGAGCAGCTGAACGAATTAGATGAGTTCCGTCTCCATGAATATGAAAGGTCAGGCCTATACAAGGAGCGGATAAAAAGGTATCATGATTAGCGAATTGTTCGACGAAACTTCCAAAAGGATGATATGGTACTTCTATTCAACTCTAGATTGAAGCTGTTCCCAGGTAAGTTAAAGTCTAAGTGGTCTGGTCCATACAAAGTTATCCAAGTCTACTCGTTTGGAGTAGTTGAATTGGAAGACAATAATGGTGTTGTCTTCAAGGTGAATGGTCAACGTGTTAAACCTTATATCGGTCCTCTTGATTTGATAAATTACATGGCCATCACTTATCTCGACAAAGTCTAAGTACTCGAGGTAACTATGTCGAGCCACGACAATAAATAAGGCGCTGGATGGGAGGAAGCCCATCGTTTATCGTTTATCATTTATAGTTTATCGTATTTTGTTTTTGTTTTGCTTTTGAAAAATGAAAATCCAAAAATAAGAGTCGTGCCACGACCAAAACTAAGGCGCTTGGTGGGAGGAAACCCATCGTACTAATCGTTTTCATTGGTTTTGAGCAAATGTAGGTACAAGAGGTATTCAATGAGGAGATTGGTTTCAAATGACGATTTGGACGTATTGCATGGTAAAGGTGGTAAGTTTGGAATTAAGATGCATAAGGCTATGGTTTGAGCATTGCTCATGAAAAAATAGGAATCGAGCAAGGCTAGGCCTAGGTAAAGCTAGGCCACGAATAAGGCAACGCCTATACTATAGCCTAAGGTCTCGAAATCTAGTGTGCAAAGGCATAGGCGCCGCCCATGCTCAAGTATGCTATAGCATAGGCACCGCCTATGCTAAAGCATTTGGTCTCAGAATCTCATATGCCATGCTAAAGGCGCCGCCTATGGTCACTAAAGGCATTGCACTAGGCGTCGCCTATGCTAGCAAATGCTTTGCATTAGGCGCCGCCTATGCCAACCATAGGCAAAGCTAAAGGCGCCGCCTATGGTCACTTTTTGTCTCCAAAACCGATTTTAAATGGGTCAAAACCCAACCTATTCTTTTCCTATATAAAGGTGACTTAGTTTTGAAACATAAACACATTGGAAACTTGACCTAAGCGCCACACATACTCTCCAAAACATCCAAAAACTTTTCTTTTTGCTCTCCCACTTCAAAAGAACATCTCCAAACGCTTCAATCACGTAAGTACTCTTTCATTCTTCATCTATTTTTCGTAAGTACTACGTTTCTATGACTATTATGAATTGCTACATCTTGAAGAAACATTGGTGATGTTAACATGTTTGAATTGTTGATACAAAACCAAGTGAGTGAACATGTACATTAGGATGATCTTAACTTATTTCCGACTTGAATTTGATTTTGGTGCATTGTCATACTACTTGCTGAATTGATATAGTCATGAACATTGCATAATCTTGTCACTTGAATACTTCAATGTTAGAATATCCCGTTCATCGGAATAAGACTTATAGTTGCCTACCGACATAGAAGGTTGTGATTATTGATAGAAACTATACCATGATGTAATCCCTATGTAGTAGTATTGTTATACCTAACATGAAAGTATTGCAAAGGTTGAAAGAAGTGATACATCTCTGATTTTCTTGTCGGAATATAGCTCCTAAAATGCATGTCGATGAAGTCTAAGTAATCGACTACTTTCACTTCACTAATTTGTATCAACAACCTAAGTGTGGGGTGGTACCACTACTACTTGTGTATAGATTGTATATATCGAGTTGATGCTAATAGGAACATTGTTTAAATCTCAGGTACAATGGCACCCAAAGCAAGACAAGATAAGGCTACCACTTCCCAAAAGGGCAAGATAAGAGGTCGCAAGGACCAAGGAGAATCATCCTCAATGCAATTACCATGCCGCATATTTGTAACAAAATGCGTTCTTGAGGAGGAAGCCAAGGAATGGTATAGGAACAACAAGGAAGGAAAATACGTTCATGTCGACTTGATCAACAAGGGCATCGTAGCGAAGAAGGAGCCACGCATGTTGGCGAAAATCGTGGCACTAAATCTGGATTTCATCTTCCACGACATGGGAGAATGTAATCTTGATTTAACAAGGGAATTTTATGCCAATTGGTTGCCGAAAACCACAGGCAGCGAAGTCAAGATTCGGGGCCAAGTTTTACAACTCAATGCGGACTTGATCAACTCCTTTATTGGCTTACCTTCAGTCGATCCAACACCATTCAAAGAGCTGTACAACAAACCTCCTTATAGAGCAATGTGACACACACTTTGTGGAAGTAGATCCATGGCAAGGTGGAGCAGACATAAAGACACCGAACGACACAACACCTTCTCCTATGCTCATTTGAATAGGGAAGCAAGAATATGGTTGCGTATTGTCAACTCTTGCCTTATTCCTGGGACCCAGTACACCAAAATAACAAGAGATAGAGTGTGTTTGGTCTATGCATTAATGACGAATGTCCCTATCAACATTGGGGCAATCATTCGTTCTACAATGCGGAAGGCCAGACTACACAAACGGTCCCACTTCACCTTTGGCAACCTATTGACAGCAATCTTGCGGAAGGAGGACATCGAAGAGGAACCAACTGATCACAAACTCCCACATAACCCGAAGAAGGTTGACCTCACAAAGGTCAAAGTTGTTGAAACAACACATGGCGTCAACCTTACTACTGCGGAGAGACATGCTTGAGATGAGAGTTTCTTCCGTCATCTTTATGGCATGACACGGTTCACCATGATGAGCGGAGGTCGTGTTCCAACTACTGCAGAGCTCCAACAGCTGGACCATGACTATCCAATGAATATGCATGCGAGGGAGATGTGTGGAGTAGGTACATACTTTGAGGAACCTCTTGATGATGATGTGCTGACCGATGATGATCGACGCATGCCAGACTCCGACGTGGAAGAGAATTCTGATGACGACGACTCCTATGATGATTCCGACGAAGGGGGTATGACCCCCGACATAGAGGAGGAGTCCGACTGACCAGGTTTTCCGTATTTATTTTCCACTGAGGGAAGTGTCCCGTTTAAGTGTGGGGTGGTGGTATTTGCATGCTTTACTTCTCTATCCGCATTTGTATTTATTTATGTTTGTTTGCTTAGTTTGTTGTTTTTGAAGTTGGTTTTTTTGTTTTTTTTTCAATTTTTTTAGTAGTAAAATTTTTCTTACTTAGCTTCACATAAAATCATTCTAATAGGCAGCATGAGATTATAACAAGAGTTGGTGCTAACATCATGACTATTGAGATGTTTAGGCTCTAATTGTGTGATATTGTGTGGTTCAATTCCTTCATTTTTTGGGTCAAGAGTCTATACTACTCCCAATAAAGCCGACCATGTGCCTTGTGTGTGTAAGGATATTGTATATTCTATGTTTGTGGCTGATACTAGAACTTGCCTGGTATGTATGTAAAGCAAAAATAAAGAGTGCAAGTTTAGGAGATGATTTAGGCATTTCTTTGGCAACCTGTAATTGTTTACATTCAGTCTAACCTACCCATGGACATCATCCTAGTTAAACCCTTTTGAGCCTTTAGCCTATTTTCTTTGACAAACCCCAAATGAAAAGCCTAATCTATTTTTTTCAAGACCATAATTTGATCCAAATTCCTAAGTGCTTTAAAGTGTAAAGTCATGTTACAAAATAAGAGGAAATTGGGTGAGTATGATGCTTTAGAATGCAATGGTGCTTGAAGAATCGCTATCATAAGAGGTATGTTATGAAAAGAAAAAGTAAAGGAAAACTAAAAAGTTAGTTATGTTCAAAATTGAAAAACAAAAGAGGAGAAAAAGGGTGGTAGAATAAAAGAACATAGAAAGGTTGTTTGAAAGAAAAAGTGTTAATGATATAATGTGATGTATTAAAGTGCTTACGAATATAGTCACTATTTCTGGCCAAAATAGTTCTACCCGTCCCTTAGCCTACATTACAACCATCAAAAGACCTATTTGATCCTAAGCTTAGTATTCTGACATTTAGTAGAGCATTACACTAAGGGCAAGCCTATGGTTATCAGTTGCTGCATATGAATTCTTTGTGAGAGCGAGAGCAAGGATATTTCTATACCTATGTTTGAAAAAGATGCTATACTTGTGAGTGATTATGGGTAAATATTGTGAGACACACATGGTTGATGAGTTTTGGGTAGTTGTGTATGATTCTTTGTGCCTTAACTTTTGAATATGAGTTGGCCACCATCACGAGTCTATGCTAGAGGTTAAATTATTTCTACTAATGATCGGAAAACTACTCTTTGTTGATAATTGTTGTGCTTGTCTTGACAAATATTTTGTATTGTTGCTGTGAAACCATAATTTAATGTTTAGAGGGACATGATATTTTGTTCGAGGATGAATAAAGCTTTAAGTGTGGGGTGTTGATGATAGGCGAATTTACACGCCTATAGTGCTATATTTTACCCATATTTTAGTAATGTTTTGAGAACAAATTATATATTTCATGAACTTTTAGTACTTTTTCCTGTAAGTGAGCTAACGAACATGATTAGCAAAGTTTTAGGTATAAATGATGCAGAATTCAGCATTTTATGGATAACTTGATGCCAAAGAAAGCTTCACAAGGGGAGAAAAGGGAGTCTTGGACGCCTAAGGACCAAAAGTGATGTATGGGAAACCTGTCCCGGGCGAAAACAACAATTCTGAAGACTTTGGGGACTAGAAGTTGATGATAGGCGAATTTACGCGCCTATATCAATATATTTTGCCCATATTTTAGCCTAGTTTTGAGAACTAATTATCTATTTCATACACTTTTAGTCCTTTTTCCTGTAAATGAGCTAACAAATGTGATTAGGAAAGTTTCAGGTATAAATGATGCAAAATACAGCAATTTATGGCTTACTTGACGCAAAAGAAAGTTCACGAACGAAGTGGAAAGGAGCTGGACGCCTAAAGGACTAAATCTGCTGCATGGAAAATCTGTCCCGAGCTAAAACAGCAATTCTGAAGACTTTGGGGACTTACAGACACAAAGCTGGATTTTTGCCATAATACATTAACCTAGTGCAATTAGGTTATGTGTTTCATTATTCTATTTGGATTATAATTTTGTAACCTTACCCTAGTACATTTGGGTCAAGGATTTCATTAGTATATTGGGATTTGGTTATTTATTTCATTAGCTTAGTAGGAGTAGGATAGGAGTATTATAAATACCCTATCATGTTAGAGATTTTTATTAACTCTTCACTTAAGACATCTCCTTACAATTTAATCAGTTTTCTTTCATATCTCTCATCTTCCACTACAAACACTTCTAATCTATTCTTCTATTCTTAAATTCCACAACAAGAGAATCGTTACTTGCTACGGAATCACTAAAATCACACGCCAAACACCTACTATTCACGCCATCCACCATGCAAAACGTGATATCCTTTGCATTCATGGGTAACTAAACCTCTTAGTTGGGGTTATGGAAGCCGAATGAGTTACTATCTATTGCTATGAGCTTGTGAGTTCAAGACACGTATATTGCTTATATCATTATTCTCTTCATCTTAAATCTACATCCTTTGCGGTTCAAACACAAGAACACGCCATTCTAACATCTAACCTGTTCGAGAGAAAGGTTATTTGTCTAGAAAAGAAGACGCATAGACCAACGCCAGTCTAACATTTAACTTGTTCGAGAGAAAGGTTATTTGTCTGAAAAAGAGATAATGTCAAGGTAGTAGGACACACTTTCCTATTAAAAAGCTAGTGCCGTAACTGGACTAACCTCTTGGAGAATTCGTACCGCTAGACACACTTTAAGCTCGAGAGAGTTAAAGTGAAATAGTCCTTGTTTAGGTCGAGAGACGCTTGGATTTACCATCGACTACAATTCTCTATAAGCAATTGCATGTCAAGACTCTACACACTCATAGCCAATAGAGACGTATACCTCTGAAGGTGGACATAACCCCAACGCCTCAATTCTCATTGTTTCACAACCTACGAAATACTCGCTTTTTACTTTGTTATTTTCAGCTTTTATTTCATTACTTTGGTTACTTATTACAATCCCCCCTTCTTACGAGACTTGCACCAAAAGTCTATTAATTTTGCTTACTTGTTGGCCAAGCTATTCCCTGTGGGATCGATACCCAACCCAGGTTGGGTTCTATATTTGCTAACGACCGCTTTACACTCCTACGAGAGCTGTAGATTGAGCGTTATCAAAAATTGGCGCCGTTGCCGGGGAATACGAGTGTCAATCAAGTTCGTGATAATTACTAGACCCTTTGGTCAAAGATTCTCGTACTTTTACGTTTAGTTTTTGTTTTTGTTTATTGCAGGTTTTTCTTTTAGTGCATGCCCCATACTAGAAGTTCTGGTCAACCGTTATTACCAATCAATCCGGAACCGCAACGAATTAGAAGAATGGAAGCACAAGCTGAAATCGACAGGATGGCTGCTCAACACGAGCAAGCAAGATTAGCTGCTCTTGCCGCTGCTCAAGTCCAACAATAAAACATTGATAATCCTGGACGATCAACAAATCCTGACGATGAAGATTTAGGTGATGACGAGTTACTGAACCCTAGGCGTGATGCTGAAATTATAACACCTGCCAACAGAAGAGGTCGACAAGCTCGGTACAGATATGATCGCCAACCTTTGCAACCAGCTTTCGACGATGATGAAGCACCATGATTCAGTTATTGCAACTCAAGGGATTATTTGGTGGACTAGCAGGCGATGATCCGAATATGCATCTCATCAACTTTATTTCTACATGCAAGTCTTTTGACAATCCTGGTGTTGGTCAGAATGCTATTCGATTACGTCTATTTCCATTGTCTCTGTCTGGGGAGGCAACATTATGGTTGAATGGGCTGACTCCTGATTCTATTACAAATAGGAGGCAATTGAGAGACGCTTTCCTAGAAAGATTCTTTCCGCCATCCAAGAGGGCTCAATTGAGAGATGAAATCAGCAACTTTCGTCAGCTTCCATCTGAAGCTCTCCACGAAACATGGGAGAGGTTCAAGACAAAGCTAGCGAGATGCCCAAACCATCACATGACCAATGTCCACTTGATGGAGATCTTGTATAGAGCCCTGAATTCAGTAACTAAACCAGTGGTGGACAACGCAGCTGGAGGTTCTTTTATGGACCTCACCTTTGGTCAAGCAAGCAACATGCTAGATCGTATGACGAAACAATGTAGAGCTTGGCATACCAGGGATTCTGAGGTAGCAAGCCCCACTTTATCTATTGGCATGTCTGCAGACCAAAGAAGAAGAGAAGAAGAACGTGATCAAGACATGGCGCACATGAAAACCCAAATGGATCTTCTTACAAAGCATCTATTAGGGAAGATTGAAAAAGTGAAAGCAATTGCGTCAAAAGGAAGAGACGAATCTGATTCGGAAGAGGAGGCCAACTACTTGAACAATCAGGGGGGTTTCCGTGGGAATGCCCAAGGAAACCAAGGTCGGAACTATTATGACAAATCTGGAGGTAAAGACCAAGGTAGTTGGAAGAAAAATAATGAAAATAGTGGTTTGTACGTTCCCCCTGGCAGACGTGATACCACCACATCTAATTCTATGGAAGACATGATGGCGAAGTTATTAAAAGGAGTGAAAGCAACGAGCGCGGGAGTAAAGGAGGTAATTGACGATTTGGCCTCCATGAAGCAATTAGTTGATTCTCAGTCCACTTCTATCAAGCAAATAGAGCAGCAATTAAGCCAACTTTCAGCAGCATTCAATCAAAGAAAGGCTGGCACCTTACCGAGCGATACAGTCCAAAACCCAAGGAATGATGGGTCATGCATGGCCATCACTACGAGGAGTGGTAAGGTGCTGGAAACTTCAGCAGAAAGCAAGCAAGTAGTTGACGGAACAGCAGACATGGACGCCACACCTAGTGACGCCACTAGGGAAGACGCCGCAATATCCACTTCCAACGTCAAGGACGTGTTGCCTAGTGACGTTCAGCCTGAAAAAAATAATAAACGGAAGCAAGAGGAGAAGAAAGCCATGGAGAGAACACTTCCATACCCACCACCACCTTTTCCACAAAGATTGAAGAAGGTGGCCGATGACACTAAGTTCAGCAAATTTATGACCATGTTGAAGCAGCTGACTATTAATGTCCCATTGGTAGAGGCACTTGAACAAATGCCTGGGTATGCGAAGTTTATGAAAGATCTTTTGACTAAGAAGAGGGCAGCAAGCTATGAGCTGAAAGATGATGTGCATCATTGTAGTGCAATCGCTACCCGATCCATAGTTCAGAAGAAGGCCGACCCCGGAGCTTTCACTATTCCTTGCACCGTCGGATCTTTGGACTTTGCAAAAGCATTATGTGACTTAGGAGCCAGCATCAACCTGATGCCATTATCAATCTACAAGAAGTTGGGGTTAGGAGATACTACACCAACTAATATGAGGCTTGTTATGGCGGATAGGTCGGTAAAACGACCGGTGGGTATTCTATGCGATGTCTTGGTGAAGGTATCTTCATTCATATTTCCGGCAGACTTTGTCATTTTGGATTGTGAAGCAGATTCAGAGGTTCCCATAATCTTGGGACGCCCTTTCCTTGCTACGGGAAGTGTGCTCATAGATTTGAGAGCTAATGAGCTTTCATTCCGAATAAATGATGAAGTGGTGCGCTTTGATGTTTGCAAATCAATGAAGCAACCCAAAGATCTAAGTGTATTTTCTGTGGCTGATGTTGTCGTTGATGACGAGGATGAGTTACTTGCTGAAGAGCAAATTCTTGATGATCCTTTGGAGGTTTTGCTCATGGAAGAAGATGATGATGATGCTGAAATTTCTGAAGATAATGTTTGTGCTCTATCAGGATTAGGAGCATATCGCTATACTCCTAAGAAGCTGGATCTTGATCTCAAGAATCGACCCACACCACCAGCTAAGCCATCTATTGAAGAACCACCCACATTAGAATTAAAGGAGCTGCCAAGCCATTTGAAGTACGCATTCTTAGGAAGCGAAAACACTCTTCCAGTCATAGTGGCAGCCGATTTAGGTGAGCAACAAGTTGCAGCTCTTATTGCAATTTTACGCAAGTATATTAGAGCTATTGGATGGACCATTGCGGATATCCTTGGTATTCCACCTGGGATTTGCACTCATAAAATTCAGCTCCAAGAAAAGTGCACACCCACCATCGAACACCAAAGACGTCTAAACCCACCAATGCAAGAGGTGGTGAAGAAGGAGATTATCAAGTGGTTAGACGCAGGAGTTGTGTATCCTATTTCTGATAGTACATGGGTAAGCCCAGTACAATGTGTTCCCAAGAAAGGAGGCATGACGGTGGTTGCTAATGCAAAGAATGAGCTTATTCCACTCAGGCCTGTTACTGGATAGAGAGTATGCATGGACTACCGCAAGCTAAATTCTTGGACTCTCAAGGATCACTTCCCCATGCCATTTATGGACCAAATGCTAGATCGATTAGCGGGAAAAGGATGGTTTTGCTTTTTGATGGTTATTCAGGTTATAATCAGATTTGTATTGCACCAGAAGACCAAGAGTAGACAACGTTTACATGCCCATATGGTACGTTTGCCTTCAAACGTATGCCATTCGGGTTATGTAACGCACCAGCCACTTTTCAGTGATGTATGATGTCTATTTTCTCTGATATGGTAGAAGACACTTTGGAGGTATTTATGGACGACTTTTCAGTTGTTGGTGAGTCTTTTGAAGCATGTTTGGTGAACTTGAGCATGGCATTACAAAGATGTGTAGAGTTCAACCTTGTGCTGAATTGGGAGAAGTGCCACTTCATGGTAAAAGAAGGAATTGTTCTGGGGCACAAAATCTCCGAAAGAGGAATAGAGGTTGATCGCGCCAAAATAGAGGTAATTGAGAAGCTACCACCTCCAATTTCAGTGAAAGGAGTTCGTAGTTTTCTTGGCCATGCTGGGTTTTATCGTAGATTCATCAAAGACTTCTCCAAAATTTCAAGTCCATTGTGCAAGCTATTGGAGAAAGATGCGAAGTTTGACTTTAATGATGATTGCTTGAAGGCATTCGAATGCCTTAAAGAAAAACTCATTGAAGCCCCTATCATGGTAGCACCAGATTGGACGCTCCCATTTGAAATCATGTGTGATGCTAGTGGTGTAGCCGTTGGCGCTGTTCTTGGACAGAGAAAGGAGAAATTATTTCATCCTATCTACTATGCGAGTAAGGTCCTCAATGAAGCCCAAAAGAACTACACTGTCACTGAACAAGAGCTCTTAGCGGTTGTGTATGCGTTTGAGAAGTTCCGTGCCTATCTATTGGGTACTAAAGTGATCGTTCATACAGACCATACAGCTCTTAGATATCTAATGACAAAGAAGGATGCAAAACCAAGGCTGATTAGATGGGTATTGCTGCTGCAAGAGTTTGATTTCGAAGTCAAAGATAGAAGAGGTTGTGAGAACCAAGTGGCTGATCACCTATCTAGACTTGAGAATGAGTATGTGGCACAACCAGAAAATCAGATTGACGATGCATTCCCTGACGAGGAGATACTAGCGACAACAATGGAGAACTTACCATGGTATGCCGACTTTGCAAATTTCGTGGTGAGTAATGTGTTACCTTCCAATTTATCTTACCACCAGAGGAGGAAGTTTATGCATGACGTTCAGCACTACTATTGGGATGAGCCTTATTTGTTTCGAAGATGCGCGGATGGTATCATTCGACGATGTATATCCCATGAAGAAGTGCCTACTATATTGGAAGCATGCCACACTTCGCAAGTTGGAGGACATCATGCGGGTAATCGAACAGCAAGGAAAGTCTTGCAAAGTGGTTATTATTGGCCTACAATATTCAGAGATGCACACGACTATGTGAGAAGGTGTGACCAATGCCAACGTCAAGGTGCTATTTCAAAACACCATGAAATGCCCATGTCCAAAATTATGGAGGTAGAACTCTTTGATGTGTGGGGTATTGATTTCATGGGACCATTCGTGAATTCGTTTGGAATGAAGTACATCTTGGTTGCTGTGGATTATGTGTCGAAATGGGTTGAAGCTGTAGCATTGGCCGATAACGAAGGAAAGCGTGTTGTAGCGTTTTTAAAGAAGAATATCTTCTCTCGCTTTGGGGTACCTCGTACTATCATAAGTGATGGAGGATCTCACTTCTGTAACAAGCTATTCAAATCTGTATTGGCCAAGTATGGAGTCAAGCAACACAAGGTAGCTACGCCTTATCATCCCCAAACTAGTGGACAAGTAGAGGTTTCCAATCGTGAGATCAAGCAAATCCTTGCCAAGACGGTCAATGCGAATCGGAAGGATTGGTCTCGAAAGCTAGATGATGCACTATGGGCGTACATGACTGCATTCAAAACACCCATTGGCATGTCACCTTATCAGCTAGTTTATGGGAAGGCTTGTCATCTACCCATCGAGCTTGAGTACAAGGCATTGTGGGCATTGAAGCACTTGAATCTGAATTGGGATGATGTGAAGAACCTGAGGTTGGAGCAGCTGAACGAACTAGATGAATTCCGTCTCCATGCATATGAAAGATCAGATTTATACAAGGAGCGGATGAAGAAGTATCATGATCAGCGGATTGTTCGACGAAACTTCCAAAAAGGTGACATGGTACTACTCTTTAACTCCAGATTCAAGCTCTTCCCAGGTAAGTTAAAATCAAAGTGGTCTGGTCCATTTAAAGTCACCCAAGTCTACTCGTCTGGAGTAGTCGAATTGGAAAACAATGAGGGTGTTATCTTCAAAGTGAATGGCCAACGTGTCAAGCCATATATCGGTCCTCTTGACTCGATAAATGACATGGCCACCACTTATCTCGACGAAGTCTAAGTACTCGAGACTACTACGTAGAGCCACGACAATAAATAAGGTGCTTGGTGGGAGGCAACCCATCGTACTAATCGTTTTCATTGTGTTTTGAACAAATATAGGTGCAAGAAGTATGCAACGAGGAGATTGATTTCAATTGACGATTTGGTCGCATTGTATGGTAAAGTCGGTAAGTTAGGAATGGTGATGCATAAGGCTATGAATTGAGCCTTTCTCACGTCATAATAGGCTTCGAGGAAGGCTAGGCCTTGGTATAAATAGGCCACAAACGATGCACAACCTATTTTATAGCCTAAGGACTCGGAATCTAGTGTGCAATACACTATGCGCCGCCTATTCCTAGGTGTGCTTTTGACTATGCGCCGCCTATGCTATGGCATTTGAGATACTGAGACCAAATGCCATAGACTATGCGGCGCATATGTCTAGAAATGCCATACCATATGCGGCGCATATGTCCCATTATGCCATGGACAATGCGCCGCATATGTAAGTGATATGCCGAGGGATATGCGCCGCATATGCTGTGATTTTGTCCCCAATTCCGATTGTAAATGGGTTATAACCCGACCCATACTCTTCCTATATAAAGGGGACTTGTTTTTTTTACACAACCACATTAGAAACAACCCTAAGGGCGCCGCATATCACTCCAAATCCTCTCAAATTTTTCTTCCTTTGTTCTTCTAATCCACAACAAACTTCTCCACACTCTTCAAGCAAGTAAGTGCTCTCTTATTCTTCATCTATTTATCGTAAGTACTACGTTGCTATGCTTATTATAAAATGCTAAATCATAAGAAATTGGTGGTGATGTTCATGTGTGTGGATAATTGTTGCAAAATCGTGTGATTGAATATATACGTATGGAATTCTTGACTTGTTTCCGACTTGAATTTTGTTTCAATGGCATTGTTATGATACTTGCTGAACATATGTGGCTATGAATATTGCTTGAGAGTGTTGTTTGGATGCTTGCATGATTAACCATCCCGGCCATCGGGATAAGGTTATAGTGACTATCGACGTAGGAGGTAGTGTTTGTTGTACGAATAGCAATTCCATGCGGTAACTCCTATGTTGTAGTGTCGCTATATGCACCATGAAAGACGTCCAAGTAGCTGCTCATAAGTGATGTAATGCTGATTTTCTTGTCGGAATACAATCCTAAAACGTATGTCGACGAAGTCTGAGTACTCGACCACTTTCACTTCACTGATTTGTGCTAACAAGATTAAGTGTGGGGTGGTACCCCTAGTGCTTGCATGTAGATTGTATAAAGTGCGATTGTGCTGCAACTAACATTATTTTTAGTCTCAGGTACAATGGCACCGAAAGCAAGGCAAGGCAAGGAGAAGGCTACCACAACCCGAAAGGATAAAAAGAGAAGCCGAAAAGACCAAGGAGAATCATCTTCAGCACACCTACCACGCAGAATGTTCGGAATCAAATGGGTTCTTGAGGAAGACGCCAAGGCATGGTACAGCAGCAACAAAGAAAAGAAATATGTGCACGTCGACTTAATCAACAAGGAGACCTTAGCAAAGAAGGAGCCGCAAATGTTGGCTAAGATAATGGCTCTGAAGCTGGATTTCATCTTCCGTGACATGGGAGAGTGCAATCTTGACTTGACAAGAGAGTTTTATGCCAACTGGTCGCCAAACACAACAGGCAACGAAGTCAAAATTCGGGGCCAAGTGTTACAGCTTACAGCGGATTGGATCAACTCGTTTCTAGGCCTACCTTCGGTCGACACTGCACCATACAAAGAGCTGTACAGCAGGCCTCCTTACAGAGCAATAAGACACACGCTTTGTGGAAGCAGATCAATGGCAAGATGGGGCAGACATAAGGAAACAGGCCGTCACAACACATTCCCCTATGCTCCACTAAATAGGGAAGCAAGAATCTGGATGCGCATTGTCAACTCATGCCTTATTCCTGGGACGCAATACACAAAGATATCGAGAGATAGAGTGTGTTTGGTTTATGCGTTGATGACGAATGTCCCTATCAACTTTGGGGCAATCATTCGATCTACCATGAGAAAAGCCAGACTCCACAGCAGGTCCCATTTCACATTCGGCAATTTGTTGACAGCAATGTTGCGGAAGGAGGATATATAAGAGGAACCAGCTGACCACAAACTCCCACATACCCCAAAGAAGGTTGACCTCACCAAGGTCAAAGATGCTGAAACAACACATGGAGTCAACCTTACCACTGCGGAGAGACACGCTCGTGACGAGAGTTTCTTCCGTCATCTCTATGGCATGACACGATTCACTATGATGAGTGGTGGACGTATTCCAACTGCTGAAGAGCTCCAACAGCTGGACCACGACTACCCAATGAACAGACATGCCCGGGAGATGTGTGGAGTGGGAGTATATTTCGAGGAACCTCTTGATGATGACGTGCCAACTGATGATGATAGACGCTTGCCTGATTCTGATGCTGAGGAGAACTCTGACGATGACTCTTACGATGATTCGGACGAAGGGGGTATGACCCCCGACATTGAGGAAGAGTCCGACTAATCAGGTTCTTCGACTTTATTTTCCACTGAGGGCAGTGTCTAGTCTAAGTGTGGGGTGGCAGAATCTGCATGCTATGTTTGTATGTTTGCTTGTTTATTTTGTTTTGAGTCCAAATTTTTTTGTGATTTTTTTCGTGTGACGTTTTTTTTTATTTTTTAGGAGTAAAATTTTTCTAGCTACGCATGAAATTATTTGGATAGGCAGCATGAGATTAGAACAAGAGTATGTGCTACAATTGTGACTATTGAGACATTTAGGCTCTAGTTATGACTCATTATGTGATAGTGCGTGATTCAATTCCTTCACTTGTTGGGTCGAGAGTCTATATTACTACCAATCAAGTCGACCATGTGCCTTGTGTGTGTGAGGTAATAGTATATTCTATGTATGTGGCTGATGCTAGAACTTGCCTCGTATGTATGCAAAGCGAAAATAAGGAATGTAAGTTTAGGATATGATTTAGGCATTTCTTTGGCAACCTATACATGTGTACCTTCAGTTTTTCCTACCCATGTAAATCATCCTAGTTAAACCCTTTTGAGCCTTTAGCCTATTTCTTTGACAACCTTGTATGTAAGCCTAATCCATTTTTTTCAAGACCGTAATTTGATCCAAATTCCTAAGTGCTTTAAAGTGAATAAGTCATATGACAACATAAGAGGAAATTGGGTGAGTATGATGCTTTAAATTGTAAAGGTTCTTGAATGTGTTATGAAAAAGAAAAAAATGCTATCATAGGAGGTACGTTGTGAAAAGAAAAAGGAAAAGAAAGCTGAAAAGTGAGTTGTGCTTAAAATTGAAAAACAAAAGATGAGAACAAGGGTGGAAGAATAAAATAAAGAAAGGTTGAAAGAAAAAAGTGTCATAGATACAAAGTGATGTATTAAAGTTCTTAGGAACCTAGTCACTATTCTTGGCCAAAATAGTCCTACCCGTCCCTTAGCCTACATTACAACCATCTAAAGACCTACTTGATCCTAATCTTAACATTCCGACATTTAGTAGAGTACTACATTAAAGGCAAGCTTATGGTCACTAGTTGCTACATATGAATTCTTTGTGAGAGTGAGTGCAAGGATATTTTGATACCCATGTTTGAAAATATGCTATACTTGTGAGTGATTATGGGTACTATATTGTGAGACACACATGGTTGATGAGTCTTGGATAGTTGTATATGATTCTATGCACCTTAACGTTTGCATGCGAGTTGATCACCATCACGAGTCTATGCTTGAGGTTAAATTGTTTCTACTTATAATCGGAAAGCTACTCTTCGTTGATAATTGTTGTGCTTGTCTTGAAGAATGTTTTGTGTTGTTTCTGTAAAAACCTTAAGTCGATGCTTAGAAGGACATGATATGTTGTTCGAGGACGAACAAAGCTCTAAGTGTGGGGTGTTGATGATAGGCGAATTTACGCGCCTATATCAATATATTTTGCCCATATTTTAGCCTAGTTTTGAGAACTAATTATCTATTTCATACACTTTTAGTCCTTTTTCCTGTAAATGAGCTAACAAATGTGATTAGGAAAGTTTCAGGTATAAATGATGCAAAATACAGCAATTTATGGCTTACTTGACGCAAAAGAAAGCTCACGAACGAAGTGGAAAGGAGCTGGACGCCTAAAGGACTAAATCTGCTGCATGGAAAATCTGTCCCGGGCTAAAACAGCAATTCTGAAGACTTTGGGGACTTACAGACACAAAGCTGGATTTTTGCCATAATACATTAACCTAGTGCAATTAGGTTATGTGTTTCATTATTCTATTTGGATTATAATTTTGTAACCTTACCCTAGTACATTTGGGACAAGGATTTCATTAGTATATTAGGATTTGGTTATTTATTTCATTAGCTTAGTAGGAGTAGGATAGGAGTATTATAAATACCCTATCATGTTAGAGATTTTTATTAACTCTTCACTTAAGACATCTCCTTACAATTTAATCAATTTTCTTTCATATCTCTCATCTTCCACTACAAACACTTCTAATCTATTCTTCTATTCTTAAATTCCACAACAAGAGAATCGTTACTTGCTACGGAATCACTACAATCACACGCCAAACACCTACTATTCATGCCATCCACCATGCAAAACGTGATATCCTTCGCATTCATGGGTAACTAAACCTCTTAGTTGGGGTTATGGAAGCCGAATGAGTTACTATCTATTGCTATGAGCTTGTGAGTTCAAGACACGTATATTGCTTATATCATTATTCTCTTCATCTTAAATCTACATCCTTTGTGGTTCAAACACAAGAACACGCCATTCTAACATCTAACCTGTTCGAGAGAAAGGTTATTTGTCTAGAAAAGAAGACGCATAGACCAACGCCAGTCTAACATTTAACTTGTTCGAGAGAAAGGTTATTTGTGTGGAAAAGAGATAATGTCAAGGTAGTAGGACACCCTTTCCTATTAAAAAGCTAGTGCCGTAACTGGACTAACCTCTTGGAGAATTCGTACCGCTAGACACACTTTAAGCTCGAGAGAGTTAAAGTGAAATAGTCCTTGTTTAGGTCGAGAGACGCTTGGATTTACCATCGACTACAATTCTCTATAAGCAATTGCATGTCAAGACTCTACACACTCATAGCCAATAGAGACGTATACCTCTGAAGGTGGACATAACCCCAACGCCTCAATTCTCATTGTTTCACAACCTACGAAATACTCGCTTTTTACTTTGTTATTTTCAGCTTTTATTTCATTACTTTGGTTACTTATTACAATCCCCCCTTCTTACGAGACTTGCACCAAAAGTCTATTAATTTTGCTTACTTGTTGGCCAAGCTATTCCCTGTGGGATCGATACCCAACCCAGGTTGGGTTCTATATTTGCTAACGACCGCTTTACACTCCTATGAGAGCTGTAGATTGAGCGTTATCAGAAGTAATTTATTATGATTAGGATAATGATATATTAACCTAGTACAATTGGGTTAAGTATTTCACTAGCTTAGTAGGATTTGGTTAAGTATTTCATTAGCTTAGTAGGATTTGGTTAAGTATTTCATTAGCTTAGTAGGAATAGGATGTGGGTATTATAAATACCCTATTTTGCTAGAGATTTTTATTCATTCTACTTCTAATTCATTCTTCTACTATTCCTCAACAATTCTCATTCTAGTTTTAACTCTCATCTTACCTTACAACTCTTTTAATCCTTCCATTAATTTTAATTTTTATTCTTCTTCTATTCATCTATTCAATTATTAATTTCCGCAACAAGAGAAACGTTACTTGGGAGAAATCACGCCTAACGCCTACCACACTTGTGCTACATGAAATTCTTATTGTGGTATAATAACAATGTCAATTGTGATTTCTTTTGCACTCATGGGTAACTAAACTTCTCTATTGGGGTTATGGAAGCCGAATGATATACTATCTACTACTATGAGTTTGTGAGTTCGTGACACGTATGCTGCTTATATCATTATTCTCTTCATCTTAATCTAAATTCTTTGTGGTTGCAAATGGAAGAATACACCAGTATAACATTTAACTTGTTCGAAAGAAAGGTTATTTGTCTGGAAAAGAGATAATGTCAAAGTAGTAGGGTCCCATCTCCTATTAAAAAGTTAGTGCCATAACTGGATTAACCTCTTGGAGAATTCGTACCGTTAGACACGCTTTAAGCTCAAAAGAGTTAAACTGAAATAATCCTCGAATAGGTCAAAAGACGCCTGGATTTACCATTGAATACAATTCTCTATAAGCACATGCATGTCGGAATTCAACACACTCATAGCCAATAGAGACGTATAACTCAGAAGGTGGACATAACCCCAACTTCTCAAACCTCATTGTTTACAACTTACTAAATATTCTTTCTTTTTACGTTGCTATTTTCAGTTTTTACTTTAATATTTTTGTTACACATTACAATCCCCTCTTTTTACGAGACTTGCACTAAAAGTCTAGAAATCGTTGCTTACTTGTTAACTAAGTTATTCCCTGTGGGATCGATACCCAATCCAGTTGGGTTCTATATTTGACTACGACCGCTTTACACTCCTACGAGAGCTATAGATTGAGCATTATCATAATGTAGTTGGTAATATACAATGTATTGGGGTTAAGCAAACTCAAGACTACATCTGGAAGGTTGTTGATGGTTGATTCATCTGTAAAGGAGCCAGTAGGTATTGTGCACAATGTTAAAGTAAGAGTGGTATCATTCATTTATACAAAAGATTTCATAATTTTAGAATGTGAAGTGGATGCCCACTCTTTGATCATTTTTGACAGACCTTTCTTATCCACTGGTCGGGTGTTGATTGATATGGACTTAGAGACGATAACCTTTAATTGGAATGATAAAGAAATAGTTTTGAATATATGCATGATAGTTCTGTCGCCTGATGATATGAGTGGTGGTAGTGATTGATGTCGTGGATGATGATGTGGTTACAGTTGATATACCTATGAAGAAGAGATTAGGGTAAAAGCATAAACAACAGTGATCATGAACTTTTAGAGTGGTGGTATAGTTAAATATGATGACCAGGCCCATGCACTACATGGCATAGGTTCTTACAAATATGCTTCTAAGAAGCTGGATATTGACTTAAAGAACAAAACCGCACCTCCTGCAAGACTATAGATTGAAGAACCAAATGTATTAGAATTGAAGGCCTTACCACCTCATTTGCATTATGTATTTTAGGGGCAAACAATACTTTAACGGTAATTATTGCGGTAGATTTGGTGGGAGCACAGGTGGAAGCTTTGATATCAGTGTCACAAAAGTTCAAGAGATCTATTGGGTGGACATATAAAGATATTATAGGGATTCTACTAGCTATACACACATAAGATACATCTTGAACCGAACAACTTTCCCAATATTGAACATCATAGGCGGTTGAATCCTTCTATGAAAGAAGTAATGAAAAAAGAGATAATCAAATGGATAGATAATGGGGTGGTTTTTCCAATTTCAGACAACAAGTGGGTGAGATTGTTTAATGCATACCAAAGAAAGGAGGCATAGTAGTTCCAAATGAGAAGAATGAATTAGTACCAATGAGGCTAGTGACTGGTTGGAGAGTATGCATGGACTAAAGAAAGCTAAATAAGTGAACACAAAAGGATCACTTCCCTATGCCATTCATAGATCAGATGCTAGAAAAATTAGAAGGCAAATGTTTGAACTATTTTTTGATGGGTATTCAGGTTACAATCAAATCATGATTGCTCTTGAAGACAAAAAAAGACTACATTTACTTTCCCCTATAGGACCTTTGAATTCAAATAGATGTTGTTTGGGTTATGCAATGTGCCTACTATTTTTTTGAGATATATGATGTACATATTCTCCAACATTATGGACGACATTATTGAACTATTCATGGATGAATTTTTTGCAGTTAGGGATTCATTAGTTGATTGCTTAGCCTATTTTGCTAGTGAACTGTAGAGATATAAAAATTGCAACTTGGTACTAAGTTGGAAAAAATGCCATTTCATGGTGAAAGAAGATATCGTGCTAGGGCACAAGATCTCCTTACATATATTGGGGTGGAAAAGAAAAGAATGAGGTAAATGAGAAGTTGTCACCACCAGGTTTAGTCAGAGGCATATGAAGTTTTTTAGGTCACGCAGGCTTTTATAGGACGTTCATCAAGTACTTCTCTAAAATTACAAGCCCTCTTTTGGAGAATGAGGTATATTTCTATTCGATGATGCTTGCCTCCAGGCTTTCAAAGGCCAAAAGAAACAATTAATTTCAGTGCCCATAATTGTGTCCCCTGGTCTGCACATTTTGAGTCAATCTGTGATGCAAGAGAAGTGTCCTTGGCAGCTATGTTAGGCCAAATAAGATAAAAGATACTGCATCCCATCTACTACGCCAGCAAAGCTTTAAACCCCGTACAGAAAAATTAGATAATTATAGAGTAAGAGCTACTTGTGGTGTTTTTCACTTTTGAAAAATTTCTATCTAATTAGGAATAAGGTTATATTGCACACAAACCATGCAGCCTTGAGGTACTTAATGTCAAAAGAAAGATTCTAAACCATAATTGATTCATTAGGTTCTCTTAGTGCAAGAGTTTGATTTTGAAGTTAAGGACAAAAAAGAGAAACAAAATCAAGTTGCAGACCTCGTATCCTGACATGAGGAGGAAACCATATTAAAACTAGGGGATAATCTTGAGATATATGATTCTTTTCTTTATGAGAGAGTATTTTTAGCATCTCATGATTTAATTTCCTGATTTGTTGATTTTGTCAACTATTTGGCAAGCGATCTTATCCTATAAGATCTATCCTTCTAGCAGCGACAGAGATTTATGCATGAGGTAAGAAATATTTGTATGGAAAAGCCATATTTGTTTAGCATTTGCACTAATGGTATGAGTCCCAGATGCATTCCTGAGATAGATATGATGACCATTCTGGAAGATTATCATTCTTCACTAGTTGGGGGTTACTATAGTGGCACACAGACATCCCACAAAATTTTATAGTGTGGTTTTTACTGGACATCAATTTAGAATGATGTTCTTGATTTTGCAAAAGCCTATGACCAATGTTAGTATCAAGGCAACATTTTACAGCGCTAGGAACTCCCCATGACACCTATTCTAGAGTTGGAGTTGTTTGATGTATGGTGGATTCATTTCATGGGCCTGTTTGTGAGATCCTATAGAATAAGATACATTATGTTAGTGGTTGACTATGTATAACAATGGGTAGAGGCAGTTGTACTTCCATATAATGAAGGTAGAAGTTCTACCTCCTTTTTAAAGAGAAATATCTTTTCCAGATTTGGTACTCCACATGTAATTATCCATGATGGTGGGTCATACTTTTGCAACTGCTTGTTCAAGGAAATTTTTGATAGATATAGGGTAAGGCATAAGGTGGTGACACCTTACCATCATCAAACGAGTGGACAAGTGAAAGTCTCAAATAGAGAGATAAAGTTCATATTTGCGAATACTGTGAATGTTGACAGGACTGACTTGTCTAGAAAGTTAGATGATGCATTGTGCGCCTATTAGAAAACCTATAAAACACCCAAAGGTTCCTTTCTAGACCATCTTGTGTATGGAAAACCATGTCACTTACTGCTTAAGCTTGAGCATAAGGCCCTATGAGCGTTGAAAAGGCTAAATTTTGAGTGGCATGATACAACAAACTTGAGGTTGATCAAAGTGAATGAGTTGGATGAATTTCAACTTCGTGATTATGAGAGCTAGGCCATTTACAAAGAGAGAATAAAGTTTTACCATGACAAGAAAATTGATAAGAGAATATTCAAACTCGGTTATTTGGTCTTGTTATATAATTTAAGACATTGATTATTTCTTGGCAAGCTAAAATCAAGATGGTCTAGACCATTCACTGTGTTTAAGGTGTTCCTATATCAAGCTAAATAGATAAAAAATGATGTTTATATCCCGTTTAAATTGAATGGGCTGCGAGTGAAACTCTACATGGGAAACCTGGAAGAAGTAAGAGTTTGTGCTTAAATAGACAAGGGAACTGAGTCATGCCACAATAGTAATTCAAGTGCTGCTTGGAAGGCGACCCAAGGTACACGGATTCCTAGTGCATCCCAAGTATTTTCTTACCTTCCCTTATTTTATTTTATTTTAGCTTATTAAGGACAATGCTCTATTTTTAGTTGGAGGTGGGCATACCATGAAGTCACGGGTTTTTGTTGTCATTCTTCTTTTTATGTCGGCCGTGGTATGGTTGTAGAACCAACATATGTAGGATAATTTTTGTCATATTGTGTTTTATTTTGTATTATGTTTTTTTTGTGTGAAATTAGGAGATTTTTAAGTGTTTAGGGTAGTAGTCATGTTTTAATTGATTTTTGATCCCCCTCTAAAAATTTATATTTTAGAACTATGTGAATGTATATTTGTGTGAACATTATGGATCTTGTTATGGCGTTAGAGTTAGAGACATGACAATCACTTGTTAATAATTGCAATGAACCGAAAAGGTATTAGTTGGTAATATTGTCTCAAACTATGTGTATATGAGATACTCCCTAGTTGTCTTTGTGCTTTGAATTCAGAACGTGTCTTGTTATTCTTGCCTAGTTTGAGCCTTATAAGCCTATTTTTCTTGTTTCACTATTCATCTTCCCATTTATATTACAATAAACTTGTTTTGACCCTGGTCCTCCTTGGATATTATGCATTTTAACTCAGGCAAAATGCCTAAGTTGAGGTTGTTTATCATGGAGATGTGTAGTGTAAAGTAGGTATGAAGAAGGATAAAATAAGAGAAAAAGTTAGTGAGGTCGAGTGTGGTAGAAAAGAAAAGAAAAAATGTGAAAAAAATAAAAAAGAAAGAATAAAAGACCACACCAACCTAAATATACATAAAAGATTAAAAAGGGAGAAATAAGGGTAGAATAAAAAAGGGAAATTGGCTAGTAAGTGAGAACCCAGGGTTAGTGTAGTGCCAAGGAGTCTTAGTCACTTGATATGTCCATATGTAATATACCAGCCCCTAAGCCTGCATTACAAGCCAAAGAAAGTCCTATAGTGATCCTAAGTTGACTATCTGAATACTAAGTTAAACAAATTAAGGGCAAGCCTATGGTATTCGACATATGTTGGTTGGAATTTCTATTCTATGTGTGAGTGTCTCTTGATTGTCCTTGTATTTGCATACATTATTTCATATGAGTGAGTGGGATATCCTTGTTGTGAGGGCACTTGAGTTATATTGCTAGCTATTTGCTTGTTTCGAGTAGTGTAGCTTTTACATATGAGTGGCTGTCTGTTGGTAATGTAATTGCCAAACCTTGATCCCATTTTATAGCATTATTGTGCTTTATGTTCATACATAGTTAGTTTTGAAAAGTGAGATAGGAAGGGGATATTGTAATTTGAGCTTTAAGTGTTCACTGACTACCTTGAATAGCCTAGATTCTACTAGTTAAGAGTCATTTTTATTTTTGTTGAGTTTTGTTGCCCGAGAATATGCAAGCATTCTAAGTTGAGGGTGTTGATGTGTTATAGAAATGTAACACTTTTGATTCTTAAAACAAATAAAATATGAAAGTTTCAGAGGTTATTTTGTTAGATGTGATTTGTTTTGGGTATGTTTTGCAGGAAATCATGTTTTGGATGATAAGTTCGTGAAAAAGGTGAACAAGGTGTTTTTAGCTATTTTTGGAGCAATTATAGATGATCAGAACACTTTCCAGCTTGTTCGTAAAAAGCATGTTCGATAATTAAAGCAGAGGTAAAAGGATAACTCCCGATACTTACTAAGTCAACAAATGGATGGTATGTAGGACCTACAGACTGCAAGTAGGAAAAGCAAGTGCGAGAAGTCCAACATCTTGAGAGCTAAACTTGTAGGATTTTATGCACCTTGAAACTGCACCTAGATTTAGGACCGCAGGTACTACTTTCATCCAGGGTCAGAGCGTAGGTACAGAACACATGTGGCCACCGACACTGTTATCTCCTATTTTATTTGGGCTTTGATTTAGGGTTTCCTCATGTCCTATAAATACCCTTTGTTTCTTTTTAGTAGGAGTTACACACTTTTGATTCTTCCAAACATTTTTTGATCCCATGATCAGATTTTGATCTTGGGATTCCTTTGTGTTGACTTCTGTTTATTAATTTAGTTACGGTTGTGGGTTTTTATACTTCTTATCATTTTGATTTCATCTATGCTTTAAAATATGAATGTTATTGAGTTCTTCACAACCATGAGTGGCTAAGAACCCATAGCTAAGGTTGTGCATGAAGATTGATAAAGTAGGGAAAGTTCTGTTGTTGAATTGAACCGATACCCGTGGCATTAATTGCATTAACTTCATTATAATAGATTTCTTTGTGGTTGCAAACATTAGAATCCCTCCTAGATTATTGCTACTTACTCAGAAAGAGGAGTGGTGACTAGGAAAAGATAGTGACAACAGTAATTTAGTTTAACTATCAATCCATGCTACTAGGTAATAACTAAGTAAGATGGTTAGCTTTCATCTAATAACTAGAGACCCAAAAGGTAATAGTTAACTGGGATCAAAATAAGGGTTAGTAAGGCGACATCCTAAGACTCAAAAGGTAAAGGGTGAAATCCTTATGCTCATCCAAAAGACTGGAGAATGTACATTACTTATCAATTTTGCATGAAAAGTATCCGTTCTGTTCAATAAAGCATGATAAGCCTACGAAGTTCAGAAGCCAGGGGCAACATAATCCTAGTGTTCACCTACGACTGATTACAACGGAATTTGCTATTATTAGTTGCTATAGATTACTACATCAAAACCCTCGATTTGATTTTCTTGTTCTGCCCGCAGGCTAAAACTACTGAGATCCATGATTCAATGTGTTCCCTTAGGATTCGAAACCATCCTTTGCTAGGTTACTATATTTTGAGAATGATCGCATCATCTTTTGAGGAGAGGTATTGTTTCGACGTCATCAGAGAGTTTGCAAAACTATCTTCAAATGGTCTATATGCTCACCGTCACTACTGGAATAGAAAAGAATATCATCTATGAAGACTATGACAAACATGTCCAGGTAGTCCTTGAACACCCTATTTATCAAGTCCATAAAATCTATAGGAGCATTTGTTAGTCCAAAAGACATAATTACAAATTCAAAGTGACCATACCAAGTTCTGAAAGATGCCTTCACAGTTTCACATTCTCTGAGTCTGAGTTGGTGATAGACGAATCTGAAGTCTATCTTAGAGAAATAGTATGCACCCGAAAGTTTGTTGAACAAGTCATCAATCCTGGGGATGGGATACTTATTTTTTTTTGTGTCTTTGTTCAACTAATGATAGTTGATGCATATTCTCAGAGAACTATCTTTTTTGCACATGAATATATTTGGACCAACCTATAGAGAGACACTGCCCTCATAAAATCCTTACCAAGAAGATCTTTCAACTGTTCTTTTATTCCTTAAGCTCAGCTGGATCCATCCTATATGGTGGAATCAAAATAGGTTGGGTATTTGGAAGGAGGTCTATTCTAAAGTCAATTTACCTCGTGGGAGGAACTCTGGGAAGATTTTTACAATTACTTGTGGAAATTCACTTACTACTAGAACTATCTTAAGACTCAAAATTTTAGACCATTAGTCCTTGACTCGAACAAGATGATAAATGAATCCCTTGGAAATCATTTTTCTTGGTTTATGGAAAGAGACAAATCGACCTATAGGCACTGAAGTAATGTCCCTCCATTCTAAGACTGGCTCATTTGGAAACTAAAATTCGACTGCTCTATTTCTACAATCAACTAAGGCATAGCAAGACCGGAGCCATTCCATGCCGAGAATAACATCAAAATCAGTCATTTCTAATACTACAAAGTTGACCAAGGTAACTTTTTTGGACACTATGACTGGGTTATATCTTTATACCCACCTTTCTATAATAGAACTATCGACTAGAATTGAGACTAAGAAGGGTTTTTCTAGAATTTTGGGATTCACACCAAAACCTACTGCTATATAGGGAGTCGCAAAGGAAAGTATGGTACTGGGATCTAATAGTGCATACACATGAATATGAAAAACTCACAACGTACTAGTAACCACATTAAGAGAACCATCCGAATCCTGTCAAGTCTGAAAGGCATAAAGCCTATTCTGAAGTTGTCCACTAATAGCACTAGAGATGGCAACCAGTTGAGTCAGGCGGCTTGCTGGAATAGTTGAAGAGTTAGTTTGACTCTACGATAGATTATTTTTACCTTTATATGCAACTAGTGGACACTCTCTTACTCTGTGTCTTGTCTTTCCACACCAAAACAAACTAAACTTCCATCTATGCAATCTCTCTTGTGGTTCCTACCACACATCTTGAAAACTAGGTTGGTGAGACCATTATTCATGCTTTCCTAGGACCTTGAGCCTGACACCCTATCCCGAGTATCCTATCTAAACTTAGGCACTGGGGAACTAGTAGACGACGGAGCTGGGGATTATGATATTTGGAAGGACTCGAGACAATTTCCACCATTTGGACTTTACTCAGAGAAATTAAAGCTACCTCTCTTGGCCATCTTATTTTTCCCTTTCCTTCTCCTTAAGTTTCTCTTCCTTAATCTGCTGAGAAAGAAAAACAAATCTTTAGAGGTCTATCTCCTTAATCAACACAGCCATCCTACACTTCTTGACCACATCGTCAGAAATACTAGAAACAAACTTACTTATTCTGGCCCTAGAATCAACAACAATATTCGGAGCATACCTTGCCAACTGAGTAAACTTGACCGAATACTCCTTCTTACTCATGCTACCCTACTTCATGTTAATAAGCACTTGAACCGTTGCTTCCCTTAGCTCAAGTGGGAAGAACATATCTAGAAATGTAGTAACAAACTCATCCCACTCTACAAGACCTAGATCGACACCTCTATCCTCCTTCCACTGTTTAACCAAGATGTGAGCCACCACTTGCAATTAGAAAGTATCTAAATCAGGACTTTCACTCAAGGTGACACCTATGATATCTATCACCTTCAACACACTATTTGAAAATTATTAACAATCCTCCTCGTACTTAGATCTAAAGAACACTAGGGGATTCATCCGAGAAACTCCAAGATTTTAGTTATTGTCGTATTAGCTACTGTGTTGGTTGGGGAAATGGCTTACTAATTATTATGATATAGATTGAGCTAATATTGTGTAAGAAGCCCTAAATTCAGCATAGGAGACCTGCTCATTTAGAGGGTCTTCAAGAATAGGAGGTGGTGCTTGCTGGTCCCTATTCATCTTTTCATTAATCTTTTTAGAGGCCTTTTCTATAAAAGGGTAGAGGACGAGGTAGAAGAAGAAGTTTAATAGAGCTTACACTGTATCACATGACATTAATAATGAAAGAAATGATGCTTTACTAAAACATTTCATAGTCTCTCGCCCATAAGTGTGGTGTAATTTACACCCATGAACTATACTTTATTCAATGCCACTTTTAGACACCCTAGGACACTTTAAAACTTTTACTTTGATACCGAGTTTTTCATGACCCAAGAATACCCCCAGTTGTAACACGGTGCTTAGAATGCCAGGTGACCCCAAGCTAACCCATGGCTTAGAAAACACTATGACTACTGAAAGATATTAATAATATTTTGGGTGGGAGCTAAAACTAAAATAAAAAACTGATGAAATAGTCATAATGAAATATGGAAAATCAACCAAATCTAGAAATAATAGTGATTTCTAATAAAACCATAATGAAAATCTAAACATCTGTCTGACTATCTAAAAGACTTTAAGTCATGATGAGTTTTTGGGACAAGTCCCCAACTAACTCTGACTAGCTGAAGTGAATAAAAATGCTCAAAATAAACAAATAAAAACCACTCCTTGATTGATGAGAACTCACCAAGGTTACAGTTGAATGGAATAGAAATAACCTAAGTACGGTCTGGGTACTGAACCTCCAAACCTATATTATAAAAAAATTTAGTGAAAAGAAGTATATGATTAGTACTTTAAATGTACTGAGTATGCCGGATGGAAATACAACTGGCATAAGATAAACATGGATACACATAAAAATGATAATCTAAATGCAATATCAAACATAATCACATGTACTAAATAAGTTGTATATCTATAAAAAATGTCATGCAAAGTCTAAAGATGAAACATGAACTGAATAGAAAACTAAGCACTGTGGAAGCTAACTACAACAAAATACCCCAATTTGAGCAAAATTGACGTCTAACCTGTAACCCCAGTCGTAAGGGTGTCAATACCTTGTAAAGAGTGCCAACACTGGCTGGTGTGAATCCACTAAACTAATGTCCCAAAGGGATAGGGAGCCAAGCCTAAACTAATGGGTGACCCTTTATAAACTATGGTGGTACCATAGTTCTAGAACTTAGGGACTTCTACTAACAGTCTCAAGCTTAACTGATGGGTGAGCCACCATATGCTAACTACTACTCCCAACTGAATGATACTAAAGTAAATTAATACATAAACTGATAACCGATATCTGAAGTTAGGGTGTTTTGTATATAACATGCATGTATAAACCTGAAGTACTCAATAATATGTAAATTGAGCGATATAACTGAATTCCTAGGTATCGGGTGTTCATAACCCACCAGATCTACACATGATGACATTAACTAATATTAAGAGGAAAAATTCACAATTTAAACTAGAATATTAACAACATGTCATGACCTATCTTGAATGCAACTTTCAAATGATAGCCTGATGCACCTATTAATCACCTACGCTAATAATATTTGCAGCAAATACAGTGTATGGGCAATTGTACAAACCTTATTTTATTAAGCCACATAGAAGGAGGTAATAGTCCATAATATAATAACATATCATGTTGAAGGAGGTGATGATCTATATAATAATGTATCACTCTAAAAGAGGTGATAGACTATAACATAATAGCATGCCAATCAGAAGGAGGTGACAGTTTGTAACATAATAACATGTCATGCTGAAGGAGGTGATTATCCATAGAATAATAATACATCAATCTAAAGAAGGTGATGATCCGTTATATAATAACATACCATGCTGAAGGAGGTGATTGTCTTTAACATAGTGATATGTCACTGTAACACCTTGAATTTTTGGCTTTTGAAAAATTCTTGAGCTTTGAGTTTATTTCGTTGATTACGACTCACCCCACAATTAGTATGATGTCTTGATGGGTAAGGTGACCCTAGTAATAAGGTATCCAATGGGTGGGTTTTGAGTTACTCTCATAGGTACGACTTAGGGTATGAATCATAGGGTGTGGTTATGGGTCCTAGGGACCCAAGACATAACCAGATCAAATACTTAGTGGCAAAGTTCTTCTCTGAGTATGAGTTGCTCACTATGAGCCAGAAGGATATGTTACGAGTCATTGGTTCAACTTGTAAGATATCCAGTGTTCAATTCATTTGGGTTATGCGTAACTTAAGACTAAACCTTTGAAGTAGTATGATATCATTACAAATGGGTTGGTGGAGTCATAAGGTGGGTAGTGTGTGTGGGTCCAAATCACTATCTTGGTTATGACTCATGGTCACGAGTCATAAGGTATGGGTACGAGTCAATATCACCCCAGGTGCAAGAAACTTTGTATAAAGCACATATGTTTTGCAAATGACCTGCTTCTTTTCTGTAAAGCTGATCTTAACTCTGTAACAACGCTCCAACAAGCCTTCCTAAAATTCTCAAGAGCCACAGGGTTACAAGCTAATATTGACAAGAGGTCAATCTATTTTTCTGGTACTAAACCTTAGGTAAAGCAGAACATCCTAGAATACTTGGGCTATACTGAAGGAGAATTTCCCTTTAAATACCTAGGGGTGCCATTGTCCTAAAAAAAGCTCACAATCAACCAATGTCAACCACTTGTTGATAGAATAGTGGAAAAAATAAAATACTAGAGTGCTAAATTACTGTTATATGCAGGTAGACTACAACTGATTAAATCTATTATCTTTGGCATAAAAACCTACTTGGCTCAGATCTTTCTACTGCCTAAGATAATTATGAAAGTGATCACAGGTCTTTGTAGAGTGTTCTTATGGACAGGTGCCATCCTGACTTTAAAGAAGGCACTTATTGTTTGGGAAAAAAATTATCTTCCAAAATCAGTAGGTGGTTTAAATGTTCTAAATATATACCTATGGAATAAAGCTGCTATCACAGAGAAACTTTGGGCATTGTCTGAGAAGAAGGATGGTTTATGGATAAAATGGGTGCATACCAATTACTTGAAGTCTTAAAATGTTGAATCCTGTGACTGTCCAAAAAATGCCTTATGGGCAATCAGGAAAATCATCATTGCAAAGCAGCATGTTATGGAAGCTCCAAGATTACAAGGACTTGAAGGTTAGATTGAGAGCTTTTGCCACAAGAGGTACTTTCACAATAAAGAAGATGTACAATGCTTTAACTCCCCAACTCCCAAAAGTTCCCTCGAAAAGTATTATATTACAGCACTCAGTGCACCCTAGAAAAAATAATATTCTCTGGCTAGCTCTGCTGGACAAACTTTCTACTATCGAGAGGCTAGAAAATAGTTGAATTCAAGTGCCAAAAATATATGTGTATTATGGGAATTCTGATGAAACACATAACTACCCATTTCTTGAATGCAGTATCACCAGACACTTATGGAAGAGGTTGCTGAATTGGCTAGGTGTTCTGAGAAATATAGGTAGTTGGACTCAAGATATAGAGTGGGTATCCAAAAAAGCTAGAGGAAAGTCTGTACAAGGTGCTATCTAATGTAGTGTATTTGGAATGATAGTTAACATCATCTGGAGAAGCAGAAATAACATCAGATTTTATAAGAGTATATATAAAGAGGGCAAAGTATGCAGGGAGATAGCAATCCACATTCATATACAAACCCATACAAACCAATCCATTAACCTTTATTAACTAAGGCCATTAGAAGTGGTATCGTCATATAGACTATACTTGTAAGTTTTATCCATACCCAGCCACATATAGGTTTAAGGGATTCCATGTACCCTTCATGATTTTCAATTAACCTAAACCGTGGGCACCAAGGCCTTTCCAATCCATTTAAACTATTCATATCATTTAGGGTTCCATTACCATGTTAAAACCATGCATAAGTTCCATTGAATAACCAATATTAGAGTGGAAACATTGTTAAAGGTATTTTATCAACTTGTTGGGGGCATATATTTCCAAAACCAAAGTCTATTACCAAAGAACCATTCTCATGAAACCAAATATCCAAAACCATCATTAATACATATAAAAGCATAATTTAAACATGTAAAAACCATAATCAAGCATTTATAACCAAAACCCCCAAATCGTATTTGAGAGCCCAAAATCATACAACATTCAAATCATAAAAACATTATATAAAACCATGCCTTTAATTAGAACTAACAATGAGGAAAGAGAACATGCCTTAATTGACAAAGTAGATGGAGATAAACCACCAACAAGATCACCAATTTTGTCCTCTAGTTAAAACCTTAGCTTTCTTACCCAAACGCTCTTGAGACAATTATAGAGTGTTTAGGAAGAGTTTATAAGTTTTAATGAATAGACTAATAGGGTAAAATACCCTCCCAAGTGAGTTAGAAGTTGTGGGGACTTATTAGTGTAAGTGGGAAAATGTCCAAAATACCCCCACTTAAGTTGCACAAAAATCCCATCACAGGGGTACGACTGTCCTTCACGCGTCGTACACTTTGATGCGAGTGGTAACCACCACTCATATCCTAAGCGTTCAACATTTGACTAAAAATTATGCTGAGTACGACTCAACCTACCCAAGTCGTATTAAAGGCATACGATATGTACCTTTCAACCCTATCCCTGGCAAGATAGAATCACAGAAGGTTTGACCACTATCCACCATACTAGTCCCTGGTATAACTCGTACCTTGGCTAATGGCTCATGCTAAGACAGTCGTACTAAGGTCCAGTTTGAGTTAGCAACTCTAAGAATAAGTGAAGGAACCAAATGATTCATATCCAACCAGACTAATCATACCACTAAGTCGTACCAATTCTAGTGACCAAAATCCATCCCACCAACTAAAACTAGTCAGTATATGACTGGACCATACCATTCATACAATAATATATGACTCGTATCCATGAGTTGTATTGTATCCAGAGACTAGAATTCAAGGAATTTCTCTAAGGTCCAGAAACCAGGGTATTTCATTCTCCCATAGTAGGAATATTTGTCCCCAAATGACGGATAAGGTAGGGGTAATAAAAGGCACGAGTCATTTGCATTATCAAATATATTTTCAATCTTTAACAAAGTTTGAAAACAATGAGGAAAAGATGTTAATCGTTGCTATAACAAACTCATAAAATAAAGATATGTTGAACACATACTAAAGAGTAGAAAATAGATATGGATCCTTGGACTTCATGTCCTCCTCTGCTTCCCATGTAGCTTCTTCCACTTTATGGTTCTGCCATATAATCTTAATCGAAGCCATATCCTTGTTTTAGAGACAATAAACTTGCTTATCCAAGATCTTAACTTTAACCTCTTCATAAGACAGAGAGTCCAAGATACCTAACCCCTCTAAAGGAACAATCGAAGAAGGATCACCAACACATTTTTTCAACATAGAGACATGAAATACCGGATGAACCAAGCTCAAGCTAGAAGGTATCTCTAACTCGTAAACAACATTAACAACTCTCTGCAGAATCATATAAGGACCAATATACCGGGGACTGAGCTTCCCCTTCTTACCAAACCACACTACTCCCTTCATGAGAGATACCTTAAGGAAAACCTTATCCCCAACCTCAATCTCTAAGTCTCTACGCTTGATATTTGTATAGGACTTTTGGTGTATTTAGGAAGCCTTAAGACTATCCCGTATCACCTTCACCTTCTACATAACTTGGTAAACCAAGTTAGGACCAAACATATCTGCGTCCCCAAGCTCAACCAACTAATAGGATATCTATGCCTTCTATGATATAATGCCTCAAAAGGAGCCATACTAATATAAGAATGATTGCTATTGTTGTAAAAAAAATCTACCAAAGGTAAATGCTCAATCCAATTAGCACCATAATAAATCACACAATACCAAAGCATATCCTTCAACATCTGAAAAGTTCTCTCTGCTTGTTCATCCATCTGAAAGTGGAAAGTAGTTATCAGACTAACCTTAGTCCTCAACCCCTTCTAGAAAGACTGCCAAAAGTTAGTATACTACGTGCCATGATCAGAAATAATTAAAATAGGTACCCCATACAGCTTTACAATATCTTGAAGATATAACTTCGCATAATCCTTCACTGAAAATGTAGTCCTCACAGGCAAGAAGTGAGAAGACTTCATCATCCTATCCATGATAACCCAAATCAAATAATATTGATTCCCAGACCGAGGAAGAACGGTAATGAAATCCATATCAGTCAACTTTTAATTTGTTGACACACTAAGCACTTGGCCACAAAATCAGACACATCCCTCTTCATACCATTCACCAATATATCTTCTTGAGATCATGATACATCTTTGTGGAACTGTGATAAACAACATAGCATGACTCATGCGCCTAATCTAAAATCCTTTATCGCAAACTGTCGACATCAGGAACATACAACCTTTCTTGGTATCGTAAAATACCATCACCACTAATCTCAAACACCATCACCTCTTGCCCACTAACATCACCCTTGATATCCATCAAGACAACATCCAACACTTGCTTCTCCTTGATCTCTTTACCAAGAGATGATCGAACCACTTCTTGTACCATTATACATCTATCCTTGGAGTCTAAGAGGTGAACTCCATCATTTTTATGGAAAACCTTCTTAGAGCATTAGCAACCACATTAGCCTTACCTCGGTGATAGTGAAGACTCATATCATAGTCCTTGAGAAACTCAAGCCATCTTCTCTACCTGAGATCCTTCTGACTAAACACATATTGTGAACTCGTATGATCAGAAAAGATATCCATGTGTACACCATAAAAATAATACCACCATATTTTCAAGGCAAACACAACCGCCAATAGCTCCAAATCATGAGTAGGATAGTTTCTCTCATGTACCTTTAACTTCCTAGAAGCATAGGCAATAACCATCCCATACTGTATCAAAACACACCAAGACCTACCCGAGAGGCATCACAATATACCACAAACTGTTCATTTCCTTCCGGCAAAGATAGAATTTAACCCGAAGTTAGATTATCTTTCAACTTCTCAAAACTTCCCTCATGGGTATAGGTCACCTCTTAACCATAGCAACCTTTTGCGGATCTATCATGATCCCCTCATTAGAAATACTATGACCAAGAACAGTTATAGTGTTCAACAAAAACTTACACTTGGAGAACTTGGCATAGAATTGTTGTTCCTTTAAGGTCTGCAATACCACACGGAGATTATTAGCATGATCCACGTCACATTTGGAATAAACCAGAATATCATCAATACACATAATGATAAAAATATCCAAGAACTACCTAAAAACCCTATTTACAAGTTCATAAATGCCGCAGGGGTGTTAGTTAATCCATACAACATTCCCAAAATTCAAAATTCCCATACCAAGTACGAAAAGGCTTCTGAGGGATATCCATCTCCCTAATCTTTAGTTGATAATACCTATATTGAAGATCTATCTTAGGAAAGAACCTGGAACCTTGCAACTGATCCAACAAATTATCTATCCTCTGGAGAGGATACTTGTTCTTGACTGTCACCTTATTCAACTGCCTATAGTCAAGGCACATCCGAAGGGAACCATCCTTCTTGAACATGAATAACACTGGTGCATCAAAGGGGATCCACTAGGATGAATAAACCCCTTATCCAGAAGATTCTTAAGCTACTCTTTAAGTTCCCTCAACTCATCTGGAGCTATTCTTAAAGTAGGAATAGATATTGGATGATTGTCTAGAACTAAATCAATACCAAACTCTATTTCCCTATCTGGAGGAACAATCGGAAGGTCTTCTAGAAAGACCTCAGGAAACTCATTTACCATCCGGACTGACTATAATGAAGGACCTTTCAAGTTAGAATCTTTAACCCAGACCAAGTAATAAAGACAAGCTATAGATATTAACCTCCGATTTGTAAGATAAAAAATAAACCTTCCCCAAAGAGCTAGGAAACCACCCTCCCACTCTATAACCGGTTCACTAGGGAACCTAAAGACCATCTTATAGGTCTGATAGTCCGAGGATGCATAGCAAGAGTGTAGCCAATCCATCCCTATAATAGTATTAAAATCTACCATATCAAGTTCAAATAAATCCACCAAAGTCTGCCTACCACCAATAGATTACACAACCCCAATAGATTCTCTCTATAATAACTAAGTCACCTACCAGGGTAGAAATAGAAAAAGGATCCAAAATAACCTAAGGATCAAAACTAATACATACAACCCTAAATGGGGCCACATACCAGTAACGACATCAGACGATGCCTTGAATTCCTATCGGGATGTCAAAGTATACAACTTATTCTGTCCAATACTAGAACCAGGAGCAGTAACAAAAGTAGACACAACACCATCGGGTGCAGGAGCAAAGGATGAAGCCATCGATACCTAATTTTCTCCTATAGCAACCTTATTAACTGGACAATCTTTGAGCGGATGGCCTTTCTGGCCACTTTTAAAGCATTTTTCCCTATGTTCAACACAATAATCCTTATGAGGATGACAACAAAACCGATAAAAGAGATTAAAGAAAATGACTAACCCCTGCTAGCCTGAGATTGGGCACCCGATGCCCAAAAATTTTGACCATCCGAATGAAGCCCCTCACCTGACTGCTTCACATAACGAGCACTAGCAGTTGAGGAATGTCCAGAACTCCCCCACTTATTGTTTTGTCATTTTTCTCCATCCTGACTACCCATAGCAGTACTACAAAGACTTTAACCAAAATAATAAGAATATCCAATTGGAAAATGCCCCCAACCATAGACAAAACCATTATCCAAAAATAAATCAAAATGTCTAAAAATATCCATGACATGAAATGGGGCCTTCCAGAAATATAGAAGCTCATCACTTCAATCCAACAATTATCCTCGAGTCAATCACTATGTAGTGGGAGTAGAATGGTTGGATCCTTTATAGCGTGGGTATACAGCTAGCCAAAGATGGGTTAGTAGGTGAACGCTAGCATGAACTCAATATAAGGATAAAATTTTTCAATTTATAAAATCAAGTAAAACCATCCATATTCACACAAACCATATATATATATATCCATGCCGGGAAAGGGAACTAATTTTGGCATGCCATTAAAACCTTTACCTGGGATATGTAGCTTTTCCATCCTTAACCACCCATGTGCTATATGTGTTCAGATCTCCCTGCGAAAAAGTCCCCAGTGTGTGAAGCCACATGACCAGGGAATAAAACCTTGTATTACTAGTACATCTCCAAATATAAAATATGACATCATGCACACTATCACATGGATTTAACCTCACATTGGTAAATATGAGTTTCCAATTTTGGTCCACCGAGAACCTCCACCTTCCACATCTTTTCTACATACCCCATTATTATTGCCAAATTAAAACCATTACCAAGCAACCAACCAATCCATTAACTATTTATTAACCAATGCCATTAGTAGTGATATTATCATACCGACTATACTTGCGAGTTTTGTCCATAGCCAACCACATATAGGTTTAAGGGATTCCATGTACCTTTCATGCTTTCTAATGAACCAAAACTATGGCCACCAAGGCATTTCAAATCTATTTAAAACCATTTAAGCCATTTATGTCATTTAGGTTCCATTACAAAGTTTAAACTATGCATAAGTTCCATTCAAAAACCAATATTATAGTGGAAACATTTTTAAAGGCATATTATCAAACAAAAGTCCATTACCAAAGAACCCTAACCAAGCATTTATAACCAAAACCCCCAAATTATATTTAAGAACCCAAAATCATACAATATTCAAATCATAAAAAACATTAAATAAAACCATGCCTTTAATTAGAACTAATAATGAGGGAAGAGAACATGCCTTAATTTAAAAAGTAGACAGAGAGAAACCACCAACAAGATCCCCAATTTAGTCCTCTTGTGGAAACCCTAGCTTTCTTGTCCAAAAGCTCTTAAGAGAATAATAGAGTATTTTGGAAGAGTTTTGAAGTATTAATGAATAGAATAATATGGTAAATAGCCTCACAAATGATTAGAAGTCGTGGTGCCTTATTAGGGTAAGTTAGGGAAATAACCAGAATACCCCTACTTAAGTTGCAAAAAAATCCCATCATAGGGGTACGAATGATTCTCTCGAGTCATACCCTTTGATATGAGTGCTACCCACCACTGGTATCCTAAGACATAACCCTTGGACCCAACACTATCTAGTTTAAGACTTATCCTACTCAAGTAATATTGAGAATATTTGATTTGTGCCCTTTACTCGTATCCTTGGCACGATAGAATCATAGAATATTGGAACACTGTCCACTATGCGAGTTCTTAGTACAACTTTTACCTTGGCTTATAATTCTTGGCGAGCCACTCGTATGCAGATACAACTTAATAGTCTAAGGTTAAGTAAAGGAACCAAATGTTCCTTATCCAACCACATGAATCATACCAATAAGTCGTGCCCATTCTAGTGAAAAAACTCTATCCCAACAACTAACACTAGTAAGCATACAACTGGACCATACCATTTGTACCCCAACATATAGCTCATACCCATGAGTCGTATTGAGACGATTGACGAAAATACCAAGAAATTTCTAAGGTCCAAAAACTAGGGTGATTCATAAACACTCCAAAAAGGTTCTCTCTATTCTCTCAAGTAAGTCAAGTTGTGGTTTTATCAAGATAATTAATTCAGGATTTCAAGGCAGACTTTTCTTTGTACTTCTTGGTGTTTAAGGCATGTTACTCTTCTCCCATTGTAAATTTTGTAAAAGCATATGATTAAAGTTTTGTTCATGAGATATTGATGTTTGGTTTTGAACTATGGGTGGTAGAGAGAATTTGGTGGATTTGTTTGAATTAGACATGGTCGTCTTTGATGTCATATTGGGGATAGATTGATTGCACCTGTGATATGCTTTTCTAGACTGTCGAACCTAAAAGGTTATTTTTGAATTCCTTAAGGATCCCATTTTAGAAATGGAAAGGGAGTTCCCTAGTGCCTAAGGAGAGGCTCATCATATCCTCAAGCCTTAAAACTAATTTTTGAGGGGTGTCTTTACCATTTGGTCTGAGTTAAAGATTCTAACTCAGAAAGTCCTTCATTACCTTTTATTATGTGGTTAATGAATTTTCTAAGGTATTTTCTGATGACCTTCCTGGTACCCCTCCCGATGGGGAAATTGATTTTGGGATTATTCTCCTTACGAACACTCGTTCTATCTCTATCCTTCTTTATAGAATGGCTTCTTTTGAGTTGAACGAGTTTTAGAAATAGTTGAAGTATCCTTTGGATAAGGGTTTGTCCATCCTACCATTTCTCTGTGGGGTGTTTCCATTCTTTTATTTGTAAAGAAGGATGATTTTCTCTGGGTATGTATAGGTGAAGGCGGGTGAATAAGGGATTTAGGGTGACCTCCTTATAGGGTGGGCCATATATATATATTCTACGCAGGGTACTCTATTAGTAGGGCATGAGGGTTGATAGACAGTATGTTTGAACCGTAGATGTTAATTTTGGTGAAGGAGTATGTTATCTTGAGGATAACAAGGCGAGATTTATAAAGGTATAATGTTAGGCTAGGTAAGGTTTTAAGAAGAGATGAGGTTGATGACTTAGGGTATATAAGAGTGGGAAAGTTTTGATATATAGGACAGAGGTCCAGGTTGAAATGATGGATTGGAGGCTAAGTCATTCAATGGGTTAGGGCATGGAGTTTGTAAGACTATGCTAAACCCTAGGTAGCATCTGGATAGATGAGATCTTAAGTATAAGAGATCCAAGTATCCCTAGTACATTTCCATGGTGATACCCCTTAGAGAGGAATGTTGTCCTTATAGGTGTAGTAAGATGGAGATCGAGGGATAATCTTAAATTTTCTCCTAGCGGTGGACTTCATAGAAAAGTCGGGGTAAATTTAATCCTATTCTAGTGATTCCCTCTTATTTTGGTTAAGAGGGTGCTCTACTAGTGTTGAACGTATTCTAATAGTGCTTATGCCTAATGTCCACATTCTGCGTTCTGCTTTTGTCCATACTCTAGCACTAAATCAAAGGCATTAATGATTCTCAGAAATCTGAGCATCCAAGTGTTCAAGATCTATATCATGACACTCATGATTCATATATTCATGTCTCACATTATGTCTGCTTCCAAGAAACAGTAGTCTCAAGCGACAATCCTCACCTTGTTTCCTAAATATGAATGTCAACTTTACGTTACATTATCCATAATATATGCAAATGTGTTTCTCCTGGTGCCCAGTCATAAGGACTTGTTCTATGATGTATTTATGTCAGTACGATCCTCCATTTATAACCTACGTGGTTACTATGGAGTACCTTGTAACTATTATACCGTGTCATATTTCGCGGGTCTTGTCTTGAGCAGTACAATTAATATGAGGGATTCCATACAAATAATGATGCAAAATCTTCAGTGCGAACAGCATAGATAACAACTTCATTTCATGACTCGAATAATTCCTCTCATGAACTTTCAACTACGTCGAAGCATAGGACACCACCCTACCATGTTGCATCATCACACACCCAAGTCCCACATGGGATAAATCACAATAACCATAAATCTATCATTATCCTCAAGAATGGTTAAAACTTGAGTTGAAGTCAACTTATCTTTTTACTTTTAAAAACTACCCTCACAAGAATAAGATCGCAAGAACTTCACCTTCTTTTTGATCAACTTAGTCAGTGGGCCAGCTGTAGTTGACAAAATCTCTACAAACCTCTTATAGTAACTGGGAATGGATTGTAAGAAAGGACTCTTCGAGTTAGAACTTTTATCCAAACTACAAGATAGGATATGAATTCTTTCTTGGGCTATAGGAAACCCCCTTCCCTCTTACTAACTAGCTCATTTCGAAATTTAAAGAAGACCTTTCGGGTTTAACAATCTAAGGCGGAAGAACACGAGTGCAACCAGTCCATCCCCAATATGACATCAAAATTTACCAAGTCTAAATCTATTAGAGTTTATGTTCCACCAACAGACACTACACAACCCTTATAGACTATTCTAGCAACAATAGAGTTACCCACTAAGGTAGAAACAAAAAAAGGATCAGGGATATACTCAGGACTGAAAGGAAAATATACTGCCAGAAATAGGGTTATATTAGAAAAAATTGACCATGAATCAAGTAAGAAATACACATCATGAGAAAAGAGTCATAACATACTAGTGACGACATCGGGAGATGCCTCGGAGTCCTGGAGGGTAGGAAAAACATATAAGCAATTTGGCTATGCCGATACAAAAAATAGAAGTAGTATGCTTTGGTCCAGGAGCTAATGAAGTGCAAATAGGAATATTATTTACCCCAGAAGAAACCTTATAAGGATAATCCCCTTGCAAATGACCCCACTGACCATATTTAAAACACCTGTTCCTTCTATCTTCACAAAAAAACATGGTCCACCCATCTGCAGAATCTATAAGAAAGATATGATAAAGCTGACTAAAACCCACAAGTAAGATATTGGGCACCCAGTTCCTTAAAGTTACTATTATGCTAAGAACGAAGATCATCCGAAGGCTTCGGATAAGAAGCACTAGCCGTAAAGTAGGAACCAGAACTTCCCTACTTCTTTTTAGACCACTTTCCACCATCTCTGCCACTTTGCTACTAACCTCCACCCTGATCAAAAAATCTAAACTTCCTATTTTGTCTTTGCTTTATTTCCACCTGCTTCTTCTTCTACTCCTCAACCTACTGCATACATATAACCAGTCTAGAGATGTCCATATCCTTGTTCAATAAGGCAGCCTTACTCTCTAAAATCAAATCATGGGACAACCTAAAAGAAAATTTCCTTATTATAGGCCTCATTCTAGACACTAAATCAGGAGCATACTGGGAAACTAATGAAATTTCAAGACATACTCCTTAATTGTCATTCTGGCTTGCTTCAGATTTAAAATCTTCTTATTTTGCCTCCTTAACTCTTAAGAAAAGAAGCAATCCAAAAAAGCACTAGAGAAATTATCCCACTATGTCAATTTTGAATCATCTCCCCTAGGTTGTTCCCTATCTTCATACCATTTGTATCCTACATCCTTCAGTTGATAGACCGAGAATTCCCTACCCTCAACATTTGAGGCATGCATTACCTGAAATGTTTTCTTCATCTCATCTATAAAACCTTAACGATCCTCCTCAACCTTAACACAAGTAAAAGTTTAAGGACTTAATCTTATAAATTGACCAATCCTTGTGGCCTTAGAAGATGGAGTAACAGAATCTACACGCTCAGAATGAGAAGCTACCAACTGAGCCAGTATATGAATAGACTGATGAAATTCCATATTCAACACATAATTTTGAAGAACTCGAGGAGGACTAGAGGGAACCAGTGGAACTTTAGAAGGGAAATTAGGAACTGGACCCTTAGACTATATTTCTACCTCATAAGCAAGGCGTGTCCAATTAGCATTGTCCTCAAGTAGGACGGAGGATTTTTCATAAGCTTTTGTTTATATGGGAGGCATGATTTGAAAAGAAAAAAATGGATATTAGAGAAGATTTCAAGCCAATAGACTCCACCGCCTTAAATAAGACAATAAGAAATGGAAATATTCCTAAATGCCTCGGAGCCTCTCCTTTATATATTTTGGGTGCTACCAACCATAAAAGAGATTCTACTCAACACAGCTTTGTGGATACCTAATTGAACATAAACCTAGCTCCGATACCATCTAAAACAACCCAAACTAGGGCCTGGTCATCGTGGGTATTCCAATCTAACAAAGATCGAAGACCACCCCCAACACCTAAATCGTAGGCTACCTTACACCCATATCGAATGAATTTCAAACATATAAAAAATAAGACAACTTGAAATTAAAGATATTCTGATATGGGTATACCCAAATCAATAAACAACCAAACTATCCCAAGTCTACAGTAGTCCAATAAAGCCTCTAACAAATCGAATATCAAAAAATTATTGGGTCATGCCCCTAACTATATCAAAAAATAGTATCCAATAGTCTATAACTCAAAAGAAAAATATAATCTTGAATGGAGCCTTCAAAAGCATAGAAGCACACCACTTCAAGTCAACACGCTATCAATCTACTATCACTAAGCAAGAGAGGAATAAGTATGACCACATATTACATTGTGTGGGGATACAACGTCTGAAGATGTATAGAGGGGTAAATGTTACCACATAACTCAAGGATAAATATAAAATAAAGTCGTCAATTCAAGACAAGACATCCAATTCACAAAACCATATGTAAATACACACAAACACAAAAACACACACACACACACATATATGTGTATATATATTTCATGCCTGGATATAGAACAAGGTTTAACATGCACTTTAAAACCTTAATGTCACTACCCCAACAAGGGCCTTGTCTAGATAGGTATCTCAAGTGCCACATAGATCGTAGATCACCCTATTCACCTTACCTAGTCATCTTAACAACTTCAAGTGTCGGATGAATTCTAAACATATAAAAAGATAGTGCAAAATAAGGCTAATGATAACTCATGAAAAGTCTAAGACAATCCACCAAATAACACACTAAACCAACAAATCCAAGTCCACAATAATCCATAAAGCCTCTATAAATCTAAAGTGAATAAAATATCGGGATATACCCTCGATAATAGAAAAAATAAAGTATAAAAAAATCTAAGCCATGTAATATATAGACCATGAATTGAAGCCTTCTAAAGTATGGAATCTCACAACTTCAATGTCAACTCACAAACTACTCAAACACCTAATCACTGTGCAGGAAATAAAAAAGAATTTTTGGTACCTGCATCGTATGGAGATACCACATTCAGAGATTGTTAGCAGTTGGAGTACTAGCATGTAACTTAGGGTAAAGGCTAAAATAAGCCATTATTCAAAATCAAATCAAATCATCATATGCAATCACATGTATACATATATATCGTGTTGGGATAGGGAACAAAGCTTAGTATGAACTTTGTAAACCTTAACATACTTTGTGTAACATAACCACCGTAAAACAAGGACCCACAAGCTATATGGTTCTAGCTCTACCCTAGCTATAAGGTCCCTAATGCGTGTAGCTTCACGAACCAGAGAATATTTGTATCCATATATGTCTTTATGGGGGACTCAAATCTCTTGGTATAGTCAAAGTGATTTAAGTGTCAATATGTATAATATGGGGGACTCAAACCTCCCATTCATATATTCATTTGGGAGACTCAAACCTCCTAATCATAATAACACCCACATAAACTAATGCAGTTTCCAGTGTTAGTCCTTCGTACTCTAGTTTCACGGCTCGGATACATATACCACTTTAAAACCTAACTAAAATATTCATTACACATACACGACTATAAATCCAATTACTTACCAAAGGCATCCCGTTGTTATTGTCATACCAACCCCACTTGCAAACATACAATATGCCATAACCATCATTAAATAATTTTGGAACTCGAACTTATTGTTTAAACAAAGACATCAATTAAATTCAATAATTAAGGACTCGAGCCAATTTAGCCAATTAAACCACTAAGGTTACAATTCAAATTAATTTATGGCTAATAAGGCCTTCATAAAACCATTTACCAACCATCAACATTCATAGGCCAATGCTATAGTTCAAGTCATAATTCATATGTGATAAGATTCTTCTAATTGACATTATCACAAATAGGTTGAGGGAATAACATTATTAAACTATTATTCAGGCCATAAACAATTAAGGGAGTGGTAACCATGATCCCTTAGTTTAAATCACAATTCCCAAGCACCCAAATGTGCAAAACTATTATTAAATCAAGCATAAAAAATGTGAAATCATGAGAGAAAAATACTTAACATTATGCATTCAAACTATCAACCATGGTTTTCAAAACAAACATTAATGATTCATAAACAATGTTTAAAACACAGGAATTTTGGGAACTAACAATGAAAGGAGAGTCACAAGCCTAAGTTACAAAGATTTATGGAGAGATTTTGATCCTTAAACCTCTTGATAACCATCTTTAAGAAACCCTAGCCCAATCTTCTTGAGTGTTTTTAGAGAGTGTTTCAATTTTCTAAAGTGTATAATGAAAGGCAAATAAGTGTTATAAGATGTGGGGTCTCAAGGGCTTAGTGTGGAAAATGTCCAGAATACCCTCATCTTAAAAGTTGTAGAAAACTTATAGATGTGTACGAGTAGACCCTCCAACTCGAAACAACATCATACGAGTGGTACCCTCTGATCATCACTTGATCAAAAAGTTGGACACTTTATTCTATCTAACATACGAGTCCCTTACCCAACTCGTATCATCACCATACAACTAGTATCATCAAGTCATACCCTAGGGAGAACATTAAAGTCTAGATACTGGACAACATACCGTTTGACCCTATACTTCTTATCACATGACCATACAACTCATATGGATTCTCTCATACCTTGAACAAAACTTCCACAACATTATGCCGATCAACATACGACTAGGGTTCCTAGACCTGTAACAACACCATATGAATTATGGTGTGCTACATATAATGATTAGAAAGTTCAAAACTCAAGAAATTTGCAAGGGCCAAAGTTAGGGATGTTTCAGTCTCCCCTCCTTAAGATCATTCATCCTCGAATAATGGGACAAGGCACTGACTAGAATGATTAGACCTCAAATAGATCTACTCCTACTTTTAAGACATAAAATAATTCACTAAGGAGTTCACAATCTACCATCAACAAAGATAGAAAACAAAGATGTTAAGAGCAACACATACCTTAAGCACAATTTCTAAAATTGGGACAAGGATGAACTTGCCAATCTAATATCTTCACCGAAACCTCCTCACAGGACAAGAAATCTAAAATACCATTGTTCTCCAAGGGAACAACTAATGAAGGATCACCCATACATTTCAGCAAAATGGATACATGAAATGCCAGATGAATGGAGCTCATGATTGATGGAAATTCGAATTCAAGATTTCAGAACTCACCATCAACCTTTATTAATTCAAGTACTCAGGTATGTGAAGTGTTCATCCAAAGGTTCCTTTCACCCTTGGAGTCTAATAAACTCTTTTAAATTTGAAGTCGACTGATTCTATGATTTCCATGATTAGGTTTAAGTGTATTCATGATTATAATATTAATTGGGTTTCTAATTCGTGATCTATTACACGTTTCATGTGGAATTAATTATTATGTGTGTATTGTCATATGATTTCGTGTTAAAGCCATTGAATTTGTGAATTTGGAAATTTATGTTATGATGCCTACATGTTGTTTTAGTATCATGTGCATAGTTGTGCTCCCCAATTATTTCTTAAAATACCAACATGAATTAAATGGGGAGTAATTCATGGCATGTTAGTATAGGTTTAAACTTATACCTTATAGGTGTTTGATAATATGTCTCTATGGATGAGTTATGAACTAGTGCACAGTGTTATGCTTTTCAAGTTTACCCTATGCTTTAATTTTCATGCTATCAAGTAATGGGGGTATTGAATACCCAAAAATTTAGCTATTTACCTAGAGCAACACTAGTTAAAGAACATTCTTAGTAGTGTTACTAATAGTAGTACTTAGTAATTAGTCACAGTCTTAGTTTAGTATTTTGCCCAGAATTCAGTGAACTCAGTCAGATAACTAGATTCAGTAGTATTCCGTCCGTTAGCGGAACCTAGTGAATTCAGTTTAGTTCAATTAGATAGTATGATCAGTAACAATTCATTCAAGATTAGTATAGACTAGAAATTAGTTCAGTGTCTAATCAGTTGGTAGTAGGATTTAGCACTGAGCAAACCCAGGGATTGGGGTATTCGTGCCATTATAGGGTTTGAGCCTTAATAGCAATCCCTATATTACAGAACTACATAGCCAACATAGGTTGAGATATCTTCCTACCAGACTAGGGTTGATATATCTCATCTGAGTTTTCCTGCTACCTAGGGTTGATGAAAGAGATTCCTATCAGAGAGGGTTAAGTCACAACTTATCTTTACCCATGGTATGGTACTAACACTATTCTTACTGGTGTTACAAGATGGACCTCAATCAATTTAGAGAGGTGAATATCAGTTAGATAATTACCTCCCATAGTTTTAATTTTAGTTTCAGTATCATTATAAAACTCAGTTCGATTCTATTGAATCAGGACTGTCAGATACAGTCACCCAGCTCAGTATAAAACTCAGTTTAGTTATACCGAATCAGGACTGTCAGAAACACTCACCCAGTTATCAATCAAGACTATCAAAAATAGCCACTCAATTATCAGTATTACAATATCATTAAACTCAGATATTAGTTAATCAATATTTAGAACTTAGTTACCAATATTGACATGATCTCAGTTATAGTTTATGTGTTTATGCATGTACTCTCATACAATTATTTTCACATTATTCAGTAAGTTATTGTTTATGCATATAAACCCATGCATATCAGCCTACCTCACTTAGCATACAGGTACATTCAAAGTATTGACATATACTTTTATTTTGCGCTATGATGTCTTATATCATAGGTTTAGACTCATGGTCTCGTTACTGTACTTAGCAGTCCAGCCTATCAATAACAAACTTAGTAGTGAGTATTTATTGTTTGAGGATGGAGTATTATTTCAATATATTAGTATAGTTTTCAGTAGTTGGGGTTTGTTGGGGGCTTATCCCATCAATTCTATAATTCAGACAGTTAGAGGCTTTCAAACTAAAGTATTTTAGATAGATATTTTAGTATTTAGTTTTCAGTATTCAGTACTTGTTTTCAGTTATAAAACTTATGGTGATTTCATCCGACTTTCCATATTTATTTTAGTAATATCAGTACTGCAGTGTTATTATTTTTAGTGCTCACAGTAGGTACCAGTCATGGGTTAGCTGGTGGTCCTTCAAGGTCGCTAGCACCGTGTAGCATTCAGGGTACAGACTCGGGGCATTATAAACTTAGTATCAGAGCCTAAAGTTCAATAGAGTCTTAGGAAGTCTGAAAGGTGCGCCTAGTAGAGTATTGTGCATGGGTGTGTAGTGCGCTACACTTATGTAAAGGGGATATTAGATGTCTTGGGAAAATTTTTGCTTTTTTTAGTATTCATGTCGTGCCAGTGAGCATGAGCTCCAGATAAAATCTCAGTCTAATCCTTTCTTTTTCCATTTAAAAAACATGCCTTTTAAAAGGACATAGGCAAGAGGAATGGGAGACCAATCAGCACCTCAGCCCGTCCAGCCAGATCCTCAGGATTAGCTTGTGTCCCACGTGAAATTTAGAGCAACTTTCACCACCCTAGCTCATTCTGTGGCATCCGAAAATGAATACCCAGCAACCATTATGGCCAACCTAGTGGCCAATACTACTATAACGATGATTTGAGACTTCACCTAAATAAACCTTTTCTTTTTTTTGGGCTGAAATCAAATGAGGACCCACAGGAATTTCATGATCAGGTGTAGAATGTTATCGACATTATGGGGGTGATTGCTAGTGAGAGTGCTGAGTTAGCTGCATATCAGTTATAGAATATGGCTAACTCGTGGGTTAAATAGTGGAAAGCGGAGAGGGCCACAGATGTAAGACCCATAGAATGGGTGGAGTTTTCCATTGCTTTCCTAGATAGGTTCTTCCCACTAGAGTGGAAGAAAGCAAAGGTTTTAGATTTTATTAATCTAATGCAGGGCACAACTTTATTAATATAAAGTAGGGAAATATGAAAGTACAAGAGTGTTCTCTCATGTTTAATTAGTTAGCCAGATATGACCCTCATGTGGTAGCAGATAGCAGATCTAAGATAAGTAAGTTTGTTTCTGGTGTGTCCAATAGTGTGGCCAAGAAATGTAGGGCCATAATATTGATTAAGAAGATCGATTTATCTAATCTCATGGTATATACTCAATAGATAGAAGAGGCTAAGAATAAAAAGAAGGAGTGAGTAAACAAGAGAGATAAAATCAGTAGCTTCAACTTTACTCAGCCTAAGTCAGAGGGCAGGAATTGTTCTCAGCTCTACCCAAAGTCTTCAATTTCAATTTCATCCTCAGCCTGTGATCCAGTGTTGAAATTTAGAGATGACAATAGAGATAGGGTGCTAGGCCTTAAACCCCAGGGTAGTGTTAGCAGTGCCCGAACAAGTCCTCTCTGCCAGAACTGTTGCAGAAACCATCAAGGTATCTGTAGAGATGGAGGTGATGTATGTTTTGGATGTGGCAAGAAAACCACAGGGTTATACAGTGTCCTTAGGTAGGTTTGCAGAGTCAGCATAATATTCTACCAGCTCAGTCTGGTCACCTGAATCAGCAGGGTACCACTTCCAGTGCCACCATTGGGCAACGCCCAAACTAAATCTATGCACTTCAGTCCCGATAGGATTAGGAGAGTTTTCCTGATGTGGTCACTGGTACATTATAAGTTTATCATTTGCATGTTTTTTCTTTGCTAGATTCAGGAGCTTCCTTGTCCTTTATAAATCCTTATATAGCTGTTGACTTTGGAGTCAGTCTCAAAATTCTAATGGAGCCTTTCTCTATTTCTACTCTAATGGGTATATCTATCATATCCTGATAGTTATACAGAACTGTCCAATTATTGTATCTTATAAAGTCACTTTAACAGACTTAGTAGAATTAGAGATGACATATTTTGATGTCATTGTCAGTATGGATTGGCTTCATTCATTCTATACCTCAGTTGACTATAGAAATAGAATTATCCAGTTTCAGTTTTTGAATGTACCTATCCTTCAATGGAAGGCTAGTACCTTAGAACTTAGAAGTCAACTTGTTTCTTACCTAAGGGTGAGAAAAATAATATTTAAAGGATGTTTCTATCATCTCATTCGAGTTAAGGATTTTAGTTCCGATATTCCTAATCTTGAGTCAATTCTAGTAATATGTGAATTCCCAGATGTGTTTCCCAAATATCTTCTCGAAGTTCCTCCTATGAGGGAAATTGACTTTAAAATAAACCTTCTTCTAGATACTCAGCCCATATCTATTCTGCAATATAAAATAGCTCCAGCAGAACTCAAAGAATCCAAAGAAGAGTTGAATGATCTCATAGATCAGGGATTCATTAGACCCAACATATCCTCGTAGGGTGCAATGGCCCTATTCGTGTGCAAGAAAGACTATTCTCTTTGAATTTGTGTTGACTACCATCAACCAAATAAGGTTACGGTCAAGAACAAGTATCCACTTCCCAAAATCGATGACTTGTTTGAACAAGTTTAGGGTGCCAGTTACTTTACTAATATAGACCTCAGATCAGGCTATCATCAACTCAGAGTTAGAGAATGTGATATTCAAAAACCAACTTTCAAAATGCGGTATGGTCACTTCAAATTCCTAGTCATGTCCTTTGGTCATACAAATGACCCAATAACTTTCATGGACTTGATGAACCATGTGTTCAAGCAGTACTTAGACATGTTTGTCATAGTCTTCATAAATGACACTCTTGTCTACTCCCATAGTGAGCATGATCTCATAGACCTTCTTAGAATAGTGTTACAAACTCTCAGAAACCATCATCTGTTTGCCAAATTTAGTAGGTGTGAAATATGTCTAAGGTTAGTAGCTTTCCTTGGCCATAACATTTTTAGTGATGGCATTAGAGTTGTTTCCCACAAAATAAAAGTAGAGAGAAACTGACCCAGACTCATCTCTCTATTAGATATAAGGAGTTTCTTAGGCTTGACCAGCTATCACCGATGGTTTGTTAAGGGATTTTCATGTATTGCATCCCCCATGTCCAGATTGAATCAGAAAAAAGTCAAGTTCTAGTGGTAAGATTCTTGTGAGAAGAGTTTTCATGAATTGAAGACTCGACTCACTACAACTCCAATTTTTACTCTACCAGATAATTCAAATGGGTTTTTGGTATATTGTAATGCCTCCAGGGTTATTTTAGGGTGTGTTTTGATGTTGAGAGGTAAGGTCGTAGCCTATGCCTCTGGACAGCTTAAGCTCCATGAGAAGAACTACCCCACCCATGATATTTAGTTAGAAGATGTAGTATTTGCTTTAAAGATTTGGAGGCACTATTTGTATGGGGTACATGTTGATGTGTTCACAGACCATACGATCCTTTAGTATGCATTCTCTTATAAAAATCTAAACCTCCATTAGAGAAAGTGGCTGGAGTTGTTGAAAGACTACGACAAGAGTGTCCTACATCATCCAAGAAAGGCCAATATAGTGGCTGATGCTCTCAGTAGGATGCCTATGGGTAGTGTTGCTCATGTGGATAAGGATAAGAAGAACATAGCTCAGGAAGTTCATCAGCTTGCTCGACTAGGTGTCCGCTTAATTAATTCAGCAGAAAGTAATGTATGGATGCAGAGTAGTTCAGAATCATCTTTGGTTTCTGAGGTGAAGAAAAAGTAGGACAAAGATCCCAGTTTAGCTAAGTTAAAAAAGTCAGTTAGAGATCATAAAGCGGAGGTTTTCTCCCAAGGTGGAGATGGTGTATTGCGTTGCCAGGGTCGTCTATGTGTTCCATATGTAGATAACTTGAGGCAACGGATTTTTTATAAGCGCATGGTGCACGCTACTCAATTCATCTAAGGGCTACTAAGATGTACTGAGACTTACAAGAATTCTATTGGTGTAGTGGGATAAAGAGAGATATTACAGAGTTTGTAGCTAAATGCCCAACATATAAGCAGATTAAGATTGAACATTAGAAGCCTAGTGGGTCCATCTTGGAGTTCAGTATTCCCACATGGAAATAGGAAGAGAGAACATAGACTTTGTGATGGGTTTTCCTTATACTCATCACCAGCATAATTCTATATGGGTTATCATAGAGTGGATAACCAAGTCAACTTATTTCTTACCAATCCATGCTTCTTATTTAGCCTAGGATTTTTCTAAGCTCTATGTCAAAGAGTTAGATTGCACGGAGATCTATTGTTCATCATCTCCGATAGAGGTACCCAGTTTACCTCTAATTTTTGGAAAGGCTTCTAATAGGTTATTGGTACCTAATTTTACCTTAGTATAGCATTCTACCCTCAAATAGATGGTTAAGAAGAAAAGACCATTCAGACTTTGAAAGATATGCTAAGAGCATGCACTATTGACTTTAATGGTAGTTGGGATGATGACTTGACCTTATTGAGTCTGCATATAACAAAATCTACCATTCTACTATTTAGATGGCTCCATTTGAGGTGCTCTATGAGAGGGGATGTATATCTCTCATCGGTTGGTTTGAAGTGGATAAGGCCGTAGTGATAGGGCCTGATTTGGTATTTGATACCTTAGAAAAAGTTTAGTTTATCCAGAAAAGGCTTAAGACAACTCAAAGCAGACAAAAATTGTATACTGACATGTGCAAAAAAGATCTTGAGTTTGATATTAGTGACTATATGTATTTGAAAATATATCCTATGAAAGGAGTGAAGAGTTTTGGAAAAACGGGGAAGCTCAGTCCCCGATATAATGATTCTTACCGAATTCTCAGCCATTTGGGAAAGGTATCTTATAAGCTTTAGTTGCCTTCAGACTTAGCTTCAGTGCACCTTATGTTTTATGTCTCCTTGTTAAAGAAATGTATAGGTGACTGATAAGCCCAAATTACAACTCTCGTTAGAAAGTGTAAGCGGTCGCTGTCAAATATAGAACCCAACTGGGTTGGGTGTCGAATCCCACAGGGAATACTCTGGTCACTAAGTATTGCAATTATTAGTAGACTGTTGGTTGAAAATTCCAAGGAAAAAGGAGGGTTTGGTTTAGGCGTGAACTAATATTATCAAAGTAACGATGGAATGATTTGTGTAATAATATTTAATCACAGAGAATGATAAGTTAGGGTTATGTCCACCTTGTAGTTTCTACTTTTCTATTAACTATGAGTAAAGCGGAGTTTAGACATGCATGCACTTATAGAGAATCGTATTCTAATTCTAAATCCAAGTGTTTTTCAACCATCAAGGATTTATTTCACGTTAGCTCTCTCGAGCCTAAAGTGTATAACAAATGGTATAAATTCTCCAAGAAGTTAATCTTGCTAAGGCATTAACGTGTAACTAGAGGTTGGAAACCCTATTTTCTTGTCACACTCTCTTTTCCAAAGATGTAACTTTTCTCTCAAACAAGTTGATGCTATAATGGTGTCTTCGCTATGTTTGCAACTATGAGAATTCAATCAAAACGAAGAGAGTAATGATATAAATGGCATGACAAATCATAAATTCACAAACTCATAGCAATAAAGAGTATATTACAAGGTTTCTATAACCCTAACAAATAAGTTTAGCTACTCATGAATACAATGGAAATCAAAGTAGACATCATCATCATACCACAACTTAGAATAATCTTCGCGATAGGGATGATTTAGCGTCAATAAGAGGAGGACGTCATTCTCTCTCCGTTGCTCAAGCATAGCCGTGTTTCTCTATTCTCAAAACTATTACAGAATCTGAATATTGAATAATGAATGAATAATGCTGAAAAAATCAGCAATAAGGTTTTTAATAACATCCTTGTCTAATAAGTTGCTACTGCATCCTTAAGTATTTAAAAATACTGAGTTCGCTTGGGAAAAAGTTCCTATGCATCACATTCAGTCCAAAAACTGTCTTCCCTCTTATGTGAAGTTTTCCTTTGCTGCCCACAGGTCCACAAAGTGCTGAAATCTTCCTTATTAGTACCTGAAAACATGCTAATCACATAGGTTAGCTCACTTAAAGGAAAATGGACTAAAAGTGCAAGAATTATATATTTTATCCTCAAAACTTAGCTAAAACATGGGTAAATTATGGTTCTTAGACGTATAAATACGCCAAACATCACCACCCCACACTTAAAGCTTTGTTTGTCCTCGAACAAAGTATTATATCCATGCAAACACCTAACTAGAATTTCACAATAGCAACACAAAATTTTCAACAAGACATGCACGACAATTATTAACAAAGAGTAGATTTCTTGATCATTACTAGAAACAAATCACCCTCCAAAATAGACTCATTAAGATGGTTAATTCGTATACACAAGTTAAGAATAAAAATCATATAAAACTACCCAACAATCATCAACCATGTGCGCTCACACAAGTTGTCACCCATAATCACTCATAGTTTTGCATTTTTTGAAACATGGGTATGAGACTTTCCTTGCTCTCACTCTCACAAAGAATTCTTATATTGCAACTGATGAACATATGCTTGCCCTTAGTGTAATGCTCCACTAATATCAGAATGCTAAATTTAGGATCAAATAGGTCTTTACGGGTTGTAATGTAGGCTACGGGATAGGTAGGACTATTTTGGCCAGAAATAGTGACTATGTTCCCTAAGCGCTTTAATACACTACATTATGCCATTTACACTATATTTTAACAACCACTCTACCTTCCTTTCATCTACCAACCCCTTGTTACCCATTTTGTTATTCAATCATAAACACAACTATCTTTTTGTTTATCTATTTTTATTTAATTTATTAATTTTTTTTCTTTTTTTTTATATTAAGCATCCCTATGATAGCCACTCTTTTTCACAATATTTTTAAGTACCAATACACTCTGAGGCATCACTTTCACCATTCTCCTCTTATTTTGCCACATGATTCTATAATTTAAAGTGCTTAGGAGCTTTGATCAAATTATGATCATAAAAAAGTGGATTAGGCTACATATGAGGCTGCTAAGAAAATAGCTAAAGGCTCAAAGGGTGTTCACTAGGACAATGTACAAAGGTAGGTAAAAAGAAGGTAAACAATTTCAGGGCTGCCAATGAAATGCCTAAATCATCTCCTAAACTCACAATCTTTATTTCGTTTCACACATACACCAAGCAAGTTCTAGCATCAGTCACAACAAAGAATATACAATAACCTCACACACACAAGGCACATGGTCAACTTCATTGGGAGCATTATAGATTCTTGACCCAACAAATGAATAAATTAAACCATAAATAATTATTACACATTGAGTCACAACTTAGAGCCAAAGTGTCTCAATGGTAATGATTTAGCACAAACTCTTGTTATAATACCATGACGTCTATCAGAACAATTTCTTGCAAAATCTAAAATCTAGCTAACTAATTATAACTAACTAACTACAACTAATTCAAACAAACAAGAATAAATATAGGCAAGCAGTAAAATACAACAGACATATACCCACACCCCATACTTAGACGGGACACACTGCCCTCAGTGTAGATAAATAAGCAAAACTTGATTAGTCGGACTCCTCTTCTATGTCTGGGGTCATACCCCCTGCGTCAGAATTATCATTAGAGTCATCATCATCAGAGTTGTCCTCCACATCTGAGTTTGGCAGTCGGTAATCATCATCTGTCGGCACATCATCATCGAGAGGTTCCTCAAAATGTACTCCCACACCACACTTAATTTGTTTGCACAACGTTATTAATCATGTAATCTTGACTATCCTTTCTGACTTTATTTCATTAGATTAATGCAATCTTTGCACAAGACTACCACATAGAAATCGTATCAGGTTATTACATAGAAATAATCACACTATCTTAGGCTTGTGGTCAATCATGATCAATACCTTTGATGAACGAGTCATTAAAACGTTCAAGCTTACAACTTTCAAGATTATGCATTAACTTCACAATTTCTCCATAAAAATATAATAGTGAATACCAATCAAATACAAGTCAGAGTAAAATCAAAAACACCCATACGAATCCTTTCACTCAACTAGATGCATCATAACAAACCAGCCATATTCTTATCACCAAACACCACTTCAAAATCTAATAAACCATTATAAGAATAGTATTGCAACAACTACGGAATATAAAAGATTAACTTACGTGGTGATGGATCAGGAAGATAAGTTTGCAAAATTAGATGAAAAACAAAGAAAAACTTGGAGAGAATAGGAAAGCTTGGGCGGCGCCTAGGTTGAGCAAATAATTGAGTTATGTTCTAAGGTTGAGAATCTATTTAAAGGATTAGCCATGGGTCGGTTTTGGTCCATTTACAATCAGGTTAGGAGGCTAAAAAGCATAATTAGGCGGCCTCTTTTTCTTGGCCTATGCTAGCATAGGCGGCGCCTATATCATTGCCTACATTAGCATAGGCAGCACCTTACCTATTGCCTACATTGGCATCGGCGGCGCCTTGGCTATTGCCTATATGAGGCAGTGAGCATAGGCAATGGCATAAGCGGCGCCTATAGCATTGCCTACATTGGCATAGGCAATTCCTTGTCCATTGCCTATGTGAGGTAGTGAACATAGGAAATGGCATAGGCGGCGCCTATAGCATTGCCTACATTGGCATAGGCAATGCCTAGCCAATATCCTTTGGTCCATCATTCCTAACTTACCATCTTTAGCATGGCTCACTTTCAAATTAAAATTTGGGACTAATCTCCTCCATTATATGTCTTTCACCTACACTTAATCAAAAACAACAAAAATGATTAGAAGGATGGGTTGCCTCCCATCAAGCGCCTTAGTTTTGGTCGTGGCTTGACTCTTATTTTTGAACTTTTATTTATCAAAAACAAAATCCTAGTGAAACAAACTCCTAATGATGGGTTTCCTCCCATGTAGCGCTTGATTTATTGTCGCGGCACGACATAGTTATCTCGATTACTCAGACTTCATCAAGATATCTGGTGGCTTCACCGGTGGTGAAGGTTGATTCTTAAGGTCGAGGTCCAGCTTCTTGTGGGCATATGAATACGACCCCATTCTGATCAAAACACAAATAGTTTCTTCGTACTCTTCAACATCCTCACGCTCAAAGTTCAAAAGCACAGCAGCCAATGGCTCAATAGTAAGCTGCTTCTCTAGCGATAATTCCTTCTCATTCTCATAATAAACATCAGCTATAGAAAACACATTCATATCTTTGGGTTGCTTCATTGATTTGCTTACATCAAAACGTACCACTTCGTCATTCATCAAAAATAAAAGATCATTTGCTCATAAATTAATAAGCACACTTTCTGTGGCGAGGAAAGGTCAACCAAAGATTATGGGCACCTCATAATCCACCTCGCAGTCCAGAATAACAAAGTCTGCAGGAAAAATGAAGGTAGAAACCTTCACTAATACATCATGCAAGATACCAACAGGTCGTCTTACCGACCTATCTGCCATTACAAGCTGCATATTGGTTGGTGTAGGATCGCCCAACCCCAACTGTCCATAGATGGCTAGTGGCATCAAATTAATGCTATCCCCTAAATCACATAAAGCCTTAGAAAAGTTTAAAGATCCAACCGTGCAAGGAATAGTGAAAGCACCCAGATCTGCCTTTTTCTGTTCTAAAGACCTCGTGGAAATTACACTGCAATGATGAAAATTATCTGCTAGCTCATAGATTGTTGCCCTTTTCATTGTCAAAAGGTCATTCATGAATTTGGCATACCCTGGCGTCTGCTCCAGTGCCTCCACCAAAGGCACATTAATAGTCAGCTTCTTCAACATAGTCATGAATTTACTGAACCTGGTTTCATCAGCCTTCTTTTTCAGTCTCTGAGGAAAAGGTGGTGGTGGATTTTGAAGAGTTTTCTCCACCACTTCCTTTTTATGTTACCTCCCATTATCAATATTTTCAGATTGCTGACATCTAGGTGTAGTATCATGAACGTTCTCATTTTGATTTTCGGCTTCTACAGAATTATCACAATCTGTTTCAATAATATTCTCTTCTATATTATCAACCACCAGCTTTCCTTTGGATGGGTTTTCCAACACCTTATCACTCCTGGTCGTAATAGCCAAACATGATCCATCATTCCTTAGATTTTGCATGGTGTCACTAGGTAAAGTGCCAGCTTTTCTTTGATTAAATGCCGCTGATAGTTGACTCATTTGTTGTTCCAACAGTTTTATTGAAGTGGAATGCGAGTTAACCAATTGCTTCATTGAGGACAAATCATTTTTTACCTCAGCTACTCCCGTGTTGGTTGCCTCCACTCCTTTTAAAAACTTAGCCATCATGTCCTCCATGGACATCTTCCCGGAGCTAGATGCGGCAGCTTCACGATTTCCAGGAGTGACATACAAACCACTCCTGTCTGTCTTATTCTTCCAACTCCCTTGGTCTCGGTCCTTGAATCCGGATTTTTCATAGTAGTTTCGACCTTGGTTTCCTTGGGCATTGCCTCAGAAACCCCCTTGATTATTCAAGTAATTTGCTTTTTCCTCAGAATCGGAATCATCTCTTCCTTGAAACACAATAGCTTTGACCTTTTCTGTCTTCCCTGATAATAAATGCTTGGTAAGAAGGTCCATCTGCGTTTTTATGTGAGCCATATCCTGGTCACGTTCCTCTTCTCTTCGCCTTTATTCTGCCGTTAAGCCAATAGATACAGTAATTCTTGCTACCTCAGAATCCCTAGTATGCCAAGCTCTACTCTGCTTTGTCATACGATCTAGCATATCACATGCCTCAATAAAAGTAAGGTCCATGAATGACCCACCCGCAGCATTATCAACCACTGGCTTAGTCACTGAGTTCAAAGCCCTGTATAATATCTCCATCAAGTGGACATTGGTCATCTGATGATTTGGGCACCGCATAAGCTTCTTCTTGAACCTCTCTCATGTCTCGTGAAAAGCTTCAGTTAGAAGCTATCGGAAATTGCTTATCTCATCTCTTAACTGTGCTCTCTTGGATGGCGTAAAGAACTTTTCTAGGAAAGCTTCTTTCAGTTGCCTCCAATTAGTAATAGAGTCAGGAGCTATCCTGTTCAACCATAGAGTTACCTCTCCAGATAGAGACAATGGAAATAAGCGCAGACGAATTGCATTTTGTCCAACTCCTAGATTGTCAAACGACTTGTATGTTGAGATAAAATTAATCAGATGCATATTCGGATCGTTGCCTGCAAGTCCACCAAATAACCCTTTGAGTTACAATAGCTGGATCATGGTGCTAGTTATATTGAACTTGGCTACAGGTGCCAAGGGCGGAGGAATAATAGCCCCTGTGGCACCAGCCCCATCCAAATCATCATCATCATCATCAAAAGCAACCTGTACAACTCGGCGTTCAGGTCTCATTCTATCTTGACAATCTCTGTTGACATTCCTGTTCACTGGTCCAGGCACATCATCTGCATGCCTTGGATTTAATAACTCATCATCACCCAGGTCCTCATCATCAAGATTTGGTGCTCGACCTAGGTTATCAACATTCTGTTGATTTACTTGCGCAGCTGCCAATGCAGCTAATCTAGCCTGATCCTGTTGAGAAGCCCTCCTTTCAAGTTCTCGTTGTGCATCCATTCTTCCAATGAGATGTGGTTCAGGATTTATAGGTAATAATGGCTGACCAGAACTTCCTGTATTTGGCATGCGCTCCACTAAACCTGAACAAAACAAAAACAACAAACAAAAAGTAAAATTCGAGAATCTTTGACCAAAGGGTCCATTAACTATCACAAACTTAGTTGACAATCGTATTCCCCTGTAATGACGCCAAAATTTGATACACCCAAATTACAACTCTCGTTAGAATTTATAAGCGATCGCTGTCAAATATAGAACCCAACTAGGTTGGGTGTCAAATCCCACAGGGAATACTCTGGTCACTAAGTGTTGCAATTATTAGTAGACTGTTGGTCGAAAATTCCAAGGAAAAACTGGGGTTTGGTTTGGGCGTGAACTAATATTATCAGTGTAACGATAGAATGATTTGTGTAATAATGTTTAGTCACAGAGAATGATAAGTTAGGGTTATGTCCACCTTGTAGTTTCTACTTTTCTATTAACTATGAGTAAAACGGAGTTTAGACATGCATGCACTTATAGAGAATCGCATTCTAATTCAAAATTCAAGTGTTTTTCAACCATCAAGGATTTATTTCATATTAGTTATCTTGAGCCTAAAGTGTATAAAAAATGGTACAAATTCTCCAAGAAGTTAATCCTGCTAAGGCATTAACGTGTAAATAGAGGTTGGAAACCCTATTTTCTTGTCCCTTTCTTTTCCAAACATTGAACTTTTCTCTCGAACAAGTTGATGCTATAATGGCGTATTCTCTATGTTTACATCCATGAGAATTCAATCAAAACGAAGAGAGTAATGATACAAATGGCATGACAAATCATAAATTCACAAACTCATAGCAATAAAGAGTATATTATAAGGTTTCCATAACCCTAACAAATAAGTTTAGCTACTCATAATACAACGGAAATCAAAGTAGACATCATCATCATACCACAACTTAGAATAATTTTTGCAATAGGGATGATTTAGCGTCAATAAGAGGAGGATGTCGTTCTCTCTCCGTTGCTCAAGCTTAGCCGTGTTTCTCTGTTCTCAAAACTATTACAGAATCTAAATATTGAATAATGAATGAATAATGATGACAAATTCAGCAATAAAGTTTTTAATAACATCCTTGTCTTATAAGTTGCTACTGCATCCTTAAGTATTTAAAAATACTGAGTTTGCCCGGGAAAAAGTTCCTATGCATCACATTCAGTCCAAAAGCTGCCTTCCCTCTTATGTGAAGTTTTCCTTTGCTGCCCACAGGTCCACAAAGTTCTGAAATCTTCCTTATTAGTACCTGAAAACATGCCAATCACATAGGTCAGCTCACTTAAATGAAAAAGGACTAAAAGTGCAAGAATTATATATTTTATCCTCAAAACTTAGCTAAAACATGGGTAAATTATGGTGCTTAGACGTATAAATACACCCAACATCAGTGACCCAACAGTCGTAGTCCCTGTAGAGGGTATAGATGTTCAGAAAAACCTCTCTTATAAGGAAATTCCAATCGAAATCCTTGATTATTAGATTCATAGACTGAGGAACAAAGAAGTCATTCTAGTCAAAGTTCTTTGACAGAATCATTCTGTTGAGGGAGAAACTTGGGAAGCATAAGCAGATATACAGAGCAAGTATCCTCACCTCTTCTCCGCAAACTCAGACTCAGCTCAAGGTAACAGTTTTTCTTAAATTTACTCAGTTTCATATTCCGATGTAGTTACTAACATGGTATCAAGTAATATTTTATACTTAGTCATGCATTCATGAATCAGTTCAGTCATGTACTCATGAATTACATATGCATGTTCAGTATAGAAACTCAACTTATCAGTAATATTGAAATCATGTATCAACTATGCTTGTTCAGTATGATAATTCAGTATATTAGTAGTCTCAGCCATGAAACCATGCTTCAGTTGTGAATGTCTAGGATGTACTTCAAGTCTATCAGTTATCCCATTTTAGTCAGTATTATTCTAGGACGAATGTTCCCAAGGGGGAGATATTGTAAGACCCCTCAAAATGTCAAGCTTAATTCAGTCCTTTAAAGTTTGTTAAGGGATCATAGACTTAGAATAGTTTAGCTAAGTATTTATACTTAGATTTATTTTTTCCTTCATAGTAGGTAATCTTATTTCGTGATCCTTATATCCATTAAATGTCGATCTTTAAGTTGCTTCATGATCATGAATATCAATAGCTATTCTCGAATGAGTTTTGGATTTTTTGAACATCCTTTGAAGCACGTTTGGGAGTACAAATCAATTTATAGATGCAATCTCGATGTTGCGCATGACCTATCATATCGATGACTATTTTCCACAGCTCCCAGTGTAATTTCTAGTGAATCGATATGGACTCAATGCGAAGCGTCAGCCATAGCATCAATCCTTTTGATACAGCACTTCGGTTCTGCGCGTCGCTAGGCCAGTTTTTAGTCACTTAAAAGCCATGTCCTCAGGGGTATTTGGGTCATTTTTCCACATCTATCATCTCCATAAACACGATATTTAGATACTTTAAAGGAAAAATCTATTCACTATTCTAAAAATTTCTCAAGAAACAAAACCCTAGGTCTTCTAATTCATGGTTCAAGATTTAAGAACTCACTATCAGCTTTCATTAATTCAAGTACTCAGGCTTGTGAATTTTGCATCCAAGGGTTCCTTTCACCCTTGGAGTCGAGAAACTCTTTTAATGTTCAAGTAGATTAATTCCATGATTTTCATGATTGGATTTAAGTGTATTCATTTTTATAATGTTATTTGGGTTTCTAATCCATGGTCTATTACAAATTTCATGTGGAATTGATTATTATGTGTGAAGTATCATGTGAATTCATGTTAAAGACATTGAATTTGGGAATTTGCGAATTTATGTTATGATGCCCACATGTTTTTTTAGTACCGTATGCACAATTGTGCTCGTCAATTATTTGTTAAAATGCTCATGTGAGTTAAGTGGGGAAGAATTCATTGCATGTTAGTATTTGTGTAAACTTATACCTTATAGGCGTTCGATAAAATGTCTCGAGTTATGAACCAGTGCACAGTGGTATGATTTTCAAATTTACTCCATGCTTTTACTTTTCATGCTATCGAGTCCTGGGGGTATTCAATACCCAAAAATTTTGCTGTTTACCTAGATCTATAGTAGTTATAGAACAGTATCAATAGTGTTATGAAAATTAGTACTCAACAATCAGTCATAGTCTCAATTTAGTATTTAGTCTAGAATTCAGTTAACTAAGTTAGATAACTAGATTCAGTAGTATATCATTATTTTGTAGAACACAGTAAATTCAGTTCAGTTCAATTAGACAGTACAATCAGTAATAGTTTAGTCAAGACTTGCATGGACTAGGAATAAGTTCAGTTTCTATTAATTTTGGAGTAGGATTCAGTACCGAGCGAACCCTGGGATGGGGGCATTCCTGGCAGTATAGGGTTTGGTCCTTAGTAGCAATCCGTGCTTTACAAAACTATTTAGCCAGTGCAGGTTGAGATATCTTCCAACCAAACTAGGGTTAATACATCTCTATGAGTTTTTATTCTAATGAGGGTTGATGAAAGAGCTTTCTGTCAGAGAGAGTTAACTCACAGGTTGTCTTTACCCGTGGCATGGTACTAACACCCTTCCAACTGCGGTTACGGGTTGGAACCTAATTAATTCAGACAAAGGCCTACTAGTTAGATGATTACCTCCCACAGTTTCAGTTTTAGTTTCAGTCTTAGTATAGAACTCAGTTCGGTTCTATAGAATCAGGACTGTTAGATGCAGTCACCTAGCTTAGTATAGAACTCAGATCAGTTCTACAGAATTAGGACTGTCAAAAATAATCAAATAGTAATCAATCAGAACTGTCAAAAGTAGTCAGTCAGTTATCAATATTATAGTATCAGTAAACTCAGATATCAGTTAATCAGTATTCAGAACTCATTAATCAAAATTGGCATGATCTCAATTATTGTTTTTGTATTTATGCATGTACTCTCATTCAGTTATGTTCACGTTATTCAGTCAGTTATTGTTAATGCATATGAACCCATGCATATCAGTCTACATCACTTAGCATACCAGTACATTCAAAGTACTGACGCATACTTTTATATTACGCTATGATATCTTATATCATAGGTTCAGATGCACGGGCAGACTTAGTCGTGAGTCCTCATAGTTTAAGGACAGAGAATTATTTCAGTATTCAATATATTTTTTAGTAGTTGGGGTTAGTTGGGGGCTTGTCCTATCAACTCAATAATTCAGACAGTTAGAGGCTTTCAAACTAGAGTATTTCAGACAGTTATTTTAGTATTTACTTTTCAGTATTCATTATTTTTTTCCAGAAACGAACCTTATGGCGATTTCAGCCTACCTTCCACATTAATTTCAATAATATCGGCATTGTAGTGTTATTATTTCTAGTGCTTATAGTAGGTACCAGTCTGGGTTAGCTTGTGGTCCTTCGAGGTCGCTAGCACCATGTAGCATCTGGTGTACAGGCTTAGGGCATTACATAATCTTCCCCTTATTCCTAAATTATATTACTCCCTTTATGGGAGACACCTTAAAAAATACTCAATATCCAACCTCAAACTCCATATCCCTTTGCCTCATGTCCGCATAGGTTTTGTGGCAACTTTGGGTAACTTTGAGCCTATCTGGAATTACTTTCACCTTTTACATAGCTTGGTGAACAAAATCCGGGCCAAATATATCCTTTTCACCAACCCTAACCACCCAATAAGAGATATAAACCTCCTACCATACAATGCCTCAAATGGGGCCATTCCAATGCTAGAATGGTAACTATAGTTCTAAGCAAATTTATTAAAAGGCAAATGGTCAAACCAACTACCACCATAGTCAATCACATAGGCTCTTAACATATCTTCCTATGTATAAATAGTGCTTTTGGATGGCTCCTCTGGCTGCGAGTGAAAGGTCGTTCTAGTTCCAAAATCATGTTGAAATGAGCGCCAAAAATATGATGATAACTAGGTACCACGATCTAAAATAATTAAGGCACGTGCACCATGAAAATTTACAACTTCGTAAAGGAATAAATTTACATTACCCTCAGTAGAATAAGTAGTCCTCACTGGAAAAAAGTGGGCAGACTTTGACATCCTATCCATGATGACCAAAATGGAGTCACACTAATTATGCTACAACAGAAGGCCGGTAACTTTAATAGCCCATATTTCTCAAGCTTAACTTAACTCTCAGTTCATGAGTTATCCAATATAAAATTTTTGAAATACTCAGTATTTTTCAATTCAGAGCCTACCATTGCATAGGAAATTGATTTAGCTTTCCAACAATATAAAATTTGCCTAAATTCGACAACCAGGTAAGAAATTATGACTATTTTAAGTTTCAGTCATCAAACACTGTCATTCAAGCTTATAGCGCATCGTGGATATGTCAAAATGGTAATTTTCAATTTCTAGTGAGGTACCACATTACCGGCGCATCGCACAAAAGTTTATTTTCACATCTGTCAATTTCGAGTGTACCAACGCGATCCCACCGCGTTATGATGAGTCCAGATTTTAGAATTAAAGGGCACTGTCATTCCACAACATCATGCCAATCCCTCAGTTCCCAATTTTCTATTTCAAGTGGCCTGATGCAAACATGGCATGTCACGCCAGGGGCCCAGTTTGGAAAAATTTGGACGAAAATTATATGTTTTATCCAGGGTTAAAATAGTCTTTTCCCATGATTTTATTTTACCCAGGTATGAGATTAAACCCTAAAAATGTTTTAAATCATTTATTATTCAATTTTCCCCAAATCAAAGGCATTTTCTCTCAAGAAGACAAACTCTAACATCAATAATTAAAATCCAAACTCAAGATTTTCTTCAGGCACCTTCAAGAATTAACTTTCCAAGGTATGTTAGGCATTTATCTATGGGTCCCTTTCACCCATAGAGTCCAAGAATCCATTTTTAAGAGTTTAAGAGCTATGATTTATGGTTTCCATGCTTGGAATTAAATGCATTCGTGATTATGATAGTAATTGGGACCCAATGCATGTTTAATTATAAGTTTCCATGAAATTAAGATTGTTATGTGATGAATTATATGAATTTCATGCTTAACCCTTGTATTTGAAATTGAATATTATATTCATGATTACATGTGTTGACCATCATCATTTGAAATACTCCTTGATCCTCAAGTGTTTGCTAAAATGCCTCGATGAAGTAGATAGTGAAATCTTGATATGTCATTATGTAGTGCCAATCATGTACAAGCTTATACCTTACAAGTGTTTGATGAAATGCCTTTATGAATGAATTATGGACAATTGTACATTATTGTGAATCTCAAGATCATGCTATGCTTTATTTTTCATGCTATCGAGTCCTGAGGGTATTTAATACTCGACAATTTAGCTGTTTACCTAGAGCCACTATCAATTACAGAATAAACTTAGTTCTGTCACAATTAGTAGTACTCTCAGGCAGTTACAAAACTCAGTCAGTTATAAAACTCAGGAAAATTCAATAAAATCTGAATAGGTTCAGTGTCTTTCAGTTGGGAGTAGGATTCAGCACCGAGTGAACCCAAGGATGGGGGCTTACCTACCATAAAAGGGTGTGATACCTTAAAGAAATCCTTGCATTCCAGAACTACGTAGCCAGTGTAGGTTGAGACATCTAATCTTCCAGTTGAGGGTTGATAAAGTGTTTTAACCTATCAGATGAAGGCTCCACCAATCTTATTAGAGTACCTGCCAGATGAGGGTAACTCTTCAGTGTCTTTACCCATGGCATGGTACTGATACCCTTCCAACAGGGGTCACAGGTTGTACCCCAACTCAGTTATCTTAGTTGGGTCATGTTTATTAGGTGATTTCCTCCCACAGTCTCAGTTTCAGTATTAAGAGTAGAATTCAGTTCAGTTTTACAAAATCAGGACTATTAGGTACAATTAACCAGTATCTATAACTTCAAATACTAGTTACTTAGTATTAGAACTCAAGACTTAGCTTTAGATAAGCTTAGTCACAGTATTTATTTATATGCACAGTAGCGTATACTTAGTATTTATAGTAGTATTAATTATCCATGTACTCTTATGTTTAGTTACTCTATATAATGCAGTCAGTTATTGTTCATGCATATAAACCCTTACATTCAGCCTTACTTTATCTAGCATATTAGTACATTCCATATACTGATGCATGTTGTTTCTTTGTGCTATTATATCTTATATCATAGGTTCAGACGCTCATGTTCCTTATCGTACATAGATAGATCCAGATTCAGCTTGTAGAAGATTTAGATGTGAGTCCTCATCATTCGAAGATATTCTTTCATTTGATTATTATAGTAGACTCTATACTTTAGTAGATGGATTTAGTTGGGATATTGTACTATCAACACCTCTTTTAGATAGTTTTTGATTAGAGGCTTTTCAGACTAGTTTTTAAACAATGTTCAGTTTTGTAGATTATTATTTCAGTTGATACACTTTATCAGTAATTTATGGATATTAAACCTTATGGCATTCAGACTATTTTTTCATATTTATTACAGTATCATGTTTCAGTGTTCACAGCAGATATTAGTCATGGGTTAACTTGTGGTCCTTTGAGGTCATAAGCACCGTGTAGAATCCGGAGTACATACTTGGGACATTACAAACTTGGTATCAGAACCTAAGGTTCCCTAGAGACCTAGGAAGTCTAAAAGCTACATCTAGTAGAGTCTTGTACATAGGTGTGTAGCAAGCCACACTTATGGATAGGAGGCTATAAGATGTTTTAGGAAAATTTTCCCTTCTTTCAGTATTTATGTCGTATATAGCGAGCCACACTTATGGATAGGAGGCTATAAGATGTTCTCAGTATAACTCATTTCACTATTTTATTTACAGAACATAACTCCTAAAAAGACTAACATGAAAATAATCGAGAATCAGTCAGCACCTCAGCCTGTTATGGTAGATCCCGTGCACGAACATGTCTCTCAAGCAGAATTCAGAGCTGCATTCACTACTCTATCCAATTCTGCAGCAGCTTACAATAAACGGCCAGGTGCTTTTCAGGCTAACCTAGTTGCCACTACTGCAGTAGCTAGGATTGGTACTTCAGCCGAATGAATCCTCTGCTATTCTCAGGATCTAAGCCAAAAAAGGATCCATAGGAGTTCCTTGATCAGGTTCAGAAAGTCACAAACATTATGTGAGTGACTTCCAGTGAGAGTACTGATTTAGCTTCCTATTAGCTACAAGATGTAGCTCAAACATGGTTTAAGCATTGTATGGTAGACAGGGGCATAGATGCAGAGCCCATAAAGTGGAAAGAGTTTGCTATTACTTTCCTAGAGAGATTCTTGCCCTTAGAACTGAGAAAATCCAAGGTGTTAGAGTTTATCAACCTCAGACAGGACAGTATGAAAGTGAAAGAGTATTTTCTCAAGTTTACTTAGTTAATCAAGTATGCTCCCTATGTAGTAGCTGACAGTAGGTCAAGAATGAGCAAGTTTGTATTTGGGGTGTCATATAGTATGGTTAAGAAGTCCAGTAAAACGATGTTAATTAAGTAGATGGGCATATCCAGATTTATGGTATATGCTTAGCAGATAGAATAGGTTAAGATTAGAGAGATAGAGAGGCATAATAAGAGAAATAGAATAGGTAGCTTTAATTTTAATCAACCTAAGTTAGAGGGCGGTAACCATTCCTAATTTTTCCCAAAATCTCTAGTTCCAGCTAGTGTTCTAGTTCCTAAGTTCAAAAATGGTAATAAAGATATGGCACCAGGCTCTAACTCTGAAAGTAGTGTCATGAGTGCTCGAACAAATCCTCTATGTTAGCAATGTAGCAAGAACCACCAGGGTGTCTGTAGAGCTGGCAGTGATTTTTTTTGGGGTATGGAAAGCCAACCTATAGAGTCAGATATTGTCCTCAATCAGGTTGTCATGGTCAACATAATCGTCCCCCAGCTCAGTCTGGTCGCCCAAATCAGCAGGGTGCCACTTCCAGTGCTACCATTGGGCAATGCCCAAATAGACTTTATGTACTTTCGTCCAGAAAAAATTAGGAAAATTCTCCTAATGTGGTCACTGGTATGTTACAGATCTTCCATTTACACTTTTATGCCTTGTTAGATTCAGGTTTCTTTTTATTTTTTGTAACTCCTTATATAGTCGTTACCTTTGAAGTTTGTCCAGAAATTCTAGCAGAGCCTCTCTCAGTTTCTAACCCAGTGGATAAATCTATCATAGCCCGACGGGTATACAAGAACTGTCCGATTATGATATCTTAGAAAGTTACTTCAGCAGACCTTGTAGAGCTAGAGATGGTAGCTTTTGATTTCATTCTTGGCATAGATTGGCTTTACTCATGTTATGCCTCAATTGATTATAGAAACAAAATAGTTCCTTTTAAGTTTTCCAATGAACCAGCCCTTTAATGGAGGGTAGTACCACAACGCTTAAGGGTCAGTTAATTTCATACCTTAGAGTGAGCAAAATGATAGCCAAGGGATGTATTTATCATCTTGTTAGAGTCAAAGACTCCAGTTCAGAGACTCCCAGTCTTGAGTTAGTTCCAGTTGTAAATGAATTCTCAGATGTATTTCTCAAAAATCTTTCTGGAGTTCTACCCTTTGGAAAATAGACTTTGGAATAGACCTTCTTCCTGATACTCAACTTATATCCATTTCGTCATTCAAAATGGCACCAGCAAAACTCAGAGAGTTATAAGAACAATTGATAGATCTCATAGATAAGGTATTCATAAGACCTAGTGTTTCCTCGTATGATGCACCAATCTTATTCGTCCATAAGAAAGATGGTTTTCTTAGAATGTGTATAGACTACCGTCAGTTGAATAAAATTACAATCAAGAATAAGTACCCACTTTCTAGAATCGATGAATTGTTCAGCCAAATTTAGGGTGCTACTTACTTTTCTATAATAGAACTCAGATCAGGCTATTATCAGCTCAGAGTCAGAGATTGTGACATTCTAAAAATAGCTTTCAGAACCTAATATGGTCACTTTGAGTTTCTAGTTAGGTCCTTTGGTCTTACTAATGGCCCAACAGCTTTCATGAACTTAAAGAATCATGTGTTCTTGCAGTACTTGGACATGTTTGTTATAGTCTTCATTGATGACATTCTGGTGTATTCCCATAGCAAGGATGATCATGCTGATCACCTTAGAATCATACTTTAGACTCTCAGAACTCTCTAGTTGTTCGCCAAATTTAGTAAGCACAAATTTTGGCTGAGGTCAGTAGCGCTCATTGGTTATATTATATCCAATGATGGCCTTAAAGTTGATCTTCAAAAGACCAAAGCTATGAGAAACTGGCCTAGACCTATCTCTCCATTAGATATCTAGAGTTTCTTAGGTCTAGCTAGATATTAGCATTGGTTTTTTGAAGGGTTCTCATCTATTGCATCCCCTATATTCGGATTGAATCACAAAAAAGTTTTGTTTAAGTGCTCAGATTTTTATGAGAAAAGTTTTGAGAAGTTGAAGAATCAACTCACCATAGCCCCAGTTTTGACTCTACCAGATAGTTCAGATGGGTTTGTTGTGTACTGTAAGGCATCCATAGTAGGTTTGGGTTGTGTCCTCATACAGAGAGGTAGGGTCATAGACTATATCTCTAGACAGCTTAAGCCCCATGAGAACTATTAGCTAACTCATGATCTTAAGCTAGCAGCTATAGTGTTTGCGTTAAAAAATTTGGAGGCACTATTTATATTGGGTGCATGTAGATGTCTTCACAGATCACAAGAGCTTGCAGTATGTGTTTTCTCAGTAAAATTTAAATTTGTAGGGAAGGTGGTTAGATTTATTGAAAGATTATGATATTAGTATTTTATATCATCCGGCAAAGACAATATAATGGCTGATACTCTCAGTAGACTGTTTATGGGTAGTGTTGCTCATGTTGGGAACAGTAAGAAGTTAGCTTAGGAAGTTCATCAGCTTGTTCGACTAGGTGTTCTCTTAGTCGATTCAGCAGAAGATAGTGTATGGCTACAAAACAGTTCTGGATCGTTTCTAGTTTCCAAAGTAAAGGAAAAGCAGGATAGAGATCCTAGTCCAGTTAAGTTAAAAGAGTTAGTCAGAGATCAGAAAGTAGAGGTTTTCTCCCAAGGGAGAGATGGTGTTTTGCATTGCCAGGGTTGGCTATGTACGCCAGATGTAGATGACTTGAGGCAACAAATTTTTGTAAAAGCGCATGGTGTGCGTTACTCTATTCATCCAGGGGACTCTAAGATATACCACGATATGTGGGAGATATATTGATAGAGTGGGATGAAGAGGGACATTACAGAATTTGTAGCTAATTGCTCTACATATCAGTAAGTTAAGATTGAATAGCAGAAACCTTGTGGGTCCATGCAAGAGTTCAGTATTCCCATATGGAAATGTGAAGAAGTGAACGTGGGCTTTGTGATGGGTTCTCCTCTTACTAGTCATCAACATGATTCTATATGAGTTATTGTAAAAAGAATGACTAAATCAACTCATTTCTTCCTGTCCATACTTTCTATTCAGCCGAGGAATATGCCAAACTCTATATCAGAGAGTTGGTCAAGTTACATGGAGTCCCAGTATCCATCATCTCACATAGAGGCACCTAGTTCGCCTCTCATTTATGGAAAGCATTCCAAAAGGATCTTGGTACAAAAGTTCATCTCAGTACAACCTTCCACCCTCAGAAATATGGTCAAGTAGAAAGGACAATTTCGACTTTAGAAGATATGCTAAGAGTATGCATTGTCGATTTTAAGGGTAGTTGGGGTGACCATATGCCTTTGATCGAGTTTGCATACAATAATAGCTATTATTCTAGTATTCAGATGGCTCTATTTGAGTCTATCTATGGTAGGAGATGTAGATCTCCAATTGTTTGGTTTTAGGTAGGTGAGGCCATAGTAGTAGGGCTTGACCTAGTATTCGATGCCTTAGAGAAGGTTATCTTAATCAGAGGAAGACTTAGGGCTGCCCAGAGCTGACAGAAATTGTACACAGATGTATGGAGAAAGGATCTCAAGTTTGAGATCGGTGATTTTATGTTCTTGAAAATTTGTCCCATGAAGGAGGTAAAGAGGTTCGGAAAGATGGGAAATCTTAGTCCCCGATATGTCGGCCCTTACAGAATTCTTTGTCATTTTAAAAAGGTGGCTTACAAGCTTGAGTTGCCTTCAGACTTAGCTTCAGTGCACCCAGTATTCCACGGCTCCTTTCTAATGAAATAAATTGGTGACCCAATATTCATTGTTCCCTTAGAGGGCATATATATTCAGAAGGACTTCTCTTTCAAAGAGGTTTCGGTCTAGATCCTCAATCATCAGATTTGTAGATTAAGGAATAAAAAAGTTCCCTTAGTCAAAGTCCTTTGGCAGAATCAGTTTGTAGGGGGAGCTACTTGGGATGAAGAAGAACATATGCGGACCAAGTATCCTCACCTCTTCTCTGCAACATCAGATACACCTTAAGATAACTGTCTTCCTTAGCTTTAGTCAGTTCCATGTTCATCTATAATTATACCTTGGTATCCATTACATATGCATATTCAGTCATGCATTCATGAATTAGTTTAGTCATGTACTCATATATTAGATATGTATATTCATTATGAATACCCAGCTAATCAGTAGCCTCAGTCATGTATTCCATGCATCAGATATGCATGTTCAGTGAAAAATATTAGTTTTTAGTACCTCAGTCAATTAGTTATACAATAGATATGCATGTTCAGTGTGTAAACTTAGTCTGTCAGTATCTCACCTTAATCAGTCTTATTGAAGGATGAATGTTCCCAAGTGGGAGATTTTGTAATACCCCATATTTCTCAAGCTTAACTTAACTCTCAGCTCATGAGTTATCTGATATAATTTTTTTGAAATACTCAGTATTTTTCAGTTTAGAGCCTACCATTGCATAGGAAATTAAATTGTCTTTCCAATAATATAAAATTTGACTAAATTCGATAACCGGATAAGAAGTTATAGCTATTTTAAGTTTAAGTTGTTAAACACAGTCATTCAAGCCAGTAGTGTGCCGCAGAGTATGTAAAAATAGCAATTGTTAGTGTCTAGTAAGGTACCGCGATACTGGCTCATCGCGTCAAAGATTATTTTCACATTTGTCAATGTTGGGTGTACTAACACGATCCCACCACGTCGCGATGAGTCCATATTTCAGAATTAAAGAGGCGCCGCGATTCCATCATGGCGTGCCAAGCCCTCAATTCCCAATTGTCTATTTTTAGTGGCCCGATGTGATCATGGCGCGGCGCGCCAGGGGCCCATTTTAGAAAAATTTGGACGAAAATTAAATGTTTCATTCAAGATTAAAATATTCCTTTTCCATGGTTTTATTCCGTCCAGGTGTGAGATTAAAGCTCTAAAAACATTTTAAATCATTTATTAGTTAATTTTCCCCAAATCAAAGGCATTTTCACTCAAGAAAGACAAACCCTAACCTCAAGAATCAAGATTAAAACTGAAGAATTTCTTCAAGCACCTTTATGAATTAAATTTTCAAGGTATGTTATGTGTTCATACATGGGTCCCTTTCACCAAATGAGTCCAAGAATCCATTTTTAAGAGTTCAGGAGCTATGATTTATGATTTCCATGCTTGGAATTGAATGTCTTCGTGATTATGAAAGTAATTAGGATCTAACGAATGTTTAATTTTAAGTTTCCATAAAATTATGATAGTTATGTGGTGAATTATATGAATTGCATGCTTAACCCTTGAATTTGAAATTGAATGTTGTATTCATGATTACATATGTTGACAACCATCATGTCAAATACTCCATGCTCTCCAAGTGTTTGCTAAAATACCTATGTGAAGTAGATACTGGAATCTTGATATGTCATTATGTGGTCCAAATCATGTACAAGCTTATACCATACAAGTGTTTCATGAAATGCCTTTATGAATGAATTATGGACAACTGTACATTGTTATGTATCTCAAGATCATGCTATGCTTTGTTTTTCATGCTATAGAGTCGTGGGGTTATTTATTACCCAAAAATTTAGATGTTTACCTAGATCAAGTGTTAGCTACAGAATAGTCTCAGTCCTGTGACGATCAGTAGTAATCTAAGTCAGTTACAGAACTCAGTAAAACTCAGTCAGTTACAGAACTCAAGAAATTTTAGTAAAATTAGTATCAGTTTAGTTAAGTTCTGTATACTCAGTTCAGTGTCTTTCAATTGGGAGTAGGATTTAGCTATGAGTGAACCCTACGATGGGGGCTTACCTACCAGAAGAGGGTGTGATCCTTAGAAGTAATCCTTACATTCTAGAACTACGTAGCCAGCATAGGTTGAGACATCAAACCTACCATTTGAAAGTTGATAAGGTGTTTTAACCTATTAATTGAGTGTTCTACCGTTCTCATTAGAGTACATGCCAGATGAGGGTATCTCTTCAGTATCTTTACCCATGGCACGGTATTGACGCCCTTCCTACTAGGGTCAAAGGTTTGACCCCAACTTAGTTATCTTATTTGGGGCATGTCGATTAGATGATTACCTCTCAAAGTCTCAGTTCAGTCTTTAGAATAGAACACAGTTTAGTTTTACAAAATCAGTACTGTCAGATACAGTCAACCAGTATTAGTAACTTCAAATATCAGTTACTCATTATAAGAACTCGGGAGTTAGCTTCAGATAATTTTAGTCAAAGTATTTATAGTAGTATCAATAATCCATGTACTCTCATGTTCAGTTACTCTATGTCATGCAGTCAGTTATTGTTGATGCATTTAAACCCTTTCATTCAGACTTACCCCATCTAGCATACTAGTACATTCCACGTACTAACATATACTCTTTGTTTGTGCTATGATGTCTTATATCATAGGTTAGGATGGTCAAGTTCCTAACCATGCATGGATAGAACCATATTCAGCCAACAGTTGATTTAGCAGCGAGCCCTCATCATTCGAGGATATGCTTTTATTTTATTATTATAGTAGACTCAGTATTTTAATAGATGGAGTTAGTTGGGGGATTATCCCATTTACTCCACATTCAGATAGTTTCAGATTAGAGGCTTTTCAGATAAGTTTTCAAGTAGTGTCCAATTTTACAGATGGTTATTTTAGTTGATACACTTTATTAGTAATTTATAGATTTTGAACCTTCTAGCGTTTCCACCTACTTTTTACATTTATTATAGTATCATGTTTCATTGCTAACAATAAATATCAATCATGGGTTAGCTTGTGGTCCTTCAGGGTCGTAACCACCGTGTAGTGTTTGGGGTACAGATGGGTTGTTGCGGTAACAAAATCCATATTCATTATCTCCTATTTCCACAATGGCAATTCAATCTCTTGAAGTATCCCACTACGCCCTATGTGCTTTACCTTCACCTACTGACACACCATACAGTAAGCCATAAAGTTGACTACATCACATATTATATTGTTCCACCAATACATATCCCTAAGATCATGATAGATATTTGTTGAACTGGGAAAAAGCATATAGTGTAATTCATGGGCCTCAACTAAAATCTGGCCTCACAATCCATCTACATCGAGAATACACAACCTCTCTTAGTATCTCAAGATACCATCATCAATTATCTAAAAATACATCACCTTCTTCTTACCCACATTATCCTTGATCTTCATCAAAAGAGGATCAAATTTCTTCTTCCCCTATATTTATGAATCAAAAGATGGCTGCACCACCTATTGCATAAATAGACCACCATTCTCAAAGTGCAAGAGGCAAACACCAAGGTTATCCAAACAGTGAATATCCTTCACCAATTCCCACTTATCCTTATCTATAAGCGATAAGTTACCCATCGATAACCCGTTAAAAGCATCAACAACTACGTTAGTTTTACCTGGGTGGTAGTGAAGACTTATATTATATTCATTCAGTAACTCAAGCCACTGCTTTTGCCTAAGAATAATCACTTTCTGAGTGAACACGTACTGCAGGCTCTTATGATTAGAAAAGATATCAATATGGACCCCATAAACATAGTGACACCAAATTTTCAATGCAAAAATCACATCTAACAATTCCAAGACATGGGTCAAATAGTTCTTCTCATGAACCTTTAACTGTCTAGAGGAATTAGAAACAACCTTACCATGTTGCATTAACACATAGCCCAAAGAAAATTGAGATGTATAACAATAGACGACAAACCCCTTTGTACCCTCAGGTAGAGTCACGATCGGAGCTGAAGTCAACTTATCATTTAAATTCTCAAAGCTACCCTTGCAAGCATCAGACTATAAGTACTTTACCTTATTCTGAGTCAGTTTGGTCAATGGAGAAGTAATAGAAGAGAAACTATCCACGAACCTCCTATAATCTCCAGCTAAACCCAAGATACTCCAAATATCGGTTAGATTTGTGATTCTAGGACACTTCTTAACCACAACAACCCTTTTAGCATCCACCTCAATCCTCTCACTAGATATGACATGACCCAAAAAAGTTATGGCATTCCACAATAATTCATATTTAGAGAACTTAGCATACAAGATTTTGATCTTTCAAGTTCTATAATGTAAGGCGGAGGTTATCAGCATGATCTTCCATACTCCTAAAGTATGCCAGAAAATCATCAATAAAGCTAATTTTAAATAGGTACAGAAACTGATTGAAGACCTTATTAATCAAATAAATGAATGTTATCGGGGCATTGGTCAAGCCAAATGACATAATCCGAACCTCAAAGTGCCCATACCGGGTATAAAAGGTTGTCTTAGGGATATCAACCTACTTAATCTGTAACTATTGATACTCAGACTAAAGATCGATCTTAGAGAAAAATTTGGCTCCTTGAAGTTAATCAAAGAGATTATTAATTCTCGGAAGAGGATATTTATTATTTACCATCACCTTATTCAACTATTAATAATCAATGCACATCCAAAGGGAACCATCCTTCTAATGTATGAAAAATACCATCGCACCCCACGAGGACACACTAGGATAGATAAAAACCTTGTCCAAAAGATCCTTTAGTTGTTCCTTAAGCTCCTTCAACTCGACTGAAGCCATTCTATACGAGGGAATAGAAATAGGATGAGTGTCCAGAACAAGACTAATACCAGAATCAATTTCCTAGTCAAGAGGGAGACTAGGAAGGTAATTAGGGAAGACCTTAAGGAGTTTATTTACCGCAGGAACAGAGTGCAAAGAAGAACCTTTCGAGTTAGTATCTTTAACCAGGACCAGCTAATAGAGACAACCATTGGAAATTAATTTTTAAGCTCTATGATATGATATAAAACTTTCTTTAGAAGCTTGGGAACCACTCTCTCGCTCAACAATTGGCTCATTAGAGAATTTAAACATGACCTTATGGGTCCAGCAATCTAAGGAAACATAGAATGAGTGCTACCAGTTCATCCACAAAAAAATATCAAAATTAACCATGTCCAACTATATCAAGTCTACCAAAGTTTCTCTACTACCGACAGATACCAAACACCCTATATAGACTCTTCTTACAAGCATAGAGTCTCCTATCAAGCTATAAATAGAAAAATAATGTAACAAATAGTTAGGACCAAAACCAAAATGCACAGTGATGAATGATGTCACATAATAAAGAGTGGACCCTGGATAAAGTAAATAGTACACATCATAGTAAAAGAGTTTCAACCTACCAGCAACAAAATTTAGACATGCCTTAGACTCTTAATGAGTAGTGAGATCATAAAGATGATTTCGACCAGTGCCAAACCTAGCAGTAGAACTCTTTGGTACAGAAGAAGATGAATAGGCAATAGGTACCTTATTTCCCCAAAATTAAGACTAGAAGGACAAGACCACTGCATATGCCCAATCTAACCACACATAAAACATGGGTTCCTTACCTTCAGATATTGATATCGATAATTCTGACCACAAAATTTGCAAAGAGGGGAGGATGATGCTGATTAGGCCCCACTGGACTATGATTGGGCATTTTATTCCCTAAAGCATCACCCTAAAAATGTCGATCAACAGACGTCTTTGAGTAGGCTGTACTAGCCGTCGAATAGGAGTTAGGACTCCCCCAACTCTTTTTCTTAGAAAAAATCCCACTCTTCTATTGCCCCCCACACTATTTTAAGAACTAAAATTTCTTATTCAACCTCTCACTAATCTCAACCTTTTTCTTTTTCTTCTTTTTGACCTATTGTATATACGCAACTAATTTGGAGATGTCCATGTCCTTGATCAACAAGGTAGCCTTACTCACAAAAATCTACTCATGAGCTACTCCCAAAGAAAACTTTCTCATACGTTTCGTCATATTAGATACTAATACAGGAGCATATTATAATACCCTATATTTGTCTTAGCTCAATTTAGCCCAAGTGCATATAGAAAGGGCTTAGAACCTAAATATTTAGCTAACTGTAAGAGACATAGTTTTATTTTTGGCCTCTTAACTTTAATGATTATTATTGTAATACCCGTTCCTTTTCTTAGTTTGAAATTATCACTAGGATATTTGAACTTACTTTGAAATACAAATTTATATTTTTACATATGGTATTTTTGATATTTTAACATTCCATCACATGGAAAATTGATTAATATTTCCATCGATATAAGATTCACCCAAATCTGATAATCAGGTCAAAAGTTACGACCATTTTAAGTTTCTATCATAAAACAACGCCATATTGGTCTGTGGCGTACCGCGCCACAAGATAAAATGAAAATTGTCCTTTTCCAGTGTCTCAACATTATTTCTCCTGCATCATGCCAAAATTTTAAGTCACATTAAAAGTGGCAACACGATGGCTTCGCGTCACGCCATTGCCCAGTTTCCTAATTATCAAATTCTAGTTACACGGTGCGATAGCGCCACGTCGCGCTAGGAGTCCAATTTAGGAAATTTTCACTAAAATTTCAAGACCCTTCCAAGGTTTAAAAGGGTGGATTTCCTACCCCTATTTAAACCCAATAACACGTGATATAGCCATTTTTCACCCAAAGTATACTAGTTTCTCTCAAGTTTCTCTTAAGAAACAAACTAGGGGTTCTATTGGAGATTCAAATTCAAGAAGGTTTCATCATCAAACTTTAGTAAATCATGAACTAAGGTATGAATAGTGTTCTTTTATGGACCCCTTTCATCCATGAAGTCCAAGGATCCCTTTTACAACTACAAGTTCTGGATTTTCTCTATGTGTTCATGTTATGGCTACTCATGTTCATGTTGATAAATTAGAAACTAATTTATATTCCATGATTTGATGATAAATTCCATGTGGATTGAATAGTATAGATAAATATTTTTGAAATCTCATGACTAAAACCTTATATGATGAAATTGGAAGTGAACCATGATGTTTAATTTCTATTCAATGATGTTTACATGTACTATGCCTACCATATGTTTGATTAAATGCCAACAGGAAGGAAATATTTTATTAACTGGCATGGTATCATGAGATCTCTATGTATGTACAAGTTATGCCTATCATATGTTTGATGAAATACTTCAATAAATGTATTGTGGTAATTATCATGTATTCAAGAATGTCAAGTCAAGTCAGTTTCCTTCTATCAAGTCCTAGGGTTACTTGTACCTTAAATATTAGATGTGTACCTAAAGCCATGTTATGTTTCCACGATACTCTCAGTCAAGCTATGAACTCTTAGACTTCAGATAGTCTTATGACTAAGGAAGAATCTTCATGATCTCATGACTCAGTCAATTGTCAGATATTAATAGTATTCCATCAGTCAACGAACCTCAGTAACTTAGCTCATGATCAGTTAAGTAAATCACGATCAGTGTCTATTCAGATAGAAGTAGTAATTAGCACCGAGTGAACCCAAGAATGGGAACTCACCTGTTATACGAGCGTGTGATTCCTAGAAACAATCCTTGTAATCCAGAACTATGTATCCAACATTGGTCGATACATCATAGCCTGCTATATGAGGGTAGATGAGGTGGCTTGACCTGTTATATATGAGTTCCTACCTTTCTCACTAGAGTTACCTGTTATATGAGGGTTTCTCATATGTTGTCCTTACCAGTTGTACGGTATTGACACACTTCTAATTAGGGTACAGACTGGACCCCAGCTCAACTATTATATCAAATTTAGGGCATGTCGATTAAATACTACTTCCTACAGTTTCATGTTATACAATCAGAACTGTTAAATATAGTCAATCAGTCTTAGTAATAGAACTTAAATAGTTCTTCAGATTCAAGATTGTCGGATATATTCATATCAGATATAGCATGGAACTCAGATAGTTCTATCAAATTTAGGACTATAAGTTACAATCGCTTATGATATTAGTTATACTTAGACACAGTTATTCATATTATCATTTATGTTAGTTGAGAAATATTCAAATTCAGTAATCATTCATCACGATATCAGTGTCAGTCATTATGTCTCATGCATGTATTCTAGCGCTCATGGTAGTTAGTCAGATATCATTATTGCTCATGCATATGAACCCCATGTATTTAGCCTACCTCACATACATACTAGTACATTCAATCATACTGAGGCATTTGTGCTATGGTGTTTTTATACTATAGGTACAGAGACACAAGCTCCAAATCAGCAGTAGATCCCAATTTCATCAGTCAGAGTTGAAGTGAGTACTCATCCTTTGAGAACATAATGAATTTTTATTATTTTATTGATTATTTTATTAGTTGAAGTTAGTTGGGGACATGTCCCATTAACTCCTTATTCAGATTTCTCAAACAGTTTCAGTCATGTTTAGAGGCTTTCCAGACTATAATATTTCAGACTTCAGTATTTCCAGTTTTGTTTTGGGTATTTTATTACCCTTTTAAGATGTTATATTATTTAGTCTATGTTCAGTATTGAATCTTATGGCCTTTCAGTGCATATTTCTGCATTATCATGTTCTATTATGCTATGTACATGAATAAATATCAATCATGGGTTAGCTTATGATCCTTTAGGGTCATAAGCACCATGTATCATTCTGGTTCAGAAAATTAGGGTATTAAAAACTTTGTATCAAATCCAGGTTCTATAGAGTTCTAGGAAGTCTAAAAGTCGCATCTATTAGAGTCTTGTACATGGGTATGTTATGTGCCACATTTATGTCCAGGAGGCTATGAGATGTTTTGAGAACAGTTTCCTTTCTTTTAGTATTCATCTCATACCAGTGAGCATAATCACAATTCCGTCTCTTAGTCTAATCCCCTTCTTCTTTTTATTTCAGAATATGCCTCCCAAGAGAAGAAATCAGTCAACCCCTTAGCCCGAAGAACCTTTGGGTAATCATGATTCACATGCGGAGTTCAGGACCGTATTCACCACTCTTGCTTATTTAGTAGCTACCCGTAATAAATAACTAGCTGTCGTTCCGACCAACCCAGTGGCTAATTCAACTGCAGCTAGAATTCAAGACTTCACCGAACTGAATCCTCCAACCTTCCTTGGGTATATGGTACATGAAGACCCTCAGGAATTCATTGATCAAATCCAAAAAGTTATAGATATCATGGGAGTGACTACTGTTGAGAGTTCTGAGCTAGATGCATACCAGTTGCAGGATGTGGCTCATTCTTAGTTCAAACAGTGGATGTCTGAAATATTATATGATGCAGTACCTATAGAGAGGGAGGAGTTTGTCACTATATTCTTATATTGATTCTTTCCCCAAGAGCTTAGAGAAGACAAAGTTCTAGAGTTCATCAACCTCAGGCAGGGCAATATGATGGTGAAAGAGTATTCTCTAAGGTTTACCTAATTAGCCATATACACCCCTCATGTGGTTGCAGATAATAGATCCAAGATGAGTAAGTTTACTTCAGGGGTGAGTGACAGTGAAGTTAATGAGTGCAGATCCACCATGCTGAACAGTGACATGACCTTAACTAGGCTTATGACCCATGATCAGCAGATACAAGAGCAAAATATTAAGTAGAGGGAGAAAAGGAATAAGAGAGCAAAGACAGGTAGTTCTAACTTCGCTTATCCTAAATTAGAAGGAGGAAACCGTTCTTAGTTTCTTCCTAAGTTATTAGTTCCATCTCCCTCTACAGCCAGTACTCTTGTTCCTAAATTTAGAGAGAGAAATAGAGATAGAGCTCCAAGATCTAAGTCTCAGGGCAGTATTAGTAGTTCCCGCACCTATATTCATTGTCAAACTTATGGTAAGCACCATAAGGGCATGTGTAGAGTGGGTAGTGGAATCTATTTTAGTTGTGGAAAGAGAAAAAACAGAGTTAGAGACTGTCCTCAGCAAGGTCCTCAGGGTCATCAGAATCGCTCTTCAGCACAGTTTGGTTAACCAAATCAGTAGGGTGCCACTTCCAGTGCTACTAGAGTGTAGCACCAAAATTGTCTCTATGCTCTTCAGACTCGACAGGATTGGGAAAATTCTCCTAACGTAGTTATTAGTACGTTACAGATATTTCATGTGCATGTTTATGCTTTGCAAGATCCTGGAGCTTTCTTGTCTTTTGTTACTCCTAATATATCAGTTGATTTTGGAATCAGTCTTGAAATCCTAGCAGATGCCTTTTCAGTCTCTACTTCAGTGGGTAAAACCATCATAGCCTGGAAGGTATACAGGAACTTCCTGGTTATGATATTTCAGAAAGTTACTTCAGCAGGCTTAGTCAGATTAGAAATTACTAATTTTGATATCATTCTTGGCATGGATTGGATTCATTCCTGCTATGCCACAGTCGACTATAGAAATAGAATAGTTTAATTTCAGTTTCTGAATAAACACGTTCTAGAGTGGAAGGGTAGTATGTTCGCTTTTAGAGGACATCTTATTTCCTACCTTTGGGCAAGGAAAATAATATCTAAGGGATGTATCCATCATATCGTTTGAGTTAAGGATACTAATCTCGAGACTCCCTATCTTGATTCAGTCCCAATTGTAAATGAATATTTAGATATCTTTCTCAAAAAACTTCCAGGGATTCATCCCGACAGGAAAATAGTCTTCGGTATTGACTTTCTTCTAGACACTCAGCCTATCTCTATTTTGCCCAAATCTGATAACCAGGCTAGAAGTTACGACTATTTCAAGTTCCAATTGTAAAATTGAGCCATATTGGTCAGTGGAGCGGCGTGCTAGAAGATAAAATGGCAATTGTCCTTTTCTAGTGTCTCATCGCGATTTAACCCGCGTTATGCCAAACTTCTAGGTCACAAATGAAGTGGAAACGCGATGGCTCTGCATCGCACCATTTCCCAGTTTCCCAATTGTCAAATTCCAGTGACACAATGCGATAGCGCCACGTCGCACCAGGGGTCCAATTTGGGAAATTTCCACTAAAAGTTCAAGACGCGTCCAAGGGTTAAAAGGGTCAATTTCCTACCCCTATTTAAACCCAATAACATGTAAGTTAGCCATTTTTCACCCAAAGTATACTAGTTTCTCTTAAGAAACAAGCTACGGTTTCTATTAGGGATTCAAATTCAAGAAGGTTTTCACCATCAATTTTTATGAAATCATGAACAAAGGTATGTATAGTGTTCATTTATGGACCTCTTTCATCCATGAAGTCCACGAATCCCTTTTTAAACTATATGTTATGTATTTTTTCCATGTGTTTATGTTTTGGTTTCTCATTTTCATGTTGATAAATGAGAAACTGATTTCTATTCCATGATGTGATGATAAATTTCATGTGGGTTGATTAGTATAGATAAATATTTATGAAATCTCATGACTAAAACCTTGTATGTTGAAATTGAAAGTGAGCCATGATTTTTAATTGTTATTCAATGATGTTTACATGTACTATGCTTGCCATATGTTTGATTAAATACCTAGAGGAATGAAAAATTGTTTAACCAGTATGATATCATGAGATCCCCATATATGTACAAGTTATGCCTGTCATATGTTTGAAGAAATACTTCAATAAATGTCTTTTGGTAATTATCATGTATTCAGGAATGTCAAGTCAAGTCAGTTTCCTTCTATCGAGTCCTGGGGGTACATTTACTCAAAATATTAGTTGTGTCCCTAGAGACAGTGCATGTTTTTGTGATACTATCAGTCAAGCTATGAATTCTTAGACTTCAGATAGTCTTATGACTCAGGAAAAATCTCCATGATCTCATGACTGAGTCAGTTGTCAGATATCAGTGGTATTCCATTAGTTAACGGAATCCATAACTTTGCTCATGATCAGTTCAATAAATAATGATTAGTTTCTATTCAGATAAGAGTAGGAATTAGCACCGAGTGAACCCAAGGATGGAACTCACCTATTATAAGCATGTGTGATTTCTAGAAGCAATCCTTGCGTTCCAGAACTATGTCGCCAGCATAGGTTGAGACATCATATCCTGCTATATAAGGGTCGATGAGGTGGCTTCACCTATTATATGAGGGTTCCCACCGTTCTCACTAGAGTTACCTATTATATGAGGGTTACTCACATGTTGTCCTTACCAGTAAAGTGGTATTGACACCCTTCTAATCAGGGCACAGATTGGACCCCAACTCAGTTATTATCGCACATTTGAGAAATATCGGTTAAATACTATTTCCCACAGTTTCATGTTATAGAATCAGGACTATTAGATACAGTCAATCAGTCTTAGTAATAGAACTCAGATAGTTCTTCAGATTTAGGACTGCCACATACAGTCGTCTCAGATATAACACAGTACTTAGATAGTGCCATTAGATTTAAGAATGTCAGTTACAGTCATTCATGTTATTAGTTATATTCATACACAGTTATTCATCTTATCAGTTATGTCCGTTTAGCAACATTTAGGTTCAATAATCATGGCATCATGATATCAGTGTTTGTTATTATGTCCCATGCATGTATTCTCAGCCTCATGATAGTTAGTCAGATATCATTATTGCTCATGCATATGAACCCCATATATTTATCCTACCTCACATGCATACCAGTACATTTAATTGTACTCACACATTCGCTCTATAGTGTTCGTATACCGTAGGTATAGAGACACGAGCTCTAAATCAGCAGTAGATCCTAGTTTCATCAGTCAGAGTAGAAGTGAGTCCTCATTTTTTGGGGAAATGATGATTTTCTATTATCTCATTGATTAGATTATTAGTTGGAGTTAGTTGGGGACATGTCCCTTCTATTCGTTATTCAGATTTCTTAGACAGTTTCAGTCATGCTTTGAGTCTTTACAAACTGTCATGTTTCAAACTTCAGTATTTCCAGTTTTGTTTTGGGTATTTTATTACCCCATGCATATGTTAGATTATTCAGTCTATGTTAAGTATTGAACCTTATGGCCTTTCAGTACATCTTTCTGCATTATCATGTTATATTATGTAGTGTACAGGTACATATATCAGTCATGGGTTAGCTTATGGTTTTTTGGGGTCATGAGGACCGTGCAGTATTCCAGTTTAGAAAGTTGGGGTGTTACAATTAGATTTGTCTTTTCGACCACAAGACATAAGTTTTTGAGTTGATTCATGTTCAGGGGTGTAATAAGATGTCTCGGGAAAGTTTTGACTTTTTCAGACGTGGTTTGGACCACGTTTGAATTTTCAAAATAGCAAGTCACCGTGATTGAGTTGCGTCACGGTGGAATAGGAATAGAGGCCTTCGTGCATCGTGGTGAGGGATCAATCGGCATTCCAGTTATAAATTTTAGCTTCATAAGGGTTGCCTGGTCTTTTCCCATGGACCCAATTCACAAAAACATATGATTTATCATCAAATAAGGCATTATATGCTCTATTTCCATAATACCACTTTAAAATAAACCCTAGGCATTACCCAAATCCATGAGGTTCAACCATTATTTCTTCAAGAAAACTCTAATATTCAAGCTTCACCACCCAAGAATGATCAAAAAAGTCAATTCTCTGGCAAGATTAAAGCCTTAAGGTATGTTAAATGTTCATCCATAGGACATTTTGAGCATGTTGTACAAGTACCTATTTTTGTGTTCTAAATCATAAATTCACATGTTTATAGTGAGTTAATTTCATGAAGCATTTGGGAATCAAGATTATGCATGATGTTTTCAAGTGTTTTTAGTTGGAAAGTAGCCTTTACACGTTCAAAGCATGAAATTCCATGTTAAATCCCCCAATGTATGGTTTTAATGTTATGATTATTTTATTCCTACATGTTTCAATCATTTCCATGCCTAATTTCATGAATTTAAAATTTTTGATGAGATGCCTAAGAGATGAATTTTGAGCAATGACTACTTATTATGCTTTTGAATCTTTGGTACGCTTTTACTGTTAATGTTATTGAGTCCTTGGGGTTATGGATACCCAAAATTTACCTGTTTACTTAGTCTTAGTACTTTTAGAATGGTTTTCAGGCATATATGAGTATTATTAGTCTAGTCAGTTATCCTACTTGTCAAAATTAGATCAGTTCAGTATTCTGAGTCACTTCAGCTAGAAGTAGGATTTAGTACCGAGTCAACCCAGGGACGGGGGATTACCTGCTTGTTAAGGATGTGACCTTTAGTAGCAGTCCCTACATTTCAGAACTACATATCCAACAAAGGTTAGAGAGGTTAACCTGCTAGTTGAGGGTTGACATATATCTCACTAGAGCACCTGCAAGTAGATGGTGACTCTTTAGTCCTTTGGGACTTCATCTTAGTAGATCCACGCAGCCAATGTTAGTACTCGTGGCATAGTATTGAAACCCTTCCAACTGGGGTCACAGGTTGGACCCCACTTATCTCTTATTGGGACATATCGGTTAGATGATATCTCCTACAATCTCAGTCTATTATTCAGTTCAAAGTTTAGTTTCAGGCTATAGTTATTAGTTGTTCAATATCAATATTTCAGTGTTACAATTTATAGACTATCCCAGAACTATGTCATATGCTTGGTTACACATTCTCAGATTTTATAGCTTCCTCCCATACTATACATCAGTTATTTCATGCTATTTATTCAATTAGTTATAATTTATGTATATGAGCCACGTATATCAGCCTAACCTAATTTAGCATACCAGTACATTCAAATTACTGACCACATACTCATTTTTTGTACGACATTCTCTCTCAAGAAGATAAACTCTAACCTCAATAATCAAGATCAAAACTCAAGAATTTCTTCAAGCACCTTCAAGAATTAGCTTTCCAAGGTATGTTAAGTGTTCATCTATGGGTCCGTTTTATCCATAGAGTCCAAGAATCCATTTTTAAATGTTCAAGAGTTATGATTTATGATTTCTTTTCTTGGAATTGAATGTATTCATGATTATGATAGTAATTGGGAACCAACATATGTTTAATTATAAGTTTCAATGAAATTAAGATAGTTATGTGGTGAATTATATGAATTGCACGCTTAACCCTTGAATTTGAAATTAAATGTTCTATTCATGGTTACATGTGTTGACCATCATCATGTGAAATACTCCCTGCTCCCCAAGTGTTTGGTAAAATGCCTACACGAAGTAGATAGTGGAATCTTGACATGTCATTATGTGGTCCCAATCATGTACAAGCTTATACCTTATAAGTGTTTGATAAAATGCCTTTATGAATGAATTATGGACAAGTGTGCATTGTTATGTATCTCAAGATCATGCGATGCTTTATTTTTCATGCTATCGAATTGTAGGGGTATTTAATACCTGATAATTTAACTATTTACCTAGAGCCATTATGAGTTATAAAATAGTCTTAGTCCTATAATAATCAGTAATACTCTCAGTCAGTTACAGAAGTCAATAGAACTCAGTTAGTTGTAGAACTCAGGAAAATTCAGTAAACTCAGTATCAGTTCAGTTCAGTTAAGTTTAGTATACTCAATTCAGTGTCTTTTAGTTAGGAGTAGGATTCAACACTGAGTGATCCTAAGGATGGAGGCTGACCTGCCGAAGAGGGTGTGATCCTTAGAAGTAATCCTTGTTTTCCAGAACTACGTAGCCAGCATAGGTTGAGACTTCAAGTTAAGAGATGATGAGGTGTTTTAACTTGTCAGATGAGGGTTCTACCGTTCTCATTATAGTACTTGCCATATAAGGGTAACTCTTCAGTATCTTTACCTGTGGAACGGTATTGACACCCTTCCAACTGGGGTCACAGGTTGGACCCCAACTCATTTATCTTATCTGGGGTTTGTCGGTTAGATGATTACCGCCTATAGTCTCAGTTTCAGTCTTCAGAATAGAACTCAGTTAAGTTCTATAGAATCAATACTGTCAGATACAGTTATCCAGTATTAGTAACTTCATTTACCAGTTACTCAGTATCAAAACTCAGGACTTAGATTCATATAAGCTTAGTCAAAGTATTTATTTATATGCCTAGTAGTGCATACTCAGTATTTACAGTAGTATCAGTTATCCATGTACTCTCATGTTCAGTTACTCTATATTATATAGTCAGTTATTATTCATGCACATGAACCCTTTCATTCAGGCTTACCCTATCTAGCATACTAGTACATTCCACGTACTGATGCATACACTTTCTTTGTTCTATGATGTCTTATATCATAGGTTCAGATGCTCGGGTTCCTGACTGCACATAGATAAATCCTGATTCAGCCAGCAATAGATTTAGTAGTGAGTCCTCATCATTCGTGGATATTCTTTCATTTTATTATTACAGTAGACTCAGTATTTTAGTAGATGGAGTTAGTTGGGGGATTTTTCCATCAACTCCACTTTTAGATAGTTTCAAATTAGAGGCTTTTCAGACTAGTTTTCAGACAGTGTTCAGTTTTACAGATTGTTATTTTAGTTGATACATTTTATCAATAATTTATAGATTTTGAACCTTATGGTGTTTAAGCCTATTTCTTTGGATTTATTACAGTATCATGTTTTTGTACACACAACAAATTTCAGTATGGGTTAGCTTGCGGTCCTTTAAGGTCGTAAGCACCGTGTAGCATTCGGGGTATAGAATCGGGGCATTACAGTAACAAAATCCATTTTAATTATCTCCCACTTCTAACCAAGAAATTCAATCTCTTCAAGTAGCCCACCGGGCCTTATGTACTTCACCTTCACCTACTGACACACCATACAGTTAACCATAAAGTTGGCTATATCACATTTCATGTTGTTCCACCAATACATATCCTTAAGATCATGATACATATATGTTGAACTAGGAAAAACCACATAGTGTGATTCATGGGCCTCAACCAAAATCCTTCCTCACAATCCATCCAAATCCAGAATACACAACATCCCTTAGTACCTCAAGCTACCATCACCACTAATCTCAAAATCCATCACCTTCTGCTTACCCTTATTATCCTTGATCTTCATCAAGAGAGGATCTAATTTCTTCTTCTTCTATATTTCTGAACTAATAGATTACTGCGCCACCTGTTGCACAAATACACCTCCATCCTCAGAGTCTAAGAGGCAAACTCAAAGGTTAACCAAACGGTGAATATCCTTTATAAATTCCCATTTATCCTTATCCACAAGTGAAAAGTTACCCATGGATAACCCATTAAAAGCATCAACATATATGTTAGCTTTACCAGGGTGTTAGTGAATACTTATATCATAGTACTTCAACAACTCAAGACACCACTTTTGCCTGATAATAATCTCTTTCCAGGTGAACACATACTGCAGGCTCTTATGATTAGAAAAGATATCAACATGGACCCCATAAAGATAGTGACACTAACTTTTCAATGTGAAAACCACAGCTAACAATTCCATTTCATGAGTTAAATAGTTCTTCTCATGAACATTTAACTATCTAGAGGCATTAGCAACCACCTTACCATGTTGCATTAACACACAGTCTAAAGAAAGTCGGGATGCATCACAATAGACCACAAACCCTATTGTACCCGTAGGTAGAGTCAAGATTGAAGCTGAAGTCAACTTATTCTTTAATTTCTTAAAGATACCCTTGCAAGAATCAGACTACAAGAACTTTACCTTGTTCTAAGTCTGTTTGGTCAATGGAGCAGTAATAGAAGAAAACCTCTTTACAAACCACCTATAATACCCAGCTAAACCACGAAGCTTTGAATATCAATTATATTTATGGTTCCAGGCCATTTATTAACCACAACAACCTTTTTAGGATCCACCATAATCCTTTTACTAAATATGACATGACCCTAAAAAGTTATGAAATTCCATAAGAATTCATATTTTGAGAACTTAGCATATAACTGCTGATCTTTCAAGTTCTACAATGCTAGGTGGAGGTGATCGACATGATCATCCTTACTCCTAGAGTATACAAAAAAATCATCAATAAAGTCAATTACAAACAGGTATAGAAACTAATAGAATACCCTATTCATCAAATCTATAAATGTTGCAGGGGCATTGGTCAAGGAAACGGCACAACCAGAACCTCAAAGTGCCCATACCAGGTATGAAAGGTTGTCTTAGGGATATCCACTTCCGTAATCATTAGATATTGATACTCAGACTAAAGATCAATCTTAGAAAAGAATTTGCCTCCTTAAAGTTGATCAAAGAGATTATTAATTCTCAAAAGAAGATACCTATTCTTTACCGTCACCTTATTCATCTAGCGATAATCAATACACATCCGAAGGGCACCATCCTTCTAACATACAAACAGTACCGTTGCACCTATGGGGACACACTATGATATATGAAACCCTTCTCTAAAATATCCTTTAGTTGTTTTTTAAGCTCCTTTAACTCGGCTGGAGCCCGTTTATACGAGGGAATAGAAATAGGATGAGCGTCCAAAATAGGATCAATACCAAAATCAATTTCTATGTCGGAAGGGACACCATGAAGGTCATTAGGGAAAACCTCAAGGAATTCATTTACCATAAGAACAGAGTGCAAAGAAGAACCTTCCAACTTAGAATCTTTAACCCGGACTATCTAATAAAGACAACCTTTGGAAATTAACTTTTAAGTTGTATGATATGATATAAAACATCCCTTAAATGATAGGTAACTACTCTCTCACTATCTCTCTTAAAAATTGGCTCATTAGGGAATTTAAACATGACGTTATTGGTCCAACAATCTAAGGAGCATAGAACGAGTGCAACAAGTTTATCCCCAAAATAATAGCAAAATCAACCATGTCCAACTCTATCAAGTCTACCAAAGTTTCTCTATATCCAACAAATACCATATACCCTATATAGACTCTTCTGACAACCACAGAGTCTCTAACTGAGGTAGAAATAGAAAAATGATCTGACAAACATTCAGGACCAAAACCAAAATATATAGCCACAAATGAGGTCACATAAGAAAAAAAAGACCCTGGATTAAGTAAATAGTACATATTATGGGAAAAGAGTTTCAACATACAAGTAACGAAATTCACACACGCCACAGACTCCTAACGAGTAGTAAGGGCATAAAGCTGATTTCAAGCAGTGCCAAAGCCAGAAGTGAAACCCTTTGGTGTAGAAGATGATGAAGAGGCAATAGGGACCATGTTGTCCCCAAAATAAACTATAGAGGGACAACCCCACTGCATATGCCCAATCTGACCACATCTAAAACATTGGTTCCTCATCTTTACATACTGACCTCGATTATGCTGACCATAGAATTTGCAAAGAGGGGAGAATGATGCTGATTGGGCCCTAATGTCTTATGATTGGGAACTTTGTTCCCTAAAGCATCACCCTAAAAATGTCTATCAACAGATGTCTTGGGGTAGGCTACACTAGCTATCGAATAAGAGTTAGGACACCCCCAACTCTTTTTTTAGACAAAATCCCACTTTGTTGTTGGCCCGCACACTATTTGAGAAGTTAAATTTCTTATTATGTCTCTCACTAATCTCAACCTTTTTCTTTTTCTCCTCATTGACCTATTGTATATATGCAACTAATTTAGATATTCCATGTCCTTTATCAATAAGGCAACCTTACTCTCAAGAATAAACTCACTGGCTAGTCCCAAAGAAAACTTTCTCATATGATCTCTCATATTAGATACCAATTCAGGAGCATATTGTAATACCCTATATTTTTCTTGGCTCAATTTAGCCTAAGTTCATGTAAAAGGGGCTTAGAACTTAAAAATTTAGCTAAGTGTAGGAGACTTAGTTTTATTTTTGGCCTCTTAACTGTAATGAATATTAGAGTGACCTTCTCAACCACAAGACATAAGTTTTTGAATTAGTTAATGTTTTGGGGTGTAATAACTATGTCTTAGGAAAGTTTTGGATTTTTTGGATGAGGTTTGGACCACTTTTGGATTTTGAAAATAGCAAGTCACTGCGATTGTGGTGGGTCGGGGAGGAATAGCAATAGAGGCCTTGGTGCATCGTGGTGAGGGATCAATCGGTATTAAAGTTATGACTTTTAATTTTATAAGGGAAGTGTGGTCATTTCCCATAGACCCAATCAATAAAAACATGGTATTTATCATCAGTTAAGACATTATATGCCCAATTTCCACAATTCCTCTATAAAATAAAACCTATACATCACCCACATTCATTAAGTTCGACCATCATTTATTCAATAAGACTCAAGAATTAAAGCTTCACCACCTAAGAACAATCAAGAACGTCAATTCTCTTGTAAGATTAAAGTCTTAAGGTATGTTAAATTTTCATCCATAGGCCCTTTTCATCATTGAGTACAAGTACCTATTTTTGTGTTCTAAATCACGAATTCACATGTTTATAATGAGTTAATTTCATGAAGCATTTGGGAATTTCAGTTATGCATGATGTTCACAAGTGTTTTTAGTTAGAAAGTAGCCTTTACATGTTGAAAGCATGAAATTCCTTGTTAAATCCCCCAATGTATGGTTTTAATGTTATGATTATTTTGTTTCCGCATGTTTCAATCATTCCCATGCCTATGTTCATGAATTTCAAGTGTTTGATGATATTCCTAAGAGATGTATTTTGAGCAATGACTACTTATTATGCTTTTGAAGCTTTGGTATGATTTTACTATTAATGTTATCGAGTCTTGGGGGTTATGAATACTTGAAATTTATCTATTACTTAGTCTTAGTACTTTTAGAATAGTTTTTAGGAATATATGAGTATTATTGGTCTAGTCAGTTATCCTATCAGTCAAGTTTAGATTAGTTTAGTATTCTGAGTCAGTTTAGTTAGAAGTGGGATTTAGCATCATTCTAACCTAGGGATAGGGGATCACCTGCTAGTTAAGGGTGTGACCTTTAGTAGAAGTCCCTATATTTTAGAACTGCATTTCGAGCGTAGGTTAGAGCGGTTAACCTGCTAGTTGAGGGTTCACATATATCTCACTAGAGCACCTGCAAGTAGAGGGTGACTCTTTAGTTCTTTGGCACATCATTTTAGTGGATCCACGCATCCAGTTTTAGTACCCGTGGCATAGTACTAACACCCTTCGAACTGGTATTACAGGTTGGACCCTAATTAGCTCCTCTTGGGACATGTCGGTTAGATGATATCTCCCACAGTCTCAGTCTAGTATTCAGTCCAGAGTTCAGCTTCAGGCTTGCTTGACCATGGCATACTGTTATTAGTAGTTCAGTATCAATATTTTAGTGTATTAGTTTATAGACTATCCTAGTACCATGTCATATGCTTGGTCATACATTCATAGATTTTATAGCTTCCTCCCATACTATACATCCGTTTTTTCATGTTATTTATCTAGTCAGTTATTATTCATGCATATGAGCCATGCCTATTGCCTAACCTAATTTAGCATACCAGTACATTCAAAGTACTGATCGCATCTCATATCATAGGTTTGAATGCTTAGGTTCTCAGCTGTACCTAGACATCCCATTGCACAAGTAGCAGAAGAAATGGCGATTCCTCATATTTTGAGGACTACTTAATTTATTTTAGTGTTTTGGTTTAGTATTCAGTCGGAGTTAGTTGGGATCTTGTTCAACCAACTCCACGGCCAGTTAGTTTGATGCTTTTATACACTAACATATATTTAGTCAGCTATCAGTTGTTATTGGCAATCTTTACAATATTGTTTTTGGATATTTATTTTTCAGGCATATTAATTTAGAGCTTTTTTTAAATACTTAAACCTCATGGCATATCCATCTTTATTTTCTGCACATGTGTACCCTTTATTATCGGTTTGTTCAGTATTCATAACAGGTACCAGCTTGTGGGAACTTGTGACTGCAAGCACCATGAAATGTCTAGGGTGTACTCCTAGGGTGTTACAAACATGGTATCAGATCCTAATGTTCTAAAGTATCCAAGGGAGTCTAAAAGTTGCGTTGAGTAGAGTCTTATGCATGGGTGTGAAGCGCACCACACTTATGGACAAGAGGCTACAAGATGTTTTAGGAAAAGTCTTTCTTCTATCAATATTTATGGCATACGAGTGAGTATGAGCTTACTTTGAACCCCCATTCTAATTCAATATTCTTTTTGTTTATAGAACACACCTCCCAAAAAGAATAATAAAAGGAGAAATGGGAATCAACCTGCACCTCTGCCTGTTCAGGAAGATCCCCTGAATGAGTATGTCTCCTAAGACAAATTCAGAGCTGCATTCACTACTTTAGCTAAATCAGTAGCAACCCAAAATAATTCGTTGACTTCTATTCTAGCCGTTCTAGAATCTAATATTGCCGCAGCTAGGATTTGGGACTTCACCCGAATAAATACTCCTCTATTTTCAGGATCTAAGTTGTATAACAATCCTCAGGAGTTCCTTAACCTGGTTTAGAAGGTAACTGATATTATAGGTGTGACTTCTAGTGAGAGTGTAGAGTTGGGAGCTTACCAGTTGTAGGATGTTGCTCACACCCAGTGTAAGCAGTAGAAAGGAGATAGAGAAATAAATATAGGGCCTATTGAATAGGAATAGTTTGCAATGGCCTTTTTAGATAGGTTCTTTCCCTTGGAGTTAAGAAAATCTAAGGTGTAGTATTTTATTAATTTGTGGAAGGGAAACATGAGTGTGAAGAAGTATTATCCTAAGTTTACTCAGCTAGCCAGGTATGCTCCTAATGTGGTGTCTGATGACATATCTAGGATGAGTAAGTTTGTCTCTGGTGAAGCTGATAGCATGGTCAAAGAGTGCAAGACTGTGATGTTAATTAAGGAGATAGACTTCTCTAGGTTTATGGTCCATGTCCAATAGATTAAAGAGAAGAAGTTTAAGGAGAAAGAAAGGGAGAATAAGAGGGCTCGAACTAGTAGCTTAATTTTGCTCAATGAAGGTCGGAGGGTGGTAACTGTCCTTAATTCCATTAGAAGTTTTTTTACCTATATCTATCTTCATCTAGTGCACCAGAAGCTATGTTCAAAAATAATAATCGGGATAGGGAGCCAGGCCCTAAGCCTTAGGGAAGTGTGAATAGTGGTAGCACAAATTCTGTTTGCCAGAAATGCGGTAGAAACCATCAGCGTATGTGTTGAGATGGCAGTGATGTATTCTTTAGGTGTGGCGATCTAGGCCACAAAGTCAGCGATTTCCCATAGAGTGGTCAGCAGGGTCATCCAGTCGTCCCCCAGTCGTTAGAGGCCAAATTGATTGTACGCACTTCAGTCTTGACAGGATCAGGAAAATTCTCCTGATGTGGTTATTGATACATTGCAAGTCTTTTATTTACATATTTATGCTTTGTTAGACCCCAGAGTTTCTCTTTCTTTTGTATCATCTTATGTATTTGTTAATTTTGGTGTCATTCCTAAGACTTTAGCAGAATCTTTTTTCAATGTGAGCTCAGTAGGTGTCTTTATTGTAGCCAAGCAGGTCAATATCCTAGAAAGTCACTTTAATTACTCTTGTGGAGTTAGAGATAATGGATTTTGATGTCATTCTCAGCATGGATTGGCTCCAGTTATGCTATGCTTTAGTTTATTGTAGATCAGAGTTGTTCATTTTTAGTATCAAAATGAACCAGTCCTAGAATGAAAGGTAAGTACCTCAGCACTTAGGGGTTAACTTATTTTGTACCTTAGATCAAGAAAAATGATATCCAAGGGGTATGTCTACCATCTTGTTCGAGCTAAAGACTCTAGTTCAAAGACTCTCAATCTCGAGTCAGTTTCAGTAGTGAGGCAATTTCTAGATATGTTTCCCAAAGATCTTTTTGAAGTTCCTCCCAAAAGGGAAATTGACTTTGGAATAGATCTCTTTCCAGATACACATCCTATCTCTATTTTTCCCTAAAGAATGGCTCCTATAGAGCTTAGGGAGTTGAAAGAATAGTTTAAAGATATCTTAGATAAGGGATTCATCAAGCCCAGTGTTTCCCTATAGGGTTCGCCAGTCTTTTTCGTGTGAAATAAAGATGGTTCTTTTTGTATGTGCATCTATTACCATTAGTTGAACAAAGTCACAATGAAGAATAAGTACCCACTCCCCAGAATGAAAAACTTTTTTGACAAACTGTAGGGTGCCAGTTGATGTTATGACTTTGTACAAATATTTTACATCTTTTACAAGGGATAATTGTATGTCTTTAAGACACTATTAGTGTATTTGATACTGGTTTTACTATATTTTAGGTAAAGGAGTTAAAAAAGTAACAACTTGGAAAAGTTCTAGATAAAGCCCCTGGATGGTCTAACTGACGGGCTGTCAACACTGTAGTGAACCATCAGGGTACCCGTCAACATTAAGAAGAGAGAAAGAGCTGGATGACTCTAGTGATGGACTATAAGGACACTGATAGGCCATCAACTTGGCCATCAGAACCAAGTAGAATGCAGACCATCTGGAATTGAGCTATAGTCTAGGTAATGAACCATCAGGGCATTGAAGGACTGTCAATTTAGCCATCAGACCCGAGACAAATTGTACAGAACTGAAGGTCAAAGTGATTGACTGTCAGGCCACTGATGGGCTGTCAACTTGGACTTCAATCATAACGCGGGAATCTAAAGTTTGAATTTTAAATCCCTTTACCTGGAAACAAATAAATACCTAGTCAAGGGTTTAATTAGGCATCTTTTAACTATTTTTCAGCTATGGAACCTCTTTGGTAATGTATTTTGTTTACTGTAAGAAACAAGTTGGTACTCTAGGATATCTTATCATTTTTATTGGAAAATTAAGAATAGTTATTTGAATATTTGTAAGTGATTTCTGAAATTATTTATGATAAATACAATGATGTATTCTTCTTCTATTATGTGTAGCTAATACTTCTATAACTAGGATTATGTGAGCCTTGGTGTGAGTTATTGATTGGGGTTGTGAGATTCCCCAAATTCTATAGATAATTGATGTTGCATAGTCTTCTCTTCATAATAGTGACCTTTCTTGGTTGCAAACTCGAAGGGTGTGCCCAATAACACAACTTGTATCAATAGAAAAGTGTGTGTTGGGAAAAGAGGATATCTACAAGAGATTTAAGGGTTTTTACCTTTATGTTATGGATTAATGCCTTAACAGGATCAACCCACTTGAGGATTCAACTAGACATTATACTACATTCTTTAAGTTTGGAATAATTAAAGGGTAGCTATCTATTAAGGTTTAGAAACAAATAGATAGAACTTAAGAGTTCAATTAACTATACAATTGATATTGTCAATTTGAAATCTGGAATAGCTTACAACCTAACCGCATTAACACCTAGGTGAACATAATCCTAGTTTACTTATTCTCATTGAATTAAAAATTGCTAAACATTCATTAGTTTGACTACAAATTGTCACAAGAAATAGGCGTTGTTACAAAACAAACCTCCTTTACTCCGGATCCTTTGGTGAATAGTCTATTAATAAGCATAACACTTAGTTTACACAATATTCACTGTGGTATTTAACCCCAACCTAGTTGGGTTCAATACTTGACATCGATCGCTTACACTATGTAATGATAGTTGTTATTTGGGCCTATTAAATTTTGATGCCGTTGTCAGGAAGTACGATTTTTAATAAAGTTTATGAGTGTTAATTGACACTTGGTCAAGTTTCCTAATTTTACTTTTATTTTTCATTTTTGTTCATTACAGGATATTAATTTTGCATCTCACGTAGATGATGATGACTTAGGGGATAATGATGTAATTGATCCTACGAATAAGAGATATGTGGAGAATATAGCTGCACCAGTGAATCAAAATCAGCCAGTTAGAAGGAGAACAAACTACTAAACGACCATACAGTTTGCATTTGATGATGAGGATGATACTTATTTGGATAAAGCTGGTTCTACAAGAGAAATTATTCCACCACTATTAGAACCAGGTGTGAAGTTCAATATCACAAACACTATGATACACCTGTTAAACCTCAAAGAGTTATTTGGTGGGCTTTGAGGGGATGACCTGAATATACACCTAGTGAACTTTATCGAAATATGCAAATCTTTTGATAACCCTGGAGTAGGTCAGAATGCAATCCATTTACGGTTATTCCCATTGTCTCTGTCTGGGGAGAAAACACTGTGGCTGAATGTGTTGGCTCAAAATTCTATAACAAACTGGAGGAAATTTAAAGGAGATTTCCTAGAAAGTTTGTTTCTGCCTTCAAGGATTTTATTGTTTATAGATGAAATAAACAACTTCATGTAGTTACCGAATGAAGATTTTCATGAGGCATAGGTAAGATTCAAGAAGAAGTTAACACAGTACCCGAATCACAAGATGACCGATGAGAAATTGATGGAAATATTCTACAGGGCTTTGAACTCTATCACAAAGCCAACTGTGGATAATACTGTAGGGTTATTTATGGAAATTACTTTTATAGAGGCTATAGATATGCTGGATAAACTAACTAAGAAAAGTAGAGCATAGCATACCAGGGATTTTGTGGTAGCAATTAATGTTTTATCTAGTGGGATGTTAGCTGAATAACGTAGGAGAGAAGAGGAACATGACCAGGATATGGCTCATATAAAGACCCAGATGGACTTGCTCACAAAGAATTTACTATACAAGAAGATAGAAAAGGTCAAAGTTGTTGGGTATCAAGGTAGGGGGGTTGATTCAGAGTCTGAGAAAGAGGGAAGCTACTTGAATAATCAAGGGGGTTTTCGAGGCAACAACCAAGGGAGTCAAGGTTGTAATCATTAAGATAAATTTAGTTATAGAGATTGTGATCAAGGTGGTTAGCAAAATAAGAATGATAGGAGTGGATTGTATGTACCTCCTGGGAATCATGAAAATGTTGCTACTAGTTTTGGTAAAATATTGATGGAGGATATGATGGCCAAGTTGTTAAAATGGGTGGAGTCGACTGATGTTGAAGTGAGAGAGATGCAGATTGATCTTTCATGTATGAGTTAACTAGTTGACTTACATTCAACTTTCATTAAACAAGTGGAGAAGCAAATAAATCAACTATCGTTGATATTCAATAAGAGAAAGAGAAACATTACCGAGTGATATCGTGCAAAATTTTAGGAATGATAATTCTTGCCTGGCTATTACCATGAGAAGCGGTAAAGTGTTACTCGGCCTTTTTGTGGGCAAACCTGTTATAGATAATAGGGTGGAGATAGAAGTGGAAAAAGAAGACGGACATCTAGTACAATCTGATAAATAGGTAAATAATGTGATCTTATCTAATGAAAAGTAGATTGATGAGTTAGATAAAGGAAAGGGGAAGGAAGGAGAGATAGTAATTACCAGAATGACAAAAAATACCCCCTCCACTCCCAAACAGATTGTAGAAGAAATCAGATGACACAAAATTAGCAAGTTCATGGTCATGCTAAAACAACTAACAATAAATGTGCCCCTGGTTGAGGCGCTAGAACAAATACCGGGCTATTCTAAATTTATAAAGGATCTTATGACTAAGAAGTGGACCATGAGCTACGAACCAATAGACAATATTCACCATTATAATGCTATTGATATAAGATCCTTCATGAAAAGGAAAACAAATACAGGAGTATTCACCGTCCCATGCACTATTGGATCACTTAATATCCCTGTGTGATCTTGGGGAAAGTATTAATATGATGTCACTAGCGGTCTTTTAATAATTTAGGTATAAGAGATCCTACACCCACCAATATGCGTCTTTTGATGGCAGATAGATCAGTGAAGAGTCCGATTGTTTTATTGTATGATGTGCTCGTTAAAGTAGCAAGTTTTATTTTTCCAGCTGACTTTGTAATCCTGGATTATAAGGAGGACTTTGAGGTACCCATAATTTTGGGTAGACCTTTCCTCGCAATCGAGAGCATGTTGATTGACTTGTAAACCAATGAGCTAAAATTTAGGCTCAATGATGAAGTGGTCAATTTCAATGTTTTTCAATCAATTAAACAGAAAAAGGAAATGAGCATCTTCTCAATCATTGATGTATATTATGAATATGAGCAAGAGGTACCAGTTGAGGAGAGATTTGGTTTGGAAACATTTGTTGCAGTATTGATGAACTTCGATAGTGACGGTATCAAAGAATATGATGACATTGTGTGTGCGCTGACTAGAATAGGGTCATATTTCTATGCCCCCAAGAAGCTGGATTTCAACCTTAAAAAATCATCCAACACCATCGGCTAAGCCTTTCATTGAGGATCCACCAGTGTTGGAATAGAATAATATGCCAGGTTATTTTCGGTATGTGTTTCTTAGCAATAGATACACCTTACCAATTATTATTGTAGAAGAATTAGAAGAGCAGCAGATTGAGGTCGTTATCTATGTTATTAGGAGGTACAAAAGGGCTATTGAATGGATTATTGCTAGTATTATTAGTATTCCTCAGGCATCTATACCCATAAAATCCAGCTAGAGAAAGAGTGCATACAAACCATCAAGCATCAGCATGGATTAAACCCCACGATGCAAGCAGTGGTTAAAAAGAGATTATTAAATGGATTGATGCAAGGGTAGTGTACCCAATCTCTGATAGCAAGTGGGTATGTCCTATGCAATGTGTACCCAAAAAAGGGGGCATGAATGTGGTTACTAATTATAAGAATGAGTTGATTCCGCTTAGACAAGTGACTAGGTCGTGGATCTGCATGGACTATTAGAAGTTGAACTCATGGACATTGAAAGATCACTTCCCAATGCCCTTCATTGATCAAATGCTTGATCGATTGGCAGGAAGGGGTTGGTATTGCTTTTTGGATAGGTATTCGAGATATAATCGGATCTTGATTACCCCGGAGACCAGGAGAAAACAACATTTATATGCCTATATAGAATGTTTGCATTCAATAGAATGTTGTTTGGTTTATGTAACGCATAATCCACATTCAAATGGTGTATGATTTTGATTTTCTCCAATATGGTGATGGACACTCTGAAAGTATTCATAAATGATTTCTCTGTAGTGGGTTATTCATTTGTATTATGTTTGGTGAAATTGAGTAGAGCACTACAAAGATGCAAAGAATTACATCTTGTGATGAATTAGGACAAATGCCACTTCATGGTGAAGGAGGGCATTGTGCTTGGATATCGAATCTCAGCAAAAGGGATTGAGGTCAACCAACCTAAGGTAGAAGTCATCTAGAAACTACCCCCTTCCATCTTATTGAAGGGAGTCCAGAGTTTTCTTGGTCAAGCTTGATTCTATCGTGGGTTCACTAATGTCTTCTCCAAGGTTGCAAATCCAGTTTAAAAACTATTAGAGAAAGAGGCCAAGTTTGTGTTTGATGATGACTACATAAAGATATTTGAAAACCTTAAGGAGAAGCTATTTCCTACAACCATTATAGTTGCTCCAGATTTGTCTCAGTCATTAAAAATAATGTGTGATGCAAGAGGTGTAGCACTTGGGGCTGTACTTGGTCAGAAGAAGGAGAAACTATTTCAACCCATTTATTATGTGAGCAATGCATTGAATGGGGTGAAAAAAAATTATACTGTCACTGAGCAAGAGATTCTAACTATTGTATATGTTTTTGAAAAGTTTTGGGCATACTTGTTAGGAACCAAGGTAGTGGTTCAGACAGATCGTGCTTCTTTCTGGTACTTAATGGCGAAAAAGGATGCCAAACCAAGGTTGATTAGATGGGTGTTACTTCTGCTGGAATTTGACTTTGAGGTCAAAGATAGGAAAGGTTTTGAAAATTAAGTTGCAGAGCACCTATTAAAGCTTGAGGGAGATTAAGCCACCATAGAAAATCTTGACATTAATGACGCTTTCTCTGATGAACAAGTCCTTGTTGCTGCACTTGAAAGGGTGCCTTGGTATGTAGATTATTTCAACTTTGTGGTGAGTGATTTTATTCAAGAGAATCTTGTTTGCTTTCGAAAAAGATGTTTCTCTATGATGCCACAAGATACTTTTGGGATAAGCCATACCTTTTCAGGAGTTGTGCTGACAATATTATCCGAAGGTGTATCTTGAAAGTTGATATGTTAGATATTCTGGCAGCCTGCTATGCTTCCCCAGTTGGGGGACATCATGCTGGTTATCATACTACAAGAAAAGTGTTGCAATGTGGCTACAACTAGCCAACCCTGTTCAAATATGCATACAAGTTTATGAGAAGATGTGACCAGTGTCAAGGACAAGGCTAGATCTCGAAACACCATAAGAAGCCTATGTAGAAAATGATGGAGGTTAAATTATTGGACGTTTAGGGAATCAATTTCATGGGTCCTTTCATGAGTTCTTCTGGGCATCAATTTCATAAAGGTAAAAAGTAGTTGCCTTTCTGGATAATAACATCTTCTCCTATTTTGGGTTAGCAAGAACTATCATACATGACGGGGGATCCCATTTCTGCAAAAAAATGTTAAGGGCTTCTTTTAAAAAATATGGTGTCAAGAAACATAAGGTGGCTACTCCATACCACCCACAAACTAGTGGGCAAGTGAACATTTCAGATTGGGAAATTAAAGCAATCTTGGCCAAAATAGTGAACGCGAGCAGGAGTGATTGTTCTCGAAAGCTCAATGATACCTTATGGACATATTGAACAACTTTGAAGACACCTATTGGGATGTCACCGTATCATCTTGCTTACGGGAAAGAATGCCACTTTCCGATTGAGCTAAAATGCAATGCTATGTAGGTACTAAGTGGTTGAATCAGAACTAAAAAGAAACAACAGAGCTAACACTGGGGCAGCTGAATGAGATTGATGAATTCCATCTCGGTGCATATGAGAGGTAAGATTTAAATAAAGAAATAATAAAGGAGTATCACGATTGAAGAATTAAAAAGTGTGATTTTTAGGTAGACGATTGGGTATTACTCTTCAACTCCATAATCAAGCTCTTCCTAGGTAAACTCATATCTAAGTGGTTTGTCCTATTTAAAGTCACAGAAGTCTACTTATCTAGAGTATTTGAACTTGAAAATAAAGATGAAAGTGTCTTTAAAGTGATTGGGCAATGAGTCAAGCAATACATCGGTCCTACAGACTCAGTGAAATGCTTAAGTACAATTTCTATTGATGAATTTTGAGTAATCGAGTCACTAATTCATGTCATGACGTTAAATTAGGAACTAGTAGGAGGCAGCCCATAATGTGTTATTGTAATTGTAGTTGGAAATATTTGTTTTTTTGTTGGTGCAATTTAATGTGTTTGTTGAAGTGTACAGGAATAAGAATTTAGGGAAACAAGATGTGAGAAAGCTTATGTTTTGTGAAGGGGACTCTGATGGACTATCAACGATCTGACAGGTTGCCACTGAAGCTGTCAAGGCCATGAAAAAAATCAACCATTCTGTATAAGGCTCGATGGACAAAGTGATGGACCGTCAACAGTTCGACGGACCGTCAACTGAGCAGTTAATATAGAGTCACAAACTAGAGCCATTGGATATGAATTTATGGTCATTCCAAAGAACTATCAATAAGTTGACAGACCATAACCTCCACCGTCATGACAAAGTAGAAAGGCTGAGGTTTTGATAAGGACCGATGGATAAACCGATGGACCTTCAGTCACATGACAGACAATCAGTTTTATCGTCAGCTAAGCTCTAGATTTTTAAAATTATCAGGTTAGGTCTCCGAATGCCTACTTAGTTATTTTTACCTAACCCAAAAGGTATTTAATGTATAATGGGAGATGGTGACATACACGTCCCAATCTTTTTAACTCCTGAAATGGTTTAAATTCTTCTACACTCACTGTCCCAAAGAACATTCATCTTATTCTAGGACTCTTCATCTTATTTTATTCTCCTATTTGAATAAATTCTATTCTCTGTTATACTCATTAGTTTCATAAAGCAAACCCTCACTCATTAAAGGTAAAAAATAAGTCATTAGTTATTTTCAAGTTCCGCAAGTTTAGAGTAGTGAAGAATACTTCAAAAGCAAGGTATGACTATAACTTTTCTTTGTTTTTTGGAATAATAAATATGTTAAGGTGAGGGTATGATAATGTTTGAAAGGGTTTTTTTCTCTTTTGTTATTGTTATGCTGCAATTATGTCGAACACTGGTAAATTTTGATTTGGGTAATGTCTGAGCAACCCATGACCCAAAGTGGTTAAAATAGTGCTTAGATATATAATCAATGCCATGATTATTGTCCTTAATATTGTAATTCATGCCAAGAGTTTGAAAATTTACCAAAACAAAAACTAAAGTTAAAAAGTATGCCTGACTACCAAACTGATGGACCGTTAACCATTTGACGGACAGTCACAAAAACCATCACCAATGATGATCAAAAAATGCTTTCTAGTCATGCCTTGACAAACCACTTGATAGACTATCAACCACTTGATGGTCCATTAAATTAACTATCACTAGGCTTCTGAGAGATTGCGTCTCTAGTTAAGCCTTGATGTTAAAGATAATACACTATCACAATCTTGATAGACCGTCAGCCTGTCCGTCAAGTCAGACTTGTGCCTCATTTCTTTCAGATTCTGATAAGCAATAGATTGTTTTTTCCTTTTTTAGTCAAAATGAATAAAAATCTACCCTCACGGAGAGGTGGTGATATGCATCAACAATCAAGGGAAAGAGGTAAATCAGCTCGAAGTGAAGATGCACCTACCTTTAATACTCAGCAAAGGGATAGAATTACTCAAGTACTCTTCTAGTCTAAGGAGGAGAGTAAGATTGAGATAAGAAGCAGTACTACTTCTATCCCCAACAAGGAATGGGATAGCACATCAAACCCGGATTAAGTTGAGGCATCGAAAACTAAGGGCGTTAATGTGATTCAAAGTAAGGACCCTCAGATGTGGGAATCCACTCAGTGGTAGATTAAGGGAGCACACCACACTTCTTCGATGGTCTTGAACAATATCAAATATACCAATCAAATGGCCCAACTATAAAGAATACCAAATTAGCACATGAAAACTTCAATAGTATCTGTAGCTTGAAAGGAGGTTCAATGAGTATGAGTTAGGATGAATGAGAAAACCTCCCAATTTGTACTACCCAAATCTTGTGTGGGAATTCATTGTCAATTACATGGAACTGCTGGAGGAGGAATTCCCTAAAGGAACTAAAATAAATGACAAGCCAAACAAGTTGCATGTTTCTGTGAGAGGGGTCAATATTGATATTTCTAAGTTAAATCTGAATCAGATGCTGTTTGATCTAGACTATAAGACACCAGTTATAATTCTTGATTTTGATCATCGTATGTTTACTCTAGTAGAGCAAATGCCTTAGTGGGCTAGACTTCTGACGGACGAGGAAAATCCATCATGGTTGCATAACAACAAGGAACGCATAGCTAAATCATCACTAAGTTTTAAGGTAAAGTTTTTGTGGGTGATTATGACGCTTAGGTTGATGCCGACTGTTGGAGATGCAAATTTAGAGCCTTAAAGAGTAGTGTTGGTTGCTGGTTTGATTGATGGGCTGAAGATTGATTTCGATCGTATCATTTTTGATGAGTTATTTATCCGTGCTCATAGATTAACCAGTGCTTTACCATTCTTATGTCTGATCATGGAACTTTGTAGAAAGGCTAATACGCCTTTAATCAGGGGAGTTAATAATAAGGTTCGAAATAGATATATAGTGAACGAAGGATGACTCGAACTATGAGATGCATGTTCATAAGCCACCTACCTACTAGTCATAATCTTGTCCAACTCTAGAGACTTCTAAGGTTCCCATATGTATTCCACTACCGATTACAACTTATATTCCAGTAGATACTTCTGCAAGATCAGCATCAATGCGTCTGGTGGAAGAAATATCAGACACCACATCCATCCTACTTAAATATTCTAAATATATGTTGATGATGTGTGAGAAAATGCTAACAAACTTGAAGCTTTTAACTTAGAATAATTGCAAAGTATGAAGCAACGTTAGTTGTTTATTATTGTTTTCTCTTTGATATTGCAGTAAAAGTCAAGATGCAAGAGAATTAGAAATAATAAAAGTAAAAAAGTTGATTCTGAACAAGAAGAGAGGGAAGTATAGCTGACGACTTATCTGATAAGTTGCCATCCTTGTGATAAGTTATTAGAGTTGCCATCAGCCTTAGATAGAGAATGAGATTCAGGTAGAAGAACTGACAACAACCTATGATAGGCCGTTAGAGTTATGATAAGTGGTTAAGCTCATCATCAGGCTTTAGCAGTTCTTAAGAACTTGAAGTGAAGAAGCAACGACAATTCTGATAAGTCATCACATGTCTGATAAGTCGTCACGCTTTATCAGCAGTTGAAGATATAACTTCTTCAAATATGAAGAAATATTGACGATATTCTTGATAATACATCAGATTCCTGATAAGCCACCACACACATCGTCGTCTGTCTGAGAAAATACTATCATTTGTGATTTTGTTTCCATAATTAGGCTGAAGTATTTAAAGCATATGTTAGGGTTTTCAATAAAAGAAAGGCGCGGAACATCTTGAACTTATTTCAAAAGAAAAAGACATTGCATTTTGGGGCTCAAAAACATAGAATTTAATTTTCAATTCTTTGATTTTGTTATGGGAATTTTCTCTTGATCTTAGAAGAGAAACAACTTCAGACTTCATCTTTTGTAAGTTTAATTACTTTGAATGATGATTATAATTGTTGCAATCTCTTTCATTCTCATGTGGAACTAAATCCCACAACTAGGGTTGTGGGATCTATGATTATTCCACCATGGATTTAATATTTGGTTAGGGTTTGAGAGATTGTGGGGAGATTTTGATAATTCTTTTGTTATGATTGTTATTTATTGGTTGAAAACAATAAATCCTGCCTTATGTTGATTTTCTCAAACTGAGAAATGAATTAAAGGTAGCGAATTATCAACAAGGATTTAGGAAGGTTAAGCTCCCATCTAATAATTAATGTTGCAACAAGATCGATCAACTTGAGATAAAATTAGTATGAGTAGAATGATTTTCTAAGTTCGAGATAATTAGGCAGTTCAACATCTAAGTAGGTTGAGAAACACTTAGATGGACTGTTGAAACTAATAATTTGGTATTTCCTGTCAGTCATGAGAACCCAATACTACAGTTACTATTTAATGGGGATTAATAATCATAGTGATCATAACCCTAGTTTCTCTTTATCATTGATTTGAACTATTGAAATTTAAGCTTTGAGCTTTGAAGCAAGTTAAAACTTTAAAATTTGTTTGATCATCAAAAACCTCCCATTTTATATTTTCATATCATTTGTTTGAATTCAACCTATAGATATAGTTTCAAATTAGTTTAATCGCCACTCACATTGTTCCTCATGGATTCGACCCTACTCCAAAGTTGGGTAAATATATTGACGATAACTGTCTTGAACTAAATTGATGTGTAAGTTGAGCGTTATCAAAAATGTCCCCGTTGTTAGAAAAAAGTTTGGCATATTGAGTTGGGTTGGACTTTTAGCCTAATCGCTTGAATTCAAACTTATAAATATTTGTTTTTAGTTTTATTTTATTTCTTGTGTTAGGTAGATTTTTATTTTAGTTTACTTATTAATATGGCATCGTAGAATAAACATGAGCTTGGTTGTTAGAAATGTTATCTTGATGTCCATGTCTATATTGTGATGGACCTTATTTTTGGTAAGATTATATATATGCTCCCTGAAGAGAGATATGTGCACCATTTCTATCCTACCAAGAGTATGATTGTTCTTTAATGTGGTGGTCAAGATGGACATTAGAGTGATCACCCAAATTCCCCATCCCTTATTACGCTAACCCAAATTCTAGTTCTTCTTATGAGTTAGATAGGACTTATGGTTAAGAAAAAAAAGAATGAAGCACCAGGAATAGTGGCATTAAAGTTATGTTTCAATGAATGTTGGATCTCCAGAAAGAAATGTATGATATCGTATGTGATATGTGTCAATACATGAAACCAATCCTTCATTAATAGATGGATATACATGTCAATCATTTAAAACATTCTTCTATATTATGTTTAGATGATATCTTGTCTGTGGAATCATTTAAAATAATGGAAGAATGTGAAAATGAGGAGCAAGAACCTTATATTCATGTTGAGCTTGATGTTGATCAACCCTCAGTGATTTCCCAACCAACTGAACCAACCATGAGAGATGATACCAAGATTGAGGACACGGTGCTAGAGGTAAAAGAAGAAACAAAGAAAATTCCTAATAAAGACTTTATCCCAATTCAAAGTGAATATGTCGAGAAGGTAAATAAAAGTGAGTGTGTAGTAGACAGTGTAAATTTTGAAATAGGATTGATAGGCCTCATTCAAAGAACTTTTCTACATTATATTTAGATAATATCTTGTCTGTAGAATTATTTAAAATAGTAGAAGAGTGTGAAGATGAGGAATAAGAATCCTATATTCTTGATTTTACATTAGAAAAACAACATAAAAATACCTCACTTTAAGGCCGAGTGGTTTACAATGTCCATTACTCGACTTCTTAATTTTTGTACCACTCCCTATGATTAAGGAAAGAAGATAGACACTAAGTTGCAGGTGAAATTCATATCCTCAAGGTGGAGGAAAAAGATGAGTTGGGTTGTTCCACGACATTAAATTAGGCGCTTCTTGGGAGAAAAACCAAGGTATTTTATTGTTTTTATTTGTATTATGTGATTGATATTAGATATTCTCACCCATGGTGCCACAGGTATGTTTCTAACTCTCTTGTTTTGGTTTGACGCATTGGGAACATTGCATGATTTTAAGTTGAGGGTGGGGCTACTTTTGGGTGTTGATGTCCTCTTGGGTTTTTTGTTGTCGTTCCTCTTTTCTCCGGAGTCTTGTTTCTAGTAGAGCCGGCATATTTAGGCGTATTGTGATTTTTTGTAAAATGTTGTAGTTGACTAGGTGAAATACAAGTACCTTTGGAAATTAACATATTTTTGTTGATTTTTGAATACCTCTCCAATGGTTTGTTTTATAACTATGTGTTATGCATTTATTTATGATCAGTATGCATCTTGTTTGGCATTAGTACTAGTGACATGATAACTATTTCTAAACAATTTCATGAACCGAATGGGTAGTAGTTTGTGATGTACCTTTGTGCCATGTGTGTGTGAGATACTACCTAGTTTTTGTTGTGTGTTAAATCCAGAATTTGCCCGGTTGGTCTTGCCTTGTTTGTAGGATAGCGGTTAGGAGAGGATCATAAGTCGTTGTTGATATTAGTCCACTTTTAGCCTAAATGACCTTCCATGTGTGAATAATATCCCTTGATCCTGATTTTGAGCTTGAATGCCTATTCTTTTTATTATACCTATCACCTTCCCAATTGTATCACAATGAACCTATTTTGGACCTGGTCCTCCTTAGACATTATGCACTTTGACTTAGGCAAATAGTCTAAGTTGAGGGTGGCTATCATAGGGGTGCATGATGTAAAATGAGTATGAAAAAGGGTAAAAAAAATGGAAGGTTGGGTGTGGTAGAAAAGAATGAGAAAAGAAAAGTTGTGAAAAAAATAAAATGAATGAATAAAAATTGCACCCATCTTGAATGTGCTTTAATCAAGAAAGGGAGAAATAAGGTAAAGGTTGATAACTGAGACCCCAAAAATAGTATAGTGCCAAGGAGGCTTAGTTACTTTAAATATCCTTGTGTATCATACCAGCCCTAAGCCTACATTACAAGCTGAAGAAAAATCCTATAGGATCCTAACTTAACTGTCTTAAAGCTTCGGAAATGAAAATAAGGACAAGCTTATGGTATTTGGCATACATTGACTGGAAATTCTTTCTAAGAGTGAGTGTCTCTTGACCGTCCCCATATTGACATGCTTGAGTTCATATAGGAGTGAGGAGGGACCTCTTTGTTTTAAGGGCACACTGGTTACGTTGCTAGTTGCTAACTTATTTGCATAGTCTAATCTTAGTACATGCATAGTTGTTGTTGGTGAATTGATGCCATATCTTGATTCTTGTGTGTCGCATTGTTGTTCTTCAATAATATGCAAAGTTGTTTTTTAAATTAATTGACCTTGTAGATGGTGAAGATGTTTTGAGATAATATGGATGGTTGACTGCCAAATGTACTTTGTATTCTCTTGGTTGTGTTTTAGTTGCTTTAGAACATGCAATTTGTTTTAAGTAGAGAGTGTTGATGTGTGAGAAGATGCTAACATATTTGAGGCTTTTAACTAAGAATAATTATTGTCTTAAGCAACTTTTGTCATTTTTGATTGTTTTTTATTTGATATTGCAGTAAAAGTCAAGAGAACCAGCAATAATGGAGTAAAAGAGTTGATTTCTGAGAAAGTAGAGAGAGAATTATAGCTGACAACTTGTCTGATAAGTTGTCAGCCTTGTGATAAGCATTAAAGTTGCTGTCAACCTTAGATAGAGAATTAAATTCAGCAGGAAGAACTGACGACAACTTATGAAAGGCTATCAGATTTGTGTTAAATCGTCAAGCTCGTCGTCAGGCTTAGACAGTGATTAAGAACTTGAAGCGAAGAAGCGACGACAATTATGATAACTTGTAACATGTCTTATAAGCCGTCAGGCTTCATCATCAGCTGAACACAAAACGTTTTCAAATGTGAAGAGGATCTAACATTATTCTTGATAAGGCATCAGACTCCCGATAAGCCATCACACTCGTCGTTGTCTGTCCGAGAAAATACTATGATCTGTGATTTTGTTTCCATAATTAGGCTAAATTATTTAAAGCATATGTTAGGGTTTTCTATGAAATAAAGGTGCAGAACATCTTGAAGTTATTCAAAAGAAAAAGACACCTCTTTTTGGGGCTCAAAAACGTAGAGTTTAATTTTCAATTCTTTGATTTGTTGTGGGAATTTTCTCTTGAAATTAGAAGAGAATCAACATCAGACTTCATCTTTTCTAAGTTTTACTACTCTGAATGATGATTATAATTGTTTTTATCCCTTTCTTTCTCATGTGGAACTAAAACCCACAACTGGGGTTGTGAGATCTATGATTATTCTCCCATGGATTTAATAGTTGGTTAGGGTTTGAGTGATTATGGGTACAACTTGATGATTCCTTTATCATGATTGTTATTTATTGGTTGTAAATAATAAATCCTGCCTTAGGTTGATTTGCTCGAACTGAGAAATAAACAAAAGGTAGCGAATTATCAACAAGGATTTGGGAAGGTTAAGCTCCCATCTAATGCTTAATGTTGTAACAAAATCGATCAACTTTAGATAAAATCAGTATGAATAGAATGATTGTCAAAGTTCGAGAGAATTAGGGAGTTCAACATGTAAGTAGGTTGAGAAACAGTTAGATGGACTATCAAAACTGATAATTTGGTGTTTCCCAAAAGTTATGAGAACCTAATACTACAGTTACTATTTAATGGGGATTAATAATCATAGTGATCATAACCCTAGTTTCTCTTTACCATTGATTTGAACTATTGAAATTTAAGCTTTGAGCTTTGAAGCAAGTTAAAACTTTTAACATTCGTTTGATCATCAAAAACCCCCATTTTATCTTTTTGTATCATTTGATTGAATTCAACTTATAGTTATAATTTCAAATTAGTTTAATCGACACTCATATTATTCTTTGTGGATTTAACTCCGACTCCAAAGTTGGGTAACTATATTGATGATGACCGTCTTTAACTAAATTGACGTATAAGTTAGGTGTTATCAGCTGACACAAGAGAACTTTACCAAATTAGTAATAGTACAGAAAAATTTTGAGAAGGAGCTGAATAGTTGGGCAAAGTATTTTAAATCACTCATCGACTGTATTGTTAGTTAAGATCTCAAGCCCTATCAGAATATTCATGCCAAAATGGATGACATAGAGGAGTGTGTCAACAACCAGTTGAATGAGTTATCTATTCCAAACGTCACAAGGTTCATTGTAGAGTTCAAATAGTAATAGGACGGCATAATTGAGCTGAAAAGACAACCACCATAACCCATTTTTAATCGCTCATTGGTAATCAGTGACGAAGATAAGGGCCTAATTGATTGAATGGGTAGGATTTTGAAATACAAATAGAAACATTGATGAGAATGGTGAGCAAAAATCTGAACGAAGAAAGAGGCGCAGGGACAAAACACCTGAAGAAAGGAATGTGAGAAAAACACTAAGAAGATCATTGAAGGATAAATAAAAGAGGAAGAAAAGGGTAAATGTTGAAGAAATGATAGCATTGACTAGTTCAGCCTCAGCACGGGGGCCTTTGCCAGAGTCGATTTTTATTGTGATACCCCTATTGAGGAGGAAAATATTTTCAGCACCCTGACCACTATTGGGGTCAGTAATTTCGCACCTGAGGCCACAGAAGCCTCTCTAAATTTGAACGACTCACAATCCTAAGGGTCTTTGCAAGTATTTCACTCTCTTATACTATATTGTTTATACATTTAAGAAAAAAGCACTTTTGTTTAGTAGGGGTGGGTTGTTGTTGTGTTGTTGGTCATCACAGGGGTTTTTATTGCCAGTGTTCTTTTGCCTCATGTGCTATCTAGTAGAACTGGCATGTTTTGATTGATATTTATCATTCTTGTGCATCGTCATATAAATTTTGATCAGTGATTATAAATATGCTATGTTCTATTCTTTTAGCACCTTTTGTATCTATGGAAGAATGATTAATGTGGTAGAATATTGTGAATTTCTTGTTTATAAGAATGCTTTCTTATTACTTGATATGTGTAGAGAAACCATTGTAAATATGTAATTGGTATTAGGGTTTTAAGATAAATCAATCATGATCATGTCATACAAATCCAAAAGTTTGTAGGACAAGTATGAGGTCATTACCTATGTGTAGCATAATTGGCATGGTGCGCGATACTCCATTCACCCAGGAGATACTGAGATGTACCATGATTTATAGGAAATATATTGGCGTAGCAGTATAAAAAGGGATATTACAAATTTTATAGCCATGTATGTTAATTATCAGCAGGTTCAGGTTGAACACCAAAGGCTTAGTGGTTATATCCAGGAGTTTATCATACCTTCTTAGAAGTGGGAAGAGCTAAACATGGATTTTGTGATAGGGTTTCCTCGTTCATGTTTCCAACATGATTTGGTTTTGGTTATTGTGGACAAAATAACTAAATGAGACTATTTCTTACTAGTCCATACTTCTTCTTCAGCCAAGGATTATGCCAAGCTCAATATTAGAGAGTTTATTAGATTGCATGGACTCCCGTTGTCAATTATTTCAGATAGAGGTACTCAATTTACCTCTCATTTTTAGAAGTCTTTTTAGAATGGTCTTGGTACCCAAGTTTGCCTTAATACAACCTTTCACCCTCAGATAGATGATCAGGTAGAAAGGACCATTCAGATATTAGAGGACATGTTAAGATCTTGTGTTATCATTTTTAAGTGCAGTAGGGATGATCACTTGCCATTGATTGAGTTTGCTTGCAATAACAATTATCATTCAAGTATTCAGATGTCTCCATTTAAGGCTATCTATAGGAGGAGATTTAGTTCTCCTTTTGGTTGGATTGAGGTAGGTAAGACTGCGTTGATAGGGCCAAATTAAGTGTTTTATTCTTTGGAGAAAGTTCAGTTGATCAAGCAGAGGCTTTAGACAACCTAAAGCCGCTAGAAATCCTATTCAGATGTAAGGAGAAGATATTTTGAGTTTGAGGTTGGCGATTTAGTATATTTGAAGATCTCTCCCATGAAGGGAGTGAAGAGATTTGGCAAAGAAAGGGAAACTCAATCCCCAATATTTAGGTCTTTATAGGATCTTGAGTCGATTTGGAAAGGTAGCGTATGAACTTGAGCTGCCCACAGATTTGGCTTTTGTTCATCCAGTGTTCTATGTGTCCTTGTTAAAGAAGTGTATTGGGGACCCAAATTTGGTTGTTCCTTTAAAAAGTATAGATGTTCAGGATAGCCTTTCTTACGATGATCTCCCAGTCAAAATCTTAGATCACCAGATTCACAGACTGAGGAACAAAGAAGTTCCCTTGGTCAAAGTTCTTTGGCAAAATTAGTCTGTTGAGGGAGCAACTTGGGAAGTAGAAGCAAACATGCGTATCAAGTACCCTCACCTTATCTCCGTGAACTCAGACTCAACTCAAGGTAACCGTTTTCCTTATATTATCTTTTTTCTATTCCAAGTTCCAGATATGAGGTCATCTTCATGTCATTACATACATTCATGAATCAGTTCAGTCTGTCACCATGCTTCAGACTCGGTCATGTAATCATGTTTTTAGTCATGCATATTCCACATGAAATCTCAATACCTCGATATTTTATCAACTAAATCAGTCTCATTCGAGGACAAATATTCTCAAGGGGGAGATATTGTAATGCCCCATATTTGTCTTAGTTCAATTCAACCCATAGTGCATGTACAAGGGGCTTAGAACCTAAAAATTTAGCTAAATATAGGAGACTTAGTATTATTTTTGGCCACTTAACATTGATGATTTTTAAAGTGGCCTTGTCGACCCCAAGAAATAAGTTCTTGAGTTGATTCATGTTTAGGGGTGTAAGTAGCATGTCTCGGGTAAGTTTAGGATTTTTTGGACGAGGTTTGGACCATATTTGGCTTTCCAAAATAGAAAGTCACCGTGATTATGGCACATTGCGGTGTAATAGCGATAGACACCTTGGAGAATTACAGTGAGGGCTTAATTGGCATTCTAGTTATGAATTTTAATTTTAGAGGAGTAGTCTGGTCTTTTCCCATGGCCTCAATCCGTAAAAACACAGGATTTATCATTAAATAAGGAATTATATGCATATTTCCATAATTCCTCTTTAAAAGAAACCCTGGCCATCACCTATATTTATCAAGTTCAACCATTATTTCTTCAAGAAAACTCAAGAATTCAAGCTTCACCACCCAAGAACGATAAAGAACGTCAATTCTCTTGCATGATTAAAGCCTTAAAGTATGTTAAATGTTCATCCATTGACCCTTTTCATCCATGGAGTCCAAGTACCTATTTTTGTGTTCTAAATCATGAATTCACAAGTTTACAAAGAGTTAATTTCATAAAGCATTTGGGAATTTCGATTATGCATGATGTTTACAAGTGTGTTTAGTTGGAAAGTAACCTTTACATGTTTAAAGCATGAAATTCCATGTTAAATCCCCCAATGTATTATTTGAGTGTTACGATTATGCTATTCCCAAATGTTTCAATCATTCCCATGCCTAAGTTAAGGAATTTCAAGAGTTTCATGAAAGGCCTAAGATATGCATTTTGAGCAATGACGACTTATTATGGTTTTGAAGCTTTGATATGCTTTTACTATTAACGCTATTGAGTCCTGGGAGTTATGAATATAAAAAATTTAGCTGTTTACTTAGTATTAGTATTTTCATAATGGTTTTCAAGAATATATGAGTATTATTAGTTCAGTTAGTTATCCTATCAACTAAGTTTAGATCATTTCAGTATTATGAGTCAGTTCAATTGGGAGTTGGATTTAGCACCGAGCTAACCCAGGGATGGGGGATCACCTGCCAGTTAAAGGTGTGACCTTTATTAGTTGTCCCTACATTGTTGAAGTATATATCCAGCGTAGGTTGGAGAGGTTAACCTACTAGTTGAAGGTTGACAAATATCTCACTAGAGCACGTGCCTGTGGAGGGCTTCAAGACTTTATTTCAATGGATCCACACAGCCAGTGTTAGTACTTGTGGCGCAGTAATAACACCTTTCCAACTTGGGTCACAAGTTGGACTACAATTAGATCTTATTGGGGTATGTTGGTAAGATGATATCTCCCACAGTCTTAGTCTGGTATTCAGATCAGAGTTCCGTTTCAGGCTTGCTTGACCATGGCATACAGTTATTAGTTGTTCAATATCAGTATTTCAGTGTTTTAGTTTATAGGCTATCCTAATACCGTGTCATGTGCTTCTCCAAGCATTCTCATATTTTACAGCTTCCTTGCATATTATACATCAGGATTCACATGTTATTTATTCAGTTAGTTATTATTCATGCATATGAGCCATGTATATCAGCCTAACGTCATTTATCATACTAGTACTTTCAAATTACTGACTGCATACTCATTTCTTTCACTATAATGTCGCATATTATAGTAAGGTACTTATGCCATAAACTCTACAGTCAATCAGTTAGAGGCTTTCAAACACTTACAAATGGTTAGTCAGTTATCAGTTGTTATTGGCAGTCTTTACAGTATTATTTTTAGACATTTGTTTTTCAGGCATATTAATTCTGGGATATTTTTAAATGTTTAAACCTTATGGCATATCCAACTTTGTTTCTGCCAATGTGTACCCTTTATTATTAGTTTATTTAGTGTTCAAAGAAGGTACCAGCTCATGGGTTAGCTTGTGGTCACTTGTGACTGTAAGAACTATGTGGAGTCCAGGGTGTACTCCCAAGGCATTACACTTATTAGGAAAAGTGGTGGAATTTCAAAGCATACAACTTGATTGTTATCCTTCCATTCTTAAAGTTAGCAAATTCTTCTACTTTTGCCTCCCTCAACTGTTGAGGAAAGAAGCGATCAGGAAATTCACTATAGAAATCATCCCACAAAACAAAACTAGTATCCTCACCCTCGACTATTCACACTCTTCATACCACTCGTCTCTATATCTTTCAATTGATATGAATCAAACTCTACACCCTCAACCTTCAAAGCATGCATAGCCCAAGAGATCTTCTCTATCTCATCAATAAATCTTTGAGGATCCTCCTCAACCTTTGCACCAATAAATATTGGAGGATTCAACCTTATAAATTATCCAACTCTAGTGGCCTCAGATGAACCCATAGCAACAACATCAAAAATCAATTATTGGGACTCAGATGTCACCAACAGCATTAATAGGGTAATAGATCAATAGAAATCAACATTAGTAAACTCCCTAGGACACGACTGAGTATAACTGTCACTCTCAGGAGCAGGATCAATGGGGACATTTGAGACCACATGAGGACAGTCAGATTCAGCGACCCTTGACCGAGTCTGTACCCCAGAAGTTGGACGGGATCTATCCATATTTTCCCCAAACAGACATAAGAGTTTGCATGAACATCAGATCTTCTTAGAGGAGTAATATGAAAGATGAGCAAATAGAGATCAGAAGAATCCAGGACCTTCGACTCTATAGCTCAAAATTAATACAACAAAAAATGGAAACATTCCTAAATGTCTCATAGCCTCTCTCTCATAAGTATAGTGCTCTACAAACCCATAAAATAGACTCTACTTGACATAGCTTTGGGGACACCTAATTTACCACGAATCTAGGCTCTAATACCAATTTTTTTATGACTCAAACCCGGTTATGGCCGTGATGGGTATCTCAAGTCCCACGTGGACCGGAGATCACCCCCTTCATCTAACCTAGTAAGCTCAACAACCTCAAGTGTCGGATGAATTCAGAAATATTACAAGATAGTTCAAAATAACACAAATTATAACTCACGAAATGTCTAAGCCAATCTATTAAATAACACACTAAACCAACATTCCCAAGTCCACAGTAATCCACAAAGCCTCTATAAATCTGAAGTCAAAAAATATCATTACATGACCGCGATAATAGCCAAAATAGAGTCTAAAAAAAGTCTAAGACATAAAATATATAGACCATGCGATAGAGCCTTTCAATTTATGGAAGCTCACCACTTTATTGTCAACTCACGAACCACTCAAATACTTGATCCCTTCATATTAAAAGAGGAAAATTTTTTGTCACCTGCATCGCATAGGGATACAATATTCGAAGATGGTCAGCAGTTAGAAAGCTAGCTTATAACTCAAGGATAAGGAGAAAGGAATGTGATCATTCAAAATCAAATCAAATCATCATATGCAATCACACGTATATATATATATAAGTCATGTCGGAATAGGGAACAAGGCTTTGTAAGAACTTTTAAAACCTTAACCTGGGTTGTGTTGACCATCATAAAATAAGGCACCCACTGGCTATATAGATCCTGCTCTCACCTAGCTGGAAGGGTCCCATTTCATGTGGCTGCATGAACCAGAGAATATTTGTATCTATATATGCCTTTATGGGGGACTGAAACCTCCCGACATACTTAAGGTGACTTAAGCACCAATTTGTATAATATGGGGGACTCCAACCTCCTAGTCATATATTTATTTTGGGGACTTGAACCTCCAGGTCATATAGACACCCGCACCGGCTAGCACAGTTTCTAGTGTTAGTCCTTCAAACTCCACTTTTATGGCCAAACTATAAATCCCCTTTAAGGGCCAATTAAAACATTCATTACACATACACAACTATTAATCCAATTACTTACCAAAGTCGTATTATTGGTATCATCATACCAACCCCACTTGCAAGCGTACAAAATGGCATAACATTTATTAAGCAACTTTGGAACTCGAACCCATTGTCTAAACAAAAACATTATTTCAATTCCATATTGAGGGAGTCAAACCCATTTATTCAATTAAAACACCAAGGTTACATTTCAAACAAATTTATGGTCAACAAAGCCTTCATAAAACCATTTACCAATCATCAACATTCATAGGCCAATTCCATAGTTCAAAACACAATTTATACGTGACAAGATTCTTCTCATTAACATTTTCACAAATAGGTAGAGGGCATAACATTATCAAACCATTATTCAATCCATAAACCATAAATTTAGGGTTAACCATGACCCCCTAGTTTAAATCACAATTAACAAGCACCCCTATGTGCAAAACCATTATTGAACCATACATAAAAACAAGTGAATTAATGAGAGAACAATACTTAAAATTATGCATTCAAACCCTCAACCGTGGTTTCAAAACCAACATTAATGATTCCTAAACAATGTTTAAAACAAATGAATTTTGTGAAATAACAATGAAGGGAGAGTCATATGCCTAAGTTATGAAGATTTATACAGATATTTCGATCCATAGGTCTCTAGATAACCATATTCAAGAAACCCTAGCCTAATATTCTTGGGAGGTTTTTAGAGAATGTTTAGAGAGTGTTTCAATCTTCTAAAGTGTATAATGAAAGCAAAATAAGTGTTATAAGATGTGGGGTCTCAAGGGATTAGGGTGGGAAATGTCCAAAGTACCCTCATCTTAAAAGTTGTAGAAAACTCGCAAGTGGGTACGAGTGGACCCTCAAACTTATAACTATATCATACGAGAGGTACCTTTAAATCATCACTTGATAAAAAAGTTGGACACCATATTCTGTCTAACATATAATACCATACCTAACTCGTATCATCACCATACAACTAGCATCATTAAGTCATACCCTAGGTAGAATATCAAAGGCTAGACACTAGACAACACACCATTGGACCCAGTAGTTCTCGTCACTTAACCATACGACTCATATGGATTCTCTTAAACCTTGAACAGAACTTGGAAAATATCACACTAACCAACACATAACTAGCATCCCTAGACATATAACAACACCATATAACTTATGGTGTGTGTCTTATGATGATCGGAAGGGTAAAGACTCAAGAACTTTTCAAGGGCCAAAGTTAGGGGTGCTTTACTTATCCTCAATTGTGCAGCTCAATTGTTATATAATAGTACCCATAGGCTATATGGGCCTCAGTTCTCACCCCCAGGTTGGGCCCCAGTGTGTGTTGCCGCAAAAACCAAAGAATAATATCATATATATACATGAGACACTCAAATTCTCCAATCATGTACTAAGGTGACTTAAGCACCCGATCATGAAATGTGGGATGGGGAACTCAAAAGATCTAGTTGTAATTATAACAATAAGGTGGACTCAAACCACCTGGTCACAAGAAAGGGAATCGGTTAATGCTGTTCCAGTATTGGTCACTTAGACCTCCACTTTCACGACTCAGCTACACAACCCCTTTTTAAAGCCCATTTAAAATATTTATCACCAATTCCCTTTCATAGAAACATATTTCACATTAAGGCATACATTGTTGTTATAGTTATACCAACTTTACTTGCAAGGTAACAACAACATACCCAAAAAATTAAATCATTTGGGGAATTCACAACCCCTTTGGTTTAATTAGGCCATAACTTCTCAAAATACAATTTCATAAGGTTTAATTCAATATCATGATGCAATATTTCAAGAACAGTTCAATTCCCACATTAATCATAACAAAATTAATTTCAAAATTTGGGGTTGAGGTCATAACCACTTCAAAAGTCATAAGTTTGGGGAAAATCACAATTTCCTAGTTCATTCACCATACCTATGCACCCACATATTTAAAACATGAATAATCATAATTAAACCATGGGAAAACATTGTCCAAAAACAAGCATTCAAAAACCCCAACTGTTGTTTCAAAACCAATCATAAATATCTCATGAATAATACTTTAAAACACATGCTCTTACAAAATTAAGAATGACTGAAGAGTCACATGCCTGAAATAATAAGATGTACGAAGAGAAATCATCCTTGAAAGCCCTAATTGATTAACCTCTTGAAAACGCTAAGTCTTCTTGACCTTGAGGAGTTTGAAGAGTATTGAGAAGTTACTTTGATGTGTTTCTAAGTGATAATATCACCCTAATAAGGTTATAATATGTGGGTTTCAAGTTGGGTAAGATGGAAAATATCTAGAATACCCGTAACTTAAAAGCTACAAAAGGATCCTCTTTGACTACAGGTCAACCACTGACTCATAGCCAATCCTTATAGCTCATCACCACGAGTCATAACAAAGAAAGTACCACCAAGGCACACTACACTATTGACCTTATGACTCAGCCACAAGAATCATAGTGGGAGCCTACGACTTATAGGGTCCAGTCATAATTAACACAGAACCCAATTTGGGACTTACACTAGATACCCTATTATTGCACCAAATGCCTCATAACATATCCTTATGTCTCATAGTGATCCACTCATACTTAGAGCAAAATCATGCAACAAACTTGCATGATTTCATTACTGCTCCTTCTAATGACTCATCATGAGTGTTTACGACCAGTACCCCCAAGTCGTACCCAGGATAGTAACTTCAACACCATTTTCTGGACATCTTAAGTCTAGGGTCATATGACTCGTCAAGAAACCCTATGACTCATAGAAAGAGTCATAGTCAAGGCAGGGATCTCAAATCTCAAGAAATTTTCAAGGGATAAAAACTCAGGATGTTTCAGTTTTCCTGCAGCATAAACATAAACACTCATTATATATAACAAAATAACCTAAGTTCTTGAATATTTTCATAGTTTTAAGCATCAAAAGTTCCATGAAAGCATGGCACATCAACCATCAATATAACTAATGACTTCTCTTATGGTGGGTAGATAATAGACCATATAAATTGATACTCCTTTTTTAAAGTATATGCGGTTTGGTGCAATGGTAAAAAAATATCCGTACATAGCCAAAAATGTAAATAATTAAATAAATTAAATTGAATTGAGGACCATCGATTATGTCCAATGTAAATAATAGACTGTACACTTTGTCAACAATAGATTAAAATAGTTCATTTCCCTTAGTGGCATATTGTAAAAAAAATAATAATTAATTAATAAAAAAATTATTAGATTTTATGCAATTAAATGAGCTTAAACAAGTTATGTGATCATATAAGAGTCCACATACATTTGAAGACGGTGATCAAAGATGTGTAAGAATGGGTAGTAGTTGTACAATCAAAATCCTAAGTATAATGTTTACCAAAGCACAAGAATGTTGTGAAGAATTCATTCGTTCAACCACAACTCATCCTCTCATATCTTTGATCACCGTAAATGAGAGTGATGATCAAAGATGTAGGAGGAGGATTTGTGGTTGAACAAATGAATTAATCACAATATACTTGTGCTTTGGTAAACATTACCCTGAGGATGTTGAATGTATGACAACTGCCCATCTGAATTAATCATAGACCTTATCGAGCTTGTAATTAATTTTACATAAATCAACAATCTCTGATAGGCCACATTCATTATCCATGACCATATATGAATTCATATATATATATATATATAGCTGATTCTCAAACCAAATCTTTTTATAAGCAAGGAGCTATCTATATGAAGATAATTTCAAAGTCAGACTAAATGAAGTAGACCAACATAGAAAGAAATGTGAAAGTAGGGGCTACTAAGCATTCAATATCCAGATCAAGAGGTTAAAGTCCGAACTCCAGTGGAGAATATGTATCAAGGGTGTTCGATTTCATGCTCCTGAAGATAGGAATCAAATGTAAGAAATCATGTGTTCATACTCTGCTGCAGAATGGGGTGTCCAAAAGAAAACACCTATATATATATATATGTTCAAGTTTGACAACTATTCCATTCATCTTCTAATAGAATTGTAAAATTTCAACAACAATAAAATTGAAAAATTCAAGTAGAAACACAATATGTAGGACGTAGAAAATAGTTTATTTCATTAGTTCATTTCTACATAGTTTAACATAATATCAACACCAACATATGGGAAAAAGAGCAAGAAAAAAAGAATCTTTCATCTAACAAAATTTCTAAGCATGAAAGCTTCTTTGCACTAGCACTAGAACTAGAACTAGGCTACATAGACATCAAAAATAAATCCTAAGCTAAGAGGATGGTGGGGGGAGGTAATGTAGGTATTGGGATCTAGATTTATCCTCTAGACAATCCCCAAAAGAAAATGGATGATAAGCCAGAGTTACCACTAAAGGTGTTCATGATTTTGACCCAACCCATAGAAAAGATGGTCCAGGTCATTGTAGAGGAGGTGGAGGTCATGGTAGCACTGTGAAAACATTCTTTTGAGAGGTTGAAGTGTGATTCTTAGCATCTTTTACTAGATTTAGATATTTTTATTAAAAAATATAAATGCTTTGTAGAACATCTAGACCTTTATATAAACCAAACAGAAAGCCTTTGGTTTGCCTTCCTAATTATTAGTCAATGTGTGGATGCACAGAAGTCGAGTAAGTAGTGTATACCTAATTAAAGTAGTCTTTAAGTGGACGTGCAATATCTTTTTTGAGGAATCCTAAAGACCTACCCATCCGTCTAATCAGTTAAATATTTAGGGTTCTCCAAAAGACTTAAGACGTGCTCAATAAGAAATTAAATATGAAATAGTGAATAAAACTAATATACAGTACAAATAATATATACTTTAACTTAGTCGGTAGATACTAGAAATAAACCAAAATTGATAAAACTAACATGATCTTAACTAATCCAAACTGTAGGGCCGTTAAAATACATATTTTCTTGAATTATAAAAAATGGTACAAGCCTATCTAGGATTTGTTATTATTACATGTGGTTCTCTTGTGTCAGTGTCTCTTTCCCAGTGAACACTTGTTCCTTGTCTTGGTATTGAAAGCCTCTCCCACGCCCTTAACATATTTTTTTTCCTTCTGAGCTTGTTATCGACAAGTGATGGAATAATATTCATATAAAACAATTCTTATAGAATACGCCATTCAGACTCTAAACGGGAAACAGTAATTTAATTTCAATATACAAGTAATTATGCTTCAACTTTATACATGGGTGATGAGTTCTCATAGATTCTCAAACCATAGTTATCTTAATGCTTTAATCACATAGAATCCATCACATTAGCACATGATATTTTGACCATGTCATACTTCCTACAAGAACACGACTTTTCTAATAGGTTGACTTTGGCATTAGGACCCCTGCAAAACATGATGAATTGGTTTTCATTCCTATTTACATTCTCCACATAGAAGAAGTCGCCCTTTCTCATATTGTACCTTGTTATCTTTTCGGTAGTAGGTACAAATTTTTTCTCCTTATAGATAAGGACATATGCACACCTCTCCTTGAACTTCTTACCAAACCTCTTAGTAATCAAATTTAATATAGATGCCTTGGGATACTCTCTCTGTCTATCAACATAGCATTGAAAAACTTAAAAAAATTGTGGTCATCACATCATTCCTATTGATGGAAAATTATACCCTACTCTACTGCGCAAAACCAAGTTCATGCTCGAGGAAAAAGGTTGTCTTGGGTCAATAGTTCTTGAATTTCATAAAATGACTGCTAAACTCCTCATAATAATATGCCTTTGTCGCATGGTAGAATAGATATATATAATCTCAATATTGGTGATTTACCCAAAGATTTTACCCAAGGTGACTAATGCAATACCCGTGATGATCATGCTTATAAACCCTTGTAATGCCGTCAGTGATACTCTTGTGCCTATTGGAGATAAAGCACAAATTGGGTTCATCAACCGCTATATACTTTAATTTCTAAAATAAGAATGTCAAAGATGCATCATCCTTTTTTTCAACAACACAAAAGACAATTGGATAAATATACTTCTTCATATCCTGTGTAATCGTGCTTAGTAGAACACCCTCGTACATACTATATAAATAAGTGCCATTAACTGAAGTAAACTTTCTCAAGTTGGTGAATCCACTAATGCAAGCACCCAAGGATAAAATGTAGTACATAAACCTATGATTATCCCTATTCACCATGATGAAATAGGTAGAGCAAACATTAAGGGTGTCAACCATGTAGGAAAAAGCGTGTAAGAAGGAATACCCATGCTCTGATGTCCCTTGAACCATTTGTTTGGCGATCACACCCCCATAAAATATTTCCAATATCTTGAACTACTGTGAAAGTTATTGAAAACAATCCTCCAAATATCTCTAGTGTTTAGACTCTTGCCATCATGATAAAATTCAAATAGAGTGATGCGATAACTTTGGTCGTGATTTTCTTATGGCTTCTCGTGGCATGTTCAATGCTGAAAGTGTGGTCTCCAATGTATTTCTAGATGTAAAATTTGTCTGTTCCTTTATACGTAATACCCTACAAAATTATGCACAACTAGGAGATACACATTTCACCTTGAAGTATTTGTTACAACTCTTGAACATAGCATAATCAAAAGACTTTTTCACTGATGCCATGTCTAATAACATTTTCAGCCAATTCTTGTTACTAAATTTTGGATGTATATGGAAATTTGTTCCATTGGAGAAGGTGTGGTTGGGTGTCACAACCCAAGGCCACCCCTAGTCACAACAATGGTGCTTACGATCACAGGGTCATAAGATAACCCATTAACTGATACCTACTATGAGCACTGAATAAATAGTAACAAAATACATGAGCGGAAAATAAATTGACATAGTATTGAAATATGAATACTAAAAAATACATCAAAGTATGTCTGAACAACTGATAAAATACTAGAAACCAAGAATTTCACCAAAACGTCTAGCAATACGAAAGCAACTAACTGACTGTTTGACTGTTTGTCTAAACATCTAAAAGCCTCTAACCTGACTGAGGAGTTGATGGGAAAGACCCCCAACTAATTCCCACTGACTGAATAAAATGAAAGACTAAAATAACTAAATAATCATAACGTGTCCTCGATGGATGAGGACACACTACTATGGCTGCTGGATTATGCTGAGCTGTCTAACTGCGGTCGAGAAACTATGGATCCAAACCTATGATATAAGAAATCATAGAGCAAAGAAGAGTATGCGGTCAGTACCATAAATGTACTGGCATATGTGATGAGGACAGGCTGATATGCATGGGGAACTATGCATATTAAATAAAAACTAACAGAATAACATGAGATAATCAAACATGAATGCATAAAAACTATAATATATAAGAAAGCAAGACTAAGTGTATATCTGTCATGTTACTAAGATAATCTATAATCTGAAGGACTGAAAGCTATAAAATTGAATATTTGAAAGTCTATACTCTTAGTAAAGAAAATCTGAACTAAATATACACTGGATACTGTGCTGAGATTGGGGGAGGTACCATCTAACCGACATGCCTCAATTTGATATAATTGGGTCCAACCTATAACCCCAGTTAAAAGGGTGTCAATACCGTGCCATGGGTATTAACACTGGCTATGTGGATCCACTAATCCGGTGTCCCAAAGGACAAGGGAGTCAGTCCTAAACTGGCGGATGACCACTACGAGATTGTCAGTCTTAAACTGGTTAGTGACACCTCAAAATCCTACAAGGGATATGGAGTTCTGGAAATTAGGGACTAGTACTAAGGACCTAGTCCTAATTGGCGGGTGAGCCCCCATCCCTAGGTTCGCTCGACGCTAAATCCTACTCCAAACTAAACTTACACTGGTACTGAAGTGAACTAAACTCAACTGAATGCTATTACATAAGTGATAGTGCTCATTGTGAATATGAATATACGAGTATACTAATAAGATTCATGTATTAACTATCTAAGAACTTGAAAATCTAAATTCATGCAAAACACGTAAGTTTCGGTGTTCACAACCCACCAACATTGAATGAAAATACTAACAATGTGATATAAAGACTTTAAAACCATAATAGGGGATCATTGTTCAAAACCCAAAATTTAGGTAATTCATCAAACACATGAGATTCATGAACTTAAGCATAGGGATATATAAAGCATGCGAGAATATCATGATCACAAGACTAAAAATCATAAATTAAGGATTTAACGTAAAGCTTTAACCTTTAAAATTATGTAATAGCTTATTCCACTTGAAAACACTCATAAACACAACTTGGAATTGAATTAAAAGGAGATTCATGGAAATATTTTAACTAAAACATACAAAACTCATAATTTAATAACCAGAAATGATTCTTGGACGCCACGGGTGAAAGGAGCCAATAGATGAACGTCACACATACCTTAAGATTTAAACTTAAGAGGAAAACACATTTCTTGATAATTTTTTGAAGATTCTTGAACTTGGTGAACTTGAATTCTTGATTTCTTGGAGGGAAAGGAATTGAATTTGTGTTATTGGGGAAAAGGGGGAGTGTTTTCTTGAGAGGGATTTAGAGAATAAGGGCAAATAACACCTTAAATAATGTCCCAATTCGTGTTATGGATGAATTACGTTGAGGGGAAACGAAACAATTTCTCCTTAACCATTTGAATCAAATCTATTCTATATATTTTAAATACGGTTCCATCCTAGAATGTCACCAAGACGCCTTTTGAATTATTAAAAGGATGGAAACCTAGTTTAAGCCATTTTCACATTTAGGGATGTCCAATTGAAGTGAGGATTTATAATCCACATTTATAAAAGATGAATGCACAAACACTAAGCGGTTTCTTTATATGCTATATGGTTTACTCTAAAGGATATAGATTTTACCGTCCTTCTCATTCTCCTAAAATTGTTGAGGCTAGAAATGCTAAATTATTTTAGGAACATGAAGCAAGTGGGTGTGATGCAACTCAAGTTGTGGAATAAAAAGAGATAATGGAACCACTTACGGTACCTTTATACACTGAAAACTTGAATGCAAATCATTCAGTCAAATTTTCATAAATTACCTAATGACCGACAAGTTTAAGAGACACCATCACTCTATGATCCATATGAATTACAACCTGCTTTACCCGAACCCATCATTGAAGGAGCACCTAAACAAGTGGAAGTAAAAAACCCTCAAGAGTTCATAGACTAGCAATTTCCATAACTGTGTTATATATCTTGAAGGGTCTGATTGTGATATTGGACTAATATATGATCCATGTTCTCTTTAAGAAGACATGAGTAGAGAAAATTTCACACTTTGATATGATGCCATGAAAAAAGAGATGGAATCTATGGGTAAAAATAAAGTAAATTTTTTGAAATTACCAGAAGGAGTTTTGGCTATAGGATCCAAATGGGGTTATAAAATTATAAGAAACCTATCTAGTAATGTTGATTGATATAAAGCTAGACTTGTAGCCAAGAGTTTTACATAAAAGGAAGGTATTGATTACCATGAAACTATCACAACCTAAATCTGGGCTTAGTCGTTATAGGTATCTCAATTCCAATAAGGACCGAAGATCACCCCTGCACCTAGCCAAACAAAACAAAATACACCCAACTGCAGATGAATTTTGAACATATACCAAGATAGAATAAGATAAGCATACAGAATTTAGTCATGTAAATAATCAATAACCTGTGACTGAACAAAAATATCCAACCGTCATCAACACCCATGTGCATAATCCTCAAAGTCTTCTAACAAAATAGAAATTAATAAAGTGTCGGGATATGCCCCTGACCCTAACAATGACAATGACAATATTAATTATAATATGAACACTTAATCCTAATCTATGAATGGAAACTGATCAAATGTCCAAGTCTCTCAGAGAATGAAAGCTCACCACTTCACCCCCAACGATTAACAAACTTAGCCAATCTACCTAATACTGCATATGAAAAGCAGAAATATCTTAGGTGCCTGCATCGCGTGGAGATACAATGTCCAGATAAGGTTAGTAGGTTGAGCACTAGCATATAAATTAGGGATAAAGGATAAAATAAGCAAACTCAAATCTGATTCAAAACCATATGAACATCATCATATACATACATAAATAATATACTAGGAAAGGGAACAAGGCTTAGCATGCACTTTAAAACATTAGCCTGGATTCGGTAGATCAACCATCATAACCTAAGAAGGCACCCATGGGATAAAGGATCCAGCTTTTCACCAGCTGAAAGGGCCCTAGTGCATGTAGCCGCACGAATCAGAGGATGTACATATACAACATGGAGTACTCAAAACTCCCGACATACAAAGGTGACTTAAGTGACCAATTATGAAATATAATATGGGGGACTCAAACCTTCCAATCATATAACAAAAGGGTACTTGAACCGCCAGGTCATTTAAACCCTCACATAGGCAACAACTGTTTTCAGTATTGGTCCCTTGCGACCTACGCTTTCACAACTCATCTATGCAACCCTCATTAAATAAAAATCATACAATTTATAACATTTTCCGATTAATTGGACCATAATAAAAATTTAGGCATACATTACTAGTATTATCATACCAACTACGCTTGCAAGGTAACATCAACATGCTATCACAATTTCATTAACTTGGGAAAATCACTCCCTTTGTTCATTAAACCAAACCTCATATTTTAATAATCTCATTATCTCATGCGATTATTTTGAAAATAGTTCAATGCAATTTTACTCGTACTCAAAACAACTTTCACAAAATTTTGGTTGGGGTTATTGTTAATTCAATTGTCAATATTCACAAAATTTGGGGAAATCATAATCCCTTAGTCTATTCACCATGCCCATTCATTAAACTGATTTCAAAACCACCTTATTATACCATTCAGATACATGATTTTAATAAAGTGGGGATTTGGGAAGAGTAACATACATGAAAAATCAAGTTTTATAGTGTGAAATGAACTTTTGAGCCCTTGGATGACCAACTTCTTGGAAACCCTAAGTATCTGTCTTGAGGGAATTTCAAAGCATTTGACAGAGTAATTTTATTGGGAATCATATAATAATGAAGTCCCAAAAAAGGTTTTAAGTCGGGGGGGGGGGGGGGGGGGTCTAAGCAGTGAAAGAGAGAAATTACCAGAATACCATTAATTAAAAGAATGGAAACTAATACCCAGTACGGGAGACCTCATGACTCGTGGGTTGCCTTACTAATTATTTAGTATAGTCATAGTCTGGAAACTATCCAGGGTCACCCCACACTGGTCTAGTTATGAGTCAAACCATACCACTCATATCCTATCCTTATGACTCGTAACATACTAGTCATAATAACATTAGAAACCTAGGTTTGTAAACTAGTTCCACCACAATCAAAACACTACGACTCATTAGGAGTCTATATGACTCATTAGGAGCCACTCTACTCAAAACATAAAACTTAGCCACACGCAATGGTCAGTCTATGATATGGGTCCTTATGGCACATAATGACAACCTATGATTCATAGGGTGAGTTGTAATAAGGAACGTGAGGATAAAGTCTTAGAAATTTTCATAGGCCAAAAAATCTGGGGTTTTACATCTCCCTCTTTAAATTATTCATCTGCAAATGATTAGACAAGGAATTTTTTAGTATGATTTAATGCAGAAACACATCCACTCTTACCTTTAACAAACACAAAAATTAAATATGTTAAAGAATACACATACCTCATGCATGATTATATAAAGAAGGAAACAAGAATGGGTATTTGGACTTCTATCAACTTGAGTTTCCCAAGTAGATTCTTCCTACTTTTCATTCCTCCATAGATCCTTTACCAAATCCCCATTCTTAGTCCGCAACTGGCGGACTTACTGATGCAAAATCTCCATCGAGACTTTCTTGTAAGACATGGAATTCAAGACAACTATACTTTATAAAGGGACTACCAAGGAATGATCTCCTATGAACTTTCTCAAAATCAAAACATAAAAGACCGGATGAATACAACCCAAAATCAAAGGCAATTCCAACTCATAAGCTATAGTGCCTACTCACCTAAAATACAAAGTGGCCAACAAATTGAGGAAAGAGCTTTCTTTTCTTTCCAAATGGCATCACTCCCTTCATAAGAGACAGTTTCTGGAACACTAAATCTTTTACATTAAATTCCAAGTCACTTTGCCTCACATCCTTTAGGACCTTTGGTGAATTTTGGTGGTCTTACAACTCTCCTAAATTGCCTTCACCATCTCCATAGCTTGGTTAACCAAGTAGTGACCATACAACTTTTCTCACCAACCTCGAACCACCTAATAGGAAACCTATTGTAATGCCTCGAAAATGGGTCCCAAGACGTTACACGATGCTTAAGGCTACAAGTATCCCCAAGCTAACCATTTGAGCCTACTACTACATATAAATGCTTAAACCAAGGTACTGAGAACAATATAATAAACATATCACTTCGTATCTAGCTGAAATAAAAATAAGTATTGTGAAAGTAAAAAAATATTAAACATCTAAACATACTAACAATCTAGTCTGAGATAGCCTCTATTACTCAATGAATTGGAGAGTCATTGAGATAGGTCCCCAACGAACTCATACTCAAATTAAAGAAATAAAATAACTGTTAAATAAATTGAATATCTAAATAATAGGTCCTCGAACCATAAGGACTCAACAATGTAGGAATGTAGACCAATGTGCTCAGAAATCACTGACAAGACTGGGACTGAGCACCTGAACCTATATTATAAGGAAATGCAGCACACAGACGAGTATGTGGATCAGTACTTAAGAATGTATTAAGTATATAGGGGTATATGCAATATATATAAAAAAAACAGTATCTTAAGTATTAGAATCATTCATATCAACTGTAAATGGCTCATACAGCTCGATGAAATCTAAAATCTGAAATCATACTTAACGAATAGTAAAGCATAAAATCTGAAGGTCATGAGCCATTACATATAATTCAAGTATCAATGTTATTCTCTTGTTCTCAAATCAAGTGAGCTAAGTGAAATCTGAAACATAGTTTACATAGTAAATCTGCATGTCAACTCTTTTAAAACCAGTAAACTGTACTAAGAATGAGGGACATCTACTTGGGAGGTTCTTTTAACCGACATGTACATCGTGTGAGAATTCATAATGTCCCACGACTATCCCCCGTAAGGTTAGGGCTATTCTACCTTTACCATCAGAATAGATCAATTTATCTTAGTGATCACTATCTCAGTTATCCACGTAAAGTGGAAATAAATATCTCAACCAATGGTGGAACGTAGCTCTGGAATATGAAATTGTAGTAACATACCCAACTCGGTGCTAAATACTACTCCCAATATCATGCTCAAAATCTGAAGAAAATCTACTTTAAAGTAATATCATGGCTTATAATGAAACCAACTATAAAGTATGTAATCTCAAGCTAAAGTGGATTTGAATTCTATAGTGACCAAAAATTCTATTCTTTTCTCAAAATATTTCTCAAAAATCTTCCTCAATAATAATAGGGTGCTTATGGCACAACAATTCTCAAAAATGACAATCTCAACTGGTGATTAAATACCCATGTTTCAATCTTATGTTAAAACATCTCTAAGTAGGCATGGAAATTTAAACAAAATCATGTAATTCAACTTTCAATCCATGGGAAATCTCATAATCTTACCAATAATAATAATCGGTATAAAGCATAACTTTAATTTCATGAGAAAATCATATATAATTCAGAAATTTGTAATTTAAAATAGATCTTTGGGCATAAGGATTAAAGAGTTATCCTTGTTCAAACCCCGCATACCTCGAAATTGGAGCTTTGAATGAACTTGTAACTTTGAGACTCTATTCTTGAAATTGTTAGGTGATTCTTGAAGATCTTTGTTTGGGGATTCTAATTCTTGAATCAATTTTGAAATTTAACGGTGAAATTTTGAGGGATCTTGAATCTTAGGTTGAGGACCTAAAGTTTTCTTCTTGAGATGATTCGAGAGAAATGAGTGTATTTTGGTGAAATGAGGGCTGAAATCAGTGTTTATGGAGCTGTGGGGTGAAGTGAAAATACCAAAATACCCATCCAAAACTATTTGGAATATCTGAATTCAACAGTTGATGACATTGGGCTGACGTCATCACAGATGTGACAAGCCATCAGCTCATGTCGTCATAAAATATTGGAATTTATGATTTTCTGCCTAAAGCTGACGACATTAGCTGAAAAGTTGTCAAAATGTAATAAGTAGTTAGAAGTGTCTTCAGAAATGTGATAAGTCATCATAAATGTCGTCACTCAGTTTCCAGGACGACATGCTTGGGTAAAATGGGAATAACGTTTTCCTCCGATATCGAATTTCGGTGAAATTGGTATCATTGGAAAGATAATTCAATTATCTATATGCTGCTGGGTCATGAGATCAAAAATACATAGTATAATGAGAGATATAATTGTTTGAAGTTGACTATACCAATATCCTTCTCAAGAATTCAATCGGCAAGAAATGTTTTGCTTCGTCTAATAGCTAGGACACTTTTGAGGCCTTAATACTCATCAAACTAGATCATGAAACTACCAAATAACTAAACTTTATTTCTAAAGAACATGAAGTAGGGTTCTACTATTGGTTGAAATTATTGGGGTATTACAATATCTCCCCCTTGGAAACATTCTTCCTCGAATGTCACTAGTTAAGCTAGGAATGCGGAGAAAACTGAGGATGCACAGTTGAAATAATTGTCTAAATTGAATCTATGTCATTCTAAACTTTTGAGTACTTTTGAGAATGCACAAAGTTGCAAAAAAATAGCTATATAGCTGAATTTTTGGTTAGAAAGGCACTAAATTAAGGAAAAGTAATAACTTCGGCTTTCTCTGAACTTGCGAAGAAGAGGTGTGGGTACTTGGATCACATATCTGTTTCGGCTTCACAAGTAGCACCCTCAACTGACTAATTCTGCCATAAAACATTAATGAATAGAACATTTATGTTCCTTAGTCTACGGACTTGGTAATCTAGGATCTCAACTGGAACCTCATCAAATGAAAGGTTATTCTGAATATCGAAGCTTTCTAAAGAATCTACAACGACAGAATCACCAATATACTTCTTAAGCATGGAAATATGGAAAATAAGATGAACAACTGACAACTCTACAGGAAAATCAACTTCATAGGCTACTTTCCTAACACGGCTAGGAATTTTGTAAGGGCCAACGTAATGGGGACTAAGTTTCCCCTTCTTTCCAAACCTTTTAACCCCTTTCATGGGAGAAATTTTTAGATGCACCACATCATTAACTTCGAACTCAAGGTCATTTTGTCTCACATGTACATATGACTTTTGATGACTCTGAGTTGTCTTTAACCTTTCTCTAATCAACTTCACCTTCTCCATCACCTTAAATACTGCATCAAGTCCAACCAAAGTAGCTTTACCCACTTCGAACCAACCGTTGGGTGATTTACATCTCCTACCATATAAAGCCTCAAATGGTGCCAACTTGATACTAGCATCGTAACTATTGTTGTAAGCAAACTCTATCAGCGGCAAATGTTCATCCCAAATACCTTTGAAACGAAGGACACACGCTCTCAACATGTCCTCCAAAGTTTGGATAGTCCTCTCAGCCTCACCATCTGTCTGCGGATGAAAAGTAGAACTCATATTAACTTGGGTACCAAGAGCCTTCTAAAATGCTCTCCAAAACTAAGAAGTGAACTTAGTACCTCTATCCAAAATGATAGACAAGGGAACTCCATGCAACCTGACTAACTCCCAAATATACAAACTAGCACAGTCCTCAGTAGTATAAGATGTATGCATAGGCAGGAAATACAGATTGACTTAGTCAGCCTGTCGACATCAACCCAGATGGAATCATGATGGAGTCGGAAAAGAGGTAAGCCAGTCACAAAATCCATATTTATCTCTTCGCACTTCTAAGTGAGTATACTAAACTCTTGTATCACACCACCAGGTCTTTGGTGCTCTACCTTAACTTGTTGGCAAGTTGCATACTTAGCTACAAACCCAACTATATCCTTCTTCATACCACTCCACCAATAAATTGCTCACAATTCATGGTACATCTTTGTAGCACCGAGATGAATAGAATATCGTGCGCCATGAACTTCAGCCATAATTCTTTACCTCAGATAACCAACAGCAGGAACACATAATATACCCTGCAACTTAACACACCATCTTCCCCTTATGAGAAAACCTCTACCTTTTGGTCCTTGACTGAATCCTTCAGTCTGACCAAGCTAGCATCTAAGTCTTGTTTCTCCTTCACTTCCAAAACTAAAGAAGATACGGAACTACTCTGCACTAAAATATTTTCCTCAGAGGAATTAAGCAACCTAACACCCAGTCTAGCCAAACGATGCACTTCATAAGCAAGCACTTTCTTATCCATACCTATATATGAAACACTACCCATGGACAACCTTCTAAGGGCATCTTCCACTACATTGGCCTTGCCCAAAAGATACAACACACTCATATCATAATCATTTAACAACTCTAACCATCTCCTCAGTCTAAGGTTCAACTCTCTCAAAGAAAATAGTTACTGTAGGCTTTTATGATCAGTAAACACATCTACATGCACACCATAAAGATAGTGTCTCCAAATTTTAAAAGCAAAGATCACAACAGCCAACTCTAAGTCATGGGTTGGGTAGTTTCTTTAATGGGGCTTCAACTGTCTAGAGGCATAGGATATAAAATTCCCTCTCTACATCAACACACAACCTAAACCAACTCTAGAAGCATCACATTACACAACAAAACCATCCATACCATTAGGAAAAGTCAACACAGGGGCTGAGGTGAGTTGAGTCTTCAACTCCTGAAAACTCTTTTCACAAGAATTTGACCACAGGAACTTAACATTCTGTTGGGTCAACCGAGTCATAGGAGATGCTATAAAAAAGAAACCTTCAAGAAAATGATGGTAATAGCAAGATAGACCCAAGAAACTTCTAATATCAGACAGAGAGATACGTCTAGGACAATTTCTTAAGGCTTCTGTCTTTTGGGGATCAACTCTAATGCCTTCAGCTTAAATGAATTGACCCAAAAATGTTACAGACCTTAGCCAAAATTGACACTTGCTGAATTTAGCGAACAACTGATGATATCTAAGATTTTACAAGACAATTCTAAGATGATCCACATTGTCTCTCTCAGAGTGGTAGAAAACAAGGATATCATCTATGAAGACAATGACAAACATATCAAGATACTGTTTGAAAACTTGATTCATGAGGTCCATAAAGGCTACAAGAGCGTTAGTTATCCCAAAAGACATGACAAGAAACTCAAAGTGACCATAGTGGGTTTGGAAGGTTTTCTTTGGGATGTCACACTCCCTTACTTTAAGTTGGTAATAGCCGGATCTAAGGTCTATCTTGGAGAAATAACTTGCAATTTGCAATTGATCAAACAGGTCATCTATTCTCGAAACAGGGTACTTGTTCTTTACTGTAGCCTTATTAATCTAATGATAGTCAATGTACATATACAAAGAACCATCTTTTTTTCCCATGAAAAGGACAGATGCACCCCAAGGAGATACACTGGGCCTTATAAAACCTTTATCTAGAAGATCTTTTTCTCTTTCAACTCCTTAAGTTCTGCGGGTTCCATACGATAAGGAGGAATAGAAATATGCTGGGTGTCGGAAAAAAGGTCAATCCCAAATTCTATATCTCTATCAGGAGGTACCCCTGGGAGATCTTCTAGAAAGACATCAGGAAACTTATTAACTATGTTGACTGACTGAATAGTTGGAGAATCAGACTTTGTGTCTTTAACCCTAACTAAATGATAGATGCAACCTTTGGAGATTAGCTTTTTGGCTTTCAGATAGGAAATGAAATGACTCTTGGGAGATACTGAACTCCTGGACCACTCAAAGACTGGTTCATCAGGAAACTGAAACTTAACAATAGGGGTATGACAGTCTATAAATGCATAATAAGAGTGAAGCCAGATCATACCCAGAATAACATCAAAATCTACTATGTCCAACTCTACCAAGTCTGTAAATATGACTCTATAGAGAAGAGTAATAGGACACTTTTTGTACACTTTCTTGACAATAATTGACTCACCTATGGGGGTAGAAAATAGAATAGGTTCAGGAATCTTTTCAGAGTTCATCTTGAAATTCACAGCAACAAGTGGGGTCACATAGGAAAACTTGGACCCAGGGTCTAACAATGCATAAACCTCAATATAAAATACACGGAGCATACCAGTAACAACATTGGGAGAATGTTCCTACTCCCAGTGGAAAGTTAAGGCATAGAATCTGTTCTAGCGTTGACCACCAGCAATGCTAGAAGAAGTGCCCTGAGGAAGGACTGGACAGGCTATGGGAGATGGAGCACTATCAGTCTGGGTCTGAGGGCAAATATCACGGTTCCCCTGCCTGGCATATGGGAAATCTCTAATATTGTGGCCCTCCCATCCACAACCATAATAGCCCTTCTGCCCCACAAATATCTACTTCTATGGTCCTTACCACACTTAGCGCATAGGGGACGGTTGGGCTGATTACTCACAATATTTTGGGACCTGGGCATAGTTGATCTATTTCCCTGCTCCTGCCTGCCGCTGGGTGCGTGATCTCTAGTGGATAAAGGATCTGGCATAGATGAACGTCTCTGGAACTGAGGGTGATTCCCTCCATGGGACCTAGCATGACCATACTCATGCTGCTCGGATCTAGCTTTCTTGTTCTCTTTCACTCTATATCTTTCCCTTATCTTATCCGCTTTGATCTGCTGGGCATATAACATCAGCCTAGAAAGATCCATATCCCTATTCAGCAAAGCCTTCCAGTACTCTTTCAACACCAAACCAAAAACACCTGTCACGAACTTACTCATACTGGCTCGAGTGTCACCAATCAAGTTAGGAGAATATTTGGCTAACTGGTTGAACTTCAAATAGTACTCCTTAATAGTCATGGAGCCCTGCCTTAATTTTATGAACTTCTCTACTCTTGCCTCCCTCATCTCTAACGAAAAGAAATTATCCAAGAATGCATCATGGAATATCTGCCACGTAACAGGAGCATCATATTCCTCTATTTTTTCCTCTAAGCAATTACCCAATCGTACGCAATATTCTTCAATTTGTAAGATGCCAAATCAACACTTTCTTCCTCAGACACATGCATCACCTGTGTGATCTTTCTCACCTCCTCTAGATATAATTTTAGGTCCTCACCTACCTTGAACCCATAAAACTCTAGCGAATTCATCCGTATGAAATCATGAATTCTATCAGTAGCTGGATCACCACCCTACTGGTGCAGAACAGGGGCCTGGTTGACCTGATCATTTGCGGTGACAGCTTGGGCTAGCGCCTGGAAGGCTGCCCCAAACTCAGCATGGGATATGTTTTCACTCAAGGGATTACCAGGCTGAGGTAGCTGATCATTGTTCTTTCTACGGGCATTCACACTTCAAGGAGGCATTCCCTGAAATAAGAGAGAACGAATTGATAGCAGAGAGAGAGATAAATTTAAGAACGATATACTCTAAAGGAAAGAAACGACTTTTTCCTAAAATGTTTCGTAGCCTCTTGCTCATGGATGTGGCACGCTACACACCGATGATCAAGACTCTACTTAACATGGATTGTCAGACTCCCTAGGAGTCTCTAAACCTTAGGCTCTGATGCTAAGTTTGTAATGCCCAAAAAATGGGTCCTGAGATGTCACACGGTGCTCAAGGCTACAAGTAGCCCCAAGCTAACCCTTTGAGCCTGCTACTACATATAAATGCTCAAATCATGGTACTGAGAACAATATAATAAATATCTCACATCATTTTTAGCTAAAATAAGAATAATAATTGTGAAAGTAACAAAATACTGAACATCTAAACATACTGACAATCTAGTATGACATAGACTTTACTACCCAATAGACTGGAGAGTCATTGGGATAGGTCCCCAATTAACTCATACTGAAATGAATGGAATAAAATAAAAGCTAAATAAACTGAATTTCAAAATAATAGATCGTCGAACCATGAGGACTCACCACTGCAGGAATTTAGACTAATTTGCTCAAAAATCACTGACGAGACTGGGACTGAGCAGTTGAACCTATATTATAAGAAAATGTAGCACACAGATGAGTATGTGGATCAGCACTTAAGAATGTACTGAGTATATGGCGGTGCATACAATATATTTAAAAACAACAGTATCATGATTTTTCAAATCATGCATATCAACTGTAAATGGCTCATATATCTCGATGAAATATAAAATCTGAAATCATACTAAACAAATAGTAAAGCATAAAATCTCAAGGTTATAAGCCATTACACTTAATTCAAGTATCAAAGATAATCTTTTGATGTCAAATCAAAAGATCTAAGTAAAATCTGAAATATAGTCTATATAGTAAATCTGCATGTCAACTCTTTTAAAACCAGTAAACTGTACTAAGAATGAGGGACATCTACTTGGGAGGTTCTTCTAACCGACATGTACATCATGTGAGCATCCATGATGTCGAACGACTAGCCGCCGTAAGGTTAGGGAAGTTCTACCCTTGCCATCAAAATAGAATAATCTATCTCAGTGATCACTATCTCAATTATCCATGGATAGTGGAAATAAATATCTCAACCTATGGTGGCACGTAGTTCTTCGGTATGAAACTGTAGTAACATGTCCAACTCGGTGCTAACTACTACTCCCAATATCATGATCAAAATCTAAAGAAAATCCACTTTAAAGTAATCTCATGGTTTATAATGAAACCAATTATAAAGTATATAATCTTAAACCAAAGTGGATTTCAATTCTATAGTGACCAAAAAGTCAAATCTTTTCTCAAAATCTTTCTCAAAAATCTTCCTCAATAATCATAGGGTGCTTATGGCACAACAATTCTAAAAAATGTCAATCTCAAATGGGGCTTAAATACCCATGTTTCAATCTTATGATGAAACATCTCAAAAGTCATGCTTGATAACATAAAGTTTTATTAATCATCTTAAAATCTGAAAAATTCAGAAGTAGGCATGGAAATATAAACAAAATCATGTAATTCAACTTTTAATCTATGAGAAATCTCATTATCTTGCAAATAATAATAATGGGTATAAACCCTAACTTCAATTTCATGAGAAAATCATATATAATTCAGAAATTTGTAATTTAAAATAAATCTTTGGGCATAAGGATGAAAGAGTTATCCTTGTTCAAACCCCACATACCTTTGAAACTGAAACTATGAATGAAATTGTAACTTTGGGACTCTATTCTTGAAATTGTTGGGTGACTCTTGAAGATCTTAGTTTGCGATTATAATTCTTGAATCAATTTTGGAATTTAACAGAGAAATTTTGAGGGATCTTGAATCTTAGGTTGAGGCCCTAAAGTTTTGTTCTTGAGATGATTTGAGAGAAATGAGTGTATTTTGGTGAAATGGGGGATGAAGTCAGTGTCTATGGAGCTATGGGGTGAAGGGAAAATACCAGAATACACCTCTAAAACCATTTGCAAAATGCTGAATTCAGCAGCTAACGACATTAGGCTGATGTCATCACACATCTTACAAGTCGTCAACTCATGTCGTCCAAAAATGTTAGAACTCATGATTTTCTGTCGAAGGCTGAGGACATTAGCTGATAAGTCATCAGAAATATGATAAGTAATCTGAAATGTCATCAGAAATGTGATAAGTCATCAGAAATGTCGTTAGAAATGTGATAAGTCGTCAAAACTGTCGTTACTCAGTTTCCAGGCTGACATACTGGAGTAAAATAGGCATAACTTTTTGCTCCGATATCGAATTTAGGGGAAATTGGTATCATTAGAAAGATAATTCAATTATCTATTTGTTGGTGGGTCATGAGATAAAAAAAATCATAGAATAACTAGATATATGATCGCTTAAAGTTGACTATACCACTATCCTTCTTTAGAATTCGATTGGCAAGGAATGTTTTGATTCATCTAATAGCTATGACATTTTTTAGGCCTTAAGACTTATCAAAATAGATCATGAAACTGCCAAATCACAAACTTTATTTCTAAAGATCTTGAAGCAGGGTTCTACTATTGGTTGAAATTCTTGGGGTATTACCCCTACACTTCATACCATACAAAGCGTCAAATGGAGCCATTCCAATACTTGAATGATAACTATTATTTTACAAAAATTTAATGAGAGGAAAATTGTCAAACCAACTACCAAAAAAATCAATCACCCAAGCCTTCATCATGTCTTCCAAATTCTTTTATCGACCTCTACTCTTGTCCATCCGTCTTAGGGTGAAAAGCGGTGCTAAATTCCACCTTAGAACCAAACCTCACTGAAAAAAGTGGAAAAAGTGAGATGAGAACTAAGTACCCCAATCAGGTATGATAGAAACTGGAGCATCATACAACTTCATGATCTTCTCAATAAAGAGCTTAGTGTAATCCTCCACCGAATAATTAGTTCTCACTGGCAAAAAGTGAGCAGACTTAGTCATCTTAAATATGATGGACCAGATGGAATCAAATTGATGATGGGACCATGGAAGACAAATAATGAAATCAATATTAATCACGTACCATTTTCACATAAGCAATTCAATCTCTTGAGATAACCCATCAGGCCTCAAGTGCTCTACCTTCACTTGATGACAAACCAAACACTTAGCCACAAAATTGTCCAGTTCCCTCTTTAAGTTATTCAACTAATAAATTTCTCTTAAGTCATGATATATCTTCATTGAACTAGGATAAACAGTGTACCTCGACTCATGGGCTTTAGCCAAAATCCTCTCCCACATCCCATCAATGTTTGAAATACATAACTTACCTTGGTACCTCAAGATACCTTCACCACTAACAAGAGATGAGTTCACGACATCCTGCACAATCATATCACAATCTTCCAAGTCTAGGAGCTGAACTCCAAGATTAGTCAAATAGTGAATATCCTTCAGCAGTTCTCACTTCTCCTTATCTACATAAGATAAGTTTCCTATGGACAATGTGCTAAGAGCATTAGCAACCACATTAGCTTTACCTGGATGATAATGGAGACTCATATCGTAGTCTATTAGAAACTCAAGCAATCTCCTCTAACTGAGGTTCAACTCCTTCTAGGTGAACATATACTGCAAACTCTTTTGGTCTAATTAGATGTCAACATAGACTCCATACAAATAGTAATGCCAGATCTCCAAAGCAAATTCCATGGCCAATAACTCCAAATCATGATTCATATAATTCTTACGATGCACCTTCAACTGTCTCGAGCATATACAACCATCTTGCCATTTTTGCATCAACACACAACCCAATCCCACCAGGGATGCATCACAATAAAAAATAAAACCATTGGTACCCTCAAGTAAAGTCAAAATTAGAGTCAAAGTTAACTTATTCTTCAACTTCTCAAAGCTACCCTCACAAACATCTGACCACATGAGCTTCACCTTCTTCTTAGCCAACTTAGTCAATGGAGCAGCAATAGAAGAGAATTTTTCCACAAACCTCCTATAATAAATAGCTAAACCCAAGAAGCTAAGAATATAATTTGGAGTTGTTGGTCTAGGACACTTCTTAACTGCCGTAACTTTCTGTGGATTCATCTTGATCTCTTCACCAAAACAACATAACCCATATAGGTCACAACATTTAACCAGAACTCACACTTTGAGAACTTTGTATACAACTGTTGATCTTTCAAGATTTGAAAGACATAATCCACCTCTCTCTTGGAATACACCAAAATATCTCCAATAAGCAAAAATATAAGAAATAAAGAAATACCCAATTCATAAGAAGAATAAGTGCCGCTAGGATATTAGTCAAACCAAAAGTCATCACCAAGAACTCAAAATGACCATATCAAGTTTGGAAATAATTCTTAGGGATATCCGCTTTCCTAATATTTGACTTATGGTAACCTAATCAAAGATCAATGTTAGAAAAGTACTTATCACCCTAAAGATGATCAAAGGGATCATCAATCCTAGATAGAAGATACTAATTCTTCACTGTCACCTTATTAAACTTGTGGTAATCTATACATATTCGAAGAGACCCATCCTTCGTCCGCATGAATATAATTGTAGCTCCCCTAGAGAAATACTAGGACGGATAAAACCCGTATCTAAGAGATCTTTCAACTGCTCAATGAGTTCTTTTAACTCAGCTAGAGTCATTTTATAGGGAGGGAAAGAAATAGGATTAGTGTCCAGAAGAAGATCAATCCAAAAATTAATTTCCCTATTAGGAGGAACACTAGAAAAATCATCAAGGAACACCTTAGAAATTCACAGATCATAGGGACAAACCATAAAAAAGGACCTTAAAATCTACAATCCTTAGCATGTACTAAATTGTTGAGGCACCCTATGGAAATCAATTTTTGAGAGCTAAGATACAAAATGAGTCTTTTCTTAGGAACTAGGGAACAACCATCTCACTCAATCACCGGCTTATTAAGGAAGTGAAAATTGACCTTTTGGGTCCGAAAATCAAGAGAGACATAGCACAAATACAACAAATCAATCCCAAAAATCACATCAAAGTCTAATATGTCCAACTCTATTAGATACACCATGGTCTTCCTACCAAAAACCGATATTACACAATCCATATATACTCTTTTATCCATAATAGAGTCACCTATATGACCTCCGACTTACAAGTGGGGATGCCAATATCCTAAAGCATACCTCTTAGCCTTTAATGCTCAACCTTTACTTGCTAACAATTTGGGCACTCAGCTACAAACACTACTATGTCTCTCTTCATACCATTCTTCTAATAAATATTAGGCAAGACATGATATATCTCAGTAGTACCAAGTTGAATTGAATACTTAGAACTGTGGGCTTCTACTAATATGCTTTCTTTTAACCCGTCAACACTAGGAACATAGAACCTCCCCTTATAGCAGAGGACACCACCCCATCAAGAGAAAACCTTAATCTTTTTCTATTAAACTACATCCATTATTTATCTAAGTATGAGATCATTATGTTGTTTCTCTTTCACTTCTACCACTGATGACTATTCTGAACCATTCTGAACAACTGCACCACCATCATCTATGTCAATAAAATATACTGCCAATTAGGATAATCTATAGACCTCCTTGGTTAATTCCTTTCCTCTTTTTCCATATTGGCGACACTATCTATAGACAACCTACTCAACGTGTTAGCTACTATATTCTCTTTACCCAAATGGTATAGCATATTTGTTTCATAATCTTTTAGCAACTCCAACCATTTGTGGCAAAGATTTAACTGCTTTTGTAAAAAGGCATATTGAAGACTCTTAGGATTAGTGAAAATATTAACATGCACACTATTAAAATAGTGTCTCTAAATCTTCAAGGCAAATAACAGCTGCCAACTCCATATCATCAGTGGATAGTTCTTCTCATGGTCTTTTAGTTGTTTGGTGGCATAAGTTATTGCTTCCTTATTTTGCATCAAAACACAACCTAAACCTACTATGGAGTCATCATAATACACCATAAATTTGTCTACCCCATCAAGAAAAGTTTGTACTTGTGCTAAAGTTTATCTATCCTTCAACTCTTGAAAGCTCTTCTAACATTTATAAAACCATATAAGCTTCACTTTTTTGTGTCAACTTGGTCAATGGTGCAGCTATTAAGGAAAAACCCTCGATGAACCTTCCATAATAATGGGCCAAACCTAGAAAACTCCTAATATCGAATGGAATAGTGGGCCTAGGCTAGTGCTTCGCTACTTCTAATTTTTTAGGGTATACATGAATTTCTACACCCAAAATTACATGCCCCAAAAAGTCGCTGATTCTAACAAAAACTTACACTTACTAAACTTTGTATAAAACTTGCGGCTATTTGAGGGTCTACAACACTATTCTCAAATGATTATCATACTCCCCATTACTATGAGAATAAATAGGTATGTCTTCTATAAATACAATGTCAAATATGTCCAAATACTATTTAAAGATCCTATTTACTAAATCTATAGATGTTGTAGGAGGATTTGGTTGTCCAAAAGTCATAACCAAAAACTCAAAGTGACCATCCCATGTCTTGAAAGTAGTCTTCAGTATGTCAAATTCTATAATATTTAACTGATGATATCACACAACCTAAGATCAATCTTTGGAAACCTAGTGGGTTCCCTGAAGGTGGTAAAATATGCCATTAATTGTGAGTATGGAGCACTTGTTCTTAATGATAACCTTGTTTAACTATTGGAAATTTATATATGTTTTAAGAGTACCATTCTTTTTGTGCACGAATAAGACTGGAGCACCATATAGAGAAATACTAGGTTTAATGAACACCTTATATAAGAGGCCCTTAAGTTGCTCCATCAACTTTGTAAGCTTAGATGGATCTATCCAGCAGGGAGGAATAAAGATGGACTGGATAGACGGAAGAAGATCAATCTCAAACTTTATTTCTCTATCGGGAGGTATCTTTGTTAGATCCTATAGGAAGAATTCGGGAAACTCATTTGCAACATGAACTAACTAAGTCATCGAGGTTTCATACTTAGAATCCTTTACCTGAACTAAGTGGTAGATACACCCCTTTCAAATTAACTTCCGATCATTAAGATAAGAGAAGAACTAACCCTTAGGAGATATTAAATTGCCCTCAAACTCAAGGACTGACTCATTAGGGAATTGAAACTTCACCTTTCGGGTGTGGAAATCCACTCATGAGTACCATGAATGGATCCAATCCATTCCAAGAATAACCTAAAAATCTATCTTGTAGCTCTATTAAATCTTCTAAAGTGATCCTATAGAATACTATAATAGGGTAATTTAAATATAATCATCTAGGGACAACTTACTTAATAATTGGAGTAGAAATTAAGAAATGTTAAGAATACCTATCGAGACTTATACCAAAGTTCAAAACAATAAGTGGGGTCATAAAATAGAGGGTTGGCCCTGTATTTGATAACACATAAACATCAAAGTAAAAGGCATAAAGCATACCAGTGATAATATTTAGGGATCTTTTCTGCTCTTGACTGGATGGTATAACATAAAACTAGTTCTAATGTTAACCACCACCTATACTAGATGTTGTACCATGATGTGGGGTTGGGCAGGCAAACCAAATTGTTGAGTTGGTGGATAGAGCCTGAGGGCAAGTATTTATACTCTCTTTCTTATGAAAAGGTCATTCCTTGATCCTATGGACAATCTTACAACAACTATAACTACCATCTCTACCCATCAAGAACTCACCTAGATGATTTTTACCACACTTATCACTAATAGAAAAAACACATCACCCAAAAATGCCAACTTGAGATCTAGAAGTCAGTTCTCTGCCCCTTTGCTCTTATTTAGTTCATAATGTGAGGGAATTGGTTGAGGACCGTGCAGGTGCTAATTAATAGCTCTAAATTAAGAATGATCTCCCCTTCCTATCTTTTGTTGACTGCACCTGAACTATCTAATCTTAGCCTTCTTTTTTCCCTCTTTCTTTCTTTTAGTTTCTTACCCTCAATCTACTAAGCATGAATCATCAATCTAGCAATTTTTATGTCCCCAATCAACATTTAATTCCTACACCCCTTAATTAACAAGTTATACATTCTAGTGACAAACTTTATCATATGAGCTCTGGAATCCAACAATAACTCTGGTGCATACATAGCTAGTTGGGTGAACTTGAGGTAATATTTCTTCATAGACATAGATCCCTGCCTCAGGTTTATGAACTCCTTTAACTTAGCCTTCCTTATCTAACAAGGAAAGAATTTATCCTTAAAAGTGGTTTGAAATACATCCCAACTCAAAGAGGATCTACATTCTCACCTCTACCTTCCTTCTACATAGTAACCCAATTATAACCAACATCTTTCACCTGATAAAAAGCAAATTCCATACATTCCTCTTTTGTAACATGCATAACCGAGGTAATTTTCTTTACCTTATTAATAAAAAATTATGGGTCCTTATTCACCTTCGACCCAAAGAACTCAAGCGGATTTTTCTCATGAAATCTCAAACTTTTTTTGTAGATAAGTCATCATTCTGATGGACTGGGACTTCTGCTAGTTAATTAACCTAAGCATTCACAGCCTGAGCTAACACTTGAAAAGTGTCTTTTAACTTAACATGAAATAAATTCTTATTCAATGGATCAGCATGTGATGGTGGGGCTAGATGGTCCCTATTTCTGCAGGCGTAAGCTTTGTTATGAGGCATTCCCTTTTATGTAAAAGCATGTACTAGAGAAGTCAGACATAAATTCAAAGCATGATAGAGATTATGAAAGAAGTAATGGTTCCTAATATGTTTCATAGCCTCTTGCTCATAGGTATGGCACACTTTACACCTATGAACAAGTGTAACGCCTCTAGTTTTTGGTCCTTGAAAATTTTCTAAAATTTTATCCTTACTATCTTGACTACGACTCACCTAAGAGTCATATGGTATCTTGACGGGTCATGTGACCCTAGTTGTAAGGTGTCCAGTAAATTATTCTTGAGCTGTTATCCTGAGTATGACTTAGGGATATTAGTCGCAGAGAGTCTTGATGGGTTCTAAGGACCTAATTCATAACCACATTAGTAATTTAGTGGCTAAGTTCTGATTTGAGCATGAGTGGCTCACTAAGATTTGTAAGGACTTGTAATGAGTCATCAGGTGCAATTCATATGATTTATAAGTGTTTATCTAATTGGATTTTATGTTGACTATAAATGGACCCTATGAGTCATATGGTCCAATTATGAGTGCTACTAGTTGAGTTATAGGGTCAACAATCTATGGGATTCCTAGGAACTATCTTGGCTATGACTCAAGGTGACGAGTCATAATGAGACTATAGGAGTCGAGCAATGACCCATTGTCATTGATGACTAAAATTTAGCATTTGATTTAAGGGCACTTTGGACAATTCCCTTCTTAAACCATTAAACCCCACATCCATAAAGCACTCAAGGGGGTTATATTAAATCCTTAATGTACTCAAACACTTCAAAGACTCTCTCAAATTCTCTCAAGAAGCCATACATAGGGTTTCAAAAAAGTAGGTCATCCAAAGGCTTAAGGGTTGAATTCCTTCTGTGAAACTTGGTATTTTAGGCATGTTACTCTTCCCTCATTGTTAATTTGTTAAACAAATATGTTTTAAAGTATTATTTATGAGATATTTATGTTGGTTTTGAAATAAGGGTTTATGGTTTGAATGTTTATTGACTGAAAATGTTTTCCATGGTTTACATATGATTATTCATGCTTTAATTGAGATTTTGAACTTATGGGTGCATGGGTAAGGTGAATAAACTAGGGAATTATGATTTTCCCCAAACTTTTGACCTTTTAAGTGGTTATAACCTTAACCCTATATTGTGAAATTGGTTTTAATTATGATAAATATGAGAATTTGAATTATCCTTTAACTATTGCATTGTGATTTTGAATTAAACCTTACGGTGTTGTGTAACTCCCCTAGCTAATGTAAAATTGAACCAAAGGGGTTATGGATTCCACCAAGTGATAATAATTGGTTCGGCATGTTGATATTACCTTATAAATGTAGTTGTTATAATGATAGCAACAATGTATGCCTTAATGTGTAATATGGTTCAATGGATGGGAATGTGTGATATTTATTCTAATTGGGCTTTAATGAGGGTTGTGTAGTTGAATCACAAAATTAGAGGTCTCATGGGACCAACACTAGAAATCATGGTTGCCGATGCGAGAGTCTATATGATCAGGAATTTTGGGTGCCTCTTATTATTATTATTATTATCATATGGTTGGGAGGTTCAAGTCCTCTATATTATATTACATGATTTGCTTCTTGTGTCACCCTGATATGATGCGAGGTTCAAGTCCCCTTTAGTGCATATGTATACCCTCTGGTTCGTAAGGCCACACATATTGGGGCCCTACTAGCTGGGGAAGAGTTAGGCCCATATAGCCCATGTGTTCCTTGTATGTTAAGATGATTGAGCTACACAATCCAGGATTTAGTTTTAAAGTGTATACTAAGCCTCTTTCCTTATCCTCGCATATGATATGTACATATATATATGTATTTGCATTTTCTTATGTGCATTGGTTATGAATAATTTTGAACTATTGATCATGGCATTATGTTATCCTTATCTATAAGTTTCATGCTAGTGTTTACTGTACTAACTCTCTTTAGACGCTGTATCCCCATGAGATAAAGGGTCCAAAGGTAAATGTACTTTTCCTAAGAACAGTTCGATGGAACAACTCGGTTCGTTGGTTCACTGTGATAAACTGGTTATCTTTCATACTTTGGAGACTTAGCTATTTCATCAATTCTTATCATAGACTAAAGTTGAGAGTTTTGTTATCATTAACATTATTATTTTTATTTTTATTGTATTTTGTCAGAATCGGTGATATATCCTGACCAAGACTGGTTTTGGTTATTATATTAAAAGGCTTTATTTGAATTGCTATGGTTATTGGGTGACATTGGTCGGTTAGTTGGCTGGTCAATAGTCATCGGTTATAGACATGGCTGAAATTTCCTTAAGCTTTATTCATGCTATGTTGTTATATATTCAGAATTCATTTGATTGTGGGGGTGTTGTGCTTGGTTTAGTTAGATGCATGAGGCGATCTCCTATCAACGTGGAACTTGACATACCCATAACAACTAGGCACTGGTTTGGGTTATGATAGAGATGGTATTAGAGCCTAGGTATGGTGTCATTAGGTGTCCTATAAAGCTATGTGAAGTAGAGTCTCATTTATCGATGTGTAGCATGCCATACTTCTAAGGGCGAGGCTGTGAAAAAATTAGGAATGTTTCCCATTCTTCTTATACTATTTTTGAAATATAAAGCCTAAGGTCTTGAATCTTCTCTAATTCCCATATGTTTGCTTTCCATACCATGACTCCTAGAAAATCTAATTCTCGTGGAAACCCTTCTATCTCACTTGAAGAAAATATGGATGGAGTTCATCCAAATCCAGGAGTTTAGATATGATCTAGGGTCGCTTCTTTTGATTGTCCTGAAGGAACTCCATCAGTTCTCCCTATCCGTCCTCAGGCACTCAAAGCTAGTGTGTCTAATGCTAAGTTTTACCAGTCAATTTATTTACTTACCCAGTTGGTGGCCTCCCAAACTAAGTGTGTTTCTTCTGTTGATCTATCATCTGAGGCCACATTGGCCAATTTATAGTGTTGATTCCTCCTGTTTTCACTAGTTCTAAAGTCGGGGAAGATCCTTAAAATTTCATTAATAAAATAGAAAAGATCTTTCATATGATGCATGCTATTGATATAGATGGTGTAGAGTTTACTTCCTATCTGTTGATGGATATAGCATACCAGTGGTATGAAGAGCAGTAGAAGTATAAGGGTGATGATTCTGACTCAACTTTGTGGGATGACTTCTCTAGTACTTTTCTTGATTGCTTCTTTCCTCAAGAGTTGAAAGAGGCATAAGTTGCGGAGTTTGTAAATTAAAAGCAAGGCAATATTTTAGTAAATGTGTATACCTTGAAGTTCTATTAGGTGTCACATTATGCTCTAGAATTAGTATCTAGCATAAGGGTTAGAATAAGGAATTTTACCTTTGGGTTATCCCATAAGTTGATCTTAGAGAGCAAGGTTTCCTTGTTGAATAAAGATATGGACATCTCTAGACTTAAGGTGCATATGAAACAAGTGGAAAAATAAAAAAAAAAAGCTGGTGGAGATTAGTGAAAGGTAGAGTAAGAAGTTTCATTATCCAGATTAGGATAGAGGTCAACAACAAAGTGGTAGAGATAGTTGAAAATGGTCTAAGAAGAAGTGGGGTAATACTAGTTCCTACTCTATGACTAGTGTTCCTTATCCAAAACCATCGGGTGATCATTATTCTCACACTAGGGTTAGAGCACTAAGATCTACCCTTAGGCTAGTGGGACTCAGTCAGCTTCATTGTATCCTCCTTGTTGATTCTATGGTAAGGAGCACCATGGCATTTGTGAAGAGTGGAGGAACAAGTGCTTTAAATGTGGTCAGATTAGTAATATTATAGGAATTGTCCTTCTATGGTTTCTTCTAGGGAAAATAATACTCTTACTGCTACTTCATCGACTCCCGTACAAAAAGGTGATACATTTTCTTCTAACATCCGCACTGGACGAAATTGCCATTACACTCTTTCCACTTTTAAGGATTTTGAGGCACCCCCCGATGTTGTTATTTATATAATTAAGGTCTTCTCTAGTAATATAAATTGTCTACTTGATCTTGGGTCTACTCTTTTTTATGTGACCCCTTATGTGTCTATTTATTTTAGCTTTGATCTTGAATGTATTTTGGATCCCTTTTCTGTGTCCACCTCGACAGGTGACTTTATTATGGCTAGATGGGTCTATAGGGCTTGTGTGATATCGTTCTATGGCAGAGAGACCTTGGTTGATCTAATTGAGTTAGACATGTTAGACTTTGATGTGGTTTTAGGGATGGATTGGTTGCATTCGTGCTATGCATTTCTTGACGGTAGGACACGAAGGGTTAGTTTACATTTCCCTATTGAGCTAGTGATCTAATGGGAAGGTAGTTCCCTAGTACCTAAGGGAAGTTTCATCTTATATCTTAGAGCCCAAAAATTTATTTCCAAAGGGTGTCTTTATCACTTAGTGCATGTTAACGATTCTAGATTTTAAGGTCCTTCTTTGCAGACTATCTTTATAGTCCATAAATTTACCGAGATGATTCCTGATAATCTTTCCAGTATTCCTCCTAATAGGGAAACTGATTTTGGAATTGTTCTGTTCTAGACATTTATCATATCTCTATCCTTTCTTACAGAATGGATCCAACTGAGTTGAAAGAACTCAACAAAAATTTGAAATATCTTCTTAATAAGGGTTTTATTTTCCATAGTATGTCTCCCTGGGGTGCTCCTATTCTTTTCGTGAGTAAGAAGGATGGGTCCCTTCATATGTGTATTGATTACCGCCAATTAAATAAGGTGAGTATAAGTAATAAATATCCACTTCCGAGGATTGATGATCTCGTTGATTAGTTTCAGGATGCTAAGTTTTTCTCAAAGATTGATCTTTGATTGGGGTACCATCAGTTGAAGATTATGAAGGCAAATATCCCTAAGACTGCCTTCTGAACCCGATATGGTCATTTTGAGTTTTTGGTGATGTCTTTTGGTTTCAACAATACCCTAGCAGCATTGATGTATCTTATGAATTGGGTTTTCCATTAATTCTTAGATTTATTCATTATTGTATTTATCAATGATATTTTGGTATATTCAAAGAGTGAGGAGGATCATGCCGATCACCTTGACCTTGTGTTACATACTTTAAAGTATCAACATTTGTATGTAAAGTTCTCTAAGTGTGAGTTTTAGTAGAATTCTGTGACTTATCTGGGACATATTTCTAGTTAAGGGATCATGGTGGATCCACAGAAGGTTATAGTGGTTAAGAAGTGTCCTAGGCCTACTATTCCATTTGATATTTGGAACTTTTTGGGTTTACCCAGTTACTATAGAAGGTTTGTGGAGAGCTTCTCTTCTATCGCTGCCTCATTTACTAAGTTGACTGAGATGGAGGTGAAGTTCTTTTGGTTTGAGGTTTGTGAGGGTAGTTTTAAGAAGCTAAAGGATAGTTGACTTCAGCTCCATTCTTAACTTTACTTGAGAGTAGTGATGGTTTTTTTTTACCTATTATGATGTATCTTGGGTAGGTCTGGGTTGCATGTTGATGCAGCATGGCAAGGTAGTTGCATATGCTTCTAAACAATTAAAATATCATTAGAAGAATTATCTGACTCATGATTTGGAATTATTAGCTATGGTATTTGCATTAAATATCTTGCATCATTATTTGCATAGGGTCCAAGTTTATATATATTCTAATCATAAGAGCCTGGAATACATGTTTACTCAGAAAAAGATAAATCTCTAGCAATGAACATGATTTGAGTTGCTCAAGGACTATGACCTGAGTCTTCACTATTATCTAGGTAAAACTTATGCAGTTACTGATGCTCTTAGCAGGTTGTCCATGGAAAGCTTATCTCATATGGATTACGAGAAATGGGATTTGGTGAAGGATATTCACCATTTAGCTAATCAAGGAGTTCGTCTCTTAATTCCCAAAGATGGTGGTGTGATTGTTCAAGATGTGGCAAAGTCATCTCTTTGTGCTAAAGTGAAGGAGAAGCAAATGTTGGATCCTATTCTGATGCAAATCAAGAATGATGTAGGTAGGCAAAAAGTGATAATTTTTTAGATTGGTGGTGATAGCATCATGAGATACCAAGGTAAATTATTTGTTCTCGATGTTTATGGGTTGCAAAAAAGAGTTTTGGCCTAAGCTCATGAGTCACATTATACTATTCATCAAAGCTTGATAAAAATGTATCATGATTTTAAGGAGATTTATTGGTGGAATAACATAAGACGGATGTGGCAAATTTTGTGGCTAAGTGTATGGTGTGTCACTAAGTGAAGGTAGAGAATTTGAGGCATGGTGGGATGACTCGGGAGATTGTGTTGCCAGTGTGAAAATGGGAGATAATTGTCTTACCTGTGAGAAAAAATTAATTATGCCAAGATATTTAGTGAGGAGATCATGAAGTTGCATGGTACTCTAGTATCCATCGTATCAAATTGGGGTAACTAGTTCTCATCTCACTTTTGGAGGCCATTTCAACAAGGTTAAGGGATAAGGTAGCCATTAGTACCTCTTTCCACCCACAGACGGATGGGCAAGTAGAAAGGACAATTCAGATTTTGGAAGATATGCTTTGGGCTTGTGTTTTTTATTTTTATGGTAGTTAGGTTAACCACTTGCCTCTAATAGAATTTTCCTACAATAACAGTTATTACTCTAATATTGGTATGACTCTGTTCAAGGCCTTATATAGTAGAAGGTATAGATATCCTATTAGGTGGTTTGAGACTAGTGAGAATAAGTTGTTTGGACCTTATTTTGTTCACCAACTTATGGAGAAGGTGAAGCTGATTCGGGATAGGCTTAAGGCCACCCAAAGTCCTACGTGAATATAAGGTGAAGGGAGTTAGATTTTGGTGTTGATGATTGGGTGTTCTTAAAAGTGTCTCCCATGAAGCGAGTCATGCAGTTTGGAAAGAAGGGGAAACTAAGTACCCATTATGTTAGTCTATACTTGGTTTTGAAGAGCATTGGTAATGGTACATATGAATTGAAGTTGCCTTCCTGCTTGAGCTCCATTCACCCGGTGTTTTAGTTTTCGATGTTGAGGAAGTGGGTGGGTGATCATTCGATGGTAGTTTCCTTGAAGAGGTGGGTATTTTGGATTCCTTATCCTACGAAGAGTTCCCAATTAAGATTTTAGATTAGCAAGTCTGTCGGTTGCGAACAAAGGATGTGGCTTCAGTAAATGTTCTTTGGAGGAACAAAAAGGTTAAGGAAGCTACTTGGGAAGCCGTGGACATAAAGTCCAAATATTCATTCTTGTTTTCTATTGTCCAAAATAGTGCTTGAGGTATGTGTATTCCTTAATATCTTTATTTTCTGTCTTTGTTAAAGGTAAGTGTGGTTCTGTTTAGGGTCAAATCATGCTAACAAATGTATTATCCAATCATTCAAGCACAAATGATCCAAAAGGGGAGTATGTAATGCCTCGGGTTTTTTGTCCTTGAAAATTTTCTAAAATTGTATCCTCACTACCTTGACTACGACTCACCTTATGAGTCATAGGGTGTCTTGATGGGTCATATGGCCCCGGTCGTTAGATGTCCAGTGAATGGTACTTCAGTTGATGTCCAAAGTACTACATAGGGATACGAGTCATGGTGAGTCTTGACAGGTCCTAAAGACCTAAGTCATAACCAAATCAGTAATTTAGTGAAAGTTTTGCTTTGAGTATGAGTGGCTCAGTAAAAGTCATAAGGACTCATTACAAGTAATCGGGTACATATCATAGGATGTCTAAGTGATTATCCAATTGGTTTCTATGTTGGCTACGGCTGGACCCTATGAGTCATAGGGTCCCATTATGAGTGGTACTAGTTTAGCTGTAGTGTAAGCAATGTGTGCGTGTCCTAGTAACTTCATGTCTACAACTCAGGGTGACGAGTTATAATAATACTATATGAGTCGTATAGTGACCCGTAGTCATTAACGACTAAAATATATCTTTTAATTTGAGGGCACTTTGGAAAATTCCCTCCTTTATTTATTAAATCCCCACTTCCATAAAGAATTTAAGTGGGTTATATTTCATCTTTAATGTACTCAAACACTTCAAAGGCTCTCTCAAATTCTCTGAAGCAACCATACTTAGGGTTTCAAAGAAGTAGGTCGTCCAAGGGCTCAAGGTTTGAATTCCTTACGTGAAACTTGGTATTTAAGGATTGTTACTCTTTTATCATTGTTAATTTATTCAAACCATATTTTTTAACATATTTTTCACGAGATATTTATGTTAGTTTTGAAACAAGTGTTGAGGGTTTGAATGTTTATTGACTAAATAATGTTTCCCATTGTTTACATAAGATTATTCATGCTTTAATTAAGCTTTTGAAGTTGTGGGTGCATGGGTATGGTGAATGATCTAGGAAATTGGTGATTTTCTCCGAACTTTAGACTTTTGAAGTTATTAAGACTCCAATCCCATATTGTGAAATTAGGTTTTAATTATGAGAAATGTGGGAATTTGAATTATCCTTGTACTATTGCATTGTGATTTTGAATTGAACCTTATGGGGTTGTGTAATTCCCTAAGCTAATGTAAAATTGAAACAAGAGAGTTGTGAATTCCCTAAAGTGATGATAATTGGTTTGTCATGTTGATGTTACCTTGTAAGTGTAGTTGGTATGATAATACCAACAATGTATGCCTTAATGTGAATAGGTTTCAATGAATGGGAATGTGTGATACTTATTTTAATATGGCTATAATGAGTTTTGTATAGTTGAGTCGTTAAAGTGGATATCCTGAGGGATCTATATTGGAAACCGCAGTTGACGATGCAAGGGTCTATATAAGCGGTAGGTTCGAGTCCTTATTTTTCTCATCATCTGATAGGGAGGTTCTAGTCCCGCACATTATATTACATGATTTTGTGCTTGTGTCACCCTGATATGCCGGGTGGTTCATGTCCCCCATAGTGCATATATATACCCTCTGATACGTGCGGCTATATGCACTGGGGCCTTACCAGCTGAGGAAGAGTTGGGCCCATATAGCCTGTGGTGCCTTGTAAGTTATCATGCTTAAGCTACGCAATCCAGGCTAAATTTTTAGAGCGCATGCTAAGCCTTGTTCCCTATCTCGGCATGTGATAGATAAATATTTATTTATTTGGTTATGTGAATTGGTTTTGAATGATTTTGAACTGTTGATCACGGTATTATGTTATCCTTATCCATTAGTTTCATGGTAGTGTTCACCTCACTAACCGTCTCTAGATGTTGTATCCTCACGTGATTCAGGGTCTGAAGGCAAGTGTACATTGCCTGCATAGAGTTAGGTTGATCGACTCGATTCGTTGGTTTGTTGTGGAGAAGTGGTGAGCCTCCACACTTTGGAAGACCTAGACATTTTATCTAGACTAGATTTGAGAGTTTCATTATCATTAACATTATCATTTTCATTCTCATTTTCATTCTAGCAAACCTAAACTGAAGATACACTGAATATTATATTGAGGCAATAGGAGGTATCGTCTAACCGACATGCCCTAATATGAGCTAACTAGGGTCTAACCTATAACCCAAGTTGGCAAGGTGTTAATATTGGGCTACAGAAACTAACACTGGTTGTGTGTATCCACAAATTTAATGCCCCAAAGGACTACAGAGTCAGTCCTACACTGGAAGGTGACCCCTAAGAGAGTGTCAGTCCTAAAGTGGCCGGTGATATCTCATTATCCTATGCTGGCTATATAGTTCTGGAACTTAGGGACTGCTACTAAGGACCCAGTTCTAACTGGCGGGTGAGCCATATTTTCTAGGTTCATTTGGTGCTAAATCCTACTCCCAACTGAACTGGCACTGGTACTGAACTGAACTAAACACAATTGAATGCTATTACATAACTGATAGTTCTCATCATGAATATGAATATCTGAGTATACTGATAAGATTCATGGATCAACTTTCTGAGTACTTGAAAAGTTGAATTCATGTAAAATACGTAAGTATTGGGTGATCATAACCCACCAACACTAAATGGAAGAACTAACAATGCCATATAAAAGCTTTAAAACTATAATAGGGGATCATTATTCAAAACCCTAAACTTAGGAAATTCATCAAACAAATGAGAATCATGAACTTAAGCGTGGTGATATATTAAGCGTATGAGAATAACATGATCACAAGACTAAAATCACAAATTAAGGATTTAACGTGAATATTTCAGCATTCAAAGCAAGTAATGGCTCATTCCACTTTAAAACACTCATAAACACAAATTGTAATTGAATTAACAAGCGATTCATGGAGACAGTTCAACTTAAACATGTAAAATTTATTATTTAAAAAACAAAAAGGGTTTTTGGACTCCGTGGGTGAAGGAGCCCATGAATGAACATCACACATACCTTAAGCTTTCAATGTGAGAGGAAAACACAATTCTTGATGCTTTCTTAAAGTTTTTTGAACTTGGGGAACTTGAATTCTTAATTTTTAGGGGAGAAAGGAATCGAATTTGTGTTCTTGGGGAAAAAAGAGAGGGTTTTCTTGATATATATTTGGAGAAGAAGGGCATATAATGCCCTAAATGATGTCCTTCGTGTTATGGATGATTTGGGTTTAGAGGGAAAAACCCAATTACCCCTAAACAATTTAATAAAAAACTAGGTGCAACAATGTCACTGTGATGCAGGCTAATTGCGGTCATTGAATTCTCTCACCCCAATGTAGTGAATATGAGTTTTGGACTATTGTCGCGCCACGTGTCTTATCACGGTGACCCTTTGGTTTTGTGATCCAAACATGACCCAAGATCTGTTCCAAAAAATCAAAAACTTTTTTGAGACATCTCCGTACATCCCTGAACATGAATTGACTAAAACACCAATATCTCGGGGTGGATAGACCACGTTAAAAATCCTCCAAGTTTAGAATCCGTAAAAATGACTAAGTCTCCAACACTTAGTGAAATTTTCAGGTCTTAATCCCCTTATGCGTGCAACAACAAGCTAATCTCAGCCAAGAATAACATGGGATATTACATTGGTTTGTGATCTTGATCCACACTATTCTTTATATAATTGGGGATCTTCTGATTCCATTGAATGATCTTCCATATCTATTGGATAAAAACCTAAGCTCTCATCTTTAACCGAATCATCTTCATTGACTGCCGAGTATGGTAGTGGATTTATCAAAGATTTTATGAAGACATTTATCCTCAATAATGCCCTAGATCCATCTGCAGCGATATCCAATATGTAAAAGGACACCTGCCGATCATTCGTTATGAATGTTGGATGTACTTTCCCCCTCCCATTTATTAGATAGCTAATCACAATATTGCTTGGATAACAACCTAATTTTCTATTCTTAATTAAGCTTTGAACCATGTCGTCATTTGAATAGATGTGTTGCAATGGGATGGGCACTATTGCCTTACTAAATGATTTCCAATTCCATTATTTAGGAGTCCCTTCCCATAAACCTCTATAATCACTACCATGAATAATTACTTTAGCTACTGCCATTATAGACCTTACTGATTAACTATGAATTATGGTATCAGTCTATAATTGATCAGCGACTGATATGGAAACCTCCATACAAAAACTTGAATGAACGAAATTGGGTATAAATCAATGCCTTGCTAGCTCTGGGATGGATAAATGTATATGTAGGGTATATAAACTACTAAAATCTATCTAATAACGAGGTATTAAGACAATTTTGAAACCATTCAAGCTACTAAAAATGATGGGAAATGTTTTTTGCAATAGTTTTTAAAAAGTGAAACAACACTGGAGGCAATGATAAAGAATGAATATTTTCAGTGTGATGAGGAAGATTTCGCTGGAAAATTTGCCGAAATTTGGAAAAAGTCCGTGAAAAATATAAGCATTGTGGTGGCTTCTTAGACAACTTTTTTGTTTATTAAAAATAAAAAATGAAAATGGGGGAAACTATTATATATTTGTTGGATGAGGTGGGGGACTAAAATGTACAATTAAAAACTTCTGTGCTGTGTTTTTCAAAGTTAAATGGATGACATCAAAAATATGTCTATTCACCATTTTTTTATTAAAACTTGAGTCTAAATGTTATATTTAATTTAGCAAAGTGGTTATTTTTCAAAAATTCCAACTTTCTACATTTTTCTTTCAGTTAAAAATTTATTTATAATAAAATTGCATAAAACAAATATATATAAACTAGGCGAAATTCAGTGCAACAACTAGACTAGGTTTTATTCACAGTGGCTATTTACAATAGGAGAGATCATTTATGGCCCGTTACTTGCAACAATGCTGAGCTAGTGGAGGTGATAGTCCATATTTATAAGGTGGTGCCTTGTATTCTCTTGGTTTAATTCATGCAAATCACGGGGAGGGTATCAAGAAGCATCTTCATGATAGTCTACGTAGTAAAAATGTTGAGGTACTTGTATTAGTGGACTATATCATTGTCATTGCCAAATTATTCTTTCCAATTATTGTTTTAAAATTTGCATATTTCTTTGGTACAAATTATTCGACATTGACAACTTGAGGAACTATTGATAAAGACGTAATGACACTAAAAATGTGCTATATACTGACAGTGATGTTGTCGCGGAGGCGGCTAGTATCGTTGTTGGTTTATTGATGAATGGAATTGCAAGTTAGAAGGTAACTGAGATGCTTTCTTATGCTCCTGATACACAATATTAGAAGAGAACCATGTAATTGATAGATTAATGTTAGGTGCTGAACTATGTATCTGTACTTGAAAAGTTCTGTTTAAAGGTTTGACTTTTGTATTTTTAAAGAATAGTATTGTAATTAAAATTAAGCCAAACCAAAAAATAAGTGAAACATTGATGGAATATGGGAAGATTTTTAATCTGATCTAACATAAAGAAATTAATTATTTGAATATTGTCCAGATAGTGCATTATCGATAAGTGAACAATAGTAATAATATGAAGAGATGGTAGGAAGACGGTGGAGTTATTTATACTTGATAAAACTATAGATGAAGTTGTTCTGGGAAGAATATTCTTTCAATATTACGTGTATTAATGAACCACATATTTTGTTAATAAATTTACCTTATCTTCAAAGTAAAGTAATAAGTCAATCAATTATTTTTCCTCCAATTTATTCATATATGTTCCTTAAATGTCAAGAAATTGCAATGAAAATCCATAGGATTAAAGTTAGTTGTATAAGAGTGCCCAGCTTACCTCTAAATATGCATGTGACTCACCAGTTTGGTATACCCTTTGATAGTCATAGGCTAGAAGACTCCTAAGCTTGTTACAAATTCTCTCTCAGATTTCTTTTCTTATTAAACTTGGACAATGATGGCTGGAGGTACGTTTCTTTTTAACTTTATGCTATGTTTAGGCTTTGTGTATGTGTTGAAATTCAACATGTGTTATTAGAGCCTGCCTTTAACTGTGTTGTTTGGTATCTGGATGTGCTCATAAATTATGATAGTTTGTTCACAATTGTTACAAAACCAGACAGTGAGGTTTTCAACATGTAAAACTTGTGTTTCTTGGCAAGATATTTTTGTAATCTATTTTATGTCTACCAAACTTAATGTTTGTTGTTTCTCCTTTAGTATGATAAGTCAGTTGACGTTGGAATATAATTATTCAAATTTGTTATGTAATTATCCTACCATGATTAAAAGCATGCATTAAAATTTAGGTTTAACTAACAATATTTTTTTACTTTAACATGAAACCATCTTAGAATATGAAGTGATCTTAATGTATGTGATCTTAATGCATGAATTCTAATATGATTATTTAATTTCATGTTTATATTACAACTTTTTTTTGGATTGAAATTAAATACATAATTTTGTCTTTTGAAAGAATCAATTCCGTATGGAAACTTTAATTTTATTTGCTTCCTTTGTGTTTGAAGTTCTACTATTTTTAAAGTAACAAATATAATGGACATGTAGGCTCGACCTATTTTTTTTTTGTTGTATGATTTTTTTGATTAATACAAAATATTTTGTACACCGAATTGCTTTGGTGTATGATATGACCATTCAATCCAATTTTAGTATACTTTGAGTTAATTATACAATACTTTGATATCTTTTATACAATAGATTGCTTTGATATAGGATCTGCCTATTCAATCCGCTTCAGCAGTTTAAGAATTAACACTTTGTTTAATCAATAATTAAAATTAACTATTGTGAGATGTCATTCTAATATTTTTAATCATATATTTAGGTTATTTACAACATCCTGAGCTTATGAAATAAAGAAAATAAGTTCTTTAATCACATAAAGTTAAGTGATTAAAATATAATAATGACATCTAATAAAGTCCAATTATATTATTAAATTAGTAGCTTCACCCCATAGGGAGGTAAATAGTTTGTTTAGATTAATTAGAATAGGGTAGTAAACCATTTTGTTTAAAATTTATCCTATGCCCACGGGTATGGATTATTTTCTAATTTTACTTGATTTTCCAGTCCAATAAAACCAAGTAATTCTATTCATAGGTTGCAACCTGACCACCAAAAGGTTTAGAATTTACTTATAAATGATATTTTACGTGATTCACTTTGATGGTTAGTCTTTTCATAGATTATGCATGTGTTTTCTTTTTTTGCAGTTAACACAACTTTTCCTACTTCTCTATTTAATGAAAATGCTAAAATTTTAATATTGTCTGGTGATAATTTTACTAATGGATGGAGAAAGTCTTTCTTAATTTAAAGTGTTCAGATCTGGATTTGGCACTCCATGTGGAAGAACCACCTAAGCCTACAGAATCAAGTATGCCAGAGCTAAGGCTTCGTATGAGTGGTGGGAGCAGTTTAATTGCTTGAGCTTAATACTCATAAAAGCTCATATAAGTCAAAGCATTAGGGGTTCCACCTTAACAATAACAATGTCAAATCTTACTTAAAGGTAACTGATGAATAATATGTAAGCTCTGACAAGGTTTTGGACAACACCCTTATGTAAAGACTCTTAAATATGACATTTGTGTTATGACCCAAACCATGTCCTAGTATTGACATGTATCTCAAGTCTGCCAATGACTGGAGACCACTCCATTTTACCTATCCTTTCAAAGCACAATACATATATGATAGCAGAAGAAATACAAATATACATGAGTAAGATAAATAAATGACTCAAAGGAAGCTAAGATTTCTAATAAAAATCCCAAATAAGTAATCTATAAAGCCTCTAATATCAAAAGAACAACATATGTTAGGACAATCCCCAAACAATAGCCAAAAAGTAAACCAAAGTAACAGTCTATGACATAAACTAAACCTAGAAGTAACAGGCCTTCCAAAAGAAGGAGGCTTACCACTTCAAGCTGACCCGCGAACAGTCTGAGAACCACTTATCACTACACAATATAAGAAGAACTGTCTTCGATGCCTACATCTTGTGGGGATACATCACCTAAAGATGATTATCAGGGTGAGTACTAGAATGTAACTCAAGGAAGGGATACAATAATTCCATGATCCAATCAATTCAAAATTATTCAAAGACAATGCAAACATTCATGTAGATATATATATATATATATATATATATATGTATATATATAAGGTGCTGGGGTAGGGAACAAGGCTTAGCGTGAAAGTAAAACATTAGCCTAGATTGTGTAGATTAACCATAATAATAGTATCCATGGGCTATATGGTCCCTAACTCTCTCCCTTGATTAGGACCTAGTGCATGTTAGCCGCACAAACAGGAGGTGACAAAGAAGACTAGGGAATTCACAGCCCTATTTACCCCTGACAAAATATATATCAAGTGTGATATAAGTACACGATTATCAAGACAAACCTTCACGTCAGAAAAAATGGATTTCCAATGTTTGTTCTCTCTGAGACTTACACCTTCACGGTTAGCTACACCCCCCCCCCCTTTAAGGCCATATTAAAATAATTTCACATTTTCATTCATTCAACCATAATTATCCATGTAGGGAGATATTGTTGGTATCATCATACCAACTATGCCTACAAGTTAATATCATCATGACATCGCATTAATCATCAATTGGGGGAATTTATGATTTAAAATCAATTCTGTTTCAATAGCCTTTTATATCATGCAAGAGTTCCAAAATTCGTTCAATGTGCAAATTCTCGTGTTCAAAGCAATTTTCACAAGATGGGGTTGAGGTTATATCAATTCCAATAGAAAAATCATAATTATTGGGGGAATTCATGAGCCCTATTCCAATTAACCAAGTCCATGCTCCCCAATTAGTTCAAATTATAAATTCAAATCATGAATGATTCACAAAAGTCATAGGATAAGTAAATTAGTTAATAATGCTCAAAAGCCTTCAACCAGCGTTCAAATCATCAATTAAATCACATCAATACAATTGTAAATACATTCTATTAGCAAAAAAGGTTTTGGGAAAGAGTAACACACCTTAGACACACAAGAATTTGACAGCAATTTAGAGCTTGGAACCCGAAAGATGAATGCACAATGAAATCCTTAAGCTTTTCTTGAGTTTTGAGTTTGAGATTGAGACTGGAGGATTAGATCTTTGAAAAATGAAGAGAATAAATTTAATTTTGTTTAAGGGTCGGACATGAGTGGAAGAACCCAAAATCTCCTCATCCTAAGTTAATAAAATAAAAACTGCACAAATTTAAAACATCAGCGTGGCACGGCCTTATTATGAAGGCTAACCTCTGTGCCCGGCTTCTTATTCCAAAGATTATCTTCTATGACATAGAGATATTGCGGAGGCACATATGCTTTATGCCACACCAATATCACACAGGTTAACCTATATGGCACACTAAAAATATGGAGGCTAACTGGCTCAGAATTTCAAAATAGCCCCGAACCCCTTCCAAAAAACTTGAAACTCTTCCGGGACTTTTTATTAACATACCTAAACACAATTTAAGTTAAAATTAGATGTTTCCAATATCGGATGATAAGAAATAAAATGACAAAAAATTTAAGGGTGTTACAATTTAATAAAAGTTGTACAGTGTACGAGCAAATTATAAAGATGAGAGATATTGATGCTAAACTCAAGTCCCTCGAGGTTGATATGTTTGCATAATTTCTTGTGAATTTTATTTTCAACTTTGTTTCTATGGAATATATTCCTTTTGAGATATCTTACAACACACATAAAGATAAATAGTCAATTAATGAACTTTTGACCATGACTGTGTAGAAAGAGGAGAGGTTGAAACATGATATACCTAAAAGTGCTAATTTGGTGGTTCATGATAAGAACAATGCAATAAAGGAAAAAAGTGTTTCTTTGATGAATAAAGACAGTTCTGACAAAGATACTTGTCATTTTTGTAGAATGATGGGACACTAGAAGAAAGAGTTTCCGAAATTCATGAAGTGGCTTTAGAAGAAAGGTAACTTTTACATTTGTATGCAATATTTATTCCACAACTCATATTGCCAAAATCATGCAGGATTTTCTAAATCTAAGAAAGACAAGGGAAAGTGAACAAAATATTTATTCTAGCAATAAGACGACATCACATATGGATTGCATGGGGACATATAGGATCATTTTGAAAGATGGGTTTCAACTAGATTTAGAAAGAAAATATTATGTTCCATCATATTATCGGAATTTAATTTCTCTTCCAAGATTATCAATAGTTGGTTATGATTTTAATTTTTATTTTTCTAAAATAAAACTTTCAAAAGGCAATAAAGTTATTGGTTTTGAAAATATTTATGAAAAGTGATTTAAATTTGAGCAAGACCCCACGAATGAATGTAATGTCATAACTCTGCATGATAAGGAAATTGGCATAAATCAATGTATTATCAATGAGAACTCATAAAGTCTTTGGCGAAAGAGATTCGCATGTATCTCTATTGAAAGAATCAAAAGTTTAGTTAATTATGGAGTATCTCTATGTAGTTTTGATAAGGAGCAGCTAACTGTGAGGGACTAGGTCCCTAGATATTCATGGTATAGTACAGTTGGCACATGTGTCTGCCCAGTTTGAACTCTTGTGTAATAAAATTGTAGGTGCCTCTTGCACCATTTAAGACACTTGGTCCAATGAGATTTCACACCTAATCATCACCCAGCTATAAAAGGAAAAAGAGTCTTCTATATTAATCAGTTTTTGTATAAATCAAAAGAGTGAAGAGAGGCAGCAAAAACTCTATTTCAAGATTGCTCAAGCATTGCTCATGCTCTTAACTTTGTAGTATGCTTAAAGAGTGAGTGTGTGTCCTTGAGTGCTGATTTGAAAAAGAATTACTCATTCTATAAGGTAAATGTGTTGATTTATACATGCTCGAGAGAACTTAGGTGGAGTTTCCTAAGTGTGATACTGATTAGAGTTAATCAGTGTAGAAGGTCCTCGGTAGAGTGGCTAAGATAATCTTGTGGTAGAGTTATTACTTGCAAAACAAGCCTAGAGTTAGGTTGAATCGAGTCTATAATCAAGAGGTTAATTATAGTGGATTTCGTTTTTTGGTTTTGAAGGAAAGCCATGGTTTGTCCTCCCTTAACAAGGAGGCTTCATCATTAAACCTCGTGCATTGTTTCCTTCCTTCACTACCTCTTATTTTCTTGGACTATATTGTTTGATTGTTTGTGATAGACTTTGAGGGACCTAGTGCCTCACTGTGTGGTGCAACCCCCAAGGGTTCAACAAGAGTTCTTGGAGCTCTTGATTTTCTGACTCTGGGACTTGTGCATATTTTATAAATGGTAAGTAGATCAACAAATCCACTAAAGGTGATAAAAGAAGCTCAATTTCTTCAGATCATACATATAGATATTTATAGACCTTTTCCTACGCCTTTCTTGAATAGTGAGATATATTTTATCTCATTTATTGATGAATGTTCAAGACATATGTATCTTCGTCTTTTTTTAATAAATCAGAAGGACTTGATGCTTTTAAAGTTTTTAAAATAGAAGTAGAGAAATAAATTAGAGTTCAAATCAAAATTGTAAGGTCTATAGGGGTGGAAAATATTATGGTAGGTACACAAAAGGGGACAAGTTAAAGGTCCATTTGTTGAGTTCCTTTAAAAAAGAAGGTAAAATTGCACAATATACCATGCCAGGAATAATATAATAAAATGGTCTGGCAAAAAAAGGAACCGAACATTAATATACATGGTAAGAAAGAATGATTAGCAGATCAAGTTTATCTTTATCCCTATGGATTGAAGTATTAAAAACTGTTGTATATATTTTAAATAGGGTTCCATCCTAGGATGTCCCCAAGATGCCTTTTTAATTATTTAAAGGATGGAAACCTAATTTAAGACATTTTCACATTTGGGGATGTCCAATTGAAGTGAGGATTTATAATCCACATTTATAAAAGGTGAAGGAACGAACAATAAGCAGTTTCTTTATAGGCTATATGGTTTACTATAAAGGATTCAGATTTTACTGTCCTTCGCATTCTCCTAAAATTGTTGAGGCTAGAAGTGCTAAAATTTTTTAGGAACATGAAGTAAGTGGGTATGATTCAACCCAAGTGGTGGAACCAAAATAGATAATGGAACCACTTATGGCACCTTTATACACTGAAAACTTTAATGCAAATAATTCAGTCAAATTCTCATAAATAACCTAACGAGCAACAAGTTCAAGAGCCACCATCACTTTATGAGCCATATGAAGAACAAACTACTTTACCCGAACCCATCGTTGAAGGAGCACCTAAAGAAGTGGAAGTAAGAAGCCCTTAAGAGTTCATAGACTAATAATTTCCATAATTGTGTTATATATCTTGAAGGGTCTGATTGTGATACTGGACTAATATATGATCCATGTTCTTTTTAAGAAGACATTAGTGGAGAAAATTTCACACTTTGATATAATGCCATGAAACGAGAGATGGAATCTATGGGTAAAAATAAAGTCTAAAATTTCGTTTAAATTACCAAAAGGAGTTTCGACTATAGGATCCAATTGGGTTATAAAATTAAAAGAGACCCATCTAGTAATGTTGATTGATATAAAGCTAGACTTGTAGCCAAGTGTTTCACATAAAAGGAAGGTATTGATTACTATGAAACTGTCACGAACTAAATCAGGGTTTGGCCATGACAGGTATCTCAAGTCCAACAAGGACCAGAGACCACCCCCTGCACCTAGCCAAACAGAACATAATACACCCAACTGTGGATGAATTTTGAACATATAACAAGATAGCATAAGATAAGAATAAAGAATTTAAGTCATGTCAATAATCGATAACCGGTGATCGAAAAAATATCCAATCAACATTACCACCTATGTCCATAATCCACACAACCTTCTAACTAAATAGAAATTAATAAAGTGTCAGGACATGCCCCCGACCCTAACAATGACAATGACAATATTAATGATAATATGAACACCTAATCCTAATCTATGAATGTAAAATGATGAAATGTCCAAGTCTTTTGGAGAATGAAATCTCACCACTTCACTACCAATAATTGACGAACTGAACCAATCTACCTAACATTGCACAGGAAAAGCAGAAGTATCTTTGGTGCCTGCATCGCATGGGGATACAATGTACAGATATTGTTAGTAGGTTAAGCACTAGCATATAACACAGGGATAAGGGATAAAATAAGAAAAGTCAAATCTGATTCAAACCTATGTGAACATCATCATATACATACATAAATAATATGCTAAGAAAGGGAATAAGGCTTACCATGCACTTTAAAACTTTAGCCTGGATTCTTTAGATCAACCATCGTAACCTAAAAAGGCACCCATGAGTTAAAGGATCCAGCTTTTCCCCAGCTGAACGGGCCTCAATGTATGCAGCCGCACGAATTAGAGGATGTACATATGCAACATGGGGGACTCAAACCTTCCGACATATAAAGGTCACTTAAGTAACCAATTATGAAATATAGTATAGGGGACTCGAACCTCACAATCATATAATAAAAGGGGACTTGAATAACCTGGTCATATAGACCCTCCCGTCGGCAACTGCTATTTTCAGTATTGGTCCCTTGGGACCTCCACTTTCACAATTCAGCTATACAACCCTCATTAAAGACAAATCAAAACATTTATAACACATTCCCATTAATTGGAACATAATAGACATTTAGGCATACATTGTTGGTATCATCATACCAACTACGCTTTAATGGTAACATAAACATGCTATCAAAATTTCTTTAACTTGGGAAAATGACTCCCTTTGTTCATTAAATCAAACCTCATGTTTCAATAACCTCTTTATATTTTGCGATTGTTCCAAAAATGTTCAATGCAATTTTACTCATACTAAAAACCACTATAACAAAATTTGGGTTGGCGTTATTACCAATTCAATTATCAATAATCACAAAATTTATGGAACTCACAATCCCCTAGTTTATTCACTATGCCCATTCATTAAATTAATTTCAAAACCACCTAATTACACCATTCAAGTTTTACGAAGACTAACATACCTGAAAAAATAAGTTTTACAGAGAGAAATCAACTCCTGAGCCCTTGGATAACCAACTTCTTGGAAACCCTAAGTATCTTTCTGGAGGGAATTTCAAAGAGTTTCAAAGAGTATTTTTATTATGAATCATATGATAGTGAAGTCCCAAAAATGGTTTTAAGTGAGGTAGTCTAAGTGGTGAAAAAGGGAAATTACTAGAATGCTATTAATTAAGAGATTAGAAACTGATACCTAGTTGCTATGTGTGACATCATGACTCATAGGTCACCCTATGAATTGTTTAGTGTAGACATAGTCTGGAAAATATCCTAGGCCACCCCACACTGGTCTAGTTATGAGTTAAACCATACAACTCAAATCCTGTCCTTAAGACTCGCAACATACTAGTCATAATCACAATAGGAACCTAGGTTAGTACACTAGTTCCTCTACCATCGAAACACTATGACTCATTAGGAGTCTATAAGACTCGTTAGGCGCCACTCAACTCAAAACATAAATGATGAGACAAGGCATCTTTTAGTATGATTTCACACAGAAACACATCCACTCTTACTTTGAACAAAGACAAAAAAAAAGATGTTAAGAAATATATATACCTCATGCACGATTATACAAAGTATGAAACAAGAATGGGTATTTGGATTTCATGTCCTCTTGATTTTCCCAAGTAGCTTCTTCATACTTTTGGTTCCTCCAAAGAATCTTTACCAAATCCCCATACTTAGTCTGCAACTGGCGGAGCTGCTGATCCCAAATCGCCATCAAAACCTTCTTGTAAGATATGGAATTCGAGGCACCTACACTTTATAAAGGGATTACCAAGGAACTATCACCTAAACACTTTTTAAACATCAAAACATAAAACACCAGATGAATACAAGCCAAACTCAATGGCAATTCCAACTCATAAGCTACATTACCTACTCACCTAAATATATGAAGGGGCCAACATATTAGGGATAGCGCTTTTGTTTCTTTCCAAAATACATTACTCCTTTCATAGGAGACACTTTCAGGAACACCGAATATTCCACATTAAATTCCAAGTCACTTCGCCTCAAATCCATATAGGAACTTTGGTGAATTTTGGTGATCTTAACCCTCTCCTAAATCACCTTTACCTTTTTCATAGCTTGGTGAACCAAGTAGGGACCATAAAACTTTTCTCACCAACCTCGAACCATCGAATAGAAGACCTACACCCCTGACCATACAAAGCCTCAAAAAGAGCCATTCCAATACTTGAATGATAACTATTATTATAAAAAAATTCAACAAGAGGAAAATGGTCAACCCAACTACCAGAAAAATCAATCACACAAGCCTTCATCATATCTTCCAAAGTCTTTATCGACCTCTCCACTTATCCATCCGTCTGAGGGTGAAAAACGGTGCTAAGGTCCACTTTAGACCCAAACCTCGCTAAAAGGAATAGAAAAAGTGAGATGAGAACTAAGTACCCCGATCAGGTATGATGGAAACTGGAGCAGCATGCAACATCAGATCTCCTCAATAATGAGCATAGTGTAATCCTCCACGAAATAATTAGTTCTCACTAGCAAAAAATGAGCAGACTTAGCCATCCTATGCACGATGGCCCAGATGAAATCAAACTAATGATGGGACCGTGGAAGACCAATAGCGAAATCCATATTAATCACTTACCATTTCCACACGGGCAATTCCATCTCTTAAGATAACCCACTAGGCCTTAAGTGCTCTACCTTCACTTGTTGACAAATCAAACACTTAGCCACAAAATTATCCATCTCCCTCTTCAAGTTATTCCACTAACAAATTTATTTTAAGTCATGATACATCTTCGTTGAACAAGGATGAACAGTGTCCCTCAACTCATGATCTTCAGCCAAAATCCTCTCCCGCAGCCCATCAATGTCTGAAATACATAACTTGCCTTGGTGCCTCAAGATATCATCACCACTAATCTCCAAAGCCATTACCTTTTGCTGACACAGATCATCTTTGATCCGCATTAAGATAGGGCCCAGGACCTATTTCTTCTTCACCTCAATACCAAGAGATGACTTCACCACCTCCTGCATAATTACATTATAATCTTCTAAGTCTAGGAGATAAACTCCAAGATTAGCCAAACGGTGAATATCCTTCAGCAGTCCTCACTTCTCCTCATCTACATAAGATAATCTTCCCATGGACAATGTGCTAAGAGTATTAGCAACCCTATTAGCTTTACCTAGATGATAATAGAGACTCATATCATTTTCTTTGAGGAATTCAACCTATCTCTTCTACCTGAGGTTCAACTCCATCTAGGTGAACACATACTGCAAACTCTTTTGGTCTTATTAGATATCAAAATAGTCTCCCTACAAATAGTATTGCCAAATCTCCAAGTCAAACACTATGGCCAATAACTCAAAATCATGATTCGTATAGCTCTTATCATGCACCTTCAACTACCTAGAAGTATATGCAACCGTCTTGCCATTTTGCATAAACACACAACCCAATCCTACCAGGGATGTATCACAATAAACAACAAAACCATTGGTACCCTTAGGTAAAGTCAAAAATAGAGTCGAAGTTAATTTATCCTTCAACTTCTCAAAGCTACCCTCACAAATATCCCACCACATAAACTTCACCTGCTTCTTAGTCAACTTAGTTTATGGAGCAACAATAGAAGAGAAGTTTTCCTCAAACCTACTATAATAGCTAGCTAAACCGAAGAAGCTCAGAATATTATTTGGAGTCGTTGGTCTAGGTTACCTTTTAACTGCCATAACTTTCTGTGGATCCGCCATGATATCTTCACCAAAAACAACATGACCCAGATAGGTCACAACATTTAACCAGAACTCACACTTTGAGAACTTTGCATACAACCGCTGATTTTTTAAGATTTGAAAAACATGATCCACCTCATTCTTGGAATACACCAAAATATCCCTAATAAATAGTAATCTAAGAAATGAAGAAATACCCAATTCATAAGATGCATAAGTGCCTCCAAGATATTAGTCAAACCAAAGGTCACCACCAAAAACTCAAAATGACTATATTGAGTTTTGAAAGAATTCTTAGGGATATTCGCTTCCCTAATCTTCGACTGATGGTAACCTGAACAACGATCAATATTAGAAAAGTAATTATCACCCTAAAACTGATCAAAGAGATCATCAATCCTAGAAAGCGGATAGTAATTCTTCACAGTCACCTTATTCAACTTGTGGTAATCTATACATATTTGAAAGGGCCCATCCTTCGTGCGTACGAAGATAATCATAGCACCCCAAGGAGAAACACTAGGGTGGACAAAACCCATATCTAAAAGATCTTTCAACTACTCTATGAGTTCTTTTAACTCAATCGAGCCATTTTATACGGAGGGAAAGAAATAGGATTAGTGTCTAGAAGAAGATCAATCCCAAAATTAATTTCCATTTTGGGAGGAAAACCAAGAAAATGATCAAGGAACACCTCAAGAATTTCATAGATCACAGGGACAAACTGCAAAAAATGACCTTCGAATCTAGAATCCTTAGCATGCACTAAATTGTAGAGGCACCCCATGGAAATCAATTTCTGAGAACTAAGATACAAAATGAGCCTTCCCTTAGGAACTAGGGAACTACCATCCCACTCGATCACCGACTTATTAGGGAAGTGGAAATTGACCTTTTGGTTCCGACAATCAAGAGATACATAGCACAAATACAACAAATCCATCCCAAAAATCACATCAAAGTCTAATATGTTCAACTCTATCAGATACACTATGGTCTCCCTACCAAAAGCCAACATTACACAATCTATATAGACCCTTTTAGCCATAATAGAGTCACCCATTGGGGTGGACACAAAGAAGGGATCCGAAATACACTCAGGATCAAAACCAAAATCAATAGCCACATAAGGGGTCACATAATGAAAGGTAGCCATAGGACCAAGAAGACAGTATAAATCATGAGAAAAAGTTTGAGCATACTTGTAACAACATTATGGAATGCCTCAGAATCCTAGTGGGTGGCAAGAGCGTACAGAAGGTTTCAAATAGTACCGAAGCTAGAAGCAAAAATAGCACTCTTTGGTGCAGGAACTGATGAAGTAGCAAAAAAGATTTTATTTTTCTCAAAATAAATCATAGAAGGACAATCCCTCTGTATATGACAATATTAACCATATTTAAAGCATTTATTCCTCCCCTCTTCACAAACACCACGATGCACCTAACCATAAAATCTCCAAGGGGATATGATGGAGCTTACTGGGACCTACTAGCTTGAGGTTGGGAACCGTGTGCCAAGGGACCAATACTATTCTAAAAATAATGATAACCCAATATCTTTGGATAAGGAGCACTTATCGTAGTGTATGAGCCAGAATTTCCCTACTTTTTGTTTGATGATTTTCCACCTTCCCTATCACTCTACTGCTGACCTCCACCATGATCTAAATACCAAAACTTCTTATTCTGTCTTTTACTTATCTCTAGTTGCTTTTTCTTTTCTTTTTCCACTTGTTGCATATACACTACAAGTCTAGACATATCCATATTCTTGTTTAACAAGGTTGTCTTTCTCTCCAAGATCAATTCACGGGATAACCCAACTTTCTCATTCTATACCTTATGCTAGACACTAATTCAAGAGCGTAATGCAATAACTAATGAAACTTAAAGGCATACTCATTTACTATTATCCTTTCTTGCATCAATTTTACGAATTCCTTACCCTTCACCTCCCCCGACACCTAAGGGAAGAACTGATCTAGAAAAGTAATAAAGAAGTCATCCCACAAAGTAGACTCAGCACCATTACCCCTAGACTAGTCCCATTCCTTATACCGCTGATATGCCATATCCTTTAAGTAATAAGCAGCAAACTCCACACCCTCCACATCCGTAGCATGGATCACACCAAAAATCTTTTCTATCTTATTAATGTAAACTTTAAGGATCTTTCTCAACCATATAACCCAAAAAGGTCAAAGCATTCTGCCTCATAAATTGGACAACTCTAATGACCTCAGAAGATGGAGCAATAGAAGCAACATGCTAGGTTCGAGAGGCCACCAACTGGATAAGAAAATAGATAGACTAGATAAAATCAACATTATACACACTAGATTAAGGTGTTCGATGAGGGCTAGTGAAAAACGGTGGAACTCCACTAGGGCAATCAGAAGTAGTAAACCAAGATTGAGTCTGAACTACTTAAGTAGGTTGAGCTCTATCTATATTATCCTCATATACGATGAAAGACTTTTCTTGAATATCTAATATTCTTGGTAGGCTTATATGTAAATCACATATACAGGAATTAGAGGAGATTTCAAGATCTTAGATTCTATAACATAAAATAGAACAACAAAAAAAAAACATTCATAAATGCCTCATAGCCTCTCCCTTAGAAGTGTGGCATGCTATATATCTATAAAAGAGACTCTACTTCATATTGCTTTGTGGACACCCAATTAAACTAAACCAAGGATCTAATACCAACTTTGTCATGACCCAAACCACGACTTAGCCGTAATGGGTATCTCAAGTCCAATTAGGACCGAAGACCACCCCCCATATCTAGCCAAATAGAATATAATACCTCAAATAATGGATGAATTCTGAACATAACAAGATAAAATAAGTTAAGCTCAAAGAATTTAAGACATGTTGATAACTGATAACTAGTAAATGACCAAAAATATCCAAGCAACATCACCACCCAAGTCCATAATAATCCATAAAGACTTCTAACAAAACAAAAATTAATAAAGTGTCGATATATGCCCCCAACCCTAATAATGAAAATGACACTATTAATGATAATGTGAACTCTCAATTCTAATTTAGAATTATAAACTGATGAAATATCCAAGTTATCTTTTAGAAATTAGAAGCTCACCACTCACCATCAACAATCGACAAACCGAGATGATCCACTTAACATTGTGTAGGAAAAATAGAAATATCTGCACTGCCTGCATCACAAAGGGATACAATATTAGAAGATGGTTAGTGGGTTGAGCACTAGCATGTAACTCATGGATGAGGGATAAAATAAGCTAAGTCAAATCTGATTCAAAGTAAGCACATCAAAATATAGTATTTGATAGTTAGAGATCATGTCAAGAAGCAACATGTGAGGTTTGAACATATTACTACTACTTTGATGATTAATGATCATATGACTAAAGGTTTGCCAATTAATATTTTCAAGAATCATGTGACCCGTGTGGGACTTAGTAGCTTCTTGTAATCTTGATATATTCTCTAACAGTGTGTCTAGACATTATTACTTTTTATTATACCTGAACGTGCACATTTTCATTTTCATGTATTATAAAGTGATCATTGGATAAAATAAAGTTGGACTTTGAATCACTTGTATTAAGCTCATTCATAAAGTTGTTAGACAGTTATTTAGAACATATTATACATTGTAATACATGGCAGGAAGTGTTTGATTTTAAGCATGGCTGTCATGATTCTTGAATTAATATATTTTTGATAAAGTGATTATTGCATAACTATTAAGTTGAGTGAATATGAAATTATGGCCATATTTCTAAAGGATTATTTGATTTTGACATATGGGTCAAGTGAGAGAATGTAAGAATATTACATACAATATTACATATTAATGACCCATATATAATAAATTTACATTGTCTCCCAAGTAAAGTAATAAAGCAGACAATTATTTTTCCTTTAAGTTATTAATATATGGTATTTCTTTGATGGCAAGAAATAACAATAAAAGTCACTAGGATTTAAGTTATTTGCCAAAGAATCCATAGCCTACCTATAAATACGACTATGACTCCATTAGTTTGGCATACGGTCATGACTCAAGACTACCTCCTAGTCATAATACGGTGCTCAAAGTCACAGGTGACACTAAGCTAACCTAAAACCTGACTAAACACTAAGAATATTGAAGAAAATAATGTGAGACTAAGCAGAAAATAAAATTCATGAAATCAGTATAATAAAAGAAAATTCAATACTGGATGTCAAAACTTAGACTTCCCGATATAATAAATATCCTAAAAATATAAATTGTCTGTCTAAAAGTCTCTAAATTATATGAGTTGTTAGGACAAGACCCCAGCTAACTCCAACTATATGAAACAAGAATATTACTAAAAAGATATACTTATAATTGGCCCTTGGATATTGAGGACACACCAAATAATGTTGCTGATATCGTGCAAAATCATACTAATCGCGATCTAGATGCTGAGCAACATAACCTATATTATAAGATAATATATCATAAAGAATGTATGGAATCAGTACTTTGAAGGTACTGAATATATGTAATGCACTGAGACCACCCCTTTAGATGGCACATGGTACTTAAGACTACAAGTAGCCCCAAAGCTAACTTATGGTACGCACTCAATGATAAATAACAAATACTTAATGTAGACATAAGTTAAAATCTTAACTTATAAGCTGAATTGTATTTGAAATATCAATCTAAAAAATAGGATAAAGCAAACAACAACTAAAAGTCTGAATGCCCAAATAAAATAAACAACTGAAAGGTTCTAACAAGCCTCTAACTAAACTGAAGAGTTAGTGGGATAGACCCTAGCTGATCCAAAATAAACCATACAATAAAAACTTTAAATTATTAAATGAATACCTAAAGTAACAATAATCTTGGCCCTTTGAGCATGAGGACACACCAACTAACAGGATGTAGGAAATGGCAATCGTGACAAATTGTACTGTTAAGGATGAACACCAAAACCTACATTATGAAACAATGTAGCGACACATACATATATGTGGTCAGTACTTCTGGAATGTACTGGATATATGAAGATGAATGAAATATATAAAACTAAAGCTAAACATACTCATAAAATATTCATACTAAGTGTAACCTGACTCACCGTGATCATGAGTAAAACTGAAAGTTTAAATCTCATAAAGTATAAATCATAAAACAATATCTAAATAAGGCTTGTGAGTTATTAAACTTAGTTTCCAAAATCTTCTTTACTTTTCTTGTGGTATATTCTTATAACCAATAAAAATCATGTGAGCTAGCATGGATTCTATCTTGTTTCCCAAACTAAGGAGAGTTATTCTACCCTTGCCATCAAAATAAAACCTTAACAGAGTGATCACTAAACTTATCACATTAAGAAAAGGAAACGCTCTCTGATGAGGCCCGTTACACCCACAATGGCAAACATTTCTAGGATATAGCATGCGCAAAACCCATATTCCCCTCTCAATGCTAAGTACTACTCGTAAAATATATAATTTTATGCATACACTTATGAAATTCACCATAAAATAGCATATAGGGTTATAAACTGAAAACCAACTATGCTTCTCTTAGTTAAATCATACTCATAAGGAAACTTGTTAATATTATGTCTTATCTAAGCTCATAAGATCAAAATTAAAACATTAATCATGCTATAATACTTAGTAACTTGAACTAGTAAGCTTGAACTTCTTGTAAAGGTAGTAACTTATGCTCAAACTAGAAATTATTTATCATCTCGTAGAAACTACATATCAAAATATCAAACTCAATGCATAAGATTATTTTCATGGATAAAATTATAAGTAAACATGAAATCCTGTGCTAAATAAGGCTTAAAGCATGAGGAAACATCATAATCTTAAAGTATATGAAAAATTACTATGAAACCTAGTAAATCAATTTATTCAAATTCAAATAAAAAATTAAATTTTTGGGCACAAGGAAAGAAGAATATCCTTGTTCAAATCCCGTATACCGAAACTTGATGAATTTTACTGAGAGGAACTTAAAAGCCTCAATTTTAGAGAAAAAAATTACTTTTTGTATTCTTGAGGGTGTTTAGAGGAGGTGATTTATGTGTAAAGATTTTTAAGGGTGGGAATATGGGTTTTTTTATGGTTGTGGGATCATTTATGAGGTAAAAGACCAAAAACCCCTCAAAAAATTTAAAAAAAACTAAAATCTAGTATTTCTATGCCCTTAGGTGTGGCACAATCTTATCATGCCATACCAAGGGCACGACATGCCCTTATCGCTGAAGTCAGCGAACATGGCATGACTTTATCGTGCCAAGCCACTGGCTTTTACATAAGGGTGTGCCATATCTATATGGTATGTGCTAAATGAGGACCCTTACTATTCAGGGTCTTAAAAAATCCCAAAATATGTTCAAGATATTCCAAAACACTTCCTAATGGTCTCGTTATCATTCCTTATCATTATTCAACTCAAAATTCCAATAAAACAAAGTGGAGATATCAAAATAAAATTGTTAAAATCTTAGTGTCTAACATTATCTCCCCCTTGGGACCATTCTCCTTGAATACAGGTCAGGATGGGAAATACCTATCTCATGGGTCCCTTAGGCTAATATATGAAGCTTATCATAATCTAAAATTGTAATTATCCACCTAAAACATAAACTTACAACTGAAATAACTTATTAAATATGAACCACATAGGGTAAAAGTTAGGATATTGGTGAATAGAATATATAAAAAAGGATTTCATAACTCAAACTGAATCTATACTAGAGGTAAATAAATGAGGATATCTACTCATCATATCTGCCTTTGCTTCCAATGTCGCTCATTCAACTTTCTGATTTCTGCATGGAACTTTCACTGAAGCCACTTCCTTAGTCCTTAATCTTTGAACTTATCAATCAAGGATTTGAAATGGAATCTCTTTGTAGGGCATACTATCTTTCACTCCAATAATCTCTAGAGGAACTAACAAAGATGGGTCTGCAATGCACTTCTTCAACATCAACATATGGAAGATTGGATGGACGATGACTTATTCCCTCTAAATCTCATCACCCTTTCATCAAAGACACGTTTAAAAATACCACATCACCCACCTCAAACTTTAGTTCTCCCCTCCTAACATCTGTATATGATTTCTAAAGACTTTGAGAGAATTTCATCCTCTCATGAATCAAGTGAACCTTTCTCCATAGTTTGAATAATAAAATACATCCCAACCAAACCCACTTCACTAATATCAAACCAACCTATAGGTGATATACACCTACTCCCATATAATTCTTTGAATGACGCTATTTGAATACTATCGTGGTAGCTATTGTTGTCAACAAACTCAATCAGAGGTAGATGATCATCCCAATTTCCTTTAAAGTCCATCACACAATATCTCAACATATCTTCTAAAGTTTGAATAATATGCTTAGCTTGACCATCTATCTGAAGGTGGAAAGTAGTACTAAGCTTCACCTTTGTACCAAGGCCTTTCGAAAATAATTGTCAAAACTGTAGAGTAAAATGAGTAGCTCAATCTAAAATAATGGAAAAGGGAATCCCATGGATCCTTAATAACTTGCAAACATAAAGCTTATTATAATCATCCACTTTATTTAAGATCTTAACTAGAATAAATGGGTTGACTTGGTCATTCAATCCATGATGACCCAAATTGAATCATGCTAGCATCTTGTGAGAGAAAGTCTCATAATAAAATCCATATTAATAACCTCCCACTTCCAAGTGGGGATGCCAATATCTTGAAGCGTGCCTCTTGTCCTTTGATGATCAACCTTCACCTGATGACAAATGGGACACTCATCTAAAAACTCTCCTATGTCCCTCTTCATACCATTCTACTAATAAATATTCGGTAGGTATTGATACATCTTGTTAGCACCAAGTTGAATTGAATACTTAGAACTGTGGGGTTCTACTAATATCCATTCTTTTAACCCATCAACACTAAGAAAAAATCCTCCCCTAATAGTAGAGAACACCACCCCCCCCCAGGAGAAAACCTCAACCTTTTGTTGTTAAACTACATCCATTATCTATCTAAGTATGAGATCATTACGTTGTTTCTCTTTCACTTCTTCCACTAACGACTATTCCAAACCCATCAATAAAAGTTTGTAGTAGTGCTAAATTTTATCTAACCTTCAACTCTTGAAAGATCTTCTTGTATTTATCAATCCATATAAACTTCACTTTTTGTATCAACTTGGTCAATGGTGCAGCTAATAAGGAAAAATCCTTGATGAACCTTCCTTAATAATGGTCCAAACCTAGAAAACTCCAAATATCTGATGGAGTAGTGTGCCTAGGCCAGTGCTTCACTGCTTCTAATTTTTTAGGGTCTACATCAATTCCTGCACCAAAAATCGCATGCCCCAAAAGGTAGCCGACTCTAACAAAAACTCACACTTACTAAACTTTGCATAAAACTTGCGGCTAATTGAGGGTTTACAATACTAAAATGGTTTTCATGCTCCCCCTAACTATGAGAATAGACAGGTATGTATTCTATAATGACAATGATAAATATGTCTAAATACTATTTGTAGAGCCTATTTACTAAATCTATAAATATTGTAGGATCATTTATTTGTCCAAATAACATAACCATAAACACAAAGTGATCATCATATATCTTGAAAGTAGTCTTCGGTATGTCATATTCTATAACCTTTAACTAATGATATCACACAACCAAATATCAATATTTGGAAACCCAACGGACTCCCTAAATTTTGAAAAATATGCCATTAATTTTGAGGATGGAGTACTTATTTGTGATGGGAACCTTATTTAACTGTTGGTAATTTATGCATGTTTTAAGAGTACCATCCTTTTTGTGCACGAATAAGACTGGAGAACCCTACAGAGAAATACTAGGTCTAATGAACCCCTTATATAACAGGCCCTTAAGTTGCTCCATCAAATCTTTAAGCTTATATGGATCCATCCAGTAGGGAGGAATAAAGATGGACTGGATAGCTGGAAGGATATCAATCTTAAAATTTATTTATCTATCAGGACGTATCCTTGTCAGATTCTATAGGAAGAATTTGGGAAACTCATTGACTACATAAACTAACTAAATGGTTCGGTTTTTAGAATTAGTATCCATAACCTGAACTAAGTGGTAGATACATCCGTTTGAGATTAACTTTCTATCGTTAAGATAAGAGAAGAACTAACCCTTGGGAGATATTAAACTGCCCTTAAAATCGAGGACTGACTCATTAGGGAATTGAAACTTCACCTTTTAGGTGTGGCAATCCACTCATGTGTACCATGAATGGATCCAATCCATTCCAAGAATAACATAAAAATCTATCTTTCCGCTCTATTAAATCTGCTAATGTGACCCTATAGATGATTATAATTAGGCAATTCCTATATAATCATCTAGGGACAACTTGCTCAATAATTGGAGTAGAAATTAAGAAAGGTTCAGAATACCTATCTATACTTACACCAAAGTTCACAACAATAAGCGGGTTCATAAAATAAAAGGTTGACCCTCGATTTGATAACATATAAACATCAAGGTAAAAGGCATTTAGCATACCAGTGACAACATTTGGGGATCTCTCCTACTCTTGACTGGATAGTATAACATAAAACTAGTTTTTATATTGACCACCACCAATACTAGATGTTGTTCCATGATGTAGGGTTGGGCAGCCTAACCAAGTTGTTGAGACGGTGGACTAAGCCTGACGGCAAACATTTTTACTTTCTTTCTCAGGAAAAAGGCATTCCTTGATCATGTGGCCTATATTACTACAACTATAACAACTATCTCTACCCATCAAGCACTCACCTAGATGAATTTTACCACACTTCTCATTGGTAGGAAAAACACATCACCTAAAAATATTACCTTGAGATCTGGAAGTCAGTTCTCGACCCCTCTGCTCTTATTTAGTTCTAAGTGTGAGGGAATTGGTTGAGGACCATGTAGGTGATGATGACTACCTCTAAATTGAGAATTATTTTCCCTTTATAACTTTTATTGACTGTATCTAAACCGTCTAATCCTAGCCTTCCTTTTTTCCCTCTCACATTTTTTTGGTTTCTCACCCTCAATCTACTGAGCATGAATCATCAATCTATCAATTTTTAAGTCTGCCATCAATATTGTATGCCTACACTCCGTAATTGCCAAGTTATACATTCCAGTGTCAAACTTTATCATATGAGCTCTGGAATCCGACAACAACTCTAGTTCATAAATAGCTAGTAAGGTAAACTTGAGGCAATATTCCTTGATGGACATAGATCCCTGCCTTAGGTTCATCAACTTATTTACCTTAGCCTCCCTTATCTAACAAGGAAAGAATTTGTCTAAAAAAAGGGTTTGAAATACATCCTAACTCAAAGAGGATATGTATTCTCACCTCTACCTTCCTTCTATATAGTAACCCAATCATAAGCAACATCTTTCAACTGATAAGAAGACAATTCCACATATTCCTTTTTTGTAACATGCATAACCTGAGTAATTTTCTTTACCTTATTAATAAAAAAATATGGGTCCTCATTCACCTTCGACCCAAAGAACTTAAGTGGATTTTTCTCATGAAATCTCAAACTTTGGTTGTAGATAAGTTATCATTTTGATGGATTGGGACTTTAACTAGTTAATTAACCTAAAAATTTTCATTCACAGCCTGAGCTAACACTTGAAAAGTATCTTTTAACTTAGCATGAAAGATATTCTCATTCAAAGGATCTGCATGGGATGGTGGGGCTGAATGGTCCCCATTTCTGCAGGCGTAAGCTCTGCACTGAGGCATTCTCTTTTATGTAAAAGCATGAACTAGATCCGTAAGATATAAATTCAAATCATGATAGAGATTATTATAGAAGTAATAGCTCCAAATATTTTTCATAGCCTCTTGCTCATAGGTATGGTATGCTTTACACCTATGATCAAGTGTAACGCCTCAAGTTCTTGTTCCATAAAAATTTTCTAAAATTTTATCCTCACTGTCTTGACTACAACTCATACTAAGAGTCGTATGGTGTCTTGAAGGGTTATGTGGCCCTAGTCGTTAGGTATCCAGTGAATTGTACTTGAGTTGTTATCCTGAGTATGACTTACGGATACGAGTCATAGAGAGTCTTGATGGGTCCTAAGAACCCAAGTCATTACCACATCAGTATTTTAGTGGCTAAGTTCTACTTTGAGTATTATTGGCTCATAAAGAGTTATAAGGAGTTCTAATGAGTCATCGGGTGCAAATTGTAGGATTTATTAGTGTTTATCCAATTGGGTTCTATTTTGACTATAATTAGACCCTACGAGTCATACGGTCCCATTACGAGTGCTACCAGTTAAGTGATAGGGTCAACAATATGTGCCTGTCCTAGGAACTATCTTGGCTATGACTCAGGGTGACTAATCATAATGAGACTATAGGAGTTGTGCAATGACCCATAGTCATTGATGACTAAAATTCAACATTTAATTTAAGGACAATTTGGACAATTCCCTTCTTACACCATCAAACCCCACGTTCATAAAGAACTTAAGGGTGTTATATTTCATCCTTAACATACTCAAACACTTCAAGACTCTCTTAAATTCTCTTAAGAAAACATCCATAGGGTTTCTAAGAAATAGGTCATCCAAAGGCTCAAGGGTTGATTACTCCTATTTTCCCTAGTTCTAAAGTCGGGGAAGATCCTTCAAATTTGATTAATAAAATAGAAAAGATATTTTGTGTGATGCATATTTTTTTGAAACACTTATCCTATCTCTACCCTTTCTTATAGAATGGCTCTGGGTGAATTGAAAGAACTTAAGAAATAATTGAAAGATCTTCTTGATAAGGGTCTTATCTGCCCTAGCATATCTCCATGGGGTTCTCCTATTCTTTTTGTGTGTAAGAAGGATGGGTCCCTTCGTATGTGTATTGATTACCGCTAATTGAATAAGGTGACTGTAAGGAATAAGTATCCACTTCTGAGGATTAATGATCTCTTTAATTAGCTTTAGGGTGCTAAGTTCTTTTCTAAGATTGATCTTTGATTGGGGTTCCATCACTTAAAGATTAGGGATGTGAATATCCTTAAGACTACCTTCTGAACCTGATATGGTCATTTTAAGGTTTTGGTGATGTCTTTTGGTTTTAACAATGCCCTAGAAGCATTGATGGATCTTATGAATTGGGTTTTCCATCAATCCTTAAATTTGTTTATTATTGTATTTATCGATGATATTTTGGAATATTCTAAGAGCAAGGAGGATCATCTCGATCACCTCTACCTTATGTTGCATACTCTAAAGTATCAACATTTGTATGCAAAGTTCTCTAAGTATGAGATTTAGTAGAATTTTGTGACTTATCTGGGACATATTTCTAGTGAAGGGATCTTGGTTAATCCACAAAAGGTTGTGGTGGTTAAGAAGTGTCCTAGGCCCACTATTCTATCCAATGTTTGGAACTTTTTGGGTTTAGCTGATTACTATAGAAGGTTGGGGAGTGCTTCTCTTCTATCGCTGCCTTATTTACTAAGTTGACTTAGAAAAAGTTGAAGTTCTTGTGGTCTGATGCTTGTGAGGGTTGTTTTGAGAAGATGAAGGATAGTTGACTTCATCTCCAATATTAACTCTACTTGAGGGCAGTGATGATTTTTTTTATCGAGTGTGATGTATCCCGGGTAGGTATGGGTTGTATGTTAATTCCGCATAGCTAGGTGATTGCATATGCTTCTAGAAAATTAAAAGATCATTAGAAGAATTATCTGATTCATAATTTTGACTTATTATCTATGGTATTTGCATTAAATATCTGGAGTCATTGTTTGCATAGGGTCCATGTTGATATATATTCTGATCATAGGAACCTTCAATGCAAGTTCATTCATAAGAATCTAAATCTCTGGCAAACGAGGTGGCTTGAGCTGCTCATAGACTATGACATGAGTCTTTATTAACATCCAGGTAAAGCTTACATAGTTATTGATTCTCTAAGTAGGTTGTCTATGGGAAGCTTATCTCATATGGATTAGGAAAAATGGGACTTGGTGGAGGATATTCACCATTTTTCTAACTAAGAGTTCGTCTCTTGGTTTCCAAGGATGGTGGCATGATTGTTCAAAAGGTGGCAAAGTTATCTCTTGGTGCTTAAGTGAAGAAGAAGAAAATTTTGGATCCTATTCTAATGCAAATCTAGAATGATGTAGGTAGGTAGAAAGTGATGATTTTTGAGATTGATGGTAATGGTATCATGAGATACCGAGGTAGATTATTAGTTCTTGATGTTTATGGGTTATAAAGATGTAATACCCCGCATGTTTCTAATCCTGTAAATCATACTTGAGTACATGACTTACAATAAATATCCTAGTGATAGGATAGCTTATAATGCATTAAGCATGTTCATATGAGTCACTTAAGGTAATGTAAGCTAAGAGTTTTTGAGTCCATCAAGTTTTAGTGTTCGATTTTGCAAAGGTCATGTTTAAATGAGTATAACTCGATGTTAATATGTTATTTTGGCTTATTTATACCCACCAAATTGTAGAGAATCGAATTAGCTTTCCAATGATACTAATTTCGCCTTAATCCAATACCCGAGAGAAAAGTTATACCCATTTTGGTGAGAGACAGGCGCCGCCTAACCCAAGCATAGGTTCCTCCTAACCCAAGCATAGGCGATTGGTTAGGCGCCACCTAATCCAAGAATAGGCACCGCCTAACCCAAGCATAGGTGATTAGTTAGGCGCCACCCAACCCAAGCATAGGTGATCACATGGGCGCCGCCTAAGCCAATTGCAGGTGTCAAAAACACTCTGTCTTAAGTTATTTTAAAGATAATTAAGTTTCTAAATACTCCTTACACGTCCCTAAACTTAACCCTACAAAATTTATAGCTTCTAAACATACTGCAACCCTATTTTCATCTCAAATCTCATCATTCAAGAGCACTAAAGGAGAAAAACAACTAGGGTTTCATAATTAATATTGAAGATCCGATTTCAATGAAATTCCTCCGTCAATCATCAGGAATCTTCCTTCTAAGGTATGCGTACTATTTATTTATGGATTCAATTCGTTCGTAGATTTCAAGAATCATCTTCAAAATACAAAAGCTTGGTTGATTGTGGTGATACGATCATACCCATGTTGATTCTTGTTTGTTTTCCTTTTTTTCATTATAAAGTATGATTTATATATCATTGGGTGTTGATGATCGTGTTGTTGATATTGGGTGATTCCCAATATGGAATCTTTATATGTTTTTGTGAATTCATGATATCATATGAGTTGGAAACATGTAAATTTGGTTGTTCATGATGTATAATTTGATGAATTCACCTATGCATATGATGTTCATGTAAGGTGTTTGATAAAATTCCTAAGGAACTAGAAATCATGCAGTATAGCTAAATTGTGACTAAGTGAAGGATTCATGATATGCCCTTACGTCCCAATGACTTCTATGTTGATAATATGCCTTGTAAATGTTGTTGGAATACTCATGAACTATTCTTATGAGATTACGATATGTTTACTTACAAATCCTACTTATGGACAAGATGTATGATAACCATGCAATCCACATCAACTTCCATGCTATTAGTATGTGTTGCCAATATGATTATGCAACGAACATGATATTAAGATTGAGAAAGTACTTCCTTGTGATATGAAATCCTTTCCATGCAATACATTGTTTATAACTATGCATAGTCTGAGATCCCTACTTATGATATTATATATTATTGACTCTGCTCTTAGGATCAAGTTAGTCATGTGTGTCAGTTTCCTTCCATTGGGTCCTGGGGGTACTTCTACCCGAAAACTATAGTTGTGTGTCTAGATCCATGTCATGTTTCATGATATCTGAATTCAAGCTATGATCCTATATACTTTAGTCAGTCATGTGACTCAGGAAAACCTCATGATCTTAGTCAGTTGTCAGATATCAGTAACCTTCCGCTAGTCAATGGATTTCAGTAAGATCAAGTCATGCACAGTCAGTTATTCATGTCTAGTCCCTCCAGATGGGAGTAGAGGTTAGAACCAAGTGAACCCAAGGATGAGGAACTCACCCGTCAGTTTAGGGTGTGATTCTTAGTAGCAATCCATATGTTCCAGAACTACATAGCCAGCGTAGGTTGAGACATCTTAACCCGTCAGTTTAGGGTTCCCACTATTCTCATTGTGTACCAGCCAGATAAGGGTCACTCACAACTGACCTTACCAGTGGTGCGGTAGTGACACCCATCCAGTCGGGGCAGAGATTGGACACCAGCTTATCCATAATAGCATACACGGGGCATGTCAGTTAAACACTACTTCCCACAGTTTTAGTAACAGTCTCAGTAAAAGAACTCAGGGCATTCTTCAGATTTTAGTATATACAGGACTGTCAGATATAGTCATCCATGTTATCAGTATCAGTCATGATAGTTATCAGTAAACGATGTATTAGCTTACAATTCATGCTATCACATATTCACGGTCCTAGTTTCTATATATGTGCATTTGCACTCCTACGTTCATATTAGTCAGTCAATGTTGTTCATGCACGAAACCCTTTATGTTCAGCCTACCTTCCTCATATACTCAGTACCCCAGTTGTACTGATGCATTTGCGCTATGGTTCTTTCTTTTCATATTACACCATAGGTTCTGAGACATGAGCTCCAGCCTAGCAGTAGCGGTAGCATTCCAGTCGCAGAGACACAGTGAGTCCTCATTAATTTGAGGACAATATGATTTGATTCATTTATTTCTTTATTTCAGTTTTATGGAGTTAGTTGGAGACATGTTCCTTCAACTCCTTATTCAGACAGTTTAGAAGCTTTCGGATTTACTTTCAGATTCAGTTATTTTGGGTGTTTTCGCCCACATGATTGTATTTGGATGAACCTTATGTCCTTACAGTTTCATGTATTCAGCATTATTATATTATGATTTGCAGTATACAGGTACAAATATGAGTCATGGGTTAGCTTGTGATCCCTCGGGGTCATGAGCACCGTGTAACATTTCTGTTCAACAAATTGGGGTATTACAAACTTGGTCTCAGAGCCTAAGGTCAATAGAGTCCTACGAAGTCTGAAAGTTGTATCTAGTAGAGTCTTGAACATGGGTGTGTTGCGCACCACATTTATGTGCGGGAGGCTATAAGATGTTTTAGGAATAGTCCCCTTTCTTCATTATTCATGTCATGCTAGTAAGCGTAATCACAAGTTAAACTCTTAGTCTAATCCATTCTTCTCTTATTCCAGACCATGGATCCAAAGAGAAGAAACCAGTCAGCTCCTCAGCCCGAAGATCCTTTGGGCAAATATGTTTCCCATGCGGAGTTTAGAGCTGCACTTACCACACTTTCTCAGTCCATGGATGCATAGAATAAAAGGCCACCAGTCATTCCGGCCAATCCAGTGGTCACTCCCAAAGAAGCTAGGGTTTGGGATTTTACCCGGATGAACCCTCCATATTTCTATGGGTCTAAGTCTTATTAGGACCCTTATGAGTTCATTGACCAAGTCCAGAAGGTCATTGACATCATGGGTGCTACTTCTATTGAGAGTTCTGAGTTAGCCGCCTACCAGTTATAGGATGTTTCTCATGATTGTTACAAACAGTGGAAGTCTAAGATGTTTGATGATACAGGCCCTATCGAGTATGTTATATACGATCTAGAGTGATAGCAAAACAATTACGATGATATTAAAGAGTAAGGGAAAAAGATGTAAAAAAAAGATCTTTTTCCTAAAATTCCCTTTTCCTTCACTTAATATCATAATTCGTATCAATGAATATTCACTTTAGATTGCTTAGTCCATCTCATTATTATATTAACTTAACTCATTATTAATTCATTGTTAAATTAATTCATTGTTAAAACAATTTGAATATAAGAATTTATCAACCTTAGGTACAGGAATATGATGGTTAGGGATTATTCTTTCAGATTTACTGAGCTAGCCAGCTATGCTCCTCATGTGGATGCAGACAATAGAGCTAAGATGAGCACATTCGTGTTAGGGGTTAACGATAGCATGGTGAATGAGTGTAGGTATACGATTCAGATCCGTGATATGACCTTAGAAAGACTCATGACCCATGCCCAGCAAGTATAAGAGTAGAAGTTTAAGATTAGGGAGAGGCAGAACAAGAGAGCAAGGTAAGGTAATTTCAACCTTGCTCACCCCAAGACAGATGGAGGAAACCGTTCACAGTTTCGCTCCAAGTCAGCCGTTCCATCTCCTTCCTCTTCCAGTGATCCAGTGCCAAAGTTCAGAGAAGGCAATAGAAACAAATCACCAGGCTCTAAATCTCAGGGCAGTGTTAGCAGTGCCCGAACGAATCTCCTTAGTCAGACTTATGGTAAGAACCACAAGGGCATTTGTAGAGCCGGTAGTGATGTCTATTTTTTTTTGGCATGCCAGGCCACAGGATTAGGGAGTGTCTGCAGTCAAGTCTTCATGGTCAACAAAATCATTATACAACTCAGTCCAATCACCCGAACCAGCAGGGTGCCAATTCCAGTGGGCAACGCTGAAACAGACTCTATGCTCTTCAGTCCCGGCAGGATCAGGAAAATTCTCCTGATTTCATAACTGGTACATTACAGATTTTCCATGTTCATGTTTATGCTTTGCTAGACCCAGGTGCATCCTTGTCATTTGTTACCTCCATGCATAGCCGATTTCGGAATCAGTCTCGAAGTCCTAACAGAGCCCTTCTCAGTCTCTACCCCAGTAGGTAAAACCATCATAGCTCGATGGGTATACAGGAACTGCCTGGTTATGATATCTCAGAAATCCACATCAGCATATTTAGTAGAGTTAGTGGTGACTGATTTTGATGTCATTCTCGACATGGATTGGCTTCATTTCTTCTATGCCACATTCGACTGCGAAAAAAGGATTGTGCAGTTTTAGTTCCCAAATGAGCCCGTCCTAGAGTGGAAGGGTAGCATTTCAGCATTCAGGGGTCAACTTGTTTCCTACCTTTGGGCAAGGAAAATGATTTCTAAGGGATGTGTGTATTATCTCGTGAATGTTAAAGATTCTAGTTCTGAATCTCCCAGCCTTGAAACAGTCCCTATTGTTAATAAATACTTAGATATCTTTCCCGTAGATCTTCCAGGCATTCCTCCTGAAAGGGAAATAGACTTTGACATAGACCTTCTTTCGGATACTCAACCTATTTTTATTTCGCCATATAGAATGGCACTAGCATAACTCAAGAAACTGAAAGATCAGTTGATGGATCTCTTAGATGAGGGATTCATCAGACCCAGCATTTCCCCATGGGGTGCGCCAGTATTATTCATGCGCAAGAAAGACGGTTCTCTCAGGATGTGTATTGATTATCGTCAACTTAACAAGGTCACGGTCAAGAACAGATATCCTCTTCCCCAGATTAATGATCTATTCGACCAACTTCAGGGTATCAGTTACTTCTCTAAGATAGACCTCAGATCAAGATATCATTAGCTCAGAGTTAGTGAATGTGACATTCCAAAGATAGCTTTACTTCTCCAAGATAGACCTCAGATCAAGATATCATTAGCTCAGAGTTAGAGGATGTGACATTCCAAAGATAGCTTTCCATACTCGGTATGGTCACTTTGAATTTCTAGTCATATCATTTTGTCTTACCAATGCCCCTGCAGCTTTTATGAATTTGATGAACCGTGTGTTCAAGCAGTACTTGGATATGTTTGTCATAGTCATTATAGTTGATATTCTGGTCTATTCTTGCACAGAACATGATTATGCAGACCATCTCCGGATTATTCTTCAGACTCTTAGGGATCACCAGTTATTCGCTAACTTCAGCAAGTACGAATTTTGTCTAAGATCAATAGCATTCCTTGGCCATATTGTTTTTGGTGATGGCATTAGAAAACCGAGGAAGTAAGAAACTAGCCCAGACCCGTATCTCCATCAGATATTAGGAGTTTCTTTGGTTTGGCTGGCTATTACAGACAATTGGTCGAGGTATTTTCTTCTATTGCATCTCCCATGTATATATTGACTCAAAAGTAGATTAAGTTTTAGTGGTCAGATTCTTGCAAGAAGAGCTTTTAAGAGTTGAAGACTCGACTCACCTCCGCCCCAGTTCTAGCTATTCCAGATGGTTCAAACGGTTTTGTAGTCTATTGTGATGTATCCAGAGTGGGTTTAGGTTATGTCCTCATGTAGCATGGTAAGGTCATATCCTACACCTCTAGACATCTAAATCCACATGAGAAGACTTATCCTATTCATGATCTTGAGTTAGCAGCGGTAGTTTTTGCTTTGAAGATTTGGAGGCATTATCTCTATGCAGTTCATGTAGATATCTTCACAGACCATAAAAACCTCCAGTATGTCTTTTCCCAGAAAGATCTCAATCTTTACTGGAGAAGGTTTTTAGAGCTCTTGAAGGATTACAACATGAGTGTTCAATATCATCCGGGCAAGGTCACTGTTGTGGTTGACGCCTCAGTCGCTCTCCATGTGTAGTGGTTCTCACGTTGAGGATAGTAAGAAAAATATAGCTCAGGAGATCCATCAGCTTGCCAGACTAGGCGTTCGCTTAGTCTATTCTTCAGATGGTGGTGTATGTGTTCATAGTAGTTCAGAGTCATCTCTAGTTTCCGAGGTAAAAGACAAACAAGACAGGGATCCTAGCCTTGTCAAGCTCAAGGAGTCAGTTTAAAATTAGAAAGTCAAGGTTTTCTCCTAAGGGGGAGATGGTGTTCTTTGTTGTCAAGGTCGTCTATATGTTCCAGGTGTAGATGAATTAAGGAAGGGAATTCTTGTAGAAGCATATGGTGCGCGATACTCTATTCATACAGGGGCCACTAAGATGTACCGTGACATGCGGGAGATCTATTTGTGGAGTGGGATAAAGAGAGATGTTGCAAAGTTTGTGGCTAAGTTCTCTACATGTCAGCCGGTTAAGATAGAGCATCAGAAACCTAGTGGTTCCATGCAAGAGTTCACCATTCCTACTTGGAAGTGGGAAAAAGTTAACGTGGACTTCGTGACAGGTTTACCTAGAACCCATCATCAGCATGATTCAGTCTGGGTCATTATAGATAGAATGACCAAGTCAGCTTATTTCCTTCCTGTTCATACTTTTTATTCCACCGAGGATTATTCCAAACTCTATATCAGGGAGTTAGTCAGGTTACATGGTGTTCTACTATCTATCCTCTCAGACAGAAGTACCTAGTTCACTTTTCACTTTTGGAAAGCATTCCAAAAGGGTCTCGGTACCCAAGTACATCTCAGCATAGAGTTTCATCCTCAGACAGATAGTCAGTCAAAGAGGACCATTCAGACACTTGAAGATATGCTAAGGGCGTGTGCAATTGACTTCAAGGGATGTTGGGATGACCACTTGCCTTTTATTGAGTTTACATACAACAATAGCTATCATTCTAGTATTCAAATGGCTCTATTCGAAGCTCTTTATGGTAGGAGATGTAGATATCCGATTGGTTGGTTCGAAGTTAGTGAGGCCTCAATAATTGGTCCTGACTTTGTATTCGACGTCTTAGAGAAAGTTCAGTTGATCAGAGAGAGACTCCGGGCTGCTCAGAGCCGACAGAAGTCCTATACAGATGTTCGTAGAAAGGATCTCGAATTTGAGGTCAATGACTATGTCTATCTTAAGATCTCACCCATGAAAGAAGTAAAGAGGTTTGGCAAGAAAGGGAAACTCAGTCCCCGGTATATCGGTCCCTTCAGAATTTTTTGTCACTTCAAAAAGGTAGCTTATGAGCTTGAGTTACCTTCAGATCTAGCCTTAGTCCATCCAATATTCTATGTCTCTTTGATAAAGAAGTGCATAGTTGACCCAACAGTTGTTGTCTCTATTCAGAGCATCGACATTCAGAACAGCCTCTCTTATGAAGAGATTCCAGTCAAAATCTTAGATTATCAGACTTGTAGATTGAGGAACAAAAAATTCCCTCTAGTCAAGGCTCTTTGGCGAAATCAGTCTCATGAGAGAGCTACTTGGGAAGCAGAAGTAGATATGCATACCAAGTATCCTCACCTCTTACTCTCCAATTCAGATCAAGCTCAAGGTAATATTTCTCCTTAAGCTAATTAAGTTTTGTGTTCATGTTTGTAGTATAAAATTGGTACCTATTAACCATTTCATACTCAGTCATGCATTCATATATCAGTTGTTCGTGCATCAGATATGCATGAGTTCAGTATGTTTAACATGTCAGTCATGAGATCAAGTTTCAGTTCTTTATGTTCAGTTCAGGTTCTATTGTATTGTATCCCTTCTCAGTAAATTCTCATTTGAGGACGAATATTCCCATGAGGGAGATATTGTAATGCCCCGTATGTTTCTAATCTTGTGATTCATACTTAAGTACATGACTTACAAATAATATTCTAGTGATAGGATAGTTTATCATGCATTAAGCATGTTCATATGAGTCACTTAAGGTAATGCAAGCTAAGAGTTATTTTAATGGTAAATAAGTCTTTAAATACTTCTTACATGTCCCTAACCTTAACCCTACAAAATTTATAGCGTCTAACCATACTGCAACCATATTTTTATCTTAAAGCTCATCATACAAGAGCACTAAAGAAGAAAAACAAGTAGGGTTGCATAATTAAGATTGAAGATCTGATTTCAAGGAAATTCCTCCGTAAATCATCAAGAATCTTCCTTCAAAGGTATGCATAGTGTTCATATATGAATTTAATTCATTCATAGAGTTCAAGAATCAATCTTTAAAATACAAAAGCTTGGTTGATTGTGGTGATATGATCATACCCATGTTGATGCTTGTTTGTTTTCCTTGTTTTCATTATAAATTATGATTTCAATATCGTTGGGTGTTGATGATCATGTTGTTGATATTGGGTGATTCCCAAGATGGAATTTTTATATGTGTTTGTGAATTCATGATATCATATGAGTTGGAAACATGTAAATTTTGTTGGTCATGATGTATAATTTGATGAATTCACCTATGCTTAAGATGTGCATGTAAGGTGTTTGATAAAATGCCTAAGGAACTAGAAATCATGCCATCTAGCTAAATTGTGACTAAGTGAAGGATTCATGATATGCCCTTACGTCCCAATGACTTTTATGTTGATAATTTTCCTTGTAAATGTTGTTGCATTACTCATGAACTATTCTTATGATATTATGCTATGTTTACTTGCAAATCCTATTTATGAACAAGATGTATGATAACCATGCAATCCACATGAACTTCCATTCTATTAGTATGTGTTGCTAATATGATTATGCAACGAACATGATATTAAGATTGTGCAAGTACTTCCATGTGATATGAAATCATTTCCATGCAATACATTGTTGATAACCATGCATAGTGTGAGATCCCTAATTATGATATTAAATATTATGGACTCTACTCTTATAATCAAGTCAGTCATGTGTGTCAGTTTCCTTCCATCAAGTCCTGGGGGTACTTGTACCCAAAAACTATAGTTGTGTTCCTAGATCCATTACATGTTTTAAGATATACCAACTCAAGCTACGATTCCATAGACTTCAGTCAGTCATGTGACTTAGGAAAACCTCATGATCTTAGTAAGTTGTCAGATATCAGTAACATCTCGCCAGTCAACGGAATTCAGTATGATCAAGTCATGAACAGTCAGTTATTCATGTCCAGTCCCTCCAGATGGGAGTAGAGGTTAGCACCGAGTGAACCAAAGGATATCGAACTCACCCGCCAGGTCATGGTGTGATTCTTAGTAGAAATCCTTGTGTTCCAGAACTATGTATCTAGCGTAGGTTAATACATCTTAAACCGTCAGCTTAGGGTTGATGAGGTGGCTTAACCTATCAGTTTAGGGTTTCTACCCTTCTCATTAAGTACATGCCAGATAAGGGTCACTCATAGCTATCCTTAGCAGTGGCGCAGTATTGACACCCCTCCAGTCTGGGCAGAGATTGGACCCCAGCTTAGCCATAATGGCATACACGGGGCATGTCAGGTAAACACTACTTCCCATAGTTCTAGTAACAGTCTCAGTAAAAGAACTCAGGGCGTTTTTCTGCTTTCAGTATATACAGGACTGTTAGATACATTCATCCATGTTATTAGTTTCAGTAACAGTCATGACAGTTATTGGTAAATCATGTATTAGCTTACAAGTCATGCTATCACGTTTTCACGATCCCAGTTTCTATATATGTGTGTTTGCACTCCCACGTTTATTTTAGTCAGTCAATGTTGTTTATGCATAAACCCTTTATGTTCAGCCTACCTTCCTCGTATATTCATCACACCAGTTGTACTGACGCATTTTCGCTATGGTGATTTTTTTTCATATTACACCATAGGTTTCGAGACACGATCTCCAACCCAACAGTAGTGGTAGCATTCCAGTCGCAGAGACACAGTGAGTCCTCATTGATTCTAGGACAATATGATTTGATTTATTTATTTCTATAGTTCAGTTTTACGAAGTTAGTTGGAGACATGTTCCTTCAACTCCTTATTCAGACAGTTTAGAGTCTTTCGGATTTACTTTAAAATTTACGCTCAGATTCAGTTGTTTTGGTTATTTTCGCCTACATGATTGTATTCAGTTGAACCTTATGGCCTTATAGTTCTATGTATTTGCATTATTATATCATTATTTGCAGTATACAGGTATAGATATTAGTCATGGGTTAGGTTGTGTTCCCTCAGGGTCATGAGCACCGTGTAGCATTCCAGTTCAGCAAATCAGGGTGTTTCAACAGAAGAGTTTTGGCCTAAGACGATGAGTCGTATTATACTATTCATCAGATGATAGGGAGGTTCGAGTCCACCATATTACATTTCATGATTTGGTGCTCTTGTCACCCTAATATGCCGGAAGGATCGAGTCCCCCATAGTTCATATATGTACCCTCTAGTTCGTGCGGCCACATGAACTGGGACCTTATCAGCTAGGGAAGAGCTGGGCCCATATAGCTTGTGATTCCTTGTAAGTAATCACGGTTGATCTATGCATTCCATGCTGAATTTTTAGAGTGCATGCTAAGCCTTGTTCCCTATCCTGGCATGTAATGTATATATATATATGTATTTTCTTATGAGAATTGGTTTTGAATGATTTTGAACTATTGATCATGGCATTATGTTATCCTTATCCATGAGTTTCATGCTAGTGTTCACCTCACTAACCGTCTCCAAATATTATATTCTCACGTGATGCAGGTTCTGAAGGCAAGTGTACATTTCATACGCAGAGTTAGGTTGATCGGCTCGGTTCATCAGTTTGTTGTGGAGAAGTGGTGAGCTTCTATACTTTGAAAGACTTAAAAATTTTATCAGTTCTTATCATAGACTAGATTTGAGAGTTTCATTATCATTAACATTATCATTTTCATTTTTATTGTAATATGTTGGAGTTGGGGACATGTCACAACCAAGACTGGTATTAATTTTTATGTTAGAAGTCTTTGTTTGTATTACATGGATATTGGGTTATATTAATCGGTTTTTTGGTCGGTCACCGATCATCGGCTATAGACATGTCTTGAATTTCCTTAAGCTTTATGCATGTTATCTTGTTATATGTTCAAAATTCATCTGATAGTTGGGGATGTTATGTTTGGTTTTGTTAGATGTAGGGGGTGATCTCTAGTCCACGTAGGACTTAAGATACCCATTATTTCCAGGCCCTTGTTCGGGTCATGACATTAAGATTCTACATAAAATGCCCTGAGAATATTGGATGTCACACTATGCTTAGTACTACAAATATCCCCAAAGTTAACCCATGGTATGAACTCAATGTTGAATAAGAAATACTTAGTGTGGACATAAATTGAAATTTTAACTTATAAACTGAATTGTATTTGAAATATCAATTTAAATAAAAACAAAATAATCCACACCACAACTAAAATTTTGAATGCCCAAATGAAATAAACAACTCGTCGGTTCTAAAAATCCTCTAACTAAACTAAAGAGTCACTGGCAAAACCCAATTAACCCAAAAGAAAACATATGATCTAAACTTCAACTTATTAAATGAATATCTAAAGAAACCATAATCTTGGCCCATAGATCACAAGGACTCACCAAATTAAAGGATGTAGGAAATGTTGATCATGTTTAATTGTACTGCTAAGGACGAACACCTGAACCTAAATTTTGAAATAATGTAGCAGTACAAATATATATGCAGTTAGTAATTCTAGAATATATTGAGTATATAGGGGTGAATGCAAGAAGTAAATCTGAAGTTGAACATACTGATAAAACATGATGCTAAGTACAAAATAGACTTATCTTAATCATAAATAAAATTAAAAGTTGAAGTCACATAAAGCATAAATCATCAAAAAACATCTGAATGAGGCTTGTGAGTTATTACACTTAGTTTCTAAAATATTCTTTAATTTTCTTGTGGCAGATTCTTAAAACAGACATAAACCATGTGAACTAGCATGGAGTCCAACGTCTCACCAATATTAAGGAGATTTGTTCTACCCTTTCCATTGGAGTAGAACCTTAACATAGAGTGATCACTAAACTTAGCCCCTTTAGGCAAGGAGACACTCTTTGACGAGGTCTCTTAAAACTATGGTGGTTCGTAGTGTCTTGAAAATAGTATGCACTAAACCCACATTCCCCTCTCGATGCCAAATACTATTCCCAAAATATATACTCGTATTCTTATATTTAAGAAATTCACAATAGCATATGAGTTTATAAACTAAAAAACAACTATGCTTCTCTTGCTTAAATGATACATATGCAAAAAGTTGTGACTTTTATGTCTTATCTAAGGTCATAAGATCAAAACTAAAACTTTAATCATGCTATAATTCTTCGTAACTTGAACTAGTTAGCCTGAACTTCTTGTAAATTCAATAACTTATTCTCAAAATTGAAAGCATTTATCATCACACAGAAACTTCATATCAAAACATCAAACTCAATGAATAAGATCCCTGTCATGGATAAAAACGTAAGTAAACATGAAATCTTATGTTAAATAAGGGTTAACTTATGAGGAAACATCATAATCTTAAAGAATAAGAGTAATGGGTAAGAACACTACAAAATTAATTTTTTTAAATTCAAATAAAATATCAAACTTTTGGGCATAAGGATAAAGCAAAATATCCTTGTTCAAACCCCATATACTTGAACTTGAAGAATTTCCTTTAGTGAAACTTGAATTGGAACTTCAAATCTTGAATTTTGGAGGATAATTCCTTTTTTATATTCTTAAGGCTTTTTAAAGAAGGTGAATCATGTGTAATGATTTGTGAGGATGAGGAAATGAGTTTTGTATTATTGTGGGTTAAATTAAGAGGTAAAAGACCAAACAGCACCCAGAATTTTTAAAGTAAAACAAAAATATGAGGTTTTCGTGCTTTTAGGTGTGGCACGCCATACCAAGGATGTGGAATGCAATTATCATAGAATCCAGCTATTGTGGCACACCCTAATCGCTCCAAGCTACTGGTTTTTGCATAAAGGCATTCTATACCACCATGGCATGCCCTAAACATAGACCCTTACTATTTTAGGGTCCTAAAATGTCCCAAAATGTGTTCTAAAATACTTCCTCATAGTACCTTTATCATTTCTTATCTATATCAACTCAGAAATCGCAATGAAATATAAAAGTGTTATTAAACTAAAACCATTAAATTCTTGAGGTCTAATAGTGTGTGAAATGGGAAATAATTGATAGATGCTGAATATTATGCATATGGCATGGTAAACAATGCAATACCAAGTACTAAACACGTACTATATGATAAGCTGAACAACTGAATATAACGTCGTGTAAGTATCTGAATCTACATAATGAACTATGAACTGTAGACTGTGGGAGATAGCAGTAACCAGCATACCCCAATTTGAGATAATTGGGTATGCACACTGATTTACTTGAATCCACTAAACTTATGTCCAAAAGGACTAAGTTGTCAAGCCTCATCTGACGGGTGACCTTTTAGAACCTATGATGACACCTTAGTTATAGGATTTAGGGACTTCTATGAAATGTATCAACCTGATTTATGGGTGATACTTCATCCCTGCGTCTACTCATTGATAATTACTAATCTTAACAGAATGACACTAATAACTAAAAATGGTCAATGATAGTAATATTCCAAACACTAAAAATTAATGCATACTCTGAAAGTATTCAATATCCTGTAGGCTGTAGGATCTACTGCTAATAAGTGTATGCATAAAATCCTAGGTCATCGTATGTTCATAACCCACCATCTCTGAAGAATGCAACTAATAATGACAATACAACAATCTGAACGTAATAAAGAATTTGATAACTCAAGGCCAAAATCAAAAATTTATTCAATATAATGATTTTCATAGTCATGAATATTTGAAGATGCTCAAATTTATGGAAAACATATATTCATAGATTAGTCAAGAAAGAAACTAAAAACTAAAGGAATTTACACTTTACATGGAAATCCTAAGCTTGAAGGGTGAATTAAAATAAGGGAATTGAGTTAAATTTGGGACTCAATAGGTAAAAGGAAACCCAATATTGAAATACCACATAGATAAGGTTAAAAACCTTGATGAAATATTTAAATCAGAATCCAAAATTTGAAAAGCTCTAGTTCTTGCTTGGAGAAGAAAATTGCCCCTTTCTCTGTAAATTGTATGAGTGTTGAGTTAATATTGAGGAACAGTGTACTTGGGGTGTTTTATAATTATTCATCCACTTTAAAGTTTTAAATACATAATTTTAGTGTTAAAAGAGTGGAAAAAGACCGAACAACCCCTTAAAAATTGTCTAGAAAAATCATGGAAGCAGTCCCGATGGCTCACGTGATGACTCAAATGGTCTGGCTACGAGTCATAGCGAAGGGACTCAAATTTTGTACCCCCCCACCACTAATGTCACTACAATTCACTATATGGTTCCTAGTATCTCATAATGATCCATAGAGTCTGAAGACGACTAGTAGTGTCTGAGTCATCATTACTGACTGCTTTGATAGTGCTTCTGTAATTGGCCATAACATTTTACTTTTATATAAGATTAAGGAATACCTAGATGCTTTGTAATTCTAACTCAATTATTTATATTTTAGCAGACCTTTAACTCAAAAACTCTTAGTAATATAAAAGCTATGCTTGTTTGAAGTTGACTATAGCAATAATCATTTCATGAATTAAATCGATAAGGGATAGTTGTCTAAAAGTTAGAGTTATTTATGGACTTAATATATTTCTAAATAACTTATCTAACTAAAATACATAATGTTTGATTTTTCATGTACTTGAACCAAGGTTTTAATATTGGCTCTAATTCTCGGAGTGTTACAATATCTCATTCTTGGGGTCATTGGTCCCCAAATGAAATCTAACTAAACTGATGTGTTAGGGTAAATATCTATAATTCCCATAATGAATTACTAAAATTTGAATAAGGACTTGATAACTAAGTCTGTAACTGAAATATGGGCTGAACTAAACTCATGAATGTATGATATGACATGAAAATAGCTAAGTGGCCTGAGTTAAAATTAATTAATTTAGGGGAAGCTATTATCTCGAGCTGGGACTAATCTTGAAGAGAAAATATGGGGGTTCTTGGTCGTTATATTTTCCTCTATTTCCTAAGTATCTCCCTCAACTAACTAATTTCTCCACATAACCTTTACCAAAGCAACCTTCTTATTTCTTAAATTAGAACCTAACGATTAAAGATCTCAACTAGGACCTCTTTATAAGAGAGACTCTCTTTTACGCCCACACTGTCTAATGGAACAATCAATGTTTGATCACTAATGGATTTGTTTAACAAGAAAACATAGAAGACTGGATTCACATTACTAAATTTGCAGGTAATACCAACTCATATGCTACATTGCCATAGCGACCCAAAATCTTATAAGGACAAACATAGCATGGACTGAGCTTTCCTTTCTTACCGAATATCGTCACCCCTTCAATGGGTGAAAGCTTAAAGTAGAAAAGATCACCAATAGAAAACTCAAGCTCCCTTCTTCTCACATTCGCATAGGATTTTTTATGACTCTAAGTAGGATTCTCAAATCAACAAAACTTTTTCCATAGTATTATTTACTGAATTTGGCCTTATCAATATAGCTTTACCAACCTCAAAACATCCAATAGGAGATCTATACCTCCTACCATAAAGTGTTTTAAATGGGGCCTTCTAAATACTAGAGTGGTAGCTGTTATTACAAGCAAACTCAATCGGAGGCAAAAGATCACCCCAACTATCTTTGAAATCAATCATGCATGTACTCAATATGTCCTCTAAGGTCTGAATGGTCCTCTCTGTCCGATCCTCTATCTGTGCGTGAATATCCATCTTAAGATGAATTTATGTACGAAGACCCTTTTGCAATGTCATCCAAAAGTGAGAGGTAGACTAGATATCTCTTTCTGAAATCATAGTCAAAGGGATTCCATTCAATTTAACCAATGAGCTAAGATAGAGTTTAGAATATTATTTGGCTGAATCTAAAGTATTAACTGGTAAGAAATAGGCTAACTTAGTCAATCGCTCCACAATAAACCAAATAGAATCATGTTGTTGATGAGTACAAAGAAACCCTATAATAAAGTCCATATTCAATATTTCCTACTTCTAAGTAGGCATACTGATATCTGAAGCATACCACCATGTCTCTGGGCTTAACTTTAACATGTTGGAAATTTGGATGCTTAGTCACAAATTCTGTGATATCCTTTTTCATGTCATCACACCAATAGATCTCCTATAAATAACATTACATCGTAGTGGCTAGGGTTTTACATAGGTCGGGTTGGTTTGGTTTTTTATTGAATAAAAAACAAACAAATTATGTCGATTTATTAAAACTATAAACCAAATCAAACCAACATAAAATCAATTTTTTCGATATAAGTTTTAGTTGGTTCTTTCGGGTTTTCTTGGTTTTTTTATAATCTTTATTTTTTACAATTATATTATGACTGAAGACTAGATCAAGTATGTTTTCACTCATGTGATAATGAAAAAACTCAATTAGTAAAAATTGAGGAGAGAAAAACGCTCTTGAAACTAAAAAGTAAGATGAAGAGTGGAAAATTTAGGTTTTAAGTTTATATTGGGTTTTGGATCATTTTATTAGCATATATATATGTATATATACACACACCTACTTTCTAAATATTGAAAATTAATAAAACTAATTGAAAATATAGATGATAACTAATATTTTATGTATAAAAAGTTAAATTATATAAATGCATATATACATACATATATATATACATATATATATATATATATTTTATGTCGGTTCGATTTGGGTCTGGTTTGACTTTTATTGGGTTAACACCAAACCAAACCAAGCATGGTTAAGTTTTTTCAAACCCCAAACCAACCAAACCAAATCATAAGTCAATTTTTTTTCTCGGTTTGATTTAGTTCTTCGGTTTTGTTCAACTTGATGGTTTGGTCTATACAACCCTTATAGTGGCTCCTGGATGAATAGAACATCAAGAATCTTAAGATTTTTCTAGCATCTTTTGTGTTAAGTCATCTAATCCAAAAGAAATAGTCTTCCTTAATAAGGAAGAACACCATCTCCCTACTGGGAGAAAACGTAAACCTTCTCACTCTAGACTGATTATTTCAACCTAAGAAAATAGGATCACTATCATGCTTTTCCTTTACCTCATCTATCAATGAAGATTCTAAATTATTCTAAACCAAAATATTAACTTGGGTTGAATCAACCAACCTAACTCCTAACCTAGCAAGATGGTAAACAATATGAATTAACTCTTTCTTCTCATCCTCAATGTGAGCAAAAATTCCTATAGAAAATCTACTAAGAGTATCAGCCACAATAGTTGCATTACCTGAATAGTACAAGACACTTATATCATAATCCTTCAACAACTTTAGCCCCCTTCTCTAAGAAAGATTTAGATTTTTCTGGATGAACACATACTGAAGACTCTTTCTCAAATAACACATCAACATAAACCCCATAAATATAATTCATCCAAATCATTAAGGTATAAACAACTACTTCCAACTCACGATTATAAGTCGGGTAGTTCTTATCATGATGTTTGAGTTGTCTAGAGGAAGATGCTATAATATTGCTCTGTTGTATTAATTCACAACCGACTCTAACCCTTAAATCATCACAATAAACCACAAAACCATCTAAAACCTCTAGTAGAGTCAAAAATAAAGCGGAGATGAGTCGAGTCTTCAACTTCTAAAAACTCATCTCACAAGGATCAAACCACTGGGATTTGACTTTTGTCGAGTAAGTATGGATATAGGATTAGCAATAGAGGAAAATCCTTCAATAAAACATTTTTAATAGATGGCTAAATACAAGAAACTACTAATATATAATGGAGAGATGGGTCTAGTCTAGTTTCATACTATTTTGATCTTCTGAGGGTCAACTCGAATGCCTTCACTAAAAATGATATGACCAACGAATGCTACAAATTTAAACCAGAATTCACACTTGCTAGTATTATTGAATAGATAACAATCATTGAATGTCTACCAGATAACCCTTAAAAGGTATTCATGTTCATTCTTACTCCGAGAATAAATAAGGTTATCACCTATGAAGATTATAATGACCATGTCCAAGTACTACTTGAACACCCTATTTATCAAGTCCATAAAAGATACAAGAGCATTCGTTAGTCCAAAAAACAAAAAAACAAACTAGAAGTAACCATACCAAGTTCTGAAGGTTATCTTTTGAATATCCGATTCTCTTACTTTGAGTTAATGATTATTGGCTCTAAGGTCTATCTTAGAGAAAAAATTAGCACCCTAAAGCTGGTCGACCAATTTATCAATCTTGGGAATAAGATACTTATTCTTGACTATGGACTTGTTCAATTGATGATAGTCAATGCATATTCTGATAGAATCATCTTTATTGCACACAAAAAGAAATAGAGCACTCTATGGAGAGATACAAGGACTGATAAAACCCTTACCTAGGTGATATTTCAATTTTTTTAATTCTTTAAGCACGGATGTAGACATTCTGTAGGGTAGAATCAAAATAGGCTAGGTATCTAGAAGAAGATCTATTTCTAAGTCAATTTCCTGGTTGGAAGGAACTCCGATCAGATCATCAAGAAACTCTTCAGAAAATTAATTTACCATAGGAACTGATCTGGGCTTGGGGTTTTGGAGTTTAAATCCTTAAACTGAACAAGATGATAGATGCACTTTTGAAAATTATTTTTCTTGCCTTAAGCAAAGAGACAAACTGACCTAGAGGCACTGAGGTACTACCCTTCCACTCTAAGAATGGCTCATTTTGTAGCAAAAATTGGATTACCCTATTTCTATAATTAATTGAGTCATAACAAGAGTGGAGCCAATTTATGCCATGAATAATATTAAAATTTTCCATGTATAACTTTACAAAGTTGACTAAGGTGACTTTCTAAGATGTTGTGACTGGGTAATTTCTGGATAACCATCTAGCTATGACTGAATTAATTACTGGAGTAGAAATTGTGAAGGATTCTAAGAGGATTTCAGGGTTGACACCTAAGTCTACATCCATATAAAGATTCACAAATAAAAGTGTGGCAACATGTTCTAACAATATAGAAACATGAATATGAAAGAATTGTAATATACCACTGACCACATTAGAAGAATCCTCATGATCTTGTGAGTCTGAAGGGCATATAACCTATTCTGACATTGTTAACCAGATGTACTAGATTAGGTACCTTACTGAGATGGGCGACCTGCTTGATCTACTGAGGATTTAGATTGAGTTTACTGACATGCATCCCTACCCCTCTATAAAGCAACTGAACTCCCATAATTTGTGGCCTAACTATCTATACCCAAACAACCATCACTACCTAATATACACTCACCCTTATGGTTTTAACCATTTCTCTTGCAAACTAGGTTAGTACAAACACTATTCGTACTAACCCAGACTTAGATCTTGGTACTCTATTTCGAGTATCCTTCCTTAACTTCTACTGGATCAGAAGATTTTTTGTGCGATTGAGAATGATTACCTCCATCTGACCTCTACTGAGATAAATTAAAGCTACTAGTTCTATCCGTCTTACTCACCTTCACCTTCTTCTTGATTTTCTACTCTTCAATATGTTTAGTATAAACCATAAATTTGGATATGTCCATCAACTTATCTAACAAAACCATGCTACTTTCTTTGACCGCACCCTCTAAAACACTTAACATAAATCTTCTCATTTAGGTCCTAGAGTCAACAACCATAGTTGGAGCATATCTTGCCATCTAAGTAACCTTAAGAGAATACTCTTTTACACTCATGTTGCCCTATTTCAGGTTTATGAATTCCTACACCTTCGATTCCCTTAACCCAAGTGGGAAGAACTTGTCCAAAAATGTAGCAACAAACTTATCCCACTCTATCGACCCTATTTTTGCACCTTGATCATCCTTCTATTGCTTGAACCATGTGTTATCCACTCCTTGCAATTGATAAGCAGCCAAATCAACACTTTTAGTCAAAATGACACCCATGTTTTTAGTAACTTTCTTATTAAAATCCAAGAACTCTTTTGGATCCTCTTCATACTTAGACCTAAAGAATACTAGAGGATTCATCCAAGTGAAATCTCAAACTCTACCTATGTTAGACCCTAAAATTTCTATGTATTTATTTTGGTAGTTCCTTTACGTTTAATGGTGATTTATAATTTGATTATGATAATGGTTGATAAAGGGACTATTAGGAAGTGTTTCAGAAATTTTAGGACTCGTTACAAGACATTTTGGGACCCTAAAATAGTCAGGGCCTACATTATGGGCATGCTAAGTAGGAAAGGCACACCCTTACATGGAAACTAATGAAGGTCTGTGATAATAGAATGCCATGTTCTTTTCAAACTACTATAAGGGCATGCCACACTCTTGGAGTACATAATAAGGGCATCCCACACCAAAAGGCATAGAAATGCCAAAAAAAAATTCAATTTTCTTCATGGGCTTTTTGGTCTCTTTTTTATTAAACGGATTTTCAATTATATTAAAGGGAAAAGCCACCCTCATAACTTAGAATAAAGTGATCTTCTTCTCCCAAAACCCTCAAGAACAGAGGATATGAGTATTTCACCATAATTTAAGCTTGCAAGGTTTCAATTTGACTTTCCCTCAAGAAATTCGCTAAGTCTAGGTATAAGGGGCTTAGATAAGGATAATTTGTCATCCTTATTCCCTAAATATTTGATTTTACTATTGATTTTATGAGATTTCAGTTAGGGCTCATATCCATTTTTTATGTTTTTGATATTATGACGTTATCATGTAATTTAATATTCAGTTTGCACAAGAACCTTTACTCATGTTTTTAATTAAATGATTGCTATTATGAGATGCATTACATTATTTTAACATTAGGTTTCATCAGTTGATAAAAGATTTTTATTTGAGCATTGAGTATTTAGTTTTTAAGAAGTTCAAGTTTACTAGTTCGAGTTTTAAAAGAATTGTAGTATAATAAGAGTTTTAGTTTTATATAAGATTTTAGACAATCTATGAAGTTCACATAAGAAACCAAGAATATGAGATAGAAATAGTGGCATATTATGTTTTCAAATTTATCATCTTATATACCTATTTAGAGGTGAATTTTCTAGAGACGGTATGAGTAATAGTATTATTTTGGGAGTAGTATCTAGTATCAAGATGGAAATATGGATTTAGCGCATCCTATTTCCCAGAAACTATGTGCCACTGTATGTTATTTCAGTTCTGTTATTCTACTTGTCAAATCAGACATGTTGATGGTTATCACCATAGGTTTCCTTTATACCTTGGCAATGCATATTAGGTCGTTATGATGAGGGTATGAGTCATTGTGCCATTTTTTTTAAGGTAAGAGTCATCAAACTCCATGTTGCTTGCATGGTTTATGTCGATTACAAGGTTCTACCACAAAAGTAAGGATTTTAAAAACTAAGTTTAATGACTTACAAGCCTTATTTAGATATTGTTTTAGATTTATGCTTATATTATTTCATCTTTCAATTTTATTCATGGTCAAGGTAAGGCCTTTTACACTTAGCATATATGATTTAAAATTACGTTCAATTCCAGTTTTAGTCATTGCATTCTCCAAACATACTTAGTACATTCCCAAAGTACTGACCAAATATATGTTTATGTGGCTACATTATTTCATAATGAAGGTTCTAGTATTCATCCCAGCAATATGATTGACTATAGATACCACTTCTAATATTCAGATAGTTGGTGAGTCCTCATAGTTCGAGGGTCAAGTTTAGGATGGTTCAAGATGTTTATTATGGTTATGTCAGTTATTTAATTTTCAGTTCAAGTCAGCTGGGGTCTTTCCTAGTGGCTCTTCAGTTTAGCTAGAGGCTTGTCAAGACTAGTCAGACTATGTGGTTCACTTAACTTTTTCATAGATTTAAAAGTTATTGAGTTATAGTGTTTGGGTTAAGATTATTCATCTATTTGAACTCAGTTATAAGTTCCTTCAATTTCCTCTTATTTTTTATGTTTACATTTATAAGAGTTTAGTACTGAGTAGATATCACGGGTTAGCTTGGAGCTATTCATATCCTTAAGCACCATGTCACGTCCCGGGGGTACCTTTGGGGTGTTACATATTGTTGCTATATTAACAGTTGGATTGGCTGGTGCAATAATCCATTGGTTATTCTAGGTGGTCATGGACTGGGCTAATGGGATGAAAGCAACCTTAACTCAACATAAGAGACTTGTTTGTTCAAAGGATTTGTTGAAACTGGAGGTGGTGATTGCTGGTACCTGTTCCTCTTTTTGTTAGTTCTCTTGGGAGGCATTTTCTATAAATATATTGAGAATGTGTTAGTAAAGTATTTGAATAGAGTTATTGCTCTATCAAACGATAAGAACGTCAAAGAAGTAAAATATTTACTTAGACATTTCATAGCCACTCATCATAAGTGTGGCGTGCTTCACACTCATGAACAAGACTCTACTTAATATGGCTTTCAAACACCCTAGGACACTTTAAAACTGATGCTCTGATACTAAGTTTGTTATGAACAAGACTACCCCAAGTCATAACATGGTGCTTAGAGTCACAAGTGAGCCCAAGCTAACCGATGGCCTAGTAAAACACTAAGAACACTAAAGCAAATAGTGAGGTACTAAGAGGAAACTAAACTAAAATGAAATGAGTATAATAAAAGCAAAATCAGTACTGGATATCAAAACAAAAACTTCTTGACATAATCAACATGTTGAAAATATAACTATCTATTTGAAAGCCTCAAAATCAAATGAGTTATTGGGACAAACCTCCAACTAACTCCATTTGTCTATAACTAGAATTTACTTAAATAACATGTTGATAATTGGCCATCAAATAATGACGAATCACTAAAGACTACATCTGAGTTGATGTGGAATCGTACTATGTGTGATCTGGATACTAAGCATTAGAACCTATATTATAAGACAATATAGCACAAAAAAATGCGATCTCTACTTTAAAGGTACTGAGTATCTAAAATGTGAAAAAACGTATATAGGTTGAACCTAATTCGTATGTCATGGTAAAATAATGAAATGCCAAGTACTAAATATGTACTCTATGATAACCTAAACAACTGAATACAATGTTATCTATATATCTGAATCTAAACAATGAACTACGAACTGTAGGATATGGAGCTACCATAAACTTACATACCCTAATCTAAGAAAATTGCGGCATAACCAATAATCCCAGTTGGATGGGTTCTCAATACCTCACCAAGGGTTCAAACACACACTGTTATGGATTCAATTAACTGATATCCAAAAGTACTAAGGTGTAAAGCCTTGTCTGACAGGTGACCCTTTAGAACATTTGATGGAGGCATAGTTCTGGGACTTAGGGACTTATACTAAAGAGCTCAACCTAACTGATGAGTGAGCTTTAATCCTTGCGTTCGCTCGGTGCTAAGTACTACTCTCAACTAAATGACACTACTAACTAAAAATGCTCAATTATATTAATATTCTGAAAGATGAAAATGAATACATATTTTGAAAGTATTCTATAACATGTAAGCTGGAGGACCTAGCACAAATAAGTGTATGCATGAAATCATGGGTCATCTTGTGTTCATGTCACGACCCAAACCCGGTCCTAGCCATGACATGTAATATCAAGCCCACCATAGGCCAAAGACAACCCCCTTATCTTACCTTAGGACCACATAAATGTGAATAATAGAATTCAACGTATATAGTAATAAGAAGAATATAAAAGTTAATCTAATTATAAGAGTTGAAAACAAAACAACAATTAATCCCAATACTTGTCCACAAAATCCATTAAAACTAAAAATACCAACTAAGTTGGTACATGCCCCCGACTATGACCAAAGGAATCTAAAAGTACTAAAATAATAATGAAATCAACGAAATGATTGGGCTTCCTAAAAGAATGAAGGTTGACCACTTCACAACAGATTCATAGAAACACCGAATCACCTAATGGTGCACACGAGCAACAGAAAATACTTTGAACCCTACATTATGAATTGATATAGTATTAGGGATGGTCAGTTGGGTGAGAACTGGCATGTAACTCAAGGAAAGGTTATAAAAATAATGTCATTGCTGAAAACCAGACAAAACCACATGCACAACATTTATATATACATATTTAGGATGTCAAGATAGGGATAAGGGCCATGAACATGAGACTTTAAACCATTAGCCTGAAATATGTAGTTCGCTCCGTCCTAAAGGCACCTATGGGCTATATGGATCCGATTCCCCTGCCGAAAGGGCCCCAGTGCGTGTTAGTGGAATGTACCAAGGAATGGATAAAGACACCATGGCAATAGCCATTAAAAATATAATGTGTGCACCAAACACATGGTCACATAGTCCCCTACTTTGGAAAATATGGTTTCTAGTGCTGGTTCCCCCGAGATACACCTTTACGGTGAGCTACACAATTTCTTTTAAGCCTAAATTAAAATATCTTACACATAAAGCCAACCATTAACCAAGGACTATTTAATAACGCATTTTCCAATATAGTATCGTCAAACTAACATGCTTGCAAGATAATTCTGTCATGCCAAACCAATACATATAACTATTGGACTCCCAAGTTCTATTTAAAATCCAACACATTGCCACTAAGGGAATTTCAAACCATTTTCACTCTCCATTTATCCTTTAATGTAATGAAATGTTTTAAAGTTAAGTTAAACAATGTGAATATTCATATTTAAAACCAAGTTCACAAAGAGAGTTAATATTAATGCCAATACCAAGCCAAAAGTTCATCTATTTAGGGAAACCCATGTTCCCCATCCAATTCTCGTACAATGCACCCATTCAGTCCCAAAAATCATAAATTAAACCTTGTATGATCCATTTAAAAAATGGGAAGAAGCAATTCAAGGAATAATAATTAAAAGCCCTCAACCCAATTTCAAACCCATCAACTAAATCACATGAACAATGGTAAATAAATTCCACAATGTAAAATTACAAGTTAGGGATAAGCAAGATGCCTAAAATACAGAAAAAGTTGAAGAGGGCTCAACTTTTGGAGCCTAATTATTGAATTCCTTGTGAAATATGAATATCTCTTGGCTTGAGAGTTTAAAGTGGAAAAAGTAAGTTTAATCTTGATAACAAAAGGCAAAGAGGTCATTTGAGTGTTTTTAAGTGGTGCAAAAGAGTATGAAGCAAGTAAAAGACCAAAAAGACCCTAATTAAAACATGCATAAAAAAAATCAAGAACAATCATCATGACATAGGTAACGACTCATAAGGTTTGTCTATGAGTTGTGGCCCAAAGTCATTACCTGAGGATCAGCAACTAAGTCCTTCACCGTTATGTTGACAAGTCTCTCATCATGACTTGTTATCTAACATCACGAGTCGTGTCGAAGAATCTTTGTCAAAGGCTGAAATCTGGGGTATCCTTTTATTGTAACAAGTCCCTCCTAACAACTCATTACGCCTCACAACGAGCCATACCCTGAACCTATTATCAAGGACCAAAACCTAGGATTCCTTACTATCGTGGAAATGAGTCCTACTAATGAGTCTTTATATCTTACAATGAGGCATAGTCAAGGGCCGTTGTCACAGGCAGTTTGACTTTACTTTAGAAACTTGACTAATTTAATTACTCAACTCTTTAATGGTGTAGAGTTCAAGAACTTTTCATGTCATATTACCCCTCCCCCCAAAGATCATTCATCCCTAAATGAGGAGCTTGGGAACCCTTAGCACGATAAGAAAAATGCAAACAAAATTCAAAGATAATTTGAAATTCAATAAGAGGGCAACAAAACTCATACCTTAAGCATTCCCATCCATCACTGGAAACAAGAATAGGTACTTGGCTCTCCTATCTTTCTCAGCTTTCTATGTAGCTTCTTTCACCTTTTGATTTCACTAAAGCACCTTTACCGAAGATACATCATTAGTCCTCAATCTTTGCACTTCCCAATCCAATATCTCCATTAGGAACTCCTCATAAGACAGTGAATCCATAACACCAACATTCTTAATAGACACTATTAAAGAAGGATCACTTATACAATTTTTCAATATAAACATGTGGAAAATAGGATGAACAGAAGCCAAACTCAATGGTAAATCTAACTCGTAAGTGAAATTCATAATTCTCCTCATAATCTGATATGGACCAACATAACATGGACTGAGATTCCCCTTCTTCCCAAATCTGATGACTCCTTTCATAGGAGAAACCTGTAAGAACACCTAATCACTTACTTCAAACTCCAAATTATTTTGACTCACATCTGTACAAGACTTTTGGAGACTCTCAATAGTTATATGTTTTTTACCTAATCACCTATACCTTCTCCAAGGTCTGGCGAACAAAGTCAGTGATGAGTAGTGAGTTTAACACTCATTTGCACTCCATATCCGTGCATATTACTATGATTTAAATGACTAAATAAGACAACTTCTTTATTAAATGCATAATTTTTCATATTTTGAAGGCATACAAGTTATGAGAAGGAAAAATACAGACATAAGCTTAAAAGGGTCAAGAATTGAGAGAAGGAGTACAGTAGTAGACTTGGAGCAGAATACGATCTTAGTTACTGTGATCGCGGTGTGAGGGCCGCGATCCTGGCCAGTCAAGTCAGGTCAAAGGACTGCGATCGTAGTGATCTTAATGCATTCACATTTTCCGCAGTTGTGCTCAAGGCTCTGGATCACGTGAGAGCAGAAAATGACATAGGACAAAAATGTTAATTGGCCAGCCGACCCCAAATCTCATTTAAGTCTAAATACCCTTTCATTCTAGAGAATCATTCTACAACCCTACCTCTCATCCTTATTTTAGTGTTTTTGTAATTTCATTGAGCTTGGAGCTTAAATTTACACTAATTTGAGGCAAGATTTAATTAGCTAAACTCTAAAGTGTAGATTTGTCTTTCTCTATTGAAGATTCATTTGAGTCTAAAGTGTTTTTTTCCTCTCTTTATTTTTCTTATGAATAAATTTGATGGACATCTTTGTATAATTGTTTTCATTATTCTTATGATGTGCTAGATCTACCTCTTAGGATTATGCTTGATTATGGTGCAATTATGTGTGGGTTGTGATGTATTTATATAGATTCTAGTTTATTAATGATAGGTTCTACTATAGCTTGATTAAATCAGTTGGGATTTGTGGGTGAAAGCCCCAAATACCCAGTAGGTTTGATGGATGAAAATCCTAAGCTCTTGAAAGCTCAAACCATTCTTGAAAGAAGGGTTTGGGTGAACTTTTAGAACCCATATCATCATTGAAAGAGGGATATAGGAACCAAGGTAATAGTAGATAGTTACTAAGATTAGTTTGCTAATTTTCACCATCTTAGACATAAGGGTGAATGTGAGGTTGACTATTTCTGAGATACCATCCTAGAAATAGGGTGCCTAATTAAGGTATTGGGTGTCATTAATTGACACACTCGTTAGGTACTTAAAAAAGTCAATGAGTGACATCATTGTGGTTTTGTTGAATAACTAGCCTCAAAGATTTCATACCTATCCTACCACATCATCAACGATTAGAATTTGCACCGAATTATCAAGTTCTCATGCATAACTTACCCCTAGGAAAGCATAGTCCCAAGATCTATTTTAATTGATTATACCCTAATTGTTTTTAGTCTCGAATAGTCCCTCAGAAACCCAAGAATTTCCTTTAAATTCAACAATAATGAAAATCCCCTAAACCATCTTGTACCATAGGATTGACCCTAGCAAGCTACTTTTATTTTGAATTTACTCAATCGTCACTCATATTGTTCCTCGTGGAATTGACCCCGACTCTTAATTGGGTAAATATATTAACAATGACCGCCTTAAACTTAAATTTACATGTAAGTTAAGATTTATCAAAAATGTCATTCTTTCCGTGGAACAATTTGACGTATTGAGTTAGTTTAGAATTTTAGCTTACTTGCTTTGGTTTAAACTTGTAAATATTTATTTGTTATTTTCTTTTGTTTCTTGTGTTAGGTAGATTTTTATTTTTATTTATTTATTAGTATGGAATCTTGGAATGAATATGAATATTAGTCATTAAAAAATTTTGTTTGTGGGATTCTTTTCTCAATTGGCTTTGTGTTTTTAATATTAATTTTTAATTATGTAGGACACTTGATCAAACCCAATTAAGTATTATGCCTCTCTTTTTAGCTTTTTTCCTATTTGATTTGTCCCTGTTAATATTTGCCATTGTTAGCTTTCGTATGATGTCATTTTCAATTCCAACATTTTTAGCAACTAGATTTAACTCTTAACTTCAATTGTAGGATAATCAAAGCCTAAATTTATGTTATAATAGACAACAACATCTTTGAGACACAGTATTTATTCATCACTTGAATTGATACAATATTTTTTTTAACATCAATTGTTATGTGGTTTTAAAAATATTCGTTTTAGTGTATATAATTTTATTGATTGACGTGAGACATATGTGCATCGCACGTGGATAAAATAAAACTACAATATATAATATATTAAAAGTGTGCAGGATCTTAGAAATATTATTTAAAATTATTGTTCGTAATAGACAAAATGATCTTTTTGCTCAATCTCTTCAATTAATTTTCATTTAATTATTAACTAAAATTTAGGACTTTAAAATTAATTAAAGTAATATATAACACTTTTAAATCAATTAGAGTTTTACCTTATATACAAAGTGTTGGAACCTTGAAGTTTTGATGAATGACAATATGAATGAAACAAGTTGATATACGTGTTCCACTAATCCGACAAGTTCTTGAGTGCAATCTATGGTATAAATAATTAAAAATCAGAATGAGTTCATTCAGTGCAACTGGAAACATCAACTTACTGATCAGGTGGGGAATAGAATAAGTTGAATTTGATTCAAACACTTGATGATAAGGGAAAGCAAGTTGAGTTGAAAAAGGAGTCCTATGTGAAGAAGGAGTTTCACTTCTGAGCAAATCCTTAAGAGTCCTCTGTGTAGAGGGAGAAAGATTCTGAAAATTGAAGAAGTCTATGCAAAACATACAATTTAAAGGACTCTTTGAAGAGTTAAAATTTGAGTACAACACTAAGGAGACAAGAGTTGGAATTGAATAAGGAATGTAACTTGAAGTAGACCTCTATGCAATGAGAGTTATGATTGAAGGGGGAGTTTGAAATAAAGAATGAATTTTTGAAGAGTTGCATTTAAATAGAAGATGCATTTGTCTGAATAAACTATGCACTTACAAAAAGAGAAAAGAACAATCGACAGATTGACTTCACGAAGTGCCACTCAATCACTTAATAAACACATTAAAGAACCTGGTCCTTAGTATAAAATCTAGCTAAGGGTTTTAGTGTTGATTTTTAAAGTTGTTCACTATCTTTGAAATATTGATGTAATATTAGTTTCAGTGTGTTATAAACTGAACTAGGAGCTAGTCTTTGAGCTGGGAAAAACTCAGAGACTTTGGGAATGCATACCTTGAGGGGGTGTATGTAGTTAGGAATTAAAGTTTATAATTCCTAGTCATGGAGTTAAAGGAATTTGAGTTTATAATTCCTATTTGTTGGTAACAAGAGTTTTGTAATTAGTCACTGTTGAGGCTCAGAGTTATTTAGTACTGCTGGGGTTAAATCTTGTAGAGGTGCAGATCATGGTTTTTACACCTTTTTGAGTCGGATGTTTTCTACATAAAAATTGTTGTGTTCTTTACTTTCTGTTTTACTGCTTCCTTGGAACACGTCAGTCAACCCGCTTCATCGATAAGAAACTCTTACGTTAAAGTCATTGATCTGTAGGGAATGTACTCTAATAAGTCGTATCAGAGATAGGTTGTCTTAAAAAGGGCTAGCACCTAAGACAAAGATCAATATGATGAATTTCAAACGACCTACTGGTCTCTGTGAAGGTCAATCCACTATTAGACCTCCACTCTTTAATAGTTCTCACTTCATTTGGTGAAAAGCTAGGTTGAAAACGTTATTCAAGGGGAAAATACGAGTTATGGGATAGGATCACCGATGGTCCTACTATTCTAATAAAGTTAGAAGATGGTAAATAGGTCAAGAAGGTAAGAAGTAAGTTTACCACTGATGAATAAGTGGAATTATAGAAAAATGCAAAGGCTAAGAATATCTTAGTCTGTGGACTAGGATCGGCTGAATACAACAAAGTGTCAAATTGTACCACAGCTAAGAAAATCTGGGAGGCAATGGTCAATACACATGAGGGTACCTCTCAGGTAAGAAAATTCAAGATTGTTCTTCTCTTTACTAAATACGAAGCTTTTAAGATGAAAGAGATTGAAATCTTGCATAAAATGATGACAAGGCTTACTACCTTGACAAATGAGTTGAATTCTTTGGGAAAAGTCATCACTGTTGAAGAATAAGTTGAAATGGTTTTGAGGGTGCTACAATAATCAAAATGGAATGTTAAAGTCACTGCTATTAGGGAGGCAAATAAAGATCTCACAAGTATGACACTAGATAAATTGTTAGGGATTGGAGAACTTATGAAATGGAAATTAATGGAACTAAAGATCTAGCAGCCCTTGAGGATATGATAGCTCTAAAGGCATCTAACAATGATGAAGAAATTGAACTTGATGAAAAATAAGTTGCCTTTATAGCTAAGAACTTCAGAAAATTCCTTAAAAAGAAGAAGGGAACAGGTCACAAGAAATGGTCCACTGACAATCCAAATGGATGCTATAAGTGTGGTAAGACTAACCATCAAATCTGGTATTGTTCTGTCTAGAAAATAGAACAGAAAAAGTTAAACAGGAATTGGAAAAAAAAACAAAAGGAGGGAAGAATATGCAATGGTAGCAGTTTGGGGATCTGACTAATATGATGATGAAGTTGATGAAACCATAGTCATGGCTCTTGGAGATTCAGACTTAGAGGAAGAAGATGATGCTTCTGAGGTAAGTATACTTGAACTTAAAGAAAAGTTGCATTTGTTTTCTAAAACAAAACTTATTTCCTTAATGAGAGCTCTAATTGATGATTTCCAAGAATTAACTTATGATAGGTATGAGTTAGTCAACAATCTTGCAAGTCTAAATTATGATTTTATAGATCTAGAAACTTGTAAGAACACTGTTGAAAAGGAAAACTACACCCTTAAGGAACAGGTTAGGAGACTTGATTCATCAAACCTGGCCTTCAAATCTGAAATCTTGAAACTGACTTTTTCTGAAAAAGAAAAGAAGGTCAAAAGTGAGGAACATGAAAAAATTGAGTCAGAATTGTCTAAGATTAAACATGAATACTTTGTGAAAAAGAAAAGGTTAGTCAATTGAGTCAAGAAATTTCTAAATTGAGACTTGATCTTGAAAGAGCTAATAGATGGACATATTATTCAAGAATTGTTCATAGGTTAGGTCAAAGAACTAACAATGAAAAGGTTGGGTTGGCCTTTTATAAACGTTCTAATGCTATTAAACATCTGTGTTATATTAGTGGTAACCAAGGGCATCAAACCACTAAATGTCCAGTTCCAGTAAAAAGCAAATCAAGAATCATAAGCCTAGCAAAAAAAAATTTGATTCCATATTAGCAAAAGCTAACAAGAAGGTCAAATATGGTCAGAGAAATAGGTCACATAAACTTTGCCTCAATGGTCCAGAAAGAACCTCATACATTATTTTTCTCATAAGAAAGGACCCAAGCTTGTCTGGCTTCCTAAAGTTAACACCTAATTTATTTTGTAGGTGAGAGTGAAAGGAGGCATGCAAAATTTGTACATGGATAAATCTTGCTCAAGGTATAAGACTGGAAACAAATAAAGTTTCTTTGACTTACCATATTTAAAGGGGTTATGGATCTTTTGAAGATGAAAAAAAAAAGGATAATAGTGAAACTGATGAGCATGCACAGGAATATGTTGTACCATTTGGTTCAACTGTTGTATAGACTGAGGGCATATTGACAGAGGGAATAACAAATCAAGAAATTGATATATCAATAACAACAACACAAGCTGATGATAATTTTGTTGGTAATTCATAAGAATTGGTGTTGTCACCAAAATCTTGAGATATCAGATCGGAATCAATGGCTTGAGACTATGGTAATCAAATGAAAGTAATTTCACTCTTGAGGTCTATAAAAATGCTGACTATGTGGGTTACTTAAATGATTGGAGAAGGACCAAAGGCACTAAGTAGAGAGCATTTTAAAAGAAATAGGTTAGATTTGGGGATGATTAAAATTGCATGAACTCCCCTCAATGATTGACTAGAATAACCATTTTTCTTTTAAATCTTATTAGCTAAAATGTTATTCGATTCAGTCTTGCACATTTAGTTGTGTGTCCCAATTCCAGATTTTTGACTTTTCTAACCTAATTTTGTATTAGATTGTGCAGAAAATAGGTACAAGCAAGCAATTATGACCATAAAGTTCTTCTTATCAGGTATGCTCTACATTGACATAAGCATAGGTTGTCTAACTTAAAACAGTTGAGCACACCTGTTTCATTCCTCACACTTCATCCTCTCCTTATTCTATGATGCTGACAAATTGGTTGACCAAATTTTCTTTGACTCTCCCCAAATGATTGTGCACAAATGAGTTAATCCTACATGAGAAATTTCTTCTTCTCTCTCAACCAAAATATCAGTTTTGTACCATGGATTTTCCAAGGTTGATCATCAATCACATGCAACATATGTTTTTGAAGAATGAAAGGAGACATGCTCTCTCTTTTAGTTCCTAATTTTCTCAGATGTTTTAGGATTTCTTAGTCCAAGTCTAGGTTTGTATTTTCAAACAACAATGGATGTTTTTGAACAGATGAATCATTCTTCTCTACCTGGTTCAATAAAGAGGGCTAAAACTCATTACAAAACAAATGATAAGAAAAATGATTTAGCTGAGATAAATTTTAAACTAGAATCTGCATCTATGTAACTCCCCGAGATTCCATATCGAGACGTCACACAGTGCGTATGACCCCAAAGGACCACAAGCTAACCATTTACTGATATTTGTACCTGTACACTTCCTAAAATCTGAAAAAAATGTGGAAACTAGCTATAAGGTTCAACGCATCTATGAATACACAAAACTGAAAATTGAATACTAATACATCCAGCTAAAAAGCCTCTAAACTATTTGAACTGTGGATTTGATGGGACATGTCGTCAACTAACTCCGTCAACTGAAAGTAAATAAAATCTGATGCAATAATAGTGAACTGAGATTTATCCTCAAAGGAAGAGGACTCATGGCTATGGCTACTGCTGCTGGCTGGGAATGAACTGCTGAGGAAACTCTGGATCATGTTCCTCTGAACCTATGGTGTCAAATAGAACACCATAGTATAAAATGCGTCAGCATAGGAATATACTGAGTATGTTGACGAGGTAGGTTAAATGCAAGGGCTCATGCATGTATAATATCTAAACTGAATAATTATAAAAATGTCACACGAGAACACATACACATACATGAATGCATAGACCATAGTCATAATTATCATAACTCTAGAGATTGAAACTCGAATACTACCTTACTGTAGACTGAACTCACTATGATACTGAGATACTGAGACACGAACTCATCTAATACAGAGGACTGAGAAACTAGATGTACTTACATCGATGATTGAATTTTGAGCTTACTGCTCTCGACTGAAAAGATTAAAGATCAAGCTCTCTAACGGATGATTAAGGATGCTATTATCAATAGTAAGGAAATGATTATATCTAAATCTGACAACGAGAATACTCAATAGAATCTGAGAATGTGATCAAGCCTGTCTGGCGGCATATCTCTGAATATGATATCAAATAATTGTATATGAGACCAAGCCTATCTGACGGATGGTCCATAAATTAATAGAACTATCTGAGTTTGTTATAGAGATAGATGACTGTATCTGACAGTTCTGATTTTTAAAGTTTGATACTGAGACTGAGACTAAATCTGAAATTGAAATTGAAACTGTGGGAAGTAGTTACTTAACCAACATGCCTCAAACTACCACAGGTGGGGTCCAACCTGTAACCCCAGCTGGAAGGGTGTCAATACCGTGCCACGGGTAAAGACCTCTCTCTGGTCAATCCTCTCTGACGGATGACCCTCAACAGGAAATTGACCTAAGGTAATATCATAGTCAAATACTTTCTCTCTGGAGGTGACAGACTTTACTGAGGGAGACTTCTGCATCCTACACTGGCTATGCAGTTCTGGAGGTCAGGGATTTCTATTAATGACTCCAGCCTCTTTCTTACTGAACGGGTGGAGCTGTCATCCCTTTCATCACTCAGTGCTATTTTCTACTCCTAACTGAAAGACTCTGAACTGAATTTTGACACTGATCATGTTTCTCAAAAGATCTGACTGAGTTACATTGAGATCACTTAGTTCTATATCTGACGGAAATGGTATTAAATCATGGTATCTGACTGAGGATATAGAGCTTGAATAGATTACTCAAATTACTTCGGATATTAGAGTTGAACACTTGAATACTATTACATCTGATCTAATCACAAAACTGAGGCTAGATTACTAGTGATACGGAGGTTACAGAGGTAACTGAGTACTGAGATTTCTTAAGTTTTATAATTGTCTGAGGATACAACGTTCTATAATTCACTAAGTTCTGAGAGTCATGGCTCGACTAGAATTATTGTGAAACTAACACGGGATCTAGACAGCATTTAAATTATCGGGTATAAATACCCCCAGGACTCGATAACAAAAAATAAAGAATAATCATTCCTCTATCATCATAACCATTCATTCATCATCATCTTCATAATCATTTATTCACCATCACAGTCATTCATTCATTATCATTATCATTAAAGCATCTATTCAAGTATTTAGGAAATATAACATACCTTCACCTTTACAATCATTAAGGCATTGGGTGAAGAATTTAGGAAACATCAACATATACTAATGTAGGGAAACATGCTACTAGATTATACTTCCTTCAACAAGGTCTTACCTCAAGTACTTCACGCCTAAATCAGTATTAACATGTATTTAGACGTCACATGATTTGGGGAAAACTTCATACTATCATGTCTCAACTTACTTACTAACCACATGGCATGTATTAAAAGCCTAGCATATATCAGAGAGCACATAATTGGAGAATTTACAGCCATCATATCTCGACTTATTCACTAAGGTCTTTCAACAACACTAAGAAAGTACGATTTTACACTTTCTTGGGGATTTCATACTATCATGGCACATTTCACTCACTAAGGCATTTTATCAAACACTAGGCATGCATGTACTAGCTCCCAATTCGGGGGTTTCCTGTTCAAGATACTATAATGGACCTTATGCTTCACCTAATCTCTTTATCAAACTTATGGGGGACATACTTTGCTTATTCAACCATTTCTACTCTAATTTAACATGAACACTTCATATAGGAAGCATCGTTAAGAAAGTTCATCACCACCCTCAAAAGAATTCCACATGCTAGGGTTCAAGTTCATAAATCTTGTCGAAAAACATGAATCAAAACTAAACAACACATGGAACATCAATTTTGACTCACATGAATTATTAACAACTCATAAAAATATCTTTGAGTTTTAGAAAAGGGTACTTGTGCTTGTTGGATTAAAAGGACACAATAATCAATATCTACATACCTGGGGAAACTCTTTTCTTGAAGGTTCTTGGAAAGATTTCTTGATTCCTCTTGATCTCTCTTGACTCTTCTTGATTTTTGATTGAAGAAAAATAGAGGGTTTTAATTTTGGAAACCCTAGTTTTTTCTGAGTGAAAGGAGATAAAATAAGGCTAAAGGTCCTCAACCAGGTATTTATAGAGGCTAGAGAAAAGGGGAAAAGATCAAAAAACCCTTGGAATTAAACTGAAAAATCCCTGATTTTACATGCTGGTGCGACTCACCATAATCGCGCCAGTTCACTGGAAATTGAACAATTGGGAAACTGAATGATGGCGTGATATGGTGGACATCGCATTGCCCCCTTGATTGCGAACAAAAACTATACTGCGATGCAGTGGAATCATGAAGTTTCACTGAAATTTGACAATTTTCATTTTGGCTGGCTCCGCGATGCACTAAGGTGCCAAGTGATACACTGTCTCACTAAAATGCCTCTAACTCTTCACCCGAGTGTTCAATTTGGGTAAATTTTGTATCGATGAAAAACTTATTAATGCTCTACCTGGTAAAAAGTAAAAATTAGGGAAATTCCACACGATCCAAAGTATTTCATACTTGGAAAGATATTTCTGAAACTTTTAGGCTTGGATTCCCGCTTTACTAAATACACTCTAAGGCTCATACTTGGAAGAGGATTTTGCGGGGTATTACAATCTGACAGTCATGAAGCGAAATAAGTGGTACTTCAACCTATGATCATGACTTTGAAGCTTGACCTTGATTGAAAAAAAGATGAAAATGTTGAAGTCATTCGTCAATTGACATAGTTGATGACTCCTGTTCTACCTTCCTCACCAGCTCCTCACTATTTGTATCCTTAGCCATGTCCCACTTTTATACCATATTTTTTTAATTAATGCTCAGTTGTTTTTTCTATTCAGTACTAGCTTAGGTTAAATGTGGAACATGACAGTTAAATGGAATGGTTATCTTTGCTAAATTGACTCATATTCTTGCTCTCTTTAATACAATAATATGTTGGCTAAAGTCTTCGTCTGATTGTTTTGGTGATAGCCCCAGTGTCCATGAATAGCATAACAAATTACTTTGGCTAGTATATTATTGTATTTAAATAGTTTTCGATGATGCCAAAAGAGGAAACATAAAAGGGTTATGTAATGTTTATAACCCATTGACTAACTTGTTTCATTCTAGTGTTTTATACTTTAGTGCCTATAGGTGAAGATATTTGAATGCACAAAGAAAAAAGGTTTGTCATCATCGAAAAAGGGGAATTTGTTGGAACCTTAAAGTTTAGATGAATGACAATATAAATGAAATAAGTTGATATACGTGTTCCACTGATTCGACAAGTTCAAGAATCCAGTGTACGATATAAATAATTAAAAATTAGAATGAGATAATTTAGTGCAACTAAAAACATCAACTTACTGATCCCGTGGGGTATAGAACAAGTTGAATTTAATTTAAACACTTGATGATAAGGGAAATCATGTTGAGTTGAAAAAGGAGTCCTATGTGAAGAAGGAGTTTCACTTCTGAGCATATCCTTAAGAGTCCTATGTGTAGAAGGAGAAAGATTCTAAAAATTGAAGAAGTCTATGCAAAACGTACAATTTGAAACTCTTTGGAGAGTTGGAGTTTGACTACAACACTAAGGAGACAAGAGTTAAAATTGAAGAAAAAGTCTTACTTGAAGTAGAACTCTATGCAATGAGAGTTATGATTGAAGGTGGAGTTTGAAATAAAGAATGACTTTTTAAAGATTTGTCCTTAAATAGAAGATATATCAGTCAGAATAAACTATGCACTTAGAAAGCAGAAAAGAACAATCGACAAATTGACTTCACGAAGTGCCACTCAATCACTGAAGAAACACATTGAAGAACCTGGTCCTAAATATAGAATCTAGCTAAGAGTTTTAGATTTGTTCATTCTGTTTGAAATATTTATACAATATTAGTTTCAGTATATTATAAACTAAACTAAGATCTATTCTTTAAGTTGGGAAAACCTCAGAGACTTTGGGAAGGAATACTTTGGGGGGGGGGGGTGCATATAGTTAGGAATTAGAGTTTATAATTTCTAGTCGTTGAGTTAAAGGAATTTAAGTTTATAATTTCTATTGTTGGTTACAAGAGTTTTGTAATCAGTCGTTATTGAGGCTCAGAGTTATTTAGTGAAGTTGGAGTTAAATCCTGTAAAGGTGTAGGTCGTGGTTTTTACACCTTTTTGAGCTGGGTGTTTTCCATCTAAAAATCATTGTGTTCTTTACTTTCTGTTTTACTGCTTCCTTGGAATACGTCAGGCAACCCATTTCATTGATAGGAAACTCTTACGTTAAAGTTACTGGTCAGTAGGGCACATACTCTACCACAAAGTTTTCTACAATTATATTTAAATAATAATTGATCAAAATTTACTACAAACATACGATACTTCTTCTACTTCTAACGTAGTTTTTTCTCTTTAACTTTTTTTTATTCAAGCCATCTTCTAGCCTTCATTATCATCATTTTTTTTAATAATATATGGATACATGTTACTATCTACAATCATTAATAGAGGATATCTTCTTCTGATAATTTTTTTTGTTTCTCTTTCAGTTATAAAGTTTTTATTCAGAAATTGAACAAAACAAGAATGGGATCGATGAATGAAGTACTCAAAAAATCAATGGTTTATCTCTTTATTTTTTTCGGCTATTATTATGGGGCTTATTCTTTTAATTTCTTATTTCAACTATTTTTATGGGCATAGTAATTCTCTTTTTGGTAGCCACAATTTTTATGATTTTAGGTTAATATTTTCAATGACGAATTGGTCATTCGATATTGTTTTTATAATGTCATGAAAAATCAATTTTTTCGCAATTGTCAAATGTATTCTATGCAAATTTTGCGTTAAATCCTTAATCACTAATTATTTCGATTCACCAAATTCTTATTCTACTCTTATAATAATATTAAACAAGATATGTTTTTATATGGACATTCAATCTTGATCATGTTTTCGACTTTTCAAATATCTGGTGTCCTATTCCAGACGGACTATACCAATCTCAGAAGAAAAAGAATACTCAATTGCTTTTTACCTTTACAAAAGGAATTAGTCGGCACGTTGAAATCTTACATTTTCTCTTGAGGTAATTTAGTTTCTATTCACCTATGTCTATGAATTACTCTTTTTTTTTTTTGGGGAAGAAAGACTTCTTTATCATCTTTGTGTAGAAGAGTATTGTATTTATAGGCTTTCAATTTTACTTTTTCATCTAATCTATAACTATATTATTTATAGAAGTAGTGGTTACTTTTCAAAAGATTTTGTTGATCATATTGAAGATTCTTATTTATCTATTTTTGTTGTTGTATTTGAAATATTCTTGCATACTTTTTGTTTTCTTTGAAGGTTTGAAAGAAATTGTGTGTAAGTTATGCAATTTAAATGATAAATAAAAAGTTCTAAGAACAAAATATTTATATTTATTGTATGTGTCAAGTCAATTAACAAATAAAAATGAATGAAAAAAGTAAGACAAACTTTAAAATCAATTACATTTTGTTAAAGAATAACTAAGTATTAGTGAAGTCCTAGCCTATAAAAAATCTAAAGATTAGATCATAGTTTATGTTACGAACCTTAAGAAAAAAAATAAATTTATACTTACCAAATAACTTTAGGGTTTAATAATCAAACTTTAGTTGATAAGAACCTTGAACTTCATCACAGTTCATGCATTCTTTTTAAAACGAGATTTAATTTTAATATTAGAAATCAAAAAAGATTATAAATTACTTTACAGGCAAAGCAAATAACTGTGGAAGTCCTACAGTTTCGTGCCACTATTTTTGACAAAGTAGCCAATATTAGGAGTCCTAACACTTTCATATAAGAGTCTTATTTCTAACATTACCATAGGAGTCTCTTTTTATTCCCAACTCCATAGATTAATTACTTCAATTTTATTATAAACTTGCAGCCTCGAAGTATCACAATATCAGAATTTCAAATATGTTGATTAATTATGGAACAAAAAAGCTTTAACGTTATGTCACAAAAAGCAAGATGCTTGTATCAAATTTAGGCTTGCAGTTTGTGAATTCGTATGTCAAACGAACAACTTAACAAAGACAAAATACTAATGTTAACTTTAAAAAATATATACCAGTCAAGATACAAAATAAATATGTTAGTCCACTTGAAATAAACCACAAACGAACATTAAATGTGATTACTAAAGAATAGATAATTTTTAGACATTTATAACTATTGCTACACGCATTATAGTTGATCAAAATAAATTAATGTAATTTAATGCAAATATTAGCTGTAGATAAAACTGTTCTTCAAATACAATAATCCTACGATATAGAGTTAGTAGGGGCTTTGAGCTAAAAGTGACAAAAGAGTTTGAAAATGAGGTGTAGGTGACTCAAGTGTTAATAATTGAGTGGAGTGATAATTACTTTATTATGGATTAAGAAAGTTGGAAAAATTTGAAAATAACCTACAAGTTTTAAAATTTACACTTTGATTCAAATGTTTGTTAATATAACGGGAAAAGGCATGTTTCTCTCTCTTCTCGTCTGTTGTTATTTTCTCGCTCTTCGCGATTTTTGTTGTTCATTGTTGCTGCTGCTTTATTCATCATCTTCTGTTTCATTATCATCATCTTCTACTTTATTATCATCTTCATCTTCTTCTTGTCAACCATTGTTGTTGTTTTTACAACTACTGCTGCTACTTGACCAATTTTTTAAGTGAAATTTTGTTTCGTACATCACTTTTCACTTTTTCATTACTTCATATATGACTTTGCGAAGTAAAATTATGATTTTGGTTGAATTTTTCATATGGGTACACTACTATTGTTGTTTTTCAACAATAGATAGAACTCATTCATGAATACAACAGAAGAGCCCACAATTTAAACAGATCACTCATTCTATTGCAATTACATATTCTGTTACAACAGAAGACTCATATGTTGGATTCATGTTTATGGTTCTATAGTGTCCATAACATGAAACAAATAGATGATTAATCTGTTGAAACAAACTGTTATCTGTTGCAACAGACAAGAAATCGGTTGCAATAGAATATTTATCTGTTACAACAAACTATTTATCTGTTGCAACAGATAATTATTCTTTTGCAACAGATGAGTAATCTATTTGGAACAACACAATACGACTACTGCCACAAACCCAAAAGATAACCCATATGTTTCAACTCTTGCTATTGATACTAGATTCAAATTATTTCTTAATCATCATGTTTGTTGAGAAGAAGAAATAGACATAATAAAAATTAAATAATAATTAAAACGGCAAAGTCGATCAAACATAAAATTTTTAGTAAATAAAAATAAATAAAAATACATAGGCTAAAAAAACTTGCCTTCGCGAGGTAGGGGTTAAGGTCTGGGGATACACCTCCCTTCCCAGATTCTACTTGTAGGATTATAATGGGTATATTGTAGTTTTTATGTTCGTATTTTTATTTGATCAAGTTTAATAATTTACTAAGTGCTTAATTAATATGATCTAATAGTGGTCTCTATTTGAGTATTAATGTATGCATTGGGTCAAGTTTTAAGTTTCAACTCTTGCTATTGCTACTGAATTCAAATTATTCCTTAATCATCGACATGTTTGTTGAGAACAAAAAATAAACATAATTAAAATTAAATCAAAATTAAAACGTCAAAGTTGATCGAACATAAATTTTTTATTAAACAAAAATAAATAAAAATACATAGGCTAAAAGAAAAACATTAATCTAATTATTATTATCATCATTATTGTCAGTTGGTCAATCTTCAACTGGCAGCAGCAGTGCCCTCCTCAGCCCCCGGATCTCCCAGATCATCTTTGCTCTTATTGCAGACAACTCCCATTGTAGGTCATAAACCTGAGTCTGAAGTTCCCGCACGGTGTCTTGTTAAATAGCAACATCCTACACTGGATCAACCATATCTAGAACACAAATGAATTGACAAAAAATGTTAAAACAAAAAGTAAAAAAAATGAATCTGAATGTAATACAACGTATACTACCAATGGTTATGTTTACACAAAAAGCAAGAAGAAAACTTACTTGTGTCAGGGAAGATAAAGTGGTCAAAGGTGTAATATGAAAGACAAGATGAAAAAACTAAATTTAGTAGAATGAACGAGTAAGGACAGACCTATTTATAGAGGATAGAATTTGAATGAGTTAAATAAAAAAGTGCGACTGTTCACCTCCATATATTAATTATATACAAACTAGTAACTTTTTTATTACTTTGAAAAGTTATGACTTAATTAAATGAAGTTGTTGACTGACTTTTTGATTATTGTGATAATTCATGATTTTTCAGCTTATTATTATTAATTAGTTCTTTTCAGTAACCGTTTTTATTGAGTTGTGCAACAGATTCTATATCAGTTGACTCAGATAACCCATTTACGACAATAGATATACCATCAGTTGCATCAGATAACTCATTTGTGACAACAGATAGACCATCTGTTGCAACAAATCAGCAACCTATTGCATCAGATAATCTATCTTTCTTAATAATCAACATATCATTAATCCAAATTTGGTGATTGTTGAATTATATAAATTTAAAAAATAGATTTAAAAATAAAAATGATGAAAAGTCACTATTTCTCACCTATTTTATATTAACATCAATTATTCAAATTAAATAACCATTTTTTACGGTTATAAATTGTGTTTATCATTTATTTCCTTATTGTTTTTTGTGAAAAGAAATGACTTAATTAAATCAAGCTGGTGAGTTTTTACAAAAAGTCACGACTGTTCACCTTTTTTTTTAACAATCATCATATACCTTAGTTAATCCAATATTGTGACTATTTTACTGTATAATAAATAAATAATTTTAAAAAGTAGATTTAAAAATAAAAATGGTGAAAAGTCACTATCAGTTATTAAAATGAAATAACCGTTCCTTTACGATTATAAATTGTGTTTATCATTTATTTTTTTATTATTTATTTATGAACCATTTTTCATATTAAATAATAGAAAAGTCATTAATTTTCACCCTCAATAACAATAATCCTATTTTTTATTAATAACCGCATGTTGCGATATATGATCCATCTGTCGCAATAGATTAACCATCTATTGCAATATATGATCCACCTGTCCCAATAGATTAACCATCTGTTACAACATATGATTCATTCATTTTTATAAACACTCAATCCCTACCTTCAGCCATCGACATGTTGAAAATAAGGAATAAATAGAATGAAAATTAAATATTAAATAATAATTATAAATCCAAAGTTGACCAAACGTCATAGATTTTTTAATCCACTATATACAAATATATATAATAAAAAATATACCCTTGGGTAGATCCGATATAATAAAAGAAAATACATGCACTAAAAAAAAACATAACGTAATTATTATTATTATTATCATTATTGTCAATTAGCCCATCGTCATCGGCAGTAGCAGGGCCCTCCTCAACCTTGCTCTCATGTCGCTCAACTCCCACCAGAGTTCATGAATCTGCCTTTCAAGTTCGTGCAAGGAGTCGCACAAAATTACCTTGTCCAAATTCGAATCAGTCATATCGAGAAGTGAAGTTATGTATAAATACATCCCTTAATTAAATAAAACTAGTGACTTTTTGAATATGTAAATTAAAAAACTGATCTAAATATAACATTTTATCTTTTATTGTATTTTGAAAAGAAAAGAAAATGACTTTAAAATAAATCTAACAGATGGGTAATCTGTTGCAACATATATTATATCTATTTGATAATTTACAACATATTGACAATCTGTTGCAACAGATGGATATATCTATTTGATTTTTCCAATAGATAAGTCATTTGTTGCAATAGATTGATTATTTGTCATAATAGATGTCTATAATTATTTGATAATTTTAACAGATGTGTTATATGTTGCAACAAGTTAGTCATCTACTTATTTAAATTAAGTCATAGATGGGCTAGTAAGAATAAAGTGCGTGCAGATAGATGGATCCATTTTCCTGTGTGGGAGTAATGTATTACTGATAAGGTCATCGGGATAACACACATAAAGTATAATGATTTTGTGAATGTTTTTTAAGCGATTAGGCATTGATCATTAAAACAAGATCCTGCATTGTACAATTTTAGTTTGATAGGTTCAAATTGATGAGGCCGAGGGGCCCATGAGATGGTGATGATACCCTCTTACAAATTAATGAAAGTTGTTGGTCATGTTTATGCATGTTAAGTTTTGAAAATGAATCAATATTTAGTGTCATTGTAGAGATCCAATAGCGATTGAACTTAACTTTAAGTGTGTATTGGACTCTGAGAAGGCCTTCGAAGCATCACACTATATCAAATAAGAATAGAATACCAATACAAATTCCCCTCACCTAAATTTATAAGTAAGGGTTGTTCGAGAATATGATTATACGCCAGAGGGAGTTGTAGGAGAATAATTGTGAGGGAAAGGGGGAGTTGATAAAAAACCATATTATCTAAGAGCTAATTGAAGAGGAAAACATAAGGTAGCAAGAAACTTCTAGTGAATCTAGTCGATGAAGCAGAATTAGAACACGGGAAATCTAAATCAAGTACAAATATAAAAGTGTATCTAGTAATGAAAATATGTCTGTTGTCTCTCTCAAATAAAATTAGTGTAGCTGGGAACTTTGATAGGGAGCTGCACTAGGTAGCGTGGTCGGAATGATCACCTACATAGAAAATAGCAGAACACCAAGAAAGCAGATTTATGGGCACCGAAGGTTGAAATGATGTATCGTAAGTAAAGAAAACTCAGCCCAATAACAGATGCATTTAAAATAAGGAATCTAACCGAAGGTGAAAATTTTTGAATTTTAAATTGCATCCCATGCCTTCTTATTTGTGGTTCCGATTAGGTCCACTGCTATTGACCTGATAGGAACCACAAACAAGATTGCAAGACAGATTGAGTATCATTACTTCCTTAGCAATATGGATATAATTGATTGTGTTTTCTTTCCTTGGCATACTTTCAACATATCTTGGTAAAGATCAGATGCTTTTTATAGTATATGAATCCCAATAATTTTCAAACTTGCCTTCAGCTTGATGATTCGAGATTCAAGTTTGTCATTGCCATCTTTAAGGTTAGGATAGAGTTCTTGGTCTTTTTTGAGCTCGTCAATTAAAGAGGAATACTTTCTTTGAAGTTGTGGTATTGTAAAAGTCCTTTAGAAGGCTTCCACAATACTTTCTTCGGTAGGCTTAAATGATACATGGAGGGTCGCTTTGTTTGTTTTAGGTTAAGAACTTGATGCACACTCAAGAAGTGGTCCCAATAGTTGAGCACCTAACTTTCTCGAGAGTTGTTCAATGAACCTTTTTCAACAAACCTTCAAAGGCTTTGATAGTCTATCCTTTAGGCTATCCTCTGAAGGTTGGTTGAATTAGTTGCATTGAATAATGCTCGAGAAATTTAGTTGTTCAAATATTGGGACCACTACTTGAGTGTGCATCATCGTTGACCTAAAACAAACATAGCGACTCTCCATGTATTAGTTAAGTCTTCTGAAGATTATGTTCTAGAAACCTTCTGAAGGCCTTTGACAATGTCAAAGCTTCAAAGAAAGTGTTTCTCCCTTATTAACTAGCTCACAAAATATAGAGAAATCTATCCTAACCTTAAAGACGAAATGACAAACTTTAATCCCAAATCAGCAAGCTAGAGGAAAGCTTGAAAATTATTTGGATTCACATACTACAACAACCATCTGATTTTCTCCAAGATATATTGAAAGCATGCTAAGAAAAGAAAACACAATCAACTATATCCATATGGCTAAGGAAGTAATAATACTTAATTTGTCTTTCAATCTTGGTTGTGGTTCCTATAAGGTCATAGCAGTGGTCCTAATCGAAACCACAAACAAGAAGGCATGGGATACAATTTCAAATATTGTTATTTTCTCTTAGATTGCTTATTTTAAATGCAACTGTTCTTAGGCCATGTTTTCTTTACTTACGATACATCATTTCAACCCTTGGTGCCCGTAAAGCTGCTTTCTTGGTGTTCTGTTATTTTTTATGTAGGTAATAATTCTGACCATGCTACTTAGCCACATCTCCCCAGCAAAGTTCCCAGCTGTACTAATTTTCTTTAATAGTTACAATAGATAGATTTTCAGTATTGTATACACTTTTATATTGGTAAAGATCAGATGCTTATTGTAGTATATGAATCCCAGTAATTTTTAAGCTTGCCTCCAATTTGCTGATTAGAGATTCAAGTTTGCCATTTCCGTCTTTAAGGATAGGATAGAGTTCTTGCTCTTTTTTGAGCTCATCAATGAAAGAGGAATACTTTCTTCGAAGTTGTGACATTGTAAAATTCCTTTAGAACGCTTCCATAACACTTTCTTTGGAAGGCTTAAATGATACATGGAGAGTCGTTTTCTTTATTTTAGGTCAACATCTTGATACACACTCAAGAAGTGGTCCCAATAGTTGAACAACTAACTTTCTCGAGCGTTCTTCAATGCAATTTGTTCAACAAACCTTCAAAGGATTTGATAGGCTATCTTTTAGGCTATCCTTTGAAGGTTGGTTGAACAAGCTGCATTGAACAACGCTTGAGAAAGTGAGTTTTTCAACTATTGAGAGCACTACTTGAGTGTGCATCAAGTCGTTGACCCAAAAAAAACATAGCCACCCTACATGTATTATTTAAGTCTTCCAAAGATTGTGTTCTGGAGACCTTCTGAAGGCCTTTGACAATGTCACAGCTTTGAAAAAAGTGTTTCTCCCTTATTAACTAGCTCATAATAGACAGAGAACTCTATCCTAACCTTAAAGATGGCAACGACAAACTTTAATCCCAAATCAGCAAGCTAGAGGCAAGCTTGAAAATTATTTGGATTCACATACTACAACAACCATCTGATCTTCTCCAAGATATTTGAAAGCATGCTAAGAAAAGAAAACACAATCAACTCTATCCATATTTCTAAGGAAGTAATAATACTTAATCTATCTTTGAATCTTGGTTGTGGTTTCTATTAGGTCAATAACATTGGTCCTAATCGGAACCACAAATAAGAAGGCATGGGATGTAATTTCAGAAATTGTTGTCTTCTCATAGATTGCTTATTTTAAATACAGTTGTTCTTGGCCCATGTTTTCTTTACTTATAGTACATTATTTCAACCTTTGTTCCCCCAAAGATGCTTTCTTGGTGTTCTGATATTTTTTATATAGGTGATCATTCCGACCATGCTACCTAGTCGCAACTCCCCAGCAAAGTGCCCTGCTGCACTAATTTTCTTTAAGAGAGACAATAGAGGGATTTTTAGTATTGGATACACTTTTATATTTGCACTTGATTCAGCTTTCTCGTGTTTTAATTCAGCTTCATTGGCCAGAATCGATAAAAGTTCCTTTCTACCTATGGTTTTCTCTTTAATTGGCTCTTAAATGATATAGGCTTTCATCAACTCCCCCTTTCCCTTGCATGTACTCTCCTATAGCTCCTTCTGGCATATAATCATCATTCTTAGCAACCCAACCATATAAATTTGTGCTAGGTCATTAAATATATTGATTTGGTTCTTGGTTGAAGAAGTGGGAGGCTTTGAAGGCCCTCTCAGAGTCCAATGCACCCTAAACGTTAGTCCAATCGCTATCAAATCTTCTTATAATACCACTAAAATGTGATCACTTCACAAATCTTGACACATAGACATGAGCATAATCGCCATTAAATCCTAATAGTGTATCAGAACCATATTCATAGTCCCTTAGCCTTATCAGTTCGGACCTACAAAACTTAACTGTAAAATTGCAGATATCTTGTTTGAATGATCAATGCCTAATTGGTAAAAAAACAGAACTCACAAAATCAGTGTACTTTAGGTGTGTTTTCACGATAACATTATCAGTAATACATACCTCCTACATATAAAGTGGTTCCATCTACAAGTAGCTTATTCCTATGAACCCATCTTTACTGTAGCCTTTTGTCTGGAAAAAGTTGATCAACATTCATTTCTTTATATCAGCAAACAAAAGAAAAAAATTAATGTCAAATAAGAGAAGAATAGAAAGAACATTATCCATCTGTTGCAACAAATTACCCATCTTTTGCAACAAGCTTCATATCTGTTGCAGCAGCTTTCCATCTGTGCAACAGATTGTAAATTAGTTGTAATAGATATGGAGGCTTTTGCAACAGATGTGGAGTCTATTACGATAGATATGTAAACTATTATAATATATCAAACCATCCTTACTAGTGGTTTGATTTGTTCTAACAGTTGCTCCATCTATTGCAACATCACCAACGACATCAACAACAAAGAAACAATAAAGAAACAACAATATTTGTTCCAACACCATCAACAACAGTATACCATAAGTTCCTACAACACCAAACCCACCAACAACATCAATAACAACATCAACAATAAAGAAACAGACAAAATACATACCAAAAAAATTGTAGTACCAATGAGGCTTTTAAACTTCTCAAAACAGATGACTTTTTTTGCATATTTTTATAATAAGAATGGTTCATTCATTCATGACATAAAAGTGAAGTTTCCTTCAAATTTTTTAATAAGTATGATATAAGTAAAGGGTAATTAAATTAAAAAATAGAGTAAATAACTAATTTGAACAACTTGCAAAGAAGAAGCTGCAATGTCAAAACCAAGAGGATCAAAATAGCAATTTCAGTTGAGAAAAAATATAGATCGATCGAGATCAGAAAGAATCCTTATGAGAAAGAAAAGAGAAAATGAAGAGACGACTTTGATAACCCTAATGAGGAGAGAAAAAAAGAGCTGACTAAATTTAGGGCTGAAGGAGATATAATTCTAGACATGAATTAAAATATTCATTAATATTCATTAATAACTTGAGAGGCTCGAGGAAGACGAGTGACATTGAAAAGAAATAAGACTACTCAAGGAGGAGATTTTTGAGTTATCCAAGAAATGTTTTTTACTGTCTTAGTAGTATTTTATCTTTCTTTTTTCCGATAGAAGATTGTTTTAGATTTAAAAAAATGATTTTCAAATAGATATGTCATCTGTTGTAACAGATATCAATATCTGTTTGAAAATTTCCACCAGCTCAATCATTTATCGCAACAGATGAAAATGTCTATTTGATAATTAAATCAGATATTTATTTGACGATTTCCAACAACTCGGTCATCTGTCGCAACAAATGCAAGTGTCTGTTGAGAATTTCCAACAAATCTCTTTGAAAACATAATTTGGAGAATACAACTTTATAAAAAATATAATACAACCCCTTTTTATATTTATTAATTTTTCAAATATTTACTAAAATCATTCGATAAGTTCAAAAACTTCTTTCTCCTCAGATCCTTTTCTTCTCTAGATTTTTCTTCATATTTTTAGAAGAAAAAAGTTTTGGTCGACTTTTGCTTCCCAAGTCAAAAATTTTCAATTTCTCTTGCTTAGCTAAGTTTAATCTTCTTCTCCAATCAATTTAGATCCATTTTAGAATATATTTTAATTTTTTTCTTTGTGTTAGGGTTCTTCGATTTTGACAAAAATTGCACTATTCGTCATTGAATTAGTCAAAATTTGAGTTTTTTTAGTTAACATTGTCGATTCTACATGTTTAATCGTGTTTTACTTTGGATAATGACTAAAAATGTTTTGTATTTATATTGCGTATTGATTTTGAATTTTTTGTACTTCACTGGACCTATTTTAATGGTGTTCTTATTGTTGGGAATTGCACTGCTAATATATGGAGAAGTTGGAACTTTATTTGTATGTTTGATTTGTGGTGTTTTCCCATTTTTCTTAATAGACAAGTGGTCGATAGATCGACCACTACATATTTATTTTTGGTTGTAGATCATAAATGATGAGAGTTCATGGAGAATTTAAAAGGCCTTCTTCCGCTACTTCTAGCAGTAGGAAGCGAAAAGCCAAAGAAGTCTCCAAAACTTTGAAGAGGAAAAAAGTTGTAGTCGATGTATTTGAGTCAGAAACTAAATCAAAAATCGTTGCTGATATTTCTAAATATGACGAAAGTAGTACACATGTGAGTAACGATGTTGAGGATAGTGAAGGGAAAAACAAAGAGGAAAGTGAAGAAGAAAGTGAAAGTTGTAGCACTAAAGATGAGGACAGAAAAGATAATGGAGGTGGGGAGGAGGAGGATCCCCTATCCTTGCCAATTTGTGCGAGATATTTCTTCATTGAGTCATATGGCTTAACAATTGGATGGATGAGATAGGTTATTTTCCCTCAAAGATATCCGTAAGAGCAAGAATAGTGGTCTAGTGAGAGTTTAAAAGGATTCTTGTTGAACAAAATTTGTATGCTAATTTTAAGAAGACTTGTTTCGAACACTTGAGGCATATGCTAGAACATTTTAAGTTTAATGGAAAAATGGTCCATTATGTGTTGCTGGGACATATAAAAAATAATAAAAAACTACATGAAATTTGCTTCTGTTTGAACAATAAGCCAGGTTGTTTCAGCTTAAAGGAATTCGCTCTAATTACGGGGCTGAATTATTCAGCATATCCCCGTGAATTAAAAATGAACACAGTCCTCCAAAATGGTGAAAGCCACTTATGTTTCTATTGAATGAAGGTTTGGATGTATGAGGTTTTTCCTTCTCTAGGAAGGTACGCCAGTAAGTCATTGGATTCTCCTTTCCCTATTCCCCATCTTCTTAGATGGCACACGTCTAAGTGTGATAATATAATGAAAGGCAACCCATTTAAGCACAAAGGAAACATCATAAAGATAAAATTATACTTATTATAATATGATAATAATATTATTATATTAGTGAATGTCATGTAATTTATATTTATGTTTTATAGATTATGCATCGGTACCTTACCCCTACTATCTATGAGATGGAGCAGAGATATATGAAAACATTTAAGATATACACAAAAGAAGTTAACGATATGTCCATTGATGCCTTGAAGGCACAGGTAAAAGGCATGACTGTCCTGACTTCATCAGCGGAGGTCGTGGACGAAGACAAAGATTTGGGTGGTCAAAATTATGTTCCAAGTTCAGCATGTGCTTGTGATCATGCTGGTTTAAGTTGACTCAAAACTTCACCCGAAGCTTCTAATGATGATGAATCGCGTGAGCCTGTTGTAGTTCTCGAGAAAAGTGTTCTAGATGTTGCTTCTTTTGTTAGAGATGAGATGTTGAGAAGAATCGCGAAGAATAAGAAGAATAATAATGATAAAGGTAAACTAATTTTTTTTTGTTCTTCCAATTTAATTTTCTTGCATAATTTTTGTAATCTTTTCAAAATAATATAGTGCACCTCGACAGTCCCCCTCGTAGCCGGCATCAAGTAAACCTTGAAGAACTTGCAGTTGTAGTGACCGACATTGTTGCAGCAAACTAAAAAACTAAAGAAGAGAAGAAAAAAGAAGAAATGAAAGAGGAGAAGTCAGCAGATGAACAAGATATGAAAGAAGAAGAAGAAAAAGAAGAAGAAGAAGAAGAAGAAGAAGAAGAAGAAGGAAAAAAAAGATGAAGAAGAATAAGAAAAAGATGAGGAGAGGATAACTGAAGAAGAAGAAGAAGAAGAAGAAAATGAGGAGAAAATAGAAGAAGAAGAAGAAGAAGAAGAAGAAGAAGAAGAAGAAGAGAAAAAATGAGAAGGCCGTTGATGAAGAAGAAGTGGCTGAACAGGAGGACGAAAATATTGAAGATGAGAAGAAATTAGAAGAAAATGAAGAAAAAGAAAAGAAAGAAAATGAGAAGAAAGAAATAGAAGAAGAGGAGAAAAAATATGAAGAAAATAGAGTGGATGTGATGGGCATTGTTAAGGAAATCAATGATAATAACATGTAGTTTGGTGGTTTGAAACAAACAATTCTCTTAATGATTTATTATTTTTAATAATTTTTTATGGATAATTGAATTACATATATTTGGCATGTCAATGATGACATTCACTGATGAAGTTATTCCATTGTCTTGTTAGATTAAACAGTTGATTACATTGTGTTACCAGTTCAGCTATTGTCCTAATTTATAGAGGTCTATGGGAAATATTATAAAATTTGTTCTCTATAACTTTTAGACTGAATGCATGATCAATTGAATAAATTATATATTTACAATGATGACATACAAATTTACTGTTATATCTTGCATTGTGTCACCAATTCAATAACTATCATGGTTTATGAAAGTTCATCAATTGTGTCCAGTGTAAATCATAGATGCAAAGCCTTATCAATTATATGTCGTATTGGTTTATTGCCCTTAGTAGCATATTAGGAAAAATGAATAATAATTAATTAAATAATAAATAATTGAATTTTATGCAATAAAATGAGTTTAAACAAGTCATGTGACTGTATGAGATTCCATGTAAATTGTAGAAGGTGGTCCAAGATGTGTGAGGATGGGTAGTAGTTGTACAACCAAAATCCTCAGGTTAATGTTTACCCAAAGCACAAGTATGTCGTGGGAAATTCATTTGTTCAACAACAGCTCACCATTTGTTCAACCACAAGTCATCACTTCACGCATCTTTGGTCACCACCTTCAATTTATGTGGACTCTCATACGATCACATGACTTGTTTAGGCTCATTTTATTTCATAAAATCTAATTATTCTATTATTTTATTAAATAAATAATCCTTTTCAAAATATGTGCTAGTCAAGGTCTATAAATAAATATCCTCGTCTAGTTATTTAACTATGGAAGTAGTTCCCAGTCTATTCAGGATTATATCAAGACGAGTAAATAATTGTAACACCCCACATTTTCAGGCTAGAATTCAAACCATTGTTACGAAGTATGCAGACGGGAACCCAATGATTTTATTTCTATTTATGTGTGATGGTCAATTATATAGTGTTAAAATTTCCTTTTTATCATGTCGAGGTGATAAAAATCTCCAAACTCAAAGACGAGTTGAAAACACTTCTATTGATTAAGTTTTACTGACTAATTCATCTTGGGTCAACTTTAAATTACCATTACTCCTCGTACATAATGAGTTATATGCCCTACCTTATATTAAATTAAAGACATTTAAATCTTATTTTGAACTCATTTGGTTTCACCATAATCCAATATCAGAGCAAAATGTTATGATCGTTTTACTTCAACATGTTTGTCTGTCAACAAAGTGACGACCTGAGTTGATACGCCATCACCTAAGTGATGACCTATCAGTTATGTCATCACCCCAAACCAGTGAGCCATTATTTTCATCTTCTAAGTAATGACCTAAGTTGATTAGGTGATGACCTATCAGCCCAAGTCATCACCTAAGACCAGGAACTCATAAAATCAGTTTCTAAGTGCCGACTTGGTGTGATAGGTTATCACTTATTTGAATACCTATCAACTAAGGTCGTCACCCTTGAAATTCATAAATTTCTATCTGAATTCGGAAGGGTAGTTTGGTTTTTTCCCTCAACTCCTATGACTTAAATTATCAAAATCACATACTTAGACATCATAAATAATTTTTTAAAAATCCTTAACCCTCTTTACTCTCAAGAACAAGAAAATTAGAATTTCCTCTCAAGATCATCTCCCAAGAACAAGATTCAAGCCCTTCTACAAGAAAACAAAGAAATTACAAATTCCAATCTAAGAATGTTCAAGAAAAGTTAATTCTCTTTCAATATCAAGGCGTTAAGGTATGTTAGATGTTCATCCATGGGCCTTTTTCACCCATTGAGTCCTAGAATCCATCTTTTATGTTTTAAATCATAAAATTACATGCTTATAATGATTTATCTCCATGAAGATTTTATGAATTTTGAATATACATGATGTTTACAATCAAATTTCATTGAAATTATTCCATATTATATATTTTATGAATTATGTCCACGAACTTACATGAACTTTGAATATTTATCATGTTTCCATGAAATTGTTTGTGATATTAAACCTTACATGTTCGAATGGTGTTGTTTTTTGAATTTAAACCCTAATTGGTGATCTTAGAAGTAAAAGTTTTAAGACTACTCTCATGCTTAGTTTAAACCTTGAATTGCAAGTATTTGATAAAATGCCTAAATGATTGAATTTTGAACAATGACTACTTATTACATGTTTACGAGTTAAGATTTTGAAATTTGTTTTCAAGTGGAATGCATTATAAATGTTTAAATAATGTAGTTTCCATATCATGCTCATGAGAATTAAAAATAAATCCTTAGTTTATAATTTTTTTTCATGTGTTCGTGCTATCTCATTATTTCTAGAAGTATCCTCATGTTAAAGTCTTGGTCCTCATGTATTTGATGAAATGCTTAAGTGAATAATTGTGAACAATAATTTCCTACAATGGTTTTGAAGATTTCATGTGACCCTGGTGTTATTGTTATTAAGTCTTGGGGGTTATGACTACCCAAAATTTAGCTATTTTTATAGTCTCAGTAGTTTTAGACACATATGAGCATTATCAGTTCAACCGGTTATCATATTAGTCAAACTTAAATTAGTTCAATAATCTGAGTCAATTCCTTTTTCAGTTAAGCTTAGTTCAGACCCGTAATCAGTGCCAGTTCAGTTGAGAGTGGGATTCATCACCGAGCAAGCCTTGGGATAAGGGTTCACCCGTTAGTTAGGACTGGGTCCTCAGAAATAATCCTTAAGTTCCAAAACTATGTAGAAAACATAGGTTATAAGATGTTACCCGCTAGTTAGGACTGATACTCTCAAGGATCACCCGCTAGTTAGGACTGATCTCAGGGATGACTTGTTAGTTAGGACTGAGTCCACAACCAGTGTTAGTACCCGTGGCACGGTACTAGCACTATTCCAACTGGGGTCACAGGTTGGACCCCGATCAGCTCAGACTGGGGCATGTCAATTAGATAATACCTCCCATAATTTTAGTTTCAGTGTTAAGTTCAGAACTCTGTTCAATTTTGCTTGACCATAGAATACAATTTATCAGTTATTTAGTTATCCAATTTCAGTATTTTAGTTACAGACAATATCAGAAACATATTATATGCTTGGTTATGCATTCTCCAATTTTATAGTTTTCATGCATTTATATTAAGTATTCTCATGCTAGCCAGACAGTCTCTGTTCCATGCATGCTTACTAAGTTACTTCATATCATTCACCTAGTTATTACTTCATTTTTAATTATCACATGCTAGTCATTCAGTTTGTTAACATTTATACGCATAAACCCATGAGTCACATCCTTACCTTATTTAGCATACTAGTACATTCAAAGTACCGATCGTATACTCATTTCTTGAGCTATGATGTTTTATATCATAGGTTCGGATGCTCAGGTTCCCGAAAATACCTAGTTATCCCAGCATCCCAGTAGTAGTAGCAGTGGTGAGTCCTCATGTTCCAAGGACTAGTTATGTATATTTCAGTTTCTCAGTTTTTGTAGATAGTCAGAGTTAGTTGAGGGCTTGTCCCATAAACTCCTCAGTTATTCAGTTAGAGGATTTCATACTAGTACAGACAGTTAGTCAGTTTTAAATTATTATTATCAGTGTTGTTTTGTAGAGATTATCAGAATTATGACTTAAAACCTTATGGAAATTTCAGTTGAATTTCGTAAAATATATCTTTTGTTATCAATTTTATTCAGTGCCCACAATAAGTACAAGTGATGGGTTAGCTTGTGATCCTTTGGGGATGTAAGTACCGTGTGATGCCTAGGGTGTAGTGCTAGAGTGTTACAATAACTAAGCATAGTCCAGCATAAACTACACACTACTTCATTAATAAATGCACTAGATGAGGGTACATATTCATAGACCATGACTAGCAAACATTTTGAAAACTATTATTTAATTAGTAAAATAATATATAATTAGATTTTATGCAATTGAATGAGCCTAAACAAATCATGTGATCGTATGAGAGTCCACATAAATTAAAAATGGTGATCAAAGATGTGTGAGGCGATGACTTGTGGTTGAACAACCAACATCCTTAGGGAAATATTTACCAAAGCACAAGTATGTTGTGAGGAATTCATTTGTTCATCCCCTACCCATCCGCACACATCTTTGATCAATTTCTCAAATTTGCGTGGACTCTTATATGATCACATTACTTGTTTAAGCTCCTTTAATTGCATAAAATCCAATTATTTATTATTTTATTAATTAATTATTTCTTCTTTTCCAAATATGCTACTAAGAGAAATAAATCAATGCGGTATATTATTGACAAGGCTTTAAGTCTATGATTTACAATAGACACAATATATGGCCATTAAATCACTTTCACTTTTTTAATTATATATATCTTTGACTATGTATAATGTTTTTTTACCGTTGGACCAACCTGTATATACCTTAGCATTGAATGAGTGTGGATCTATATGATTTAGCATCTACCCAACGTATGAGAAGGCAATGATTATAATTACAATCTATGCAAGAGGTCCAGTAGTATGGTATATTTGTGACAAAACTTGTTGTAACGCCCCGAATCTGATACCCAAAATGCTACACGGTGGTCATGACTCCGAAGGACCACAAACTAACCCATGACTGATATTTGTACCTGTATACTGCATAATATACTGTATAATACAGAAACATGAACTGAAATACCATAAGGTTCAACATTGAGATATAATATCTGATAAAAATATAACATCTGGGTGGGGTATGAAATACATAAAACAACTAAAATAAATTTCCTGAACATACTGTAGTCTGAAAAGCCTTTAAATTATGACTGAACTATCTGAATAAGGATTTGATGGGACATGTCCCCAAATAATTCCAACTAATAAATAAATAAATGAGGTAATAAAGTAATGATCATATCCTAAAAAGATGAGGACTCACTGCTAACTCTAACTGCTGAGACTGGAATCTACTGATGCTCTGGGGCTCATGTCTCTGAACCTATTGTATAAGACACCATAGCACAAATACGTTAGTACTTTGAATGTACTGGTATGCATATGAGGTAAACTGAATGCATGGGGTTCATATGCATGAACAATACTAACTAACTGACTAATATGAATGTGAGAATGCATGCATGAATACATAGTAACTATAACTGAGATCGTGATAACATGAATTTAATGATAAATAACATGAATGGTAATTGATTTCTAATGACTAATATAACTGATAACGTGTAATTCCCCAGAAAAGTTTTCGTCGAAATTTTATGCGTAAACGTATTGGATCCTATATTCGAGAATGATTTATAACTTTTCTATGAGTCATTTCTTGGATTTCAACCCACCATTTCGTAGAGAATCAAATAAGTTTTCCAACGATATATGGATCACCCAAAACAGACACTCGAGCGATGAGTTACGACCATTTCGATCAAACTACGACCATTCCGATCGAACTGTGGACAGTAAAATGTGCAGGAAAAAAAATATTACAGCCAGATGACTTTTTTTGGTCAACTTCAAAAAATCATAACTCCTTGTACATAATGAACTGTGTGAGATGCTATATATCAACGGAAAGCCCTGAGAGTCTTCTTTCCAATAAAATTGGTTTTATCCAATTTGGACATTGGAGTAAAATGTTATGGCCAATTTACTTCAGCCTATTGGATAGATCACTGAAGGATAGATTTGGGTTTTATTTGTTTCTTAGGGGCATTTTGGTCTTTCACCACTCTTTTAATCCTCTATAACTACCCCATTCATTTGAGAACTTGTATTGTTTTCCTCTCATTTGTCTTATATGTATATATATATATATATATATATATCAAGTTAGGGTTAGGGTTTTGAATTAGGGGAAATTAATTGGACGCTTTAATTCAAGAATTTCTTCTGTTAATCTCTTCCGGCCATGAAATCTAAGGTATGTAAGTGTTTATCTATAGACTTCTTTCATCCATAAAGTCCACGAATCCCTTTTTGAAAGTTCATGTTATGTATGTATGTATGTATATATATATATTTTTTCTAGACTTTGATGATGTACATATATATATGATGATTATGCATGTTGGTTGATATATATATATGTGTGTGGTGATGGTGTATGTTGGTTGATACATGTATGTGATGATTATGTGTGATGGATGAGATATATGGGGTGACGAAAAACATGAGAATTTGACGAATTCACCAATGCCTAAAAGTGCATGTAAGGTGTTTGTGGAATTGTCTAAAAGGCTATAAATTTACGTTCTTAGGATATAATAAGTTCTAAATGACTAGAGTACTTTCTATGTATACATTCAACATGAAATTCATGTTATTGTCTAAAATTGGGGATGTTGTGTTGAAGGCTTATGATATGGTTGTAAGTGCGGATGAGGGATTTAGTTGGGGAAATTAAGATGAATGATGGTGTTGTAGCACATGTAATTGTTCATACTGACCTATGCCTAAATGATCCATACAAGGTAATTATAGAGATGCCTAGTTGAAGAAGAATTGATCATATGACCCCTTGTGATTGAAGTGATGAGTTCATACCATACTTACATGCTACGTGTTTAGTATGATGCTTGAGGGAAATGATAAGGCCATTAGGCCACGGTAAGTGTGAAATGTCTAATTATGGGTCGAATTGCATATATCAAGATCTTCATAGAAAGAACCTTGAGAAGTGAACCATGATGTATTGAATGTATGTTATTTGTGTGTATCTCGATTGGATGAACTATGTTATGTTGTATTCTTCCTTAACCATATGCATCCATGTTGAATGATGTATGATGTAATGGCATGAGATCCCAATACTTATATATGAATATGATCTTCAAATGATTGGTGTGAGGTGTTAATGAATGCATGGTGAAGGATGACCTGTGGGCATGTGAGTATGCGTTGTTGTATACTATGTATTACTTATGTTATTGATTGCTGGGGGTACGTATGCTCAAAATAGTCTACTGGTCTAGAGCTGAGTTAGTTCTGCGATAATCTTAGTCGTGCTACGATCGATGAATTTCTGATTATTTGAGAACTTAACATGAATTCTGTGAGAACTTAGTATGTGGGGTTTTGAACAAGAATATCTTTTCATTCTTGTGCCCAAATAATTGATTTTATCATTGGAATTTTATGATTTTGTAAAGTGGGTAAATACCCAAGATGTTTTAATGACGAATTATGAGGTTATGAAAAATATAAATTGTTTAAGCTTTGATGTACATGATTACTTTATTATTCCCAAGTTATGATTTGATATGGTGAATTTCATATTTCTACCATAAGTTGATATTTCAAGTATTTTCAGGATATGATTTATGGAACTTTGAATCGTCCAGTATTGATATACATAATTACCTTATTATCTTGTTTTCTTGAATTGAGATTTCATGCCATAAATTGCATACCAGTACTATAAAGTTATTTTTTAAGGATTCTTGATACAAGAGCCATGATTTGAGTTATATTATGACATACAAAATCATACTATCATTTGAAGATCTTAAATGCTTTTCAAAAGCTATTGTCATGATTTGAATATTGAAATGAAAGAATAATCATTTGAGAATATTGATTTGCATCTGCAGAGTCGGGATGATTTATATTGATTTTAAGCTCGCAGAGACAAAATGCTTTGTTATTAATACCATGTTGATGTTGAGAAAAATTAAAATGTTTTGAGCTAAAATGTGTTGAGTTAGGAATCCACAAATTGATATAATTTGATAAATGAGAAAGAGATTTGATTTGGTCTTTATGATAGACCCTTGCGATATTATGGTGGATTTCTAAAGAGATTTGATTTGGTCTTTATGATAGACCCTTGTGATGTTGTGGTGGATTTCCTAATGCGTTCTGAGCTAGTTGGGGAGTATTACTTAGCACCGAGAGAGAAATTTGGTATTTCCCCAAACCTATGTGCCACCGTAAGGTTGTTGATGATGATATTGTTGGCCAGAGAGCCGAATTGTGATTATGAAAGCTTTAAGGTTGTACTCCCTGGAAAGAGTACAACACTCCCACCAATGGGAGTTCTCTCACTAGGAGGGCAAATGTTGGTATTCTACGCGACTCACGTGGGGTTGTTGGTTATAGGAAACTCTCCTGTCCATAAGAGTATGCTTCTTGAACTATCGAGTCGCTCCGAGTCTTGAGTTGATGTGTTTGTTTGTATATGATGAGTTGTGAGAATTTATGATGAATATTGATGATTTATGGGATTTTACTTATGTTTTCCTCTCTATAATATTATGAGAAGTATGGATAATAAAATTCAAGTCATGTAAGTCTTATTTTCCGTACGCATGTTTTACGAAATCAAAGACATTATTCAAATTATTGCGTGCACCCCCACATATTGAGTTGCTTATGAGGATTCATGGTGAGTTATGTAACTACTTCCCATGGTTTCTGTGTCAGTATAAATCTTCAGGAGTCAGGGGTGTGAGTGTATTCGATTGATTAGTATTGGTATCCTGTGATTTAGTAATGTAGTACCCCAGTACAGTAGTGAGTTCCGAGGACAGTAAAGTGGTGTCCGAGTTGTGGTATCTGGAGTCGTTATAATTATTATAGTGGTTTTGAACTTTGCATTCATATATGTGTACTCGTTCATTATTCTCATAATTATTCTGTTGATTAAATGTTCATGCATAAGCCCTTGCATTTAGCCTTCCCTGTTTGCATACTCAGTATATTTTAGTACTGACACATTCGCGCTATGGTGTTCTTTTATTTTTGGGCACCATAGGTTCAAAGGAGTGAAACTTGTAGCATCTTAGAAGTCACTTGTATAGCAGTAGTGGGTGCAGCAGTGAGTACTCATCATCTGAGGATGTTGTTATTATAGTATTTGATTTTAGTAGACGGAGTTAGTTGGGGGAATTGTCCCTTCAACTCCACAGTTCAGGCAGTGTAGAGGCTTTTCAGACAGATGTATTAGTGTGTGGTTTAAGGTATTGTATATTTCTAGATGTTTTAACCTTATGGCAAGTGTTAGCCAGTTTTCGCATGTATTTTATTAAATTATGCAGTGAACAGGTACAAATACCAGAAAAAGGGTTAGCTTGTGGTCCTTCGGGATCATAAGCACCGTGTGGCGTTCTGGTTCTCGGGAATTGATGCATTATATAACATGACTGACTGTATCTGACAGTCCTGAATCTGATGGAACTAGTTGAATTTCGTACTATTTTGCATTGACTAAATCTAATAGTCCTAAATTCTATAGCTAAAACTGTGGGAAGTATTTATCTAACCGATATGCTTGAAATAATGAACTATAGCTAAGTTGGGTTCTTATCTATAACCCTAATTGGAAGGGTGTCAATAACGCACCACCGGTAAGGACAAGCTATGAGTAACCCTATTTTGACAATGTCCCCAAAAGAGAATGGAGAGGCCCTCATCTGATCGTGCTTATCCACCTCATCAACCCTCATCTAACAATGTTGATGTCTCAACCTATGCTAGCTACATAGTTCTGGAACGCAAGGATGAAATCTAAGAATCACACCCTCATCTAACAGTGTATGTTCCCATTCTTCGGTTCACTCGATGGTAATTTGTACTCCCATTTGAATAGACACTGTACATTAATTACTGAACTAAATTGGACTGAGTTAACTGAGTTCCATTGACTGACGGAATATTATTGATATTTCTTTATTACTGAGCTTTCTGAGATTACTGGAATTTTGGAGTTTTAGTGAGTTTTCCTAAGTCACATGACTAAGTAAATTTTACTGAACATTGCTTGACTGAGGATGTCGTGAAAATATGACACTGGCTCTAGGTACATAGCTAAATTGTTGGGAACAAGTACCCCCAGGACATGATGGAAAAAAACTGATAAAGCATGACTTTCTTGAATGCATGACCAACATCACAATCCATAATGCATTTATTGAGGTATTTCATTAAACATGTGATATGCATAAACCTGTACATACATGAGGATTGCATAATATCATACTAGTTAGGCACTTCTCCTTCACACAGGCATTTAATCAAACACATGGTAAGCATAGTATATGTAGACAATATTATACAACAAATAAACATCATGATTCAACTTGAATTTTATTATCCAAGGGTTTAATCATAGGTTCACATAAATCTACACCTATACTAATCAATTCCACATAAAATTGATCACCCAACATAGATTAGAATTCAATTGGTCATTATCAACATGAACAAAAGCAAACCCAACATGAAATTCATAAAGAAATCAATACATTTGAACTTTTGAAAGAGATTCTTGGGCTTCATGGATGAAAGGAGTCCATGAATGAACACTATGCATACTTGGTAGTGATTTTCTTGAAGTTCTTGAACTTGAAGAATTTGAATATCTCAGTTATTGAAGAATATTTGAATTTTTTTGCTTAAGGATTGCTCTTACTGAGAAAACCCTAATTTTAATGTTCTGGAAGAATAATGAATTTAGGAGCCTTGGTTAGATATTACTAGGTATATAAATGGGTGGTAAGAGACCAAAAAGCTCCTTTAAAAATGACTTAAAAATAACTAAACGGAACCTGCAATGGCTCATGCGATGGTCCATCACCGGATCGATGGTCCGTTGTTTCGACCGTCGTAGGTAGACCAGGCTAGGGACTCACTGCCTAAGTAGCGATGGCTTGGGAGATGGTCCATCGCAAGTTCGATGGTCCATCAACCTGTCTATCGTACCTTATCCAGAAGGTTACCTCACTACCTTGGCTGTGACGGTCAAGGCGATGGTCCGTGGCTAGATCGATGGTCTGTCAATCTGTCCATCACACCTGGGTGATTCTGATAGCTCTCGATAAAACATCTATAACTTTTTACTCTGATACTAGATTTAGATGAAATTTGTATCGTGGTAAAGCTAATTAAATTTCCCTCTTGATAAAAAGTGAAAATCCTAAAAATTCCACCTGTAATAAAATGGATTCATCTTTCAAAGAAAGTTTCTAACATTGTTGGGACAACTTTAAACTAGGAAAAAGTATAAGGTATTACAATATCTCTCCCTTGAGTAAATTAGTCCTCGAATGAGAGGAGAAGATAAACCGACGTACACACTGAATATAAATGACTGAAAAAAATGATTTCATGGTTGACATGACTGATAACTAAATATATCATACTGAGTATGCATATCTGATGCTTGTGTAACTGATTCATAAATGTATGGCTGAGAGTTCTAATGAACCAAGGTTCTCACAATGAGAATGCATGTCTGATGCATAATTATATAATTAAACTGATACATCAATTCATGACTGAATATGCAATGGAATTTAATACCAAGTTTGTGATGAAATTCTGAACATAAGCTGTATACCAAGTTTGTAACTAGAGTCTGAACATGAAACTGAAAAGCTTAAGGAGAACTGTTACCTTGAGCTTAATCTGAGTTAGAAGAGAAGAGGTGAGGAAACTTGGTTCACATATCTACTTCTGATTCCCAAGTAGCTCCCTCAACGGACTTATTTCGCCAAAGAACTTTGACTCGAGGGAGTTCTTTGTTCCTCAGTCTACGAGTCTGATAGTCTAGGATTTTGACTGGAATCTCTTCATAAGAGAGACTATTCTAAACATCTATGCTCTGAATAGGGACTACAACTGCTGGATCACCTATGCACATCTTGAGCAAAGAGATATGGAAGACTGGAAGAGCTGAGGTTACATTTGAAGGAAATTCGAGCTCATAAGATACCTTTCCAAAGTGACTGCAAATTTTAAAGGGACTGACATATCGAGGACTAGGATTTTCTTTCTGAATCTCTCCACTCCCTTCATGAGAGAGATCTTTAGATAGACATAGTCACCCATCTCGAACTCAAAATCCGTTCTGCTAATATCTTCATAAAACTTCAATCGGCTTTGAGCAGCCCAGAGTCTTTCTCTGATCAACTGTACTTTTTTAAGGCATCAAATACTAAGTTAGGCCCTACAACTGAGGCCTTACTAACTTTGAACCAACCGATTAGAGATCTGTATCTCGTACCATAGAGAGCTTCGAATGGAGCCATCCGAATACTGAAACGATAGCTATTGTTGTATGCAGACTTAATCAAAGGCAAGTGGTTATCCCAACTACCCTTGAAATCAATAGCACACGCCCTTAGCATATCTTTTAGGTCCTGAATGGTCCTTTCTACTTGACCATCTATCTGAGGATGAAAGGATAAACTGAGATGAACTTGGGAACCAAGAGCCTTTTGGAATGCTTTCCAGAAATGAGAGGTGACCTGGGTACCTCTGTCTAATATAATAGATAATGTAACACCATGCAATCTGACCAACTCTCTGATGTAGAGTTTGGCATAATCCTCATCTATATAGGAGCTATAGACAGGAAGAAAATGAGCTGATTTGGTCATCCTATCTATAATGAACCAAACTTAATCATAATGATGACGGGTACGAGGCAAACCCATCACGAAGTATATGTTCACTTCTTCCCACTTCAAAATAGGAATACTAAACTCCTGCATGGACCCACTAGGCTTTTGATGCTCTATCTTAACCTGCTAGCATGTAGAGCACTTAGCCACAAACTCTGCAACATCTCTTTTAATACCAATCCACCAATAGATCTCCCATAAGTAGTGGTACATCTTTGTGGCCCCTGGATGAATAGAGTAGCGCGCACCATGCACTTCAGCAAGAATTTGCTGCCTAAAGTCATCTACATCTAGAACACAAGGACGACCCTGATAATGCAGAACACCATCCCCTCGTAAGAAAACCTCTACCTTCTGATCCTTGATTGAATTTTTCAACTTGACTAGTCGGGGATCTCTATCTTTTTTTTCTTTCACCTCAAAAAACTATAGATGATTCTGAAGTACTCTGAACCCATACATCACCTCTTCTGAATCAACTAAGTGAATACCTATTCTGGAAAGCTGAAGGACTTCCTGAGCTAACTTCTTCTTACTTTCATCAACATGAGCAACACTACCCATGGATAGTCTACTGAGAGAATCGGCCACTATGTTGGCCTTGTTCGGCTAATAAAGGACACATATGTCATAATATTTCAAGAGCTCTAACTACCTTCTCTAATGAAGATTAATATTTTTCTGAGAAAAGACATACTGAGGTCTCTTATTATCTATGAACATATCTAGATCAACACTGTAAAGATAATGCCTCCAAATCTTCAAGGCAAAAACTATGGCTGCTAACTCAAGATCATGAGTAGGATAATTATTCTCATAGGGTTTAAGCTATCTAGAGGCATAGGCTATGACCTTACCATGCTGCATGAGTACAAAACTCAAACCTACTCTGGATGCATCACAATACACTACGAAACCATCTGAAACATCTGGAAGAGCTAAGACTGGTGCTGAGGTGAGTTGAGTCTTCAACTCCTGAAAACTCTTCTCGCAAGAATCTGACCACTGGACCTTGACTTTCTTCTGAGTCAATTTGGACATAGGGGATGCAATAGAAGAAAATCCCTCAATAAACCATCTATAGTAGCCAGCCAAACCAAAGAAACTCCTGATGCCTGATGGAGAGACAGGTCTGGACCAGTTTCTTACTGCTTTGGTCTTTTGTGGATCTACTCTAATTCCATCACCAGAAATGATATGACCAAGGAATACTATTGACCTTAGCCAAAATTCACACTTACTGAATTTGGCGAACAACTGATGATCTCTGAGAGTCTGAAGTACTATTCTGTGATGGTCTACATGATCATGCTCACTGCGGGAATAGGCCAGAATATCATCTATGAATACTACGATGAACATATCTAAGTACTGCTTGAACACATGGTTCATCAGGTCTATGAAAGTTGTTGGGGCATTAGAGACCAAATGAAATAACCATAAACTCGAAGTGAACATACCAGGTACGAAAAGCTATTTTTGTAATGTCACATTCTCTGACTCCGAGCTGATGATAGCTAGATCTGAGGTCTATCTTAGAGAAATAACTGGCACCCTAAAGTTGGTCAAATAAGTCATCAATTCTGGGTAGAGGATAGATGTTCTTGATCGTGAATTTATTGAGCTGACAATAATCAATCAATATTTCGAAATAACCATCTTTCCTGTGCATGAATAAAACTAGTGCATCCCACGGGGACACGCTGGGCCTAATGAATCCCTTATCTAAGAGATCCTTTAACTTTTATTTCAATTCTCTAAGTTCTACTGGTGCCATTCTGTATGGATAAATAGATATAGGTTGAGTATCTAGAAGAAGATCAATACCAAAGTCTATTACCCTTTCAGGAGAAATTGTTGGAAGATATTCAGGAAAGACATCTAAATATTCATTCACTATTGGGACTGATTTAAGACTAGGAGTTTTGGAACTAGTGTCCTAAACTCTAACAAAATGATAGACACATCCTTTGGATAACATTTCCCATACCCAAAGGTAGAAAATAAGCTAATATCTAAAATCTAATACACTACCCTTCCACTCTAGGTCGAGTTCATTCGAAAACTAAAATTGAACTATTCTATTTATGCAGTCGACTGTAGCATATCAGGAATGAATCCACTCCATTCAGAGAATGACATCAAAATCAGTCATCTCTAATTCGACTAAGTCTGTTGAAGTGACTTTCTAAAAAATCATAATCGGGCAGTTCTTGTATACCCGCCGATCTATGATGGTTTTACCCATAGAGGTAGAAACTGAAAAGGGATCTACCAGAATTTAGGATCTTACTCCAAAATCAAATGCTATGTATAGAGTAACAAAAGACAAAGAAGCTCCTAGATCTAGCAAAGCGTAAACATGAACATGAAAGATCTATGACATACCAGTAAACACATCAGGAGAATTTTCTTGATCTTACCAGGACTGGTGAGCATAAAGTCTATTTGGGCGTTTCCCACTAGCGGCGCTAGAGGTGGCACCCTACTGGTCTGGGCGACCAGACTAAGCTGAGGAACGGTTTTGTTGACCCTGATTACCTGATTGGGGACAATCTCTAACTCTGTGGCCTGACTTACCACATCCAAAATAGACATCGCTACCAGCTCTGCAAGCACACTTATGGTTCTTAATATAAGTCTAACAAAGGGGATTAGTTCGGGCATTGCTAACACTTCCCTGAGACTTTGATCCTGGAGCTCTATCTATATTACAATACCTGAACTTTGAAGCTGGAGAACTAGATAAAGAAGGATCTGGAACTGATGACTTAGGATGAAACTGAGAATGGTTTCCTCCTTCTGATTTGGGCTGAGCAAAGTTGAAACTACCTGTCCTTGCTATCTTATTTTGTTTCTCCCTCATCTTAATCTTTTTCTCCTCTATCTGCTGAGCATGAGTCATAATCCTGGCTAGAGTCGTGTCACTATTTAATATCTCCGAACTATACTTATTAACCACACTATTATTCACCCCAGAAAAAAACTTACTCATCTTGGCCCTGCTGTCAGCAACCATATGAGGGGCATATTTGTCTAATTGAGTAAACTTAGGAGAATACACTTTCACCATCATGTTTCCCTACCTGAGGTTGATGAATTCTAACACCATAGCTTCTCTCAGCTCTAGGGGAAAAAACCTCTCTAAGAATTTGGTGACAAACTCCTCCCACTCAATAGGCCCTACATTATCTGGCCTTTCTGACTTTCATTGCTTGTACCATATGTGAGTAACATCCTGTAAATGATATGCAGCTAGCTTAGCACTCTCAACAGCTGACACCCCTATAACTCCAGCAACCTTCTGAACCTGATGAATGAATTCCTGAGGGTCCTCATCTGATTTAGACCCGAGAAAGGATGGAGGATTCATTCAGGTAAAGTACCAAATCCTGGCTGCAGCTGAATTGGCCACTGGGTTGACCAGAATAATAGCTGGTCATTCATTTTTAGTAGCAACTGACTAAGAAAGAATAGTAAATGCAGCTCTGAATTCTACATGAGAAACAGGTTTGCCTAAAGGTACTTCAAGCTGAGGGGCTGACTGATCCCTGTTCTATAGAAGAAAGGGAGAAATAGATTAAACTGAGAGATTGATTTGAGACAATGCTCAATGGCATGACATGAATACTGAAAGAAGGGAAAATATTCTTAAAACATCTTATAGCTTCCTGCATATAAAAGTGGTGCGCAATCACCCATATACAAGACTCTACTAGATAGAGCTTTTAGACTTCCTACGACATTATTGAACCTTCGGCTCTGATACCAAGTTTGTAACACCCCGAATATGGTACTCGGAATGCTACATAGAGCTCATGACCCTGAAGGACCACAAACTAACCCTTGATTGATATTTGTACCTATATACTGCATAATATGTTGTATAATACGGAAACATAAACTAAAAGGCCTAAGCTTCAACAATGAGATATAATATCTGATAAAAGTATAACATTAGGCTGGGGTATGAAATACCTAAAAACAATTGAAATAAACTGTCTGAATATACTGTAGTCTAAAAAGCCTCTAAATCATGACTAAATTGTCTGAATAAGGAGTTGATGGGACATCTCCAACTAACTCCAACTAAAATATAAATTAATGAGGTAATAAAGTAATGATCATGTCCTCAAAAGATGAGGACTCACTACTAACTCTGACTGTTGAGACTGGAATCTACTGATGCTCTGGATATCATGTCTCTGAACCTACGGTATAAGACACAATAGCATAAATATGTCAGTAATTTGAATGTACTGGCATGCATGTGAGTTAGGCTAAATGCATAGGGTTCACATGCCAGAACAATACTGACTAACTAACTAATATCAACGTGAGAATGCATGTATGAATACATAGTAACTATAATTGAGATCATGATAACATGAATTTACTAATAACTAACATGACTAGTAACTGAGTTCTGATGACTAATATAACTGATAACATGAGTGACTATATCTAACAGTCTTGAATTCGATGGAATAAGCTGACTTTCGTACTGTTCTGAGTTGACTATACTGGCATTCCTGAATTCCATAGTTAAAACTGTGGGAAGTAGTTATCTAATCGACATTCCCCAAATAATGTATTATAGCTGAGTTGGGGTCCAATCTGTAACTCCAATTGGAAGGGTGCCAATAATGTGCCACCGGTAAGGACAAGCTATGTGTGACCCTCATCTGATAGTGTCCCCAAAATAGAATGGTGGGGACCTCATCTGATAGTGTCCCCAAAAGAGAATGTTGGCGACCTCATTTGATAGTGATTATCCACCTTATCAATCCTCATCTAATAGTGTTGATGTATCAACCTATGCTAGATACATAGTTTTGGAATACGAGGATGACTTTTAAGAATCACACCCTTCTCTGACAGTGTGTCTTCCCATTGTTGGGTTTACTTGGTGCTAATTTCTACTCCCATTTGAATAGATACTGTCTATGAATTACTGAACTGAATTGGACTGAGTTAACTGAGTTTTGTTGAATGAGGGAATATTACTGAGATTTTTGTATTACATAGCGTTTTGAGATTACTGGGATTTCTAAGTTTTACTGACCTTTCCTAAGTCACATGACTTTCTAAATTCTTCTTAACATGGCTTGACTGAGGATGCCGTGAAAATATGACACTGGCTCTAGGCACACAACTAAATTATCTTTAGAAGTACCCCAGGACTCGATGGAAAGAAACTAACAAAGCAGGACTTTCTTGAATACATGACCAACATCACAATCCATAATTCAATTATTGAGGCATTTCATCAAACACGTGATATGCATAAACTTCTACATATATGAGGATTGCATAATATCGTACTAGTTGGGCATTTCTCCTTCACATAGGTATTTAATCAAACACATGGTAAGCATAGTATATGTAGACAACATTATACAACAAATAAACATCATGATTCAACTCTAATTTCATCATCCAATGGTTTAATCATAGGTTCACATAAATCTACACCTATAATGATCAATTCCACATAAAATTGATCACCAAACATGGATTAGAATTCAATTGGTCATTATCAACAAGAATAAAAACAAATTCAACATGAAATTCATAAAGAACTCCATACTCTTGAACTTTTAAAAGATATTCTTGGGCTTCATGGATGAAAGGAGTCCATGAATGAACAGTATGCATACCTGGTAGCGAGTTTCTTGAAGTTCTTGAAATTGAAGAATTTGAATCTCTCAGTTGTTGAAGAAGATTTGAATTTTGTTGCTTAAAGATTGCTTTTAGGGAGAAAACGATAATTTTAATGTTGTGGAAGAATAATGAATTTAGGAGCCTTGGTCGTATATTACTAGGTATATAAACGGGTGATAAAATACCAAAAATCCCCTTTAAAAATGACTTAAAAATAACTAAACGGAACCTACAATGGCTCATGTGATGGTCCGTCGCTGGATCAACAGTTCGTCGTTTTGACCATCGTAGGTGGATGAGGATAGGGACTCACTGCCTAAGTAGTGATGACTTGGATGACGGTCCGTCGCAAGTTCAACGGTCCGTCAACCTATCCTTCGCACCTTATCTAGAAGGTCCCCTCACTTCCTTGGGTACGACGGTCTGTCAACCTAGTCGTCGTACCTGGGCAATTAGGACAACACTCGATAAAACGTCCATAATGTTTCACTCCTATACCGGATATCGACGAAATTGGTATTATTTGAAAGGTAATTCAATTTACCACATGATAAAAAGTGAAAATCTTAAAAATTCAATGTGTACAAAAGTGGATTCATCTTTCAAAGAAGGCTTCTAATATTCTTAAGATAATTTCAAGCTAGAAAAAAGTACGGGGAATTACACTTGCAGTCTATGATTTACAATCGACACAATTACATTTATTTAATTATTCATATTTCATGAAACTACATAATGGAATCCATCGATTACATAGACAGTCACACGTAGTTATTGATCTCGGTCAATCATATATTATAGCATTTATGCAATTAATTTTGTAGAAATCCACACAATAATTGATAGACCAGATTCATTATCCATTAGTTATATGAATTTGTATATATATATATATATAATAGACCATTATTTTTAACGTATGACAAATATTTCATTCATCTTCTAACAGGGGAAATTGCAAAATTTCAACCAAGAATAAAATTGTATAATTAATGTAGAGACAAATAGAAAGGGCATTGCAACAAAATTTCAAACACTTGATGTCATAAGTTCATTGCAGCAATAGTTTAACACCATATTTACCACAAAATACGAGTTAAAAGGGCTAAATAAAGAAGCATTCATCTAACAAATTTCCTAGCCATGAAAGCTTCTTTGCAATAAACTTATAACAATAACTACAACAAAAATTAAAATCTAAACTAAGGGCACTACAAGAAAAATGGCCTATAAGGAGGGGAAATTTGGTCCCAAAAAGTCCAAATCGCATCCTAATTGATCATTTGGGATGGGAAAACACCGGTCGCGTCCCGTCCTAAAAGGCTCCGCCGCTAATGCTCAATAGTGACAACGTAACAAAGTCAGTCCCTAAAAACCTTTTACAACGGGCAAAAATTCGGTCCTAGTTATCCTTTTGCAACGATATGTCTTTTCCCAAATGGACTAACTACCTAGTCCTAATTATCTTTTAACGATGGGAAAGTTGGTCGCCACCTGTTCCTATAGCCTCCTTCGCTAAAAGTCTTTTATGACAGGTTAAACTAGCTAGTCCCTAAAAATTTCTTACGACCAGCATAAGACTAGTCCTTAAAATGCTTTTAGGGACCACATTTCTAGTCCCTGATTAAAGAGATTTTGTGACCAACAAAAATCTGGTCTTGAAAGTACATTTGGTTCTAAGATTTTCAACCACCAGTATAAAGTTTTGTCTCTATATATATAATTATACAATTTCTAATGGCATTAATCAAATATGTATCTCTCTCTCTCTCTCTCTATATATATATATATATATAAAAAAAAATTACCATAATCCGCTTTCATAAATATGAATGAACACCATATATACATCATTTACACAAATACTTCATGGAAAAAAGAAAACTAAAATCCTCTATTAACTATCTCTAATCTCGCTCTCTAAAGGAGCACCATTGCCATGATATACTTTACTAATACAAAAGATACATTGCCTTGATGAGCAGTGACACATAGTAAATGCAGTTTGAGCTAAACGCAAAGCTTGTGGGATTTTATCGTACCAACCTGCATCTAGAAGAGCAACAATTCCACCTATTTTTTGCAAAGAGAAATACAACAATTATAGAGCTGTATTTAACACTATGAAAAGCTTTAATACTTCCTTTTAGAATAGTGTTGTGGAAGTGGAACTTTCATACTACATAATTTCAGTATGATGCTGGTCAAATTAAGTGTTTCTTTTCGTAGATTTTTTACCCTCACAAAGATTATAGAGTAACAATTTCACCATAGATTTTGTTCCCTAGGGAAGAAGAGAAATATATATAATTACACTACTCCATCATTTGAGAAAACCAATTCCATTTACCCATTGTTAGGAAAGCTACAAATGTCAGTTTCTTTAGAACAACAGCCAGATTACCCTCTCCCCTCCTTATATTTGAATAGACTAATAGAAAGCATGTAAATTATTTGAATAAGATAAAATAAGTTGCATCTAATTATAATACCTCCAAATTCCTTGCTGAAAGGCTATCATCTATGGTAGCCTGCTATTTATTAAGAATAGAAATTGCTGCAACTCGAGCCCTTCTTCCCTGAATCAATATAGAAGCCTGCCTACTGAGTATATCATATTGAGATTGTAATCATCTCAATTATTTCTGCAACTCCAATTCTTCAGCTTTTAATGCTAAAGTTGCATCTCTGATGAATCAATATATGTTCCTTCCATATTTTCCATAGCTAGCTCAAGACAGGATGAGTTTGGATGGGAAAGTTCATCTTTATTATCTTTATGCACACTGATGTTCAACAACTCAGAAAAATCAAGAAAATAAAAAATGCCTATATCCGATATTGGACGTTTATATATGTAAAGACTTCATAGATGAATATAGTGTAGAAAAAATAAAAATAAAAGAAAGTAAAGCGGAGTATTTTCTTATCGGTTAAATCAAAAATCTAACTATGAAAAATAAAAAATCAATTAACCAAAAAATGATAACAAATATCTCATTGATTCGGTTATCGATTTAGCACTACAAACTAAAGTCCATCAAATCAAACCGATAATATGTAAAATCAAAATGAAACTATCGATACATGTATATTTTATCATTCGTATAAAGGATGCTTTATCTTCTGATTCATGTCTATTAGTAATACTTATTTAGAAGTGAGAGTTGGTTATGGTGTTGAGTGTTGTTTGCATTGATCAAAATCCATTTGTTTGGACTACATGGTGATCTGCTTCCTAGCCTGTACATCTACAGCTCTAAATCTTCATGAGATGAATCCTGTCAAGCCTTAAGTTTCACATTTTTCTGAAGTTATGTATCTGGTATATTGACATATGTGTTATGCGGATCTTTAGTTACATTCAGTGACCTGTATCTTGTATATTGACATACTATAAATTGAACTACTAATGATACTTTTATGCTCTTACCTCAACATTTACTCTGGATGTTTTATGCTCTCACCTCAACAAATTTTGGCCATCTAGTGGACGGACTGCTTCAACTCCAAAAGCAAACGAGTATGGAAATGCTTGCATTGGTGTACGGTAAGTTGTCCTATTCACCCATAAAGCTTCTTCCATTCGTTTATTCCAGTCTCATTTGTATTTAGAGACGACTTTCTTCAATAAGTTGCATAAAGTCTTATTGAATACTTTAGCTAGACCATTGGCAGCAGCATGGTACATAGAAGACTTGCGCTACTTGAAGCCAAAGAGATCACAAACCTTATTCATCAGTTTATTATCGAACGACTTGCCATTTTCAGTTATTATATATTGAATTCCAAAGCGGTAGACGATATTTACTTGGATGAAGTTTGCAATGTTTTCTTTCTTTACTTTCTTAAGAGCAATAACTTTATCCCACTTTGAGAAGTAATCTGCCGCGGCCTAGATGTATAAGTGTCCACCAGAAGACTTTGGTATTGAACCAATAACATCGATTCCCCAAGCATTGAATGGCCAAGATGCTACAATTGGATGTAGTAACTCTGGAAGTTACTGTATGAAATTTTCATGGAATTGGCAAGCTTTGCATCTTCTAGCATAGTTCAAGCAATCTTTCACCATAATTGGCCAATAATATCCCATCTTTTTAATGTAAAAATGGAAATTCATTCCTGACTAATATGATCCAAAAACTCCCGAGTGTCCTTCTTTTAAAGCTTGAATTGTTTACTCCTCTCCTAAACACCATAAGAGCACTTCTTCAAATGATATTTCGTACAGTGTGTCTTTGTAATAAAGGAGGCAAGGTGCCCAACGATGAATGTCTGTCCTTCTCCTTGGGTCCTCTGGAAGTATCCTAAAAGCTTCCCAAAAGCTACTTGATCACCAATTGGGAGTCACCAAAGACTTATAATTGCAGTTGTTTCATGTCAAATGCCATCTTGAGTCCAAGTATTAAAGCTTGATATTCAATAACACTATTAGAGCAACGGTTTATAAGGGTAAAAAGGTATGGAATTACCTCTTCTTCTGGAGTGACGAACACCACCCCAACACTAGCTCTATCTCGATGTGTGGCCCTATCAAAGAATATTTTTCACAGGGGTTTGTCTTCAATAACCATTGAATCTTCATCAGAAAGTTTATCACTCAATTCCTAATCATCAGGTATTGGGTGGTCTGCCAAGAAGTCAGCTAATGCTTGTCCCTTTACGGCTTTTTGGGGAACGTACACAATCTCAAACCATTAGAATTGAGGGTACCAACTTGCAAGTCGATTACTAAGGAATGGTTTTGACATTACAAACTTAATGGAATTCGCCTTAGACACAAGATGAACAACATGAGCTTGAAAGTAGTGTTTCATCTTTTGGATTGATAAAGCCAATGCCAAACATAACTTTTCGATTGGAGAATACTTTAGCTCATTTGGTGTCATCATTCTTCTTAGATAGTAAAGAGAGTTCTCTTTGCCTTCACTATTTTCTTGAGCCAATAGTGCTCCGACTGACCTTTCTTGTGCCGCAGTGTAGAGTATCAACGGTTTTTCAAGTATGGGTGCTGCAAGAACTGGTGGCTTCATTAAGTATGATTTGATACTCTCTAAGGCATTACTACAAGCTTGGTCCCATTCGAAGAGAGTGTCTTTCTTCATGAGACAACTAAATAGTTGACATTTTTTGGCTAGTTTTTAGATGAAACTCCTTAAATATGCTAGCCTTCCTTGAAGGCTTTTTAACTCATGAATATTTTGAGGTTCGGGCATCTTCAAAATCGCATCAACCTTGTCTTGATCAATTTTAATTCCTCGGTGTCGCACAATGAATCCAAGAAACTTTCCAGAAGTAACTCCAAAGGAACACTTCAATGGATTCATCCTAAGTTGATATTTTCAAAGTAATTCGAATACCATTCTTAGGTCTTTTAAGTGGTCGTCACTCTTTCTTGACTTCACCACTAGATCATCCACATAGCATTTAATATTTTTATGGAGTGAGCAATCAAAGGTGTTCTACATAAACCTTTGATAAGTGGCACCAATGTTTTTCAAACCAAAAGGCATCACCTTGTAGCAATAAATACCTTTGGGCGTACAAAATGCAGTGAGTTCTTCATCCTTTGGCACCATACGAATTTGGTTGTAGCTAGATAAACCATCCATGAGGGGCATTGCCTCATAACCAGTGGTATCATCAATCATCAACTCTGGTATGGGGATTGGAAATTCATCTTTAAGGCAAGCGTTGTTGAGATCCCGAAAGTTGATATAAACTTAAATTTGGACATTTTTCTTCCGTACTGGAACAATACTTGAAATCCATGTGGGATATTTGACTTTCCGAATAAATCTAGCTTCTATGAGTTTGTAACTTCATTTTCGATCAATGGAACCAACTTTGTCCTAAAGCGCCTTTGGGCTTGCTTAACAGGACGAGGCACCATTCCTGACCGCCGACTAATGGATCACTACTTTGGATCTAATCCTGGCATTTCCTTGTAGCTCCAGGTGAAGAAATCGATATATTCTATGAGTATGTCCATGTAAGTGACTTTCTCCTCCACTTCTAGAAACGCACTCAGGTAAGTTGGTCTTGGGTCTTCATTTATTCCAAGATTAACTTCCTTCAAGTGATCTATTATGGCTTTTATTCCTTTTTTAAGTTGTGATGGAGCATCTCCAGCCGCTTTCTCCTCTTGAGGATCATTGTCATTAACATATATATGATGACACTAAAAGGCATCTTCTATCTCTTCATCAACCTTCATTTAACTTGAGACATCTTTCTTATTTTGGGGCCAAGACTCTCTTTATCTTCTTCGCGTTGCTTGGTATAAACCAAGATGCGCCTTTTCTTTTAGCACCTCATTTCATGAAACTACCAGTTCCTTCTGTCGCTTCATTCTAGAAGTAATGAAACTTTTGAAATCCTTTTGTATTTTAAGTGAATAGTGCATCATCGTGCTTTGATGACTCCTCTTATGCTTGTTACTTTTTTTCTTATATAGAGTTCCCAACTTTTCAAACATATAAGTTCTTCCTGTTGACCCTCCAAGTTGGTTAAATACAGAGGATAGTTTTTTTGCAGTAGTGGATTCTTCTCTTATGGTGATGTAATTACTGACTATCCATCTTATGGAGATGCGAATTGGAGGTGGCTGTGTGTATCTTATGCCTTCACGTACCTTCCTGATTGTACCATCCAATGAAAGTTTGCCTAACCTTGATGGCTCATTAGGATTGTATCCATCCTTTACAAATAGCTTATATATATTTGGGTCAAAGCCTTCTTTCATATGCTTCATAAGGAGTGTCATATTTTGTGGCATATTTTGAGCCACAGACTCTTCAAGCAGTCTTGAGGATGGATTTGTTTCATCAATCTTCCTGATAGGTAAAAGTTATCCCCTTTAGCACATTATCTTAGGAATTTGATGGGTGATCTTTCTCTTTTCTTACCTTTGGTACGTAGCGAAGAACGGGAGTTGACTTCTTTTTGGTAGAAGCAACACTTTCTTTATTTAAAGTGGAGAGAAGGTTCTTAATGGTAAATTTTTTGATAGTCACCATGACCTTCTTAGATGGAAGATCGTAACACTTGGTCTTGGTGACATCTTTAACCCTTTTCTCATCCACAACATGCTTCTTTAAGTGGAATTTTACATTGGCAAAATATGACTCAGCTTCAATGAATGGCTTGTCAACGACAAATATCTTTCTTTCCACTCCGCCTTCAAGGTACTTAAGCATTGATAGTAAGAGGATGAGATAATTTTGTTCATATGTACCCAAGTCCTACAAAGTAATATATTGTATGAAGTTTTGGCATCGATCACATGCATCAATGGATCTGATCTAAAATCGTCCATACGAATCCCTAACTTGATAAATCCCATCGCCCTCTGACCCTCTTGGTTGAAACCTTGGGTCATTATACAACTTTCGTCCAGTTTATCAGTAGAGATGCCAAGTTTTTTCATAGTGCGGATGGGTAGGATGTTGACTACGGATCCCTCTTCTATTAATTTTCTTTCCCAGAATTTGACCCACCATGTATATGGGATGGTTGTGTAGGGCTTTGCCAAGAAGAAGATCGTTATTTGTGAATTTGATTTTTGTATCACATACATGTGCCTCCTGGACAAGAGGTTCAGAGGATGAAGGAACTTCTATTGGTATATTTTCACCATTTGCACCCTCTTTGGTAGTATTAAAACAATATGCCTCAAGGTTGACTCGGGCAGTCATCGTACGAAACCAACTTGGCAACAATTCCTCTAACATTACTGGACACCATGGTTTTTGAAAGTGAATCTCTATGACATTCATCCCTTTTGAAAGTTCAACTAGCTTTTGTTTTCATGGTTTCTTCACCCTTCTCTTTCTGGTTGGCTACTCAGATGACTCCTTTTGTAGACTTATCCTCCTACATCTGCGTCTAGTCACCAGAGTCCAATCTTCATCATTGCCTTCATCAACTGAAGACCTGTCAATCTTTAATATTTTCTCATTATGCCATTTGACACATATTTGGATTGGATCGAGTGAGCCAAATATGATAGAGATTTGATGAGGACTGGCTGTCTCATCGTCGAAGAGATCTTATTCTCTTTTGCCAGTTGATGACTTTATCTTTAAAGACAAAGCACTTTTCCAGGGGGTGGCTTATAAGCCTATGATATTTATAATATTTAGGGTCATTGGTCCTCTCATCTTCATTGGGATGCTTCATCTCTGAGAGTTCAATGAGCTTATACTCAATGAGTTCATTGAAAAACTCAGCAACATCAGAATCGAGGAAGGGATATTTCTTTTCTTGCATCTCCTTCAGAGTTTTCTAATTTGGACATGCTCCAGAAGTCTTATTCACACTTTGCTTCTTTCTCACCTTTGTGGTGGCCTTTATAGGAGATACATCAACATTCATGGGCTCCTTGTTGTCATTTTTTGGGACAAACTTGCCCCATCTTTTGGGTTCCTACTTATCTTTTCCCCTTCGAGGGTCACAGATAGGCGCTGATCCCTTGCTAGTAGAAGACATGCTCAACTCTATATTGTGAGCATGGGTAGCTTGTCGGAGATGATGCGTTGCTTGAACAACCATCGCTCTTCGCGCTAGAGTATTTGGAACTAGAATGCTCAAGTAGAGCTAGATTCTTTGTAAGAGAATCCACGACACTTCTTCCTCCTTCCGAAGCATTTTGATTGGACTTCGTTCTCTTTGGGGTTGAAAATCCAACAACTGGAGTTGGTGCAGACGACACTGGATGTGTTTGTTTTCCTAGCAAGTCTGTCTTGCTCCTTGTAATAGCTCCTAAGCTTCCAAAAGTAACACCAAGGATACTTTCTACTTCAGCAGAGAACTTTGAGTCAGTAGTCTTGGAAGCAGTTAATTAAGAGTTGAATTTCTTAGAAGCCATTTCAGTGTTGTCGAACTTTGTAGTTGGAGAAGTTTAGATGAGAGGTAGAGATTGTCCCACTGGGCGTGCCAGAATTTATTGGACAATAAAATTTTCGAGACGAAAAATAAATAATCGAGAAAAGAAAAATATTGCAACAATCAATTTATTGATTTTAATGCGAGTGTTACAATCTCTATGAATCCTCTGATTCGCCTTTTCAAATATAAATTCAAGGGCATAAAGCTTAATCTTGAATTTGAACTTGGTTTGTGGACTTGAGGGACTTGATCTTGACTTGTGCTTGAATTCAAGGGTTTTTGAGCTTGTTCTTAAATATTGAGGTCTTGATCTTAAATCTTGATGAACTTGATTTGAATGCTTGAGCTTTTTAGAGAAATTGTGTTGTTTGATCCATGAGTTTTCTCTTGCTACTTGTTAGAGGTCTTGGGGGGGGAGGGTGTTTGAATTATGAGACCCTTATTTATAGTTATGGAAAGGGAAGAGTCATGATGAAGATGGACTTTCCTTGACCAATCAGATTTGAGTAACATGACATCTTTTATGGGCTTTGATTTATTGGGCCTGCTGCATCATTTTGACATGTGGCATGGTCCTATTTGCTACTTCTCTTGACTTGGAATGCCACGTTGGTCCTATTTGCTCCTTCACTTGACTTGGCATTCCATGTCCTTTGACACGTGACACTTATTTGGGCTTCTAGAATATGACATCTTGGGCTTAGTAAAGTAGGCTCATCATTTGTAGCCCAAATTAATGGACTAGCCCAATAAAAAATGGACTTTATTTAAACCCATACATGTTTGGACTTAAATAATTAATTCAATTATATTAATCCACAATACACACAATATTTATTTCAGACTAATATATTTTGAATTTAATATATTCTGAATTTCGAACGGATGTAGATTTAATAAAATTTCGTTGCTCACAATAAGAACGAAGCTAATTCAAGTTGTTAAGAGGAGTACAAAGTTATAGAATGCAACACGTCTTATACTACTATAAAATATCAAGAATTTCAAAATTCTATCCTTTTATCCAATTGAGCAACTAAAAAAAAATCTTCACATAAATACATATGCCACTGAAGTTGATATCTTAAATTGTAGCTATTGAGCATTATTCTATTATGTAGGAATATGATCCTTATTAATTTTTGGAGTTGCATGAAAATAAAACTTGTTAATTGTAACATATGGTACGTACATATAATTTTTATTTGTTCTTTAAATTACAGCAAAATCACAGGTAGATCGAAATTGGTCATAAGCAGAATGCATGTTTTTGAAAAAACATTGGTCAAAATATTACTTAAATAAAATTAAGGAATTTATTTTTATGTAAGGTAAAATTTTAATTAATTTAAAAGTGATAAATATTATGATTTTTCATCCAAATGAAATAAAGACATTAGAAAACAACGTGTAGAACACAATTACATCATATCTACCTTAATTTTTTTTTTTTTTTGGCTTTATAGTGATGTGTGTGAGTTTTTTCAATTCATCTTTGAATAATAATTTAAGGGCGTGAAGCGAGTAATTATAGTTGCTTCACATTTATTATGCAGGCTATAATTTTATGGTGAAAATGAAGAAAAACCAAGATAAGTATGCTATTGTCAAATCGATTGATAAATAGTATTATCTCTTCTGATAGATTGAAAGAAAGATACTGCAAAAATATTATAAAGTACTCTTATGGAGGTACGAAGAACCATCAAGATTGTGGGCAAAGGTTGATAAGATCTCTTATCGACTCAAATTATTACTACACTTAAAGTCATCCAAGTCTTCTCAAACTTTATCATGATGATAAAAAGGATCCAAGATGAGGATTGTCACAGCGCACAACTATGGTCGTAATATGACAAGGACATTAAAGCCATCATTGATAAGAAGATCATCTATTCAAGTAGTAAGAAGCCAAGCACAGAGTATTTGATTATATGAAAGGGTTTGCCCGCGCGAGAAGCTATGTGGGAGAAAGAATGAGACTTATAGAAATTTGGGGATCAAATTCAAGCATACTTAGAGAGTATTTGTGCAAAAGCAATATAATAACAACAACAGATGTGGAGAGTGTCACAACTCACTCAATTGTTCATCTAATTTTACTCTTTAATTTATATTTCATATTAGATGAAATTATAATTTAATTATTTTTTTAATATTTAGAACTTTCCAAGAAATTAAAATTTAGGTTATTAATTTTTTCTTTATGAGAAGTATGTAATATACTAGATTCACAAAAGAAAAGTTAGAAAATAACATTACGTAAGTAAATACTTTAACAACCTTTCTATCTTACCTCTAAGATAGTAGCACAAACTGCATATACTCTACCCTCCGCAGATCTCACTATCTAGAATACAGTAGGTATGTTGCTGTATATTGTTAGAATTTATGTTTCTAATCAATATTTTAGTTTATAATCTATACGATAAGTGTTTGATTATTTGTTTGCAGATTTCTATGTGACATCATTTTTTTCTTTATTTATTTGGTTAAATACGATCAACATTATTTTTAAATTCCCCTTTTAAATTTTATTACCTTTATTAAAAGACTCTCTAATAAATAAAATAATTTTTTATAATTTTTTTTAAAATTATTATAATATTAAATACTGAATATAACAACTCTGTGGAAAGTTTAAGTAATCCTAAATATATGAGAAGTAAAACTCATCAATATATAAGAATTTTTACTAGGCATTATTTTAGGAAAGAACTCAAATAAAGTAGATATTATATTAAAGATCAAATAGAAGATAAAAAAGAAGGAAACAAAAAGAGAGAGAGAGTGACGCATGAAGACACGGAGTGAAGGGCATAAACTATAAAGTCCGCAACAAAAATATGTTGGATATCAGGTGTTAAGTAAGGAAAAATAGGCAAACATAAATGATCAAGTTTTTTACTATTGTTAATTGTTCAAATTCAAATTAACTTTGTTTCATGTGGAGAGTACTAATTTTAAGACTGTAAATAGGAAATATTATTTTTCATGGTTAATTTTTGTAAAAATTATAAATAGATAATGAAAAAACATGAGTATTATTTTTAATTGTTTTATAATTTCCATAATTAATATTATATTATTTTTTTATATTTAGTTTTTGTAAAAATTGTTAATTGATTATGACCAAAAATTGAGTAATGTTAGTTATTTTATAACGTTTGATATCATGCAAATTATTATCATGGAAAAAGATATATTCTTTTTAAATACAGGTGCATTAAATAGGGTACAAAGGTCACAGATTAAGATACAAAGTTAAATTATTTTAAATGCATAAATCATATTTTTTTGTGATGTCGTAACTTTTATATGCAATTTAGTTGTATTGTTATTGGATGACCGTAGTATATTTATTTAAAAAAATTATGATTCTTTCTATATATGTGCATTACATAGAAGGGTATGGAGGTCACAAATTAGGATAAATGTTAAATCTTTTGATTTATGAATCATATTTTTTTGTAATGTTATAGCTTTTATGGCAGTTTAGTTCTAATGTTGTTGCATACTAATAATATACTTGTTTTTAGAAAGTTGTGATTCTTTTTTATACATATGCATTAGATAAAATGGTAATGAGGGCCCAGATTAGGATAGAATGTTAGTAGACAGTTATGCTTTGACTATTTCTGGTAGGTTTAGGCTTGGTGAGAGTTTGGAGACATTGTGTCTTTCGTAGTATTAGCGTCATACATATATTTTCTTGCTTTTGATGTCTATTACAATCACCCCTAATATGATAAAGATTTATAATCATTTTAATTAACCTTAATTTTAGAAAAAATTTAGAATCCTGATAATAAAAACAGCTCTTCGTAAAAACAAAGTGCTTTTAGAATTAGGAAATAAATATAATGACTAAATTTATCTTTAATTAACTATATGTTTTTAATCTTCAAAATTTTACCTTATTTAAAATTTTTTGTATTTAATAAAATATTGTACACACAATAATTTTTTTATATATATGTTTATTCTTAATTAACATTTTATAATATCCCGTATCTTCATGCTCTAATTCTAACTGTCGTTCCTACGCGTCTAAGCTCTAATCAAAGAGATTATCATGTGAATAAATGTTTATGATCTTCATCCTCATGTTTTATTTTCTTTTGATGTTAAAAATGTTTATTGAAATCATTTAGAGCCAAGTCGAGCTAAGATCATTTGATTCATCCAAAATTTAATATTCGATTCTATAAGGGTCTACTTCAAACATGTATAACTCTTTATATACATGAAATTTTTCATCTTAAGACCCACCAAACTATAGGTAATTGAATTATCTTTCTAATGATATCAATATTGCCTAATTTCGATACCCGGGCTAAAAGTTATGACTTTGCAAATTGGAGTATTTTCTGTCCAAACTGGTTTGACATGCTTTTGAAATGCTCCATCATCTTGGGCGCATCTTGAGTGCATTTCAGGGGAATAATACACTATTTTGAGATTCCTTTGAAATGCTCCAGCATCTTGGGCGCATTTCAGGGACATAACACAGTGGTTTGAGATGCCTTCGAAATGCTCCAGCATCTCGGACGTATTTCAGGACACAATTTTAGGGTCAACTTTCAACGATCATAACTTGTTGTATATAACTAACTGAGAGAGATGCTATATATCAAATGAAATATTTTTGAGACTTCTTTCCAATTAAATGAATTTGATCTAAATCCAACATCGGAGTAAAGAGTTATGCCCAATTTACTTTAGCCTATCAACCTGTCAACTGAGGAATGGCTGCGACTTTGTTTGTTTTATTAGGGGTATTTTAGTATTTTATCCCACCCTTATTCAACCACAACCACGGTATTAAGATCCCAATTGACGAAAATATGATCATTTTCTCCAATTCCCTCAAGAACTAAACCCCTTAGTCTCAAACTAAAAATCAAGATCCCTCAAAATTCAAATGTCATTTTTTAAAATTGATTCAAGATTTGGAATCTCCTTTGTGAGAGATACAAGAAGCACCCATCAATTGTACGAATAGATTTCCGAAAGCAAGAGTTCACCCAAATTCATAATTTGAGGTATGTGAGTTTTGAACAAGGAAAAATCTTTCGTCCTTGTGCCCGAAACTTGATTTTTTTACAAGAGTTAGTTGACTTTACATATTTTCCTATGAAATAAAAGTTGGGTTTATACCCTATGTTGCTATTCATGAGATTATGAGATTTTCATTATTTTAGAAGTTGATTACATGAGTATGTTTATATTTTGGTATACATAGATGGAATTTCCAGATTTTAAGATGATTATGAATGTTTTATTTTCAAGCATGAATTTTGAGATGTTGAAATCATGAGATTCATATTAAGAGTTATTTTTCAATATCTTGATTGAGATGATTGAAAGCTTTTTAACATTATTGTTGAGCATAAAGTTTAATATAATTTTGATGCATTAAATCTTTATATTTTGAGTCCTCAGTACAAATGATGAGTTTATAAGAAGATTATGATCTCAAGTTTTGATAAATGCTTTCAAAAGCAAAGATTGATTTTGATCCAAAGCTAAGATATGAATCCACACTATTTATGATTGAAGCAAAGAGAAGAATAATTTGGTCTTCATTATAGACCCTTGAGTTATTTTAAGGTGGATTTCCTAAAATTTCTAAGCCTAAGTATGGGAGTAGTATTTAGCACTGAGTTGGGTGTGATTCCAAGGTCTTATACCCCAGAACTACGAGCCACTATAGGATTGAGATTTGTGGGCTTGAGGCCGAGATAGTGATCACTAAAGTTAAGGTTCTATTCTGATGGCAAAGGTAAATCATCTTTCCCCAATGTGGGCAAGACGTTGGACTCCATGTGGCTCACATAGTTTATGTCGGTTAGAAGAAACTCCCAAAGCAGTCCCCTACTCTAATTAAGATAAAAGTATATATATGTTGAAAGTTTTATTTAAGACTTCCAAAGTCCCCCAAGTCCAAGTTCTCTAACTCCCAAAAGTCCTATCCTCTTTAAGATAAAAATATATATTTTGAAAGTTATAGTTAAAAGTTTTCTTTAGCCTACATGTTTTGAGAATAAAAGGAGAATACAAATTTTAGAATGAAATGTAATGACTCACGGGATTTATATTACTTATTTCTTTATTCATGATTTATGAGATTTAGATTTCAGTTTTATTCCAGCTATGTGAGTCATCTACAATTACATGCATGTTTTCTTTAAAGTTTGATGTTATTGTTTATTTAATTGCATACACCACCATATACTCAGTACATCCTTAAAGTACTAATCCACATATATGTCTATGTGCTATATTGTCTCATAATGTAGTTCCAAGTTGTAGCGCATACACCATATTCAGTCAGGTTCACAGCTTCCAGTCAGCAAGTGATGGGTCATTTTGTTTCGAGGGCTCGAGTTAGTTATACAGTTTGAGAAGTATTGCATTTTATTTATCCAGTCGTATTGAGTTAGAATAGTTGGGAGTTATGACCCGGATATCTATAGTCATTAGTAGTAGAGGTTTCATAGACAATCAGTAGTGTCGATGTATTTTACTTTCGTTTTATTCATAAGAGAAAAGTTGTAGTCTTGTAAATTCAGATGTTGTATTGATCAACTTCAGAGAAGTGTTATTATTTTTGCTAATTTTATTCAGATTTATGTATTTAATTTAGTTACTTGTAAGTATGCTATTATAAGGGTTAGCTTGGGGTCACATGTGACCCCAAGCTAGTTACTTGTAAGTATGCTAGTATAAGGGTTAGCTTGGGGTCACATGTGACCCTAAGAACCGTATGACGTATCGGGACCCATTTTTGAGGTGTTATAAACTTGGTATCAGAGCACACAGTTCAAGTGTCCTAGGGTGTCTATGAAGCCGTTTCTAGTAGAGACTTGTGGAATGGTACAGAGACGTTTGTACTTTTTTTGAGAGGCTACATGGCATTTAGGAAATGTTCCCCTTCTTTCAAGTCTCAGATCATACTATAAAAATGTTCTTTAAGAAACTTATACAGATTCTCATCCTACTCTATTCAGGCAATCTCCGCCTTATTTTTAGGATATAAAAAACAGTCAAGCTTAAATCTTTACAGATAGTACTTTCTCAGACAGTCTTCACAGATAGTTGTGGGATTGTAGGCGAGCTAGAAAGTATCCCATCAGTGCTTTTGAGTTTCAAAGATTGAAGTACTTTATTTATGTTCATGAAAATTGTGCACTAAGCCCAAGTTAGATATGCTTTCAGATTCCTCCTCAGAATCCATAATGTAAATCTATACTTCCCTATCCATGTATTATTTTTAAGATAGCATGTTCAGCAAGTTCCAGTTCTTTCCCAGATAATGCTCTCAGACTTGTTAGCAAGAATTTTTAGAAGTCTCACAAAGCGGCTTGAGATGATCCTTCTAGTGTGTTATAAGCCCCTCAAGTTTAAAGTTATTCCCTCATTCTTATGAGTTTTTCAGTTAAGATAGAGTAAGATATGTATTCTTAGATCATTAAATATTGTGTGTCGAGTTTCTATCTCTTGTAATCTTGTTATCATTGTGCTCTTGAAAATAAAAGTCTAGTGAAGCCATGTGACGATCTTCCGATTCACTAGCATAGCTGCCTTGCTATTTATCTCATTTTCTTGGTCAAAACATAAAATCAAAGTCTAGTGAAGCCATGCGGGCCTATTTCGATTCACTAGCAACTTATTTTTTATCTTGTTATTCTTGTGTTGGTTGGAACTAGGGTTTAGAGGCGTAGTGAATAGAAAAGTGGTTAGGGAGATTTATTGAATATATGTTGTAACGCCCCAATTTTCTGAACGGAAATGCTACATGGTGCTCATAACCTCGAAGGACCATAAGCTAACCCATGACTGATATCTGTTCCTGTAAACTATATAAGATCTCATAAAATATGCGGAAACATGAACTGTAAGGACATAAGGTTCAATACTAATACATATTTTTAAAATATGGTATAAAAATACCAAAAAAAGAACATAAATACTGAAGTCTGAACATCTAATCTAACATCTAGTCTGAAAGCCTCTAACTGAACTGAATAAGAAGTTGATGGGACTTGTCCCCAACTAACTCCAACTACTAAAATAAATTGAAAACTGAAATAAAAATGAAATCATTATGTCCTAGAAGGATGAGGACTCATATCTAACTCTGACTGCTTATCTTGGAACCTACTGCTGATTTGGAGCTCATGCCTCTGAACCTATGCTGTAACATAAGAGAAAGCACCATAGTGCAAATGCGTGAGTACGTCTGAATGTACTGAATATACGAGTGAGGTAGTCTAAATGCAAAGGGTTATATGTATGAAAAATACTGACTGATATGAACGTGAGAGTACATACATGCATACGTAACTGTAACTGAACTCGTGGAGATACTGACTACTGAGTCTGAATACTGACAACATGAGTGTACTGATAATGAGATTCTAAAAGACTGAGTTTACTGATATTGATATGTAAATCACTAATAAGTGATAGATCTGATGCTGTATTATTGAAAACTAAGAGACAGATATTGCATTACTGATAAATGAATAATTATTTCTGACTGTTCAAATTATGAAGAACTGGTCTGATTGACTGTATCTTACAGTCTTGAAGCTGAATACTGATAGCATTAGTTCTGATAACTGTTGTGATTGATAGCATAAGTGACTATGTCTGACAGTCCATAAATTTGAAGGAAACTATCTGAGTTCCATTCTATTTCTGAGTTGACTTTATCTGACAGTCCTGATATACTAAAATCTGAAGAACTATTTGAGTTCTTTACTAAGACTGGGAAGCTATAGATGACAGTACTAAAATATGTAACTAATATTATGGGAAGTCATGCCCCAAATACTCTATAATAGCAAAGCTGGGGTCCAATCTCTTCCCCGACTAGAGGGGTGTCAATACTGTGCCACTGGTAAGGACAGCTGTGAGAACCCTATACTGGTAGATACTCAATAAGAATGGTGGAAACCCTAAACTGACGGGTTAATAAACCTCATCAACCCTAATTTGACGGGTTAAGATATCTCAAGCTACACTAGTTACATAGTTCTGGAACACAAGGATGACTACAAAGAATCACACCCTGAACTGGCGGGTGAGTTCCCATCCTTGGGTTCACTCGGTGCTAAATTCTACTCCCATTTGAAGGATACTGAACTGAATAACTAAGATGAACTGAATAACTGAACTGAACTGATTAGCTAAACTGATACTGATTAACCGGACTGATACTAATGGTATTGCTTAGCAGAGCTAAACTAAGCTTACTGAATTCCAATAACTGATGGAATGTATTGAGTTCTAAGGACTGGTTGAGAGTACTGAAGTTACTGAGATTGACTGTGCATACTGAGGTTGCTGAGGTTACTAAGCACTGAGATTACTGAGGTTACTGGATGACTAAGATTACTGAGATTTTTGAGTTTTCCTGAGTCACACGGCTAACTGAATTCTATAGATCATGGCTTGACTGAGAGTATCGTGAAAACATGACATGGCTCTAGGCACACAACTATATTTTTTGGGTATAAGTACCCCCAGGACTCGATGGAAGGAAACTGACATAACTTGAATTTCTTAAGTACACGACCATCAATAAAAATCCATAATATATGAGTGGGGGATTTTATGCTGTGCATGGTCATCATAATATCTATCATGAATAGTAATGCTTATAATCAAGTAATAAATCTCATATTATAATATCATGGGCATTCCGACAACATTTACTATTCATAGCAATCGCATGGAAACCATTCAAGCATAAGAGAACGACAACATGTAACGTTTAGTTCATATTGCAATAATTTGGGGATATTATACTTCATGTATTTATTCAACATCTCAAACATGGTAGGGAAAGCATGGATATATTTTATGTACATAATTTATATCTCCATTATCATAAATGCTTTATACCACAACAATAACAACACATAATTTGCATGAAAATTCATATTGGAGTGTATGACTAACATGAACTTGTTATTTAGATATCATGAAATCATGTAAATGTGAAGTTCTAACATACTAGGCATTTTATCGAACACCTTGCAAGCATTCTTTAAGTCATAGGTGGATTTCATACATGCATTCTATCAATCCATCTAAAGATCATGTTTTCAACTAACAACATAACTTTTAGGAGATATACAGTCATGATACTATTATATAGCAAAACAAACAAGCATCAACATGGGTAAGATCGTATCACCACAATCAACCAAGCTTTTGTATTCTAAAGATTGATTCTTGAACTCTACAGACGAAAGGAATCCGTGGATTAACACTACGCATACCTTAGAAGAGAGGTTCTTGATGATTGATGGAGCAATTTCCTTGAAATTAGATCTTCAAGATTAATTATGCAACCCTAGTTGTTTTTCTTCTATGGTTTTCTTAGATGATGAGCTTTGAGATGTTAATAGGGTTGTAATGTGTTTAGAATCTATATATTTTGTAAGTTTAAGTTTAGGGACGTGTAAGAAGTGTTAAAAGACTTAATTACCCTCAAAATAACTCAAAACAGAGTGTTTTTAGCATTGGAACTGACTTAGGCAGCGCCTAACCAATCGCCTAAGTTTGGTTGGGCAACGTCTAACCAATTACCTATCCTTACTATCTCTCATGAAAATGGGCATAACGTTTCGCTCGGGTATTGGATTAAGGAGAAATTGGTATCGTTGTAAAGCTAATTCAATTATCAACAATTTGGTTGGTCTAAATCATCCAAAATACCAACTTAACATTGATTTATACTCGTTCAAAGATGACCTTTGCAAAATCGAACACCAAAACTTGATGGATTTGAAAAACTCTTAGCTTGTATTACCTTAAGTGACTTTTATGAACATGATTAATGTATCATAAGATATCTTATCACTATTATACTCATTGTAAGTCATGCGCTAAAATTCTACTCACAGGATAGGAGGTTTCATATGTAGGAAAAATGGTTCATCTCCTAGCTTAGAAACATATGGGGTATTACATATGTATAGCTGAATTTTTTTGCATAAGATTGAGTTAGTAATGAAGTGATAGGTCCTTGTGTGTTAGTTTAGTGGAAGGTAGAGAGGGAGTTATTAGTTAAGTTGAATTGTTGTTTGCTTAAAGTGTGAAAAGAGTTATTGATGGAATTTGTTATGTTAGAAAGTATGGGTTGTTGGTGAAAGTATTGGGTGGTTTAGTATTGCCAATTTAGGTATCCTTGGAACTACAAAAAGGAGTTTAGTTGAAACTTATAGAACTATGAAATATGTTTAGTTGTATAGATGAGTAATTGGTAGTGATGTGTAGAAGAAGGATATAATAATGGATTTTAAGAAAGATAGTCCATACGATTATTGATCAATTATTATGGTTATGAGATTCTACCTAGCTAGTATTTCTTGATGTTTTGTTTTATGGTTTCCAAGTGAGAATAGTATATAAGGTTTTGTTATTAATCATGCCTAGCACTAGACACTAAGTTTGAATAGTAGATGATCATCAAGGTGAAAATAATGATTGCTTGTTTAGTGATGCTAGTTGTATGGAGGTGAACCAATAGGCTTGAAATAGTGAATACAAGAATGTAAGTTTATTTATTTGAGATTAAGTATAATGTTGTATGAATGATGTAGAATTACGCCCAAGGTAATATGGGGTTGCATTATTTTCTAGGATTATGGTATGTTGTGTGTGGCTAGTAGTAAAGTTGAGTTTCTAGGTGGAGAAAGACTTGTTAGATGGTATATGGTGTTTTAAATAGCCAAGTTAAGGAGTTTTGATTGATAGTGTTGAGCCTTTTGTTATGATCTTGATTCTCATAGTCTAGAGATATAAGTTTGGAAATACGATATTGGTAGGCTATGACAGATGTAGTATGGTTCATTAAGAGTTCAAGATATCCTTGTTAAGTGTTGGAACCTAAGTTGAGTTTTTGAAGATTGAGCTAAAGAAAGTAGAGTTGAAGAACTAGTTGGTGTGAAATCATGGTATGGTGATACTCTTAAAGATTCTAAGTTAGTAAGTATTCAAGTTATTAGATGATGAATATTGGGGACACATAAAGATAGAGTTGCATCTTAGAATGAAGTATTAGCAGTGGGTTTTACACTTTAAATTGTAGACTTTCAGTGTAAGTTTATTATTTATGGTTATTATTATGCCCTAGACTCTAGAGTAAAGGGATTGTAGTTTAGATTAGAGTTAGTAAAGGTTTCCATAGACTTGGAATGAAATATTTGATCTAAGGGGTAGATGGTAGAGTGAAGAACCAAATCAAGTTTTGAGAGTTAGATTGCGTTATATGTCAACAAGAGTTACGATGAGATAATGATTCTTTCTTTCTCTAGAGTATTCTTTGGATTTCAATCATTATCTCATCAGATTCATGTCGTGTGTGATAGATCCATGCCAAAAGCCAATGCTTATACACTTCATGTGTACTCAAGTCCATTATCAGTTTCTAGTAAGTAAGTAACATCTTCAGTCTATGATTCAAGTCATTTCTAAGAAATCTATGAACTCCAATCTTATGATGAACCGCTCATGATAAGTATGAACTCATGTTTCATAGTATGATTAGATCTCAGAAACTCATGATCCTAGTGAAATCTTGTTTATGTCATGTATGCCCTCAATTTGGATCTCTTTAATGAATCTATACCTTTAATATTCTATTCCTCAGGCCTCAGTTAAGTGTTAAATTTATGTATAGTATTCTTCCATGCTTCAGGTCCTTATGTGTTAGCTCTTCTATGACCTCTTCCTACGTTAAGATAGTGACGATGAATAGTTGTTTAGATGGGAGAGAGTAAATGTTTGTTGTTGAGAAAAAATCATCATATGACCGTTTTAGCTAAGGCTAAGTGTGAAGTAAAATTGAGGCAAGTCTTTAGTACATGTTCTGGTTAGTTGAAAATTTGTGTGTATGTTCTTAAGAATAGTGTAAGAATATTGTTGTTGATAGAGGTTTAAAGACTAGGAGGAGTAAGACTTTATGAGTGTTTGCCTAGAAGTTCATATGTGATTATAATGATAGGCTTGAATGTTGTATTGGGATATAATTAGAGGAATGTAATATGTGCTAATGAATCCATAGTAACAGTTTAAAGTTAGTCATTGAAGTGATAAGAAGAATCATCTTAGAGAGGAAAAGTTGAAAAAATACTTGGGGTATTAAACTCATGGTTCATACTAGTATTATAATGTTATGTGTAGTAAGCTGTGATTCAAGTTAGGATTGAACATGGTGGGAAAATTTAGTTCAGATCAGACATTAGTATATAAAGTTATATGAATCCGTGTGAGCATGGTATTAAAGGGGAGAAAGTAAGTTGAAAACAATATTTGAGAAGTGTTTCTAAGCTTGAAAAACTAGTAGTTGCATTGCCTAAGGCCTAGAAATTCTAAACTAGTTTATGCTTAAGAAGCCTATGTTCTGTGTTACAAAGTTATAGCTATGTTGAGAATTCTTTCTTCAGATATCTCACTCAGATCATGCCTAAAATTCTTCACTCCCTATTGTTAGTAGAATTTCGTAGAAGAATGCTAAAGAAATACTCCATTTGAGTATGGGCAATCAGTATGATTCAGTCCATATAGCCTGCAATCCAATTTAGCAAGCAAGTAGATAAGCTCCTATAGATTTCCAACTTTTCACCTAGTCTTACTATCCCCAGTCTCCTGCGTATGTCAATTCCAAGAGTTAATATGTTTGCATCCATGTAAATTGTGAATTTAGTTCAGTTTGTGTATTAGTTTCAGTTGCAGCTATTTAGTCATGACTTAGTTCATAAGTGTTCAGTGCATAATCTCAAATTTTCCAAGTATTTTATATCAGACAGTGTAAGACCCTTGTACAATCTAAGTCTTGTTGTCTCATGATTCGTACTTTCATCAGTTATCACCTCCTAATTTAATATGTATGATTAGATCTTGAACACTTCAAGTGAATCCTAAACTCAAGGCATGAATCAACTCCTTAAAGCAAGTAAAGTCAAGTCAGCACAGAATTCAGTTTCATGATGGAAGTTTAAATGTTTCATCTCAGTTATATCCTTTCTTAGAATACATATCATGCCCATGTTATTCCATTCCTTTAAGGCTTCAACAAGTTCCTATCAACATTCGAGGACAAATATTCCCAAGAGGGAGATAATGTAATACCCCGTATTTTTATGCTTAAATTCTAACCGTCGTTCCTACGCGTCTAAGCTCTAATCCAAGAGATTCTCATATGAAAACAAGTTTATGATCTTTATCCTCATTTTTTATTTGCTTTGGAGGTTAAAAATATTCATAGAAATCATTTAGATCCAAGTTGAGCTAAGATCATTTGATTCGTCCAAATTTGATATTCGATTCTACAAGGGTCAAATTCAAACATTTATACCTCTTTATATACATGGAATATTTTATATCAAGTCCCACCAAATTATATATATTATTAATATTTTCTTTCCAAAGATACCAATTTCGCCTAAATCCGACACCCGAGCTAAAAATTATGACTTTGCAAAGTGGAGTATTTTCCGCCCAAACTGGTTTGACATGCCTTTGAAATGCTCCAGCAGCTTGGGCACATTTTAGGGGCATAACACACTAGTTTGATGTTCTTTTAAAATTCTACAGCATCTCGGGTGTATTTCAGGGGCATAACACACTGGTTTGAGATGCCTTTGAAATGCCCCAGCATCTCGGGCATATTTCAGGCCACAATTTAAAGTCAACTTCCAACGATCATAACTTGTTGTATATAATGAACCGGGAGGGCTTCTATATTTTAAGTGAAAGATCTTTGAGTCTTCTTGTCAATTCAATAAATTTCATCCAAATCCAACATCGTAGAAAAGAGTTATGCCCAATTTTCTTTGGCCTATCAGTCTATCAACTAAGAGACAGTTGCGACTTTGTTTGTTTCCTTAGGTGCATTTTAGTCTTTTCTCCTATCCTTATTCAACCATAAATACGGGATTAAGATCCCAATTGACTAAAATATGGTCATTTTCTCTAATTTTCACAAGAACCAAACCCCTTAGTCTCAAACTAAAAATCAAGATCCCTCAAAATTAAACCGTCATTTTTAGAAATTGATTCAAGATTCGGAATTCCCTTTGTGTGAGCTACAAGAAGCACCCATCAATTGTATGAATAGAATTCCAAAATCAAAAATTCATCCAAATTCATAATTTAAGGTATGTGGGATTTGAACAAGGACAACTCTTTTGTCCATGTGCCCAAAACTTTATTTTATTACAACAGTTAGTTGATTTTACATGTTTTCCTATGAAATTAAAGTTGGGTTTATACCCTATGTTTCTATTCATGAGATTATGAGATTTTCATTATTTTAGAAGTTGGATTACATGAGTATGTTTATATTTTGGTATACATTGCTGAAATTTCCAAATTTTAAGATGATTATGAATGTTTTATTTTCAAGCATGAATTTTGAGATGTTGAAATCATGAGATTCATATTAAGAGTTATTTTTCAATATCTTGATTTAAATGATTGAAATCTTTTTAACATGATTGTTGAGCATGAAATTTAATATAAGTTTGATGCATTAAAGCTTTATATTTTGAGTACTAAGTACAAATGATGAGTTTGTAAGAAGATTATGATCTCAAGTTTTGTTGACAAGTTTTGATAAATGCTTTCAAAAGAAAAGATTGATTTTGATCCTAAGCTAAGATAGGAATCCACACTTTTTATGATTGAAGCAAACGGAAGAATAATTTGGTCTTCATTATAGACCCTTGAGTTATTTTAAGGTGATTTTCCTAAAATATCTGAAACTAAGTATGGGAGTAGTATTTAGCACCGAGTTGGGTGTGATTCCAAGGTCTCATACCCCAGAACTACATGCACCATAGGATTGAGAATTTTGGGCCTGAGGCCGAGATAGTGATCACTAAAGTTAAGGTTTTATTCTGATGGCAATGGTAAATCATCTTTCCCCAATGTGGGCAAGACGTTGGACTCCATGTGGATCACATGGTTTATTTTAGTTTGAAAAAACTCCCAAAGTAGTGCCCTATTGTAATTAAGATAAAAGTATATATATGTTGAAAGTTTGATTTTGAGATTTCCAAAGTCCCCAAAGTCCAAGTTCTCTAAGTCCCAAAAGTCCTATCCTCTTTAAGATAAAAATATGTATTTTGAAAGTTATTGTTTAAAGTTTTCTTTAGCCTACAAGTTTTGAGAATAAGAGGATAATACAAATTTTACAATGAAGTGTAATGACTCGCGGAATTTATATTACATATTTATTTATTAATTTATGAGATTCAGATTTTAGTTTTATTCCAGCTATGTGAGTTATCTACAATTGCATGCATGTTTTCTTTAAAGTTTGATGTTATTGATTATTTAATTGCATACACTACCACATACTCAGTACATCCTCAAAGTACTAATCCACATATATGTCTATTTGTTATATTGTCTCATAATGTAGGTACAAGTTGTAGCACATACACCATATTCAGTTAAGTGTTCAATGCATAATCTTAATTTTTCCAAGTATTTTAACTCAGACAGTGTAAGACCCTTGTACAATCTATGTCTTGTTGTCTCATGATTTGTAATTTCATCATTTATCACCTCCCAATTTAATATGTATGATTAGATCTTGAACACTTCAAGTGAATCCTAAACTCTCAGCATGAATCAACTCCTTAAAGCAAGTAAAGTCAAGTCAACACAGAATTCAGTTTCATGAGTGAAGTTTTAATGTTTCATCTCAGTTATATCCTTTCTTAGAATACATATCATACCCATGTTATTCCATACCTCTAAGGCTTCAACAAGTTCCGATCAACATTCGAGGAGAAATGTTCCCAAGAGGGAGATAATATAATACCCCGTATTTTTATGCTTAAATTCTAACCGTCGTTCCTATGCATCTAAGCTCTAATCCAAGATATTCTCATATGAATAAAATTTTATGATCTTTATACTCATTTTTTATTTGCTTTTGAGGTTAAAAATGTTCATAGAAATCATTTAGAGCCAAGTTGAGCTAAAATCATTTGATTCGTCCAAAATTCGATATCCGATTCTACAAGGGTCAAATTCAAACGTCTATACCTCTTTATATACAACGAATATTTTATATCAAGCCCCAACAAATTATACATAATTAAATTTTCTTTTCAACGATACCAATTTCGCCTAAATCCGACACCCGAGTTAAAAATTATAAATTTGCAGAGTGGAGTATTTTCCGCCCAAACTGGTTTGACATGCCTTTGAATTGCTCCAGAAACTTGGGCGCATTTCAGGGGCATAACACACTAGTTTGAGGTTCCTTTGAAATGCTACAGCATCTCGGGTGCATTTCAGGGGCATAACACACTAGTTTGAGATGCCTTTGAAATGCTCCAGCATCTTGGGTGTATTTTAGGCCACAATTTAAAGTCAACTGCCAACAATCATAACTTTTTCTATATAGCGAACCGGGAGGGATTCTATATATAAAGTGAAATCTATTTGAGTCTTCTTTTCAATTCAATAAATTTCATCCAAATCCAACATCGTAGAAAAGAGTTATGCCCAATGTTCTTTGGCCTATCATTCTATCAACTAAGAGACAACTGCGACTTTGTTTGTTTCCTTAGGTGCATTTTTGTCTTTTCTCCCACCCTTATTCAACCATAAATATGGGATTAAGATCCCAATTGACTAAAATATGGTCATTTTCTTCAATTTCCACAAGAACCAAAACCCATAGTCTCAAATTAAAAATCCAGATCCCTCAAAATTCACGTCATTTTTAGAAATTGATTCAAGATTCGGAATTCCCTTTGTGTGAGCTACAAGAATCACCCATCAATTGTACGAATAAAGTTCCAAAATCAAAAATTCATCCAAATTCATAATTTAAGGTATGCGCGATTTGAACAACGACAAATCTTTTGTCCATGTGCCCAAAAATTTATTTTATTACAACAGTTAGTTGATGTTACATGTTTTCCTGTGAAATTAAAGTTGGGTTTATACCCTATGTTTCTATTCATGAGATTATGAGATTTTCATTATTTTAGAAGTTGAATTACATGAGTATGTTTATATTTTGGTATACATAGCTGAAATTTCCTAATTTTAAGATGATTATGAATGTTTTATTTTCAAGCATGAATTTTGAGATGTTGAAATCATGAGATTCATATTAAGAGTTATTTTTTCAGTATCTTGATTGAGATTATTGAAAGTTTTTTAACATGATTGTTGAGCATGAAGTTTAATATAATTTTGATGCATTAAAGCTTTATATTTTGAGTACTAAGTACTAATGCTGAGTTTATAAAAAGATTTTGATCTCAAGTTTTGATAAATGCTTTCAAAAGAAAAGATTGATTTTGATCGTAAGCTAAGATAGGAATCCACACTATTTATGATTGAAGCAAAGAGAAGAATAATTTGGTCTTCATTATAGACCCTTGAGTTATTTTAAGGTGGATTTCCTAAAATTTCTGAGCCTAAGTATGGGAGTAGTATTTAGCACCGAGTTGGGTGTGATTCCAATTTCTCATACCCTAGAATTACGTGCCACCATAGAATTGATAATTATGGGCCTGAGGCCGAGATAGTGATCACTAAAGTTAAGGTTCTATTCTACTGGCGAGGGTAGCATAGCTCTCCCTAACATGAGTAAGATATTGGACTCCATGTGGCTCACCTGGTTTATGTCAGTTAGAAGAAAATCCCAAAGCAGTCCCCTACTCTAATTAAGTTAGAAGTATATAAATGTTGAAATTTTGATTTTAAGATTTCCAAAGTCACCTAAGTCCAAGTTATCTAATTCCCAAAAGTCCTATCCTCCTTAAGATAAAAATATATGTTTTGAAAGTTATTGTTTAAAGTTTCCTTTAGCATACAAGTTTTGAGAATAAGAGGAGAATACAAATTTTAGAATAAAGTGTAATGAATCACGGGATTTATATTACATGCTTCTTTATTCATGATTTATGTTATTCAGAATTCAGTTTTATTCCAGCTACGTGAGTCATCTATAATTACATGTACGTTTTCTTTAAAGTTTGATGATATTGATTATTTAATTGCATACACCCCATATACTCAGTGCATCCTCAAAGTATTGATCCTCATATATGTTTGTGTGCTACATTGTCTCATAATGTAAGTACAAGTTGTAGCGCATACACCATATTCAGTCAGGTTCACAGCTTCCAGTAGCAAGTGATGGGTCCTTCTATTATGAGGGCTCAAGTTAGTTATACAGTTTGAGAAGTATTGCATTTTTGTTATTCATTCATATTGAGTTAGGATAGTTGGGAGTTATGACCCGGCTATCTATAGTCAGTACTTGTAGAGGCATCATAGATAGTCAGTAGTGTTGATGTATTTTACTTCCATTTTATTCGTAAAAGCAGAGTTGTAATCTGGTAAATTCAGATGTTGTATTGATTAAGTTTAGAGTAGTTTTATTCTTTTCACTAATTTTTTTCAGATTTATGTATTTTATTTAGTTGCTTGTAAGTATGATAGTAGAAGGGTTAGTTTGGTGTCACTTGTAGCCCTAAGCACCGTGTGATGTCTCGGGACCCGTTTTTGGGGCGTTGCACATTTGATACACATGCAACGCACGTATCCTAAACTAGTATATATAAAATCTCTAATCTATATCTCAATATCTAATCTTCAATATATTAAAAGTGTAAAGGGCCTAAAAAATATTGTTTGAACTTTTTGTCCTTTAATAAAAGTCTCCGCAATAGGTAAATCATCTTTTTGCTTATTTTATATTAAATCATTTATAAATTAATTAGTAGTTAATTATTCTTCTAATACTTAGTACTTCAAATTCAACTAAATTTTGGTTATAAAATTAGAGAGAATTTAGTATTTGAAATCAAGTAAAATTTTAATTTTTGATTCATTCCTTATTTAAAGTCCTATATTAATATTTAAATAAAAATTGATATTTACGTATGAAAAGTTTAAGAATCCAATTAAACAAGGAATGCTAGATGCCTTGAGGCTTGAAGTATATTTATAATTTTTCACAACAAAAAATAATTGTCATACTAATTTCCACTAACCTTAAACATAAAATAAAGATGGGATAATATTTAAGGGCAATAGCCAATGGATGAAACACTATTTTGGATGAAAGTGATCAGTTGAAGCTAGTAACGGCGCCACAAAAAAATAATATCTTTATCTTTTCCGATGATTATGGCTATGAACTCCGATAATAATGACCCACCGGATGAAATACCAAAAAAGAATGGTGGAAATAAGGAGAAAGTGAATTTAATAGTCCCAAAGTATGCAGATTTGCTGAAACCTAAAGCATACATACATAAAAATATTAAGGTTCATCCAAAGCCTGTTGTTATGATGCATGGGGAACCCATAGTCACATAGAAATCTTCTGAGGTATGGAGTTTAATAATACAAGAGAATTTACATTATGCAATAGTGGATAAGTTTTCATATGGCAAACAAGATGTACGTGTCTTATGAAAATCAATACCAACACAATGTGGAGTAAAGGGAGAATGCAATATAGGAGTTCTGGATTCACGTCATTTACTGATAAGGTTGAATCATTTGGAGGACTATGTTTGAATTTTATGAATAATTGTATACCATATCAAAATTAATTAAATGTGTTGGAAGATGAGACCTTGAAATGGCATCCTTGGTTTGAGCCTAATGTAGAAACTACGATTGGAATCGCATGAATTTCAATGCTACATTTGCCACCAAACTTTTTTTTCCAAGGATGCTATTTTTTTAATAGCTTCAGCAGTAGGAAAACCATTGATGATGGATGCGGCTACACAAAATCATACTAGGCCTAGATGTGCTAGAGTTAAAATAGAAGTGGACTTGGTTGCTAAACTTCCACCCAAAGTAAGAATCAGAGAAGAAGATAAAGATACTGCGGAGATAAAATCAAAGTGGATAAATATATAGTATGATTATACGCCTCAATATTGTAAGGAGTGTTGTCTATAGGGCCATAATGAAACAACTTATTGGAATCTTCATCCAGAACTTTATGACAAGACTTAATGGAAAAATGAAAAGGGTAAGGAAAGTAAAGATATAGACGAGGTCCAAACTGAACAAATGAAAGAAGATATAACAAGTAATAAGAATCAATGGAAACAAAGAAGAAACAAGTACAAGAAGGACAGGTATAGCCATATTCTAGGAGCTGGGGAGGAAAAGGGAACAAATATAGAAGTTTTAAATGCTTTTGAGGCCCTAAACCAAAAACACAAGGAATTACAAAAAGCTTCAACCATCCAGTAGAAGGCATAAGGTACAAAATAATGGGTTAATGCCATTTTTGGCAAGGAGTAAGACAAGGAACTAGAGGAACAAACACAGATGCAGACATAAGTAAAAATTCATAATATAGTAAAGGAGAAATATGTAGAAGTGACAGAAGAAAATCACAAATACAAGAGTTGCAGAAGTTAAAAGATCAAGAAATAGTGAATCAATAAGAGCAAGAAGGGGGTAAAAGATTAATGTTGATTACAAACAATAATAAGGACAAGCAGGAGAGGATAATAGAATGAGTGGAACCTCTGGCAATAGAGGCAGAAAGTATGATAAAAGTGATGAATAAAAAGAATAAAGATCTAGATGATCAAGATCTTGGGGATAACATTGATAAAATGGCTACTAAAGGGGATTTATCTCCTAAGAAAATTAAATCACTGAGTGTAAATCATGGAGGGAAATAGAAGAAGAAAAGAAATAAAGTGGTAGAAAGTGCAATGCAAACAAGGAGTCAAGCCATCAAAGAACTTTCACTATGAATGCATTAATTTGGAATATCAAATCAGTGAATACATAGAAAGCTTTTACAAGGCTAATCACAATGCATAAAAGATATCAGTTTGGTTTATTGGTTTGATGGAACCACTTTAAGATGGTTAGTAAATAGAGGAGTACAAAGGCAAATTAGGTATATAACATACTATGGTTAAAAGATCAGGTAAGATATGGGAATTTATATATGCATTCATGGAGTATAGCAACATTAAAGATGAAAAATATTTACTTACTCTAAAAGTTGAAAGCTAGCTTATGGATTCAGCTATTTTTGTCACTCTAGTCTATGCAAAATGCTCTCAGAATGAAAGATGAGAATTATGGGAGTCTATGGAAGATCTGACTAGTTTTATCCAGGCTCTTTGGATGGTAGGAGAAGATATTAATGTTGTCATAGATGAGGATGAGAAACTTGGGGGCCCACCAGTCACTATTGAAGAGACTAATGACTTTAACCATTGAATTAATACATGTAATCTAGAAGAAATGGCTTTTAAACGCAGGAAGTATACATGGTGGAATGGAAGGATAGATGAGGATTCCATTTTCAAGAGGCTGGATAGAGTTTGGGTGAATGATAAAATGTAGGAAACTTTTCATGATATAGAGGTAGAACATCTGGTGAGGCGTGGATCAGATCATGCTTCAGTGGTGATATAGTTAAAGCTACAGGAGAAAATTTGGTTAAATCTGTCAAGTTTTTGAATTTTTGGCTAAAAGAGAAATCATGTATGGATGTCATCAAGAAAAGCTGGAAAACAGATTTTGAAGGAAGCCCATTCTTAAAGTTCCAGAAGAAGTTAAAGAATACTAAATCAGCACTGGCTAAGTGGATCAAACAAACTTGTGGAAATATTTTCTAAAAGATTGCCACATTAGAGGAGGTCATGAAAGTGATGAGGCAACAGTTTGAATTAGAGACATCAAGTTTAAATAGAACTAAACTGTCATAAGAACATGTAGAGTTGGAATTACAATTAAGAAGAGAAGAAGATTTTTGGGAACAGAAGTCAGGTTTTCAATGGTTTACAGATGGAGAAGGAAATACTAGATTTTTTCATGCAGTGGTAAAGGGTAGAAGGGCCAAGCTAAGAATTAAAAGAATCTAAAATACATAAGGAGTATGGTTGAAAAATCAAGATGAGATTGCTAAAGCTACAGATTTTTTTTTCCAACAATAATTTAAAAAGTAGGATATGCTGAAGATTTTTCAATGCTGGAAGTGTTTCCAAAGCTCATAACTAAAATGCAGAATAAGGATTTGAAGAGAATTCCTACCATTAAAAAAGTGAAGGTAGCAGTAATGGGACTAAATAGAGATAGTGTGGCAAGACCTAATGGTATGAAAGGTGCTTTTTTTTCAAGATGCGTGGACTATAATAGCAAAAGATATACACCAGATAGTTATAGCCCTTTTTTGTGGACAAGAACTACCAAGGTTTATTACTCACACTAATTTCTTGTTATTACCAAAGAAGTTAGCAAATAAACACATTTTTTAACCTTAGGCCTATTTCACTAAGCAATTTTATGAATAAGGTCTTTTTAAGAATTTTGCATGAAACACTAAAGAGTTTACTGCCTAATATATTATTTAAGCACCAACTGGATTTGTATAGGGCAGAAGTATAGCTGAAAACATTCTACTAGTACAAGAAATAGTATTAGAAATCAGGAAAAAAAGGAACCCACCCAACATGGTGATGAAATGAGATATGATGAAGGCTTATGATAGGGTTGAGTGGCCTTTTCTTACAAAAGTTCTAAGGAGGATAGATTCTTGTGAGCAGATAATTGATATGGTATTCAGATTGCTGGCTAATAATTGGTACTCTATTTTACTTAATGGACAACCTAAATATTTTGTAAAGTCATCTTGGGAATTAAAACAAGGAGATCCTTTATCTCCTACATTATTCATCATAGCAGCAGAAGTGTTATCAAGAAGTTTAAAATAGTTATTAGTGAGGAAAGACTTTTAAGTTTTTTGGCATGCCCAGAGGAAGCTCTAAGATTAATCATCTTGCTTTTGCAGATGAAATGATCATTCTATGTAAGGCAGAGATGGCTACATTACATATGGTCATAGTAACACTGGAGCAGTATCAGAGGATTTCTTTTCAAAAGATCAATAAGGAGAAAAGTGTGTTATATTTTCATGAAAAGGTCTCACATGGAGAAGTGGTGGTAGCAGAGGTAGAAATAGTTGTTTTGAGACAACCCTTTCCCCTTTACGTATTTGGGATGTCTATCTTTTTATAAGAGGAAGAATAAATTATATTATCAGTAGATCATGAGTAGAATTACAGATAAGCTTTAGTCATGGAAAGAAAAATTGTTGTCATTTGGAGATAGGGTAGTACTGATTAAACATGTGCTTCAAAGCATCCCCTTACATATTTTATCTGTTATGAATCCTCCTAAAAATATGCTTATTACTATTTAGAAAATCTTTGCTAAGTTTTTTTTGGAGTAGTAAAATAATGGGAGAAAGAAGTCATTGGGTATTATGGAAGGCAATGTGCTAACGAGAGGCAAAAGGAGGCTTAGGTTTCAGAAGGTTGGAAGATGTTTCAACAACCCTTTGTTGTAAGATATGGTGAAATTTCAGAACTAAAAGGACCTTTTGGAGTGAGTATATGTTTAACAAATACTATAAGAAGTTACATCGTAAGGAAGTCTGGTGGAAAATTGGAGGGGGTTCTCAAGTGTGGAAAAAGATGTTACAAGTTAGAGACAATATTGACCATCTCATTTTCTGGTAGGTTAGAGGAGGAATGCATATCTATAGTTTGATCATTGGAGTGGTTTGGGATACTTTTACTCAATTTTGTAGGATAGTAAAGAATGGGATCCCAAGTTTCAAAGTATAAAGGACTTAATGTTAGAAGGAAGATTGAATGAAAGATTGATGAAATAGGTGTTACCTGAAGAGATAGTAGAGCATGTGATTCATAGTGTAATTCCAAGTTACCAACAGGAAATACCGAATAAAGCAATATGGAGTGTAGAAAAAAGAGGATGTTTTACTGTGAAAACATCTTGGGAATATGTGAGACAAAGAGAGGGACCCTCTGAATTTTGCAAACAATTATGGATTAAAGGGATGCTATTTAAGATGATTTTTTCATGTGGAGAATATGGAAAGAAAGAATTGATGTGGATGATACATATAGGAGATGGGGACAGCATAGTCCTTCCAAATACTAGTGTTGTCACAACCCAGCATAAGAGACCATAACACTTGTGATGTTAAGATCTTATGTTGCTAACAGGACATAGTCCTATTATTTTCTTTTGTATGAATCATTATTCAAGGTATAAGTTTGAGATAAAAAATTCATGCTTGGTGGGAAACTTAGGTGAGGCATAGAAAGAAGATATATTTCAGAGTAATACCAGCAATCATATTATAGGAGCTATGGAAGAGAAAAAACTCAATGAATCATGAAGGAAAAATGGTGATAGGTTGTTTAAGGGATGCTCAAGGAGATCTATTTCATGCAGAAGGATCAGTGATAGAAGACACAGACAACATGAAAGCTGAAGCAAAAACAATCTTATATGCAGTAAATCATTCAAAGCAATCAAGTTAATAAAGAATCACCATTCCAACAGATTCCTTAGCTATGCAGAACTTTATAAGTCAGATATGGGAAATTCCATGGAAAATAAGTGACATTATTGATCAAATGAAACATCCATTGAAAGGAAAGCAGGTTATCATTCAACATATATTCAGAGATGAAAATCAACTGGATGATTACTTATCCAACTTAGCAATTCAGCAAGGTAACTTCACATTCACATCATTCAACCAATTACCAAATATAGGCAGGAAAATCCTAAAAAATAATAAGCAGCAATGCCCATCTGTGTGATTAGTACCATTAAAGGGGTAAGGGACTGGGAAGCTACAACAAGTTTCACAAATGATATTTAAAGCAGTAGAACTTTCACAAAAAGGGTGAAAATGCTAAGTAGCATATCTATACCATTAAATAAAAAAGAAATCTCATCGATTGGGGGTCTTATGGTCAGATTTATCTTAATCAACGGAGGTACTTGAACTACTCCAAATTTCAGTGGATGCGGGCATCCCAGAATCTCCATCGCAGCTATACCTATAGTTCAAATATATTACAAGAAGGAAACAAAGATACAAAGAATACAATAAGCAAAGAGTGGCAAAAAACTTACTTAGAGAATGACATAAGCCTCAGAAGACTAGACCCGATAAGTTAGCACCAATATACATTATCAACATCCTTAAACATGAGATTTCAACTATGGATTTATCAAAAAAAAGAGGATGAACAAGAGCTAAGAGGAGTAAAAAGTAGCAAATAGAGTACGAAGGAATGGAGCAAAACTACAATAATATTATCAATAAAGAGATTTTGTATAGATGAAGAAATGGAGTATTTAAAGAGAAATAAATCCTTGCCATGGATGCATTGATAATTTCATGTTGTGTTTAAAGTCTATTTTCACTAACAAAGTAATTGTAATCTCTTTGATTTTTAACTTATTTAGAATAATAATAATATCCTCCTTTGAGTTTTCATTCAAAATATGTTATTATACAATAAATTTACTAGTTTTAGTGTTAATTTGCAGAGAAGGGATTTAAGATCCCAGTATCGCAGAGTTGAGGGGCATAACACTGAATGTCTTGGTAAAATTTCACACAAAAACATTGTAATGACTTAATTTTTGATGATTCTGGTGAATTATTCATTTCAATGTGATTTGAATATTTTACCATCCTCGTTGTTGTTTTGTGTTATTTCTGGGTTATGGGGATGATTGGTATGGTTCCAAATATTTTTCACTGTGATTTGTGAAAGTTTGTGACTTTTGGTGATTTAAAAGGCTTTTTAATTGACTTCGATCAATATTTATTATTTTGTGTGTCAAATGACAAAATAGACTACACTAACAAATCCAAAACATCGATTTTAGGTTGGTAACGTGATTGTTCTAGTTTTACGACTTTGGTATCTCATTTCGACCCTCGATTTGGGAAGTTGTGAAATTATATCTTGGGAATTAATTTCATGAAAATGTTGTTTTTCCAAAATACTATATCAGCATTGAGTCTGGAGCATCAAACCTGATAGGGTAGCATAGTTCGTTTGGATTCTCGATATTTTGGATAAATCTAGAGGGGCCTGTGGAGATATGGAATTTTCCAAGTCTTTACCTAGTGCACCACTCATCTGCTTAAATAACAAGTCGATCTCTTAAACGACCAGGTTACCAGCTAGGGGGTATCATATAAGTGAGTCCCTCATCGCATAGGTTATTATTCTTACACAACACTCATGGGCTAGGCATGTATTGTGAAATCAACACCTGGTCTCTTGAGAGAGGGTTGCTTAAGCGACCCAATGTTTGCTTAAGCGATGCCTGGGTGGTATTTGTTGCCCTTTTCGAGATTTTTTGCCATTTTTGACACTTGGAGCTTAGGGTTTTTGAGTTTTTGGGTGATTTCTTCTATTTCAAGCTTGGGTAAGCTCCAAATCCCTAATTCAATTATGTTTTTCATTTCTAGTTATTTAAAGCTTCTTAAAACTAGATATTAGAAATAGAATTTAGAGATTTTGGCTCGTAAGGCCTAAATTTTCGTTCTTAATCCCAATTTCAACCCATATTCACTTGGTTTTCTTCGATGGGTTCATTTAATCATGGATAATATATTTTTGAACCAAAATTCCAGTTTGACCCTTCTTTATTGTAAATCTATTTTGAGGATCCTTTTTGACGCTGACTCAAAATAACGAATATGGGTATCATTGGCATTCTTTTGATGGTATATTTTATATTTTTATGTTTTAGTTTATTCTGAGATCCTTCATGAGGGGAAGGCATCATGATTGGAGGCTTCAGACCCAGTTTTCTTTGTTCGAGGTAGGTTATAGCTTAATTTTCTGCAGGCTGTGCTAGGTAGTTAATATTTGTATAAAATCATGTTATGGGTGTCAAAACTAATCATTTAAATTGCTTATTATTATTGTGCTCCCCTGTGGGTGCCTATGTTATTATTATTTGGTGGTTTTGACACATGATTTGTTATATGTGATTGTGTGGGATCTTATGTAATATTATTGGCCTAGTATTTATATATCTGGTTATTTTCTTTTGTTGGATATTTCAAAGTCAGAATTAATGTCATATAAATGAAATATCATGGTATATTGGTTTTTTTTGGATCATGGATTTTGTTGGATCATGGATGGTTGTCATATTGAGTCGATTTTAGCTCACATGCTTAGTATTTAAAAATTCTCATTCTGATTGGATATGAGCGTTACATCCCCATATCATACACATTAATGAAACATTGATACCACCGTGGATAGTGACCATTTCTGGTTAAACTAAGGCCATAATCTTAGCATAACAATCTAGGATAACTTGATAAGGAGCTAACCAATCCATACCCAAGAGAGATATCTTTCCATCAGGCTCGCCGCTTGGTTAATAGGGGATATTTTTTTTATTTAGCTCATATTGATGATACTAGTGTTGTTTCACTTCTCCATCTGTATTGTAAGTGAGTTCATGAATGTTTTCCCTACGAATATTCCTGGTATGCCTCTAGATCGTGATATACTTTGCTACTGATATTGAGCCGAGCAACAAAGCCATTTCTCTTTCTCCTTATAGGATAGACCTAGTAGAGTTATAGAAATTGAAGGATCAATTATAGGAGATGTTGGATAAGGGTTTTATCTGACCTAGTGTATCAATTTGGGGTACGCCTGTCTTTTTTTTTTGCAGAAAAATGATGTGTCTATGCATATGTGTATTGATTATCAATAGTTGAACAAGGTGACGATTAAGAATATGTATCCTCTTCCTCACATTGATGATTAGTTTGATAAGCTTGAAGGTGCTTTGGTGTTTTGGAAGATTAATTTGAGGTTTGGGTATCACCAGCTCGTGATAAGAGCCTTGAATATTTTGAAGAAAGCTTTTCGGACTCAATACGATCATTATGAGTTCTTGGTCATGTTCTTTGGGTTGAATAATTCCCCAACCGCGCATGGAGTTGATAAACCGGGTATTTCAACCATATCTTGACTCCTTTGTTATTATATATATATATGATATGTTTATTTATGCCAAAAGTGAGGCTGATCATGAGGAGCATTTGCAGATTATTCTTCAAAGATTAAGGGATGAGAAGTTATGTGCTAAGTACTCCAAGTGTGAGTTTTAGTTGGTATCTATTTCTTTCTTAGGTCATGTGGTGACCAAGGATGGTATTATGGTTGATCCAACCAAGATTACAATAGTTCGTGATTGGGCTAGGCCAACTTATCCAATCGAGATTCAGAGTTTTATTGGTTTGGCAGGTTACTACCAGCGCTTTATTGAGGATTTTTCATCTATTGCGGCTCCGGTGACCAAGTTGACTCAGAAAAAGATTTTTTTAGTGATCTGATGTATTTTCTGAGAATGTAAATGAACTATGGTATCCTATAAAATTCAATGCTCCAGGCTCAATGGCGATATCAAAATTTTTGACAAAAAATGTCATTTTCAAAAAATAGAACCCCAAGACCTAATTTCACAACTTTTCAAACCAAGGATTGAAATGAGATACAAAATCTGTAAAAAACCACACCAACCATGTTACCAATATGAAATCCAAATTTTGGATCTGCTAACGTAGTCTATTTTTCCACCTAACGCACAAAATAACAAATATTAATTAAAGTCAACTATAAAGCCTTTTTAACATTTATAAACTATAAACTCGCACAAATCACATCAAAATGCATTGAAAATCATGCCAATTATCTCCACACCCAAGAAATACCATAAATCAACCACAGGGGTGGGGTAAAATAGTCAAATTGTAAAAAATTGAATAATTCAAAAAAACATCCAAAAATTAAGTCATTATATCATCCACCACTAAAAATCTAGTTCATCCCCGAACTATAGGCTAGGGAAATACCTTAATCAACAAAAATCTTGGGATAACTACCACGCATGTCAAACTCTACCTATCAAGTAGCCTCATCTACAAGCTGATTTCTCCACTGGACCTTAACTATTGGAATATATTTAGAACAGAACCGTCTAATATCCCTTGGCTAGAATAAAGACAGGCTCCTCAACAAAATTTAAACTCTCATCTAACTGTACTAAATCCCAACCAAAGACATGAGACTCATCTAGAATATAATGCAAAAGCCTGAAAACATACAAAAAAAGATAAACAACTGATAAATTTGGGGGCAATGCTAACTCATAAGCCATATTACCAATAGTTTGAAGAATCTCAAAAGGTCAAATATATCTGGACTAAGATTACCCCTCTTCCCAAACCTCATTATACCCTTTATAGGTGACACACGATGAAAAACTCCATCACCAACACTAAATATCAAGGCACAAAGTCTATGATCTATGTAACACTTTTGCCTGCTTTGAACCACTTAAAGTTTATCCTAAAAGACTTCAACTTTATTTAAGAACTCAGAAAGCAAGTCTTAACCTCGAGATATAATCGCAGAAACCTCAAACCAACCAACTGGAGAGAAACAACTCCTGCCATATAAAGCCTAGAAAAGGGTCATCTCAATACTGGAATAGTAGTTATTATTATAAACCAAATATGCCAAAGCTAGATGCTACTCCTAATAACCTCCAAAGTATATAAAACAACCATAGAGTATATCCTCAAAAACCTTAATAGTTTGATCTAACTGAGATGATAGACACTAGAACACTATGAAGACGAACAATATAATGAATATAGATACGGGTCAACCTCTCAACACTAAAAGAAAAATAAATTAGAATAAATGATAATATTTGGTCAATAAATACACGATGACCCAAACACTATCAAAACAAAAAGAAGTATGAGGTGACTTAGTCACAAAGTCCAAGCAATATGTTCCCATTTCTACTCAGGATTGGGTAAGTTCTCAAGAAAACCACTAGGCCTTAAATGTTCAGCCTTCACATGTTGGCAATCTAGGCAATGAGCTACAAAATCTTCTATATCCTTTCTCATACCACCCCACTAGTAGTGTTGTCTCAAGTTACTATACAACGTAGTCACTCTTGGATAGATAAAATACCTAGAAAATGAGCCTTCTCTAAAATTAGTCTAATCCAATCACTACTCTCAACACACAAAATTAGTCTTTAATTATTAAATCACCATCTAGATCAAATGATACTTTTTAGTGTCTCCACTCAATACCTTATCCCAATTACTCTCAACACAACATCATAAAACTGATGAGCCTAAATTTTCTCCATCAAGAAACACCAACTGCATAAATGCTAAAACACACCTAGGTGTAGAAATATCAAGACTAACCATCTAGTTAGCCTATGAATGAACCTCTAAGGCCAAAGGACTCTCCTTGGTCAAAAGATGTACCAAGATACCCATGCTAGTCGACTTTCGACTCAAGGCATTCATAACCAGATTAACATTGTTCGGATAATAGTAAATAGTAAGATCATAATCCTTAAGTAACTCTATCCAACTATGCTACTACATATTAAGATCTCGTTGGGTGAAGAAATGCTGAAGGAAATAATGATCTAAGAAGATCTCACAATAAACTCCATACAAGTAGTTCCCCAACATCTTCAAAGAAAAGACAACCACACACAACTCTAAATCATAGGAAGGGTAATTCCTCTCATGGGGCTTTAATCACCTTATCCTACTACATCAATATAACATCTAACACAACACCTAAATCATCACAAAATATGATAAAATCCATGACCTTTTAAGCAAGGTTAAGATAAGAGTTGAAGTCAATAAATTGTTTAGCTTTTGAAATCTTACCTGACAAGCATTAGACCATGAAAAGAAATCTTCTTCTAAGTCAACATGGTCAATGGAGATGAAATAGATGAAAAATACTCAACAAAACATTGATGTAACCTTCTAAACAAATGAAACTCTGAATCTCGATAGGAGAAATAAGTTTATCCCAATCATGGACCACTGTAATCTTGTTCGGATCAACAATAATACTATCCTTAGTCACCACATGACCTAAGAAAAAGATAGACTCCTCGAGGTAATATTCTAGAGGATTTTATGGATATTATAGTAAACCCATGTAAGCTGCCTTGCAAAATTTAGGTAGTCGGTTTTATGGTTTAGTCTCCACATGTGGTTATTCTAGCTCAGTCATACCTCCCCCAATTGACTTGGATCGTAGAGTCTGCTTTATGTGTGATGAGGCTGGATACTTCCCCAAGGACTATCCTTGCCATATTTTTAGGACTAATTTTATATCGATAGTGAAAGTTTGAGGTTCTACAAGAGGTGTGCAAGGTAGAGGTAGTAGTGCATGTGGTGGTAGATGTTACACACTTAGTCAGGTGGTGGTCCTTGATATTGCTATCTAATACTCTTTAGACCAGATAAAGAGGATTTCGATGTTGTTATAATAGGTATCATCCCTGTTTGTTTTAGATCTACATCTGTGTGGTTTGAGTAAGGGTTTACCTTTTCTTATGTGTCTACATATTTTACTTCTAATTTTGATTCTACTTGTGAGCCTTTGGCTATGCTTATCAGTATATCTACTTTTTTAGGAGACTCCTTAGTGGTGGATTGGGTGTACCAATCTTGTGTGGTGACCTTTACTGAGCATGAGGATTGGGTATTTTAGATTATCCTAGATATGGTAAATTTTGATGTCATCTTGGGTATGAATTGGTTAGCTCCTTATCATGGTGTCCTAGACAGTTATACTAAAACTGTGAACTTAGCTTCGTTGGGTGTACCAAGGAAATTTTGGAAGGGTGTGATTCATTTACATCCTAAGAGAGTTATATTTTTCCTTCAGGATCATCTCTTGGTTGAGAGGGGATGTTTGTATTATTTGGCTCTTATTTGTGATACTAGTATTACTTCATCACCTCTTTGGGATTTTGGTCGTATTGTCTGTGAGTTCATGGATGTATTCTCAACGACTTTGTAGGGTATGCCTCTAGACTGTCATATTAACTTTACTATTGAGTTAAGTTAGGCAAAAAGCCCATTTCTAATACTCCTTATAGGATAGCCTTAGTAAGAAAAAGGGCAGCCCGGTGTACTAAAGCTATCGCTATGCACAATGTCTGGGGAAGGTCCCCACCACAAGGGTATATTGTAGATAGTCTTAACTTGTATTTCTACTAGAGGTTGTTTCCAAGGCTTGAACCTTTGACCTCCTGGTCACATGGCAGCATTTTTACTAGTTACTCTACGGTTCCCCTTCATGATGGCCTTAGTAGAGTTGAAGAAATTAAAGGATCAATGGCAAGAATTGACAGAGAAGGGATTTGTCTAACCTAATATATCACCTTGGGCTGTGCCTATCTTATTTGTAAAGAAAAATGATGTATCTCTGCATATATGTATTGATTATCAGCATTTGAACAAGGTGATAGTTAAGAATAAGTATTCTCTTTCTCGTATTAATGATTTATTTGACCAGATTTAGGGTGCTTTGGTGTTTTTGAATATTTATTTGAGGTTTGGGTATCACTATTTGAGTATTAGAGATTTGAATATTATAAAGACAACTTTACATATTCAGTACGATCATAATGAGTTTTTGGTCATGCCTTTTGGGTTGACCAATGCCAGAGCCACATCTATGGAGTTGATAAACTAGGTATTTTGATCATATATTGACTCTTTGTTATTATATTTATTGATGATATCTTGGTTTTCTGTAAGAATGAGTTGATCATGAGGAGTACTTGCGGTTTGTGCTTCAGAGATTGGGGGATGAGAAGTTGTATGCTAAGTACTCTAAGTGTGATTTTTAGTTGGATCTTATACTGTAAAACCAAATTTTAGGATATTTATGGTATCTTAGTAGAGTATCTTTTCTCTACTATTGTGTATGCACTGTTTAACTTTGTTCAAGAAGCCTTACCTTAGGTTTTGGCTTTGTTTTCCCTTTTCATATCAGTTTGGGTGATAGGTTTACTTATGAAGGCGTATGGCGAGTTCCATCATGATCCTTGGCTTTTAGGTTGTGAAAAATTGGTATCAGAGTAGCCAGGTTTATTAGTCTTAATAGTGTAAGAATAGGATGTCTAGTAGAGTCCCATAGATCGATACATAGATATTCGTATCTATCTTCGAGAGCCTATAATATATCTGTAGGAAACTTCTCTTATTTTGTTCCTTATCATGCAGATCTTTAATAACTTGTGTTCTAAATTGTACTTCACACTTTTCTACATAGATAGTGAGGACTAGAACTTGTAAGGTTGGAGATATGAACCTGTCATCTAAGGAGAGAGGTTAGTCTAGAAGATGACTTGCAAGCTGTAGATAGGCCTAAGATAGTGGATGGGTAGGAGGATCTACTGCATCTAGAGGAAGTACTATGGTTTCTTCCCTGAGCCTTAGGTTGAGCATGCTAGAGATATAAGGCCTACTCCGGTCTAACAGAGTTCTTCTACCCCAATTTTGGAGGGGTTATCGATTCACTTGCTGACCTATTTAGAGGGTATTTCTTTAAGGACTCCTAGTGTCCCTCTAAAGACAAGTATTGTACCACCATATGTGTTATAGTCTACTAATGGTGTTCCTATTATTCTGATTATGGATCCACCAGTGGTACTGACATCTGCTTATGGTACTCCACAAACTCTGAGTGTTGTTCCTCCTTTTGTGCAAGTATTCAAGTATGGTATTCCGAGATTAGGAGTTTATCCTTCATCTATATTACTTCCATGGGTAGGATCTCTGCCAGCCAGATTTACTATACTTCTTGTTATTTCAAGTACTGTTATGTCTTCTAGGGATTAGAATAGTTTTTAGAGGTTCACTCATTTGGGTCCACCCGAGTTTAGTAGAGTTGTATGCTAGGATACCTATGAGTTCTTGATTAATTATTATAAGATGCTACATAACCTTGGATTGGTTGAGTTTCAGGGGTTGTGTACACTACTTTTCAGTTGAGATATATAGCCAAGGATTGGTGGAGATCACTTGTTAGATGTCGACCTCTTAGTTCACTAGAGATGACTTGGGATTATTTTGCTAGGACGTTTTGGATAGATTTATACCTTATAGTCAGAGGGATCAGATGAGAGATAAGTTTGATCTTTTGGATCAGGGCTCCATAACTATTTTGGAGTATGAGGCAGATTTCCATACCTTGTTTAGATATACTTATGCCAGTATTTCCACTAAGACTAAGAAGATTCAAAAAATTTTGAATGGGTTGGATGTTTTACTTTAACTTACCACTTCTAGATAGTGATGTCAGGGGCATTATTTAGAGTATAGTGGTTATGCTTAGATAATCGAGTCTATTCTTCGAGTGTCTTAGGGAGATGATAAGAGGTTGAGCCACCAGGGCAAGTTTAGAGGTCACAGTCCTTGAGGTAGAGATTCTAGAGGCTTCTGTAGATATCATGGTAGACCATTTTAGGAAACCTTGCAAAATTCAGTTAATAAGTCTTCTATTTTAGTAACTTTAGGTGGTCGTTCTAGCTCAGCCATACCTCCTCCTATTGAGTCGATTTGCAGAGTGTGATTTGTATGTGATGAGGATGGACACTTGGCCAAGGACTACTCCTTATGTGTTTTTAAGCCTACTCCTATATCGGTAATAAGAGGTATATCTACTAGAGCTATAAGAGGCAGAGGTAGTAGTGCCTATGGTGGTGGACATGGGGCTACTTAGTCAGGTGGTGGTTGTGGATATTACTATTACATACCCTCCAAACTAGAGAAAGAGGCTTCTGACATCGTTATCATAGTATCATACCTTATTATTTTAGATCTGCATCCATGTTGTTTGATTTAGGATCAACTTTCTCCTATGTGTCTGCATATTTTACTTTGAGTTTTGATTCTAATAGAAAACATTTTGCCATGCCTATTTGTGTATCTACCCCTGTATATGACTCCTTAGTGGTGGATCAAGCCCCCTAGTACTACCTCTGGATGGGGCAAATCCTCATGCCCTTCCTCTACCAGGGGCCAGTCCATGACTCACAACCTGCTTGATAAACTAGGATCTCTCCTTATATAATATCTTCACTACTCTAGCCTCATGATATCTACTCTTACCATCTATGTGGAAACAAGTGAAACTCAATTTAGAATACATAGTATGGAAAAATCTGTATGACATGGAACAAAAAAAGGAAAGTTTTCTAAAGATATCTTATGGCCTCTTGAAGATAGATACGAATGTCTATGTACTGATCCATGAGACTCTACATGACATTGGGTTATTACACTGTTGATACCAATGAACCTGGATGCTCTTATACTAAGTTGACTCAAAAGATAATTTCTTTTCAATGGTACGATTCTTGTAAGATGAGCTTTCAAAACTCAAGGATTTGTTGACGTCATCTCCTATCTTAATTTTGCCCAAGGAGGGTGTGGGTTTTACCGTCTTTTATGATACATCAGGTGTTGGGTTAGGTGATATTTTAATGTAAGAAGGTAAGTTGATTTCATAGGCTTATCAGCAGTTGAAGTCCTATGAGAAGAATTACCCTAACTGATGATAAGCATTACCCTACATATGATTTAGAGTTGTGCATAGTTGTTTTTTTCTTTTAAGATATGGAGGCACTAATTGTATGGAGTCTGTTGTGAGATCTTCTAAGATAAGGGTAGTCTTTAGTATTTCTTCATTTAGTGAGATCTTAATATGAGACAATGTTGTTGGCTGGAGTTGCTTAAGGATTATGACCTTACCATTTTTATCATTCGAGCAAGGCTAATGAAGTTGTGGATGCCTTAAGGCAGAAGTCCACTAGCAAGGATAGCTTGGCTAATCTTTTGACCCAAGAGAGGACTTTGGCCTTAGAGGGTCAGTTTTTTGCAAACCAAATGGTTAGACCTGATATTTTGATACCTGATCGCTTAATCGATGGCCTCTTAAGTGACCCAGTGTTCACTTAAGCAATGCCTAGGTGGTATTTGTACCCCTTTTTTTTCTTGCAATTTTCACTATTTTGACAGTTAAAGCTTGGGCTTTTTGAGGTTTTGGGCGATCTCTTCCATTTTCAAGCTTGGGTAAGCACTACATCACTATTTATTGTCATTTAAATATTGGTAAAACTCGATTTCAAAAGTGAAATTTGGGAATTTTGGCTCGAAAGGCCTAAAATTAGTAGTTCTTTGACCTAAACCCCAATTTCAAACCGTTTTCACTTGGTTTTTCTCCTATAGATTCCATTAACCATGGGTAATATATTTCATAACTAAAATTTTGATGTTATTTTTATTCTCAAAAACCCATTTTAGGGTCTATTTTGACCCCAACTCATAATAGGAAATATGGGTCTCATCAGCTTCCTTTGATGCATCAATTCAATATTTATATGTTTTAGCTGATTTTTGAGACCGTTTATGAGGGAAAGGCTTTGTGATTGGAGGCATTTGGACCCGATTTTCATCATTCAAGGTAGCTTATGGTTTAACTTTCTTCATACTGGTATGGGTAGTTAATATTGATATAAAATCATGTTATAGGTGTGGAAACTAATCATAAAAATAGATTTAATATTGTTTTGTGCTTGTGTGGGGGCCTATGTTTTGGTTATTTGGTAGTTTAAAGATATGATTTTCTATGTGTGATCGTGTGGGTCTTATGTAATGATATTGACTTGTTATTTGTATATTTGGTTATTTTCTCATGGTAGAAATTGTCTAAGTCAAAATTTATATGGTATCAATGGCATATTATGGTATATCTTAATCTATTGGTACATGGATTATGTTGGATCATGGATGGATTGCTTATTGAGTGAATTTTGGCTCACTTACTTGGTTTATTAGTTGGAATTTAAAATTCTCATTATGGTTGGTTGTGAGCATTACATCCTCATATTATATACATTCATGAAACATTGATACCACCATGGAAATACTAGTTTTTTTGACACAATATGTAACATCATAATGAAGAAGAGTAATGGATATTGGATTGCTAATGGATATTGTATTGTATATGGTTAGAAGAACCCCCAATGGTTACTACCTCGGATGCATGGCTCGATAGGTGTATACGGAGGTTGTGTAATGACCCCGTGCATCACATCATCATCATCATCTTCTTCATTTCATTCCATATACTATGCATATTTTGTGTTGTATTTTTGTTCTTAACTTGATATTTATCTATTTGTGTTTTTTTCTCATACTTTTATTTGGTATATGCGTATATTTGATGTGTCATGGAAACATAGAATATTCTATGCTTAAAACAAGGAATCTATGCTTGGACTTGGGTCATTTTGGTATATATGATGTCATTTTTGTGATTGTTATAGGTGAAACAGGTTAACACTGGTGTTGGACTAAAAATATGGAAGAAAATCCTGATAAAGCTAATAAGCTAGTCAGGCTATGAGTCATTAAGAAACTATACAACTCATAGCCATACTCATCAGGATACCAGAAGAAAGAGAAAAACTGAGTAGCCAAATGAAGAGTGACTACGATTGGTGATACAACTCATAAGAAGTGACTACGAGTTGTCAGGAGATATTTTAAAGAGAGAAGAAGCAAAGGCTAACATTCAGAGGTGAATTCATAAAATACCACTAGTTGTAAGATCTAATTACGACTCACAATGAGAAGTCGTAAGGAGACCAGTGTCCAAAGCCTTGAAAGTCTAAGGCTCAAGTGATGACAAATGAAGCCCACGAGTCATAGGGACTAACTACGACTCATGGTGATGAATTGTAAGGATAACAAAAGCTTGCATCCATGATGATCAATTATTGGACTGCTTACAATTAGCATCGTATGACTCGTAAGTTAACCTTGTGAGTAGATCATACAATTCATAACGAGGGCCAACATACTTTTCCTATTCTATTTTTATTGGATTTATTTATTTTTGTAAGAAATTATAAATACCTTAGGGTTATTTCTTTATTAGGTTACTTACTTTTACATTACTGTTGATACTTTCAACATACTTTGTTCATTTAGATTTTGTTCTCGAGATCTTGGGTTTTTATTCAATTGGAGACTTTAGATTTTCTCTCTTTCATTATTATGCAATTAATTACATGTATTCTTTACTGATTATCATAGATTATTGCATGAATATGAGCGGTTAATTTCCTTGACTAGGGTTGTAGGAACCCTGGCGGATTAGCTATGTAAGAAAAGTAGGAGATTCATCTATTCGACTATCATTGCATGTATTGCAATCTTCTTTGTATTTATTTAAACCTAAGTTACTGTAAACACTTGGGGACTGCCTGTACTCGAGAACAACCTCGTAAGGAAGTTCAAGATTGGGAAAAGGAGATTATAATAGTGATTTGAGGTACCAACCCTCATCTAATAAACTCGAGACTCAAAAGGTGAGAGTTAATTCAGGTTACAGACCAGGAACAACAAGGAGACACCTTGAGGCTCATAAGGTAAAGGGTGAGATCTATCAATACATTCATAAGACGATTGGTAGTACATATCTTGTCAACTTTGCATGTAGAGTAGGAGGATATGTGGATTAAGTACGAGAATGTTACATAGTTGAGAAGCCAGGGGAACACAGTGCTAATGTTCGTCTTCTACTATTTACAAACTCAAGAATTTATGTTCTATTGCTTATTACTTTAGACTTCAAATTCCCCCCATTTACTTTTCTGCATTGCTTGTGAATTTTCCAAGTTTGAGATATTGTTCAATTTTTTACCTATGGGTTCGACCCCAACCTTGTTTGGGTTACTATATTCGACATCGACCGCAACATACTTCTTTGGAGGTTAGTTTTGGGAGACATCAAATTTTACGTCGTTGTTAGGGCAGACAGCGTGAAGTTTTTATTGAAGTAGTGAAGTTTTTGAGTTTTATTTTTTGTTCTTGATTTGGTATACATCAATGTATGCCAAACACTAGGATTAGAGGCAATCCCTAACTCCAATTGGATCCAAAGCCCAAAAGAATTCTATAAATGCCACAAATAATGGCAAAGCAAGTTTGCGATGGTGTTCCTGCTGGGTTTTGAGACCCTCAGATTGTACCTCCTCCCACATTTGCTGATCCATAAATTATTGCAGATAGATAAAAGGAGTATCTATTAGTTGAGGAATCCAAGGAGGCTAGGTTATTTGTGGAGGCCAGGTTAGCATAGCTGAAAGAGCTGTCCAAGCCAAGACAGGTGGTTGAGCATCGAGATAGAGTTTAAAGAGGCAGAGCTCTAGTGATTCCTATATATCAATACCTCCATCCATATGATAAAGACAAGGCTATGGGGTATGTTGAGCCGGCGGAGGCTGGAGCCATTATTCTTTTTACCTTACCCCCGAATGTAATGTTCTATATTACCAGTGCAATAATTCAACTATTAAATTTGAAGGGTGTATTCTTGGGGGAAGCAAAAGATGATGCAAACATGCAGCTAGCTAATTTTATGGGGATATGCACCTTATATATCATTCCTAGGGTGGATCAGGAAGCATTGAGATTGCAATTGTTCCCATATTCACTAACTAGTGAAGCATTATTATAGCCGGGAGAACTTCCTAGAGGCTCAATAACAACTTGGCATGAGCTCCACAGATAATTTTTGAATTGATTTTTCCCTCCTGCTAGGATGCTATAGTTGAAAGATAAAATCTATAATTTTAGGTAGTTACCTACAGAGTCTATGTCTTAAGCGTGGTTCAAATTCAAAAAGAAGTTGAGAAAGGTACCTCATCACAGAATTCCAAGATCAAATTTATTGAAGGTATTCTATAGATCCTTGAATATAGACCTAGGGAAATGGAAGACACAATATCTGGAGGTGCACTTATGTGTCTACATTGGGAGATGGCTCAAGAGATGTTAGATGAGATTTCTGCCACTAACCAAGGATGGATACTTGGGAGGGTGAGAAAGGAGCTAGTACATATGCTATTGGGGTTGCAAGTGACTACAGAGCTAGTGATCATACGGTAGGACAAGAATTTGCACAACTTAGAACAAATATTGTGCTACTTTCAAAGAAATTCGCAGCAATGATGGCTGAGAATGTGAATTTTGTGGGAGTGAAGGGATCTACTTCTAGAATCTATGAGTTTGATGCGGATGAGAAAGCAAAGAATTTGGATAGAAAAGTGGCTGGTTTTTAAGCCAAAGGTTAAGGAAATCAAGTTCATAACTATTATGGTGATAGGTATCGAGACAAGAGAAGACAACAAGATGGTGATTGGAGGTGCAAAGATGACTATAAAGAGAAGAGTGACAGATATGTCCCACCAGGTAGCCAAGATATCGATTGTAGAATGGAAGAAATATTGTCAAAATTAGTAAAATGCCAAGAAAGTCAGGAGAGCTGCCTTAAAGAGATTAAGTCAGATCTATCATGTCTATATTAGAAGGCTGAGTTGCATACTACTGCGATCAAACAGCTGGAGCAGCAGTTCGGCCAGATATCAACCATGTTGAATCAAAGGCAGCTTGGCACTCCTCCGAGTAATACAGTGCAGAACTCAAATAATGATAGTCATTGTTATGTAATTACTGCTCGGAGTGGCAAAATCACCAGGGATCCACTCGAGTCCACCTTGAATGAGCCAAAGAATGATGTTGATCCTGTTGTTGTTAAGGGAACTCTTGATCTAGAAGCATAGAAGTCACTCGATATTGAGGATAATAGTATGGATGACAAAGGAAAAGGTAGGGTTGAGGAACCTATTTTAAAACCATTCTAAGACCTCGACCACCTTATCCTCAGAAATTAAAAAAGAAGAAGGGGGAGAGCAAATATCAGAAGTTTCTATCTATGCTGAAATAGATGTCTTTAAATATTTCATTAGTTGAGGTGTTGGAGAAAATGCTAGGCTATGCAAAATTCATGAAAAATATGGTCACTAGTAAGTGGACTGTGAGCTATGAGCCTGTGGATAATGTTCATCACTGTAGTGTTGTTACCTCTAGATCGTTAGTAGAGAAGAAGAAAGATCTTGGATCCTTCACCATTCCATGCATTATTATTTCTTTCCACTTTTCTTGGGAATTATATGATTTGGGAGCAAACATTAATCTCATTTTGCTAGTTTTATTTAAGTAGTTGGGGTTAGGATCACCCAAACCAATATTAATGAGATTATTGATGGCTGACCAAATAGTGAAAAGGCCAGTTAGTATTCTTTGTGATATGTTGGTAAAGGTGGAATATTTATCTTCCCAGTCGATTTGTAATACATTATTATGAGGTGGACTTCCAAGTCCCAATCATCTTGGGTAGATCTTTCCTAACTACGGGTAGGGAGTTAGTTGATATAGAATTGGGACAGATGAGGTTCAGACTCAATGATGAATAGGTAATCTTCAATGTATTCCAGTAAATGCGACAATCGGATGATATGAGAGTTGTGTTTGTGATAGACACCATTGATAATGTAGATCTGCGTACAATGACTATCCCTATTGAAGGGCGGTTGGGCATTGAAGCCTTAGCAGCAATGAGTATGAACTTCGACAACAATAGTATTGATGACTATGATAAGATGGTATGTACACTATATAGGAATAGTTCTTATAGTTTTGCACCAAAGAAGCTTGACCTAGATTTGAAAAATAGAACCACTTCACCTGCTCGACGATCTATTGAGGAGCTACCCATCTTAGAGTTGAAGGCTCTCCCGTCTTATTTGTGATATGCATTTTAGGGGCCGATAATACTTTATCAGTAATCATTGCAGTTGGCATGATGTAGATAAAAGTGGAAATTTTATTATCAGTGCTACAGAGATTCAAGATGGCCATTGGTTGATCCATTGCAGATATTGTCGGTATTTCTCCCCGGATTGTATTCAAAGTATACAACATCAGCATCGGCTTAATCGTCCTATCCAGGAGGTGGTAAAGAAAGAAATAATCATGCCAAAAAGTGTAAATTGATGAAAATATCCAAACTGTGTGTTGGGTGTTATTTGTTCTCTATTTACCTCTACAAGGATAATACCATTTGTGCAACAAAAAAGAAAATAATAGAAAGGATAAGTAGGAAATCAAAGTAGTATATTGTAACCTGAAAGGTAATCTTGATTCCTTCACTTGAGCATTCAAAAGGCCAAAGGCTACTACAAATAGGTTCAGACATCCATTGCATCTGCTCTTTTGAAATTCTTTCATATGTAAAAGTTCATGTACAAGAGCTAAACTTAACCTGAATGTTAAGGGTTGTATGGTTGGAAAACAAGTTATCCCACCTTCAAGGATGGATAAGAAAAATACTAAAATTTCGGAATAACTAAATCCGAAATGAGTTATCCCATACATTTTTCCCCAACCAAACATGAGATAAGTTCCTCTTCTAAATTAATCTCGGAATTAATTATCCTTATCCATCATACCAAACAACCCCTTACTTCTTTTAAATGCAAAACAGGCCATATGTCTCATTGAATTTAAACTTGCTAACTTGCTAGATACTGGCAATTGACACATTAACTGACCGCATCCTTATTCATCTAAATGCCTTTTATAATGACAATTTTTCTTAGATAAGAGTTAGAAATACCAAACTGCATAAAGCACGATAAATTGAAAGTAGACAACTAAAGTACATGGATAGTCTTGGCACTCCACTAAAGGATATCAAATTAAAGGTTGGGCATGAAATTTTTACTTTTCTCGAAATTGAACTCCGGAAGTCACGTTTGGTCATATCATTCTTGAATATAATTTCAAAATTTTCAAAAAGTTGCTTTCATTCTCACATAAAATTACTCACAAAATTTCAAAAACAACTTCAATTTGTATTCATGGTCAAACGCAACTCCAATTTTTAAATATCATTTTTCACTTTGAAAATAAAAACTACTTTTTTCAAATACTCACCGTTTTCATGGACAAACACACTCGAGGTGACTCAATTCCGTCGACTATGAAAATGGAAGATCGAATGTTTTGCCTAAGAGATATCTTTATCTATAATCTCAATTATCTAATAGCTAATCTAATCTCTAATATCTATCCCTAATCTCTAATCTCTATCTCTAATATTTAATCTCTAATCTCTAATCTCTAGTCTCTAATTTCTATCTCTAATCTCTATCTCTATCCCTATCCCTATCTCTATCTCTAATCTCTAATCTCTATCTCAAATATATTAAAAGTGTGAAGGATCTTAAAAATATTGTTTGAACTTTTTATCCTTCATTAAAAATTCTGGATTTAGACAAAATCATTTTTTCACTCTCTAATCTCTAATTTCTATCTCTATCTCTATCTCTAATCTCTATCTTTATCCCTATCCCTATCTCTATCTCTATCTCTATCTCTATTTCTAATCTCTAATCTCTAATTTCTAATATATTAAAAGTGTGAAGGATCTTAAAAATGTCATTTGAACTTTATTCCTTCATTAAAAGTTCTCGATTTAGACAAAATCATCTTTTCACTTTTTTCCACTTCAGTAGATATATCAAAAGTTAAACTGAGAAGGTGTTTTTGTGTGGTTGGATTGGATAGGTAAAAAAAGACATCTACCCACAAAAATAGGCTTATTTATATTATGGTAATTTTTCTTGTTTAAACTGTTTTCTTGTGTGCATTAAAAAGAAAAAAATTTTCACAAAAATAGGCTTCCTAAGTTTATGGTAATTTTTTTAATTTTTGTAAACCAATAGATAATATTATTTTGTTCATTTTACCATATAAATCTATTATTAAAATACATGTCCATACAAATTCTTTTCCATCAAAAATACATCCAAAAAAGTATTCTTTCGATTTTTTTTGGAGTTATTTCTACAAATTATTGATTCATTACCGGTTTAGTGTTTCTGTGTAATCAACTTAAAAATGATGCTCAAGAGTTCCTTCATATCTACCTCTCAAGAAAGGTTCCAATTTTTTCTTCTCACACATTCGTTGGCCAGAAACACAAATATTTTGAAATTGTTATTGTTAAAGAAATCTCTCTGATTTTTTATATTTGAGTTTATAGTTGTCAGGTTTACTTTGTAGGGTTTTAGTGGTGTCTATAATTAGATTTCATAATCATATTATTCATTATTTAGTCTTAAAAGAGGTGGGTCCAATACTCCAGAGGAACATATGACTATTTTGGAAGAGAGAAGTGCCCAAAATAAGATTTTGGCACCAACTCCTACAGAAGACAACTTTAAGAAGAATGGATTTAAACTGTGCATGCAATGGAAGAAGAGGATGCAGTATTTGGCCTAAACGATGAAATTAATCTTGATTCACAGGTGTACCTGATGGCATATTACAAGTATAGATAAATGTGCGTAGGATTCTGCAGACGACAAATTTTTCTAACTCAAGAAAACAATAATCGAGACAGAAAAATTACAGCAACAAAATGTAATATTTTATTTCAAATGTAGTAAGTGTTACAATCTCTATGATAATCTTCTGATTCTTCAAAGTAATATGAACTTGAACTTGAACTTGATTTGAATTCAAGGGCTTGAGAAGCTTGATTTTGAATCTTCATCTTCAGACTTGAATTTGAATGTTAATTCGTCACAAACACTTGGATGGTTGCCACGAATGAGGAATATGAACAAGTAACTTGATCTTGAACAAAATTTTCTTCATTCTTGATCCTGAACTTGATCTTGAGTTTGATTGTTTGAAACTTATAACTTGCAGAGAAATTATGATTTTTGATCCACGAGCTCTTTTCTTGCTTTTTATTTCTCAAAAATCCTCCCTTTGTGAGTTTTAAGGACCTCTATTTATAGTTGGAGGGCAAGGCAACTGTGCGATTTGATTGGTTGGTTTGAAATTGACCAATCACATTCTTTTGATTGAAAGCTCCACTTTGATTGGCTAGAACATGTCACTCACACACTTGGCATGACTTTAGTGACTCATTTTATTTAAGTTGGATTTCCACATAATATCGACACATGTCATTCTTTTAGTGGCTCATTTCATTTAACTTGTATTGTCACATAATATTGACACATGTCATGCTTTTAGTGGTTCATTTCATTTAACTTAGACTGCCACATAGTATTAACACATGTCATGCTTTTAGTGGCTCATTTTATTTAACTTGGATTGCATATAATATTGACATATGTCATGCTCTCAGTGGCTCATTTTATTTAATATGGATTGCCACCTCATATTAAATTAACCCCATGTATTTGAGATTAAATGATTCACCCAATTGTATTAGTCGTATTATTTGAACTATTTTTTGAATTTAATATAGTCCAAATAAATATGTGAATTTAAGTTTAATAAATTTTTAATACTCACAAATTCCCCCTATTTCAAGACTTGTCATATTCAACTTTATTTTTTTAAATAAAAAAAAAAATCGATGAACTAGACTTGAAGTACAATTAAGACAATAATATATTTTTTTGGTTTTCTTGTATGCTGTAAATACTTATTTCTTTGGCTTAAAGTAGTCCTAGAATTCCAAAAGGATATTTTTTATATTTTTTTTGAACTCCGTATCCGATCAAACTATGTCACATAAAATAAAATAGAGGGAGTAAATAAATATCCATGTTGAAAATTTTCACATGCAAAAGTTTCACTAGTAGTGAGATCATAATTCATTATTGTGTAAAGTGGGGTCCACCTTTTAGTACCATTATCTTTAAAGCTCTTGATAATCTTTAAGAGATTTTTGATAGAAAAAAAATATTTTTTTCCTTATCTTAAAAACATTTAACTTATTACTATTATATCTGTGTTGGAATAGGACACTACTATTTATTGTAACCCTTTTTTTTAACTATAAATAGCAGCTAGCCTCCTTGAAACTTCTCAAATTATTACGCGATAACCTGTTGATAAACAACGACATTGTAAGTTCTTTGGATTTTCTATATATATAATAATATATATGTTAGTGTGAAACAACATCATATGTAATCTTTCTGTTTGTGCAAAATGGTAAAACGCCAAAACCTGATGCTTAGCCAGAAGTACTCATTTCACTATTCTTTATGTTTCTGTTGTGAAGCTCTTTGATGCTAATGTTTTATTTTTGTTTTTTTTTTCTAAAAAACGTGGTCTAACAACTATTGTTGATTTTTCATTTTTTTTTCAATGATTTCTTTTTCCTTTCTTTAATGAAAAATAATCCATAATTAAAAAAATAATTGCTTTTGTTACTACCTTTTCATTTTTTTTTATTTTTGACTTTTCAATAATAATTTTTTTAAAGTAAAGTAATAAAAAAATAATAATGATAAAAAATACTACTTTTGTTACTCCGGCAACTCTTTTTTTTTTTTGCTTTAACACCATAATTTCGATGCTTTAAAAATATAGAATATTTGAGCATAGGATGTCGCAAGTGTCGCCTTAGTTGAGCCAAAGACTGTACACTGTCTAAGGCAGAAACGTTACATAGTCTGTGGCTAAGACTTTTTTTTACACCGTCTGAGGGCGTCGTAAGTATCTCCTTATTTGAGCCAAAGAATGCACACTATCTAAGGCAGATACTTCACAGTCTATGGCTAAGAGTTTTACACCGTCTGATCCAAAGACTTTATGTTTCCCGAGGCGAAGATTTTACAATGTTGCCTTATTCGAGCCAAAGACTTCACACTGTCTATGGCATAGACTTTACATTGTTCGCAGATGAGATTTTTTAACACTGCTTAAGCCAAAGACCTTACATTATTTGAGGCATTCATTTTACACCGTCTGAACTGAAAGCATCACACTATTTAATTTAACAACTTTGTATGATCAATACTTAACTGAAGATCACATTTGAATATAGAGTTCATAATTATTGAACAATCGAGTAATTTCTAATGAAATACTCTTCTTCTTTTTTTGCAGCTTCAATCATGGTTTCCTTTAGATATTCAACATCTTCTTCATCCGAGCTGCGATATTTTATAATATCCGATCACGACGATAGTGAGGTAAATACAAAGTTACTCATTGGTACGCCATTGGCTGAAAAATATGTTACTCCATGGCCGCCTTTGAAAAATCTTCCTGGTTTAGACCAATGGGCTCTTGAATTCCACAGTCGTCCACCTAAGACATGGTTGCTTTTCTCTTCCAATCGTCATACCAAGAATATTGCTAGTACATTGCCATGCTTGGGACAATGAATTATAAATGGAGAGAATAGGTGGGATAAAACATTTTAGCTTAGTGGCGAGTTCCACTATATTCCTGACTATTGGGAATGGGCTGAAAATGTTCTTAGTAGGAGCTACTAGACTTTAAATAATGCAAAGATTTACTATGATGTATATGGTTCACTCTTTACTTATGATCAAAATACAAATATCTTACAAGCCTTCTGTGAAGCTTAGTGTGCTATTACAAATACTTTGCTTACCTCAGTTGGAGAAATGTCCCTGTCTCATTAGGATTTACACACCATTGGAGGTTTTTTAATAACAGGAAGTATGAGAAAGTTGTGCCGGATGTTACAGAACTTACAAAGACTTAAGATAAGTTGAAAAGATTCCTTCCCAAAACCTGTGAACATTTACTTGATACCTTCCATCATCTATATGAAAGGAATGGTGATAATCCAAGTATTCCCATGAGCAAAGGGATACAATTTTGGTGTAAGAAAGCTTTTAAATATGAGCCACCTCTGCCAAGAAGATAAAATAAATCCATTCATCTGAAATTATCTCATAATCCGACTGGAAAATTCGATAAGGCAGTTAATTGGCCATTCGAAGAAGAAGGATTATTTTATAAACTAGGAGTTAAAAGTCACAAAAAGGACAATACATAATTAGCTTCCTTTTTATCCTGTTGGTTGTGCACATTTGTGTGTCCAACAATGGAAGGAGATGTTATCTGTCCAGGAGTTTTTAGTGTTTCTTGTTACTTAGAAAGTGGGCGAAGAGTTAGCCTTACAGTTCTGATCTTAGCTAGCATCTATAGGGGACTAAATACAATATCAGAATGTCCACGGCTTGATCTTGTTCGGTCATGCATCATTTTACTACGTATATGGTTGGTTGGCCAACTACTTTAATACTTATTTTTCTTTAAAAGATGGACCAAGTGATCCCTTCATGACTGGATATTCTGGCGAAGGTGCTTCTAGGTAATACGAAAAGAAAGAATTAAGAAAATATACAAATGAAGGGGGAAAAATTAATTAGTATGGCACATTATTCGAGAGGCCTCAAGCCTATCACTACTGCGATGATGGAGATGATAAAGGAATTTCAGTCAAATTTTTTCATGAGAATTCGCTCAAACTATCTTCTTTAAGAGATGAGAATACCTTTCTTATTGATCCTTATAGTCCCCATAGATTTAGCCACCAATTTGGATTTTTCCAAGATTCCACTAGCTTACTAGATCAAGATATTTGAGAGGCTTTATTACGAGATTGATTGAGACTTGTACGCATTTGTGTGTTGGATAAATCCATGGCAAAGGTGATATTTCCCCCAAGTAATACTAACTTGAAGACATTCTCATCGTCCAATTATAAAGTTTGGTGGGAAAAGGTATATGGGAGTGTTCTAAAAGACACATATGATTTCTAGTGAGTCCCGTAGGGCCTAGCGCCTTTCAAGAATGTAAGAAAATGGCATTACTTGTGCATAAGCCTCTCATTTGGTAGTCCAAAGAAGTCATAGAAGAAATTAAGGAACCTCTGTATGAAGAAGATCAAGAAGAATAAATGGCAATCCTGCCTCATCAAGTTCCCAACAAGCGGCTATCTAAAGTTAAGAGTGCTAGCAGCCATGGAGATCGTTGTTGGAAAAAAATGAGACCATCCTTAGAAGAACCATCAAATGATAATTTGTATGTGATAGAGATTTCTGGTGATAATATTAGTTATTCAAGGACATTGATAGTTATCAAAGAGGTAATGGTTCAAGCTTTCTCCTCTATTTTATGGTTTATCCAATTATTTCACTAATTTATTTTTTTACAATTGAAAAATGTCAACATTTTGGATGCTCCACATCGCGGTAAACCATACGCCAGTGGCAAATCTATCACCAGACCAAACTCTATAAAAGCACGTTGGGTCTCAAAATTTGAGGTAGAGGTCACTTCTACCCCCATTATAAATGCTAAAGCAAGTGCAGAATCAAATATCCACAAACAACCAGCAATATCCATGTCCATGTTTTATGGAAGGAAGGTTATCTTTGAGCTAAAAAGGGAATTTATTATGAAAGCTTGGGCCAACATTCGTACCAATTTAGGAGGTCTTACTGTGGACTGTGCTTCTTCTCTTGCAGATGAGGTCCAAGTAGTACTTAAAGACATGAGCGAAATGGGTGTAGATATTTATCCTTTGTGGAATTTATTAGAGTCTTTCTTTGAGATTGCCACTTTCTATGAACAAGTACGGTCGACCCTTATTGATAAGGCCGAAGAAATTGAAAAGTCAGATTCATATATAAAGGTCAAGGAGCATCTTGAACTTGTGATGAAGAAAAGATATAAGAAATCTGAAGAACTATCTACTTCTTGCCAATCTCTTAAGAAGGAAGGAAAGAAGGTAAATAAGTTGTAAGCTCTCCGAGATGCCGCCAAATAAAAAGTTAAGGAAATTGAATCCAAAGTCTCCTCTGTCGAAGAAGAGTTCACCAAGAGTGCTGACATTTCCTTGGGAACTCAAAATGCCTCGAATGACGTTGAGCAGAAGAAGCAAGTATTAGAGGATTCTCTCCAGGATTTAGTTAATTATAAGTTGTGTTTAGACTAGCTTTAGGAGATGTCATTCTTTATTTTCAAACCTCTTTTCTTTCTTTCCTTCTATTTTGTCTAATTAGTTGAATTCAGTAACATTAATAAACTCTTTCCTCTTGGCATTAAATTATGCACTCTTTTTAATACTTAAATTGCTTTTTAGATCCCAAAATCATTTACTTATAATGCATCGATTACATTGTTCTAAGCCTCAACTTGAGCCAAGTTTCGTTGCTCAACAGCTTGTGTTTTTAAGATAGAAAATTTGTATTTGGAGATGAGAATACCAAAATTATGAGCTACTTGATTTTTTTCAAAAATCAAACTTCTTGATTTAAAACATACCCATAATAAGAATTTTAGATCATTTGGGTTGTTTCAAATAATATTTGGAAGTCAAGTTTAAATGCCGTTAGATAGATATTTTCAGATTTACATGACTACACCAAAAAAATTGTATCTTGATGTAGAAGTATCGGCATTGAAATTGACTTAATTATATGTAAACTAGGCTTTCAAATAAAAAAAAAACATATCCAAAATTCAAGATTTTAGAGCATTTGAATCGTTCTAAAAAGTATTTCGAAGTTAAGTTCACTCAGGCCGACATTTTTACATTTACGTGACTACAAAAAAATATTATATCTTGATGTAGGAGTAATGAAATCAAAATTTGCTTAATTCCCCATAAACTAGACTTACAAATCAAAAACATATTCAAAATTCAAGATTTTAGAGCATTTGGATTGTTCTAAAAAGTATTTTGAAGTCAAGTTCACATGCTGCCAGACGGACATTTTCAGGTTCGCAAGACTACACCAAAAATATTATATCTTGATGTAGGAGTACCTAAATCAAAATCTTATTAATCCCACATAAACTAGACTTTCAAATATAAATCATATCAAAAATACAAGATTTTAAAGCATTTGGATCATTCTAAAAAGTATTTTGAAGTCAAGTTCACATGATTCCAGGTAGGCATTTTTAGGTTTGTACGACTACATCAATAATATTATATCTTAATGTAGGAGTACCTTAATCAAAATCTTCTTAATCACACATAAACTAGACTTTCAAATATAAAACATATCCAAAATTCAAGATTTTAGAGATTTGAATCGTTCTAAAAAGTATTTTGAAGTCAAGCTCACATGCTGCCAGGTAGGCAATTTTAGGTTTGCACGACTACGCCAAAAATATTACATCTTGATGTAGGAGTGCCTAAGTTAAATTCATATTAATACCACATAAAATAGACTTCCCAAATCTAACAATTATCCAAAATTTAAAATTTTAGAGCATTTGGATCGTTTTAGATAATATTTTGAAGTCAGCCTAGGTTCTGTTTTTCTTAATTTTTCAGCTTTGCGCGTCTTACGATAAAAAACTCATAACTCTGGATGTGAATGCTAGAACTATGATTATATTTTATGAGACTGAACTTAGAATGTAACTCTAAGCGCCTACGTACCTCAGTGAAGAGGATCAAGTCATGATGTAGTTCTAAAGGAGCAACAAATTTTCTTATTTATTTAATTTCTTTTTTTAAAAAAAAATTTTGTGTCCTAATTTTTGCCTAGGCCACCTCTTTTGAGATTTTCAAGTTAGCAAATTTATTTTCTTTTGGGTCGTACACAATTTATACTCTTTCAGACCAGGAGTAACATGCAGGTTAGACTCGTGCCTTAAGGAGCATTCTTCTTTTCTTCAAAGATAGTATCTCTTTATGAACTTTTCTTTGATGGGGCTAATATGCAAACCTTCTGACTCAATAATTTTATAAGCACCACTTGAGTGTACTTCTTGTACGACATGTGGCCCATCCCACTTAGCTGAAAACTTGCTTCTAGATCGATGTGAGGTGATAATAGGCCTCCTTACAGCAAGAACTTAGTCACCTACTTGAAAGCATCTATGGAAGACCTTCTTTATGAGAGGCGGGATTGATAACATGCCAGGCTTTCTTGAGCATATAGCCTCTTTTCATCCAAAGCCTTCAATTATTTAAGGCATAACCAAGCGTTTTCTTCATTAGTAAGTCTTTCTTGAATAGCAAGCTGCAATGATGGGATTTGATGCTCAAGTGGCAAAACTGCATCAACTCTATAAACAAGTGAATTAGAAGTTGCCTGTGTAAGAGTGCAATACGTTGTTCTATATTCACAAAGAGTTTCTTTGATCTTCTCATTCCAATCTCATTTAGATTTTGAAATGACCTTCTTCAATAAGTTACAGAGTATCTTGTTAAATGCTTCGGTAAGGCCATTGGCAGAAGCATAATGCATAGAGGATTTGCATTGCTTGAAGCCAAAAAGATCGCATATCTTGGTCATCAACTTATTACCAAATGGTTTACCATTATCCGTCAGTATATATCTAGGAATGCCAAAGTGATAGATACTATTGACTTGGATGAAGTTTGCCATATTCCCTTTCTTTACTTCTTTTAGAGAAATGACTTCAACCCATTTTGAAAAATAATTAGTTGCAGCTAGGATATACAAATGTCCACCAGAAGACTTCATTAATGGTCCAACAATATCCAATCCCCATGCCTCAAAAGGCCAGGAACCAACAGTCGGGTGTAATACCTCTGCGGATTGATGTATGAAATTTGCATGAAATTGACAAGCTTTACATCTTTGAGCACAATCTAAGTAATCTTTCACCATAGTCTTTGAATAGTAATCCATTTTTTTAATATGAAAATAAAGATTAGGCCCCGACTAATGCTCTTTACACACTCGAGAATGAGCTTCTTGCATAGCTTGAACTGACTCATCTGTGCCTAAAAACGTAAGAGTGCTCCATCAAATAATCGACTATAGAGTGTACTTTTACAGTAAAGAAAGTGAGGGGCTCGTCGTCAGATTTCTGCTCTCTTTCAAGGGCTTTTTGGTAAAATTTCATAATACAAGTAATCAATTATTGGTTGCCACTAGTCTTCAATCTTGACCTCAGAAGCAGTGATAATTTGTTCAAATTCCTCTACATTTTTATTTGGTGGGACTACCCATATTTGGCAAATAATGACTTGCATTTGATCATAACATACCAATGCAGAAGCTAAAGTTGCCAATGCATCAACCCTTTTGTTTTTCGTCCTAGGGACATATTGAATGGTAACCTCTCTAAGCCAACTTATCAAATTCTAAGCGTAATCGCAATAAGGAAGAAACTCAAGCTTCTTGACCTCATAACTACCGAAAACCTAATTGATCACAAACTTGGAATCTCTAAAGACTTGCAATTGTAATTGTTTCATATCAACAACCATTTTGAGTCCAAGTATAGAGCTTGATATTCAACGACATTATTAGAGAGACATTGTGTTAAATGAAGCAATATTGCAAAACTTTCCCATTGGAAGTGATAAACACTACTCCATCACCAGCTCCCTCATGATTTGCAATGCATCAAAGTACATCTTTCAAGGAGATTGGATTTCTACAAACATTTCTACAAACATAACATCTTCATCAGGTAGTTCATCAGATAAATTCCAATCATGTGGAATTGGATGGTCAAACAAGGCATTTGCAAGAACTTGTCCTTTCACTGCCTTTTGAAAGATATATACAATTTGAAATTGTTAGATTTATAGGTACCACCTTGATAGTCTATCACTTAAGATAGGGTTGTAAATGACAAACTTTATAGGATTTACTTTAGAGATGAGTCATACATCATGAGCTTGAAAGTAATGCTTCATTTTCTGAATTGAGAATACAAACACCAAACACAACTTCTCTATAGGCGAATACTTTATCTCATTTGGTTTTATCATCCTACTCAAGTAATAAAGGGCATTTTTTCTCCTTTATGGTTTTCTTGTGCTAGAAGTACCCCTACTGATCTTTCTTGTATCACAATATACAATATGAATATCTTTTTAGATATGGGAGCTTCGAGCACTAGAGGCTTCATTAGATAAGACTTTATACTCTCAAAAGCATTGGTGCAGTCTTGGTCCCATTCAAAGGGGACATCTTTCTTCATAACATGACTGAATGGTTGACAGCTCCCAGATAGGTTTAAAATAAACCCCCTAAGATACGCCAACTTTCCTTGCAAGCTTTTCAGCTCATGAATATTTTTAGTCTCAGGCATCTTCAAAATAATATCTACCTTATCTTGATTAATTTTAATCCTGTGATGTTGAGCAATAAAGCCAAGGAACATTCCAGAAGCAACTCAAAAAGCACACTTTAGAGGTTTCATTTTGAGTTGGTATCTTTGAAGTCGTTAATACCATTCTCAGATCATATAAGTGGTCATCTCTTTTTCTTAATTTCACCACTAAGTCATCAATATAGGACTCACCATTTTTATGAAGCATATCATCAAAAATATTCTTCATAGCTCATTGGTAAGTAGCACCAACATTCTTTAAACCAAAAGGCATTACTTTGTAGCAATATATTCCTTTAGGAGTGCAGAAGGCCATGAGTTCTTCATCTTTTGGTGCCATACGAATCTGATTATACCCAGATGAACCATCCATGAAAGACATTGCCTCATATCCAGTGTGGTATCAATCATAAGCTCCGGTATTGAAAGAGGAAATTCATCTTTAGGACACATATTATTAAGATCCCTGAAGTCAACAGAAACTCAAATTTGACAATTCTTCTTTCTTACAGGTACTATGCTTGAAGTCCACATGGGATACCTGACTTCTCTGATAAAACCTGCTTCGATGATCTTGTTAACTTTAGTTTCAATCAAAAGGACTAATTTATGTCTAAACTAATGTTGAGCCTGATTAATAAGGAGAGCACCTCTCTTCACAGCAAGGCGATGAACTGTAATTTTAGGATCTAATCCTAGCATTTCTTTGTAGCTCCAAGAAACTACATCTTTATACTCCATAAGCAACTCAAAATACTTGTTTTTGTCATCTTCATCCAGTAAGGTGCTTACATACGTAGGCTTTCGATCTTCATGAGTTCCAAGATTGGCTTCCTTCAATCTATTAATAGTGTTCTCCACCCCTTCCTAAAGTTTAGGTGGGCATCTTTAGTGTCTTCGACTTCTTGAGCATCACCATCATTGAAAGATATGTGATGAAAGGTGTTGATATTAATGAACTCATCTTTGATCTTCACATATGGGAGAGTACCCTTCTTTACGCACATTGTGATGTGATATAATGATCCTGCACTTTTTACATCTTCTTCACGGTCCTTAATATGAACTAGAGTATAAGTTCTTGCTTTGAGGACATCTCCACATGAAACTAAGAATTTCATTTCTTGCCTCATTCTAGAAGGAATCAAACTGGAGCAACTTTTGTGAAAATTAAGATCTTTAGCATAAACATGTTCTTCCATCCTTCTATCATTTCCTTGGAATTTGTATTTCTTCTTCATTAGCCCCAATATATCAAACACCAAAGTTCTTGTACTTGGGTCAGTGGGCCGATCAAACACAGAAACCCTTTTATTAGATGCTACAGAATCATCCTTATGGGTAGTACAGTTCATACATGCCCAATTCATAGATATATGAATCGGTAATCATTGTTTGTAACCCAAACCTTCACACGATTGTATGATAGCATACCCTTTCTCTATCATCATCCTCTAAGTAGGATTTAGACCATGGCTTGGTCCTCTTTTTGCTTCAGGTGGGAGCTTTTCTAGCTTAGATAATTTATCGGGATTGTATCTTGCTTTTGCCAATAACTTATAGACGATTGGGTCAAAACCCTCATTTGTATGCTTTTTAGGAAATACTTTATGAAGATCAAGATTAGATGACTTGACAAATCCTTCCACCGATCTTGAAAGTGAATTACATCAATTTGCTTAATAGGAAAGGTCAACCCTCCTAACGCATTTTGCTGCAATTCAGATGATTGTACTTCAACCTTCTTTTCCTTTGGGATATAACGAATAATTATAGTTACCTTCTTACTTGACAATGCCGCATTGATCTCAGGTACCTTATTTGCATAAAAAATGTTGGACTCTTTTCAATCACCAACTTTTCTTTTCTTGTTGCCTCATTATTCTTCTTTCCAATGTCAACCTTCCTTATAAGAACCAAATTACCAACATTTACCTTCTTTTGGATGTGTTTATTCAAGTAAAAATTTATATCTGCAAAATGGATTTCTACTTTAATAAAAGGATCATAGTCAGCAACCACTTTCTTTTAGACTCCATTTTCAAAGTTCTTAAAGTATTGATTGTAGGTGGACATGATCACTTTGTCAGAATGTATCCATGGCCTTCCAAAAAAGATGTTATATAAGGTCTTTGCATCAATCACATGGATTATTACGTTTGAACTCATATCTCCCATTTTGACTTCTAATTTGGTAGAACCTATGTCTCTTTTCCCTCCTTGATTGAATCCCTGAATTATAATATGACATTTAGACAATTCATACATCAAGATTCCAAGCTTCTTCACAGTGTGAATTGGGAGAATATTAACTCCAGAACCATCATCAATCATAATTTTTTTCACTTTGTGTTCGCGCACGTTGCCAACCATATACAAGGGACGATTGTGTGATATTTCACCCAATAAGAGGTCATCATCAGTGAATGTAATCTTCGCATCACAAGTGTTCACTTTTTCAGAAAGAGGCTTAACAGGTTCTTTATCTAAAAATATTAAAGTCAATGATGAGTCTCCCATTGTTGTCTCTTTTTTATCAATATTGCAACATGAGGCCTTAATGCCAATATAAGATATTTTTTCACGAAACCAACTTGGCAAGAATTCCTCCAATGTCACAGGGTAACGGGGCTTTGGACGATAATTCTTCTCAATTTTCATTTTTTTCACATTCTTCTCTGCCATTTGCTTTTCGGATCTTTTGACCATCTTTTATCTTATTACTTGTTTGCTCAACTTCTTTCATGAGCTCATCTTGCAACGTCTCGGTAGAATCACCAGGATCCATCCTTCATTATTAGTGTGTTCAATAAGGGGTTGACTTTTTTCTAATGATTCCTTCTTTACTATTGCTTCATTCATCGTTGAAAGAGGAAATGGCCTGCTAATATCGATAGGTTCAAAGTCGCTAAATTTAATCATCTTTATGGGGTTGGAATTAGGACATCATCACATTCATGCACTTCAATAAAGTTGCAAAAAAATATGGGATCAAGTGAACCAAAAGCGACCGATACTTGATTTGAAATTTCCTTCCTATCATTGAGAAATATCTTTTCTTCGCGGACCAAGTCCATGACTTTTTCCTTGAAGATAAAACATATTTCTATAGGATGACCCAACAACCGATGATATCTGCAGTAGTTTGGATCACTAGTCCTTCCAGGTTCATTTGGATACTTCATTGTAGGTAACTCAAAGATTTTATATGAAAGGAGTTCTTCAAAAAATTTTGGGACATCTGAGTCCAAGAATAGATACTCTTTTGCTTGTATCTCCTTTAAAGTTAATATTTTGTTAGCATTATTCTGGAAAGATGTGGTTTTAAAACTTTCCTTCTTACTTAACTTTATGGTGACCCTCAATGGTGCGGCATTAACATTCATCGCCTCTTTACTTTTAGATTTTGACACAAACTTGCCCCCTTTCTTTACTTCTAGTTTGTCTTTTCCTTTTGTCCTTGATTTTCACTTGAGGAGATTCTTAACTCCATATCATGAGAATATGTGGAAAGTTCTTTAAATGACTTAGGATTTATGCTCTGTAGGATATAACGAAGTCCCCAATGCATTCCTTGAATACATATTTCTATCCCAGAAGCCTCTTTAAGTCTGTCCTTACAATTAAGACTCGTATTCCTCCATCGATTGATGAACTCAATAATGCGTTCATCTTCTCATTGGCGTATATTGGTAAGTTCAACCATACTTACAATACGTCTTATGCTATAGAAACAATTGAGAAATTCATGTTCAAGTTGTTCCCAATTATCAATAGAACCAAACTCGAGGTCAGTATACTAATCAAATGCATTTCCTTATAAACAGCGCACGAATTGTTTAACAAGATAATCTCCATGAGTTCCATCATTGTTGTAGGTTTCAACAAAGTGTGAAACATATTGATTTAGGGTTTTTTTCCACTAAATTATTGAAATTTCAGAGGTTGATAACCTATGGGCTTCTTTAATCCCTCAATTCTTGAATTATATGGATTAGCATATGTGAGAGATAGTTTGTAAGCAACATCGTACTTGTCTTTAATGGTTCCTGCAATAAAGTCCTTCAGTTGGTGAATTGGTATTAACCCCTCCGTAGATACTTGCAGTTTATCAACAACATGCCTTTGTTTTACAGATGAGTCTTCTTTGTCTTGTTCTATCATACGCTTTCTAGATTCTTGTCTTGAGCCTTCATCCATAACACTTTCAACTCTGTCTGTCAACTTGACAATTCGATTACCTTGATATTGCATATATTTTGTTAGGCCTTAATCGCCTTAGTCAAACTTGCAAGCTGTTCTTCCACATTTGAGGTATTAGTCACCATTGCTTGGATAGCCACTAAAGATGAAAGATTAAACCATGGATTTTCCCTCAAACTGAAATCTGAATAAAACAGTTCATGCAGAGTAACTGGAGCAAACTTACTAATCAAAGAATAATCATCTTCATTCATGGTGTGGTCCTTAGTCTTAAATGGACTAATTTGAGCTAAAGTCTTCTCAACGATCTTAACGATATTCTCCACTTCTTTCTCCCCCTTTGAATACTGAAGATCAAATGTAGGAGCTGATACAGACGACACTTCAAGTGTTTGTTGTCCTAGTAATTTTGATTTGTTCCTAGTAATGGGCCCCATACTTTCCATGGTAGCATCAAGTATGTTATCCACTTCCGCAAAAAACTTGGAGTCAGTAGCCTTAGCAACAACAGATTTGGAGTAAAATTTTTTGGATAGGAAGATTAATATGAAGAGATAAGAGGTAGAGAAGGTTCCACTGGGCGTGCCAAAATTTGTAGACGATAAATTTTTCTAAGTCAAGCAAACAATAATCAAGACAGAAAAATTGCAGCAACAAAATATAATATTTTATTTCAAATTTAGTAAGTGTTGCGATCTCTATGATAATCCTTTGATTCTTCAAAGTAATATGAATGAGTTGGACTTGAACTTGATTTGAATTCAAAGTCTTGAGTAGCTTGATCTTGAATCTTTATCTTCGGACTTGAATTTGAATGTTAATTCATCACAAACACTTGGATGGTTGACACGAATGATGAATATGAACAAGTTACTTGATCTTGAACAAAATTTCCTTCACTCTTGATCTTGAACTTGATCTTTAGCTTGATTGTTTGAAACTTATAACTTGAAGAGAAATTATGGTTTTTGATCCACGATATCTCTTCTTGCTTTGTATTTCTAAAAAATCCACCCTTTGTGAGATATAAGGAACTGTATTTATATTTGGAGGGGCAAGGAAACTGAGCGATTTGATTGGTTGGTTTGAAATTGACCAATCACATTCTTTTGATGAAAAGCTCTAATTTGATTGGCTAGAACATGTCACTCGCACACGTGGCATGACTTTAGTGGCTCATTTTATTTAACTTGGATTGCCACAAAATATCGACACATGTCATTTTTTTAGGGGCTCATTTCATTTAACTTGGATTGCCACATAATATTGACACGTGTCATGCTTTTAGTGACTCATTTCATTTAACTTAGATTGCCACATAATATTGACATATGTCATGCTCTTAGTGACTCATCTATTTAACATGGATTGTCACCTCATAGTAAATTAACCCCATGTATTTGAGATTAATTGATTAACCCAATTATATTAGTCATATTATTTGGACTATTTTCTTGAATTTAATTTAGTCCAAATAAATATGTGAATTTAAATTTAATAAAATTTCAATACTCACAGATTCAATTTTGCATAAATCATAAAAGATTTACTTTTTGGTTGTATTATTATTTATAGAGTATTTTTATGAATTAATATCTAATAATAGATATTGATTTTGATTTCATGCCACAGAGAACCTCCACTCTCACTTCTTGCCTACACACTGCTTGCTTTTGATGGTAATTTAACAAGTACTCCCTCGGTTTAAACAAGAATGACCTATTTTGACTTAACACAAAGTTTAAGAAAATAAAAAAACTTTTGAATCTTGTGTCCTTAAATTAAAATTGTGTCAAATATACCAAAATGTCCTTTAATCTTATGGCCCTAAACATAACATGTGGAAAGTTGAAAGTAAAGTATTGCCAAAAAAAAAATCATTCTTTTTTAAACTAATTAAAAAGGAAAGTAGGTCATTTTTTTTTAAACGGAGGGAGTATGTTTTAGTTTTTGTTCTCAGTTTACTTTGTCCTTTATAAAATATATGTATTTTGTCTGAAAACACAATAGCTTTTTTATATAGGATTACATATAGATTTAGGTCTAATATTGCCTCTATCTAAATAGTTTCATTGTATTCACAGTTTTATTAAAGATCAATAAGTCAATCTTTTAAAGGTAATTTTCGTCTCTTTTAATATTAAAGTTTTAAATTTGATTTGACTCCAACCTAGCAAATTTATGTTCATGAGCCTTTTCGCCTTTCTCATATCTAAAATAGCCTCAATATTAATTGTTTTTGTTGTTGCAATAAAAGGAGGTTAGATAATATCAATCATGCATTATTCCTCCTTACAGAAAACTTGTCTTCTTTTATGTAGCGAAGGAAAAAAGACCAGGAAGGCAATATGTCTCACAGATAGATGAGCATGAGCAGTTGTCTCCACAAATGAATAATATGAGACATGGCCGGGCAGGCAAGCTTTCAGAAGCAACTCAAAGTGCTGGACAAACCTCTGAGAAATATTACAAGATTGGTTAAGAACAAAAATGTATATCCAATCATTACTAGACAAGCATATCAACGAGATCAGAGGGAAGCACCGTGAAATAATGAACCACAAATATTTTTACTTTTTGGGGGGGTCATCTGAATATTAAGTAGGTCAAGGTCCATGTGTAATTAGTGTAGTTAGAATCACTGCAAAATCTAGCTAACATCTCATGTTAAGAAAAAATGGTAATGACAATTTTCTAATTCTTAATTGAATCATATATTAAGGTGGGAATGTATACATTAATGAGTTGAAAACGCTCTGTCAAGAAAGAGAATTGGTTATCTTTAGTTTAGAGGGAAAACAATGGGGAGTGAACGGTTAACTGTTATTTTGTTCTCCAGCAAATTATTATCATATATAAACAAACATATTTATGGTATTGATAAGTTTTATACATAGGTTTTGAATAAGTTTTATATTTATATATGGTTTCTAAAAAGCTTCTTATATATCAGAGTGGATTAACGTTGAATCATACGCACGTGCCTCTTATTTTTCTGATGCCTTAAGCTTTAGGATTACATCACTTTTAGCTACTTTTGTGATGTTTTTGCAATATGTCCTGCTAGTCAGTGCAGCTGCGTAACTCAATAAAGATCCATTTTCTCATGCATGTGTTATGTGTGGTTTGAGTATACACTTCATTTGGCTTTTACTGTCTTAACTTGATCATATCGATTTGTTTGGTTGGACCTTCATTAAAAGACTACAAAATAAAAATTGTTGTTTGCTATAGAAAAACTAAAATTTAGGACTTTAAATTAATTATTCTAGGTTTAGAATTCAAATTAGGAGCCTTTTAAGGTTAAATTGGTGAAACATCACTAATTCTTGATATAAATATATTTTGAGGAGAGGTGAATTAGACAAGGCATGACACAATTTCAGATAACACCATGATCTTATCTAGGAGGACTGATTAGAGATCACATATATATTAGCGTATAAGGTTAATACGTATAGAGTGTTGTTGTATTGACCCGAATTTAGGAATCTTCCATTTTTATGTATTTTGATTATTTTTCCCTTCTCCACAGTTGCAACAACTTGATTTTGAGGTTCAGAGATGGTTGGCCCAGTTCACGATGCAATCAGGAATGATTTGTGTGGGTTTATATTTTTATAGGCTTGAGAAGTCATATAGTTGACTTTGGTCATTATTGTTGTTTTAATTATTGGATGGAAAAATAAACTGCATCAGCAGATTTCAAATGTCGAATTTGGTTTAGTAACAGGATTGGTTCGATTTCAAAACTTTTATATCTCATTTTGATCCTTCATTTGAAAATAGTGAAATAGGTTCTTAGAGATTAATTTTGTGAAAACAACCCTTTTTCAAAATTTTGATATCACCATGAGTCTGGAGGGTTGAATTTAGTCAAGTAGTATATATGGTTTACTTTTATTGAATCCCAAAGGGTCCGTTCAAAAAATTCAAAATCATGCTAAATTAGCTGATGAATAGTTGATATTTGGTGCATGGACCCTTCTTCGCAAACACAGACCCCTGGTCATGAATGTAGAGAAGAAAATCACTTTTCATCACAATCGCGAGATGGTGACCGCAATCGCAAAGGGAAATGGAGTCCTTCTTCAACGCGACGAGGTTGTCGCAAATGTGAAGGTTTTTCATCAACCTTTGCAAACACAAAGCTTTGGCCGCTAACGCGAAGGCATATTTTATGGTTGGTCAATCTTTGACCTTCCTATAGTGAGGTAGGGTCCATAATTGCAGAGTACTATTTACTGAATGGTATAAATACTCCATTTTCTCATTTTTTTACTCTATTTTTGGACCTTCAAGCTTCAAGAAAGGCGAATTTTGAAGGTTTCAACATTGATTTTTGTGTGGATAACTTTCAAATCTTAATCCCTCTATTTTTCATTGATTATATCTTTAAAAGCACCTTTAAATCATGATTTTAAAATGAAAAAAATAGAGTTTTATTGGTAAAGTTTATAAATAGTTTTTCTTTGTTTTGGACCCCATTTTAAAACCATTTTTGCATGGGTTTTCTCCTGCAGACTCTTATAACCTTGATAAATATGTTTTAAAATAAAAGTTTTGGCTTTACCTCTTTTATTTTAGAACTCATTTTTCAAATATGTTTTGGCCCGGGGCTGAATATGGACAATATGAGTATCAATAGCTTTTTTAGTGTGTAGAAGCTATTTTTGAGTGTTTAAATTAATTTTGAGGCCATTCTCAAGGAGAAGGCTCTATGTTAAAGTACTTTAGACTGAGATTTCATCATTTTAAAGTAGGTTATGGATTAACTTCTTTTAAATTGAGTTGGATAGTTAATGAATAAGTAAAACATGCTATTAATTTGGAAAAAATAACTATATGATTTATATATTTAGATTATGTATAATGTTGTGTCCTTGTGTGGGGTATTATATTCTTTTATGGTTGGTTACTGATGTATATTAGTATATTTTACTTACCTTATTTTCTTATTCACTCAGTCATCCTATGATTCCAACTGAGTATAAGTAAACCATAATCACCCCTACAGTTCCCTTTAAGTGTAGATCCTAGTATGAGCACTTCTCGTGCTAGCGATTCAAGCTTATCTAAGCTTGTGATTGAGGTACCGATTTGCTCTAGGATCAGAGTCGACTTTCAGACCTCCTCTTACCTTATTATGTCCTTACTTATTTTTTAAGACAAATTTGTATTTTACTTATATTCAAATTACGTTTTAGATACTCTACACTTTGACACCACTTCTTGGGGTTGTATGTTACATGATTTTGATTTTTATTTCATTTATATTTTGTATTGGTTTGACTTTATTTTGGAAGTATCGACTCTATTATTTTCATATTTCCTTTATCAGCTTAAGTGATTGGTTTACTTATCAAAGCTAAGCCATAATAAGTCCCATCATGACCTAGTTTTTAGGTCATGAAAAATTGGTATCAAAATGTTCCCCAATCTCATAAGTGTAAGATTAGGATTTCTAGTAGAGTCTCATGGATTAGTATATAGATGTCCATATCTATCTTCGAAAGGCTATAAGATGTCTTAGAAAAAACTTCTATATTTTGATTTCTAGTCATGGGGGTTATTTTTACCCAATGTTCTAAGTTGTGTTCCACTCTTTTCCGAGTAGATTGTGTAGACTAGATCTCGTGAGTCTAGGGATGTTGAGCTACCACCCGAGGATGGAGCCTTGACTAAAGGGAAAAGTAGGGTTCGTAGATAGCCTAAAGGTATTAAACGGGCACGAGAAGTTATCCCTATCAGAAGTAGTAACAGAGGGACCTCTCTCCAACATAAGGTTGAGTGTATAGGAGATGTAGGGCCAACTTAGGTCCATAGGTTTCAGTGGCAACCCTGGTTCTGGAGGGTCTGTTGATTTGGTTATTGAATCATTTGGATGGTTCTCCCTTTAGTGTACCTAGTGTTCCTTTAATTTGAGTATAGTATCATCGTCAATATTGATGTCTTCTTATGTTATTTCATCAATCTCGAGTATTCTTTGGACATTTATACCGGTATTTTCTTATGATATTCATTAAATTTGAGTGGCATCCCACCATTTGTAACACTACCTAATCATAGTATTCCTAGTTTAGGGGTACATTCTTCATATATGGTATCCCCACATGTGGATTCTCAATCTTTCAAAATTACTATTCCTCCAATTTCTTCAAGTATAGTTATTTTTTCTTATGATCAAAAGAGGTTTGAAAGGTTTATTTAATTGGGTTCGCCCAAGTTTAGTGTTTCTATGGTGAGAATGCTTATGAGTTTTTGGTTGATTTCTAGGTAAAGTAACATAATCTTATATCTTTTGATTATTATGGAGTCGGTTATACTAACCTATCAGTTGACAGATATGACTAAGGATTGATGGAGGTTGTTTGCTAGTTGTATACCTTTGTTTAACTACTATGACTTGGACTCGGTTTTTTAAGGATTTCTTGGAGAGGTTTGCGCCAATATAGTTTGAGGGATCAGATGTGTGATTACTTTTATCATTTGGAGCAGAGTTCCATGACTATTGCTAAGTATGATGCTTATTTTTACACTTTGTCTAGGTATTCAGCCGTTAGTATTTCCATTAAAAAAGCAGATTTGAATTTTTATCAAGGGATTAGATAGTACTTATCAATTGGCCACAACTCATATGGTAGTCTCAGGGCTTCTTTTAGAGTATTATTAAGTATGTCAAAATGACTAAGTTGATTATCCAAGCTACTCAGGGAGGTACCAAAAAGGTGCATCCTTATGGTGAGTTTAGTGGACTTGCCTCCTAATGCAGAGACTTCTCTTGTAGAGGCTCTCATAGTGGTAGGGGTGTTCAGGTCACTTTGTAGGGATTCGATGGTAGTGCTTTAGGTTTAGCGACTTTGGGTAGTTAGATATCGGGCCAAAGTGGTCATTCTAGTCTTTTGGGACCCTCATAGCGTGATTCTAGTAGCACCAAGTGTTTTATTTGTCATGAGATTAGTCATCACGTGAGATATTTCCCTCGGTGTTCATTGAGTCTTACCAGTAGAGTTCTTGGCTTTAGTTTTATCTTAATCCTATATTTGTAGTCAAAAGGGGTTCACAAAATAGTTTAAGCAGTACTAGAGGTCTTAAGGTTGAGGTAAAGGTGCTTATGGTGGTGGTCATAGAGTTTCTTAGTTTGGGAACGAACGTGGTTAGTGTTACTCCATACCTTCTAGACCCAAAGCAGAGGCCTCTGATATTATGATAAAATATATCATCCCAATTTTCTACAAATCTACTTTCATGTTGTTCGACCCTGGGTATAAATTATTTTATTTTTCTTCATATTTTTCTTATGGTTTTGATATTGTGTGTGAAACTCTTGCTATGCCTCTTTGTGTTTCTACCTCATAGGAGATTCTTTAGTGATGGATAAGGTATATCAATCTTATGTGGTTACTTTTGCGGGCCGTAAGACCTAGGTAGACTTCATTTTCCTAGATATGGTTGATTTTAATGTTATCTTAGGTATGATTGGTTAGCTCTTTATTATGCTATTCTGGACTATTATGCCAAGACCGTAATCTTAATTGTGCTAGGTGTGTTGAGGTTATCTTGTACATGTATGCTTAATTTGGGTCCAAAGGGTTTAATATCTTTTCTTTATGCTTACCACATGAGGGAGGGTGTTTGTCTTATTTAGCTCATATTCATGATACTAGCCTCGCCTCATCTCCTTCTATGGATTTCTTTCAAGTTATTCATAAGTACATGACTGTGTTCCTATGGATTTTCCTGGTATGTCTCCATATTGTGATATTGATTTTATATTAATATGGAGCCGCGCACCAAGCCCACTTTTATTCTTCCATATAGGATGGCCTCGAATAAGTTAAAGTAGTAGCTATAAGATTTATTGAGTAAGGGATTCATTAGACCTAGTGTATCTCATTGGGTATTGCACCTATCTTATTTGTAAAGAAAAAGGATGGTTTGATATGTATGTTATTGATTATAGGAAGTTTAAAAAGGCGATGGTTAAGAAAAAATACCTTCTTCCTCGCATTGATAATCTATTTAACCAGTTTTAAGGTGCTACAGTGTTTTTCAAGAATAATTTGAGATTCGAGTACAATTAGTGAAAGCTTAGAGCTTCAAATGCTCTGAAGATAGCTTTTCAAACTCGATATAGCCATTATGAGTTATTGGTTATAATTTTTAGATTGATTAATGCCCCTATAGCGTTCACGGAGTTGATGAATTAGGTATTTCGATCATATCTTGACTTTTTTATGATTGTATTTATAGATGATATCTTGGTTTAATCTAAAACTAAGGCCAAACATGTGAAGTATTTGAGGATTATTCTTCAAAGGTTGCATGATGAAAAGTTGTATGCTAAGTTTTGTAAGTGTGAGTTTTGGTTAGATTCTATCTCTTTCTTGGATCATGCGGTGACTAAAGATGGTATTATAATTTTTTCGACCAAGATAGTAGAAATTCGTGATTGGGCTAGACCTACTTCTCCTATAGAGAGTCAGAGTTTTATTGGTTTGGCGGGTTATTATCGATATTTTGTATAGGGTTTCTCATCTATTATGACTTCTTTAACCAAGGATGACATAGAAAATGGTGGTTATTTAGTGGTCAAATATGTGTAAGAAGAGTTTTCAAAAGCTCAAAGAGTTATTTTCTTCAGCTTATATCTTGACTTTTCCTAAGGAGGATGAGGGTTTTACTATATTTTGTGATACTTCAGATATTGGTTTGGGGCGGTGTTAATGTGATAGGTTAAGGTAATTACTTATGCTTCTCGTTAGTTGAAGCCTCATGAGAAAAATTACCCTATCCATAATTTGGAGTTGGTAGTCATAGTGGTTGTGTTAAATATGTGGCATCATTACTTGTATGGAATGCCTTGAGAGATTTTATCCACCCACCATAGCCTTTAGTGATTCTTCAGACAATAAGAACTTAATATGAGTCAGGGGCATTATCTTAAGTTGCTTAAGGATTATAACATTATTATTTTCTATCATTTCAGTAAAGCTAATATAGTTGTGGATGCCTTACGTTAAAAGTCAACTAGTATAGGGATTTTAGCTCATCTCATGACCTAGAAGTGGCCTCTAACCTTAGAGGTTCAGTCCTTATTTAACTAAATAGTTAGACTTGATATTTGATACCCGAGCATGTTTTAGCCTTTGTTGATGCTTAATCTTTCTTGATCGAGAAAATTTGAGATCACTAGCTTAATGATGATAGATTGAGGATGATTAGAGATAAGGTGTTGAATAGCATGGCTAAGAAAGCCTCTCTTGATTTTGATGGTGTATTGTGTATTGGTGGTTAAGTTTGTGTTCCGAGAGTTAGAGATTGGGTAAGATTAATTTTGGAAGAGGTTTATGGATCTAGATATTCTATCCATCTAGGTATGACCAAGATGTATCATGATTTGAAGTAGTTTTACTTGTGGGGTGGTATGAAGAAGTATGTGGCAGATTTCGTAGCTCGTTGCTTGTATTCTTAGTAGGTGATGGTCGAGTATTAGAGATTTAGTAGTTTGCTTCAGAGTTACCCATTCTTGAGTGCAAGTAGTAGAAGATCACTATGGACTTTTCTGGTGGGGTAGTATGAATAAGGATGTGGCAGATTTTACAGCTCGTTTCTTATGTTGTCAGTAGGTGAAGGTCTAGCATCAGAGATCAGGTGGTTAGCTTTAGAGATTAACTATTCCTGAGTGAAAGTATGAGAGGATGACTATGGACTTCATGATTGTGTTTTCTCATTCTCCTCAGGGTTCTAACAATATTTGGGTAATTATGGATTGGTTGACCAAATCAGACCATTTTATCCCTATTCAGATATGATCCAATGCTGAGAAGTTAGCCCATATCTACATTATGCAATAGTTCATCTTCATAGAGTATCCATGTATATTATTTCAAATAAGGGCTGAATTCTCCCTTCTACCTTCTGGTAGACTTTTTAGGAAGAGTTGGGTACTGGGTTGACCTTAGCACTGCTTTCCATCCCTAGACGAATGACTAGTCAGAGTGGACTATTCAGGTTTTGGAGGATATACTCTAGACACGTGTTTTTGGATTTTGGAGGTTAGTAGGAGAATTATTTGGCTTGACAGAGTTCTCTTATAATAACATCTACAATTCGAGTATTGAGATGGACCCTTTTGAGTCGATGTATGGTAGGTGTTGTTGATCTCCTATTGATTGGATTGATACTTCACAGGTTAGACCCTATGGTACGAACTATCTTTGTGAGTCTTTGGATAAAGTTTGGGTGATTCGGGATAGGCTTTGAGTGGAATAGAGTAGAAAAAAGAGTTTTGCATACCGTAGGCTATGTGCCTAAAAGTTTGGCATTACTGATCATTCTTTCTTCGCCTGTCGTCCATAAGGAGTGTAATGAGGTTTGGAAAAAGGGGTAAGTTGTGCTCCAGGTATATTAGATCATTTGTGATTCTTCATACAGTTAGGAAGGTTTATTACGTGTTGGTCTTACCTTCATACTTTTCAGTCGTTCATCCAGTTTTTCATGTATTTATCCCTTGCTGCTATATTCTAAATGAGTCAGATATGTTTCCTTGGAACTCGATTTAGTTGGATGAGAGGTTGACCTTCATTGAGGAGCCAGTGTCCATTCTAGTCAAGGATATAAGATGATTACATTCTAAAGATATTTCTACGGTTAAGATTCAGTGAAGATGCAGTCTTGTTGAGGAGGCCACTTGGGAGGTCGAGTCCAACATGTGTAGTAGTTACCCCTGTCTTTTACCAATTTAGGTATTTCTTTGCCTTTTAGTTTGAGGACAAAGTAGAGTGTTAGCCACGGATGTTGTAATGATTTGAATTTGTGAATCATTCATTTTTATATGGTTTGACCATTTTTCTTTTCCCCATAGTTGCTGCATATTGATTTTGAGGTTCGATTATGGTTGGTATGATTCCTGATGAGATCGATTACAATCTATGCGAGTTTGTGGTTTTTAGAGGCTAAAAAGGCCACACAGTTGATTTCCATCAAACTTTATTGTTTTGAGTGTCAGATAGCAAAACATATTGCCTCAAAAAATCAAGAATGTCGAATTTGGGATAGTACCGGGGTTGGTTCAGTTTCAGGATTTTTATATCTCATTTTGATTTTTTTTTTAGAAATTGGTAAAATAGGGTCTCGAGGGTTAATATTATGAAAAAAACTTTTTTTGAAGAATACAACTTTTTCATTGAGCCCGAAACGTCAAATTTAGCTTAGTAGCATATATGGTTTACTTCTGTCAGGTTTCAAATAAAGCATGAGGGTCCGTTCGAAGAATTTGAAAACATGCAAAATCAACTGGTGCACAGATGATATCTTGTGTACGGACTTTTCTTCTTGAATGAAGGTCACTGTCTGTGAATATAGAGAAGGAAATCACCCTTCATTTCAATTGTGAAGTGGTGGTCGCAATGACGAAGGAAAATGAAGTCCTTTTTTGGGAATGCAATAAGGTTGTCACAAACGTGAAGGATAATATTATGCTCAATCAAGCTTTGACCCTCACGATCATGAGGATGGGGTCCGTGATCATAAGGTGTTATTCACTGAATAGCATAAATACTTTATTTTTGTATTTTTACTCTATTTTTGGACCTCCGAGCTTCGAGAAAGGCAATTTTCAAATGATTCAATGTTGGCTTTAATGTGGATAACTTCTAAACTCATAATCCCAATATTTCCAATTGATTATATCTTCAAACCATCTTTAAATCATGATTTCAAATTAGAAAAATTTGGGTTTTACTGGTAATGTTTAAAAAAGAATTTTTCTTCATTTTTGACCCCTTTTTTTAACCCTTTTCACACGAGTTTTTCTTCTGTAGACACTTATAACCTTTGGGAGCGTGTTTCAAAATAGAAATTTTGATTTTTTTTCTTTTATTTTTGAAATTCTTTTTTTAATCCATTTTAGCCCCATCCTGAATATGCGCAATATGAGAATGAATAACTCTCTTTTAGTGCTGAGATACTATTTTTGAATATTGTAGTTAATTCTGAGGTTGTTCGCAAGGGGAAAGCTCTGTTTTGAAGCACTTTAGATCGGAATTTCATCATTTCAATGTAGGTTATGAGTTAACTTATTTTATATTGAGTTGGGTAGTTAATGAATAAATAAAGTATGTTGTGGGTTTGGAGAAATAACTATGGGATTTATATTAAGATTATGTACACTATTGTGTGCCAATGTTGGGGCTTATATTCTGTTGTCGTTTATTTGTGATATTTGTTATTTTGTGTTCCCGTGTGGGGACTTTATTTGTCCTATCAATCATTAGAATGCCTTTATTCCATATATGATGCATGTGCAGGGGCTTAGTTTCCTAATACAAGCCTTAATTGAGAATTAGTTGCTTCTATTATGATATAAACACCTGAGTTAGGGGTCAATATGATACTAATGATATTGCGTGCGTATTTACTCTGATGGCGCCAATTTGGAGTTGATATCAAGAGTTATGTACATATTGAGTTAATTCTGAGCTTACTTACATGTATTTACATATTGGATGGATTGAGTATCAAGACATTGAGCAAGTTATGAGAATTACATCCTCATTCCATACATATATATTCATAAGATACAGGTACAATTGAGACACACACACTATCTTGAAAGTAATTGACTCACTTTTGAAAACCCTTGGCCGAGGTTATTTGATGATCAGGTTGGTTATGGTATTTTGAAATCTCTTAGACAAGGGCATTTGTTGGAAAGGTTGTTGTAACACCCCATAAACTCCTATCTAAGATTCTAACTACTAGTTAGATGTTTATAGGCCCAAAGTTGATTATTTCAACCATATATAAGTGTCATAATTACTTACCTAGTGTGTCAAGTGCTTTCGATGTGAATCATGGTCATGCGGAACATTTAGAGCAAAGTTGAGTTTAGAGCATTTTTATTCATTGACTTTTAGTATTCGATTCTACAAGGTTCAACCTTAAACCAGTATAACATCTAGAATATATAGAGTTTTGGAGCTTCAGCCCCACAAATGAAAGTTATTTGAGTCTTCTTTCCAACGCATCCAATTTTGCCTTAATCCAATATTGAAGTGAAAAGTTATGTGCATTTTTGTGAGCAAACAAGTTGAGGTTCGTGTTTTTGACCAGTCACAGAGAAACCATTGAATAAAATTAAAGTTAGGGGTAAAAAAAGTAAGTGTTTGTGATTTAAACGTGTCACAGACCCTCTCTTCCACGATGTTGGAGTGCCACACAAGTAGTGCTCTACAATTTCACCATAGAGCTAGTGGTCATGGACACATTAAAATTCTAGTTTTCCTTTAGTTTTTTTAAGGTCAACTAGTCATTTTAATCCTAAATGACCCAATAGCTAATACAAAAACATTTTTCCTTATTCCATAACACAAATTAATCGATTATACTCGTATCAAACTCTCAAGAACTCACAAACAAGTATTTCTCTCAAAATTCAACTTCAAGGCCTCCCAACTCAAACATTTCTCTAAGAAATCAATAAGTTCAGGTATGTGGGGTTTGAAAAGGGATTTCCTTTCACTATTGTGCTCAAAAACTTTATTTTAATAAATGATTTATGGATTTGATGAATAGGGTTAAGACCCACTTTACATAATTTTAAAACTATGATGCTCCATTATGAATTAAATTGCATTTATTATATGAATTCATGGTTTACTCATGTTTTTCCTCAGATGGTTGATATTATGCATTGAATTTTAGTGTTCTTGACATGAAATACCATAAGTGATAAATTTATAAGATTTTAGCATAATTTACTCAGTTTACAAGGAATTCAAACTTATAAGTTCAGATTCAATACAAAATTCACATTTGTACTTAAGGATATGAAATAGAAACAAAAGCATATTGTGCTTTACAGACAAATAAACTCATATGGTTATTTTATGGTTAATTTCAAATATTTTATGAGCAGTAGTATGATTTTGGGAGTGTTATCTAGCACCAAGGGGTAAGAATTTAGTGTATCCTAGTCCCAAAAACTACGTGCCACCATAGGTATTCAGTTTGCAGTTCAGCTTAGTGATTACACCAGTCAGGGATTTATACCCTTGGCAAGATATATTATTTCCTTCCAATGAGGAATATGTTTGACTCTATATTTCTCACATGGTTTATGTAGGTTAAGATAATTTTCCATAGAAATATTAATTTTAGAAACTAAGTGTAACAACTCATGTACTTTACTAGATTATGCGTTACTACTTATGCTCTACGACTCTCAACTTTCAATTTTATTCAAAAATGGTGAATCTGTATACACTTGGCATACATGTTTTTTTTATTATGATTTATACTAGTTTTCCTTATGGTATGAACCCTTATATACTCAGTATATTCCATAAGTACTGACCATATAATCTATGTGCTCTAAATCCTATCATTATGTAGCTTCTAATATTCACCTTCAGACTCACAATTTCCTATGATTTCCAGTACCGATTCCCATCCAGTTAGTGAGTCCTCATGTACCAGTTAAGTAAACTGACTATAACTTGGTGTTGTATAGATACTATGGGTTAGCTTGGGCTACTTATAGTCCTAAGCACCATGTGACTTAGCGGGTAATCTCAGGGAATTAAAAAACTGGCATTTGAGCCCAGAGTTAAACTGTCCTAGGGGTATAAAAATCCATGTCTAGTAAAGTCTTATTTATGGGTATGTTGTACACCGTACTTATAATCAAGAGTTTATAAGTATTTAGGAAATATTTCCCTTCTTTCATACTCCAGATTGTGCTATAAAGTTGTCCTGTTAGAAACTTATGTCGATTCGGGTGTCACTCAAAAATTCTCCAATTATGCCTTATCCTTAAGTTAATATAAGTGGTAAATCTCAATTCCTATAAACATGATTCTCTCAAAATTAACTACTAGGAACTTCAGTAATCGCACTAAAGGCTTGCGGAGCTCATTAGTATGTTTTAGTCCTTCACTTTAAATTCTTATGTCCTCATCTATTGAGTTGAAGCAGTTAAAACATAATATGCTATGTATTCAGATTCCTTTTTAACCTTCATTACAGATATCACCTATGAGAGGATATAGTATGTATCTAGATTATTGAATAGAGTTTTTATTTGAGGGATAGTGTAACTTAAGGTGTTATGATCCATAAGTGGTAGAACATCCTCAGAGTTGGGAGTATTATTTAGAAGTATAGTGACAAAAAGGGGGTGATATAAATTGGTTAAAATCATATAGATTGATCAATATATGATGTTAAGTTAGGATTGAGGTGATATATCTTGGATATTAACTAAGGGGTAGTGAGTGTGGTGTAAATTTCTTGGTGAAAGGTAGATAAGGAGTTTTAGTTAATGTGACTTAGTATATGCTTGAACTAAAAAAGGAGTTCTTGATGGAATTACATTACGTTAGAAAAGTATAGGTCAATAATGAAAGTTTTAGGTTGTTAAGGATTATTAATCTAGGTTTCTCTTTGTGATAATGAAAAGGAAATTGGTCGATGCTTTCAGAGTTATGAATATTATTTAGACATATGGATGGATAAATGGTAGTGATGTGTGAAAGGAGTATATGATAATGGACGATAATTAGATAGACCATATGATTATGATTGATGATTGTTATTATGAGGTTCTAGTGAACTTTTATGTATTGATGTTTCTATAGTCGCCAAGTAAAAGTAGTATGTGAAGTTGTGTTATTAATCACGTCTATTACTGGACACTAAGTTTGAACAGTGGATGATCACCAAGGTGAAAATAATAATTGCTTGCGATAGTGACGCCAGTTATATTAAAGTGAGTTAATAGGCTTGAAATAATGTATGCAAGAATTTAATTTCATTCATTAACAATTAAGTAGATAGTGCAGGTATGAAATAGAGGTGTACCTAAGGTAATGTATAGATTTATGATTTTCTAAGATTATTAAGTGTCTTGTGTGTTTAGATAGTACCCTTAAGTTTCTACATGTAAAGAAGTCTAGTTATATAGTATATGGTGTTCTAAATATCTAAATTAAGGAGTTATAGGTAGATGATGTTGAGTCTTCTGATATAGTTTTTATTCTCATAGTTTTGGAATAAAATGAAATTTGAGGTATGATATTAGTAAACTAAGAAGAAAAAGGCAGATTATGTGTTTAGAGAGGTAGGTATGTTTTCCAAGAAGAGTGTAAGCATATGATGATGATTATTGAAGCTAGAGAAATTAAGGGTGACATCCATGAAAGGAATGTCCAAGAATGAAGTTAGTACTCTCCAAATATAGTTTATCCATCTGGGTAAGTTGAACATTCATGTGTAGACTGTTAGAGTAAATAAATTATAGCTCAATCTTAAGGATATGGAATAGGACCATAGGTTTAGAATGTCGTCTTTGATCTAAGGAAGAGATGATAGGGTGAAGAAACAAATCAAGTCTTGAATTAAATTAAGATTCATGTCAATAGGATTTACGATGAGATAGTGATCCATTCTTACGCTAGCATATTCCTCGAATTTTAGTCATTATGAGACACTACCCATGTCTTGCACGATAAAGCCACTCCCTGACTAATGCTTATACAGTTTATGCATATTCATGTTTATTCTTAGTTATTAGTAAAAGAAGTAATAACTTCACTCCGCGATCCTAGTCATCCCTCATAAATTTATGAATTCTAGTCCTATGTAAAGTAACTTATGATATATGTATGAATTCATGTTTCATATCATGCACATTCCCTTGAAATCACGATACACCCTTAATGACTAATGAAATTCACATTATGTAGTTTATATCCTCAGTCTAAATCTCTTTAAAAAATCCATGCCTACGATACTTTATTCCTCAAGACACGGTTAAGTGTCAAAGTTATGCATAGTATTCATTCATTCTTTGGGTCCTCATTTTCTATCACTTTAGTGACCCTTCTTATGTTGAGATAGTGATAATGAAAATGGATGAACAATGGTTTAGATGGGAAAGAGTAGATGTTCCTTATTATGAAAATTATTATATGCTTGTGTTATTAAGGTTATAAGTTTAGAAGGAGATCGACAAAAAAGTTTTGGTATAGGTAATAGTTAGTTGAGAAGTTTTGGTGTGCCTTTTAGTGATATTTTATAAAACTATTATTGATAGAGGTGCTAGATGACATAAAAAAATTTAGATGATTTGGTTACCTAGAAGTTCATATATGGTTATAATAATAAGCTTGAATGTCATATTGGTATGAAGGCATTGAGCACTAGTGAATTCATAATTAAAGCTTGAAGTTAGTTAAAGTGGTACGGAGTATCATTCTTGACATGAGATATCTAAAAAGACATATGATATTGAATCCTGCAGTTCAGACTAGTATTATTGCATCATGTAAAGTACCTTGTCACTCTAAGTTAGGCTTGAACATGTTGAGAGAATGTAGTTCGACTCAAATTTTGGTAGGAGTAGTGACATGTACCCATGTGAAGGTTATAAGTTGCATCAAATGAAATATAGTATTTAAGAGAAAAGGTGTAGTTGATAAGTGTTGTTAAACTTGAAAGTTAGCAGTTTCTTTGCTTAAGGAATAGTAATCCTATTCTTACTTCTGTTTTATATGCCTATATTCCATGTTATATAGTTTCAGCCAGAGGATGTCTTATGTTTGATTCTATACCATATCTATTATATAAACCTATATCAACAGATTAAACTAATTATACTATATTGCAATTTTTTAATTCGAACGTCATACTCAGATCATGCCCAAAAATTCTTTCCCTTGATTGTTTTTAGAAATTATGATAATGAGAGTTTGCGGAAACACATATTCCCTTCTTAATAACTATTGAAAATTTTATCACATTAGTTATCACTTCGCAGTTTTACATGCACAGCCATATCATGAATGTTTCATCTGAGTTCTGAACTCTTAACATGAATTAGATCTTTATCAAATTAGCTTAGAAATCATTATTATGTTAGGGGTTTTATGTTTTCAAGTCAACTATATTCTTCATTTGTAGACATACTAGCCTAGTACCCTTATTTGTTCACTCCTAACGATGATTCAATAGAAATAATTGATTTACCTCCTATGTACTACCCTGTATTTCCCTAGCTTAATTTAAATCTTAGTACATAATTATTCCCATGTAAAAAAATTTAAATACTTAGTTTTTTCAGCTTATAGCTTGCCATTATATAGGAAATTCAATTAGCTTTCCAACGATAAAAAATTCACCCAAATCTGACACCCGGGTGAAGAGTTAGAGTCATTTTAGTGAAATAGTATACCACCTGGTACTTCAACGCATCGCAAAGGCAGTCCAACTAGCAATTTTCATTTTCCAATGAGCCAACGCGATACCACCGCATCGCGCTACCAGCCAATTTCCCAATTATCACTTTTCCAGTATTGCTCCGCGATAATGGCGCATCGCGCCAAGGCCCAACTTCCCATTTGGTGAGACACTGTGATGGCGCCGTATCGCGCCATCAGCACAGTTCCTAGTTGTCCACTTCCAGTGAGCCGGCGCGATTGTACCGCATCGCGCCAGGGGGTAGTTTCAGAAATTTTTGATGAAAATCCAAAGTTTCGTCTAGTGTTAAATTAGTATTTTTTTTTCTATGATTTTATTACATCCAGATATGGGATTAAAGCCTAAAAACATTTTAAGTCATTCATTATTCAATTTTGCCCAAAATCAAGAGCTTTCTCTCTACAATACAAAACCCTAACTCCAAGAAACCAAGAGCAGTCTCAAGAAATCCTCCAAGAACCTTCAAGAACTCTTCTTCTTAGGTATGTTAGGTGTTTATTCGTGGGTCCCTTTCACCCATAAATTCTAAGAACCCTTTTTAAATATACAAAATCTCAGATTCATGATTTCCATGTTTGAATTAGATTAAATTCATGTTCATGATATTAGGTGGGTTTCAATCCATAAATTAACTGCAAGTTTCATGAAAATTGAATAGCATGTGTGATGAATATGTGATTATCTTGATAAACCCTTGAATTTACAAATTGATTAATGTATCATGATATTCATGTGTTGGCATTATCATGTAAATAATCCATGTCCCCCAAGTGTTTGCTAAATTGCGTATGTAAAGTAAATAGTGAAATCATGAAATGTTAGTATGTTGTCCCAATCATGTACAAATTTATGCCCTACAAGTGTTTGATGAAATGCTTATGTGATTTGACTAGTGAAAGCATGACATGTTATTAGGTGACCCCATTTATGCACAAGTTCATGTATATCAAGTGTTTGACAAAATGTCTAAATGAGTGCATTGTTATCAAGAAATTATTGTTATGCCTTTATGATCACGTTATGTCTTTCTTTTTATGCCATCGATTCCTCGGGTATTTAATACCCAACAATCTAGCTGTTTACCTAGAGCCAGTGTCAGTTACAAAATAGTATTAGTCATGTCACGATCAGTAGAACTTAGTTAGTTACAGAATTCAAGAAAACTCACTAGACACAGTATTTGTCCAGTCCAGTTCAGTATAATCAGTTCAGTTTCTATTCAGTTGAGAGTAGGATTCAGCTTCGAGTGAGCCTAGGGATGGGGGCTCACCCGTTAGTTAGGGCTGGGTACCTAGAAATAATCCCTAAGTTCCAGAACTATGGATTCAGCATAGGTTATGAGATATCACCCGTTAGATAGGACTGACATACTCGGGGACCATCCACTAGTTTAGGACTGATCACAGGGGTCACCCGTTAGATAGGACTGACTCCATAATAGATGTAAGTACATGTGGCATGGTATTAGCACCCTTCGAATTGGGGTTATAGATCGGACCCTAACTCTGTCATCATATTTTATTTGGGGTATGTCTGTTAGATGATTACTTCCCACAGTTTCAGTTTCAGTCATCAGTTTAGAACTCAGTTGATTTTACAAAATCAGGACTGTCAGACACAGTTAATCAATATCAGTAAATTAGTTATCAGTAACTTCAGATATCAGTTACATAATTATCAAAACTCAGTGCTCAGCTTCAGAAAATCTCAATTATAGTATATATATATATATATATATATATATATATATATATATGTACAGTATTGCATACTCAGTTATTTTCGTAGTATCAGTTATCCATGTACTCTTACATTCAGTTACTCTATATCATTCAATCAGTTATTGTTCATGAATATGAACCCTTCCATTCAGCCTTACCTCATGTAGCATACCATTATATTCCATGTACTGACCGCATACTCTTCCTTTGCACTATTATGTCTCATATCATAGATTTGAATGCTCAAGATCCCAACCATATTTAGATAGATCCAGTTAGCAGTTGTAGATTTAGAAGTGAGTCCTTATCTATCGGGGAAGAGATTTATCTCAGTTTATAAGTAGTTCAGTAGTTGGAGTTAGTTGGGGGCCTATCCCATTAACTCTATATTCAGACAGTTCAGTTAGAGGCTTTCGGACTAGACCAGTTCATACAGTGTTCAGTTTTCAAATAATTTTACTAGATGTTATTATTTATCAGTATTTAGATTCTGAACCTTATGGCAATTCAGCCTTATTCTACATTTATTTTAGTATTACTATTCAGTGATCACAGCAGATATCAGTCATGGGTTAGCTTATGGTCCTTCGGGGTCGTAAGCACCGTGTGGCATCAAGGGTGTACTTTTGGAGCGTTACGTTCTAGCATTGCGATCTTCCAATTTTATGTATACATTATTTTGTACAATTTTTATGTATGTGTTTATGCTCCATATGTATCATTTGAGTTAGTACTCTGTCATAAAGGTGATTCTAGTTATGAAACTTGATCAATTTTAGAAATTTAGCTTTATGTTAGTCACTACTCATTCTTTACTCAAATGTTGTTTTAAGACTTATAATAATGTTTATTCAGATTATTAGGTTATGCTTTACTATCATGTTTTAAGATATTTTATCTTTAAGTTTCTTTTATGATCATACTGAGCCTATTTAATCTTAACATGCATATTTTAAGATTTTGATACATATCGGTTTTTGCTTATTTCATCCCTCTTATATACTCGTACATTCTTGAAGTACTAACCACATATATGTTTGTATAGCTATATTGTTTCATAATGTAGGTTCGGAGTTCATCCTCAGTAGTACGATTAGTTACGATCACCATTTCCAACATCCTGATAGTTGTTGAGTCCTCATGCTCCGAGGTCCAAGACTATGTTTTTATTTAGATGCTTAGATAATAAGTAGAAGTGCACACTTTATGTTTTCTTTTAGGTCAGGTGAGGTCTATCCTAGGGGCTCTTCAATCTAATTAAAGACTTATCAGAACCTGTTAGTTATGTTCTTTTAGACATTCATACTTTTAGTATAGTTTGGTTTATTAGTTTTAAGTTTTCACTTATATCTATATAAATTATTTTGTATTCAGTGCTAAGAGAGTAGATATCATGGGTTATATTTAGAACTACTTATAGATCTAAGCACTGCGTGAAGGGGTATCTTTGGGGTATTACAAACTTGGTATCAGAGCCTAATACTTTAAGAGTCCTAGGGAGTTTGGCAAGCTACATTACGTAGAGTCTTGATCATAGGTGTGAAGCACACCACACCTATGAGAAAGAGCTATGGAATATATTAGGAACTATCCTTTATTTTATGATCTCTATCATGCTTTAGAGTTATCTTTATCTTCTCTAACTCATGTTTTCATGTGACAGAATGCCTCATCATAAATTTTATGCCGACAAAATAGGGACAAGTCAGCCCCACCACCACCTGCGTGTTCATTAAATGAGAATGTCTTCCATGCTGAGTTATGGGTTGATTTCCAAGTATTGGCTCAGGCAATAAATGCTAATACACAAGTTAATCAACCAACATCAGTCCTAATTCAGAAGAATAGTAACTTAGATACAACCAGAGATTGAGATTTTATGATAATAAATCCACTTTAGTTCTTTGAGTCAAAGGTGAACTAGGATCCATAGTTTTTATTGATAAGGTAATGAAAATTCCTTATATTATTCATGCTAAAAAACAATTAAAGTGTGGTATTTTTGTCTTACCAATTTAAAGATATTGCTTATGACTGAGTTGCTATGTGTAAGAAAGGCAGGGGTGCGAATATAGCTCCTATAAGTTAAGGATATATTTCAGACAGCTTTTCTGAACAAGTTCTTTCCCTATGAGATGAGGGAGGCTAAGTTAGAGGAGTTCATGAACCTTAGTCAGGGCTATGTGTCGATGAAAGAATATTAACTCAAGTTCACTCAGCCTTCTAAGTATGCACCAAAGTTGTTGCCAAATTTTAAGGGCTCGTATGAGTAAATTTATCACTAGAGTGTATAAATTGGTAGTCAAGCAGTGTAGGACTGACAAGTTGATTGGGGATATGGATTTTTCTGGATTAATGACTCATTCTCAAAAGATTAAGGCAGAAAAATTTAAGGAAAGTGAAAGAGAGACAAAGATTTCTAGGACCAGATAGTTTGATTATAGTTAGCGTAAGTTAAGAGAGGAAAATTATTCTCAGTTTCAGAGTTGTCTGTCAGCACCTGCACCGTTTTTATCTAAGTTCTACCACACCTAGTACTAAGTATTAATAGTAGGGTAGGTCACCGAATACTAGATCTCAGGGTAGAATATTTATGGGGACAACAAATCCAGCATGCAAAAAGTGAGGTTGAACTCATCCAGGAAAGTGCTTGATAGGTAGAGATGGTTCTTATGGTTGTGGTAAGATAGGCCACAAGATCAATTAATGTCCTTTTGATAATCAAGGAAGTAGAGATGTTTGCCCTTAGGCTCAGTCCACCACTTCAACAACTTAGTCAGCTGCCTAGATCTACAGTAAAGTGCAACATCCAATACCAGTAGAGATCAACGTCAATATTGGTTTTATGCTATACCTTTTGCCAAGAGAAAGAGGAATTCCAAATGTATTCATTGGTGTGATTTGAGTCTTTTGCCTTTATTATTATGCGTTGTTAGATATGAGGTCAAATCTCTCTTTTGTAACCCCACTTATAGTAATGAACTTTGGTGTAAGTCTTGAGAGTCTCTCTTCAGCTTTTTTAGTATCCACCTTCATTGGTGAGTTATTTATTTCTAGATGAGTATACAGAAAGTGCCATATTAAAGTTCTCAATAGGGTTACTTTAGCAGATTTAATAGAACTGAAGATAGTAGATTTTGATGTTATTTCTGGTATGGGTTGGCTCCATCTATACTATGCTTCAGTTGAATGTCACACTAAGTAGTAAATTTTTAATTTCGTAATGAGTTAGTCTTCAAGTAGGAGGGTAGTTTAGTATATTCTAAGGGTCTTTTCATCTCCTATATTAAATCCAAGAAGTTAATCTCAAAAGGGTGTATCTATAACTTGGTTCAAGTTAAATATACTGATGTGTGAGGAAAAGCTAACATATTTGAAGCTTTTAACTCTGAATAATTGCAAGATCTTAAGAAACTTTTGTTGTTTTTGATTGCTTTCAATGTGTTAATGCAGATAAAAGTGATCGGGGAGGAAACCAAAGAAAAGAAGAATAAATCAGCTAAAATCTAGTGTATATAAGCTGAAGTATAGCTGATGTCAATTCTGAAGCTCCGTCATACATGGGACAGGCTATCAAAGTTGTCGTCAAGCTTAGACAGAACCTAATAAACTAAGATGAAATGTGACAACATTTGAGAAGGGCCCTCAAATATGTGACATGGCATCAAAATCTCCATCAACCAGAAGTAGAGAATACTAATTTCTAGTGAAGTTATGACGGCAGTTGTCACGCACCAGAAGAATTTTAACACACTGTCAGGTTTGTCGTCTGAAGAGTCAGAAGATAACAATGCACTAGAACCTTTGACGATATCTCGCATACATCGTCAGACATCTGACACGCCGTCAAGATTGTCGTCGTCCAATCCAAAGAGAAAACAAAAACTTTAATTTTATTTCCTTATTTAGGGTTGAATATTTAAAGACTTATTTTAGGATTTTTTAGGGATCGATCATTAATTAACTCTGAGAAGAGAGGGACGTACATTGCTCTCTTTCATCAATTATTCTTCTTATTTCTTATCAACTATTTTTGGTGTTCCACCTTGTGATTAAATTGAAGGAACTACTTGTTATTTTTCATCCATTCGTAAGTTGATCCTTATCATCATGAATTCAACTTGTTATTTCATTCATCAAATCACGAGAGGCTAATTCCATTAGCTGGAGTTATGGGATCCATGGATTAGGGTTTGATATGATGCTAGGTGTTTAACGGATTCAAAGAGTAGCAGAACATCTTGAAATTCTATTATTTTAACTGAAATTTAGTAGTTGGAAACATTAGATTATGCCTTAGGTTTTATTTGCTTCTAATGGAGAAATAGACTAGAGGTCGTGAATTATCAACAGGGACTCGGAAGCTACCAACCTTCTGTTTAATGATTGATGTTGTAACTGGATTAATCAACCTGAGATAACATCTTATTGGAAATAGATAAGTTATCTAAGTTTGAGAGAATTAGATAATAAATTGTCTGGTGAGGTCGAGATATAATTCAGAAAGTATCATAGTCAAGGATCATCTGTTGTTCTACGGACTTCAAGAATCCCAATCATTACCTAGTATCTGTCAACTCCCAAAATCCATGGTGAACATAACTCTGGTTTCCCATTTAGACTGATTTCAAACACTAAAATATTGAAAGTGACAATAAACTCTCTGTGAACCTTAAACCCCCATTTTATCTTTTTATATCGATTGTTTGAATTTAACTTGTAGCTTTAGTTTCAAAATAGTTTAATCGCTAGTCACATTGTTCCTTGTGGGATTCGAACCCAACCTAGTTAGGTTTTATATTAACAATGATCACTTACACCCATTCAAGAGTGTAATTTGTGCGTTATCAGATACTAAGTCTGAAACCTCAACTATTCAGTCAGTTTGTGTGGTCAATAAGTTTCCTGAGGTATTTCTAGAGGATCTACCTGAGGTTCCTTTAGATAGAGAAATTGAATTCAGGATTGATCTTCTTCCTGATACCCAACCCATATTTATTCCTTTATATCGAATGGCTTTAACTGAACTTATAGAGTTGAAGTAATAGTTTTATGACCTCTAGATAAAGTATTCATCAAACCCAGTATTTTTTTGTCAGGTGCTCCAGTTCTATTAAAGCATAAAAAGAATGATTCTCTCATAAATGTGCATAGACTACAAAAAATTAAAAAAGGTCACCATCAAGAATAAGTACTCGATCTCCATAATTAATGACTTATTTAACCAGCTCCAGGGTGCCCATTGGTTTTCAAAGATTGATCTTAGGTCAGGGTAACACCAGTTGAAGGTTAGGGAATGTGACATTTCTAAGACTAACTTTAAATGTTGTATAGTCACTTTTAGTTTACCGTTATGTCTTGTACACTAACAAATGCTCCTGCAGCTTTTATGGACTGGATGAATAGGTACTTCAAGAAGTATTTAGACATATTTGTTATTGTCTTCATAGATGATATACTTTTCTATTCTCAGAGTGAGAAAGAGCATACAGACCATTTGAGGATAGTGTTGCGGACCCTCAAAGATTGCTAGTTTTTTGCAAAGTTTAGTACGTATGAACTTTGGTTGGAGTCGGTTAATTATTTGGGGTATGTGATTTCGGGTGCAGGTATTCATGTAGACCCTTAGAAAATAGATGTCGTGCAGTGTTGGCCTAGGCCCAATAATCCATCTAATATTAAGATCTTTTTGGTTTTAGGTAGATATTATAGGAGATTTGTTAAGGGTTTTTCCTCGATAGTTGCACCATTGACCAAGTTAACACAAAAGAAGGTGAAGTTTCAGTGGTTAGATAAATGTGAGAAAAACTGTCAAGAGCTGAAAGATAGATTAAATATAGCACCAGTATTAGCTTTGCCAAATGGATTAAATGGAGTTCTTAAGTACTCTGATGCCTTCAAATTTAAGTTAGGTTGTGTTTGGATACGTAGTGAAAAGGTAATAGCCTATGCCTCCAGAAAATTTTAGAATCATGATTAATAACTACCCAACTCACGATTTAGAGTTAGCAGCTGTGGTATTTTCTTTGAGAATTTGGAGATACTATTTATATGGTGTGCATGTAGATATTCTTATTGATTATAAGAGTCTCCAATTCGTGTTCAAAAAGATGGGGTTATATCTTTGTTAGAAGAGGTGGTTGGAATTATTAAAGGACTGTGACATAAATATGCTCTACCACCCAGGTAACACAAACATAGTAGTTGATGCTTTCAGTAGGTTGTCTATGGGTAGTGTAGCTTATGTGGAAGATGATAAAAAAGAGTTAGCCAAAGAGGTGCATAGATTAGCTCTATTAGGAATACATTTACTTGAAATGGATGATGGTGGTGTAGTGGTTTAGAGTCATCCTTAGTATCTGAATTGAAAAAGAAATAACGTAATGACCCTATACTTAGCCAGTTAATAGATGCAGTTCATCAGCGAAAGGTTTAGGTTTTCTCCCCAAAATGAGATAGTGTTATCCGTTATAAGGGTCAGTTATGTATTCCCAATGTTGATAGGTTGAGAGAAAGGATATTAATGAAAGATCATAATTTTAAGTATTTGATTCACCCTGGTGACACCAAGATGTACGTGATCTGTAGGTTTATTAGTGGATTGGTATGAAGAACGATATCATAGAATTTGTGGCTAAGTGTCCCAACTGTCAGCAAGTAAAAATTAAGCATCAAAGACCAGGAGGTATGCTTCAGGATATCGGCATCCCAACTTGGAAGTAGGAGGTAACTAATATGGATTTTATTACAGGACTGCCTCGTACCACATGTCAGTATGATTCAATTTTGGTAATCATGAATCAAATAACCAAGTCAACCCATATTTGGCCAATTAAAACTCTGATACGGATGAAGATAATACAAAGTTATATATTTCTGAGTTAGTGAGGCTCCACAGGATTCTCTTATCCATCATCTCAAATTGAGGTACTCATTTCTCTTCGTAGTTTTGGAAATTATTTCAGAAAGTCCTTGGTTCAAAGGTAAAACTTAGTACTGTCGTCCATCTTAAAGTAGATGGTCAGGCTAAGTGAGCCATCCAGACTCTAGAGGAAATGTTAAGAGCTTATGTGATTGACTTCACGGGGAATTGGAATGATCATCTACCCCAAAATGAGTTTGCATATAATAATAGTTACCATGCTAGTATTAAGATGGCTCCATTTGAGTCCTTATATCGGCGTAGGTGTACATTACCTATAGGTTGGTTTTAAGTTGGTGAAGCGGCTTTGGTTGGGCTGGATTTTGTTCTAGAAGCTATGGAAAAGGTTTAGTTGATTTGTGAGAGGTTGAAAGCCACTCAAAGTTGGCAGAAATCATATGCAGATATTAGAAGAAATTCACAGTTGGTGATTGGGTATTTCTTAAGATGACACCCATGAAGAGGGTGATGATATTTGATAGAAATGAAAGCTCAGTACCCAGTATATTGGTACTTATGAAATCATAAAGTGAGTCAGAGATGTCGTCTGTGCTAGATCTTCCTTTAGAACTAGTTGTCGTTCATCCAGTATTCTAGGTATCTATACTGAAGAAGTGCATTGGAGAACCATCCTTGGTAGTTCCTATAGAGAGTATTGGAGTAAATGATAGTTATCGTATGAAGAGATTCCAGTTGTGATCTTTAATCAACAAGTTCGAAGGTTAAGGAATTAGAAAGTGGCTTTAGTAAAAGTTCTTTGGAGAAACCAGTCAGTTGAGGTAGTGACATGGGAAGTAGAGGCAGACATGATAAGTTAATAAATTCATATATTTGCTCTTAATACATAGTCGGCTTAAGGTAAGAATACCCTTCATCTCTATTCTCCTAACCAAAATTCTTACTCATATAAGTCTAACCTATGAAGTTCATGCATAATAAGTTATTTCATTGAAAGTTTGTAGTTGGGGTGGATAGTTTCAGTTTCAAGGAAATTTAAGCTCCATACCTCAGCCTAACGAACCCATAAAATACATTTTCTCTATACCAATATTAATTCGAGGATGAATGGTTCCAAAAGGGAGATAATGTTAGACCCCAAAATTTTAATGATCTTATTTTGATAGATATCATATGTTTAATCGAAATTTATGAGTTGAATAATGATAAGAAATATTAATGGGATCATTAGGAAGTGTTTCAGATATTTTGGAATGCATTTTAGGGGAATTTTGAGACTCTAAAATAGTAAGGGTTCACGATTAGGACATGCCATGGAGGCATGGCACACCTAGATGCAAAAACTAGTAGCCTGGTGTAATAAGGGCATGCCACACTGGCTGGTTACCGTGATAACGGCGTGCCACACCCTTGATGTAGCGTGATAAAGGTGTTTCATGCCCATGGGCGCAATAATGCCAAATTTTAGTTCGCTCTTTAGTTTTTCAAGGTATTTTTGGTCTTTTATCTCGAAATAAATCCTACAATAAATACTAAACCCATTTCTCAACCGTTATAAATCAAAATACATGATTCATCTTCTCCCAAACTCTTAAGGACATCAAATAAGGGTTCTTCGCCTAATTTTAAGCTTTCAAGGCCCAAATTCAAGCTCTCTTCAAAGAGAATTTAGCAAGTTCAGGTATGTGGGGTTTGAACAAGTATATTCTTCCGTCCTTGTGCCCAAAAATTTGAGTTTTACTTGAATTTTAAGGAATTGATAAGTAGGGTTCATGAATACTTTTCTTATGCTTTGAGATTGTGATGCAAGATTTCATGTTTACTTATGTTTTTACCCACAAAATTGTTCTTATGCATTGATTTTGGTATTTTGACGTGGAATTTCTATGAGATAGTAAATCATTATATATTTGAGCTTAATAAACTCAATTTACAACAATTTTACTAGTTTAAGTTACAAATAATTACAACATGATTAAAGTTGCAATAATGATCTTATGATCTCAGATAAGACATGAAATTCACAGGTATCCTTATAAGTATGATTTTAGTAAGAGAAGCATAGTTGATTTTCAATTTGTAAACCATATGCTAATTTAAGGTGAATTTCATAAGTATGAGTATAAGTAAATATTGTGAGAGTAGAATTTTGGCACCGAGGAGAATGTGGTTCAGCGCATCCTATATTCTAGAACTACCTTCCATTGTAGGTTTAAGGGGCCTTGCCAGAAAGTATCACCCTTTCTAAAATGGGTTCAGTTTAGTGATCACTCTAACTCAAGTTCTGCACTGATGATAAGGTATGGAACAACCCTCCTCAATGTGGGTCATAAGATGGATTCCATGCTAGCTCACATAGTTTATGTCAGTTATTAAAAAACTCCCACGGTAGAAAATATTTTAGAATCTAAGTGTAGTTAGATCACAAACATTACTCAGATGTTATTTTATGACTTATGATTAAGTTAATTCAGATTATTAGGTTATGCTTTACTACCATGTTTTAAGATATTTTAGCTTTCAATTTCTTTCATGATCATGGTAAGCCTACTTACATTAGTATGCATGTTTTAAGATTCTGATACATATCAGTTTTTACTTATTGCATTCCCCCCATATACTCAGTATATTCCCAAAGTACTTACCCTATATATGTTTGTGTATAGGTTCTGTCGTTCGTCCTTAGTAGTATGATTAGCCACGATCACCATTTCCTACATCCCGATAGCTGGTGAGTCCTTAGGCTCCAAGGGCCAAGTGTCATAATTTGATTTACGAGTAATGATGGCACCTACTCTGTCCTATAGTAATCTATCCCAATCGTATCCTGAACCTATAAGAAATGGGATAACTTGTTGGAAAATATCTCAAAAGCCGGAAATCAACAGGTAAAGGAATATAATAACAATAAGACAGTCATAATAGTCTAATAGATAGATAAAAGATCAATAATCATCCCATGGCCTAGTAGTTTTGGTACAAGATCTATTACTAATGGAACATAAGTATTGAATTAGTCAAACACATTTTGCCTCGTATAACAAAAGACTAGACATAGATACTTCAAGAAAAAAGGGGTAACTCCGACTCCGAGAGCTCACCCTCTCTCTGAAATCCAACTGAGCAATATTGTCACATTGGTGATGGCTGCTAGTACTTGGATCTACACCAAAAAGTTACAGAAGTGTAGTATAAATATCAAAATCATGGGTATATAGTAGGAATCATCGATCAGTTAGGCTAAATTATGATATAAATAAGATAAAAAATAAGATAAATAAGCTAAGTCGAGGAAAGGGGCAAACCTGAAAATAAAATCCAACACAACTGTGCATAAATAAATAAAAAATAATAATAGTAACGTAAGGATCACACAACTATAACTACTAAATTGGCCCTTATAAACCTATAAGCACGGAAAAGTAAATGACCTAACGCAGGCCACACAAGCCCGGAGGGTGCAATCAAAGAAAAGTAAATAATCGAATCACGATAAATTACTAATTATCATGCCAAAATCAAGGATCCATCTTCACCGTATCATATCATCAAAAACTCTCAGTGATGGACTTGAACCAAAACTCAATATCAATAAAACTATCGGGTTTTATAGAAATTAGCATCAACTCCCAAATTACTAGTCAACATGACCATTAAGTATCAAATCTACTCAATGACCTAAAATAAGCATTTCAAAATATATAACAAGCGTATAAAGTTCTATAAAATCAAAGAAAAATCTTGGCCTAAGGTGCGCTAGAGAGGCCCACTTCTAATCCTTGAAATCTATTTTTAAGGAAAGTACTACCCCGAACTAGGATCAGGTATCTAAATCTACTTATAGATATTAAATAAGACATGACAAGCCCTAATATAGAAATTCTACCTAGAACATGAGCAACTAAGTAAATTTTGCCTAAATTTTGGTTTCAAGATAGCCTAAACAGTCCAACTAACCCCAATATTTTTAATCATACCACCAAAACCTAAATCACATCCCACATCTAGCATAATATCATAATCATACTATTAAATATCTCATTTATGAAAAGGGTAAACTCAGCCTACCTGGACACCAAACAAAAGCCCAAAGAATTTGCGTTAACCAATGATTTTCCTTTTCGATAAGCTTCCACGAGATTCCATGCTATCAAAATCATAATATACTCATCCAAATAAGAATAATATTTCACTATTGTTCTTTGTGTCCAAACGAACATAAGAATCCCATATAGGGCTCAATTGCAGAATCACACTTTCAAAACCAACACAACGTTCTATACTTAAGGGTCATTTATCCTCAAAAATAGGTGAATTCTAAGATCTAATGCTGTCATAATTAAGCCATCAATATTTTGGGAAATTTACAAAAAGATGGAGGAATTAACCATGAAATTAATGGAAGCTTACCACAAATTCAAAGAAGAAACATGCAAATTAACTTCATCCAAGTTCCAAAATCACCAACCAATAATTCTCCTAAGTTTTTCCACTTTTTAGGTTTAATATTATTTGGAATAGATGAAAAATGGTAAAAATCAAGCTAAGTGGGATTTTTATGCCCCTACCATGTACTTAGGAGCTACTTAAGCAGAGGTACTGCTCACGCAACCTAGTGTCATTTAAGTGACATCTAGCGTCTAGTACCGATTAAGAGGTCCATTGTCACTTAAGAAGATACCACTTAAGCGGTAGGGTTTTGCATAATCGAATCTCCATTGGGCTAACCCAGTTGCTTAAGTGATGGGTTGGCCACTTAAGCGGCCACTTTGCTTAAGCGGCCCAAAAAGAATTAGAATTTTTCCAAGTATCCGCCAACCCCTCGCAATTCATCCAAAATCCTGTATACAAAAATGAACTAAGATTACTACTCAATTCCATGTAACAAACTCAATAGCGCAGTCAAAATTTCTATCCGACGTTATTTCAACAAAAAGTAGGCCCCATACTCATGTACTATTTTTCGTAACTTTCAGCTAATAGCACAAAATGATTTTGGAAGCCTCAAACCCTAACCAAGCATCCACCTAGCTAAGATTAATGTTTTGGAGTAGTTGGAATGGACAAAATTGTCAAACGAGATTTTTTGACTGAAGTTTTGGTCCAGTAGCCAATTTGAATCTGCATAGACTTCAAAGCAAGGGTTTGGCTCTAAAAAACAAATGAACTATCCGGTAATCAAACTGTCAATTCCAGCAAGTCATAATTGACTTGGGGCAAGTACAGGAAAACTCTAAATAGAGAAAATAAGTGGAAATACAAAAATAACCTGGAAGATCATTATAATATCCACTACAAAAATAAATTTTGTTCATAAAAGTAAAAGATTAGGATGTACCTGAAGACTTTAGCAGGTGAGGATATTGGGTCCACATCTCGCTCTCAATCTCCTAAATATCCTCCACTTTCCAGTGCTTCCACTATAGATTCACCACTGGAATCTCTCTAGTGCGCAATCGTCGAACATCAATGGCCAATATGAGCACAAGATCCTCCATAAAGGTAAATTGCTCATCCAAATGAATTGAGATCTGAGGTGATTTTATACACTTCGGTGGCATTATTCTAGCGTATTTCACCTTATTTTGAGAGAAATTCATGTACTTAAAGTGTTCATATTGAAATAAACAAGCATTTAAGTTTCTAAGTGTGTGATTACATTTCCAAATTATTTTTCAAATAAGTTTTTGCTAAATTGAGTAATTTAGAGTTCCACCCGGAAAACCACTTTTACTAGCTTGAGCTAGTTGTGTGTCTAGTTGGTCTTGTTGGATTCTAATGTGTTTAATTTTGTTTCAAATATTTTAATGGTGTAATTATGAGTGTAAGAACTTGTATATAATATGCAAAGCTTAACTTGATTAATTCAAGAGTCGGAATAATAATTAAGTGGAAGATCATTGCAAATTTGCCTCATCTTAGCTCTTTTTTTGATTTGTTATTGAGAATATTGTGTTGTTTTAATCTTTAATATGTGGTGTATGATATTATAGGAGACTTGGTGAACTAAATACGATGATATATTGATAATAAAAGGCTCGGATTCATGGTAAATACACTATAAAAGGTATGGGCAAAGGATAGGACGTTCCACACTTAACTACATTTTTGAACATAAATTCTAGTGAGATGATGTGAATTCAACACATCGCATTAATGGAACCAATGCGTTAACTAACGCATCGCGTCTCTAATTAAACACAGCAAGTTAAAAGCGCCAACACGAACTGAAATTCAGAAAGGTCAAATGTGGGAATCTTTCCCTGGGGACGCGTGCAAGTATTAAAATCCAACCACAATTAGTACTTTTATTATTATATTATACACAAAGTGGGACTTTGCTGGTGGGGATAGATAGAGAGCACATGTAATACCCCATACTTCTACCTAGCTTAAAATCATTCTAAAAATGTTAAAGACTTGTTTCAAAGATGAATCCACTTTTATACATATGGTATTTTCAAGATTTTTATTTTTTAACATTTAGGAAATTGAATAAGATTTCCATCAATACCAAATTTGCCCAAATCCGATACCCAGGCAAAGAGTTAGAGCATTTTAGAAATATAGTGTGCCACCTGATCCATCAACGTGTCGCGGAGCTAGCCAAAATGGAAATCATCAAAATCCAGTAATCCTCTACAATTATGGCACATCGCACCAAGGCTCAAATTTAGAGTTGTCAAATTCCAAAGACACGGCGCGATAGCGTCGTGTCGCGCCGGCGTTCCAGGTCAGGAAATTTTCATAAAAATTAAAATATGCATCCAAGGGTTAAAAGGGTCAATTTCTTACCCCTATATATACCCAATAACACGTGATTCATCCATAATTCACCCAAAATATATTATTTCTCTCAAGTTTCTTTCAAGAACAAGCTAGGGTTTTCAATTGGGGATTTGAATCCAAGACTTAAATTTAATAATCTCTCCATCAATCTTTGTAGAATCAAGAACTAAGGTATTCATAGTGTTCATTCATGGATTTATTTCATCCATGAATCCCAAAAATCAAGTTTTAAATCTTGTATTGTGAATATTTTGCTATGGGTTGATTATGTTCATGTGATTATGGTTGTATGATTCCCAAGTTAGAATCTTTATGTGTTGTTCATAAACCTATGCTAGTATATGGTCTAAACATGTGAAATTGAGTTAAAATATGGAGTTTTATTGTATAAATTTGATGGTCATTCCTTTCCCTAAGTCATGCATCCTCGGTGTTTGATAAAATGCCTTAGAGAAAAGAAATTATGCATTAGAGCTTAATTGTGACCCAAGTGATAAGTGTATACTTTACCCTATGACTAAGAATGAATTCCATGATACTGTGTGCATTATGAATGGTTGAGGGAATGTCCATGAGATTAGTTTGATAAAAGTATGACATGTTTATATGCAATTCCATTCATGTACAAGACTATGATAACCATGTGCTTCATGAAATCCCCAAATTAATGTATTATGAATTGTTGATATTAGTTATGTGTTCAAGAAGTGTCATGTCCTGTCAGTTTTAAGCTATCGAGTCCTGGGGGTACTTGTACCCAATAATTTAGCTGTGTACCTAGAGCTAGTGTCATTTTTTCACGATAATCTAAGTCAAGCCATGATCCTTAAAATTCAGTTAGTCTTATGACTCAGGAAAACTCAGTAAATTCAGTATCAGTCTAGTCCTACTCAGTAATCTCAGTGACCTCAGTGGTCTCAGTAACATCAACGCTCATTAATCTCGGTAACCTTAGTATTCCCATAAATCTCAGTAACTTTAGTACTCTCTGTAAGTCCTAAGATTCAGTAGCATTCTGTCAGTCAACGAAACTCAATGAACTCAGTTTAGCTTCGCTAAACAATACCATTAGTATTAGTTCAATTCAGTTAATCAGTTTAGTGTCTATTCAGTTGGGAGTAGGATTCAACATCGAGTGAACCCAAGGATAGGTTTTCACCTGTCATTCAGTGGAGGGTGTGATCTTTAGAAGCAATTCTTGTGTTCCAAAACTATATAGCCATCGTAGTTTGAGATGCACCCTATGCGTTTAGGGATTTATACATCTCATTTGAGTTTTCTACTAGGTGGGGTTGATGAAAGAGCTCCCTTCCAGAGAGGGTATACTCACAGCTTGTATTTACCCATGGCATGGTACTACAAGTTGGACCCCACTAGTTCAGTTTTGGGTCATGTCAGTTAGATGATCACCTCCCACAGTCTCAGTTTCAGATCCAGTTTTAGTAATAGAACTCAATTCAGTTTTACAGAAATCCAGGATAGTCAGATATAGTCAAATCAATACAATGCAGAACCCAGCTAGTTCAATCAGTATCAGGACTGTCAGATGCAGTCACTCATGTTATCAGTATTCAGAATCAATAATTATTTTATCATGAACTCAGTTAATAGTATATTAATTATACAAAACTCATGTTATCAGTATTCAGTTTTAGGACAGTCATATATAGTCAATCAGAACAGTTCTTCAAAATTAGAATTGTCAGAAACAGTCATCCCTTTATCAGTAATATGACATCAGTTCCTCAGTACTCAACAGACTTAGTCATTTAGTATCGCAGTATTATACTCATATATCAGTAAATCTATGTTATCAGAATTCATGGGTCGGCGTTATCATGATCTTAGTTACAGTTACGTTCACTTATATACCAGTATATTTAACGCAGTGTTGCATTTGTGCTATGGTGGTTTATACCCTAGGTTTAGAAGCATAGCTCCCGAGCATCCTTAGTAGATCAGACGTTCAGTAGCCAAACCAGCAGTGAGTCCTCATCATTTGAGAATAGCATAATTATTTTATTAATTTATTATTTGAGTAGTTCAGAGTTAGTTGGGGACATGTCCCATCAATTCCATACTTTTCAGACAATTTAGAGGCTTTCAGACTACAACATATGTTCAGACAGTTTATTTTAGTTTTGGGTATTTTTATACCCCATTAAAGACATTGCATTATATTCAGTATTAGCTTAGTTTTGAACCTTATGGTCTAACAGCTTAAATTTCACATATTTACAATGTATTATTCAGTTCACAGTTACAGATATCAGTCATGGGTTAGTTTATGGTCCTTCGGGGTCATGAGCACCGTGTAGCATTCTGAGTTCCAGATTCGGGGTATTACATCACAAAAGGGGAATTCTTGGACAATTAAAAAGGGTAGAATGGCTGGTCACAATTAGGGAGACACGTATAGTACACGGCTGGGACTGTTTTTTGACGAAAAGCGAAGGAGCTGCTACATGGTTTAATAGATTTTAATTTTATTTTTAGTATTAAATTTTTTATAACATGTATTCAACTATTTGGATAATGATTATGAATATTAATGGCTAAAAAAATCCTTTCTAGAGTTAAAGAAAAGAACAAGAGTACTATTATTTTGGATTAAATTCGTTTATTTTGCTTATCATATTTGCTTGTTTGTTTATTCTTGCTTTAATTATTTTATGGATAGATCACCCATAAAATACATATATTGTCGATCACTTGATCTCGAGAGAGGGAATAGGGAGATAGAACATGGGAATAAATAAAGTTTGAATTTTTATTCTTTATAAAATAAAGAATTAAACTTAGCATCTAGGACAGGGATGTACTTAGATGCCTTACTTGATTCAAATGTAGGCTGATAGCTTTAATTAACTTAATTGAATTATTATATCTCCCCTCAATGATGTAGTTGTAATATCCATATTAGGTAAAAGATAATAGGTTAGGAAACCATGATCATGCAATTAACCCTATGAATCAACAACCGTGGTAAACAAGTTGACGAATGAAATTTAAAAATATAGTATGATTGTTCGAAGTGTTTTAACTCTGGTTATTCTTCCATTTATTGTCCCAAGACTTTTATTTTTACGCATCATTTATTTTATTTTTAATTTACAAAATTACAAGCTCTCTTCTTGTTTTTTTTTCCAATTAGTTAGACTAAAATTAGATAGGCGGCAAATGCAAGTCCCTGTGTGATCGATACTTAGGATTCCTTGAATTCACTTTACTACTTGATAAGACCACGTACACTTACGTGTGCGCTTGGGCGCTATCAAGTTTTTGGCGCTGTTGCCGGGTACTTTTTAATAGGAAACTATCTTACTTTTAGATTTTTTATATTGAGTTGTAAATAGTTTTTGTTTAGTTTCTTTTTATTTTTCTTTATTTATATTTTTCTCACACTCTTCTCGAGATGTCAGTCTGGATAGATGGTTTTTGAGTGATGGCAATTCATGTTGTTTTTGTGAAGGACACCACCTTGTGACTTGTTGTGTTGAATTTTATGAAAGTGTATGGACAGAACCTTCATAGTATGATGTGAATAATTCAAGGAAGTCTGAGTACTCAAAAACTGATATTGTGGAAATAATTAAGGAGACACCCCTACCACCATGTCTATAGTGGCTAAGGAAAGAAATATATGAGGAGGAAATTAACCAATTTGTGGAGCAATCACAAGAATTACAGCCACTCGGTTGTCATTTTGATCTTGAGACTGAAATTGAGAAGGTGAATAAAAATGAGTATGTAGTAGATTGTGGAAATTATGAAGTAGGATTGGTTGGGCCTCACTCGAAGCACTTTTCTACATTATGTTTAGACGATGTCTTGTCTGTGGAACATATAAAATAGTGAAAGAATGTGAAGATGAGGAACAAGAACCCATATTCTTGATTTTACACTGGATAAGCAACATAAAAACACACCTCACTTGAAGGAAGAGTGGTTTATCATGCACATTCCATTAGTCGGTTCATTAATCTTTGTACCACCATCCTATCAGCGAGGCAAAAAGATGGATGCGATATTGGCGGTGAAATTTTTATCCTTAAGATGGAGGAAAAAATTTATATGGGTCATGACGCAACACTAAATTAGGTGCTTCTTGGGAGGCACCCCAAGCTTAGGTATGTTTTCTTTTTAATTTTTAGTTTTTATTTCATGTAGTTTTTATTTTTGGTTGAGTCACAAGTTAATGGGAAGTCTGAGTACCAAAATCTTGAGCTTGAAGCATGACAAATATTGAGTGTGGGGTCCCATAGATCCCATTTATGTGTGAAAATGCTACTAGCTAGGCCTAGAGGCCTCAGGAAGTATTTCTCTCTCTTACCTTTAAATTTACTTTGGGGACAAAGTTAATTTTTAAGTGTGGGATGGGAAAATTTCTAATTTTTGGCTTAATTTAAAAAAAAATAGGTTAGGAATAAGTGGCATATTCTTGTTGGTGCTATTTTTTATTACATGATGCAAGTGGGTTTGTTGGTAAAAGCATGTTAATGGAGTGAATTGCTATTTTTGATACTCTTAGGCTCAGTTTTGTGACTCTTGTATTTTTTGGCTTAATTTTGAATTCATGCTATTGTTGGGTTGGGAGTCTATGATGATCCTATTTGAGTTGAGCATGTGCCATGTGCGTGTAACTTTTTTTGTATATGCCTCGTTGTATATAATGGCTAGAACTTACCTGGTGTGTGTGCAAAGTGAAATAAAGAGTGTGAGTTTAGTAGATGATTTAGACATTTCTTTGATAACCTTGTTTTTTATTCTCTAATTGTTCTACCCTTGTGCATTATCCTAGTTAACCTCATTGAGCCTTTATCTTTTTATTTGGTAACCTCACATGTAGCCTAATCCCTTCTTTGATAACCATAATTTGATCCAAAAAGCTCCTAAGTGCTTAAATAAAAAAAAATTCTGCATTAGTAAGGAGTTTGAGAAAATTGAAGAAGAAAAAAAAGGTGAAATTGATACCCCAAGGTAATTGTTATAGGTGTTGACAATTGATGTGTGTTGGATTGATGTGATATAATTTATGTAGAAATATTGCCATCATTGTGAAAAGGAGAAAAATTGATTCTTGTGGTAGTAAACTATGTTTCCGCCAAGTGTTTGTGAAAATGCTTAAAAGAGATGGGGCAAACATAAAAGAATAGGGTAGACAAAAATGGTGTAATTTAATTTTTGGAGATTGGTTTTAAATGTATAAAGGAGTGTATTAAAGCGCTTAGATAGATTAGTCACTATTCCCAAATAGTTTCTACTCGTCCCTTAGCCTACATTACAACCCGAAAAAGTATTAATTAATCCTAAACTTTACATTCGACTATTAGTAGAGCATTACACTAAAGGTAAGCCTATGTTTCATTATGGGTATCTTGTGAATTATTTGTGAGAGTGAGCGTAATTTGATCTTGTATCCATTATGTTATAAAGTGCATTATTATGAGTGATTATGGGTAACTCTCTTGTTGTGAGAGGCACATGTTTGATGAATGTGGGTGATTTGTATGTTGTCCTTGATTGAATTATAAGAATGAGTTTGCCATGTAATGAGTCAATTCTTGAGGTTACGATATTTTGGAGTAGTATTCATGAGCTTTCAATTGTATAAACAACATGCTTTGTGTAGAAACTTGCAGTCCGTGTAGTCATTGTAGTGTTAGCTTGAGTGTCTTTAATTCAGTAGGAGTGTAGCGTCATCTCAGATTTTTATGCTTAGAGTAAAGAGTTGTTCGAGGACGAACAAGAGTTTAAGTATAGGGTGATAATCTGAGGTGATTTTATACACTTCGATAGCATTATTCTAGCTTATTTCACCTTTTTTGAGAGCAATTCGTGCTGTTAAAGTGTTCATATGGATATAAACAAGCATTTAAGTGTCCAAATGTGTGATTACAATGTCCAAAGTATTTTTCAAACAACTTTGTGCTAAATTGAGTAATTTAGAGTTCAACCTGGAAAACTAGTTTTACTAGCTTGAGCTAGTTGTGTGTCTAGTTGGTCTCGGTGGATTCTAATGTGTTTAATTTGTTCCAAATTTTTTAATGGTGTAATTATGAGTGGAATAACTTGTTCGTAATGTGCAAAGCTTAATTTGATTAAGTCAAGAATCGAAATAATAAGTCGAAGATCATTGCAAATTTGTCTTATCTTAGCTCTTGTTTTGATTTGTTGTTGAGAATATTTTGTTGTTTTAATCTTTAATATGTAGTGTATGATATTGTAAGAAGCTTGGTGAACCAAATACAATAATTTATTAATGATAAAAAAGCTCAAAATTCATGAAAAATACACTATAAAAGACATGAACAAAGAATAAGATGTTTCACAGTAATCAAAATTTTTTAACACAAATTCCAATGAAACAACGCAAAGTCAATGCATCGCACCTCCAATTAAAAACAACAAGTTAAAAGCACCGACACGGACTGAAATTGAGAAAGGTCAAATGTTGGAATCTTTCTGTGGGGATGCGTTCAAGTCTTAAAATCCCACAACAACTAGTACTTTTATATATTACTTCTTCCGTTACATTTTACTTGTCTCAAAGTTGGATGACATAATAATTAAGAAAAATAATAAATAACATGATTAGTACACCAAATTATCCCTATTAAATAATGTTTATATTTTAATTTTAAAAAAATATAATTAATACAAAGGATAAAATATGAAAAGAAAAATTTATTTTATCTTAATAAGTAAAATGAGACATGAATTTAGTAAATTTGAAACGGATAAAACAGAAAAAATGAAATATATTATACACAAAGTGGGACTTTGCTGATGGGGTACAGCTGGACAGCAAAAAAGGGGAATTCTTGACGATTAAAAAGGTGGTCACAATTAGGGGGACACGTACAGTACTGAGACTGTTTTTGGACGAAAAGCGGAGGAGATGCTAAATGATTTATTAGATTTTAATTTTAATTTTAGTCTTTAATTTTTCATATTATGTATTTAATTATTTAGATCGTGATTATGAATATTAATGGCTAAAAAATCTCTTTTTTGGGTTAAAATAAAAAATATGAGTACTATTACTTTGGATTAAATTTATTAATTTTGCTTATCATATTTGGTTGTTTGTTTATTCTTACTTTAATTATTTTATGGATTAATCACCCATAAAATAATTATATTGTTGACCTTTTGATCTCGGGAGAGGGAATAGGGAGATAGAACATGCAAAGTTTGGGTTTTTATTCTTTATAAAATAAAGAATTAAACTTAGTGTCTAGGACAAGAATGTACTTAGATGTCTTACATGATTCAAACGTAGTATGATAGCTTTAATTAACTTAATTATATTATTACATCCCCACTCAACGATGTAGTTGTAATGTCCATATTAGGTAAAAGATAACGGGTTGGAAAACCATGATCATGCAATTAACCCTATGAATCAACAACCACGGTAAACAAGTTGACGAATGAAATTTAAAAATATAGTATGATTGTTCGAAGTGCTTTAACCCTGAGTTTTCTTTCATTGATTGTCCCAAGACTTTTATTTTTACGCATAATTTATTTTATTTTTAATTTACAAAATTACAAACTCTCTTCTTGTTTATTTTTTCTCAATTAGTTAGACTAGAATTAGATAGGCGGCGAACGCAAGTCCCTGTGAGATTGATACTTGGGCTTCCTTGAAGCCACTTTACTACTTGATAAGACCATGTACACTTGCGTGTGCGCTTGGCCGCTGTCACCCATATAAGTGCATAAGAAGGGTTACGAATGTATTGCCGCAACAAGAAAACATAAAAAATCGGATGGACAACAGCAAAACCTGGGGGTAAGGCTAACTTATAAACCATTTTACCCTTTGTACGATGAATCTAAAAGGGTCCAATATATTTGGAGCTAAGCTTTAATTTCTTCTTGAACCTCATCAGGCCTTTCATGGGCAATACACGGAGGAATACTTGGTCACCAACTCTAAATCTCAAGGCACAAAGTCTGTCGTCTGCATAAGCCTTCTGCCTACTTTGATCTGTCCTCAACCTATCCTAAATTACCCTTACTCTATCCAAAGACTCCTAAAGCAAGTCAGTACCATAGGCTCTAATCTCAGAGGTTTCAAACCAGCTAATCAGAAAATGAAAGCATTTACCATATATAACCTCAAAAGTCACCATCTCAATACTCGAAGGATAGTTATTATTATATGCAAACTCTGCCAAGTCTAAGTGATGCTTCCACAGACCTCCAAAATCCATAGCACAGGCTCGAAGCATATACTCTAGAACCTGAATAGTCTGCTCCAATAGGCCATCGATCTGAGGATAAAAGGTTATACTAAGATTCACCTGAGTACCCAACTACTCCAAAAAAGATCTCTAAAAGTTAGAAGTGAACACTATACCCTGGCCTGAAATGATAGATATAGGCATACCATGCAAATAGACTATCTTACTAACATAGATATGGACTAACCTCTCGACACTGAAGGACATCTAAATACGAATGAAATATGACGACTTGGTCAATCGATCCACAAAGATCCAAATAGCATTAAAATCACAAGTGATGTGAGGCAAACCACTAATAAAGTCCATGGTAATCTGATCTCATTTTCTCTCGGGAATGGACAACCTCTGAATCAAGACACCAGGTCTCTGATGATCGGCCTTCACCTACTGACAATATTGGCAATGAGCGATAAAGTCTAACATGTCTTTCTTCATACCACTCTACTAATAATGTTGTCTTAAATCTCATTATATCTTAGTTGTACCTAGGTGAATAGAATATCTAGACCTATGAGCCTCACGCAAAATCAACTTAATTAGGCCATCAACCTTCAAAACACAAATGCAGCTATTAAATTTCAAAACACCCTCAGATTATATGGTAGTCTTCTTAGACTCACCACTCAACACCTAATCATGAATGATGCAAAGTTTCTAATCCTCAAACTAACAACTCTGAATCTGCTCAAATAGCGAAGACCTCACCTCAACACTAGCAAGAATCCTCCAAGGGTCATCAAGTTTCACCATCAAGTGGGCTAAATATTAAATATCTCACAGCAACGCCCTCTGAGAAACTAAAATATAAGCCAAGCTACTCATACTCACCATCTTCAAACTCAAGGTGTTTGCTACCATGTTCACGTTGCTCGAATGACACAAGATAAAGATGTCATAATCCTTAAGAAACTCCAACCATTTGCAATACCTATAATTAAGATCTCTATGGGTCATAAGATGCTGAAGACAATGATGATACATGAAGATCAAACAAGGCACACCATAAGGATAAGGACTACAAATCTTAAGCATAAAAACTAATGCTGCCAACTCTAAGTCCTGAGTGAGATAGTTATGCTCATGAACCTTCAGTTGCCTTGATGCATAAGCAATAGTATGTCCCTATTGCATCAACACACAACCAAAGCTAACACCAGAAGCATCACAATACATGGTGAATCCCTCATCCATAGGAAGAGCTAAAATAAGAGTTGAAGTAAGAAATCCCTTGAGCTTTCTAAAGCATGAAAATTCCTTAAGCTTCCCATAGATCGACTAACACTCCTTGTACCATCAGAAAGTAACCTTCTTCCGAGTCAATCTAATCATCGATGCTACAATAATAGAAAAACTCTTAATAAACCATCTATAGTAACTTGCCAAACCAATGAAGTTACAAACCTCAAATGGAGATATAGACCTGGCCCAATTAGGAATAGCCTTGATCTTTGCTGGGTCTACCATAATACCATCCTTAGACACCACATGCCAAAGAAATATCACCGACTCAAGCCAAAACTAACACTTAGATAATCTACCAATCTTTCAAAGTCTTGAGCATAATCCTCAAATTCTATATATGTTCCTCTCTACTCCTTAGATACACAAGGATGTCATCGACTAAAAAAATTATAAAGAATCTAGATGAGGCCTAAACACACAGTTTATCAAGTCCATTGTAATACCCCCAAAAGTTTAATAGATGAATCTAAACATTTCCTTACCGATTCAATTATTAAGAAGGATATTAGTATAGTCAACTCCAAACGAGCATATTTATTTTTCTTCTATTAATTTCTGAGCTCATGACACACCAACAGATAGATTATTGAATTAGCTTTCTAAATATACCAATTTCGCCTAAATCCAATATCAGAGCAAGGAGTTATGCCCATTTTACTCCAGCATGTTAGGATGGGAAACTAAGCGACAACATTTGTGATAAGTTATCACAAGCGTGATGACTTATCACCAATGTAGTCAGCTCTAGGAAGATTTTCACCCTCAGTGGTGACATTTTGTGATAAGTCATCACGCCCGTGATGGCTTATCACCAATGTCGTCAACCATAACCAGAAAATCAAGATTTCACCCTTTTGTGATGACATTTCGTGATGACTTATCACCAGCTTGACGACTTGTCATGAATGTCGTCAGTCTTATATTTTCAGCAACTTGAAAGCGATTTAGTAAGGTTATTTTGGTTTTTTTCCTTCACTTTCCACGACTTTAACCCTCAAAGAGCGTATTATCTTCCATTCTCCTTAGTTAACCATCTCAAAAAGCTCTCTTATACACTCTCAACCACAAGATTAGGGTTTCTTCTCAAGATCATCTCCTCAAGTACAAGAACATTCTCTCCCAAAAGGGTTAAACGCTAGTAAAAAAAAATCAAGAGCAAGCCTAAGGATTTCTTCAAGAACCTACAAAAACATTAGATATCTTTCAAGATTCAATCACTAAGGTATGCGTAATGTTCATCCATGGAGCTCAAGAATCATGTTATAAATTATAAATTGTGATTTCCTTGTTGTGTTATGACTATAGTCATGTTGATTATTGTTGTATGGATTCAAGCTTGTATCTTGATGTGGTTTTCATGAAGCATGTGAGTAGGTTAGTTAAAATTCATGAATTTTGGATGGATTAAGATTGTGAAATTGATAAGTATACTTATGCCCAAAGTTATGCATGTAAGGTGTTTGATAAAATGCCAAAAAGGATAGAATCTATGTTTTTATAACTTAATAGTGCTTAAATGACAAGCCCATGTTCTATTCTTTATGACTCCACATGAACTCCATGTTATTATTGTGTGTTATTGTTGTGACATGGAATGAGCATGATATTGACGAAACGCGAGTGTATACATATTGTGTACATCCGCTTCCATGTATAAAATGCTGAGAACTAAGTGTAGTATGAAATCCCCTACTTATGATATTGTGAATTGTGGATTCTATTCTTATGATCAAGTCAGTCATGTATGTTAGTTTCCTTCCATCGAGTCCAGGGGGTACTTGTACCAGAAAAATATAGTTGTTTGCATAAAGCCATGTCATGTTATCATGATACCGTCAGTCAAGCCATGATCTATAGAACTCAAAAAGTCACGTGACTCAGGAAATCTCAAAATTCTTATGATCTCAGTTAATTCTCAGATAATAGTACTATTCCATCAGTCAATAGAAGTCAGTTACTCAGTCTATGTACAGTCAGTTAATCATGTTCAATCTCTTCATATAGGAGTAGAAGTTAGCTCCGAGTGAACCCAACGATTGGAACTCACCTACCAGATAAGGGTATGATTCTTAACAGTCATCCTTTTGTTCCAGAACTATGTAGCCAGCATAGGTTGAGACATCTTAACCTGGAAGATTAGGGTTGATGAGGTGATTTGACTTGTCAGACCAGGGTCCTACTGTTCTCATTAGAGTAACCTTCCAGATAAGGGTCACTCACAGCTTATCCTTACTAGTTGCGCGGTATTGACACCCTTATAATCAGGGCATAGATTGGACCTCAGCTCAGCTATTATAGCATATTTAAGGTATGTCGGTTAAACAACTACCTCCCACAGTTTTAGTCTCAGTCTCAATAAAAGAACAAAGGTAGTTCTTCATACTTCAGTATACCATAACTGTCAGATATAATCAATTCAATTACAGTACGAAACTCAGGTAGTTCCATCAGATTCAGGATTGTCAGACACAGTCATCCATGTTATCAGAAATCCTAGTATTAGTTATGTTAGATATCAATAAACTATGTATTAGCGTATGGATCTAGATATCACGTATTCACGGTCCCAGTTACTATGTATGCATGTTTGCACTCTTACGTTTATATTAGTCATTCAGTTAGCACTGCTCATATATATAAGCCCTTTTGCATATAGCCTACCTCACTCGTGTACTCAGTACTTTCAGTTGTACTGATGCATTTATGCGATGGTGCTTTCTTTTATGTTACACCATAGCTTCAGAGCCACGAGTTCCAGATCAGCAATAGCAGTCATATTTCAGTATATAGAGTTGCAATGAGTCCTTTTTATTCAAGCACGATATGATTTGACTTTATTTATTTTCTATGGTTATCTTTCAGTTTACGAAGTTAGTTGAAGATATGTTTCTTCAACTTCTCACTCAGACAATATTTTGAGGCTTTCAGATTTAGTTCAGATTTATTTCAGACATCAGTTATTTTGGGTATCTGTTACCCCATATGATATTATGATTTGTCAGATATTTTATTCAGTTGAACCTTATGGCCTATTGTGTATGTTTTCTGCATTATATATATATATATATATATATATATATATATATATATATATATATATATATATATATATATATATATATATATATATATATTATGCAGTGTACAAGTACAGATATCAGTCATGGGTTAGCTTGTGATCCTTCGGGGTCATAAGCACCGTGTAGCATTCTAGTTCAGAAAATCGGGCTGTTACAAACTTAGTATCAGAGCCTAAGGTTCAATAGAGTCCTAGGAAGTCTAAAAGCCGTATCTAGTAGAGTCTTGTACATAGGTGTGTTGTACACCATATATATGTGCAGAAAGCTATAAGATGTTTTAGGAATAGTTTCCTTCTTTCAGTTTTTAGGTCATGCTAGAGATCATGATCTCAAGTTAAACTCTCAGTCTAATCTGTTCTTCTCTTATTTCAGAACATGCCTCCAAAGAGAAGAAACTAGCTAGCTCTTCAGCCCGAAAATCCTTTGGGCAAACATGTCTCTCATGCGGAGTTCACCATACTTCCTCAGTCTATGGCTTCCCAAAATGAATGGCCACCAGCTATTTTTGCCAATCTAGTGGTCAACTCAGCCACAGTTAGGATTTGGGACTTCACCCGAATGAACCCTCCATCTTCGTTCGGGTCTAAGTCTGATGAAGACCCCCAGGATTTCATTGACCAAGTCTAGAAAGTCATAGGTATCATGGGAGTTACTTCTTATCAGAGTGTCGAGTTAGCCGTATACAAATTACAGGATATTGCTCATACTTGGTACAAACAGTGAAAGTCTGAGAGGTTAGAGTATGCAGGTCCTATAGAGTGGGAGGAATTTGTCATAGCTTTCTTAGACAGATTGTTTCCCCAAGAGCTGAGGGAGGCAAGAGTTCTAGAGTTCATCAACCTCAAGAAGGGAAATATGATGATTAAAGAGTACTCTCTTAGATTTATTCAGTTAGCCGAATATTCCCCTCATGTGGTTGCAGACAACATGGCTAAGATGAGCAAGTTCGTGTTAAGGGTGAATGATAGCGTGGTAAATGAGTGTAGGTCTGCGATGCTGAACAATGATATGAATTTATCCAGGATCATGACCCATGCTTAGCAAATAAAAGAGCAAAAGATTAGGTCTATGGAGAGGCAGAACAAGAGAGCAAGGTCAGGCAATTTCAGTTTTGCTCAACCCAAATTAGAAGGAGGAAACCGTTCATAGTTTCTTCCTAAGCCAGCAGTTCTAGATCCTTCTTCTGCCAGTGCCCCAGTGCAGAAATTCAAAGACAGCAACCAAGATCAATCACCAGGCTCTAAGTCTCAGGGCAGTGTCAGCATTGCCCGAGTTAACCCCCTATGTTAGATTTATGGTAAGAATCACAAGGGCACCTGGAAAGCTGGTAGTGATGTTTGTTTTGGTTATAGAGATCCATCCCACAGGGTTAGAGAGTGTCCACAGTTAGGTATGCAGGGTCAGCAGAATCACTCTACAGCCTAGTTCGGTCGCCAAAATCAGCAGGGTACCACTTCTAGTTCTACTAGTGGGCAATGCCCAAACAGACTCTATGCTCTTTAGACCTGACAGGATTAAGAATATTATCCTTATATCATTACTGGTACGTTGAAGATGTTCCATGTTCATGTTTATGCTTTGTTATATCCAGGTGCATCTTTTTTTTGTTACTCCTTATATAGCAGGCGATCTTGGAATCAGTCCTGAAATTTTAGTAGAGCCCTTTTCAGTCTCTACCCCAGTGGGTAAAACCATCATAGCTCGGTGAGTATACAGGAACTTCCCGGTTATGATATTCAAAAAAGCCACGTTAGCAGATTCAGTCGAGTTAGAGATGACTAATTTTGATGTCATTCTTAGCATGGATTAGCTTTAATCCTTCTATGCCACAGTCGACTGCAGAAATAGGATAGTTAAGTTTCAGTTCAAAACAAGTCTGTCCTAGAGTGGAAGGGTAATACTTTATCTTTCAGGGGTCAGCTAATTTCCTACCTTCGGGCAAGGAAAATGATATATAAGGGATGGATTTATCATCTCATTCATGTTAAAGACTCTAGTTTTGAATCTCCCAGTCTCGAATCAGTCCCAATTGTAAATGAGTATTCAGACGTGTTTCCCGAAGATCTTCCAAGCATTTCTCCCAAAAGGGAAATAGACTTAAGCATTGACCTTATTCCAAATACTCAACCTATTTCTATTCTGCCATACAGAATGGCACCAGCAGAACTCAGAGAACTAAAAGAATAGTTGAAGGATCTCTTAGATAAGGGATTTATTATACCCAGCATTTTTCTTTGGGGTACACCAGTCTTATTCATGTGTAAGATAGACAGTTCTCTCAGGATATGCATTGATTACCGTCAGCTCAATAAAGTCACGACCAAGAACAAGTATCCTCTTCCTAGGATAGATGACTTGTTTGACCAACTTTAGGGTGCCAGTTATTTCTCTAAGATAGACCTCAAATCAGACTATCATCAGCTCAGAGTTTGAGAATGTGACATCCTAAAGATAGCTTTCATAGACTTCATGAACCGTGTGTTTAAGCAGTACTAAGACATGTTCATCAGAGTCTTCATAGATGATATCCTGGTCTATTCCTGCACAGAGCGCGATCATGCAGACCATCTCAGAATTATTCTTCAGACCCTCAGAGATCACCAGTTATTTGCAAAATTCTGTCAGTGTGGGTTTTGGATAAGGTCAGCAGCATTTCTTGGACATATTATTTCTGGTGATGGCATTAGAGTAGATCCTCAAAAGACCAACGTAGTAAGAAATTGCCCTCACCCTATCTCTCCATCAGATATCAGGAGTTTTTTGGGTTTGGCTATCTATTGAAATGGTTTGTTGAGGAATTTTCTTCTATCTCATCCCCTATGTCCTGATTGATTCAAAAGAAGGTCAATTTTCAATGGTTAGATTCTTGCGAGAAGAGTTTTTAGGATTTGAAGACTCAACTCACCTCAACTCCAGTTCTAGCTCTTTCAAATGGATCAAATATGTTCATAGTGTATTGTGATACATCTAGAGTGGGTCTAGGTTGTGTCATCGTGTAGAATGATAAGGTCATAGCCTATGCCTCCAGACAGTTAAAGCCCTATGAGAAGAATTATCCTACTCATGATTGATAACGCTCAATCTACAGCTCTCTTAGGAGTGTAAAGCGGTCGTTAGCGAATATAGAACCCAACCTGGGTTGGGTGTCGATCCCACAGGGAATAGCTTGGTCAAAAAGTAAGCAACGGTTACTAGACTTTTAGTGCAAGTCTCGTAATGAGGGGGGATTGCAATGTGTAACCAAATTATTAAAGCAAAACTGAAAATAGCAAAGTAAAAAGAAAGAATATTTCGTAGGTTGTGAAACAATGAGAATTGAAGCGTTGGGGTTATGTCCACCTCCTGAGTTATACGTCTCTATTGACTATGAGTATGTAGAATTCTGACATGCATGTACTTATAGTGAATTGTATTCGGTGGTAAATCCAGGCGTCTTTCGACCTATTCGAGGATTATTTCACTTTAACTCTTTCGAGCTTAAAGCGTGTCTAACGGTACGAATTCTCTAAGAGGTTAATCCAGTTACGACACTAACTGTTTAGTAGCGAATTTAGGGTGTGACCCTACTACCTTGACATTATCTCTTTTCCAGACAAATAACCTTTCTTTCGAACAAGTTAAATGTTATACTGGCGTATTCTTGTGTTTGCAACCATAAAGAATTTAGATTAAGATGAAGAGAATAATGATATAAGCAGCATGCGTGTCATAAACTCACAAACTCATAGCAATAGATAGTATCTCAGTTGGCTTCCATAACCCCAACAGAGAAGTTTAGTTACCCATGATTGCGAAAGAGATCACGATTGACATTGTTGTTATACCACAATAAGGATGAATTTCGTGTGGCTCAAGATGTAGGCATTAGGCGTGAATTTCCTAGGCAACGTAACGATTCTCTTGTTGCAGAATTTAAGAATAGATGAATAGAAGAAGAAAAATAGAATTAATGGAAAGATTAGAAGAGTTGTAGAATTATTTGTAGCGTAGAATGTAGGAAGATGTAGAATAGTTGAATGTCGAATAAATAAAAATCTCTAGCATGATAGGGTATTTATAATACCCATATCCTAATCCTACTAAGCTAATGAAATATCTAACCAAATCCTACTAAGCTAATGAAATACTTAACCCAATTGTACTAGGTTAATGTAATATTCTCCTAATCCGAATAAACAAATGAAATACTTAACCCAATTGTACTAGGTTAATGTATCATTATCCAAATCCAACTAAGTTACTGCAGTCCCCAAAGTTTTCAGAAATGCTATTTTAGCCCGGGACAGATTTTCCATGCATCACTTTTGGTCCTTTAGGCGTCCAAGCTGCCTTTCCTTCCTTCGTGAGCTTTCTTTGGCGTCAAGTAAGCCATAAAATGCTGAATTCTGCATCATTTATACCTGAAACTTTGCTAATCATGTTCGTTAGCTCACTTACAGGAAAAAAGGACTAAAAGTGCATGAAATATATAATTTGTTCTCAAAACATGGCACAAATATGGGCAAAATATATTGATATAGGCGTGTAAATTCGCCTATCATCAATACCCCACACTTGAAGCTTTGTTCGTCCTCGAACAAAATATCATGTCCCTCTACACATCAACTTAGGGTTTCACAGCAACAACACAAAATATTCATCAAGACAAGCACAATAATTATCAACAAAGAGTAGCTTTCCGATCATTAGTAGAAACAGTTTAACCTCTAGCATAGACTCGTGATGGTGGTCAACTCATATTCAAAAGTTAAGTCACAAGGAATCATATACAACTACCCAAAACTCATCAACCATGTGTGTCTCACAATATATTACCCATAATCACTCACAAGTATAGCATATTTTTCAAACATGGGTATCAAAATATCCTTGCTCTCACTCTCACAAAGAATTCATATGTAGCAACTGATGACCATAGGCTTGACCTTAGTGTAATACTCCACTAAATGTCAGAATGTTAAGATTAGGATCAAATAGGTCTTTTGATGGTTGTAATGTAGGCTAAGGGACGGGTAGGACTATTTTGGCCAGAAATAGTGACTATGTTCCTAAGCACTTTAATACATCACATTGTATCATTAACACTTTTTTATTTCAAACAACCTTTCTCTCTTTTATTCTACCACCCTTTTTCTCTTCTTTTGTTTTTCGATTTTAAGCATAACTCACTTTTCAGCTTTCTTTTCCTTTTTTTTCATAACATACCTCTTATGATAGCACTTTCTTTTTCATAACACATTCAAGTACCAATGCATTCTAAAATCTCATAATCTCCCAATTTCCTCTTATTTTGTCACATGACTTTTTCTCTTTAAAGCACTTAGGAATTTGGATCAAATTACAGTCTTGGAAAAAATGAATTAGGCTTACATACGAGGTTGTCAAAGAAATAGGCTAGAGGCTCAAAAGGGTTTAACTAGGATTATGTCCATGGGTAGGTAAAACGAAGGTAAACATGTATAGGTTGCCAAAGAAATGCCTAAATCATCTCCTAAACTTACACTCTTTATTTTCGCTTTGCATACATACCAGGCAAGTTCTAGCATCAGCCACAAACATAGAATATACTATTATCTCACACACACAAGGCACATGGTTGACTTGATTGGAAGTAATATAGACTCTCGACCCAACAAGTGAAGGAATTGAACCACAAAATATCACATAATGAGTCACAACTAGAGCCTAAACGTCTCAATAGTCATAATTATAGCACATACTCTTGTTATAATCTCATGCTGCCTATTGGAATTATTTCATGCGAAGCTAAAAAAAAAATTAAAAACTTAAAAAACGACACAAAAAAAATAAACAAAAAAAGTAAACAAACATAGATGCAAATAGAGAAGTATAGCATGCGATCCCGCTACCCCACACTTAAATGGGACACTGCCCTCAGTGGAAAATAAATACGAAGAACCTGGTCAGTCGGACTCTTCCTCAATGTCGGGGGTCATATCCCCTTCGTCGAAATCATCATAAGAGTCGTCGTCAGAGTTCTCCTCCTCATCGGAGTCTGGCAAGCGTCGATCGTCATCGGTTGGCACATCATCGTCTAGAGGTTCCTCAAAGTATACACCCACTCCACATATCTCCCGTGCATGCATGTTCATTGGATAATCATGGTCCAGCTGTTGGAGCTCTTCAGCAGTTGGAACACGACCTCCACTCATCATTGTGAAGCGTGTCATGCCATAAAGATGACGGAAGAAACTCTCATCACGAGCATGTCTCTCCGCAGTAGTAAGGTTGACACCATGAGTTGTTTCAGCATCTTTGACCTTGGTGAGGTCAACCTTCTTCGGGTTATGTGGGATTTTGTGATCAGCTGGTTCCTCTTTGATATCCTCCTTCCGCAAGAGTGCTGTCAACAAATTACCAAAAGTGAAGTGGGACCTTTTGTGGAGTCTGGCCTTCTGCATTGTAGAGCGAATGATTGCCCCAAAATTGATAGGGACATTCGTCCTCAAAGCATAGACCAAACACACTCTATCTCTTGATAGCTTGGTGTATTGAGTCCCAAGAATAAGGCATGAGTTGACAATACGCAACCAGATTCTTGCTTCCCTATTCAATGGAGCATAGGGGAAGGTGTTGTGTCATCCGGTGTCTCGGTGTCTGCCCCATCTTGCCATCGATCTACTTCCACAAAGTGTGTGTCGTATTGCTCTATAAGGAGGCCTGCTGTACAGCTCTTTGAATGGTGCTGGGTCGACCGAAGGTAAACCAAGAAAGGAGTTGAGCAAATCCGCGTTGAGCTGTAACACTTGGCCCCGAATCTTAACTTCGTTGCCTGTGGTTTTTGGCGACCAGTTGGCGTAAAACTCCCTTGTCAAATAAAGATTACATTCTCCCATGTTGCGGAAGATGAAATCCAGTTTCAACGCCATTATTTTCGCCAACATACACGGCTCCTTCTTCGCTATGGTGTCCTTGTTGATCAAGTCAACGTGAACATATTTCCGTTACTTGTTGTTCTTGTACCATTCTTTGGCTTGCTCCTCAAGACCCCATTTTATTCCAAACATTCGTCGGGGTAGTTGCATTGAGGATGATTCTCCTTGTTCCTTGCGACCTCTCTTCTTGCCCTTTTGGGAAGTGGTAGCCTTATCTTGTCGCGCTTTAGGTGCCATTGTTCCTGAGATTTAAACAATATTCATGTTAGCGTCAACTCAAAGGAAACAATCTATACAAAAGCCATCGGGGTACCACCCCACACTTAGGTTCGTTAATATAAAACAGTGAAGTGAATTCATACATTTTAGGAACTATGTTCCGACAAGAAAATCAGTGATGTATCACTACTTGCAGCCATTGCACTACTTTCATGTTAGGTATAACCACACTACTACGTAGGGGTTACGTTATGGTATAGTTACTTTCAGCAATCACAAATTCCTAAGTCGGTAGTCAACTGTAGGTCTTATCCCGATGAACGGGATAGTCTAACATATTTGTATCCAAGTATCAAACTTAAGCAATTTTCATAACCCTAGCAATTCCGCAAATAGTATAACAATGCTATTAAAACCAAATTCAAGTCGGAAACAAGTCAAGATTATCCTAACGTATATGTTCACGCACATGGTTTTGTGTCAACAGTCCAAACACATTAACATCACCAATAATATTTCAAGATGTAGCAATTCATAATAGGCATAGCAACGTAGTACTTATGAGAAATATATGAAGAATACAAGAGTACTTACATGATTGAAGCCTTTGGAGATGTTCTTGTGAATTGGAAGAGCAAAAAGAAAAAGTTAGAGATGATTTGGAGAGAGTATGCGGCGCCCTTAGGTCAATTTCTAATGTGGTTATGCTTCAAGACTAAGTCCCCTTTATATAGGAAGAGAATGGGTCGGGTTTTGACCCATTTACAAACGGTTTTGGAGACAAAAATGCCCTATATGCGGCGCATAATGCTTGGCATAGTCATAGTATAGGCGGCGCATAGTGTATGGCATTTAGGGACATATGCGGAGCATAGGTCATGGAATTTAGGGACATATGCGCCGCATAGTGTATAGCATTTGAGATACTGAGACCTAATGCTATAGCATAGGCGGCACATAGTATATATCACACTTAAAAATGGGCGACGCATAGTGTATAGCACACTAGATTCCGAGACCTTGCGCTATAGGATAGGTTTTGCAATATTCGTGGTCTAGTTTTACCTAGGCCTAGCGTTCCTCGATGCCTATTTTGGCATGAGAAATGCTTAATCCATAGCCTTATGCAACCTTATACCTAACTTACCACCTTTTCCAATACATCCAAATCGTCATTTGAAACCAATCTCCTCATTGAATACCTCTTGAACCTATATTTGCTCAAAACCAATGAAAACTTTTAGTACGATGGGTTGCCTCCCACCAAGCACCTTAGTTTTGGTCGTGGCACGAGTCGTATTTTTGGATTTTCATTTATCAAAAGAAAAACAAGTACTAGAATGAAAGAAAGACAAAACGATAAACGATAAACGATAAAATGAAGAAACGATGGGTTGCCTCCCATCTAGCGCCTTATTTATTGTCGTGGCTCGACATAGTTACCTCGAGTACTTAGACTTCATCGAGATAAGTGATGGCCATATAATTCATCGAGTCAAGAGGACCGATATAAGGTTTAACACGTTGGCCATTCACTTTGAAGACAATGCCATTATTGTCTTCCAATTCGACTACTCCAGACGAGTAGACTTGAATAACTTTGTATGGACCAGACCACTTAGATCTTAACTTACCTGGGAAGAGCTTCAATCATGAGTTGAATAGAAGTACCATATCACCCCTTTGGAAGTTTCGTCGAACAATCCGCTGATCATGATACTTTTTCATCCGCTCCTTGTATAGGTCTGATCTTTCGTATGCATGGAGACGAAACTCATCTAATTCGTTCAGCTACTCCAACCTCAGATTCTTAGCATCATCCTGATTCAAATTCAACTGCTTCAATGCCCACAATGCCTTATGCTCGAGCTCTATGGGTAAGTGACAAGCCTTCCCATAAACTAGTTGATAAGGAGACATGCCAATGGGCGTTTTGAACGCAGTCCTATACGCCCATAGTGCATCATCAAACTTCCTAGACCAATCCTTCCTATTTGCATTAATCGTCTTCGCAAGGATTTTCTCGATCTCCCGATTGGAAACTTCTACTTGTCCACTAGTTTGGGGATGATAAGGCGTAGCTACCTTATGTTGCTTGACACCATACTTGGCCAAAACGGATTGAATAGATTATTGCAAAAGTGAGATCCTCCATCACTTATGATAGTACGTGGTACTCCAAAGCAAGAGAAGATATTCTTCTTTAAGAACGCTACAACACGCTTCCCTTCATTGTCGGCCAAAGCTACAGCTTCCACCCATTTTGAAACATAATCTATAGCAACCAAGATGTACTTCATTCCAAACGAATTCACGAATGGACCCATGAAATCAATACCCCACACATCAAAGAGTTCTACCTCAAGAATTTTGGACATGGGCATTTCATGGTGTTTTGAAATAGCACCTTGACGTTGGCATTGGTCGCACCTTCTAACATAGTCGTAGGCATCTCTAAATATCGAAGGCCAATAATAACCACTTTGCAAAACTTTTCTTGTCGTCCGATTGCCTACGTGATGTCCTCCAACTTGGGAAGTGTGGCATGCTTCCAATATAGTAGGCACTTCTTCATAAGATATACATCGTCGAATGATACCATCCGTGCATCTTTGAAACAAATAAGGTTCATCCCAATAGTAGTACTGTACGTCATGCATAAACTTCCTCCTTTGGTGGTAAGATAAATTGGCAGGTATCACATTACTCACTACAAAATTTGCAAAGTCGGCATACCATGGTAGTTCCTCCATTGTTGTCTCTAATATCTCTTCGTCCGGGAATGCATCATCAATCTGATTTCCAGGTTGCACCACATGTTCATTCTCAAGTCGAGATAGGTGATCGGCTACTTGGTTCTCGCAACCTCTTCTATCTTTGACCTCAAAATCGAACTCTTGTAGCAGCAACACCCATCGAATTAACCTTGGTTTTGCATACTTCTTTGTTATGAGATACCTAAGAGCTGCATGGTCTGTATGAATGATCACCTTAGTACCTAATAGATAGGCACAAAACTTCTCAAACGCGTACACAACTGGTAGGAGCTCATGTTCAGTAACAGTGTAGTTCCTTTGGGCTTCATTTAGGACCTTACTCGCATAGTAGATAGGATGAAATAATTTCTCCTTTCTTTGTCCAAGTACAGCTCCAATGGCTACACCACTAGAATCACACATGACTTCGAACGGGAGAGACCAGTCTGGTGCTACCATGATAGGGGCTTCAATGAGTTTTCCTTTAAGGAATTTGAATGCCTTTAAGCAATCTTCATTAAAGTCAAACTTCGCATCCTTCTCCAATTGCTTGCACAATGGACTAGCAATTTCGGAGAAATCTTTGATGAACCGACGATAGAAACCTGCATGGCCAAGAAAACTATGAACTCCCTTCACCGAAATTGGAGGCGGTAGCTTCTCAATAACCTCTATTTTTGCTCGATCAACCTCTATTCCTCTTACGGAGATCTTGTGCCCAAGAACGATTCCTTCTTTTACCATGAAGTGACACTTTTCCCAATTCAGTACAAGGTTGAATTCTACACATCTTTGCAATTCCATGCTCAAGTTTTCCAAGCACGACTCAAAAGATTTACCAACAACTGAAAAATTATCCATAAATACCTCCAAAGTGTCCTCAACCATATCAGATAAAATGGACATCATACAGCGTTGAAAGGTGGCTGGTGCATTACATAACCCGAATGGCATACGTTTGAAGGCAAACGTACCATATGGGAATGTAAATGTTGTCTTCTCTTGGTCTTCAGGGGCAATACAAATCTGATTGTATCCTGAGTAACCGTCCTAGAAGCAAAACCATCCTTTCCCCGCTAATCGATCTAGCATTTGGTCCATAAATGGCATTAGGAAGTGATCTTTGAGCGTCCAAGAATTCAGCTTTCGGTAGTCCATGCATACTCTCCATCTAGTGACGGGTCTGAGTGGAATAAGCTCATTCTTCATATTTGCGACCACCGTCATGCCTCCTTTCTTGGGGACACATTGTATCGTGCTTACCCATGTACTATCTGAGATAGGATACACAACCCCCGCATATAACCACTTGATAATTTCTTTCTTCACCACTTCTTGCATAGGTGGGTTTAGACGTCTTTGATGCTCAATGGTGGGTGTGCAATTTTCTTGAAGCTGAATTTTATGTGTGCAAATCCCAGGTGGAATACCAATAATATCTGCAATGGTCCATCCAATGGCTCTAATATACTTGCGTAGGATAGCAATAAGAGCTGCAACTTATTGCTCATCGAAATCGGCTGCCACAATGACTGGAAGAGTATTTACGCTTCCTAAGAAGGCGTACTTCAAATGACTTGGCAGCTCCTTCAATTCTAACATGGGTGGCTCTTCAATAGGTGGCTTAGCTGGTGGTGTGGGTCGATTCTTGAGATCAAGATCCAGCTTCTTGGGAGCATAGCGATATGTCCCTAATCCTGATAGAGCACAAGTAGCTTTTTCAGAATTTTCAGCATCCTCATTCTCTCCATTCATGAGCACAACCGCCAAAGGATCATCGATACTTTGCTCCTCTTCAAGTAATTCTTTCTCATCATCAAAGAAAACATCAGCCACCGAAAATACACTGAGATCTTTGGGTTGCTTCATTGATTTGCACACATCAAAGCAAACCACTTCGTTATTTATTCGGAATGAAAGCTCATTGGCTCTCAAATCAATAAGCACACTTCCTGTAGCAAGGAAAAGGCGCCCCAAGATTATGGGAACTTCTGAGTCTGCCTCACAATCCAAAATAACAAAGTCTGCCGGAAAGATGAGTGAAGAAACCTTTACCAATATGTCACATAGAATACCAACAGGTCGTTTTACCGACCTATCCGCCATGAGGAGCCTCATATTGGTTGGATTAGGATTACCCAACCCCAACTTCTTGTAGATCGATAATGGCATCAAATTGATGCTGGCTCCTAAGTCACATAATGCTTTGGCAAAATTCAAAGATCCTACGGTGCAAGGAATAGTGAAAGCTCCGGGGTCGGCCTTCTTCTGAACTATCGATCGGGTAGCAATTACACTACAATGATGCACATATTCTTTCAACTCATAGCTTGATTCCCTCTTCTTTGTCAAAAGATCCTTCATAAAATTCGTATACCCAGGCATTTGTTCAAGTGCCTCCACCAATGGAACATTAATGGTCAGCTGTTTCAACATAGTCATGAATTTGGTGAACTTTGTGTCATCCGCCACCATCTTCAATCTTTGGGGAAAAGGTGGTGGTGGTTATGAAAGTGTTCTTTCCACGGATTTCTTCTCCTCTTGCTTCCGTTTTTCCACTTTTTCAGGCTGCACAGTGCTGGAGGTGGCGTCCTTGACGTCAGGAGTAGTAGCTGCGGCATCTTCTCCTTTTTCATTGTCATCCATGTCCGCAACTTCGTCAACCACTTGCTTGCCTTTTGCTGATGTTTCCAGCACCTTACCACTTCTGGTAGTGATGGCCATGCATGACCCATCATTCCTTGGGTTTTGCACAGTATCGCTAGGTAAAGTGCCGGCCTTTCTTTGATTGAGTGCTGCTGAAAGTTGGCTCAATTGCTGCTCTATTTGCTTGATAGAAGTGGAATGTAAATCAACTAATTGTTTCATGGAGGACAAATCATTGATTACCTCCGTTACTCCCGCGCTCGTTGCTTCCACTCTTTTTAATAATTTAGCCATCATGTCTTCCATACTTTCAGAATTAGATGTGGTGGTGTCACGTCTACCAGGGGAACGTACAAACCACTCTTTTCATTCTTGTTTTTCCAACTACCTTGGTCTTTGTTTCCATATTTATCATAGTAGTTCCGACCTTGGTTTCCTTGGGTATTCCCATGGAAACCCCCCTGATTGTTCAAGTAGTTGGCCTCCTCTTCCGAATTAGATTCGTCTATGCCTTTTGACGCAATGGCTTTGACTTTTTCGGTCTTCCCTGTTAATAAATGCTTTGTAAGAAGATCCATTTGTGTTTTTAGATACACCATATCTTGATCACGTTCTTCTTCTCTTCTTCTTTGGTCTGCAGTCATGCCAATAGATAAAGTGGGGCTTGCTACTTCAGAATCCCTGGTATGCCAAGCTCTACTTTGTTTCATCATACGATTTAGCATATTGCTTGCTTGACAAAACGTGAGGTCCATAAAAGATCCTCCAGCTGCGTTATCCACCACTGGCTTAGTTATTGAATTCAAGGCTCTATACAAGATCTCCATTAGGTGAACATTGGTCATGTGATGGTTTGGTCATCTTGCTAGCTTTGTCTTGAACCTCTCCCATGTTTCATGAAGAGCTTTAGTGGGAAGATAACGAAATTTGCTGATTTCATCTCTCAATTGTGCTCTTTTGGATGGCGGAAAGAATCTTTCTAGGAAAGTGTCTCTCAATTGCCTCCAATTTGTAATTGAATCAGGAGTCAGCCCATTCAACCATAGTGTTGCCTCCCCAGACAGAGACAATGGGAATAGACATAATCGAATTGCATTCTGACCAACACCAGGATTGTCAAACGACTTGCATGTGGAAATAAAGTTGATGAGATGCATATTCGGATCATCGCCTGCTAGTCCACCAAATAATACCTTGAGTTGAAATAACTGAATCATGGTGCTTGTGATGTTGAACTTGGCTCCGGGCGCTAATGGCGGAAGAATAATAGCTCCTGTGGCACCAGCTCGATCAAGATCATCATCATCATCGTCGAAAGCTGGTTGCATATGTTGGCGATCATACCTAAATCGAGCTTGTCGACCTCTTCGGTTGGCAGGTGTTATTTCAGCATCACGCCTAGGGTTTAGTAACTCGTCATCACCTAAATTCTCATCGTCGGGATTTGTTGCTCATGCAGGGTTATCAATGTTCTGTTGTTGAACTTGGGCAGCAGCAAGGGCAGCCAATCTTGCTTGTTCCTGTTGAGCAGCCATCCTTTCGATGTCTGCTTGTGCTTCCATTCTACCAATGCGTTGTGGTTCAGGATTGATAGGTAATAACGGTTGACCAGAACTTCTAGTATGGGGCATGCACTGAATAAAAACCTACAGTAAACAAAAACAAAAACTGAAAGTGAAAGTACGAGAATCTTTGACCAAAGGGTCTAGTAATTATCACAAACTTGATTGACACTCGTATTCCCTGGCAACGGCGCTAATTTTTTGATAACGCTCAATCTACAGCTCTCTTAGGAGTGTAAAGCGGTCGTTAGCGAATATAGAACCCAACCTGGGTTGGGTGTCTATCCTACAGGGAATAGCTTGGTCAACAAGTAAGCAACGGTTACTAGACTTTTAGTGCAAGTCTCGTAATGAGGGGGGATTACAATATGTAACCAAATTATTAAAGCAAAACTGAAAAGAGCAAAGTAAAAAGAAATAATATTTCGTAGGTTGTGAAACAATGAGAATTGAAGCGTTGGGGTTATGTTCACCTCCTGAGTTATACGTCTCTATTGACTATGAGTATGTAGAATTCCGAAATGCATGTGCTTAAAGAGAATTGTATTCGGTGGTAAATCCAGGCGTCTTTCGACCTATTCGAGGATTATTTCACTTTAACTCTTTCGAGCTTAAAGCGTGTCTAACGGTACGAATTCTCCAAGAGGTTAATCCAGTTACGGCACTAACTGTTTAGTAGGGAATTTAGGGTGTGACCCTACTACCTTGACATTATCTCTTTTCCAGACAAATAACCTTTCTTTCGAACAAGTTAAATGTTATACTGGCGTATTCTTGTGTTTGCAACCACAAAGAATTTAGATTAAGATAAAGAGAATAATGATATAAGCAGCATGCGTGTCATAAACTCACAAACTCATAGCAATAGATAGTATCTCAGTTGGCTTCCATAACCCCAACAGAGAAGTTTAGTTACCCATGATTGCGAAGGAGATCACGATTGACATTGTTGTTATACCACAATAAGGATGAATTTCGTGTGGCTCAAGAGGTAGGCATTAGGCGTGAATTTCCTAGGCAACGTAACGATTCTCTTGTTGCGGAATTTAAGAATAGATGAATAGAAGAAGAAAAATAGAATTAATGGAAAGATTAGAAGAGTTATAGAATTGTTTGTAGCGTAGAATGTAGGAAGATATAGAATGGTTGAATGTCGAATCAATAAAAATCTCTAGCATGATAGGGTATTTATAATACCCATATCCTAATCCTACTAAGCTAATGAAATATCTAACCAAATCCTACTAAGCTAATGAAATACTTAATCCAATTGTACTAGGTTAATGTAATATTCTCCTAATACGAATAAACAAATGAAATACTTATCCCAATTATACTAGGTTAATGTATCATTATCCAAATCCAACTAAGTTACTGCAGTCCCCAAAGTTTTCAGAAATGCTATTTTAGCCCGGGATAGATTTTCCATGCATCACTTTTGGTCCTTTAGGCATCCAAGCTCCCTTTCCTTCCTTTGTGAGCTTTCTTTGGCGTCAAGTAAGCCATAAAATGCTGAATTATGCATCATTTATACCTGAAACTTTGCTAATCATGTTCGTTAGCTCACTTACAGGAAAAAAGGACTAAAAGTGCATGAAATATATAATTTGTTCTCAAAACATGGCACAAATATGGGCAAAATATATTGATATAAGCGTGTAAATTCGCCTATCATCAATGATCTTGAGTTAGCAGTTGTAGTATTTGCCATAAGAATTTGGAGGCATTATCTATACGAAGTTCATATAGATATCTTCACAAATCATAAGAGTCTTTAGTATGCCCTTTCCCAGAATGATTTCAATCTTTTTCAGAGAAGGTGGTTAGAGCTCTTGAAGGATTATGATATGAGTGTCCTTTACCATCTAGGAAAGGCCAACATTGTGGCCGACGCTCTCAGTAAACTCTCCATGGATAGTTTTTCTCACATTGAGGATAGCAAAAAAAGATAGCTCAGGAAATCCATCAGCTTGCCAGACTAGGTGTTTGCTTAGTCGATTCTTCAGAGGGTGATGTATGTGTTCAGAGTAGTTACGAATTATCTCTAGTTTCTGAGGTAAAATAAAACCAAGACGGGGATCCTATCCTTGTCAACCTAAAAGAGTCAAACAGAGATCTAAAATTTGAGGTTTTATCCTAAGGGGGAGATGGTGTCCTTCATTGTCAGGGTCGTTGCTGTGTTCCAAATCTGGTTGACTTGAGGCAGTGGGTTCTTGCAGAGGCACATGGTGCATGATACTCTATTCATCCAGGGGACACTAAGATGTACCATGACTTATGGGAGATCTATTGGTGGAGTGGGATAAAGAAAGATGTTGCAGCTTTTGTGGCTAACTGCTCTACATTTCAGTAGGTTAAGATAGAGCATCAGAAGCCTAGTGGTTCTATGCAGGAGTTCACTAGTCCTACATAGAAGTGGGAAGAAGTGAACATAGACTTCATGATGGGTTTTCCTCGAACTCGTCATTAACACGATTCAGTTTGGGTCATTGTAGACAGGATGAACAAGTCAGGTCATTTCCTTCCAGTCCATACCTCTTATTCAGCCGAGGATTATGACAAACTCTACATCTGGGAGTTGGTCAGAATACACGGTGTTCCACTATCTATTATCTCAGATAGAGGATCCCAGTTCACCTCTTACTTTTGGAAAGCATTCTAAAAGGGTCTTAGTACCCAAGTTTGTCTTAGTACAACTTTTCATCCTTAGACAGATAGTCAAGCAGAAAGGACCATTCAAACTCTAGAAGATATGCTAAGGGCGTGTGCAATTGATTTCAAGGGAAGTTGGGATGACCACTTACCTTTGATTGAGTTTTCATACAACAATAGCTATCATTCCAGAATTCAGATGACTCCTTTTGAAGCTCTCTATGGTAGGAGGTGCATATCTCCAATTGGTTGGTTTGAAGTTAGTGAGGCCTCGGTCTAGGGCCTGGCTTAGTGTTTGATGCCTCATAGAAGGTTCAGTTAATTAGAGAAAGACTTCGGGTTGCTTAGAGTCGACAGAAATCTTATGTAGACATTCATAAAAAGAATCTAGAATTTGATGTTGATGATTTTGTCTATCTCAAGATCTCTCCTATGAAAGGGGTGAAGATATTCGGAAAAAAGGTAAAGCTCAGTCCTCGATATTTTGGTCCTTTTGTAAATTCTCAGTCGGTTGGGAAAGGTAGCTTATGAGCTCAAATTGCCTCCATATCTAGCTTCAGTTCATCCAGTCTTCCATGTCTCTTTGCTCAAGAAGTGCATAGGTGACCCTTCAGTTGTAGTCCCTACTCAGAGCATGGATATCCAGAACAACCTTTCTTATGAAGAGATTTTGATAGAAATTCTAGACTATCAGACTCGTAGACTGAGGAACAAATAAGTCCCTCTAGTCAAAGTTCTTTGGTGAAACCAGTCCATTGAGGGAGCTACTTGGGAAGCAGAAACAGATATGCATACCAAGTATACTCACCTCTTCTCGGCTAATTCAAATCAAGCTGAAGGTATTCTTCTTAAGCTCATTTATTTTCATGTTTAGGATTCCATTAACGAATTTGGTACTAAATATCATTGCATTCGGTCATGCATACATGTGACAGTTCAGTCACTTAATCATGCATCAGATATGCATGAGTTCAGCTTGTCAGTTATGCATCAGATATGCATGTTTAGTATGTTCAGATATATTCAGCTTATCATTCAAGTTAGTCATGTCATAATATTTTAGATGTTTCATCCCTTAAGTAAGGCCAGTACATTAGTAATCTCAGCTTAGTCAGTCCCATTCATGGAAGAATGTTCCTAAGGAGGAGATACTGTAATACCCCAAAAGTTCAGACATTTTAGGATCATGCTTCGAACTCAGGAGTAATAAATTTTTAGTGCTTTAGTAGTGTTATGATCAAGGTTGATTCATATTAAGGCCTCAAAAGTTTCCCAATTAATAGATGAATCTAAACATTTCCTTACCGATTCAATTATTAAGAAGCATATTAGTATAGTCAACTCCAAACGAGCATATTTCTTTTTATTCTATTAATTTTTGAGCTCATGACACACCAACAAATAGATTATTGAATTAGCTTTATAAATATACCAATTTCACCTAAATCCGATATCAGAGCAAGGAGTTATGCCCATTTAACTCCAGCATGTCAGGATGGGAAACTAAGCGACAACATTTGTGATAAGTTGTCACAAGTGTGATGACTTATCACCAATATAGTCAGCTCTAGGCAGATTTTCACCCCCAGTGGTGACATTTTGTGATAATTCATCACGCCCGTGATGGCTTATCACCAATGTCGTCAACCATAACCAGAAAATCAAGATTTCACCCTTTTGTGATGACATTTCGTGATGACTTATCACCAGCTTAACGACTTGTCATGAATGTCATCAGTCTTATATTTTCAGCAACTGAAAAGTGGTTTAGTAAGGGTATTTTGGTTTTTTTCCTTCACTTTCGATAACTTATAACCCTTAAGGAGCGTATTATCTTCCATTCTCTTTAGTTGACCATCTCAAAAAGCTCTCTTATACACTCTCAACCACAAGATTAGGGTTTCCTCTCAAGATCATCTCCTCAAGTACAAGAATATTCTCTCCCAAAGGGGTTAAACCCTATTCAAAAAAATCAAGAGAAAGCCCAAGTATTTCTTCAACAACCTACAAAAACATTAGATCTCTTTCAAGATTCAATCACTAAGGTATGTGTAGTGTTCATCCATGGATCCCTTTCATCCATGGAGCTCAAGAATCATGTTTTAAATTATAAATTGTGATTTCTTTGTTGTGTTATGACTATATTCATGTTGATGATTGTTGTATGGATTCAAGGTTGTATCTTGATGTGGTTTTCATGAAGCATGTGAGTAGGTTAGTTGAAATTCATGAATTTTGGCTGTATTAAGATTGTGAAATTGATAAGTATACTTATGTCCAAAGTTATGAATGTAAGGTGTTTGATAAAATTCCAAGAAGGATAGAATCTATGTTTTTATGACTTAATAGTGCTTATATGACAAGCCCATGTTCTATTCTTTATGACTCCACATGAACTCCATGTTATTGTTATATGTTATTATTATGATATGGAATGAGCATGATATTGAAGAAACGGGAGTATATACATGTTGTGCACATCCCCTTCCATGTATTAAATGTTGAGAACTAAGTGTAGTATGAAATCCCCTACTTATGATATTATGAATTGTGGACTTTATTCTTATGATGAAGTCAGTCATGTGTGTTAGTTTCCTTCCATCGAGTCCTGGGGGTACTTGTACCTGAAAAATATAGTTTTGTGCCTAGAGCCATGTCATGTTATCATGATACTCTCAGTCAATCCTTGATCTATAGAACTCAGACAGTCACGTGACTCAGGAAATCTCAGAAATCTCATGATCTTTGTTAATTCTCAGATAATAGTACTATTTCATCAATCAATAGAAGTCAGTTACTTAGTATATGTACAGTCAGTTAATCATGTTTAATCTCTTCATATGGGAGTAGAATTTAGCTTCGAGTGAACCCAAGGATGGGAACTCACTTTCCAGATAAGGGTGTGATTCTTAGCAGTCATCCTTGTGTTCCAAAACTACGTAGCCAACATAGGTTGAGACATCTTAACCTGGAAGATTAGGGTTGATGAGGTGATTTGACTTGTCAAACTAGGGTCCCACTGTTCTCATTAGAGTAACCTGTCAGATAAGGGTCACTCATAGCTTATCCTTACCAGTTGCACGGTATTGACACCCTTCCAATCAGGGCACAGATTGGACCCCAGCTCAACTATTATAGCACATTTGGGGCATGTCGGTTAAACAACTACCTCCCATAGTTTTAGTATCAGTCTCAGTAAAAGAACAAAGATAGTTCTTCAGACTTCAATATACCAGGACTATCAGATATAATCTATTCAATTACAGTATAAAACTCAGGTAGTTCCATCAGATTCAGGACTGTTAGACACAATCATCGATGTTATCAAAAATCCCATTATTTGTCGTGTTAGATATCAATAAACCATCTATTAGCATACAGATCTAGATATCACGTATTAACGATCTTAGTTACTATGTATGCATGTTTGCACTCTTACATTCATATTAGTCATTCAGTTATCACTGCTCATACATATAATCCCTTTTGTATATAGCCTACCTGACTCGTATACTCAGTACTTTTAGTTGTACTAACATATTTATGTGACGGTGCTTTCTTTTATGTTACACCATAGGTTCAGAGCCACGAGTTCCAGATCAGCAGTAGTAGTCATATTTCAGTATATAGAGTTGCAATGAGTCCTCTTCATTCATTTATTTTCCTTGGTTATCTTTCAGTTTACAAAGTTAGTTGGAGACATGTTCCTTTAACTCCTTACTCAGATAGTATTTGGAGGCTTTCAGATTTAGTTTAGATTTATTTCAGACTTCAGTTATTTTGGGTATCTGTTACCACATATGGATGTTATGATTTGTCAGATATTTTATTCAGTTGAACCTTATGGCCTATTGTTCATATTTTCCATATTTTACATATATATTATGCAGTGTATAGGTACAGATATCAGTCATGGGTTAGCTTGTGGTCCTTCGGGGTCATAAGCACCGTGTAGCATTCTAGCTCAGAAAATCAGGCTGTTACAAACTTAGTATCAGAGCCTAAGGTTCAATAGAGTCCTAGGAAGTCTAAAAGCCGCATATAGTAGAGTCTTGTACATAGGTATGTTGCGCGCCACATTTATATGCAGGAGGCTATAAGATGTTTTAAGAATAGTTCCCTTCTTTCAGTATTCAGGTCGTGCTAGAGATCATGATCTCAAGATAAACTCTCAGTCTAATCGGTTCTTCTCTTATTTCAGAACATGCCTCCAAAGAGAAGAAACTATCCAGCTCTTCAGCCCAAAAATCCTTTGGGTGAACATGTTTCTCATGCAGAGTTTAGGGCTATATTCACCACACTTGCTCAGTCTGTGGCTTCCCAAAATGAATGGCCACCATTTATTTTCGCCAATCCAGTGGCCAACTCAGCCGCAGTTAGGATTCGGGACTTCACCCGAATGACCCCTCCATCTTCATTAGGGTCTAAGTCTGATGAAGACCCCCAGGAATTCATTGACCAAGTCCAGGAGGTCATAGGCATCATGGGAGTTACTTCTTATCAGAGGGATGAGTTAGCCGCATACCAATTACAGGATGTTGCTCACACTTGGTACAAATAGTGGAAGTCTGAGAGGTTAGAGGATACAGGTCCTATAGAGTGAGAGGAATTTGTCATGGCTTTTTTAGACAAATTCTTTCCCCAAGAGCTGAGGGAGGGAAAAGTTCTAGAGTTCATCAACCTCAAGCAGGGAAATATGATGGTTAAAGAATACTCTCTTAGATTTACTCAGTTAACCAGATATGCCCCTCATGTGGTTGCAGACAACAGGGCTAAGATGAGCAAGTTCATGTCAAGGGTGAATGATAGCATGGTAAATGAGTGTAGGTCTATGATGCTGAACAATGATATGAATTTAGCCAGGCTCATGACCCATGCTCAGCAAATAAAGGAGCAAAATATTAGGTATAGGAAGAGGCAGAACAAGAGAGCAAGGTCAGGCAATTTCAATTTTGCTCAACCTAAATTAGAAGGAGGAAACCGTTCACAGTTTCTTCCTAAGACAGCAGTTGTAGCTCCTTCTTCTGCCAGTGCCCCAGTGTAGAAATTCAAAGACGGCAACCAAGATCGAGCACTAGGCTCTATGTCTTAGGGCAGTGTCAGTAGTGCCTGAACTAACCCCTTGTGTCAGACTTATGGTAAAAACCATAAGGGTACCTATAGAGCTGGTAGCGATGTTTGTTTTGGTTGTGGAAATCCAGGCCACAGGGTTAGAGAGTGTCTGCAGTCTGGTCTGCAGGGTCAGCAGAATTGCTCCATAGCCCAGTCCGGTCGCCCGAATCAGCAGGGTGCCACTTCTAGTGCTACTAGAGGGCAATGCCCAAATAGACTCTATGCTCTTCAGTTCTGACAGGATCAGGAATATTATCCTTATGTCATTACTGGTACGTTCCAGATGTTCCATGTTTATGTTTATGCTTTGCTATATCCAGGTGCATCATTGTCTTTTGTTACTCCTTATATAGCAAGCGATTTCAGAATCAGTCCTGAAATTTCAGCAGAGCCCTTTTAAGTGTCTACCCCAGTGGATAAAACGATCATAGATTGGCGAGTATACAGGAACTGCCCAATTATGATATTTCAGAAAGTCATGTCAGCAGATTAAGTTGAGTTAGAGATAACTGATTTTGATGTCATTCTCAGCATAGATTGGATTTATTCCTTCTATGCCATAGTCGACTGCAAAAATAGGATAGTTTAGTTACAGTTCCTAAATAAGTTCATCCTAGAGTGGAAGGGTAATACTTCATCTTTCAGGGGTCAGCTAGTTTCCTACCTTCGGGCAAGGAAAATGATATCTAAGGGATGTGTTTATCATCTCATTTATGTTAAAAACTCTAGTTTCGAATCTCCTAGTATCAAATCAGTCCTAGTTGTAAATGAGTATTCAGACGTGTTTCCCAAAGATCTTCCTGGCATTCCTCCCAAAAGGGAAATAGACTTTGGCATTGACCTTATTCCAGATACTCAACCTATTTTTATTCTGCCATACAGAATGGCACCAGCAGAACTCAGAGAACTAATAGAATAGTTGAAGGATCTCTTAGATAAAGGATTTATTAGACCCAACATTTTTCTGTGGGGCGCACCAGTCCTATTCATGTGTAAAAAAAATGGTTCTCTAAGGCTATGCATTGATTACCATCAGCTCAATAAAGTCACAACCATGAACAAGTATCCTCTTCCTAGGATGGATGACTTATTTGACCAACTTCAGGATAGACCTCAGATCAGACTATCATCAACTCAGAGTTACAGAATGTGACATCCCCAAAACAGCTTTCCATAGTCAGTACAGTCACTTCGACTTTCTAATCATATCCTTTGGCCTTACCAATGCCCCAGCTACTTTCATAGACTTGATGAACCATGTGTTTAAGAAGTACTTAGACATGTTCATCATAGTCTTCATAGTTGATATCCTGGTCTATTCTCACACAGAGCGCGATCATGCTGACCATCTCAAATTATTCTTCAGACCCTCAGAGATCACCAGCTATTTGCCAAATTCAGTAAGTGCGGGTTTTGGCTAAGGTCAGTAGCATTCCTTGGACATATTATTTTTGGTGATGGCACTAGAGTAGATCCTCTGAAGACCAAAGCAGTAAGAAATTGGCCTCACCCTATCTCTCCATTAGATATCAGGAGTTTTTTCTGTTTGGCTGGCTATTACAATGGTTTGTTGAGGAATTTTCTTCTATTCCATCCCCTATGTCCAAATTGACTCAAAAGAAGGTCAAGTTTCAGTGGTAAGATTCTTACGAGAAGAGTTTTTAGGAGTTGAAGACTCGACTCACCTCAGCTCTAGTTCTAGCTCTTCCAGATGGTTCAGATAGGTTCGTAGTGTATTGTGATACATCTAGAGTGGTCTAGGTTGTGTCGTCATATAGTATGGTAAGGTCATAGCCTACGCCTCCAGACAGTTAAAGCCCTATGAGAAGAATTATCCTACTCATGATCTTGAGTTAGCAGTTGTAGTATTTGCCTTAAAGATATGGAGGCATTATCTATATGAAGTTCATATAGATGTCTTCACAGATCATAAGAGTCTTCACTATTTCCTTTCCCTGAAATATTTCAATCTTTATCAGAGAAGGTGGTTAGAGCTCTTGAAGGATTATGATATGAGTGTCCTTTACCATCCGAGCAAGGCTAACGTTGTGGTCGACGCTCTCAGTAGACTCTTCATGGGTAGTGTCAGTAAATTCATTAGCTTGCCAGACTAGGTGTTCACTTAGTTGATTCTTCAGAGGGTGATGTATGTTCTCAGAGTAGTTCTGAATTATCTCTAGTTTCTGAGGTGAAATAAAACCTAGACGGGGATCCTAGCCTTGTCAAGCTAAAAGAGTCAATCATAGATCTGAAGGTTGAGGTTTTATCCCAAGGGGGAGATCGTGTCCTTCATTGTCAGGGTCATCGTTGTGTCCCAGATATGGTTGACTTGAGGCAGTGGGTTCTTGTAAAGGCACATGGTGCATAATACTCTATTCATCCAGGGGACACTAAGATGTACCATGACTTATGGGTGATCTATTGGTAGAGTGGGATAAAGAGAGATGTTGCAACTTTTGTGGCTAACTGCTCTACATGTCAGTAGGTTAATATAGAGCATCAGAAGCCTAGTGGTTCCATGCAGGAGTTTACTAGTCCTACTTGGAAGTGGGAAGAAGTGAACATTGACTTCATGATGGGATTTCCTCGAACTCGTCATTAACACGATTCAGTTTGGGTCATTATAGACAGGATGACCAAGTCAGCTCATTTTCTTCCAGTCTATACCTCTTATTCAGTCGAGGATTATGCCAAAATCTACATTTGGGAGTTGGTCAGATTACATGGTGTCTCACTGTCTATTATCTCAGATAGAGGTACCCAATTCACCTCTTACTTCTGGAAAGCATTCCAAAAGGGTCTTAATACCCAAGTTTATCTCAGTACAACTTTTCATCCTAAGACAGATGGTCAAGAAAAAAGGACCATTCAGACTTTAGAAGATATGCTAAGGGCGTGTGCAATTGATTTCAAGGGAATTTGGGATGACCACTTGCCTTTGATGGAGTTTGCATACAACAATAGCTATCATTCCAGTATTTAGATGGCTTCTTTCGAAGCTCTCTATGGTGGGAGGTGCAAATCTCCAATCGGTTGGTTTGAAGTTAGTGAGGCCTCGGTCTAGGGCCTGACTTAGTGTTTGATGCCTCATAGAAGGTTCAGTTAATTAGAGAAATACTTTGGGCTGCTTAGCGTCAAAAGAAGTCTTATGCAGACGTTCGTAGAAAAAATCTAGAATTCAAGGTTAATGATTTTGTCTATCTCAAGATCTCTCCTATGAAAGGGGTGAAGAGATTTGGCAAGGTAGCTTATGAGCTCAAATTGCCTCCATATCTAGCTTCAGTTCATCCATTCTTTCATGTCTCTTTGCTCAAAAAGTGCATAGGTGACCCTTTAGTTGTAGTCCCTACTCAGAGCACGGATATCCAGAACAACCTTTCTTATGAAGAGATTCCGATCGAAATTCTAGACTATCAGACTCGTAGACTGAGAACAAAGAAATTCCTCTAGTCAAAGTTCTTTGGTGAAACTAGTCCGTTGAGGGAGCTATTTGGGAAGCAGAAGCAAATATGCATACCAAGTATCCTCACCTGTTCTCTGCCAATTCAGATCAAGCTCAAGGTATTATTCTTAAGCTTATTTAGTTTCATGTTTAGGATTCCATTAATGAATTTGGTACAAAATATCATTGCATTCGGTCGTTGATGATAGGCGGATTTACATGCCTATATCAATATATTTTGCCCATATTTTAGCCTAATTTTGAGAACAAATTATATATTTCATGCACTTTTAGTCCTTTTTCCTATAAATGAGCTAACGAACATGATTAGTAAAGTTTCAGGTATAAATGATGCAAAATACAGCATTTTATGGCTTACTTGACGCAAAAGAAAGCTCACAAAGGAAGGGAAGAAAGTCTACATGCCTAAGGACCAAAACTGCTGCATGGAAAATCTGTCCCGGGCTAAAACAACATTTCTGAAGACTTTGGGGACTTAGAGATACAAAGCTGAATTTTGACAATGATACATTAACCTAGTACAATTGGGTTATGTATTTCACTAGTTTATTTGGATTAGGAGAATGTTACATTAACCTAGTACAAATGGGTTAAGTATTTCCTTAGTTTAGTAGGATTTGGTTATTTATTTCATTAGCATAGTAGGAGTAGGATAGGAGTATTATAAATACCCTATCATGCTAGAGATTTTTAATAAAGTCCTCCCTTAGTGGAGAGGCAAGTCCTCCCTTAGTGGAGATACACATTCTACTTCTCAATTACAACTCTTCTAATCTTTCCATTAATTCTATTCTTAAATTCCACAACAAGAGAATCGTTACTTGCTAAGGAATCACGCCACACGCCTATCACCTAATCCACACACCATTACTCAACAATAACAATGCAAATCGTGATCTCCTTCGCACTCATGGGTAACTAAACTTCTCTGTTGGGGTTATGAAAGCCGAATGAGATACTATCTATTGCTGTGAGTTTGTGAGTTCGAGACACGTATATTGCTTATATCATTATTCTCTTCATCTTAATGCAAATTCTTGTGGCTGCAGACGCATAGAATAACGTCAGTCTAGCATTTAACTTGTTCAAGAGAAAGGTTATTTGTCTGGAAAAGAGATAATGTCAAGGTAGTAGGACACCCTTTCCTATTAAAAAGCTAGTGCCGTAACTGGACTAACCTCTTGGAGAATTCGTACCGTTAGACACGCTTTAAGCTCAAGAGAGTTAAAGTGAAACAGTCCTTGTTCAGGTCGAGAGACGCTTGGATTTACCATCGACTACAATTCTCTATAAGCAATTGCATGTCAAGACTCTACACACTCATAGCCAATAGAGACGTATACCTCAGAAGGTGGACATAACCCCAACGCTTCAATTCTCATTGTTTACAACTTACGTAACAATCTTTCTCTTTTTACTTTGCTATTTTCAGCTTTTACTTTATTGTTTTCGTTACACATTACAATCCCCCCTTTTACGAGACTTGCACCAAAAGTTTAGTAATTTTACTTACTTGTTGGCCAAGCTATTCCCTGTGGGATCGACACCCAACCCAGGTTGGGTTCTATATTTGCTAACGACCGTTTTACACTCACAAGAGTTGTAGATTGAGCGTTATCAAAAATTGGCGCCGTTTTCGGGGAATACGAGTGTTAATTAAGTTTGTGATAGTTGCTAGACCCTTTTGTCAAAGATTCTCGTACTTTTACTTTTAGTTGTTGTTTTTGTTTTATTCAGGTTCTATTGATAGAATGGATGTACAACGTGAAATTGATAGGATGGCTGCTCAAGTGCATCAACAGAATATTGATAACCGTAGGCGAGCAACAAATCCTGACGATGAGAATCTAGGCGATGAAGAGCTACTAAACCCACGGCATACTGCTGAGATGGCGGAACCCATGCAGAGGAGAGATCGTCAAGCGCGATTGAGACCTGATCGTTGAACTGTGCAAATTCCTTTTGATGATGATGACGATTTGGATGAAGCTGGTTCCATAGGAGCCATTGTTCTGCCACCCTTGGCACCTGTTGCAAAGTTCAATATCACTAGCGCCATGATTCAGCTTTTGCAACTCAAGGGATTATTTGGTGGACTAGCAGGCGATGATCCGAATATGCATCTGATCAATTTTATTTCTACATGCAAGTCATTCGACAATCCTGGCGTTGGACAGAATGCAATTCGACTACGCTTATTTCCATTGTCTCTGTCTGGGGAGGCAACTCTATGGTTAAATGGGCTGACTCCTGATTCGATTACTAATTGGAGGCAATTGAAAGACGCTTTCCTAGAAAGATTCTTTCCGCCATCCAAAAGAGAATAGTTGAGAGATGAGATCACCAATTTTCGATAGCTTCCAACTGAAGCTCTCCACGTTACATGGGAGAGGTTCAAGACGAAGCTAATGCAGTGCCCAAACCATTATATGACCAATGTCCACTTAATGGAGATATTATACAAAGCTTTGAATTCGGGGACTAAGCCAGTGGTTGATAATGCGGCTGGAGGATCATTTATGGACCTCACCTTTGTTCAGGCAAGCAATATGCTAGACTAGATGACAAAACAAAGTAGAGCTTGGCATACCAGGGATTCTGAGGTAGCAAGCCCCACTTTATCTATTGGCATGTCTGCAGACCAAAGAAGAAGAGAAGAAGAACGTGAGCAAGACATGGCGCACATGAAAACACAATTGGATCTTCTGACAAAGCACTTATTATCAGGGAAGACCGAAAAAGTGAAAGCTGTAGCGCTAAAAGGAAGAGACGAATCTGATTCTGAAGAGGAGGCCAACTACTTGAACAATCAGGGGGGTTTCCGTGGGAATGACCAAGGAAACCAAGGTCGGAACTATTATGATAAATATGGAAGCAAAGACCAAGGTAGTTGGAAGAAAAATAATGAAAAGAGTGGTTTGTACGTTCCCCCTGGTAGACGTGATACCACCACATCTAATTCTAGGAGTATGGAAGACATGATGGCTAAGTTATTGAAAGGAGTGGAAGCAACGAGCGCGGGAGTTAAGGAGGTGATTGATGATTTGTACTCCATGAAGCAACTGGTTGATTCTCATTCCATTTCTATCAAACAAATAGAGCAGCAATTGAGCCAACTTTCAGCAGCATTCAATCAAAGAAAGGCTGGCACCTTACCGAGCGACACTGTGCAAAACCCAAACAATGATGGGTCATGCATGGCCATCACTACCAGAAGTGGTAAGGTGCTGGAAACTTCAGCAAAAGGCAAGCAAGTGGTTGACGAAGTTGCGGACATGGACATTACACCTAGTGATGTTACAAAAGGAGAAGAAGCCGCAACAACTACTCCCAACATCAGGGACGTTTCACCTAGTGAAGTGCAGCCTGAAAAAGTGGAAAAACAGAAGAAAGAGGAGAAAAAAACGTGGAGAGAACACTTCCATACCCACCACCACCTTTTCCCCAAAGATTGAAGAAGGTGGCGGATGATACAAAGTTCAGCAAATTCATGAATATGTTAAAGAAGCTCACCATTAATGTTCCATTGGTGGAGGCACTTTAACAAATGCCTGGGTATGCGAAATTTATGAAGGTTCTCTTGACAAAGAAGCGGGCAGCAAGTTATGACTTGGCGGATAATGTTCATCATTGTAGTGCAATCGCTACAAGATCGCTAGTTCAAAAGAAGGCAGATCCTGGAGCTTTTACTATTCCTTGCACAATTGGATCGTTGGATTTTGCTAAGGCATTGTGTGATTTGGGAGCTAGCATCAATTTGATGCCACTATCTATCTACAGAAAGTTGGGGTTGGGAGACCCTACACCAACCAATATGAGGCTCGTGATGGATGATAGGTCGGTAAAACGACCTGTGGGTATCTTGAATGATGTGTTGGTGAAGGTTTCTTCATTCATCTTTCCTGCAGACTTCATTATTCTGGATTGTAAGGAGGATTCTGAAGTTCCCATCATCTTGGGACGTCCCTTCCTTGCAACTGGAAGTGTGCTTATTGACATGAAAGATAATGAGCTTTTGTTTCGAATTAATGACGAAGTGGTACGATTTGATATATGCAAAACAATGAAGCAGCCCAGTGATATGAATGAGTTATATGTTCATCATGAGGATACAAAAGAATTATCCATAGAGAAACAGCCTACTGTTGAGCCGTTGTCTGTTGTGCCACTGAAAGTTGAGCATGAAGATAATAAAGGTTATGAAGAACTTATGAGTGCTCTAACAGAAATAGAGCCTTATACTCCTAAGAAACAAGATTGTGATCTCAAGAATCAACCAACAGCGAAGACTCCCATTGACGAGCCACCAATGCTAGAATCGCAAGAGCTTCCCGATTATCTAAGGTATGTGTTCTTGGAAAGTGGAAGTATACTTCCGATAAGTGTGGTGGATGATTTAAGTAAACAGAACGTGGAGGCTCTCATCTCTGCTCTGATGAGGTACAAGAGAGCTATGGGTTGGACTATTGATGATATAATTGGTGACTCTCCGGAGAAACGTAGGAGCCATCTCGAAGAAGATCGCATGCCCACGGGTAAGCCTCATTGCCGTCTAAATCCTTTTAGAAAACGATCCACCATTTACCTCGACGAAGTCTGAGTACTTGAGGTAACCATGTCGTGCCACGACAATAAATAAGGCTCTAGATGGGAGGCAACTCATTGTTTATCGTTTTTCATTTATCGTTTATCGTTTTCTTTCATTCTAGTACTTGTCTTGTTTTTAATTAATGAAAATCCAAAAATAAGAGTCGTGCCACGACCAAAACTAAGGCGCTTGGTGGGAGTCAACCCATCGTACTAATCGTTTTTATTGTTTTGAGAAAATATTGGTGCAAGAGGTATTCAACGAGGAGATTGGTTTCAAATGACGATTTGGATGTATTGAATGGTAAAGGTGGTAAGTTAGGTATAAGGATGCATAAGGGTATGGATTGAGCATTACTCATGCTTAAATAGGCATCGAGGAAGGCTAGGACTAGGTAAAACTAGGCCACGAACAATGCAAAACCTATCCTATAGCCTAAGGTCTCGGAATCTAGTGTGTTATACACTATGCGCCGCCCATTCCTAAGTGTGCTTTTGACTATGCGCCGCCTATGCTATAGCATTAGGTCTCAGGATCTCATATGCCATAGACTATGCGCCGCATAGTGTATGGCATTCTTAAATAAATGCATGGCATAGTGTATGGCATTCTTAAATAAATGCATGGCATATGCTATGGCATTCTGCTCAACTAGGCAAAGCATTAGGCACCGCCTATGGTCACTTTTGGTCTCCAAATCCGATTTTAATGGGTCAAAACTCAACCCAACCTTTTCTTACAAATATGAGACTTAATATTGAACCAAAAACACATTGGAAACCTAGCTCATGCACCACCTATAGTCTCCAAATCCTATCAAAAAGTTTCCTTTAGCTCTTTTTCTTCACAAGAACATCATCCAAAGGCTTCAACCAAGTAAGTACTACTTTGTTCTTCATTTAAATTTTGTAAGTACTACTTTACTACACCTATTATGAATTGCTAAATCCTGAAAAAGTATTGGTGATGTGAACGTGTTTGAATTGTTGATACAAAACCAAGTGAGTGAACATGTACGTTAGGATGCTCTTAACTTATTTCCGACTTGAATTTGATTTTGATGCATTGTTATACTACTTGCGGAATTGCTATAGTAATGAACATTGCATAATCTTGTCACTTGAATACTTACATGTTAGAATATCCCGTTCATCGGAATAAGACTTATAACTACCTACCGACATAGGAGGTTGAGTTTATTGATAGAAACTATACCATGTGGTAACCCCTATGTAGTAGTGTTGTTATATCTACCATGAAAGTAGTCCAATGGCTGCAAGTAAGTGATGCATTGCTGAGTTTCTTGTCAGAATATAATCCTAAAACGTATGTCGATGAAGTCTAAGTAATCGACCACTTTCACTTCACTGATTTGTATCAACAAAACTAAGTGTGGGGTGGTACCCCTAATGCTTGTGTATAGATTGTAACCATTGATATTGTTCTACCATTAACACTATTTCTAGTCTCAGGTACAATGGCACCCAAAGCAAGACAAGGCAAAGAAAAGGCTACCACTTCACAAAAAGGCAAGAAAAGAGGCCAAAGAGAGCAAGGAGAACCCTCCTTGATGCAAACACCTCAACTCACTCTTGGAATTAAGTGGGATACTTATGAGGAACTTCTAAGGATGATGACTCTGATGATGATTCCGATGCAAGGGGTATGACCCCAGACATAGAGAATGAGTTCGACTAACCAGGTTCTTCTTATTTATTTTCCACTGAGGACAGTGTGCCCCGTCTAAGTGTGGGGTGATGGTATTTGCATGCTATACTTCTCGATCCGCATTTGCATTTATTCATGTTTGTTTGCTTAGTTTTTTTTAGTAGTAAATTTTTTTAGCTTCGCATGAAATAATTCTAATAGGCAGCATGAGATTATAACAAGAGTATATGCTACAATTATGACTATTTAGATGTTTAGGCTCTAGTTGTGACTCATTATGTGATATTGAGTGGTTCAATTCTTTCACTTGTTGGGTCGAGAGTCTATATTACTTCCAATCAAGTCAACCATGTGCCTTGTGTGTGTGAGGTAACAATATATTCTATGTTTGTGGCTGATGCTAGAACTTGCCTGGTATGTATGCAAAGCGAAAATAAGGAGTGTAAGTTTAGGAGATGATTTAGGCATTTCTTTGGCAACCTATACATGTTTACCTTTGTTTTACCTACCCATGGACATCATCCTAGTTAAACCATTTTGAGCCTTTAGCCTATTTCTTTGACAACCTTGTATGTAAGCCTAATTCATTTTTTTTCAAGACCGTAATTTGATCCAAATTCCTAAGTGCTTTAAAGTGAAAAAGTCATGTGACAACATAAGAGGAAATTGGGTGAGTATGATGCTTTAAATTGTAATGGTGCTTGAATGTGTTATGAAAAAAAAAGTGCTATCATAAGAGGTATGTTGTGAAAAGAAAAAGGAAAAGAAAGTTGAAAAGTGAGTTGTGCTTAAAATTGAAAAACAAAAGATGAGAAAAAGGGTGGAAGAATAAAATAAAGAAAGGTTGAAAGAAAAAAGTGTCAATGATACAATGTGATGTATTAAAGTGCTTAGGAACTTAGTCACTATTTCTGGCCAAAATAGCTGATCCTACCCGTCCCTTAGCCTACATTACAACCATCAAAAGACCTACTTGATCCTAAGCTTAGCATTCTGACATTTAGTAGAGTACTACATTAAGGGCAAGCCTATGGTCATCAGTTGCTACATATGAATTCTTTGTGAGAGTGAGAGCAAGGACATTTTGATACCCACGTTTGAAAAATATGCTATATTTGTGAGTAATTATGGGTACTATATTGTGAGACACACATGGTTGATGAGCTTTGGATAGTTGTATATGATTCTATGTACCTTAACGTTTGCATGCGAGTTGATCACCATCACTAGTCTACGCTAGAGGTTAAACTGTTTCTACTTATAATCGGAAAGCTACTCTTTGTTGATAATTGTTGTGCTTGTCTTGAAGAATGTTTTGTGTTGTTGTTGTAAAAACCCTAAGTTGATGTTTAAAAGGACATGATATGTTGTTCGAGGACGAACAAAGATCTAAGTGTGGGGTGTTGATGATAGGCGGATTTACACGCCTATATCAATATATTTTGCCCATATTTTAGCCTAGTTTTGAGAACAAATTATATATTTCATGCACTTTTAGTCCTTTTTCCTATAAATGAGCTAACGAACATGATTAGTAAAGTTTCAGGTATAAATGATGCAAAATACAGCATTTTATGGCTTACTTGACGCAAAATAAAGCTCACAAAGGAAGGGAAGAAAGTCTACACGCCTAAGGACCAAAACTGCTGCATGGAAAATCTGTCCCGGGCTAAAACAGCATTTCTGAAGACTTTGGGGACTTACAGATACAAAGCTGAATTTGGACAATGATACATTAACCTATTACAATTGGGTTATGTATTTCATTAGTTTATTTGGATTAGGAGAATGTTACATTAACCTAGTACAAATGGGTTAAGTATTTTCTTAGTTTAGTAGGATTTGGTTATTTATTTCATTAGCATAGTAGGAGTAGGATAGGAGTATTATAAATACCCTATCATGCTAGAGATTTTTAATAAAGTCCTCCCTTAGTGGAGAGGCAAGTCCTCCCTTATTGGAGAGGCAAGTCCTCCCTTAGTGGAGAGACACATTCTACTTCTCAATTACAACTCTTCTAATCTTTCCATTAATTCTATTCTTAAATTCCACAACAAGAGAATCGTTACTTGCTAAGGAATCACGCCACACGCATATCACCTAATCCACACGCCATTACTCAACAATAACAATGCAAATCGTGATCTCCTTCGCACTTATGGGTAACTAAACTTCTCTGTTGGGGTTATGGAAGCCGAATGAGATACTATCTATTGCTGTGAGTTTGTGAGTTCGAGACACGTATATTGCTTATATCATTATTCTCTTCATCTTAATGCAAATTCTTGTGGCTGCAGACGCATAGAATAACGCCAGTCTAACATTTAACTTGTTCGAGAGAAAGGTTATTTGTCTGGAAAAGAGATAATGTCAAGGTAGTAGGACACCCTTTCCTATTAAAAATCTAGTGTCGTAACTAGACTAACCTCTTGGAGAATTCGTACCGTTAGACACGCTTTAAGCTCGAGAGAGTTAAAGTGAAATAGTCCTTGTTCAGATCGAGAGACGCTTGGATTTACCATCGACTACAATTCTCTATAAGCAATTGCATGTCAAGACTCTACACACTCATAGCCAATAGAGACGTATACCTCAGAAGGTGGACATAACCCCAACGCTTCAATTCTCATTGTTTACAACTTACGTAACAATCTTTCTCTTTTTACTTTGCTATTTTCAGCTTTTACTTTATTGTTTTCGTTACACATTACAATCCCCTCTTTTACGAGACTTGCACCAAAAGTTTAGTAATTTTACTTACTTGTTGGCCAACCTATTCCCTGTGGGATCGACACCCAACCCAGGTTGGGTTCTATATTTGCTAACGACCGCTTTACACTCACAAGAGCTGTAGATTGAGCGTTATCAATCATGCATACATGTAACAGTTCAGTCACTTAATCATACATCAGATATGCATGAGTTCAGCTTGTCAGTTATGAATCAGATATGCATATTTAGTATGTTTAGATATATTCAACTTATCATTCAAGTCAGTCATGTCATCATATTTCAAATGTGTCATCCCTTAAGTAAGGCCATTACATTAGTAATCTCAGCTTAGTCAGTCCCATTCGAGGAAGAATATTCCCAAGGAGGAGATATTGTAATACCCCAAAAGTTCAGACATTTTAGGTTCATTCTTTGAACTCAGGAGTAATAAATTTTTAGTGCTTTAGTAGTGTTATGTTCAAGGTTGATTCATATTAAGGCCTCAAAAGTGTCCTAGTTAATAGACGAATCAAAATATCTCCTTACCAATTGAATTCTTGAGAAGGATATTGGTATTGTCAATTTCAAATGAGTATATCTCTCATTATGCTATTAATTTATAAGCTCTTGACCCACCAACAGATAGATAATTTAATTCTCTTTACAAATATACCAATTTCACCTAAATCCGATATCTGAGCAAGGAGTTATGCCTATTTTACTCCAGCACGTCAGGCTGGGAAACTGAGTGACGACATTCGTGATAAGATGCCACAAGCGTGACGACTTATCACCAATGTCGTCAGCCCTGAGTAGATTTCCACCCCCAGTGATGACATTTTGAGATAAGTCATCACACCCGTGATGGGTTATCACCAATGTCGTCAACCTTAATAAGAAAATCAGATTTCACCCTTTTGTGATGACATTTCATGACGACTTATCACTAGCTTGACGAATTGTCACGAATGTCGTCAGCCTTAGATTCTTAGCGACTGGGAAGCGGTTTAGTAAGGGTATTTTGTTCTTTTTCCTGCACTTTTCACGACTTATAACCCTCAAGGAGCATATTATCTTCAATTCTCTTTAGTTAAACATCTCAAAAAGCTCTCTCATACACTCTCAACCACAAGATTAGGGTTTTCTCTCAAGATTATGTCCTCAAAACAAAGAACATTCTCTTCTAAAGGGGTTAAACCCTAGTCAATAAAAATCAATGCAAGCCTAAGGATTTCTTCAAGAACCTTCAGAAACATTAGATCTCCTTCAAGATTCAATGACTAAGATATGCATAGTGTTCATCCATGGATTCCTTTCATCCATGGAGCTCAAGAATTATGTTTTAAATTATAAATTGTGATTTCCTTGTTGTGTTATGACTATATTCATGTTGATAATTGTTGTTTGGATTCAAGGTTGTATCTTGATGTGTTTTTCATGAAGCATGTGAGTAGGTTAGTTGAAACCCATGAATTTTGAATTGATTAAGATTGTCAAATTGATAAGTACACCTATGCTCAAAGTTGTGCATGTAAGGTGTTTGATAAAATGCCAAGAATGATAGAATCCATGTTAATATGACTTAATAGTGCTTAAATGACAAGACCATGTTCTATTCTTTATGACTCCACATAAACTCTATGTTATTATTGTGTGTTATTGTTGTGATATAGAATGAGCATGATATTGAAGTAATGCGAGTATATACATGTTGTGCACATCTCCTTCCATGTATAAGATGTTGAGAACCAAGTGTAGTATGAAATCCCTACTTGTGATATTGTGAATTGTGGACTCTATTTTTATGACCATGTCAGTCATGTGTGTCATTTCCTTCCATTGAGTCCTGGGGGTACTTGTACCCAAAAAATAGTTGTGTTCCTAGAGCCATGTCATGTTATCATGATACTCTCAGTCAAGCCATGATCTATAGAACTCAAACAGTCATGTGACTCAGGAAATCTCAGATATCTCATGATCTCAGTTTATTCTCAGATAATTGTACTATTCTGCCAGTCAATAGAAGTCAGTTACTTAGTCCATGTACAGTCAGTTAATCATGTTCAATCTCTTCAAATGGGAGTAGAAGTTAGCACCGAGTGAACCCAAGGATGGGAACTCACTTTCCAGATAAGGGTGTGATTCTTAGCAATCATCCTTGTGTTCTAGACATACATAGACACTGTAGGTTGAGACATCTTAATCTATTAGATTAGGGTTGATTAGGTGATTTGACCTGTCAGACCAGGGTCCCACCATTCTCATTAAAGTAACCTATCTGATAAGGGCCACTCATAGCTTATGCTTACTAGTGGGGCGGTATTGACACCCTTCCAATCAGGGCACAGATTGAACCCCAACTCAGCTATTATAGCGCATTTAGGTAATGTCAATTAAACAACTACCTCCCACAGTTTCAGTCTCAGTCTCAGGAAAAGAACTTAGATAGTTCTTTAGATTTCAATATACCACGACTGTCAGATATAGTCAATTCAATTACAGTACGGAACTCAGGTAGTTCCATCAGAGTCAGGACTGTCAGACGCAGTCATCCATGTTATCATAAATCCCAGTATTAGTCATGTTAGATATCAATAAACCATGTATTAGTGTACAGATCTAGATATCATGTATTCACAATCTCAGTTACTATGTATGCATGTTTGCACTCTTACGTTCATATTAGTCATTCAGGTAGCACTGCTCATGCATGTAAGCCCTTTTTTCATATAGCCTACCTCACTCGTATACTCTGTACTTTCAGTTGTACTGATGCATTTATTCTATGGTGCTTTCTTTTATGTTACAGCATAGGTTTAGATCCATGAGTTCCAGATCAGCAATAGCAGTCGTATTTTAGTATACCGAGTTGCAGTGATTCCTCTTTATTCGAGGATGATATGATTTGACTTCATTGATTTTCTTCGGTTATCTTTCAGTTTACGGAGTTAGTTAGAGACATGTTTCTTGAACTCCTTACTTAGATAGTATTTATAGGTTTTCAGATTTAGTTCAGATTTGTTTCATACTTCAGTTGTTTTGGGTATCTGTTACCCCATATAGATGTTATGATTTGTCAGATATTTTATTCAGTTGAACCTTATGGCGTATTGTTCATGTTTTCCGTATTTCATATGTATATTATGTAGTGTATAGGTACAAATATCAGTCATGGTTTAGTTTGTGGTCCTTCGGGGTCATAAGCACCGTGTAGCAATCCGGTTCAGAAAATTGGGGTGTTATATCCATAAATGAGGTTAGGGCATTGGTCAACCCAAAAGGCATCACTAGGAACTCATAATGACAATAACGGATCCTAAAGATTGTCTTTGGGATATCCTCAGCCCGAATCATCAACTGATGGTAAACGAACCTCAAGTCAATCTTAGAGAACAACGCTGCTCTTTTAAAATGGTCAAATAAATCATCAATGTGAGGCATAGGATACCATTTGTTCACCGTTACCTTATTTAGCTGCCTATAATCAAAATGTATACACATGGAACCATTCTTCTTCTTTAAAAACAACATAGGAGATCCCTAAGGAAACACACTAGGGATAGTAAAAACCTTACCAAAAAGGTCCTAAAATAAAGAAATTAGCTCCTTAGGCTCGATCGGAGCCATACAATATGGTCTAATAAAAGTATGTCAGATGCCCAACTCAAGATCAATAAAAAACTCAATATCACGCTCAAGAGAAAGATCGGATAGATTTGTTGGAAGAACATCAGGAAACTCATGAACTACAAGAATAGAGTTAAGTGACGGACTCTCCATACTAGCATCACAAATATAAGCGAGATAAATCTTGCAAACCCTTGAAATAAGTTTTCTAGCCTAAATAACAGAAGTAATCCCATCGGCTCACAACTAACCGCTCCTTGCAACATGACCGGGGGTATATCAAGCATAGAAAAGGTAACAATCTTGGTAAAACAATCCAGGACCACATGATAGTAGGATAAATAGTCCATGCTTAGAGTCACATCAAAATATACCATGTCTAACATAATAAGATCAGCATGAGTATCAAACTCTTGAATGGTCATAACATATGATATGAAAACCCGACCCACTACTAAAAATCACCCAAGGGAGTAGATATGCATAATGGAATAGATAATAAATCCTAAGATAACTCTAACTGTGGGAAATAATAAGTAGACACATAAGAATAAGTGGATCTCAGATCCAATAAAGAAAAATCTGATGGATGGTACACTAAAATCGTACCTATAATAACGAAATTCAAAGACTCAACCTCAAGTCTAGTAGGTATGACATAAAAATAACCATACCTACCACCTGACTGGGCTCTTAACTGATCTCCTATCCTACCTTCCTGAGAACCTATACGAGCTCCTTAAGAACCTCCCTTATGATCATGCATACCATCTCTAGATGGGGCATGTGTTGCCTTAATTATAGGAACACTCTGAGTTGAATGAAAAATCACTCAATGACTAGGGCACTTTATCAAGAAATGGCCAAAAGCTTTATACCCATAACATACTCCAGACGTCGTACCAAAACCAGAAGATCTTGCTGATCCAAATTAACCACCATAACTAGAATAACAAAAGGACTAACCCCTTAAAAACTGAACACTACCCTGGCTAAGATAATCACTGAAACTAAACTGATCTCTATGAGTAATCTGAAGGGTGTCCTGAATAGGCCTACTAAACTGACCCTGGTGCTAATACGACTGACACAGAGGGTACTACTCTGAGAACCAATGCCTATAAACCATGAGCCAGTATGGCTCCCACTGAAACTACCCAGATACCATGGACTCTTATCACTACCTTCTTAGGCCTCATGATGCATCTACTTCATAACCTGAGCATGATTATAAACCTCAGCAAAAGATCTACCCATAGTAACTAAACATTGCGTAGACATGCAAAAAGGAAGTCTCAATCCCCGAATAAGAAAATGAACCCTCCCATAATCGGTAGTCAAAATAGAAGTAGCATGCCTAGACAACTCATAGAATCGAGCCTCATACACCACAACAGTTATAAAACCTTTATCCATCCTCAAGAATTGATCCCTCAAATAATTTTTATGACTTGTGAGGTATATACTTCTCTAAGAAGATCTTAAAGAATTGAGTCCATGTTAATGGGGGATATCCACCTGGAATGAGATTAAGATGACCTCTCCACCAATGTTAAGCTACCAGGTCTAACTAAAAGGTAGTGTAATCTACACCACGAGTCTCAACTAGTCCTAAATTACAGAGCTTATCCTTATAAGCAATTAAGAGCTCATACGTATTCATTCCCAATGTACCTAAAAATGTAGGAGGAGCCAATATGAAAAACCTATAAATATATACTTTTCCTCAAAAGACATAGAGGTTGGGAAACTACCAGGAAAGATGGACCTCAACTTTGGGATTCGCAACTATAGGTTGCAACTTTGCCTCAGTACCACTTCAATCCATAGACTTTACACCATTAGATGGTGCACTAACCAATCCTAAAATATGAACCAATGCATCTCTGAGCACTGAAGAATAAATAAACACCAGTGGAGCTTGGGATGGTCCCTGGTCTATAACTGGTTGTGGAGAAAGAACCTTTAGCTTAAGAGAAGATATAAGGTATGGTGAAGGCCTCATGTCCTGTCCCCTAACTAAGAACACATATCTAGGTTGTCCACGACCTCTACGTCATCCACGAATAGCAAAAAGTCCATAGGCTCAGTATCGGGATCCTCATCTCGTGGAGTTATAACATGTGTTTTATCCATCCATAAAGAGTGAAATCAAATGAATTCTTTCGAAACTAACTCAGACTGTGAGTACGAAATGGGTGAAAAAAGTTAAGAACTCCTAAGAATTTCCTATAGCCTCTTGAAAATAAGAAACATATATTATCATTCTGATCCACGGGATTCTACTAGACACTTTCCTTTATACCAATAATACTAGTGAGCCTAGGCTCTAATACCAATTTGTCACGACCCGATTTATGAGTCATGGTGGCACTTAATTTATCCCCCAATAGTTAAGGCCAACCGTATGCCAGAGCTATAAGCAATAGGATAACTTGGTGGAAAATAGTTTAAAAGTCTAAAATCAACAATTAAAGGCTTATAATAATAATAATAATAATAATAATAATAAGATAGTCAAAATAGTCTAATAGATAAATAAAAGATCTAAAAGCATCCAAAGACCAAGTAGTATCAATATAAGAGTTACTACAAATGGAACATAAGTACTGAAATAGTCAAATATAATCTGTCTCGAATAACAAAAGATTAGACATAGATACTAGAAGAAAAGGGGAAAACTCCAAGTCTAAGAGGTCACCCTAACTCCAAAATCTAACTGAGCACAATCTTTATACTAGAGACAACTACTAGTACCCGGATCTACACCAAAAATTTACAAAAGTGTATCATAAGTACCAAAACCACAGGTACAGAGTAGGTATTATCGGCTGACTAAGCTAAAGCATGATATAAATAAAAAGCGAGATAAATAAGCTAAGTCAATAAAAAGGGACAAACCTGGAAATAAGATCCAATACTGATGTGGATAAATAAATAAATAAATTCATAATAGTAACATAAGGATCACACAACTATAACTACTAAATTGGCCCCCATAAGCTCGAAAGGTGTAATCAAACGAAAGTAAATAGCCAAATAACCATAAGTTAACAATTATCATGCCTTAACCAAGAATCTATCCATACCATATCATATCATAAATAACTCTCATTGCTGGACTTGAACTGAAACTCAATATCAATAAACTATTAGGTTTTACCAAAATTAACATCATCTCCCAAAATATAAACACATAGACATTAAGTATCTAATCTCTTCAAAGTACCAAAATAAGTATTTTGAAGTTTATACCAAGTGTATAGAAGTATACAAAAGCTAAGACAAGTCTTGGTCTAAGGTGGGTCGGAGGATCCCACTTCTAATCCCCAAAATTTATTTTTAAGGTAAATTCTACATCAGACTAGGGTAAGATATCTAAATCAACTTATAGATGTTAAATAATCTATGACAAGCCTGAAGATAGAAATTCTACTTAAATTATGAGCAACTAAGTAAATTTTGCCTAAATTATAGTTTCAAGATAGCCTAAATAGTCCAACTAATCCAAATATTTTTAATCATATATCCAACACCGAAATCCCATCCCATATCTATCATAATACCATAATCATACTACAAAATAACTCAATCTATAAAGAGGGTAAATCTAGACAACTTGAACACCAAACAAAAGCCCGAAGAATTTGCTTAAACCAATGATTTTACTTTCCAAGAAGCTTCCACAAGATGCCATGCTATCAAAATCACAATCTACTCATCAAAATAAGATCAATGACATCCATATTGCACTATTGTGTTTTGTATGCAAATTAACACAAAATTCTCATGTGGGGCTTATTTGCAGAATCACTCTTTTGAATCCAACACAACGGTCCTCTATGCTCAAGGGTCATTTACCCTAAAAATGGATAAATTTCAAGCTCTAATGGTGCCACAATAAATCCATCAATAGTTTGGGGATTTTAAAAAATGATGGAGGAATTAACCATGAAATTGATGAAAGATTATCATAAGTTTGGAGAAGAAACATGTAAATTAACTTTACCCAAGTTCTAAAATATTTCCCACTTTTTAAGGTTCAATATTCTTGGAAATGAATGAGAAATGGTGAAAATCAGTCTTAGTGGAGTTTTTATACCCCTATCAGGTATTCGAGTGCCACTTAACCAGTCATCACTTAAGTGACCTACTGTCGCTTAAGCGACTGTAGCATTTACACAGGTACCATTTAAGCGGTCCCTTGACACTTTATCTGCTACCACTTAAGAGGTAGGGTTATGCTTAAGCGGACCTCTACTAAGCTGACCAAATTTCTTAAGCAATGGGTTGTCCACTTTAGGGGCCCCTTCACATCAGCAGTGCAAAAAGGCGCTTAAGCGGTGTACTAACTTAGACTTAGAATTTTTTAATTCTCCGTCAACCCTTAGAGATTCATCAAAAATCTTGTATACGCAAATGAACTATGCTACCCCATTAAATTTGATGTTTCATACTTAATGATATAGTTGAAATTTTCATCCGAGGTTATTTCGATAAAAAGTGGATCCCACACTTATATGTTTTATTTTCTCAACTTCTGACCTATAGCCCGAAATGAGTCTGGAAGCCTTGAGACCCAAAACAAGGATCCACCCATCCTATAATCAATGTTCTAAAGCTATTGGAATAGTCTGAATTGGCGTACAAGGTTATTTGATTAAAATTTTTGTCTGGTCGCCAATTTGTACCAGCAAAGACTTTAAAATAAGGAATTGACTCTAAAAATCAAATGAACTACCCGGTAATCAAACTATCAGTTCTAACAAGTCATAAATGACTTGGGGTAGCTATAGGAAAGCACTAAACTACGAAAATTATTAGAAATATGAAAAATAACCTAGAGGGTCATTATACCAGGACTATGTTTTTATTCAAATGCTCAGCTAATAAGTTGAAATGCAGACTTTGTGTTTTCTTTCAGGTCAACTGGGGTCTGTAACAATGGCTCTTCAATATATTTAAAGGCTTGTTAGAACCTGTTTGTTATCTTCTTATATACATTCAGACTTTAAGTGTTGTTTGGTTTATCTGATTTTATTGAATTGACATTCCAAGTGAATTTTAGTTTATTAGTTTAAGTATCTGCTTACGTCCATATAAATGTTTTCGTATTCAGTGCTAAGTGAGTAGATACCATGGGTTATCTTTGGCACTACTTATATTTCTAAGCACCATGTGACTTCTTGGGGGTAGCTTTGGGGCGTTACAATACTGTAGTTTTTATACTTATTAACTCGTATGCTTATATTATGGTGAATGTCATATATGTTATGAGAAGCAGTATGATTTTTGGATTATTATCTATCACCGAGGGACGAGCGTTTAGCGTATCCTAGTCTCAAAACCTACATGCCATCATAGGTATTTAGTTTGCCCAAATAGACTTAATTTAGTGATCATACCAGTCATGGTTTTATACCCCAGACAAAATATATTATGGCCTTCAAATGAGGCATATGTTGGACTCCATGTTGCTCACATAGTTTATGTCGATTAAGAGAATCTCTCATAAAAATATTTATTTTAGAAACTAAGTGTAATGACTCACTGATTTTAGTAGATTATGCTTTACTACTTATAGTTTATGACTCTTAACTTTTTGTTTCATTCATGAACATGGTGATTTTGTACACACTCAAAATGCATTTTTTTATTTTACAAAATATGTCATTTTTCGTATTACTTACACCCCCATATACTCAGTACATTTCATAAGTGCTAACCACATACTCTATGTGTTTTGCATCCTATCATGATATAGGTTCTGTGGTTCACCTTCAGACTCACATTTAGTGCCACTCCCATCCAGTTAGTGAGTCCTTTTGTTCTAAGGAATATGTTATGATTTTTTATTTTATCTTATTAGTCTAGAATTCCATGATTTTGAGTCAGCTGGGGATCTGTCTACCGGCTCTTTAGTATGTTAGAGGCTTACTCAGACATAGTATTTTAGTTGTTATTTGTCATATTGGGACTATTTAGTTTATGCTGACAAACTTCAGATTTGATATTATGTTCTCATGTTGTATGAATAAATACTAGCTTCCTCTCATATTCTTAAGTTAACTAACTATGACTCAGTGTTGTATAGATATCATGGGTTAGCTTCAGGGCTACTTGTAGTCCTAAGTATCGTGTGACATCGAGGGGATAGTCTCGGGGCATTACAGTTGGTTATGATATTTTGACAACCCTTGGTCGATGTTATTTTTCAGTAAGGTTGACATAAGATATGAGTTATAGTATATGGATTATGAACCCCTCTATAAGTCCTACCTGGTAGTTGTGAACTCAATAGGTGTATAGGGAAAGTCATGGGATGGCTTTCATCATTCATTCTATCCATATTGCATTGTGTTGCATTTACATAAGCATCTAGCTTATTTTTCATAAATTCCTTGACTTGCGTTTAGATTCCGTGTATTTTTCCTTTATACTTGTGTTGTTTTTGTGTACATATATATATTAGAACTATTAGTGGAGATGGTGTGAGATACTATTTAAGACTTTTTCTCTTGTCGGTGACGTGCTCATGGTATATTTTACTTACCTTATTTTCTTCTTTGCTCAGTCGGCCTATGGTAACTACTGAGTACAAGTGGGTACTCACCGCTTTTGTGCTTTTTTGGTGCAGATCCTAGTACGAACACTTTCCATGGAAATTATTTCGTGCTTATCTGAGATTGTGATCTAGGTATTGGTTTGCTTTATGAATCAGAGTAGACTTTGGAAGCTCCTCTTAGATTTAAATTTTGAAGACCGACTTTGTATTTTACTTATATTTAGATGATATATTAGATGAACTACACTTTGACACCACTTCTTGGGGTTTTATGTGATGTGATTCAAATTTCAATTTTGTTTATATTGATGTTTGTTTGACTTCATTCTGGAAGTCTCGCTTTAGTTATTTGTATTTTCTTTATCAGTTTGAGTTATCAGTTTACTTGTAAGGTTGGGTCGTGATAAGTGTCATCATGACGTAGTTTTTGGATCATGAGTGTTGTCTTACTTTTTGATAAGTTTAGGTTTAGTGGTGCGTGTTGTAGTATATTAGTCTTATTCTTGCAGTATTTTGCTTTTGATTTCTATCATCATCTTTTGTTTATTGTGTTTAGGTTTGCAGTATTTTGTGGTTGTTACTGTTCTCTTATTAGTTATGTTTCTTCATTGTTGTTTAAATTCTCCTTTTTCTTATCTACTTTAATTATTTTGTTGTAAAGATCATCATTTTAATTTGTAGAATACTAAATTTTTGTCAATTATTAATTACTGTAGCAACTTATTGGAAAAATCTACATGCAAATAATGTTTCAGTTCAAAACTATGACTTTGAAAACATCAAAGCTTCTAAGTTGCAATCATGCTACCAAACTTCAAGAAAGATTGGAACATGGAATCATAGATCAACATCAGAAGACGATGGTTACTAATTTTGCTTACAATTGAGAGAACTCCAACTTTCCAAATGCATCGCTTAGTGTATACTTCCCCCGTTCTCTTTTCTTGTTGCTAATTTGCTAATTGAGTTTCTACTTTTAGTTGTCATTTTTGACATTTCAAGAGAAGATAATTTTTTTTTTCTACTTTACCCTTAGCATTAATTGTTTTTTCTCCAAATTAATTTCAAGACACAATGTAAACATCATTTAATAGTGGCCATGATAATATAATCATGTTATTGATTATTTTTCTTAATGGGTGTACCATGTCAAAATGTGAAAAGTAAAAATGAACGGAGAAAGTAATTTTTAAGTTGAATTTTGTCTTTGGGAGTTTATTTAAATGAACTTTTGAATTTAATAGTGTAAAATGATTTCCTGTACATAGTTGAATATTTTATAGACTTGTAGCAGCTTCTGGAATAGGAATACACGTTTATAATCACAACTTTGACATTTGAATAAGTAGGATTTCAAAAATGCCAAGTAATCCTGTACGCCAATTAAAATTTCCTTAATATAGCTTGGTATAATGTTATCATGATTAGGTCACGTTTATGTGGGACAGAAGAAGTTCATCTATAATTTCGGTTGAAGGCATCAATATCATTATTATTTTGCTCTCGGACATTTTTTTTTTATTTTTCTTCCGGTGTTTGATACTCACGTTTGAGTCAGACAAAATCTTAATTCACATCGAAAAATCTTGATGGAAAATATGTTCTATGAACATGTATAAAAATATATGAAGAACATAAAGATGAAGGTTTAATATTTTGAAAAACAAGCACATAATTAAAGCTTGAAACATGCACGGAACGCTTTTCTAAAAATGATATTTGCTCTCTCTACTCTGCGAGATTGTTATGGGATTTAATGGAAATAGTTTTAGTTGATATGACAAACCATTGAATTTCTGCACTAAGCAAATAGTGAATATAATCCTATTGTATTGGCTTACGGGTCACAGGTCTCCCATGTGGACCGACCAGACCCGATCCCTTTTTATTAGCTGAAAAAGAGATAATAAAAAGGGGCAACATACGGATTTCAAATAAAAGGGGGGAAAAGTTACATAATTGTTACTTCCCAAAAATACCTATTTATTTTGTCATTCTTCTGTCAAAAATGATGAAGAAAACAGTGTCAAAAAAGGGCAGAAAATAAAAAATTAACAACACCAAAAAAGGATAGCATTTAGTTTGTGATTCAAGGCTTTGTTTCAAAGAGATTTAAAGCAGACTTGGGGCAGATTTTTTCGGTAGCAAAATTAATTTCATCCATTGCAAAATTTACCAAGGTACATACTATTGTGCACAATATTTTTACAACAAATGGCATCAGAGCCAGATTTAAAAGCCCCAGTCTCGATCAAATTTGACTAATTCATATTCTTAAATAAAAAATATTGAAATTGAATATGGCTTTACCTGTTAGAAAGAAATCACGGATAAAGATCGAGATTTTAGACCTGACTTGAATCAACAGAACAACCTTATGTTCTGGAATAAGATTAGAAAGTCGTAATATTGAATCTAAAATTTAATTTCAGTTACATTAGTTTTTTTTCTCAAATGAACCAGATATATGAAAAGAAGTAACGAGTAATTTCTTTTTCTCTTCATAATTCATTTTTTAATTTAAAAGAGAATTTTTTTTGGATAAAAATCGTACAAAGTATTGAAATTGATCTTTATATTTTAAGGAAGAAGATGTAGTGTTTTGAATTGATAAAAGAGAATAATATTAAAATGAGGCTTCACTGTGATGAACCATGAAGTTTCTTTTTAACTTCTCTTAAATGAATACTATTTTCTCTTGAAGTGCGTGACATTATCTTTGCAGACGTTTTTTTTCATTGTGTGTGGTCTATTGTTCTCTTTTATAAAGTATTAAAAAAAGAAAAGGGAGAAAAATTCTTATTCCACTTATTTGTTTTAGAGTAATGTACTTCTTCGAACTTACTGGAAAGTGGAGAATATTTTAGGACTACTAATTTGCATCATTTTTTTTGTATAGAAATAAGTTAATTTTTTTAAATAATTTAATAGTGAATTTTATATCAATAACGATTCTATTATGAATAGATTATGCTTGATATAACACTTGTCTAAATTAGTTCCTAAATATTCATAAAAAGATTTCGCCTTCTACAATAAATTGTGACATAATTGTCGCATTGAATGGCATAACCATTCTTATTGTTTCTTGGTTCCTATTTCAGACATTGTTGAACGGGGACAAACTCGAATCACTCCAAGTAAGAGTTCAGGATGTCGAGCTAAGAAATAAAGTGGAAGAGCACATCGTAGAAGGACATATTTTTGAGGTCATCATATTATACGAAATGATGTTCCCAAGGCCACACAGAATCTGTTACAGACTGAAAGGGCTATGCGAAGGGAAAGAGAGAAGAAACTGAAAGAGTTCAAGTCTTTTAAGATGTCCCCTAGTATTACAGTTTCCAGATTAATATTATTGTCTGAATTAAAACGTATAGAACTAGAAAACTATGTTGAAATCTTGAATTAGGAAGCTTTATCTATTTTAGTGAATTCTCTCTGTGATACTTGGGGCGAGAGATAAGTCAATGTTTACCACGAGATTTTGCATAGCGAGCCTTTTTGGGTGTATATATTAAGCTATTTATCTCCTTTTATATGAATTTCATTCATTTATTTGAGTTTAAAATGACTTAATTGAAAGTTATTATCCTTATACATATTAAGAAATTAATTTCTAATTTTGGTCAAGTGTTTAGTTCACATATGATGATTGGATTCTTAAGTGTCCTTTTGATTTTACACTAAACATGAAACCTTTATGTGAAATGATTTGCTTAAATATGTAATTTACATGCATAATTGATAAAATACTTGCGTGATTGTATTTTTATAACAGACATGGCATCGAAATGCATAATAAAGACTAAATGGTGATAATTACGATATTTAGAGTCATAAAATATGGTATGTGCTGGAAGAACAAAATGATCTTAAAGGTATTAATCATGTCTTATGTCTACCAAAAGAGGGTAACACTGCACAATACAGAAAGGACGTTGAAGCTTATAAGGCTTGAAGAAGGGCTGATTTCATTGCACATGGAATCATTGTAAGTTTTGTGGTTGATGACCTCATACATGAGTGTGAGAAATTTTCTACGGCCAATTTTATCTGGGCACACTTGTGAGGAATATATGGGGGGTACTTTTATCACCCGCCTCAAAGAGCTGACTATCAAGTTTGACACTTATAAGAAGCATCATGATCAGAATATCAAACAATACCTTAGGGTGATGTCGAATAAGATAGCTAAACTCAAAAGTGTTGGTCATGTTCTCTCGGATGAGAAGTAGGTTCAGGCCGTAATCCGACCTCTTCCCAACAGTTGGGAACACTTAGAGGTCAACCTAACCCACAATGCCAAAATCAAAACTCTTTCTGATGTTGTTCATTATGTTGAACTTGAAGATGAGTGGCTTAGTGCTACTAAAGCTGCTTTTAATGCCTTTATGACAGAATCAAGTGGTAAGAAGCCTTCAAGATTCAGGTGTAAGAAGACGTTGAAAAAGAACAGGAAGGATAAAAAGGCCGAAGAAGGACCCTCTAAGAAAAAGAACAAGCCAAATTCCAAGAAGGGAAAAAGGTTTTTTAAAAAGAAAACAAGAGCAAGATGAAGTGCTACAATTGCCATGTTCTGGGGCATTTTGCTCGAGAATGTCCTAGGCAGAAAAAGTTAGCATTTATAAATGCATCTCTAAGTGCTACATATGTTTCTGGCATTGTTTTATTAACTGAATCATCCTACTTAGGAGCCACCGACTATGTAAGTCGAGATCGAGAAGCGTTTATGGAGTTTCATCGACTTTAACTTGGATCAAGGTGGATTTATGTAGGAAATAATAAAAGAGTTGAAGTCAAAGGAATTGGAATTTTCAAAGTAGATTTGTGTGGAGGCCGGTCTTTAATGTTGTATGACGTCCTATATGCTCTAGAAATTCGATGAAACTTAGTAACTGTGTTTGTTCTTTTAGATGTTTGTTTTCATTTATTTTTTAGTCATAATTGTGTAAGAATTTCTCTAGATAGTGTTTTTTATTATTTTGTACATCGTTATGATTGTTATATTGTTTTAGATTGTAATCCTTCAACTTATGATATTATGTTGACCGTTGTGTAATGTCATGTTATTCTACTAATAATAATGTTGATATACTTGCATGGCATGCTATATTGGATCGCATAGGGAAAGATCGAATGAATAGATTGGCAAAGGAAGGACATCTAGGTTCTTTCTCTAAAATTAAAATGGCAACTTGAAAAAATTATCTTTCTGGAAAGATTACACGTAAACCATTTGGGAAGGCTAAAAGAGCCAAATTCCCTTTATAATTAATTCATTCTGGTATCTGTGGTCCATTGAATATGTGGGCAAGGACTGATTCTTCATATTTCATTACATTTATTGTCGATTTCACATGCTTTGGTTATGTCTATTTGATATCTCATAAATCCAATGCACTTGACTACTTCAAAATATATATGAATGAAGTTGAGAATCAATTAGACAAAAGTATAAAGGTATTAAGAATCTATAGAGGTCGTGAATATTGGTCAAAACAGTTTGAAGAACTATGTATTGAAAAAGGAATTATCAGATAATTAACTACTCCTTGTACACCTCAACAAAATGGTGTAGCCTAAAGAAGGGATAGAATATTATTGGATATAACAAGGTCCATGATGGCGCAGGAAAATTTACCAATCTCTTTCTGGGGAGATGCATTATTAACTGTGACCAACATACTGAATAAAATGCTTTTTAAATCAGTATCTTCTACTCTTTATGAACTATGGACTGGAAATAAACCAAATTGTAATGATCTATGAACTTGGGGTTGTGCTGCATATATTAAAGATCATTTTGGTAAGTTTGAAAAACTAAGTCCAAAAGGAAAGAAATGTATCTTTATAAGATACTCAGAACACTCCAAAGGGTATGTGTTCATTGGTCAATTGGAATATGAAAGTACTACTAAAATTGAATCACGAGATGTCACATTCCTACAAAATAATTTTTCTAAAAAAGGTGAAATAAAGGAAAATGAGCCTCTTTAAAAAATACTGAATCCAAATGATCAAATAATGTCGTCAGACATGCTTGATAAATTAATAGATCAAGAAAAAATTCTTGGTCCAAGTAGGAGTTGTGATCCTAAAATACTTTTGAGGAATCTAATCATCAATTATGTAAGAGTACCAGAAAAAGTGCACCAAAATAATCTTATGAAATTGAGGATTATGATTTCTTGGTATCTCCAATAGAATTGGATGAACCTAATTATGTGACTGAGGCTTTATTGAGTCCTGAAAAGATGAATGGATAAAAGCGATGAAAGAAGAAATAGAGTCCACGAAAACCAATAAAGTCTGGGATCTAGTTGACATTCTTTCTAGACATAAAGCTATTGGGAGAAAATAGATTCTAAAAGTTAAACGCTAATCAGATGGGACAATAGAAAGGCACAAAGCACGATTGGTGTCAAAAGGTTTACTCACTAAGATTAAATAGATTAAGAGAAAACTTTTCCACCAGTTGTGAAATTTACCTCAATTGCTTGCTTTTGGCTATAGTTGCATCTTTAGATTTAGAATTACACCAAATGAATATGAAAATGGATTTTCTCAATGGAGAACTAAACAGGGAAATCTACATGGAACAAGCTATAGGTTTTGTTGTTAAAGGCCAAGAAAAGAAGGTTTGTAAATTAAAAAGATCAATATATGGACTAAAGCAGTCTTCAAGGCAATGGTACCTGAGATTTCATAAGAAAGTGATTTCACTTGATTTCGCTATGATCTATGAAGTCCATTGCATCTATGTGAAAAATTCTAATGAAATATTTGTGATTCTTTCATTTTACGTGGATGATATTTATTAGCTGGAAATAATTTAGAGTACGTAAAAATTGTTAAGTCGTGGATTTCAAAGTCATTTGATATGAAAGACTTGGCTGAAGCAAACTCTATATTGGGTGTTAAAATTCGAAGAAACCGTTTCAAGAAAATTTTGAATCTATCTCAAGAAACATACATAAAGAAAATTTTGAAATGTTTTCAAATGAATAGTTGGAAATCCATGGATACTCCTATAGAAAGAGGTGAAACTTTAAGCCTTGAAATGTGTTCAAAGACTGAAAAAGAAAAGAAAGACATGTCTCGACTATCATATTCTAGTGCAATTGGGAGTTTGATGTATGTTATGATGTGTACTCGCTCAGATATTTGTTATGTCGTAGGTCTGGTAAGCAGGTTTCAATCCAATCCTAAAAGAAATCATTGGAAAGCGGTAAAAAAGATTTTTTCAATACCTGAAGGGAACTGCTGATTATTCATTATGCTATAGTGTATCCAATTTATCCATAAGAGGTTATATAGATGTTGATTGGGCTGGTGACCGATATGATAGAAAATCAACTTTCGATTATTCCTTCTTCCTAAATGGTTGTGTAATCTCATGGAAAAGTAAGAAACAAACTTGCACAGACCTATCAACTATGGAATTCGAATTTGTGTCTTGAGCATCTACAGTACAAGAAGCTGTTTGGTTGAAGAGATTCTTTGAGCATTTGAATATCGTAAAGAATTCTAAGGGTCCCATGATTTTATATTATGATAATCAAACGGCTATCACATATACGAAGGATCGTAAATATCACAGCAAGATCAAGCACATTGATATTAAGTATAACTTTGTAACAAACATAGTAGCAAGTGGAGAAATAAATTTACAATACATTCCTACATGAGAAATGATAGTTGATCCCTTTACTAAGGTGATATCTAGAGACTTGTTTGAGAAATATATTATGGCTCTAGGATTACGTAGGATATGATTATGTTTCTATATTGTAGATGACTTGATTGTAATTATTATCAATATAAGAATATTGAATTTATGTTCAATCTCATATGCATGTGAAAATGTGTTTTATTAATATAGTGTGTTGAACAAGTCACGATATTGTCTCTCTCACATGAGCAATTGCCTCTTAAATTGAGAAATATGAAGAGATAAGTTCCACCATAAGATAATGACTTATTTTGTAAAGCCAGATGAGACTTTCTCTAAGAATATGGATTTAAGGATTATTAAAGAAAGAAACTCAGGTTAGACATTTAGAGGTGTCTAGACCTAGATCTGTACGATGTTGAATAGCTAAAAGAATGAGGTACACGCACCATTATAAGGTGAGAACATGATAGCACGTGTTTCATACCATGTGTGCTTAGCGACCAATGGGTTAATGGAAGAATGAATCTCTGTTTTTTCTTTATGTGAGACTCTCAAAGTTATTTTAACTTTTCATTGAAATACCCTTAGACCTTTAACTATATCTTAAAGTTTCGATCGGTGATTCTACTTTAGCATATTACTAATAGCCATGAGAGATTCAACAATGCAGTACATGACTAGAAAAGCAGTTGAATGGAATAGATAGATTCAAGTAGAAAAGGAAAACAATTAAAATAAATATTTTAACTTGTCTACACAAGTCATCCATTACACTAACCATATAGGTGTCGAGTGTAATTGTGTATATAAAGTTAATCATGAACTCAACTTCACCTCTTTAAGAGGATGAGGGATTGGATAAGTAACTACTGAAGTAGTGAATAAAGTTTGGGGAATTGTGAGTATTAGTATCCTTATATTAGTAGAGAATTCTTTCCACATGTGATTAGATTCCTAATGTAGCTTATAAAACCTTAAAGGTAAATCTCATGATTCTCACAGGTCGCATGAACTATTTGTCGTATGAATTGGTTCCTTGTTGATGTAGTATTGGATTGAGTCTTGTCCACCATGTGAGAAGTGGGAGATGTTAGATTACAGGTCATGGGTCACCCATGTGGAACGACCCGACCCGACCCAATTATTTTTTATTATCTGAAAAAAATGTCAGTAAAAAGGGGTAACATTCGGATTTCAAATAAAAGAGAGGGAACAGTTACATAACTATTATCTCCCAAAAATCCTTATTTATTTGGTCGTTCTTCTATCAAGAACAATGAATAAAACAATTTCAAAAAAGGGAAGAAAACTTAAAATTAACAACAACACTAACAAGAATAGCATTTAGTTTATGATTCAAGGCTTTGTTTCCAAGATATTCAAAGCAAACTTGGGGAAGATTCTTTCAGTAGCAAAATTAATTTCAGTCGCTGCAAAATTTACCAAGGTACATACTGTTTTGATCCATATTTTTACAACATATTGGAAAGAAGGAAATCTAATACTTGATCTTTTTTGGAGAAGAAAAAGTTATTTGCAGAGAGTTGAGAAGAAAGAGAAAATTTTTCTGCCAAACAACACTTGAAGAGTTTATATAGTTTAACTTTTAACCAATATACCCCTTCAATAAAAGACATATCCTTTCATAAGAGACATACCCTCTCAAAAAAATACATATCCTTTCAATAAAAGTCCCACAATTTTATTAAAATACAAGTGTTCATTCAAAAAGACACATCTTATTAAAAAGATACCTTTTCTTCAAAAGACAACTCTTCATGAAATAAATTTAGAAATTTAATTTAAACAAAAATCCAACAATTTCCCACTTGTTTAAATATAAATTAGTACATAAATATCAAGTCATTTTTACACATAGAGTAATGTAAATTTCAATTTGAACATCACCTTGTGCAACATCACAAGATGAAATCGAAATTCCACGTAGCATAATAGCTTTGAACGTGCTATTCCTTGTGATAACATTGCTGACCCTATACATATAAACATTTCATTCCTTCTATCCACCTTAACATGCTTAGCACTTTTATGTCCATGCACTATCCAAGATTCATGAACATTTATGAGAGCAACTCCAACTCCCAATTGAAGCGGCACCACTTTTATATTCATATAGGTAAATTTCTCCCAGTGTCTTTGTCATATTTGAGACACTTGTTTCACGAAATGAACCTCATTAAGAGTATTAGAACTCAACCTTCCAAACTATGATAAATAGTACCAGTATATCAATTCATTTCATAGTCCTAGGTAGGGTTGCCATTATTGGTGGACCTAATTAAGGAGTTTTTATCATACTTGAAGATGTATTCAACAACTTCTTTTTAATAAATTTAGTAAATATTAGTCAAATTCATTTGACTCCACAAATGTGATAGAAGTTGTAATTTCATCTTGAATTGACTTTCTCACATAATCATATCAATAACTTATATGTTTTGACTTTCCATTATATAATCTCTAAATGCTCGAGCTTGAGTGGCTTGACTATCACAAATTGAGCTCATTATTTGCAAAATCAATGGATTCTCTTACTAATCCATCAACCACTCAAATCATTTCATTTTGTTTCTTCTATTAATGCAAGATTTTCTTGATTTCAAGAAAAAAAAATTCTTCCCAAGGTAAACACCCATCATGTGATAAATTTATTTCCTCATATAATCGACATTCAACTAGTATCGATATATCTTTATAAAATATTATGAAACTGAGTTTGGTAACTTTAAAAGAACTTGACTATCATCCCTTTCAATAGAGCTTGCTTATAAAGTTAAGCTACAACTTATTATTATTATTATTGGTAAACTCAATCTTTGTTCAAATGGGGTACATACTGGCCTCTTTTATATTTAAGTGAATAATTAATTTATTTAGGAGAAAAGATATTTTTTCCCTCCTGAACTTGTCCGCTCAACTTACTTTAGCACTTAAACTAAACTTCTATTTATTTACCTTCCCCCCCAGCATCTTTAAAGTGTATTAATTTCACCCCTCAAGACTGAATACTACTCTCGCAATGGAGAGTGTATTACAATCGCCCACACACCAGCACCACATTATTGACACGTTGTTCCCATGCCACAAATTATCTAAAAAGTGTTTATATATATATATATATACACATATATGTATATATATACACATATGTATACATATATATAAATGTATATATATATGTGTGTATATATATATATACATATGTGTATATATATGTGTGTGTGTATATATATATATACAAAACAGCCAAGGAGCTTATATTTTTCGGTGAATTTTTGCTGAAAAACTCCATCTTTACTGATTAAATCTCTCTATATATATAAACAACCAAGGATCTTAGATTTTTCGATGAATTTCCGCCAGAAAACTCCTTCTTTATCGATCAAATCTTCAATTACTTCACCCCAAACTTGCCTGAAACCGGCGATCAAATTCAACCTCCATCAATAAAAAAATACCATAAATCAATGACCAAAAATCCAATCCACCTGATAAATCCAACCAAACCAACATCAAATTCTCTAAAATCAATGACCAAACACCTAAACCACACCAATTTTAAGCATGATATATAATCAACACAAAGTCAAAGTTGAAAGAATTTTCAAGTTGGAAGCAATCTTTATTTCTTATATTCTGACAAAACTCATCGGAAAACGATTAAAACAAACCCACAAAATAATACACGCATAAAATTAACATCGTTGCCACCATTAACACCACCACCACCATTAACACCGTCGCTATTAACTTTTCTTCAATTTTAATTTCAATTTCAATTTTATTTTAAATTTTCAAATCCACAAAGATAACTTTTAATTTTTAAAATCCAATTTCATTTTTTTAATGATATTAAGTTAAGGGTTTGAAGGAGGAGAAATTGGAGGTGGGGATGAAGGATTTGATAATTGAATGAGAGAAAATTGGGGTTGGGGAAGGGGGATAGTGGTGGTAAAATTGGTAGTTGAAGCAGGAGTCGGGTGGGGGTTAGCGAATTTAGGGAGGAGAAATTAGGGTAGGGGTAGGATGGGGTGGGGGTTAGAGAGGAGGGGGGCTGGTTGTGGTGAAATTGATGGTTGAAAGAGGAGTGGTAGTGGTAGTGTAATAAAAAAATGGTAGTGAAGAGTGAGGGTAGGGGTTGGGGTCGTTGAAGAAGAAAGGATATATATATATATATTTAAAAAGTGGGTCCATCTCAATTTTTAAGTAAAAAATATGGCTTTTTAAAAAAAATCCACGTCAGCATTAGGGGTAACATTAATACACTTTAAAGATGTTAAGGGGGATAAATAAATGAAAGTTTATTTTCAGTGCTAAAGTAAGTTGAGAGGACAAGTTCAGGGGAGAAATGATGTCTTCACTTTTTATTTAACACTTTCTCAAAGTAATGAGATTAACTCAATATTCACCCCCACTATTTTATTTTATCTTGATACCCAACATAGTACCAATTTCTCTAAGATCCTCCATTGAAAATGTGTAAATAAAATCTCTTATGATTTCTTTTGCTCAACATATCGATAAACTATCATACAACATGACAATATTCATTATGAATTCTAAAGTGAAGTCATATTCACTATCCCAAATAGTTTATACTCGTCAAATGTATATTAAATTATTTTAAGTCTAATATTGACCTCTAATCACATGCCAAAAGCCCCAACACTTTAAACATATTAAGTGGTTTTCATATCACATATAGAGAAACTAAATTCACAAACTCATGTTTTGTAGATCTTTTATTCACTTAAAATAATTTTCAAGTATACTCACGTACTCATAAATAATTTATTTTTTTATATCATCCTACAACTAGATAATAAACTACACATATGATTTTTACGCCAGAATAATGATCTACAATGAACACATAAGAAAATACTATTCCTAAAATTATCAAGTATTAGAAGATCATCACTAATATATTTACCCTAATATTTATGAAAATAGAAGTAGGGTTAAGAAAATAAAACTCGATAATTTTTTCTTTGTGATGATTGCTTTGATGTGGTTCCCATGATTATGGCTGCCTAACACATCACCGTCACTTAAATTAAGACTTGATTGAGTAGCACCAATCTAGAACCTCCGATTTCTTCTTAATATGATCTCACTTAATCATGAATATCACATATTTTTTGATTGACAAAATTCTTGAAAATCCAAGCTCTTAAAATGTTGACAGAATATTCAAGCAATCCCATTTGTGGTCTCCAAGATTCTTGTTCCAATACTCCCATTTTTTGAAATTCCCTTTGTTGCCTCAAGATTTTATCCAACATCTTCAGCCTTGGAGTCTCTTCTTTAGTCAGTCCTGGAGTGCCTGCATCTTTTTCGCCTAGTAGTTCACAATTCTTCTTGAATTTCACAACGACACTATTTTTTAGACACTTGAAATGCCTTGACATGGCTTTATGTGCAAGTTCTATGTAAGGGATTATATCTCTGAAACCCATGACGAGGTCAAATGAGTTTACAACTATCTGGGACTTGGTATATGAATTTTGTCAAATAATTACCATAACTACTACATCGACTCTTCTATTATCTCGATCATATTTCGAATGTTTCTCGATTATATTCACACTTATCATACTGTATCTAGTTTCCTGGATATGAAAAATATTGGCAGTGATCAATTGAATTAAATGGGACAATAGGAACTAACTTATGCAATGGTTCAATTCTTTATCTATAACCCATCTCTTTTATGCTTTACCAAATGGTATTCGATTTTTATCAATCACAACATATACAACTGCACCTTCTGTAAAATAGTCCTTAAAAGTGTATTCACAACTTCTCAGAGAAGTAATAAATTTTGTTCTCAAAAATTAAACATCACTATCTTTTTTCATATCATAAAATATTATTTTTGGATTGTTGGAAAATATGTTCCATGAACACATATAAACATATAAGAAAAATAATACAAAGATGAAGACTTAGTATTCTGAATAACAAACACATAGTTAAAGGAATGAAATATGCACAAAACACTTTCATAAAAATAATATTTGCTCCCTTGATGATTCGTGATTTTACCACTCATTCACACTCATTATTTATGCACATTACCTTGTTTCGAATGAATAAATAAGACATAGTAGTGATTAAATGCACTAATATCCACTCTTTGAAGGTATAAGAGTTGAAAAGACAAAGAGATGAGGATTGGAGCATAACATAATCAAAAGGGATCAAAAAAAGTACAATTGAAGAGCTGCAGTAAAATAGCCTCCGTTACCGCGGTCGCGGTCTATTGTCCATGGTTGTGGTCAGTTAAGATGGTCAATCAACTGCAACTACGGAAATCAATCGCAGTCACGTAGCCACGATCACAGCTAGACTTGCGCGATCATGGCTAGGCAAAAATGTTCAATCCAAGGACAAAACTGTAATTGCACATGATGAACCCAATTTGAACAAATAGACTCAAACCCTCATTTTATGTATCATTCATTCTGTCATATTCCTTCTTCCCCAATTTTTTAGGTTTTTGGCTTGAGACTTTGTAGCCTCCATTTTTGGAGAAGAAAATATTATGTAAATAGGGAGAAGAATACATTGGAGACTTTCTAAGTGGAAGATTTGCTCACTTACATTGTTGATAGTGTGGGAGAGCCAAGTATGAAGTAACATTTGCTTAGATATTCTACAACTTTAATTCAATTAAGATTATGGGTATATCTATGCTTGTTTTTCTGACGTGTAGCTAAATCTCCCTCTTAGGATTATGTATGAATAGGGGTTAAAGTGTGTATGGATTGTGATTTTTAGCATCTATTTGGTATTTCATATTCTGGGTTCTATTATTGCTATGCTATTTTGGTTGGGATTTTAATGCCATCTTTTAAAAAAGGGTTTTGGGTGAACTTTAGAAATCCATATCATTCTCGAAAGGGGGATATAGGAACCAAAGCAATGATCTACAATTATGTGTGTAGTTTGCTAAATTTTTACTATTTTAGACATAAGGGTGAATGTGAGGTTAAATGTGCCATGGGTATCATCCTTGAAATAGGGATGCCTTGAATGAGGTTGTGGTTACAAATTGTTGAACACATCCATTAGGTATTCGAAAGAATCAATGGGTGAAAGTTTGGTGTTTTGTTGAAAGGCTAACATCAAAACCCATAGCCAAGCCTACCCATATTTGAATTATTGAAGTGATTTTGATAATTATCTCCCACATATCACTCTCTTAGTAACGCATAATCCCAAGATCCGTGCATAATTGTTAAAACTCTAATTATTCATATCCCCGAATTTACACTAGAAAATCCCAAAAAGAAACATTAGTGTAGGATCTCACCTCCCCCATTTTATCTTTTTGTAACATTTTCTTGAATTCAATTTGTATCTATTATTTCAAATTAATTTGATCGCCACTCACATTGTTCCTCGTGGATTTGACCAAGACTCCAAAGTTGGGTAAATATATTGACATAAACTGCCTTACACTTAAATTGATGTGTAAGTTGAGCGTTATCAAAAATGGCATCGTTGCCGGGGAACAATTTAGCATATTAAGTTAGTATGGAATTTTATCTTACTTGCTTGGAATGAAGCTTGTATGTATGTGTTCGTAATTTTTCTTTGTAAATAGATTTTGTTTTATTTTTACTTTTTGTGATGATATCTTCTAACAAATGTAAGTTGAATGATTGGAAGTCATATCTTGATCCCCTATGTTCATATTGTTACAGACCACACTTCGGGAGAGATTGTAAGTATGCTCCCTGGGGAGATATTTCACCATATCAATCCGATTGGGAGTATGGCTTCCCCATGTATGGTCGCCAATAAGACATTGGGAAAAGTATCCAAACACCTCCTCCCCCTATTATATTAACCAAGTTGCTAATTTTTTTTATGAGCTTGACAGGTCATGTAATGAGAAATTGAAAGAACACTGCACCGAGTTCAGTAGCAGTGACCCAAGGTTACTGCCATTTTGGATCGGGTAGATACAACGGGGAGAATATGGAATATATATATAAAGAAAGAGCTATTGGGAAAAGAAGAAAAGCTTGGAACTATCACTACCTTTCCCACTGCTCAATAGGAGTGTTATCATGAAAAGAAACCAAGCTATGATGAGGATCTTGGTAGCAAATATTCCTCAATGACTTCCTAGTCATCTAACTCATACAAGGGGGAAGAATCCATAATAAAGAAAATGATACTAGAGTCAAAGAAGAGGCAAAGAAAACCTCTTATGATGACTCTAGCTTATTTCGGGGTAACAATGCTTTGGAGGATTTGACCCAAAGGTAGGTGTTGGACCTCGTTCAACCCACTCTTTAACATTGGACATACAGAATGTGATGAGGATCCATCCTTTTGACCAAATGGAGGATTGTGGGGATGTGGAGCTCGAATCTTATGTTTTGGAAGTTGACATTCCACTGAAGCATATGGATCCCCACATATCAATGGCCAAGGAACGCAACTCTCCAAGCCCAAGGAATGGCCTCTTGATGCACACTCTTTTACCCAAGTAAAAAAATCGCAAAATAGATGCAAAGTTGGGTAAAAGGTTCAAGTCTTTGAAGTGGCATGATATAACATTCATCATCTTGCCCTTAAATTTGCCCAATTCACCTCAAATATGTAATGATCCAAAATTGGGCAAGAAATTTAAATCCTCTAAGTGGAGACACAAATGAGGATCAAAAAGCATCGAGCTATGATGGTAAACAAAGCGCTCGATGGGAGGCAATCCATCATGCCATAAGAAGTGGTATGTTTCCTTTATAATCATGCATTTTAGAGTAAATTTGATTTTTATTCCTGCTTTTTTGCATGCATATCCCATAAAATATGGGTACCAAGACATTTTGATTGAATTTAAGAAAGAAATGTGAGAAATTGGTAAGTTGGACTGAACAAGAATGTGAAGTAAACCCGGTTGATAGGTCTCAATCACCACAACTATAGTCTTTTCACCACAATCGCGGAGCTGCGTGATCACGATTACAAAACTAGAACAGCGACCACAGTCAATTCAGTTTAAAAGACCATCTGTTTGCCCATTTTCCTCACACCCCTTCTTTAAATTCCTTTCAAAATTCTCTCCAGTTATTGGGATTTCATTTCATATAGCACCATTTCATCATTCTGCATCAACTAAATCAGTAAGTTTTCAACCTTTCCTTATTTGATATGGTATTGCATGTTTAGAACTCGTAGTATAGAAACTGGCCTAAATTAGTGTTTCCATTAGAAAATACATATGTATTAGTGATTGGTGTTGTGGTTGGCTACTGTAGTTGGTGTACACATGGTTGGGGAAGTTTTTAGTACCCAAAATTGAGCCTTAAATGGCTTAGATTGAGGTGTACACCATGTGATCGATTAAATGCCCCTACAAATTCCTTGATCAATTCTTTTGCATTTGAGGCTATGATCATGCACTCTAGGCTCAAATTCATTGTTTAAAATGCTGTTATTCCTAGTTAGAATGTAGGATTAGGATTAACATTAAAATTGTAAACAATGTGCAGAACCTATCAAATTTTATCTTGTGTACCGCGATCGCGGTCCCAATTACTGCGATAGCATCGCCGCGATCGCAATCAGCAGTCCACGATCTCCATATGTGAGAGCATGCTTTGACAGGAAGTAAACTTTTTGCACAGCCTTTGCTAACCCTTAAACCTTTAATAACACTACTGCATAAGCTTCTATATTTGTTTTAGTAAGTTTTAGCGCAATAATGCTAATATTTGCCTGAGAAGAATTGCTTACAGTTTTAAGGCTCACAATGGAAGATTACAATAAGATTTGATTCATGGTCATAGAATGTCAAAGACAGTATGAGAATGACCTCTGAAGAGCCAGATTATTATTGAAGAGAGTCATCAACATTGAGGGGGTCCTAGAATAGTATCCAGGAAATTTTGATAGGCTTGCTACATCCAGATAGACATGCTTTGTCCCGAACCCTTGTGAGGCAAATAAATAATGGGGGCTGGAGTTTTACGCAAATTTGAGCACTATCGCAAACCCGGTGATGAAGATTTGGGGTAGTCATGTGCATTTTGGAGTGCGGTACGTTAATAAAGTAAATTTTCTTCATGATACTAACATGGTAGGTTTCGAAGAAAAGGGTCATAAACTAGGCACCTGGACGGCTAACATTCTCTACACAGATAGAGAGGTTTCCTAGGCTACTACCAAGAGAAGGATCACTATGAATAAATTCTCTGTAAAGGCTAAAACATTATTACACATTATCTATAATAGGGTCTCACCATGCACCCACATGACATCTATCACCGAGTTGTGAGCTCGTATGGTGACCTTCCTGATTATTGGGATTGGTCTGAATGTGGGCCAGGTTGTACTTGAGGAATGGAGGCAATAAAAAATCCATGGTGGTATAGTTCTTCATTTCCCTTCACTTATTATTGAATTGTGCAAAAGAGTAAGGGTATAAGAATATACTAAGATACCTGGGTAAAACTAAGTACTTTCATCACTCCACTCAAAATAAAGGGTGAGGGTGCACCGAGTATAGCAAGAAATGAAAAGTTGACTCAGTCAGGTCAGCAGCTGAGGAGCCCGAATCTTATAGGCCATCCACCATTGGACCTTTGGATGATTTTGATGTTGATACTAGAGCAATCAAAGAGCTATTAGCAGGTTTGCCTCAAGGACCATGGAAGCCATCCACTAGGCGTCATTCATATGTGTCTTTGCAGATTATGAGAAGTACAAAGAGGAATAAAAGACACAGAGTGCTACAGTTTCCAGCCTAGAGAGAGTTTACTCAGCCCTGGCCTCATCTCACAGGGACCTCAAGGCCTCACATAAGAAGATGCTGAAGCGAGAGAAGAAAAGGATAAATTCTTCAACAAATTATGGAAAGGGGTTAAGGGCCTGCGGAAAGGCCTGAAGCCTAATGCAAAACTCCTATCTTCCAAGCTTGGCAGTGATGACGAGACACCTTCTGAGTGGTCAAATGCTGAGGATGATGATGAAGATTCAAAGTCAATCGAGGAGAGCAACTCCTAATGCATATCCAGGGATACCCTTTTTAATTTCACTTGATTACACCTGCAGTTAGGGGTGTACAGACCAAACCGTCAAGTCAAACCAAATCAATGAACCAAACCAAATCGAGAAAAAAAATTGACTTATGGTTTGCTTTGATTGGTTTGGCGTTAGAAAAAAAAAACGACCTTTCTTGGTTTGGTTTGGTGTTAACAAAAAAAAAGTCAAATCAAACTCCAATCAAATTGAAAATATATATATATATAATATTTGAACTTTTTTAAATATAAAATATTAATTATAATCTACTTTTTAAATACTTTTACAACTAGTTTTAGTAATTTTCAATAATTTAAAAGTAGATGTAGATATATATATTTAGATTTGGGTCTTTAAGTTGTAATATTTGTCCATTAATTGCTAATTAAATGATTGAAAACACAATATAAACTTAAAACCTAAACTTTTCACTCTTCATCTCACTTTTTAGTTTCAAGAGAGTTTTTCGCTCCTCATTTTTTCATAATTATGGTTTTTCATTAGCACATGAGTGAAAAAATATTTGATCTAGTCTTCGATCACAATATAATTGTAAAACTAAAGATTAAAAAAATGAAAGAAATCCAAAAAACTAAAAAATCCAAAAAACCCGACTAAAACCTAAACCGAAAAAACTAATTTTATGTTGGTTTGATTTGATTTATAGTTTTAACAAACCGACATGATTGGTTTGTTTTTTTTTAATAAAAACTGAACCAACCTGACCTATGTACACCCCTACCTGCAGTAAGGACACTGCATTCTTATAGTTGGGGGTGTCCCCTGGGTATTTACTTTGTTTGTTTTAGGATGATGTTTTGGATAGTATTTTTAGTTTATGTTGTGGATACTACATTTTGGGGTACCGGAATGGTGCCTAAGTTTTATGGATTAGCATGTTTTTCTCTTAGTTTTAGTTCTTCTCTTAGTACTTCATATGTTATTGTGAATATTAGCTTACGTGTGAGTTTTGAGACATCGATGTAGGGGAATTCTGGGTACCCATAGCATAAATGTCAAGAATTCAAGGATAGTCTGAGTACCTGTGGCATTTTATTTTATTTTTTTAATTTGGGATCACTTTATACTTTTTCGTAACTCAACCAAATTGTCACTCATCCTGAGTCAAAGATCGTCTGAAATAAAAGACTATCTTTTCTACCGATTAAGTTGAACTACAGGCAGTCTGATTTCCTAATTCTTGGGAATATGTAGGCTAGGCTCTATATAGAAAACTCAATTGTATTCCAACCTCCCCCCAAGTCCCTTTTGTCTCCACCTTTTTGGTTTCATCAAAAACTTCAAAACTGAGATAGCATGTGAATTTTTTTGAAAATCGTTCTTTATGAACTACAAGTGGCCTAAATTCTTATATAACCTGAGATATGTAGGAAATCCATTACCAGGGTCCGGCCATAACTCCATGAAACTCGTGCGAAAATCAATCTCTTTCAGAAATAAATTTATGGTCAGACAAAAATTAGGAATGTCAACCTCCTTCTGCCTATAGTTACTTGCATTCACCCTACCCAAAGGGAGGGTCAGTTGTTGACACCTAATTTTTTCCCTCCATGACTAAATTTAACCCTAAGTTTTTTTAATTTTTAATAAAATTAAAATATTTATTTCATCCAGATAAATGTGCTCTAAAATATTTATTTGGGTTAATTTTATGGATTATACATTTTCGTATTTATATATGCGAAATTATATAAATTTTGTTACTTAAATGAATATTTTTTTTATCAAAATTGAACTTTTACTGATCAAGCTTGAAAATTAATTTGAACGGATAAGTCTTGATTTAAATATAATTTACTCTCAAAAATAATTTATTTGGATAAATATGTGTTTGATTTTATTAAATCAAGAATTTTGGAATTAAAAGAAGTATTAATTCGTATCGAATTTCAATTTAATGTAACCAATCTATTAGATTTGACTACAATTGAAATCAAATTGGCCATAATTGCAATGCAATCTACCAATTGATTTTAAATTTGGTCAAGAATTAAATAAATTTGGCTAAATTTTAAATCTCAATTGCGGTTATATTTTAAATAACCCTAAAATTACTAAAAACTTTCATAACTTCTATCCAATTTCCACAAAAATAAATTCAAATTTACACTAGATTGTACAATTCCCCCTCAACTTTGTCCCTTTTCCAATTTTAAAATTCAAAAATTATACTACATTGTACAATTCCCCCCTCCCACCTCATCTTGCCTTCAATTTTAAAATTCCAAAAATACCCCTAAATTCTTTCTCCCACACTGGTGGATGAAAAGAATGGAATCCTCATCCTTTTCTATAAATACTACCACTATTTTGATAGAAAAAAAGGCTTAAAAGGTGAAAAACTCCTTTTGAGATAAATAGCTATTTTTATTTAGTAAAATTTTTTGTTTCATAGAGTTGGTCGGCTAATAAAATTTTTTGAGTTGTCAGCGATGTTTTTCGGTGGTGGTTGATTTCGACGAAGATCGTAGTATCGTTTTGCTGCCTTGAAAAAGGTGAACACGCCACTCCCTTGTATTTTTATTTTTTATTACCAATTTTTTCTTTATCTCTTTCCCCATAGTAATATTTATTTAGTCGCAATTGTGAATGAGGCTAGAATTGTTCGTTGTAGAGGCTTTGATGGCCATAGGACTTGTTTGTGATGATTATGATCTTTATGTCGTTATTTTAAGCTGAAGTTTCTTTATATTATTGTTGTTGATTCTTATTCACTACTTTAGCTTCATGTTGATACGTTTTAGGCTATTGTTATCATATAACTCAAATGGTATTTTGTTATGCTTGTAGGTTGTAATTTCACTTATTTTTGTCAATCTAGTGCAAAAGTTTTATTTCTTAGTTCTAATATATTATTTGTAGCCTAATTGTTGTGGTTTCGATTTTGTTCGGTTGCATTTTTAGTTCTTGAAAAATGGCTTTAGTTGTTCAAGTTTGCATCTTTATTGCATAATCAAACCACTTCTAAATGCTTCCTTGACCTTTAATGTCAATGGAAAAACTGAAGTCGGTTTATAAACTAAAATTTCAACCCGAAGATCCTTTTGTTTGTGGATTAATCATTGTGATTTCGATTTTATTCTGTTTCATTTTTTAGTTTCTTTGAAAAATTGCTTTAGTTCAAGTTTTTCCCTTTTGGTGTGTAGTCAAACCGCTTCTAAATTTTTCTTGACCTTTAATGTCAATGAAAAAAATAAAGTCGTTTTATAAACCAAAATTTCTACCCAAAGATCCTTTTGTTTGTGAATTAATCGTTATGCTTTGATTTTATTCGGGTTCATCTTTAGTTTCTTTGAAAAATTTGTTTAGTTCAAGTTTTCCCCTTTTGGTATGTAGTCAAACCGCTTCTAAATGTTCCTTCACCTTTAATGTCAATGGAAAAAAATGAAGTCGGTTTATAAATCAAAATTTCTACCCGAAGATCCTTTTGTTTGTGGATTAATCATTATGGTTTTGATTTTATTTGGGTTCATTTTTAGTTTCTTTGAAAAATTACTTTAGTTTAAGTTTTCCCCCTTTGGTGTGTAGTTAAACCGCTTCTAAACGTTTCTTGACCTTTAATGTCAATGGAAAATATGGAGTCGGTTTACAAGTTAAAATTTTAACCTGAAGATCCCTTTGTTTGTGGATTAATCGTTGTGGTTTTGATTTTATTCGGATTCATTTTTAGTTCTTTCGAAAATTGCTTTAGTCCATGTTTTCCTTTATGATACATAATTAGACCACTCCTAAGTGCTCCTTGACCCGTAATGTCAGTGGAAAAGATGGAGTTGGTTTATAAGCAAAAAGTTTGACCCAAGGATTCCTTTAAGACCCTATGCAAAGTTTACTTTGAACTTGCAAAAGATAGGAAGGAGGTGAAATAATCTTGGTCAATTAATTTATCTTTTCTAAAGCACTATCTAAAACCGCTTTAGAATTTGTGTTTCTTTAGTCGAAGATTTAATTTGCTCATTTATGTTGAGCTAATTCATAAAAATTGTACATTTTTTATGAAGTTCACTCAAGATTCACTCTTATATTTTTAAATCAGAATATGTGCTGAAGCGTTCGTTTCAGTCTTGGTGTGTTGCTTTATCTTTGTCTTTATTTCGAACATTATCTCTATGCCCTAAAGTGTTATTTTTCTATTTATTCAAGTTAAAATGTAAAAGTCTTTAAAATTTCTTACTACTTTCAAATTGCAAATGAGTTTGGCTCGCCGAAATGATTGTGCCTCACTGCATCCTAAATGTCCCTCTTTTGATTTCTTTTTGAAATTTTAATCTCATTAATACGTCGAAAGAGTTTGAAGCAACCATGCACTTTACAAATTATAGTTCTTATTTTTTCTTTCCTTGAGATTTTAGTCTTTATGTCTTCTTTTTGGTTGATTAGAAACATTAATTTTCTAGGCTCTTATTTAACCCAAGTGGTTCATTTTTCTTCTTTGTTTGACATGTAAAATGTGGACTCATCTCATGTACATTTTGACGGTGATCCAACGTGGCCCATTTTTCTTTCGAGTCATCCCTTCGAGCCTATCAAACTAGCCTGATTGTTGGAGAAAGAAGAAGTTGCCAATGAGATGAGATGGGATTAAAGACTATTTATTTAGTAGCTAAGATACATGAAAAGTCTCATTTCATTGTATTGCTTTATTTATCATTATGCATCTAGTTATTTATTCATTTGGGCCTCGAAGCCAAAGTTGTAAATTAATACAGGTGAAGTTGATTATGGGCCAAAAGGTCCAAAAGATTGTCTAAGACAGGTTATAGGCCAAAGCGCAATATCTAGATTAGGAAAGGTGAAGATGGTCCAAAAGACCAATTAGATTAGGACAAGGCTGATAGATTTGGGCTTAAGAGTCTAAATCATTTGTTTCGTCCCCCTTTCCTCTTTTTCTGTGTTTATTTGCTATCTGGCTTTAATTTGCTTAGAACTAGTTAGATTCCCTACAAAGTTGTTAAAAAACAGATTTTGCATAAATTCAAAAAAAAAATTCTTAATCAATTTCTTTCCAACAATCAATTTGTAAGTTAGTCAAAAGAATTATTTTCAAATAGTCCGGATAACCACAAGTTAGTGGATATTTTAGGTGCCTTAGAAACCTTCCTAAAGTGTTAATGAGAACCGCTTACCTAAAATTTCTAAACTTAAATGATTTTTTCTGTTTTGAAATCATTCGAGTAATTTATAAAGGTTTTCTTAATTATTCTAAATAAATTAAGAGGCGGCTCTAAGAGTCATATATTCGCAAAACAGAAAGACTTGTAGCCTCCATTTTTTGAGAATAAATTATTATCTAAATTTTGGGTGAAGAATACATTGGAAACTTTCTACGCGGAAAATTTGCTCACGTCCAATGTTGATATTGTGGGAGAGTCAAGTTTGAAGTAACATTCGCTTAAATCTTCTACAACTTTGATTCAATGGAGATTATGGGTATATCTATGCTTCTTTATCTTATTTGTAGCTAAATCTCCCTCTTGGGGTTATGTGTGAATAGGGGTTAAAGCGTCTGTGGGTTGTTATTGTTAGAATCTATTTGGTAGTTCATGTTTATGGGTTCTAATATTCCTATGCTATTTGAATTGGAATTTGATGGGTGAAAGTCCCAAATAACCACATGTGTTTGATGAGTGAAAACTCCAAGTTCTAGAAAGTTCAATGTCATCTTCAACAGAAAGGTTTTGTTATCAGCATGCTTGAATTCAAGCAAGTAAGCTAAAATTCCAAACTAAATTAATACGCCAAATTGTTCCTCGGTAACTACGCGATTTTTTATAACGCTCAACTTACACGTCAATTAAGTGCAAGGCGATCGTCGTTAATATATTTACTCAACTTTGGAGTCGGGGTCGAACCCATGAGGAACAATGTGAGTGGAGATCAAATTAATTCGAAATAATAGATACAAATTCAATTCAAGCAAATGTTACAAAAAAAAAAATGGGGGAGGTGAGATCCTACACTAATGTTTCTTTTTGGGATTTTCTAGTGTAAAATTGGAGCTATGAATAATTAGATTTTTAACAATTATGCGTGGATCTTGCGATTATGTATTACTAAGGGAGTGATATGTGGGAGCTAATTATCAACATCACATCCATAATTCAAATATAGGTTGGCTTAGTTATGGGTTTTGATGTTAGCCTTTAGATAAAACACCAAACTTTCATCCATTGATTCTTTTGAATACCTAATGGATGCGTTTAACAATTTGCAACCACAAACTTAATCAAGGCATCCCTATTTATAGGACGACACCAATGGCATAATTAACCTCACATTTACCCTTATGTCTAAGATAGTGAAAATTTAGCAAACTACACACATAATTATCTATCATTGATTTGGTCCCCATATCCCTATTTCGAGGATGATATGGATTCCTAAAGTTCACCCAAAACCCTTCTTTCGAAGATGGCATTGAACTTTCTAAAGCTTGGATCTTTCACTCATCAAAACCATATGGGTATTTGGAGTTTCACCTAACAAATCCCAACCAAAATAGCATAGCAATAATAGAACTCTGAAACATGAACTAATTTCACAAGTAGCTCAATGCACATGTGCTAGACTAATTTCACAACACCCCTCATTATAAAATGCAATACTCAAATAATGCATAAGACTTTAAAGAGCATTCAAGCAACAAAAGCTAATACTCTAGAGGTGGCTTCCTCTTGACTACAATCAAGTTATACTTCATTTGTCTCATTGTTCAGGACGTGACAAAATTACCCACCTCAACTTATTTACATACCAATTCTCACAAGAAAAGGGCTTTTCACGCACCAAACTACTAATCATGGAACAAGGAAATTTAAGTGCAAAAATTCTCCTTCTCAAAGAAGAAATCTCGATGTAACAAGTGTTATACCATAGGCTTGACCCTATTTTCAATCACCACTACACAAGAAGGTAAATGGTTGGAGATCTTAAATGACTTTCTACGATTGAAATGTAGGTTCAAGTTAGGAAAGGATATCATTTAGGGAAATTGGTTGCACCTTACCTTGAACATCTACATCACACTTTACAATGCTTCTCCTTTTGACTAAGGCTCACACTTTTTATTTTCTTTATTTGTTTATGCCTATCTTTTGCTTCTTTTGTTCCTCACTTTCATTTTACTATCATTTTCTTGCATTTTTGTGCAAGTCATTCATTTATGGGATCCTTTCTTTTTCTAAATATTGAATTTCAACACTTCGGCACATTTGGCATCTTACTAATACTTCGTGGCCCCAAAATCACTTCCATTGATCTTTACCACCCCCAAATTAGGCTTTTGGCCTCAAATTGCATTTTCGAGCTTAAGGAGAGTATGGTTCAAAAGAGGGATAAAAGAATGGTTCACGTCTTGTAATGTGTTTGCCAAAGAAAGGTCCAAAATCTCAAAGTGGGTAACTAGAGATTTCCATTATATGTGGGAGGGCTTTTTCGGCTAGAGTGGGTTTCAAAATTACAAAAGGGACTAAGATCATTTCACCAACCAAGTTCAATCAAAAGTAGTTTTGAAAGACTAATGGGACAAGTTCTAGATAACACAAGTATACAAGAGATGAATATCAAGTAGCTCACCATACACGGCATGAAAATTTTTACCAAGGGATCTCAAATGTCCCTCCCACGAGAGACACAATAGGAGTATTTATCACTATTCACAAGTCAAAAATTTGTGGAACCACAAAAAAATTAAAGGATTTGTTACAACATTGCTCAAGTCCATTCCCTTAATTTATTTTTTTCAAAAAATTTAGATGGAGGGGGCTTCTTGATTTGCAATAGGACCATGCACAAATTGCTAAACTATGGCTACAACCAAAGCCTTATTCTAACATTTAGGCTCAATCATAGGTAAGCTAACCATGTGGCTACTCAAACTTCGCCAATGGTGTATAAATTGATATGGTATATAAATTGATTCCAACTTAACAAAATAAAATAAAATGCCATAGGTACTCAGACTTCCTTACCTTCTTGATATTTATGCTACAGGTACTCAGAATTTCCCTGATACGATGTATCAGAACTCACACAAGCTAATATTTATAATAACATCTTAAGTATTAAGAGAAAAACATGCTAATCCATATAACTTAGGCACCATTTGGGTACCCCAAAATGTGGTATCCACAGCATAAACTAAAAATATTATCCAAAACATCATTCTAAAATAAACAAAGTAAATACCCAGAGGACACCCCCAACTATAAGAATGCATTGTCCTCACTGCAGGTGCAATCAAGTAAAAGTAAAAAAGATCTCCCTGGATATGTGTCATGAGTTGCTCTCCTTTATTGACTCTAAATCTTAATCATCATCCTCAGCATTTGACCACTTAGCAGGTACCTTATCATCATTGTCAATCTTGGAAGATAAGAGTTTAGCATTAGGCTTCAGGCATTTCCACGGGCCTTTAACCCCTTTTCCACAATTTGTTAAAGAATTTATCCTTTTTCTTCTCTTGCTTCAACATCTTATTATGTGAGGACTTAAGGTCCCTGTGAGATGAGGCCAGGGCTGAGTAAGCTCTCTCTGGGCTGGCAACTGTAGCACTCTGTATCTTCAGTTTCTCTTTGTAGTTATCGTAATCTTCAACAAACACATATGAATAATGCTTGGTGGATGGCTCCCCTGGTCCTTGAAGTAAACCTGTTAATAGCTCTCTGATGGCTCTGGCATTAATACTCAAATTATCCAAAGGTCCTATGATGGATAGCCTATAAGATTCGGGCTTCTCAGCTGCTGACCTGACTAAGTCAACTTTTCACTTCTTTCTATACCTAGGTGTACCCTTACCTTTATTTTAAGTGGGGTGATGCGAGTACTTGGTTTTACCCAGGTATCTATAGGATATTTTTCTACCCCTGCTCTTTTACACAATTTAGTAATAAGTGAAAGAAAAGGAAGAAGTGTACCACCCTAGATCTTTTACTACCTCTATTCCTCAAGTACAATCTGGGCAGTGTACAAGGAAACCTTTCTATCTAGGCAGAGAATGTTAGCCATTCAGGTGCCCGGTTCATAACCCTTTGCTTTGAAACCTGCCATGTCAGTATCCTGAAGCACATGTACTTCATTAACCTATCACACTCCAAAATGCATATGCCTGCCCTAAATTTTTATCACTGGCTTTGCAAGAAAGATAGTGCTTAAATTTGCGTAAATCTCGCACCCATTTTTCATTTTCCTCACAAAGATTAGGGATAAATCACATCAATCCGAACATAGCAAGCCTATCAAGAAATCCTAGATACTGTTCTGGGACCCCCTCGATGTTGATGCCTCTCTCCAATAATAATCTGGATCTTCAAAGGTGTTTCTCATACTGTCTTTGTCATTTTGGGGTCACGAATCAGATGTTGTTGCAATATTCCATTATGAGCCTTAAAACCTGTGAGCAATTCCACTCAGTAAAATATTAGCATTATCACACTAAAAAATGTTAAAACAAAATAGAAGCTCATGCAGTAGTGTTATAGAGGGTTTTAGGTTTAGCAAAGGTTGTGCAGAAAATTTACTTCCCATCAAAGTATGCTCTTAGGTATGGCGATCGCAGACTGCTGACCGCGATCACAGTGATGCTATCACAGTCATCAAGACCGTGATTGTGGTACCCGAGATTAAATTTGATAGGTTCTACACATTGTTTTCGATTTCAATGTTAATCCCAATCCCGTATTCTAACTAGGCATAACAACATTTTAAACAGTGAATTTGAGCCTAGAGTGTGTCATCATAGTCTTAAATGTAAAAGAATTGATAAAGGAATTCGTAGGGGCATTTAATCGATCACATGGTGTACACCTCAATCTAAGCCATTTAAGGCTCAATTTTGGGTACTCAAGACTTCCCCAACTGTGTGTAAACTAACTACAACAGACAACTACAACACCAATCATTAATACGCATGCATTTTCTAATAGAAATACTAATTCAGGCCAATTTCTATACTACAGGTTCTAAACATGCAATTCCATATCAAGTCTAAGGGAAGGTTGACAACTTACCAATTTAGTTAATGCAGTATGATAAATTGGTGTTAAAATATGCAATGTAATCCCAACAACTAAAGAGAATTTTGAGATGAATTTGAAAATGGGGTGTGGAGGGAAAATGGGAAATGGATGGCCTTTTAAACAAAATTGACTGTGGTCATGGTTTTAGTTCTTCAATTGTGATCACGCAGCCTCCACGACCACGGTGGCATGGACTGCGGTTGTGGTAATTGAGACCTATCAACTGGTTTTACTGCATATTCCCTTTTAGTCCAACTTACCAATTTCACATGTTTCTTTCTCAAATTCGGTCAAAATGTCTTGGTACCCATATTTTATGGGTTATGCATGCACAAAAGCAGGAATAAAAATAAAATCTACTCTAACATGTATAATTAAAAAGGATACGTGTCACTTCTTATGGCATGATGGATTGTCTTCCATTGAGTGCTTAGTTTACCGTCATAGAATGATGCCTTTTTATTCCTCATTTGTATCTCCACTTAGAGGATTTGAATTTCTTACCCAATTTTGATCATTACATCTTTGAGGCACATTGGACAAATGTAAGGGCATGATAATGAATGTTCTATCACGTCACTTTGAAGACTTGAACCTTTTACCCAACTTTGCATCCATTTTGCAGTTTTATGCCTGGGGTAAAAGCGTGTGCATCAAGAGGCCATTCATTGGGATTGGAGAGTTGGGTTCCTTGGCCATTGATGTGTAGGGATCCATAAGTTTCATTGGAATGTCAAATTCCAAAACATAAGAGTCGGGATACACATCCCCACAATCCTTCATTTAGTCAAAAGGATGGATCCTCATTACATCCTCTATGTACAATGTTGAAGAGTCGGTTGAACAAGGTCCAACACCTACCTTTAGGTCAGTTTCCTCCAAAGCATTGTCACCCCGAAATGAGCTAGAGTCATTATAAGATGTTTACTTTGCCTTTTCTTTTGACTCTAGTATCATTTTCTTTATTAGGGATTCTTCTCCCTCGTATGACTCAGATGATTTGGAAGTCAGTGAGGAGTCTTTTCTACCGAGCTCATCATCATAGCTTGGTTTCTCTTCATAATAACACTCCTCTTAAGCAATGGGAAAGGTAGTGATAGTTTCAATCTTTTTTTCTTTTCCCAAAATCTCTTTCTTGACACTTGCCCATTCTTTGTACATATATTTGATATTCCCCCAAGTTCCATCTACATAATCCAAAATGGCTTGTAACCTTGGGTCACAGCTATTAGACTCGGTGTAATGTTCTTTTGGTTTCTCATCATATGACCTGTCAAGTTCATAAGAACAAATAGCAACTCGGTTAATATAATAGGGGGAGAGGGTGTTTGGAAACTCATCCCAATGTCCTTATCGACATTCACACATGGGGCAACCATTCTCCCAATCGGATTGAGATGGTGAAATCTCTCCTCGGTGAGCATACTTACAATCTCTCCTGAAGTGTGGTCCGTAACAATATGAACATGGGCGGTCACCATATGACTTCCAATCATTCAACTTATGTTTGTTAGAAGAAGCCATCACGAAAAGTAAAAAATAAAACAAAATCTACTTACAAAGAAAAATCAGGAACACATATATACAAGCTTGAATCCAAGCAAGTAAGCTAAAATTCCAACCTAACTTAATACGCTAAATTATTCCCCGACAACAGCGCCTTTTGTTAACGCTCAACTTACATGTAAATTAAGTGCAAGTTGGTCGTGTCAATATATTTACCCAACTTTGGAGTCGGGTTCAAATCCAAGAGGAACAATGTGAGAGGTGATCAAATTAATTCAAAATGATTGATACAAATTAAATTCAACCAAATGTTACAAAAAGACAAAGTGGGGGAGGTGAGATCCTACACTAATGTTTCTTTTTGGTATTTTCTAGTGTAAATTCAGGGCTATGAATAATTAGAGTATTAACTATTATGCACGGGTATTGGGATTATGCGTTACTAAGGGTGTGAAATATGGGAGCTAATTATCAATATCACTTCAATAATTAAAATATGGGTAGGCTTGGTTATGGGTTTTGATGTTAGTCTTTCAACAAACACCAGACTTTCACCCATTGATTCTTTCGAATACCTAATAGGTGCATTCAACAATTTGCAACCACAACCTAAATCAAGGTATCCCTATTTTAGGATAACACCCATGGCAGAGTTAACCTCGTATTCACGCTTATATCTAACATAGTGAAAATTTAGCAAACTACACACATAATTATCTATCATTGCTTTGGTACCTATATCCCTCTTTCAAGGATGATATGGATTTCTAAAGTTCACCCAAAACCCTTCTTTCAAAGATGACATTGAAATTTCTAGAGCTTGGAGCTTTTGCTCTTCAAGCCCATATGGGTATTTGGAGCTTTCACCCATCAAATCCCAACCAAAATAGCATAGCAATAATTGAACCTATAAACATGAACTACCAAATAGATGCTAACAATCACAACCCACACACACTTTAACCCCTATTCACACATAACCCCAAGAGGGAGATATAGCTACACATAAGATAAACAAGCATAGATATACCCATAATCTCCATTGAATCAAAGTTGTAGAAGATCTAAGTGAATGTTACTTCAAACTTGTCTCTCTCACACTACCAATAATAGAAGTGCACAAATCTTCCACTTAGACAGTCTCCAATTTATTCTTCACCCAAAATTTACACAATATTTTCTTCTCCAAAAATAGAGGCTATAAACTCTCAAGCCAAAAACATAAAAAATTAGGGGGAGAATGAATTTGATAGAATGAATGATACATCAAATGAGGGTTTGAGTTTTTTTGTTCAAATTGGGATCAGCATGTGCAATTACAGTTTTCCCTTTGGCTGAATATTTTCTCCAAGCCACGATCGCGCAAGAATGGCTGCGACCGCGGATAAGCGACCGCGATTGACTTTCGTTGTCATGGTTGATTGACCATCTTGACTAATCGTGAATGCAACCTATGGACTGCAACTGTGGTAACTGAGGCTATTTTGACTGCAGGTCTTCAACTGTACTTTTTCTGCTCTCTTTTGATCATTTCAAGCTCCAATTCACATATCTTTGTTTTTTCAACTCTTATACCTGCAAAAAGTGGATATTAGTGTATTTAATCATGACTATGTCTCATTTATGAAATAAAGTAATTGCATGAATAATAAGCGCGAAAGATTGGTAAAATCACCACTCATCAACACCCCAACTTAAAGCATTTGTTTTTCCTCAGGCATCATTAGTTCTTACCATGAGACACACTGATCTAATCCCAACCATTATGCCCTAAAGATCACAATGAATTCGACATTAATTGTACATGGGCTATGCTATCTTCACCATACCCTTCATCATAAGATGCATTATCAAACAATGCACAATACTTCAAAGAGCAATCAAGTAACAATCACTAATGCTCTAGAAATGACCCTTTTTTAGACTAAATTGAGGTGTACTCCATTTGCCTTATCACTCGAAAGGTGACAAAATCACCTACCTCAACTATTTTAATATGCCAACCTTACAAGAAAAAGAATTTCACACACCAAGTTACAAAATATGTAATAAGGAATTTTAAGTGCACAACTCTCTCACTCACAAAGAAATCTTCATGCAACAAGTGTCATACCATATGCTTGCTCCTCTTTTCAATCACCACTACAAAAAAAGTAAGCGGTTGGAGATCTCGAAGGACTTTCTAATCTTGTAATGTAAGTTTGGGGTAGGGTAGGACATCATATTGGTACTAACATGGCTACCCCTTTCTTGAACGTCTACATCACACTTTTCAAAGTTCTCTATTTTTTATAACTAGGGCCACTTTCCTTGTTTTTCTTTCTTTTATCAAGCCTACTTTTTGCATCATTTATTCACCCAACTTCTTTTATCTCATTTTCATGTAATCTTTCCCGTGTTGGGTCCTTTTTTCTTCTATTAGCCTCGTTTATTAAAATATTTAGGCATGCTAGGAATATAACTACATTCTTCGTGGCACCAAACTCACTTTCACCAATTTTTACCACACTCAACTTAGGTTTTTTGCCTCCAATTACATTTCAAGTTCAAGAAGGGTATGGTTCAAAACATGGTAAAAAGGATGGTTTACGGCTTGTAATGTATTTGGCATAGAAAGGTTCAAAGGCTCAAAGTGGGCAACTAGGGATGCTATTCATACTTGGGTAGGCTTTTAGGCTAGAGTGGGTTCCAAAATCACACAGGGCCTCATATAATTTCTTCCATCAAATACAATCAATATTGGTTTTAAAAGACTATCGGGGCAAGATCTAGATAACCTAAGTATGCACGAGATGAATGCAAAAGTTCACCATACATGGTATGCAAAAACTTGCCAACGGGGCTCAATTTCCCCTCCTTTGCAAGACAAAATTGGAGTATCTCTTATTATTAACAAATCAACTATGTATGGAGTCACAAAAAAAAAGTTTTGTTACAATATCGTTCATGTCAATGTGTTTGATATTTTCAAAAAATTTGGACGGAGGGGTTTGTCCATTTTGCAATAGCACCACGCACAATTTTCTAACTATGGCTACAACCAAAACCTTAGTCTCACAATTGGCTCAAGACTGGCAAATTACCCATATGGCTACTCAAATTTCACCAGAGGTGTAAATAAAATGATTCCAATTTTACCAAACAAAATGCCATAGGTAATCAAACTTCCCTTGCATTTTTTTGACATTTATGCTATGGGTACTCCAAATTTCCCCGCATTTATCCCTAAAACCCAAATACAATGCATTACCCTTAAGACTGTAATTGCTCAATTCGTGATCGGGTAAAACTAATCATGCATCAACCAGATTAAAATAAAAGTAAATCAAAAGAGTACTAAAGATAAAAGAAAAGCATGATAATCCATAAAATGTAGGCACTATCAAGGAACCCAAAATGTAGCATCCAAAGCAGAGCAAAATAGGGCAATATCCAAAACATCATCTTATCAAAAATCTATCCACATGCATACAAATAGCGCAAATATAGGAACAAGATACCCCCAACTATTAACAAGATAAGAGTAAAGAGTGTTTCCTAGATCAGTCTCATTATCTCTAATGTACCCTGCATCTTCTCCGCTATCCACAGTCGCAGGCCTTTTAGCAGGCGCACCATCATCACTCTCATCTTTTGGAAAAGGTAGGTGATCCTTGGATTTGACCACCTTGAAAATGACTTTTACTCCTCTCCACACCTTAGCTAAGAATTTTTCTCTCCTCTTTTCCCATTTTATCATATTTTCTTGTAATTTCTAGAGATTTATGTGCTATAGCGCTAACGTCGAATATGTTCTTTCCAGTTTAGCAACCCTGGCATCCTGAATTCTCTACTCCTCCCAATGTATTTCATATTTGGATTGTGACATATATAAGTGTCGAGCACTGGAGGACTACCCTGGACCTCAAGGTAGCCCTAGAGCCAGTTTCCTGATACCAGTAAGTTTGTTGAAGTATTCTTGGTAATTCTCAGGGACTCTATCCATAGATATACTCCTTTCAAGGAGTAGTTTAGTCTTTGGAAGGTCACTGTACTCCTAGATTTTTGAGGGCCTAAATATGGTATTATCTGAGTCTTTTATATTATAGTTGAGTGCCTGTATAGGATGCACTTCGGACCACAATTAGTATGTTCAAGGCAAAACTCATGCTACCATCACAATTTAAGCTCATGTGGTAATGCTATAGGGGATTTGTAGGTGCATAATAGATGTGCAGGAATTTAGATTACTGCAAACGAATGCCTTCAGACATGGCAATCGTGGATGACTGACTGTGGTCGTACTAATGCTATCATGCTCAGGACCGCGATCCCGATACCTGAGATCACTATCAACAGTTTTCATATTTTTTAAAGTACACACATTTAACACCAATTCTTGTATTCTGACTAGGCATTTAAACATCATGTTCAAAAAAATTAGACCTAGGCTATGTGTTTTTTCCCTAAACTTGAAGGAGTTCATGTCAAACACATTCGGGCATAAGTTGAACACAAAATTTGCACGTCATGTCCAACCATTTAGGCTAAACTATGGGTACTCAATATTTTCTCAAAAGACGTGTAACCATCCTACAGCTGCTAACCTTAACAGTCCAAACATACAAGTAGAGTTTTGCTCTTATTAAAATAACGTTAAGTATGTTGTCTAAACTGCAAATCCCATGCATACAGTGACAAATAAAAAATAATGGGGTTTATATTTTATACCATGTAAATAATGCAAAAGGGCTCGAAGTGAAGTCTTGGATACCCTGGTCAGTCCCACAATATAGGGGAAATTTGAGGGATTGGAGGATGAATCATGTGGGAGTAGTAGAATTTGGATAGTTATTTAAACTATTATGACTGTGACCACAATCCTAGTGCGATCACAGTCAAGCATCTTCCGTAATTGCGTTGGCATGGATCGCAGACGCGATAACAGAGACTAGAGATCAGGTCTCCTGTATTTCTTGTTCAATCCAAATTGCCAATTCCATACTTTCCCTCTCCAAAGCCGATCAAAATTCTAGTGTGCATCAACGTCTCATAGAATATGCATGCATAAACAAAGTAAAAACCTATTCTATCATGCATAATTAAAAGGACATGTGCCACTTTTTGTGGCATGATGGGTTGTCTCCCATCTAGCATATAGTTTAATGTCGCAACACGACTGTTTCACTCCTTCCTTTTATGTCTCTACTTAGAAAATTTAAATCTCCATCCCAAATTTCTCTTAATATGAAATAAGCGACAGAAGGATAGAAAATTTAAATCTTCTAAGAGGAAACTTGGAAGAGGTGGTAAAATAGCAAGAAAGCTCTGACCTTACTATTTTGAAGACTTGAACATTTTACCCAATATAACATTGATTTTCTGAATTTGCTCCTTAGGTAAAATTAAGCACATCAATAAGTCATTCCTTGTACTTTGAAAGTTAAGCATCTTGGCCTTTGATGGATGGGGTTTCATGTGCTCCTTCGGAATGACAAACTCCAAAATGCAAGAGTCAGACTCCACCGTCTCAAAATCCTCCATTTGGTCAAAAGGATGGATCCCCATCGCATCCTTTATGCTTAACTTTGAAAAGTGGGTTGAAAAAGGTCTAAAACCTAACTTTGGGATGGCTTTATCCAAAGCATTGTCACCCCGAAATGAGCTAGAGTCATCATAAGAGGTTTGTTTTGCCTCTTCTTATGAATCTAGTATCATTTCCTTTATTATGGTTTCTTCTCCCTTGTATGATTCGGATGATTGGGAAATCATTGAGGAATATTCGCTACCAAGCTCATCATCATATCTTGGTTTATCTTCATGATAACACTCCTTTTGAGCAGTAGGAAAGGTAGTGATAGTTTTAAACTTTTCTTTTTTCCCCAATAGCTCTTTATTGACGCTTGTCAATTCTTTGTACATAGATTCCATATTCTCCCCTATTGCATCTACCCAATATAAGATGCCTAGTAACCGTGGGTCACAACTACTGGAATTGGTGCATTGTTCTTCCTGTTTCTCATCATATGACCTAATAAAATCATAGTAAGAACTAGCAATTCGATAAGTACAATAAGGGAGGGGATGTTTGGACACTCGTCCCAATGTCCTTGTGGATGACCACACAAAGGACAACCATACTCCTAATCGTATCGAGATGGTAAAATCTCTCCTCGAGTAACATACTTACAATCTCTCCTAAAGTGTGGTCTATAACAATACAAACATAGGGGGCACGATATGACTTTCAATCATTGAACTCATATTTGGTAGAATATGCCATCAAGAAAAGTTAAAATAAAATAAAATCTACCTACAAAGAAAAATCATAAACATGTATGTACAAGATTGAATTCAAGAAAGTAAGCTAAAATTTCAAACTAACTTAATACACCAAATTGTTCCCCGGCAATGGCGTCAATTTTTTATAACGCTTAAATCACCCCCATAATTGAGGGGTGAGACATTCATTGTCAAGTAAACCAATGTAAATTAGGGTCGAATCTCAAGGAGTGAACTCTATAGACTTCCAACCTAATGGTAATCAAGTTACTATAAGTATACCCAAAATACTAATGGAAACAACATGCATAAGTAAATAGGGGATTTTTTCGAAAATACATCACACAAACTTCAAGAAGTACATGATGAATGCTATCTTCAATTTGAATTCAAAGTTTGGAGAAATCTTAGGATTATGTCTCCTTAGGGGTAAAGTATGTGGGTCAATGTTGGTTTATCATGGAATTTAGCTGTTAATTAACGGTTAGGCTTGGCCGAAGATCTTTAGGGTCAATCTTTCGACAAAACACCAACGATTTCACCCATTGGCCCTTTGGACCACCTATCAAGTGTGGGGTTATATAGCCACCTAAAACCTCAACCAAGCATCCCTATTTCTAGGATGATGCTCTTGACATGATTTAAACTTCCTAAACACTTATTTTTAAGATTGAAAAGGGTAATAAACCATAGACTTTGTGGTTCATCATTGCTTTGTCCCCCGATAACCCTTTTTTCCGGATGTTATGGGTTACCTAATATTCACTTAAATTTCTCTGTCGAGGATGAAAAAGGGTTTCTAGAGCTTGGAGCTTTCACCCATCAAACCCATTTGGATATTTGGAGTTTTCACCCATCAAATTCCATCACGTAAGCTCAAGTAATGGTGAAATCCATATTCAACAACTAAAATTCATACAAACACAAAAATACCCACACACAATCACACTTTAGTTCAACATAATCCCAAGACTAAATTATTTAGCTACTCCTGAAGAAAGTAAAGAGAGATATACCATGTGGGTTAAATAAAGCATTCATTCTTTAACAAGAAACTAAGAAATTTAAGCCTCCAAAGTTGATTACACACTTTCTCATTTAGGGTTTCAAGCTTAGAATTCAAAACTATTATGATTCTATTTAAAGTCATTATGGCCCCTGAGGCATAAGATTTAGGCGTAAATGATTGTGTCTCATGGTAAAAAGGTAATGTTGCTTGAGGACAAGAAAATGCTTTAAGTTGGGGTGTCGATGAGTGGTGATTTTACCACTTATTCGAACTCATTTATTGAGGCATATTACCTTTTTTGAATGAATAAATGAAACATAATCATGATTAAATGCACCAATATCCACTCTTTGTAGGTATAAGATTTGAAAAGACAAAGAGATATGGATTAGAGTTTGAAATAATCAAAAGAGAGTACAAAAAAGTGTTGCTGAAGACCTACAGTGAAATAGCCTCAGTTACCGCGGTCACCGTCCATTGGCCGCAGTCGTGGTCAGTCAAGATGGTCAATCAACCATGACCATGGAAGTCAATTACAGTCGCGTAGCAGCGGTCGCAACCAGACTTGCGCGATCACAGCTTGGCTGAAATGTTTAGCCCAAGGGCAAAACTATAATTGCACGTGTTGATCCCAATTTGAACAAAAAGACTCAAACCCTCATTTAATTAATGATTCATTTCATCACATTAATTCTTCCCTAATTTTTTAGGTTTTTAGCTTGAGACTTTGTAGCCTCTATTTTTTGGAGAAGAAAATATTGTGTAAATTTTGTTTGAAGAATATATTTGAGACTTTCTAAGTGGAAGATTTGCTCACTTCCATTTTTGATAGTGTGGGAGGGCCAAGTTTAAAGTAATATTCGCTTAGATATTCTATAACTTTGATTCAATGGAGATTATGGGTATATATATTCTTGTTTGTCTTATGTGTAGCTAAATCTCCCTCTTGGGGTTATGTGTAAATAGGAGTTAATGTGTGTGTGGGTTATGATTGTTAGCATCTATTTGGTAGTTCATGTTAAGGGGTTCTATTATTTCTATGCTATTTTGGTTGGGATTTGATGGGTGAAAGCTCTAAATACCCACATGATTTGATGAGCGAAAGCTCCAAGCTCTAGAAAGTTCAATGCCATCTTTGAAAGAAGGGTTTTGGGTGAACTTTAGGAATCCATATCATCCTCGAAAGAGGGATATGGGACCAAAGAAATGATATACAATTATGTGTATAGTTACTAAATTTTAAATATCTTAGACATAAGGGTGAATGTGAGGTTACCTATGTCATGGGTGTCATCCTAGAAATAGAGATGCCTTGATTAAGGTTATGGTTGTAAATTATTGAATTCACCCATTAGGTATTCAAAAGAATCAATGAGTGAAAGTTTGGTGTTTTATTGAAAGGCTAACATCAAAACCCCTAACCAAGCCTACCCATATTTAAATTATTAAAGTGATGTTGATAATTAGCTCCCACATATTACTCCCTTAGTAACGCATAATCCCAAGATCCATGAATAATTGTTAAAACTTTAATTATTCATAGCCCCGAATTTACGCTAGAAAATCCCAAAAAAAAAATTAGTGTAGGATCTCACCTCCCCCTATTTTATCTTTTTGTAACATTTGCTTGAGTTTAATTTGTTTTAATCATTTTGAATTAATTTGATCACCACTCATATTATTTCTCATAGATTCGACCCCGAATCCCTAGTTGGATAGATATATTAACGACAACCGCCTTGTACTTAATTGATGTGTAAGTTAAGCGTTATCATCCCTCTCCTATACGAGACTGCTATGGGATTTAATGCAAATAGTTTTATTTGATATGACAAGCCTTTGGATTTCTGCACAAAGAAAATAGTCAAGATAATCCTATTGGAAAGCAAGAACTTTAATACTTACCATTGCGACAGCAAGGGGGTTTCCCATCAGCTTACTTTTCCAAGATGATCTTTTGTGGAGAAGAAAAAGTTATTTGAAGAGAGTTGAGAAGAAAAAGAAAAAAAATTCTGCAAAACAACACTTGAAGAGTTTATACAGTTAAATATTTAACCAACACACCCTTTTAATAAAACACATACCCTTTAATAGGATGCATAAAAGGCATATTCTTTCAATAAAAGTCTCACCCTTTCATTAAAAGACAACTCATTATTCAAAAAGACACATCTTATTAAAAAGACTTTTTTTCTCCAAAAAACACCTCTTCATAAAATACATTTAAGTGATTTAATTTAATTTTAACAAAAATCCAACAAATCCCACACTCTTATCGGATCAATACAAGACCGTGTATGCGTGTGTGTATTACATAGATATTAAAGGCTAAAATGAGAAGGGGGAAAAAAATAAGCATGTTCTATAAAAAAATTTGGTTCGAAGCTATATGTATTCTTGTGTAAATTTAATTACTTTTTTTTGCTTCTGTCTTCCTTTTGTACTGGAGATTCTTAAATTTATAGGAGAAAAAAGTAAGAGTTATTTAGTTTTAAATAAAAATAATTTCGAGAGTACTTTGAATAAAATTAAAAAGTCTAAGAATTTGCATGAATATAGGCATAAAGTGAGATGTAATCCATGTTTGTAAGTTGTAACTAGAGGAAAAGGAAAATGGAAGAAAATGATGGGAAAAATAAAAAATGATTGCATGTTTTCATTATTATAATATTTACGGCAAAGAGATAAATATACCCCTAAAATGTGATAAATGATATCTATATATCCTTCATCATACTTTTGGTACACATATGTCCCTGCCGTTAATGAAATGGTATGCATATTCCCCAAACACTAATGGTAGGGGCATGTGTGTACCCAAAGTATGATGGATGGTATATACATATTATTTATCATAGTTTGGGGGTATATTTATCCTTTTTTTTTGTTTAAATTGTCTTATTCCAAATAATTTACTATTGATGAAATTACAATAATATTACAACTGAAAATTATAAATGAAGAAAATAAAATACTATCTTCTTCTCCTTTGGCTGATGCACAGATATCTCGCTCTCTTTAAAGAGATTCAAGCCCACTGCAAAAAATTATTTCATCGGTCCAGCAGTAATCTTCTTAACTTGTCCCCTCCAGGATAAAACAACCTTTCTCACAAAGAACAACTCAACAACTCTGGACAAGAGTTGAGTTCAAAGCTCCACAAAAAAGAACACCTCCCTTCAACTAATGAACTCTCTTTTTTACTATCTTTTGTGAACTCTATATTATCTTGTGTTTTGAAGATATGCAAGACTACCTCTATTTATAGGTGATAAATCTTTCATGCAATGAATAGGAAGAAATAATGATGGTAGTAAAGGAGGAAGATCAATGGATTTTAGGTAACAAGAGTTACAAGAGTAATGAAGAGAATAATGGTAGAAGTTACATGAGTTATAAAAAACGTATGTCCATATTCCTACCACTAACACACGTAATAATTACCAAGGTGAATGCAAACATAATGAGCAACTAATGTCCAATGTAGGTTACCAAAAAAATAAATCCTAATAATTGTCAGTAAGTTAAAAGAATGCTAGCCATTTTCTGCCACTTGATGAAATGCTTTCACTATTACGGTTACCTTCATATAATGATACTCTCAAAATGAGAGTTAAAGGGAAACTGTGGAAGAATGAAAATTAGCTCATGCGTGGCCACTTGGACGTACCATATATGCATGCAAGGATGCATATAATTAATATAAAAATATCCAAACTTCATCACTCCCTTACTTATTTTAATATTAACAAAAGAGAGTCTACTAGTTGAAGGAAGACTACCATGCATAATGAAGGTGTGCTCTACATTGAACCTCCACTTAATAAAATAGTAATTTCTACTCCAGAGTCATAGTGGTATCATACTTGAGCTTTATAGCCAGCATGTAATGGCCTTATGCTATCCCAGTTTCATGAGTGTCTTTGAGAATGAGCCTAGTTCTCATAGAAAGCGGCCTACCTCTACACTCACATATGTGAAATTTGTCTAGAGTGCTCCTATAATTTAGCACCCCACTCATACGAGCTACAAATTTTCATTAAGAGTTTTTTAAACTCAACCTCACCCATATTACAGGTTAATACACTCATACCATAGGGAGGGATAAAAATAGTGTATTTTTCACAACAAGTCATCATGTGATACATTTTTTCCATTGAACCTAGTTATAGGATCTCTAGTCCCCAAATTGGGTTTCCTCTTATATAACTGAAGATTCAATAGGATTCAATCTCATCCCCCTCGATGTGCTCCAGACCTTTTTTCTTGTTAAGACCTTAGTTAATGGATCTGCAAGATTATCACAAGATTTGACATAATTAATAATAAGGTACCATTTGTCAAATATGATCTCATATTACTGTGTTTTCTCCTTATAGGTCTGGATTTACCATTGTAATAATGTTTTTGAACTCTACTAATTACACTGGTGCTATTATAATGAATTAAAATAGGAGGAATTGGTTTTTCAAAATAAGGTACTTGAAATAAGAAATCTCTCAACCAATTCGCTTCCTCACCAGTTGAAGCTAAAGCAATTAGTTCATACTTCATGGTAGAGTTAGCAATAATAGTTTACTTTTTAGATTTTCAACTAAAATCACCACCACCTAAAGTAAATATATAACCAGTAGTATATACGGAATCACCTGATAAAGTGTTTCAATCCGCATCATAAAAGCCTTCAAGTACAACAGGATATTTTTTATAGAACAAACCAAAATTTTTATTCCAATTAAATATCTCAGTACTCTCGTTATAGCATGCCAATGTTCATTACCTGGCTTGATAGTAAACCTGCTTAGTAATCCTATTTCATATGCAATATCAGGCCTAGTGCAATCAGTCACATATTTCAAACTTCCAATTATGCTAGAAATTTTCTTTTGATTTATAACATCATTTTCACTTTCAACAGGAAACAAGTGAATACTAGAATCAAATGGAGTTACAACATGCTTGCAATCATGGAAATTATATTTTCTTAATATTTTCTCAACATAATGTGACTGGTCAAGGAAACTTCCATCACATGTTCTAGTAATTTTTATTCCTAGAATAAAATTTGTCTCACCAAGATCTTTCATATCAAAATGACTTCCAAGAATATTTTTAGTTTCACTAATAACATTCATGTTAGAGCCAAAGATCAATAAATCATCAACATATAGGGAAATAATAACATGCGAATTATTCCAAGACTTATGATATATACACTTATCTCACTTATTTGTTTTAAACCCATTATCAATCATGTAAAAATCAAACTTCTCATGCCATTGATTTGGTGCTTGTTTTAAGCTATATTAGGATTTATTAAGTTTACACACTTTGCTTTCTTGGCCAGCCTCAACAAAACACTCGGGTTGTTCCATGTAAATCTCCTCATTTAGGTCTCCATTTAAAAAAGCAGTTTTTACATCCATTTGATGAATTTGTAAATCAAAATTTGCCACAATAGCAACAAAAAGTCTAATGGATGTAATTCTAGTTACCGAAGAAAAAGTATCAAAAAATTCTAGGCCTTTTAATTGCTTAAAACCTTTAGTCACTAGCCTAGCCTTATATTTATTAACAGATCCATCCAATTTTAATTTCTTATGTAAGACCCATTTATATTCAATTATTTTACAAGCCAGTGGTAAATTAACTAGCTTCCAAGTTTTACTGAAAATTAGTGATTCCATGATCAATTACCGCCTCTTTCCTGAAAATAGCATCATGTGAAGACAAAGCTTTTTTTAAAGTGAGAGGGTCATCTCCAATGTTAAAAACATAATAATCAAGACCAAAATATTTTTCTACTCTAGCTCGTTTACTTATTCTTAACCCAAAATCATCATATTTTTTTTTACCTTTTAAAGTAGAAGTAGAAGAACTAGGTAGTGACCAAATATTTTCATTAGTCCTTAGACACCTACTATTTTTAGAATCAAAAATAAAATTATTTTCATAAAATATAGCATCACCTGATTCTATTATCGCACTATCTTCAAGATTAAAAAATCTATAGGTCATACTATTTGAAGCATAACCAAGAAAAGAACAAGTAGTAACTGTTTTACCCAACTTAGAGATTTTAGGATCCATTAACCTTACATAGGCTAAGCAACCCGAAACTCTTAGATATCCCAAATTTGCCTTATGACTTTTCCACAACTCAAAAGGTGTTAGTTTGGTCTTTTTATGAGGCACACGGTTCAACACATAACAAGCAATCAAAAGACTTTCACCCAAAAACTTAAAGGTGCACAAGACTCAATTAACATGGCATTAGTTAACTCAATCAAAGTTATATTCTTCTTTTCTGCTACACTGTTAGATGCCGGAGAATAAGGAGGAGCAGTTTAATGAATTATACCCAATGATCTAACAAAAAATTGAATTCATGTGATTCATATTCATGGTCTTTATCGCTTTTTATTCTTTTTTTTACTATTGAACTGATTTTCAACTTCATGGAGAAAAGTCTTAAAATTCTAGAATGCATCACTTTTATTTTTCATTAAGTAAACATATATAAACTTAAAAAAACCATTAATGAAAGTGATAAAATATTTATTTCCTCCATGAGTTAAAATTCCTCCAAGTTCACAAATATCAGTATCAATTAATTCTAATAAATCAATTTTTCTTTCAACTAGGACATGAGGTCTTTTTGTGATTTTAGCTTTACTACAAACTTCACAGTTTTCAAAATTCTTTTTGATCACCGGAATAAATCCTAAACTATTCATGATTCCCACATAACGATCATTTATATGACACAAATGAGCATACCAAATATTAGTAGAAGAAAACATGTAAACAGAAGTAGATGTTTTATTCATTTCAACATTCAACTTGAACATACCATCAATTGCATACCACTTTCCCACAAAAATATTATTTTTTATAATTATATATGAATCAAATTCAACAATTTGTTTGAAGCCTGCTTTATTAAGAAGAAAACTAAACATCAATTTTTTCTCATGGAAGGAGTATAAAGTACATCTTTTAATATTAATGCCCTTTTAGAAGTGAAACTCAACTCGACATCTCTCACTCCAATCACTTGAGTGGTATGTGGATCTCCAGAAATGAAACTCAACTCAACATCTCCCATTCCTCAAAATTAGTATATTTTTTAAATTAGTTATTGTCATAACATACATGGGGGTTTGCACTAGAGTCAGCCCACCATCCATCAATATTCTTCACAATGTTAATGTCTGTTATCACTGCCATAAATGGTTATTCGATAACGTTTGCCTGAGGTGTAGGCCCATGTTTCCAAAATTTGCAAAATCGAGCGATATGTCCACTCTTGTCACAAAAAAGCACGGTCTTTTTTGTTGTACACGTTGATTTTTTGTTTGATTGTTTTCACCATTATTGTTCTTAGAATGTCTACTATCATTTTTCTTTAATTTTTTATTCTTAGGCTTCATAGTAGTATTTTTGTTAGTTTCAGGAGTAGCATTATTTGAAGAATTTAAATTTACCTACGGTATGATGTTATTCTCTTCTGTTTGCAAAAGTGCATCTTGTCCCTTTGCTCCTTCTTCCAGAAAGATTCTCATTATCAAAGTCTTAAGAGAAGTTTCCTTTTGCTTGTGGCGGATAATTTTTTGAAATTTCTTCCACAGAGGTGGAAGTTTAGCAATTATATTTAATTTTGACTTCTTCGGACCTGAGCTCTCCGACAATCATTATAAAGTCTTGAGATTGGTCTACCACTGATTTGTTGTCCACCATTTGGAATGAAAAAATCTACTAGCCACATATTTTTCACTATCGCCTCCTCAGTGTTATACTTACTCTGCAAGGCTTTCCAAATTTTCTTTGGACTAGAGTAAGTTCTATCATAATAATCATAAAAATTATCAGATAAACAATTAAGTAAAACGTACCAACACTTGTAGGAGTCAGCATCGTATATTTCCACTTTCTCTTGAAGAGAAATAAGTTCTTCATCACTCATGGAAGAGTTATCTACTTTGTTTGGATTCTTCTCAGTTAACACATAATCAACATTGTGAAGACGTAATTAGAAAAGCATTTTACCCTTTCACCTTTTGAAATAAGTAGCTGAATTAGAAAAGCTCATTGATATCTCTCATCTTTACATCCGCGGGTTTTTAGTTGTTTCCAGTGAATATCCTTAAAATTGTTGGTCAAATTACAATAATATTACAACTAAAAATTACAAGTGAAGAAAATAAAACATTATCTTCTTCTTCGGCTGAGGCGCAGATATTTTACTCTCTTTAAGAAGACTCAAGCCACTGCAGCAAATTATTTCATCGATACAACAATAATCTTCTTTACTTGTCCCTTCCAAGATACAACAACCTTTCTGACAAACAACAACTCAACAACTCTGGATAAGAGTTAAGTTCAAAGCTCCACAAAAAAGAACACCTCCCTTCAACTGATGAACTCTCTTTTTTACTATTTTTTATGAACTATATATTATAGTGTGTTTTGAAAATATATAAGACCACCTCTATTTATAGGTGAGAAATCTTCCACGCAATGAATAGGAAGAAATAATGATGGTAGTAAAGGATGAAGATTAATGGCTTTTAGGTTACAAGAGTTACAAGATTAATAAAAAGAGTAATGGCAGAAGTTACATCAGATAAAAAACTTATGTCCATATTCCTACCACTAAACAACAAAATAATTACCAAGGTAAATACTAACATAATGAGAAGCTAATGGCTAATTTAGGTTACCAAAACATAAAGCCAAGTAATTGACAATAAGTTAAAAGAATGTTAGCCATTTTCTTTCACTTGATGAAATGCTTTCATTATTACGGTTACCTCCATATGATGATACTCTCAAAATGAGAGTTAAAGGGAAACTGTGGAAGAATGAAAATTATCTCATGCATGGCCACTTGGACATACCATATTATGCATGCAAGGATGCATATAATTAATATAAAAATGTCCAAATTTCATCATTAACTCAAACCCACTATATGACTTAATAAACCCATCAAACCTAATTTCAACCAAATCGACCTGACTTCAATTTTTTATTTCAAATCCAATACTCCCTCTGTTTTTCTCTTAAACATGAATTCCAATCAAATTGTAGTGATTGGCCTTTTTTTGTAGTTAGTGTTTACGGATTAGAGGGAGTGGAGACTTGGTCGGAGATAGACAAAGCTAGGGGAGTAGCGATGGGTCACTGATGGAATATTTTCAAATCGATGAAGACGGTGGCTATGTGGTTTTGACCGGTGTTGGGTAGTTTTTTTCCAATAGAATTTTGTTGAAAATTAAAAGATGAGGGTTCAATTTGTTTGGTGTTGTTTTAAGGTATTATGGATTAATGTGTTTTTTTAAATGATAGTAGTGGGTGCTACTGTATTGTGTCTGTATATCGTTATAGGTGTGGGGAAAACATATCTGTTAGATAGGTGTCTCTTGGGTTTTAATTGGGATCGGGTTGGGTAGTGGGTTTACTGAGTCGATTAGTAGGTTTGGGTTAATTATTTTGAATTAAAAAATTAAAATAAAAAAGGGACAAATATACCCTTGAACTATGATAAAAGTTATGTATATATATCCTTCGTCATACTTTGGATACACATATGCCCCTACCGTTAATGTGAGGGGCATATACGTATATTTTATTAACGGTAGGGTCATATATGCACTCAAAGTATGACGGAGGTATATATATACTATTTATTATATTTTGGGGATATATTTATCCCTTTTCCATAGTATTTATATATTAATACTTTTGTGATGTTATTATTCTTTTAGAATACTATCATCAGAAGAAGATGGTTACAATTAATGTCAATTCTAACAAGAATTTATAATGTATGATGATAAAAACTCTTCTACATTAAGAACAATACTCTTATTTAGAATGAATGGTGAAAAGTTCACCTAAAGTATTTTTATTTTTTGAGATTCATAATTTAATTATCAAGTTGTGAGAATTTCCTACATGAATTATTATTAACTATTTATCAAAAGATAAGTGAATAATTGATAGTTAAGATGTATTGTGATAAATAATTATGATATTAGACCACACATTGGCAATCAATATTTTAGGTCATGGATGTTAGATAAAATGTGGATTTTAGATGTGCATGTAGGCTGCTAACTAGTGATTAGGATTTTGGTTGGAAGTGTACTTGCATATTAACCAACATTGAAAAGGTAGACATCTCGTAAATCCTTTGTTGTATCATATAAGTTTGAAGACGTATACTTTCTTATAACAAAAATATGTATTTGTCTATCCTTTTGTATCATATAATTCTGAAAATGTGAACTTTCTTTTAATAAAAATGTGTTTATTTATACTTTATTGTATTTTCATATAACTATGAAGACATTATAATACACGACAAAGAGATATGTGTTGTTTTACTTTGGTAGAATCTTCTACCAACAACTCCGCCCTCCATTAAGAATCATAAAAATTGACTAATCTCATCGAACTATCCTTATTCTACTATCTTGTTTGGCTGCGTTAATTGTTTGAACTATGTTTCTGTAACTTTATTTCAATTAGATTATTGGTTTACTAGAAGTAATGCCTACGGTGTATGTACTTGACTTTAATGTTTCTCGGACTCTTTAAAAATATCGACAGGTGTGTGTTGGATACCTCAAAAGTAAAGCACTGAAATTATTCCCACAGTAATAGTTATAGTGAATTTCTTTGTACTTCATTGTTGCATCTACGCCTTTCATATCAATTATTGCATGGCATGTTATTGTTATGAAACCTTTAATACTTTTCCTTCTTTTCCCCAGTTAATTCACAGATGCAGCTGCCAACTACAACTGCTTGAGTTCATATTTTCAACTTTTGGTACACTTTGTAGCAAAGCTTAGTCAATGTAATAGTTTAGAATGTTAACAAATAAGTATACTTTGTTTCACATAATGTGAAGCATACCATTTTATGGCGTTGCCATTTTACTTAACGTTACTGTTTTCTTTAACAGTAAAAAGTCACCCATGCAGAGCACGAGTATGGGCCATCTAGTTTCAAAAGAATTCAAATAAACTCTTCTTCGCATTCTTCATAGAATCATAGAGGATGACTATTAAGGAGGTGCCAAAATTGATTCCATGAGAATTGAAACAACAACAAAATATATTTAGTAAAATTTCATAAACTTAAATATGAATTTAAGGAGTTTACACAATTCTTAGCTTTGCCTCTTGGAGTTAGAGAGATATTTTTCAAAAGACCCTAGACTCAAGTGAAAATTAAAAATGAACAAATAAACCAAGAAGACATCAACTATACAAAAAAAATGATGACCCCACTAACATATAAAAAATCGAATTGACAAGGTTTAGTGAAATCATCTAAATAGTAGTACAAGCTTAAACAATCTCCCCTCCCCCACAAGTTGTGTTGTTAATTTACTACACCACGTTTATGTATCTTTTTCTGGATACATGTGTTTACTTGTGTGAGGTACAACTATATTCATTTTCAATTTCACTGTTAGTCCATGCACCTCCTTCTTTCTTTAGATTTACCATGTTCTTTTACATCTCTTTTCTCTTGTCGTATTTTAAATCTGTATTACTAGATTCTCTATACAAAAATGATACTTCGGCCTACTTTGGTGTTACTCGGGGGGTAATAATGGACTTAATTCACCTGAGAGAGTTGTGCTTTTGTTTTTATAAATTGGTATGTATGGAGTAAAAGGAGACTTCTCTCGAATTTGGTTTTCTCTCAATGTGAATATGTGATTCTTATAAATGACTCTCGTTGTTACTTTGTTTTTACACATCGATGTACCTAAGGTGTTTGGTGAAAAGAAACCTTTTATGAAGAACTATTTGCTTCTTTAGATCTCATTACTTCAATGTTTTAGTACTATTGTTTGATTTTTAGTCTCAAAATCTTATTATTAATCTTCAGACTATGTGAGGCATGAACTCTTGCTCATTTTGTATTATCATCTCACCTGCTGCTTTTATTCACAGAAAATGTGTGCCTCATCTTAATTAGAAATTAGGTTTGAATCACAATTCACATGCATCGGGATTCTTATGAAAGGTTTGTTGCTAATAATAAGAGTGGGGATAACACGAACATGGGATGGAACGATTATATGAAAATAATGGATTTTATGGGTCCATATTCAGGGTTCCTGATAGACAACACTGTTGTTTTTAGCAATTTATTCCATTTTATTAACGAGCTTAGTAGCTTTCTGAAGAATGGAGGACTAATTGGGTTGAGGAATGGGGGTGGTCTAGAAAATCTGAAGGTCACATAGGGAAGTTTACATGGAAGATTAAAAATGTCACAAAGTTTAAGGATATTTTAAAGAAAAGGAAGATTACTAGGCTTTGCATAAAAAGTTGGAGGTTTCATATTGGAAATCGGTATTGTCGTCTGATTTTTTTCACCCCAGAGGTATGTCTTATGCTCTCATCACATATGAAAGTATGTTTCGGTATGCTCACAGTTGCTTTTATTGCATTTTTAGTATGGTGTTAGTTGGTCAGTCTTTATTTTCGTACATATAATAACAAGTTCCTTCAATATTTTGCTATGGTAAATTTGATGTAAAGGCTTCACGGAAATTAGAGAAATTTGTTCATGTATCATGTATGTCCTTATCTGATCATGCAAAGTTCTTTCTTCCAGGATAAATGACCCTTTGAATCATAACTTAGTGTTGTCCTGTGTCACGGCCTGAATCAGGGCCTGACCGTGATAGGTATCTCAAGTCTACATGGATCGAAGACCACTCCCTATACCTAACTAAGTGAACACAACATCTCTAACGTTGGATGAATTCCGAACATATAACAAGATAGCATAAAAATAAGCTTAATGATATTTAAATCACATCTATAACCGATAACCGGTAATCAGCCAAACAACCTACCAACATCACCCAAGTCCACAGTAATCCAACAAAGCCTTCTAACAAAAGAACTAAAAACCATTCTTGGTTGGGACATGTCCCTGACGCTGACAATGACAATGATAATGTTAATGATAATGAAAACTCTCAATCCTAATCAATGATAAAAACGGATGAAATTTCTATGTCTTCCAGAGAATAAAAGTTCACCACTTCACCAAAACTAACCGATGAATCGAGCTGATCTACCTAACTCTGTGTAGGAAAAGTAGAATTATCTCTGGTACCTGTATCGTATGGGGATACAGCGTCTGGAGATGGTTAGTAGGGTGAACAATGGAATATAACTTAGGGATAGGGGATAAAATAATATCAAGTTCAGTCGTTTCAATACCATATGAATCATATCATAATACATAAATAAGTAATATGTCGGGATGGGGTACAATTTAGAATCCACATTAAAACTTAGCCTAGATTGTGTAGCTCAACCATCATAACATAAGATGGCACCCACGGGCTACATGGACCCAGATCTCCCCCAGCTGGTAAGGCCCTAGTGCGTGTGGCCGCATGAACCAGAGGGTATACATATGCACTATAGGGGACTTGAAAATCCTATAACATCAAGGGGACACAAGCACCAAATTCTGTAATATAATATGGGGGACTCAAACCTCCCAATTGTATAATAATAATAAGGGAGACTTGAACCACCCGGTCATATAGACCCCCACGTCTGCAATCGTGGTTTCCAGTATTGGTCCCTCGGTACCTCCACTTTCACGACTCAGCTACACAACCCTCATTAAAGCCCAATTAAAACAATTAACGAACATTCTCATTCATTCAACCATTTTACACATTTAGGCATACATTATTGGTATCGTCATACTAACCATATTGCAAGGTAACATCAACATACCAAAACAATTTTATTATTTGGGGAAAATCATAGCCCTTTGTTTTAATTATACATTAGCTTGCGGAATAACACAACCCATAAGGTTTAAGTCAAAATCATTATGCTTTAATAGACTTTCTCATCATGCAATAATTCAAGAGTAGTATTTCAATGTGCATATCTTTCATATTCAAAACCAGTTTCACAATATGGGGTTGAGGTCATAACCACTTCAAAAGTCTCAAGTTGGGGGAAATCACAATCCCCTGGTTTATTCATCATACCCATGCACCCTACAAGTTCAAAACCAAAATTAAAGCATGAACACTTATGTGTAAACCATGGGAAACATTATTCAATAACACGCATTCAAAACCCTCAACCCATGTTTCAAAACCAACATCAATACCTATGAACAGTACTTTAAAATGTATATTTTTAACAAATTAGCAATTATAAAAGAGTAACATGCCTGAAATACGAAGTTTCACTGAAATAATTCAACCCTTAAGCCCTCCTTCGCATACTTCTCAGAAACCCTAAGTATGGATGCTTGAGAAACTTGGGAGAGAAGAAAGAATATTTGAAGTATATTATCGATTAAAATAAGGCCCCAAGCATGTTTATAGGTCGTGGGTTATTATTGGGATAAGAGGTAAATATCTAAAATACCCCTATTAAAAAGGTGGAAAATAACTGTCAGTCATTATGGGTCTCATGACGACTCATTACCACTCATTATGACTCGTCTCCATGAGCCATTGCCAATATAGTATCACCTGGTGCACACACTGTTGACTACGACTCTTATACCATGACCCGTAGTGAAACCCTACAAATTGTAGGGTCCAGTCGAGGTTAACACAGAACCCACTTGGGGTATACACTAGACATCCTGCGATTTTCTTCCAAAGACTCATAATGAGTCTTTACGACTCTTAGTGATCCACTCGTACTCAGAGAAGAACTTAGTCACACACATATTGTTTAGGTTACGATTGGTCCCTAGGACCCGTCAAGACTCCTTACGACTCATAAGGGGAGTCGTAGTTAGGACAGTGAGGATAAAATTTTAGAAATTTTCAAGGACCAAAAACTCGGGGTGTTACATACTCCCTCTTAGGATCATTCATCCTCAAATGACTGGACAAGACGTTTATTAGCATGATTTGACTCCAATCCAACCACACTTACTTTTAACAAGGACAGAAAACAAAGATGTTAAGGAATATACATACCTCAAGCACGATTTTTTGAAGTGGGGAACAAGAATGGATACTTGGACTTCGCCTCCTCCTCAGCTTCCTAAGTAGTATCCTCAACCTTTTGGTTCCTCCAAAGAACTTTTACCAAAGCCATATCCTTAGTCCACAACCGATGAACTTGCTGATCATAAATCTCAATTAAGACATCCTCGTAAGACAAGGAATCTGAAATGCTCACCTTTTTCTAATGGAATGACCGTCGAAGGATCACCCATGCACTTTCTCAATATCAAAACATGAAACACTGGATAAACGGATCTCAAACTAGCAGGCAACCCCAATTCATATGCAACATTACCAACCCTCTTCAAAACCAAGTACGAAATGACATAACGGGGATTAATCTTCCCCTTCCTTCCAAAATGCATCACTCCCTTTAGGAGAGACACCTTCAAGAACACTCAATCACTAACATCAAACTCCATTTCCCTTTCGCCTCATGTCTGCAAAGGAATTTTTGTGACTTTGGGTGGCCTTAATCCTATACCAAATCACCTTCACCTTTTCCATGGCTTGGTGAAACAAATCAAGGACAAATAAATTATTTTCACCAACCTCAAACCACCTAATAGGAGATCTATACCTCTTACCATATACGGCCTAAAATGGGTCCATACTAATGCTAGAGTGATATTGTTGTTGTAGGCAAATTCTATGAGAGGAAAGTGGTCAACCCAACTACCACTATAATCAAATACACAAGCACGAAGCATATCTTCCAAGGCCTAAATTGTCCTTTTCACTTTCCCATCCATCTACGAGGTGGAAAGTAGTACTAAAGGTTACCTTAGTCCCCAAACCTCGCTAGAACGACCTTCAAAAATGAAATGAGAACTAAGTACCAAAATCAAAAATAATAGAAACTGATGCACCATGCAACTTCACTATCTCTTAGATATATAACTTCACATAGTCCTCAATAGAAAAATTTGTTGTCACTGGCAAGAAATGACCGAACTTAGTCGTTATATCCACTATGACCCAAATTAAATCAAATTACTAACAAGACCGTGAAAGACTAGTAATAAAATCCATATTAATTATTTTTCACTTCCATAATGGGAGCAATCTCTTAAGTCTATCCACTGATCCTTAAATGCTCCACATTCACTTGCTGATGCACCATGCACTTAGCCACAAAATTGGCCACATCCCGCTACATATTAATCCACCAATAAATCCCCTTAAGATTATGATACATTTTTTTGAACCAGGATGAATAGTATAACGCGACTCCTGAGCTTCAGCCAAAACTCTTTGTTGTAACCCATCAACATTGGGAACACATAATCTACCTTGGTACCTCAAGATACCATCACCACCAATTTCGAAAGCCATCATCTTCTACGTACTTACATCATTCTTGATTTGCATCAATACATGATCTAACATCTATTTATCCTTCATTTAAGTTCTAAGAGATGACTTCACCATATCTTGAACAATCATAACACCATATTCGGAATCCAAGAGATGGGCTCCTAAATTAGCCAAACGATGAATATCCTTCACCAAATCCCATTTCTCCTCATCAATATAAAATAATCTTCCCATGGACAACCTGCTAAGAGCATGAGCAACTATGTTAGTTTTACCTAGGTAATAGTGGAGACTCATGTCATAGTCCTTTAGCAACTCAAGCCATCTTCTTTACTTGAGATTCAATTCTTTCTAAGTGAACATGCATTGCAGGATCTTATGATTAGTATAAATATCTACATGGACCCCATACAATTAATGCCGCCAAATCTTTAATGCAAACACCACAGCTAACAATTCCAAATCATGAGTCGAATAATTTTTCTCATGAACTTTCAGTTTTCTATAAGTATACGCAACCACCTTGCTATATTATATCAACACAAAACCCAGTCCCACTGGAGATGCATCACAAAAGACAAAAAACCACTAGTACCCTTAAATAGCATCAAGGCTAAAGTTGAAGTTAACTTATCCTTCAACTTCTTAAAACTACCCTCACAAGCATCAAACCACAAGATCTTCACCTTCTTTTGAGTCAAATTAGTCAATGGGCAGTAATAGAAGACAAACTTTCCACAAACCTCGTATAATAACTAGCTAAATCCAAGAAGCTTTGAATATAGTTAGAGTCATGGGTCTAGGCCACTTCATAACTAGCATAACTTTTTGGGGATCCACCATGATCCATTTACTAGAAACAACATGACCCAAATAAGGCATAAGATTTAACCAGAAATCACACTTAAAACATTTTGCATACAATTATTGTTCTTTCAAGGTTTACAACACAAGGCATAGGTGATCAGAATGATCTACCTCACTCTTTAAATACACCAAAATATCATCAATAAATACAACGATTAACAAATTCATAAACTAACAAAAAACCTAGTTCATAAGAGAAATAAATGCCACTGGGGCATTAATCAAACCAAAAGACATCACCAAAAACTCAAAATGACCATACCTAGTTTAGAAAGCAGTCTTAAGAATATCCACCTCCCCAGAAAGCAGTCTTAAGAATATCCACCTCCCTACTATTCAACTTATGGTACCCAGACCCAAGATCAATCTTAGAAAATTACTTAGCACCCTGAAGTTGATCAAAGAGATCATTAATTCTCAAAAACGGATACTTATTTTTCACGGTTACCTTATTTAATTAGCAGTAATTTATACACATCTAAAGGAAACCATCCCTCTTACGCACGAATAGAACTGGAGCACCCCACGAAGACACACTAGGAAGGATAAAAACCTTACCCAGAAGATCTTTCAGCTCCTTCTTGAGTTCTTTCAACTCAGCCTAAGCCATCTTATATGGAGGGATTGAAATAGAACGAGTGTCTAGAAGAAGATCAATCCCAAAATCAATTTCCTAGTGAGAGAAACACTAATAAGATCATTAGGGAACACCTCAGGAAATTCACAGACGACAAGAATAGTCTACAAAGAAGGACCTACAGATATAGAATCCTTAACATGCACTAAGTAATAGAGTCACCCTTTAGAAACCAATTTACGATCTCTAAGATACGAAATGAACCTTCTCTTTGGTACTATACTTGATCATTAGCTCATAAGGGAAGTGGAAATTGACCCTTCGGGTCCGATAATCAAGAGACGCATAGCAAAAATATAATCAATCCATCCTCAAAATTACATCAATGTCTAACATGTCTAACTCTATCAGATCCACCAGGGTCTCCCTACCATAGATTGATACACACAATCCCTATAGACCCTTCTGGCCACAATGGAGTCACCTACTGGGTTGGACAAATAGAAATGATCCAAAATACACTCAGGATTAAAGCCAAAATTGATAGCCACATAAGGGGTCACATAAGAGAGGGTAGACTTGGGATCAAGTAGACAATATACATCATGAAACAAAAGTTTGAGCATACCAATAACAATATTAGGGGATGCCTCAGAATCCTAGCGAGTGGCAAGAGCATACAAATGGTTCTATCCAGTGCCAGAAGTAGAAGTAGCACTCTTCGGTGCTAGAGCTGATGAAGTAGCAACAAAAATCTTATTTTCTCCAGAATAAACCCTAGAAAAATAATCCCTCTGCATATAGCCAATCTGACCATAATTAAAGCACTTGTTCCTCCCCTCTTCAGAAACGCCATAAAATACTTGACAATAAAATCTACACAGGGGATATGCTGAAGCTGACTGATCCCCATTAGCCTGAGTCTGAGCATCTTGTGCACTTAGACCAACACTATTCTAAAAATAGTGATCGCCCGATGGCTTCAAATAAGAAGCACTAGCCATAGAGTAGGAACTAGAATTGCCCTACTTCTTCTTTGACGAATTTCTACCATCTCTACCACTCTGTTGTTGATTTCTACCTTAATCTGAATAACAAAACTTATTACTCTGCCTTTCACATATCTTAGCTTGCTTTTTCTTTTCCTCTTCCACTTGTTGCTTATACACCATAAGTCTAGAAATATCTATATCCTTGTTCAATAAGGCAGCCTTGCTCTCCAAGATCAATTCACGGGACAACCCCTTTGCAAACTTCTTCATTCTAGCCCTCACACTAGATACCAATTCTGGAGCATATCATGACAACTGATGAAACTTAAGGACATACTTCTTTATTTTCATCCTACCTTGTTTTTAAATTTATAAACTCTTCAGCCTTTGTTTCCCTCAACTACTAAGGAAAGAAGTGATCAAGAAAAGCACTAGAGAAGTCATCCCACAAAGGGAACTCAGCGTCATCGCCCTTAAGCTCTTCCCACTCTTCATACCATTGGTATGCTATATCTTTCAAATGATAAGCAGCAAACTCTATACCCTCCACATCAAAAGCATGCATCACACAAAAGATATTTTCTATCTCATCAATGAAATTTTAGGATATTCCTAAACTTTAAAACCAATGAAAGTCGGATGACTCAACTTCATAAATTAACCAACTCTAGTGACCTAAGAGGATGGAGCGACAAAAGCAACATGCTAAGTCTGAGAGGCCACCAACGGGGTAAGAAAATCAATCGATTGGAAAAAATCAGCGTTAGACACATCATCTTGAGGTGCCCAAGAAGGGATAGAGGGTATCGGTGGAACTCCTCTAGGGAAATCAGAAGCAGCAACCCTAGAACGGGTCTGAACTTCTTGAGTAGGATGAGCTCCATCCACATTGTCCTTAAATGGGATAGAAGAGTTTCCATAATTATCAAATCTTCTAGGAGGCATGATCTAAAAAGCGATCACATAGGGATTAGAGAAGATTCAAGAACTTAGACTCTATAGCTCGAAATAGAACAACAAGAAAGTGAAAAATTCATAAATGCCTCATAGCCTCTCCCTTATAAGTGTGGCATACTACACACCCTTAAAAGGGACTCTATATGACGGTTTTATGGACATCCAATGATGCCAAACCTAGGCTCTAATACCAACTTTGTCGACTCGCACCAGGGCCTAGCTGTGATGGCTATCTCAAGTACCACATGGATCAGAGACCATCCCCTACACCTAACCAGTGAACATGACATCCCCAATATTGGATAAATTCTAATTATAAAATAAGATAGCATAATAATAAGCTCAATGATATTTAAATCATGTCTATAACCAACAATCAGTAACCGGCCAAATAACCCACCAACATTACCCAAGTCCACAGTAATCCAACAAAGTCTTCTAATAAAAGAACCAAAAATCAATCTTGGTCGGGACATGTCCTCGACTCTGACGATGACAATGATAAAGTTAATGATAGTGAAAACTCTCAATCCTAATCTATGATAAGAACTGATGAAATATTTGTCTTTCGGAGAATGAAAGCTCACCATTTAACCTTAATGAAATGATAAACTAAGTTGATCTACCTAACTCTGTGCAGGAAAAGTAAAAGTATAACCAGTGCCTTCATAGCGTGGGGATATAGCATCTAAAGACAGTTAGTAGGGTGAACACTAGCATGTAACTCAGGAATAGGGGATAAAATAATGTCAAGTCCAGTCATTTCCATACCATTTGATTCACATCATAATACATATACAAGTAATATGTCAGGATGGGGAACAAGGTTTTGCATGCACTTTAAAACTTAGCCTGGATTATGTAGCTCAATCATCGTAACATAAGAAGACACCCACAGGCAATATAGGTCTAGCTCTTCCCAAAGTGGTAGGACCCTAGTACGTGTGGTCGTACAAACCCCGAGGGCATATATATGCATAATGGGGGACTCAAACATCCCAGAACATCAAGGTAAAACAAGAACCAAATCATGTTATATAATATGGGGGAGTCAAACCTCCCAGTCATATGATAATAATAAGAGGGACTCAAACCACCCAATCATATAGATCCCGTGTAGGCAATCATGGTTTCCAGTATTAGTCCTTTGGGACTTCTACATTCATGACTCAGCTACACAACCCTCATTAAATCTTAATATTAATGTAAATTCCCATTCATTGAACCATGATACATATTAAGACATACATTATTGGTATATTCATACCAACTACACTTGCAAGGTAATATCAACATGCTGAAATAATTTCATTATTTTAGGGAAATCCATATCCCCTTGGTTCAATTATACATTAGCTTAGGGAATTACACAACCCGGAAGGTTATCTTCAAATTTGTATGCTTCAATAACCTTTTACATCATGTAATAATTCAAGAGTAGTTCAATATGTATAATTTTCATAGTTAAAAATATTTTCACAATATGAGGTTAAGGTCATAACCACTTAAAAGTCACACGTTGGGGGAAATCACAATCCCCGAGTTTATTCACCATACCCATTCACCCTACAAGTTCAAAACCAAAATTAAAACATGAAAAATCATGTGGAAATGATGGAAAACATTATTCAATAATAAGCATTCAAAACCCTCAACTCATGTCTCAAAACCAAAACCAATACCACATGAGCAGAACTTTAAAACATAATTTTTTGATAAATTAGCAATAAGGAAAGAGTAACATGCCTAAAATACCAAGTTTCATGAAATGAATTCAATCCTTGATCCCTCATTGACCTACTTCTTAGAAACTCTAATTATGGATTCTTGAGAGACTTGAGAGAGAACGAAGAATATTTGGAGTATAAAGAATATTTGGAGTATGTTATCAATTAAAATAGGGCACCAAGTATGTTTATAGGTCATGGATTATTTTGGGGATAAAGGAAAATGTCTAAAATACCCCTATTAAAAAGCTAGAAAATAATTGTTTGTCATTACAAGTCACATGATGGCTCATTACAACTCATTATGGTTCATCTCCATGAGTCATTTCCAAGACAGTGTCACCTGTCACACATACTTTTGACCATATGAATCATATACCATGACCCACAGTGAGACCCTATGACTCGTAGGGTCCAGTCATTGTCAACATAGAATCCACTTGGGGTATACACAAGACATTCTACAATTTGCTCCTAATGACATAATGAGTCTTTACAAATCTTAGTGATCCAGTCGTACTCAGATCAAAACTTAGTCACAGACATACTGTTTAGGTTCCAATTGGGTCCCTAGGACCCATCAAGACTCCTTACTACTCGTAAAGGGAATTGTACTCAGAAAAGTGAGGATAAAATTTTATAAATTTCCAAGGACCAAAAACTCAGGGTATTACATTCTGGTTGTTCATACATCTTCAATTACTTCTGCTATTTTGTGATGAGCATGTAAATTCTTGGGTACTATCAATACCTATTATTCAAAAATGTTTTATTCATGTAGCTTCCTTTTATATATTCACACATTTAGCCTTTTCTTGATGTTACAGATTTAAGGAATAGTAATAGTGATTGAACTTATTTTTTAAGTCATTGGTTGTTTGTTGTGAACTAAAAGACAAAGGAGAATTTCGTCAGCAAGGAATCTTAGAACCAATACTCTAAATCAGCAAATCTCAATAAAAGTAGATTTAGATCAAAATAAGTGGAAGACTTGAGTCTATCTAACTTGGAAAGCATTTCAATTATTAATAATATTACTCATTTCCTAGTATATGAATATCACTTTTGAGTATGAATTCAAATGTCTAAAATATATTTTAGTTTAAAGCTTACTTCGGTTCTTTTTTCTTTGCTTTTTGACATTATTTGGGCAAGTATCTATTAATTGATGTGCTGAACTACTGATGATTAAGCTGATGTAGAGCTTTAAATCTAAGGAGTATGTTCATCAAACATTATCTTGAATGCACTACTACTGGTACCTTACAAATGATGGCATTGACTTCCTTAGGAGTTACCTTAATCTTCCTTGTGAAATTGTACCTACTACTTTGAAAAAATCTGCCAAGCCTCTGCGTTGCCCCATGGGTGGCCCTCCTAGCGCTTGTCTCCTTACCTTCTCATTTTGATAATTATTTTAAATTAGAATTAGTGTATTTGTTAAACAAATAATTATCGGTTCTTTAGTTGGATTTTTGGTGGAACTCCTACATTTGATAGTGATAGGCTAAGGTTCGAAGATAGAAATATTTGTCGTGCTAGACCTAGAGATGATCCACTTGGTGAGTTTAAAGGTGATAAAGGTGAATCTCCTACTAATTACTAGGCTGCTTGCAGGGTTAATTTTCTATTTTTTAATTCTGAAGTCTAGATGTTATTTACTTATTTTCCTTTATATAGCTCATCTATTCCATTAATGTGTATTATTTCATTGTTGTTTGGTGTAAATGAACTCTCTGTCTCTTGATTTAAGCAAGATCATATTTATTCTTTATTTATTGTTATGAAATAGCTTGATGCTTGATGTGTTTGTTGGAATTTTCTATTTGGACCTTATATAATACAAAGTACAAACAAAGCTTAATAGTTTCATAAGAAGTTCCTCATTTTGCTTTCTTATTAAATTAATTGTGTAAATGTTCCCCATTATCAAATGGTGTTGCCATTTTAATGACTGTCATCTTGGTGTTGTCAAGTGCACTTCCTTAGTTTCCAAATTAAACTTCAAACTTTGAGTGACATTAATTATCGAAGGATTCTCTTGAGTTTGTTGGCCATACTTTTGCTCCTCCTTGTTAATCCTATATGGATCTTTATCCTCTATGAAATGCCTCTGATTTAGTGATCTGCATAACAATTTTTGTGATTGAATTTTGAGAGACACTAGGAAGCCATTTTTTGAAGAATACAAGGCTATCTCTATAGAAGATAAGGCAGAAGAGGGAGTAACACTAATATGTCAATAAATGGAAAGTGGAATGTCAATGTTCGCATCTGTTAGAATCTCATCACATAACTACAGAAATGTACATGCATATCCTGCTTGAAGAAATGACTAATCAGTAGCGTCATCATCCTCTATTGGTGTTTCCGTTGTCTAGAAACGAATAGACATACAATCAAATTTATTCAGTATATAATAAAAAAAATAAAGGTAGATAGAGGGGATGGGTAGGATTTAGAAAAAAAATAATTAACAGAAAAGACAAAAAAAAATAGGGGAAGAGGGACATTGGAGATTGGGATAAAGGGAAACTTCAGCAAATAAATGAGTAATAGATAGACAAAGAGATCACACGTCTAACTTAAGCACTAGATGTTCTTATTTGGTGCTTAATATTCTATCTTTTGTATTTCCTTATGGTTTTATCTCCATTACTTTTTTGTGATGTTGTAACTACTTGTGCTTTAGAAATAACTTGTGTCCATCCCATCTTGTAAAAATATTTCCGCTACTTAGTCAGCGGATAACCCTAGGAGTACAACAATCGAGTATATATTTTTTGTATTAAATTGATTTTATTGCTGCAAATGCAATTGAATCTCTTAATAATTACATCTTCTGTACAAGCAGGAACTTAAATCACACATGAATGGAATGAAATAGGTAAGTTTATCTTAGTTTAGGACTTGAACATTATTGTTGTCCTAAGCTTAATGCTTCTTTAGTAGATCATTTGTTATAAATAGTTGGCGAGTTGAAGATAGGGGTGTTTGTGAATAAGTTGGTCTCCTTTACTATAGACCTAATCAAAAGAACATCCAACTACTACGGTTGGATTGTACTTTATTTTACAACATCATCAAAACAAATATAGGAAATGGGACAACAATCATGAACAATATCATACGAGTGACTTAATATGGAGCTAGAGTATATTGTGCATGCAACTGCAGCCATCCTATTATGCCGCAGTTATTTTGGAAGTTCTCATTTGGTAAATACAGTGTTTACAGAATTAGACAAAATTGAGCACATTACAACTCAAATTATTGGGCCAATAAGAAAAACATATTTAGCATGTTAGGTCATTATATTTGTCGGTCACTCTATCTTTTACTATAAGGAAAGTTCAATTATTAAGATCAATACCTGTACAAGATATCAAACTTGAAGATGTAATCAGCTGAATGAAAATAGCAATTCCATAGACTTTAAAAGGACATATTTAATTTTTAGATTTTTAAATTTGTACAAGAATTATCGCTAAGGTGATTGTACAAACTTCGAACGTTATACCTTAGTGATGTTTCTATTAACGGCTCAAAGGCTATGCTTAAAGGCTATTCACACTTAGAAGGATGCTAGCCTCCATTGACAATCGAAAAATTTTGCATTTACTTAATATTTTTGAACTCAAGCATTTGATAAAGATGTTATGCTCTCTTTTTTGCTGAAGTTTTGGAAAAATATCTAGATGCTTGAAATGAGAATAAAGAATATATTAGTTTTACATCATTACATTACTGTTATAATAAAATATTAGCACGGGCCTTACCCATCTTGTTCTAATAAGTATTGATTGTATCATGACCCAAACCAGGGCCTAGTCATGATGGATATCTCAAGCCCACATGAACCGAAGATCACACCTTTTACCTAATTGTACCAACACAACATCCCTAAATGTCGAATGAATTTTGAACATATAACAAGATAGCGCATAATAAAATTAATGATAATTCATGATATGTATATTCCAACCACCGGTAACCAAACAACCTTCTATCACCAAAACCATCAACCAAACCACCCAAGTCAATAGTAATCCAAAAAATCCTCTATAAAACCAAAGATTAATAAAATTATGGGACATGTCCCTGACAATAGCCAAAATCAATAACCCAAAGATAGTCAAAACATAAAAAGAAAACCACAATATGAAGTGGGTCTTCCAAAGAATGGAAGCATACCACTTCAATCTGACTTACTAACTGATCTCAAATCCAAGTCACTGAGCAAGAGATGTAGAAGTATAGCAAATTACAGCATTGTGTGGGAATACAAAGTCTGAATACGGTTAGCTATTGAGGAACTAGTATGTAACTCAGTGATAGATGAACAAAATAATGTCATGATAACAGTTCAAAACCAATACAGCATTCAATGCATAATATCATATGAAATACATATACATATATAATATCGCATGCTGGGGTAGGGAGCAAGGCTTAACATGAACTTTGAAAATCTTAACTTGGGTTGTGTATCTTAAATATTATAAAATAAGGAACCCAAGTGTATATGGGCCCAAATCTTCCCTATCTAGAAGGGCCCAATGCATGTAACCATAGGAACCAGAGAATATCCATATCTATATATGCCTATATAGGGGACTCAAACCTCCTGGCATAGTGAAGGTGACTTAAGAACCAATGCATACAATATGGGAGACTTGAACCTCCTATCCATACAACCAATACAAGGGGATCTAACCTCCTAGTAATTTAAACACCTACACAGCTAGTGCAGTTTCCAGTGTTAGTCCTTCAAGACATCCACTTTTACAGCCCAGCTACATATCAAGATTTAAAGATTAATTTAAATATTTATTTCACAATCATAATCATCAATCTAGTTACTTACCAAAGGGATCCCATTGGTATCGTCATACTGTAAGACCCCATAAAAATTCTAGTTTATTTAGCCTGATATAGATTGTAATAAGGGGTCCCAAACTAAGAAAAATTTAGCTAAGTGTTAAGACTTAGAAGCATTTTAGCCTTCAAAATTGGATGATCTTATTTTTTATCTTTACGACCTTAAAATGTTGATTTTAAGTTGATTCATGATCAGGGATGTCAATAGGTCGTATTGGGTGAGTTTCAAAATTTTTGAACTTTATTTGGGTCATGTTTTGATGGGAAAAACATCAAGCCAATATGATATTGATGCATTGCAATGGCTATCACATCGTACCCATTGATGCAACGCATTGCTGATCGCGTCAACCCTATCAATGCGACGCGGCACCTATAGTATCACTGGCCATTTTTAGCTTATTTAATCCTGAATTTAGAGAAGTATTTTAGTCTTTTCCCCTTACTCTTAATGGGATTAAGGTCCCAAAACAGCACGTTTGCCTCATTTATGATAATTCACTTAAAATCAAAGGCATTCCTTTTCAAGAACAAACCCTAGCCCCTTTATCATTCAAGATTAAATTTTAAGAATTTATCAACCATCTTGATGAAATTAATAACAAGGTATGTTAGGTGTTCATCCTTGGGTTTCCTTCCACCCTTGGAGTTCAAGAACCCTTTTCAAATTACAAGCTTATTAATTTCATGATTTACATGTTTGAATTGTATTGTGTTCATGTATGTATAGATCTTTGGTTTTCAAATCAAGATTCATTATAAGTTTCAAGTGAACTAATTAGAATATATGTAGAATTATGTGATTCTCATGTTAAACCCTTGAAATTGCAAGTTAAATGTTGTAACCATGATGTTTATACCTTGATGATTTCTATGTGCACTAATTATGCTCCCTAAGTGTTTGATAGAATGCCTATGTAAATTAAAGAGTGAATTCATGACATGTTATCATGTGGTCCCATTTATGTACAAGTTTATGCCCCTCAAGTGTCTGACAAAATTTCTAAATGAATGTATGGTAAATAGTAATTAATGTAATTCCTTCAAGATTCTGCCATGTTTTACTATTGATGTTATCGAGTCCTAGGGGTATTCAATACCCGACAATCTAGTTGTTTACCAAGAATTATAGTAGCCACATAATAGTCTCAATAAATTCAGGAATAGTAGTACTCATTTGATTACAGAACTCAATGAACTCAGTCCATTTCAGTCAGTCAACACGATCAGTAACAGTTGAGTCAAGCCTAGTATAGTCTAGTGATCAGTTCAGTGTCTATTTAGTTGGGAGTAGGATTCAACACCGAGTAAACCTAGAGATGGGGGCTCACCTGCCAGTAGAGGGTGCAATCTTTAGTTGTAATCCCTTAGTTCCAGAACTACGTAGCAGTGTAGGTTAAAATGTATCAACCTGCCAGTTGAGAGTTGGTAAAGTGTTCACCTGCCAGTTGAGGGTAACACATATTTCATATGCCATATGAGAGTGATTGTTTAATGGATCCACATAGCCATTGTTAGTACCCGTGGCATAGTGCTAACATCCTTCCAACTAAGGTCACGGGTTGGACCCCAACTTAGTTTATAATCGGGGTATGTCGGTTAGATGAACACTCCCATAATTACAATTTTAGTATTTAGTAGTCAGTAATCAATATTCAATCTCAGAATTCAGTAAAGAACTCAGATAGTTCTACAGAACCATGGCTATTAGTTATCAGTTATTTAGCCATTAGAATTCAGTACTTCAGTTTCAGTCAAATTCAAGCAGAGGTTATATGCACAGTATTGCATATTTAGAATGATCAGCAGTTATAGTTTTTGCATGTACTCTTATTCAGTAATTTCATGATGATCATTTAGTCAGCTTTTATCTCATGCATATTAACCCATGTATATCAACCTAGCTCACTTAGCATACCAGTACATTCAAAGTACTTATGCATACTTTTTCTTTTGAGATATGATGTCTCATATCATAGGTTTAAATGCATGGGCTCCTGACCGTATTTAACAGCTAAAGTTATTAGCAGCAGTTATAGTGGTAAGTCCTTATATTTCTAGGACAAAGTTATTATTTCAGCATTCCAGTAGTTTAGCATGTTCAATATTCCCATCA